>CM066171.1:24852500-26190442 GCA_033629205.1 Lithocarpus polystachyus | reverse complement strand
TAATAAGTTTCATATTTATAACTTTCATCTTTAGAAGAAAAAGTATTTCTCAAAAAAATCTTTAGATGAAGAAAAACCAAATATCAAGAATTTTTTTTTTTAACTACCAACCCAATATTCAAACAATAAAAGATTCAAAACAATAAAAGAATGTAAAGTAAAGAGGGAAAAAGCTCCAATTAAAGTTCAGCAGATATCAATCATCAAAGTTTTTTTTTTTTTTTTTTTTTGAGATCCTAAAATACGATGCTAAGAGACTAATAGCTTTTGATGATTAATATTTGCCAAGAATAAGAGCATCACATTCACGGCTGAGATCTACTCACCCCCCCCCCCCCCCCCCCCCCCACACAAGTCTCAAGTCTCAACCATCCAAAGTGAAGTGATGCCCAACCCCAAATGCCCATAACTCAATGGTATTATTGGAATTTTGTTTTTCATTCTTAAATGTTGATCATTTTCTTTTTTTCTTTCTTTTTTGAAAATATTGACCATTAAGACTTTTCAAATTAATGTTTTGGATAACGTTATAGGTTGAAAGTCTCAAAAAAAAAAAATTAATGTTTTGGATAAGAGGATCTCGTATGCCATGTCTGAAGTCTCGTAAATACCTAGCAACTTATTGGGACAAAATTAAGCTTCTAAAACTATTTCCTTTTATATATATATATATATATTAAATGGGTCATTCAAAACACTTCATGACAACTCTAAGAACTCTATTTATATTAGTTACAAACCAATAATAAAAACTTTTTTTTGGAACTTTTTTTTTTTTTTTTTTGGGAAAATTGTATAGTTATAATGAGAGTGGAAATTTAAACCATGAACGTCTTTGTTAAAATTAACAGAAAGTATCAAATCAACTACAAAGCTCTTAGCTTTTTGGTACTCATTACTTTAATTCTCTTCCTAAATACTATTTCACACACACACACACACACACACACACACACACACACTCTCTCTCTCTCTCTCTCTCTCTCTCTCTCACTCTCTCTCTCTCTCTCTCTTCTCTCATCTCTCTCTCTCTCTCTCAGAGAGAGAATTTTGTGTGTCTAGGCACTAGTATGGCAAGTAGATTAAAGAAGGAGAGAGAGAGAGAGAGCGAGAGAGAGAGAGAGAGTAGAGAAGAAGAAAAAGAAAAAGAAGCAATGACGACAAACTTACTTAAACCAATGTGATATGTGAATCAACTACGTATATCTACAACTAGGTGGTATATGGGTCGCTAGAAGCTCCTTCAATGGTAGGTTAAGTGAACCCAACCAATTATAGGATGAGGTTGAGATGAGCTGATGAAGGGTTTAGTTTCGCAAGACATAGGTAAGATTATCTTTTGAGAGCTAAAAATGTTTTACTTTACATCCTATTGTCTTTATAAAACATTTTCAACCTCAACAAGCTTGGTTTTTCTGTTTATCTAAAAACATTTTTAGTTTTAACCAAGTGTCCCAAACACCCAAAAATAGAACACTCTTGGGAGGGCAAAATGAGGTAGTGAAATATAAATTTCAATTTTATAGTTAAACTTTGTCCTTTTGAAAAATACCAAACATTTAACTAATTTTATAGTTAAACTTTGTTCTTTTGAAAAAACTATATAATCAAAGCCCACACATAAAACAAACCATGTGTACTTTTCGTAGAGAAGATATGGGAGAGTTGAATAGACTTGCAAATAGGCTTGGAATACTTATAGACTCATGAGAGCTCATGAGATGTATATAGAACATAAGACAAGTTATACAAAGAATCTTGCTGGCCAATTGAATTGAAATGATTTTTTTCCCGCTTATCTATCTTAGGTTCAATAGAATTGTTACATATTAACAATAATATATCATGTTGAATATGTTAGAGTAGATGTCAAAGATGAAGCATAAAATAGAAATACAAGAACATGAAAGCTACATGGTTTAGCTTTGACAGCTTACGTCCATAAAAGAAACTTTTAAAGGCTACATTTTTATTATATATAAGAGTGTAGCACAAAGCGTGTGCTACAATGAATATAATATGAGTATATATTAGAGACTAAACTCTAGACTTTTAGTGCAAGAGACTTGTCTTGTACACAAAGTACGATGGACTCGAGTCTATACTAATGCATTAATATGTCTAATATATTTCTAACAAAAATCTTGCAAATGAGTTCAGTAAATTTGTAAAACCTATGATCCCATGAATACTACAAGTCTACAATGTGCATAACTAGAGACACGTTGGAGAAGTCTTTTATCTAATGAGTACTCACACCCATAAAATCTCAAATTCTCAACAAATGTTAGACCAATCACCATTACTGCAAGTTGACTTCTCATAAATTTAATAGAACCAAAAACCACCGTTCTCCTTATAAAAACAAACCAAATTGAACCAAATCAATGAGATTTCCTTGTTCGGGGCAATATTGGGCTAGTCCAATCTCCGATAAAATGTTGGAAAAAATTCACTACACAAAACATGGGTTATGGTGAAACCCATCGTTACAAGCTACCTATGATTAATTTTTTTGCTAAATATAACAATGGGGCAAGGCATATAAATTATTAAAAAAAAAATACAAGAGGAATGAGAAGAAGAGGAGGAAAGGTGACAAATATTAACGTTGCTGCACGTAATAGTCCCGTGTTCATCAACTTTAGAAATTCGAACATTCCCTTTTCTCTATTTTTGTAGGTTTCTTTCATTAAACAACACTCTTCAAGTGCCCCTTCTCTCCCCCTTTAATAAATTCTATGTCTTATTCTTTCACTTAACGTCCCACGAGAAACAGTTTTGTACGAGTAATTTTAAAATTACAAATTTTGCCGCAATTTGTTTGTATGACATATTATAGAGTGGTGGAGTTGTAGACTCACCATTCATGACTTGCTCCATAAACATAAGCAAGTTATGGTAAAATTGTGGCAAAAATTGTGGTTTAGAATTACTCATTTTATATTTTTTTTTCTATTTTTTTTTTTCCTATCGTACGTCATTAACATGGTAGGGAACAATGTTGCTATTGATAGCACTTGTTTGAGTGAATTCTCATTTCTCAACTTAACTTCTTGCCCATTCCTCACATTCATTTCGGCCAAGAGAGAAATGTGGTTGTTCAATATCTTCATTGACGCGTGCAACTAAAAATAAGTATCTTCTCCCTTTTTATTTCACTTTCCTCATTGCTACATATCCTTATTTGGAATTTCTAAAATATATTTATTGCCTCCGATTTACTGCTGAATATACACTTACTTGAGCGTCGACGAATATAAGTATTTAATTGTTGACTTATTAAAAATTTAAAATACAGTGCATGTCCTAGCAACAAAAACACTCCCCAACAAAATCTATATATATATATATATATATATATGTATAATAATAAGTAAAGCAGAGAGAAAATCCAATTAAATTTTCAATTGGAATTCAATTAGTGTTTAATTTTATGCCACGTGTCTCATCAAATCTAAATTTTAAAATTTTGTGCCAAGTGAGTTAATTTAGGTAAAAATTGAATTTCAATTAGAGTTTAATTTTGTGCCATGCGTCTCATCTTATCTAAATTTTTAAATTTTTATGCCAAATTAGTTAATTTAATATAGAAAACGAGGAGACCAATATAATAAACCATAAGAAACATAATCATATATATAATATGTAATTGTAATTGTTTTTAAATGTACTCGTGCATATGCACGGGGTTACACACTAGTATTAATAATAGTATCGTAGGAAATTAAATATTTCCAATTTTTCACACGTACGGTTGTGATGTCCTTGGGAGCATAGTTGGCAAAACTTGAATCACATCGTTAATCAATTTTTGATTTTTTTATATCGTGTATCGTAAATACACAAACACTTAATAAAATTTACAAAAAAATTATCAATATATACATATATAAATGATATATTCATTATAAATTTTGAATATATACTAATTTATTCATTACTTATGTAATAATATTTAGGCGTAAATGCACTTTTAGTCCTTTCATTTTGGCTTTTTTTCCATTTTGGTATCTACATTTTATTTTTACCACTTTTAGTTCCTAAACCAATTAACGCGTGACATTTAAGTCCTTACCGTCACCCAACTAACAGAAAATGCGACGTAGCTGACGGCACAGTAAAATAATAATTAAAAAAATCTATTTTGGCATTAAAAAATTGTCACGTCAGCATCTAAATTAATTTTAATTAAATAAAAAAATTAAAAACAAAATTATTCCGTATGCAGCAAAATCAAAACTCACTAACAAACCCGAAATTTTTTCAAAACTCACTAACAGATCCGTCGCAACTAAAACTAACCCAGCTACCTATATGGCAAACCCAATACAGTTGCAACCTAGATTCGGTTTTCATGCTATCACAGCATTCGTGGGTTTGGATCTAATTGTGGTGGTGCGGTGCTTGCTCCGTCAGATTTGCACAGATGAGAGAAACCAAAGAATAGGAGAAAAGAAAAAAAAATGAAGTGAGGGATTTTTGTGGTTTAGGTTGAAGATTGAAGGTTAGAAAAGATTAGATCTTTGTTGATTTATGTGATTTCTTCAAGTGCTTCGACGGCGTCGACGAAGAGGGAGAGTTCGACGCACTGTCGCCACTAGGGTTGCTGGCTTTTCGTTTTTGTGTTGGGTCTGGGTTTAGAGAAAGAGATGGTGGGCACTGGGTTTGACTGGGTTTGCTGGGATTTGGGCTTTCTCTTCGGCTTTGATCGGTGATCGTTGGTGGGTTTGACTGGGTTTGATCTGATTTGGGTTTAGAGAAAGAGATGGCTTCTCCGCCTTTCTCACGCAAAGCGAAGCCAATACGATCGACAAAAACCCCTTAGTCCTCGCCGTGTTCAAGGATCGTCGTCGCGAGCTTCACACCACTCAGTCTCCTCAGTTTCTCGGCCTAAGGAACCAACGCGGTCTCTGGTCCGATTTCGATTACGGCTCCGATGTCATTATCCGTCTTCTCAATACCGGTATTTGGCCGACATAGCTTTTCCGATAGGAATCTCAGTCTGACTCCGTCTCGGTGGAAGGGAGCTTGTTGGTGGATTGCTAGGTTCGACTGGGTTCGTTGGTTGGGATTGCAGGGTTTGTTGTTGTTGTTGGTTTGATCGATGTGGGTTTGTTGTTGGTTTGGGTGTAGTTTCATGTGGGCTTTCCTATGTTTGCTCTTGTTCATGCTCTTTGATTTGGTGATGTTCATTTTTTTTCTTGTAGGTTTGATGTTCATGTTCTTTGATTCAGGGTTTGATGTTGTTGCTGGGTTTGATGTTCATGTTCTTTGATGTTCAATTCATGTAATTTTTGTTTTTAATTTTTTTATTTAATTAAAATTAATTTAGATGCTGACGTGGCAATTTTTTAATGTCAAAATAGATTTTTTAATTATTATTTTACTGTGTCGTCAGCCATGTCAGCATTTTCTGTTAGTTGGGTGACAATAAGAACTTAAATGTCATGCGTTAATTGGTTTAGGAACTAAAAATGGTAAAAATAAAATGTACGGACCAAAATGGAAAAAAGTCAAAATGTAAGAATTAAAAGTGCAATTACACTTAATATTTAACAAGCTAACTAAATAAATCAAACTAACATATGCTTATAACATACACATTCAAATTGCTTAAATTCAAAAGTGATAATATATTACAAATGACCCAAAAATAATAAATTATTTTCATCATATTACCTAATCAACCACATCTTAATCAAGGCTATCATCACGTTTATCACTTTGCAAACTTATTTCTTCATTAAAATTTTCTTCATTGTCATTAATAATTATTATCTCTTTTTGTTCTTTTTATTTTAATATTTTTTTCTAAAAATATTTCTTTACATTTTAATTTCTTGGACTTATAACAATAATGACAAAAATAAAAATAATTATATTTTCAATTAATATCTTATTCATAGTATAGAAAATAAATTTGTAAATATTAAAATGAAGTGTAAGTATGTATTATGTAGTCCAAATTTTTTAGAAAAAAAAAAGTGGAAAAAAAATTATGAATATATTATTTTATTAGGCTAAATTAAGTGATCTAATAATTTTGTGTTAAAAACAAATCTAACAACTTGTTAGATTCAAATAAAAGTACAAATTTTAACAAAAAAATCTCATTTTAAAGCATTTGTTTATGTATCGTATGATACGTATAATTTTACAAGACGATATGATTCATATGATACGCACATTATATTGTATGATACGCCGATACGAAATGAAATTTTTTACACATGATACGATACATATCGTAGTATCGTACAATACGCATTACGTCCAATAGTGACAATTATGCTTGAGAATATTAGAAAGAAACCATAGAGGAGTTTAACGCTAATCAAGAATTTGATGTTTTGGTTGACCAGAATAGGTTCGTTGGAGCCCACTTCACTCTAAAATTAGTATATTTGGTTGAACTGGGAGATTCCTATTTGCAACAAATTTGGCAGTAAAAAAAAAAAGAAGCATAAAGCCAACTTTGAGTCAATTGTTTAAAGCCTAAGCAGGCAATTTAGATTTTTCATATATTCAATGGCTGAATTGGACTGTCATTTGGGACTGAATCATTGCTAGGTGGATTGTTTAAACATCTTGCTAAACATTTTCAATAACATTTACCTAAAATTTTAAACTGAAATGGAGGCTGGACTCTGGAGCTGTCAGAATTAGACCTAGAATTTCTGTCTCTCTTAAATCTTAATTTTGTATACATATCATATGAGATATTTTCAGCTTGGTTGGTGTAGTATCAGCCATCCTAGGTGGGATTCAAACCTACCCTCTCGAATTTATAATTTTATATAGCACACATTATACAAGATATATATCTTTCAGCTTGGTATGATATAAATATCATCCGATCAAGGTGGCATTCAAACCTATCTTTATTGGTAATATATCATCTTCTAACTTATGATTTAAATGATTATTTTTATAGTTATATTAATCAAATAATTTAACAAGTCACATGGGCACGTGACTATTAAATACGTTATGCTCTTTTTTTTTTTTTTTTTCATTTACCAAAAAAAAGATAAGACAGTTAGTTAATGTAAATGACAGAGTTTGGCTTTGTTCTTATCATGTGCAATGCACAAGACTTACTTAACCCGACTAACCATGTGAGTTATGTGTAATCTTATTTCAACGTTACTATAATAACACCTACCCTTTCATGACTTTAAAATTATGTGAATAAATAAAGGTATGAAATAATGGACATTTTAATTGCTAAATTATAAATTAGAGGAACAATTTGGAGGAAAATTGATGCGGGAGACGCAAGAAGATTATTTTTTAGTATTATTTATGTTTGCAAGCCAATTGTATTTTTATGTTTTAGGTCTTATTAGTTTATTAGGCTATTAGTATTTTAATTTAGAAGTAAGGGTATTTTTGTAATAAGACAATTAGGGTTTCCTAGCCAATTAGGATTAGGATTTAGCAGTCCTTTATAAGCAACCTATTGTACTCCTTGAGGAGATAGTTGATATTTTGATGAATGAAAACAATGACCGTTTGGTCTTTCTTTGGTCTGGTGCTGACTCCAGGTCTACCTTAGGTGCTGACTCCTAGTGGTTTCCCCGCTTGGTGCTGACTCCAAGCAAGGCCTAGGTGCTGATTCCTAGGTCATATCCTTTATTTTTCGTTGTTTCAGTTTTGTTCTAGTTGTCCTGCGTCAAAAATCCTATCCATGTTTCTTCATAAGATTTAATTGTAATGGTTGTTCGGTGTATTTGGAACACGCTCTTATCAATGTTTTTTTTTTGCTACAATAACACTCTTATCATTTCATGCTCATCAACATTGATTGGATTAGTTGATTAGATTAATTCAGATCAAGGATGGTGTCAAAAGGGCCTCTGATCATGTTGCCGTCTAGCCATTAGAACATATAATGTACTGTCTTTTGACCATAAAATAAGTGTCATATATATTTTTGTTGTTAACTTAGAAGTGGAACTTTATTGAGCCTTCAATAGCCAAATGAACTGGATCCAAGTGATCACTTGATGCACTATCTAGGCCTGGATTAGCTTTAAGAGGACTAAAGTGCGGGACGGAAAGGCTATATAACTAGGTGAGAGCATTATATTATGCTCACTCTGGCCACTATGTTGGACTATTATCTGGGACAGAATTAGGATTTTATCTTTTCGACCAAGTATGAATTAAAAAAAAAAAAAACTAGTATCTATTTAGTGCTAACAGCAAAATTATATACTATATAAAAAAAGTTAAGTCCTAAAAACCGTGATTACACTAAATGGTTATTTTCTCTATTAGACAAGTGTCTACACTTTCATTAATTATTAAGATAGTTTATATTAAATTAAACTATATCAGCAATAGTTTACTTTATGTCAAACTCTATTATCTAAGTTTCAAGAAGTTTAGACTTGTACTTTAAATAAAATTCTATTATAAAAAGTTTCATGTAATATAAAATAAAAATTAATATTTATTTTAATTATTTTGATTATTATTTATCATAATTTGGATAAATCTTTATTAAAGTTCCAAGTGGCTCACTAATTATTAATATACTAGTGATAGACCCGTGTTTTGCACGGTGCTTTTTCTTTACATAAATTTCATAAGAAATATGGTATTATCAAAGGGTTAAATTTCTTTGCTTAATAGAAGTTTATATTTGAATCAATTTAGATAACGACTAAGTTTAGCGATTTGTCTTTCAATTAAATGTTACTTTTCCATTGTTGTTTATCCAAATAGTTAGTGAACACTTTTAACTACATAAACAAATGTAAGTTTAAAAATTAATTTGCTAATTAATTGATATGAACAAAAGAGATAAAGATAAAGTATGTATTTTAATAAGATATTCCACTATACTGTTAGAGAGATAATAATAATAATAATAATAATAATAAGAGATAATAATAATAATAATAATAATAATAATAATAATAATAATAATAATAATTTTGGACGCCTAGAAAAAGTTTTGAGAGCGATTATATAGATAAATTAACCCAAAAATCCTAAAAATTTTCTTAAACACGCATAGTACTGTTAAAATAATATTTATAATTACTCATACACACACACACACATATATATATATATGCTTATAAACTTCTTTTGATATATTGTTTCATATATATATATATATATATATATATTCTTTACATAGAATACTACTTAAAAATGATTTTTGGTTGAATTTGAATTATAAAAAAAAATAAACCCAATGATTTGTTTTTAATTTATCAAACAGATTCCATCTAAAAGAGGAAAGGGAAAAAAATTTAACGACCCAATTAAAACTTTAAAGCCAATCTAAAATGTGTATGTGGTAGTAAAAATAGTATGGTATAATAGATAAAATAACTTTTTAGATCATAAAATAACAACTTTAGTAGGTTATTTTACATTGCCTTAAATTAAGGAGGGAACAACAATTCCTTATCTTTGTATAAAGCTTTGCTGTTGTGATACTTTTTCTACAAACCTATTTGTAGACATGGCAAAACAGGTCAGAATTTTCTGACCCGACCCGACCCGACTCGAAAAATACCTGACCCGAACTCGATTTTTTTGACTTGAAGCAAAAACGGGTTGACCCGTGACCTGACTCGATTTTTTGCGGGTCAACCCGACCCGACCTGAATAACCCGTGACCCGACCCATTAAAAAAATTTGCTAAAAAAATATTTAAACTAGGTCATACTTTGTGCTTTATGCACAAAGCACCAGAACCAAACCATTAGCAATAGTCAATAAATTAACGATAACTTTTCACATGCAATTTGACTATTTGAGGGCTTCACGAATCACAACCTATAAAAGCTATAAACTTCAGCTCTGCTTCCACATAGACATGCATGAGACATAATGAGACAAGACTTAGAGTCTTAGACAACACAACCATTAAAAAAAAGAAAAAAAAATCTAGTTTGACTAGCTTAACTTAGTTGTAGTCCAAAGCCAAAATTGTGATTCAAAACATGAAAGACAGAAAGAGTGAAACAAAACGTGACAACCACACATCCACAAGGGCCAAAGTAATAAAGCTTCCTCTTCCCTTCTTTTCTTTTCACACTTACACACTTTTTATAGTCATAATTAAACAATTTTAATTCTTTATTGATTTACTTTCATGGTATATTAAGTTATATTAAAATATTATATTGTAGATGAAGATGCTGACAAAATTGGCCAACTTGAGTTACAATTTGCAAGTATGAATATTTGCAGTGCTAAATCTGCTACCAACATTGAGTTGATTGAGATTGAGATGTAGTTCTTATAAAATATTTACTTATTGTTCTTTACTTAATATATTATATTTATTTTTAAATCTTTTTTTGTTTAGTTTATCTTTCTAAGTAATTTAACTTTACTATTATTTTAAATGCAACAGGAACATGTGCACTTAATAAGACCGATAACTTGTTACTTTGCTGGCTTACGTATTTTGTTTGTTTTAAGATCTATCTCTTTTTGAAGAAGTAAACTTGTAATTATATGTATTTTGACAGTGAACTATTAACATTGAAGACTTTTTCCATCATGAATTTATGACTATAAATAATTTTTGTCATGCTCAAAAGTCAAAACTGTCAGAATTGGAAGGATATTAACAAGTGGCATTAAGTGCAATTCATTTGCTTATTCATTCTCTCTAAACAGGTTGTCATTGATTTGTTTTTCTAATTGAAAAAAAAAAAAAAACTTGTTTAAAAAATACGGGTAAATACGGGTCAACCCGACCCGACCTGCAACCCGATTGACCTGTTTAAAAATGACCTGTTTGACCCGTGATCCGTTTGACCCGTAAACCCGATTGACCCGACCCGAACCCAAACCGATCTGCCCGTTTGCCACGTCAACCTATTTGGTCCTTACTACTAAACTCAACTGATGAACACCTTGAAATTCCTAAAAGTGTGACCCTATTTAAAGCAGAATGGAAAAAAAATACTGCAACAATATTAGGGAATAAAAGAAGAAGAAGAAAAAAAAAAAAAAAAACTCTGCTTTGATGAGCCTACGGTCATTTAGATTTGCACCTTCAAAGAAATCCAGAACAATGAAATTCAACCAATCAATTTGTTAATAGTGCAGAAGGGAACAACAGGGATGCATTAATTTGTTCCTCCAAATGCATAATTGGCAATTTCTTTGAAGCAGTTAGACGTGGGACAACATCATTAGATATGAGATCTTGTTTAGCAAGATTAAACACTATTGCAAGCTAACCTTAAGAGGTTGGCCAAGCGGTTGGGCGCTTGGTCTCAGGATGCTTGTTCTGGGCCCGACTGGGTGTGCTCCCCAGTTCGAGTCCTGCGACCTGTATTCTGAAAACATCCCTCAGGCCAGCACTTTACCCCCTCAGGGCCCACCCGGTGCGAACAGTGATTAGTCTCTGGTTGTCCGCCTTGAGGATACACTGTGCGTCAAGCAAAAAAAAACTCTATTGCAAGCTTAATACGTCTGAAAGATATATAATTTGGGGAAAATGTCTTGTTTCTTTATTAGTCATTTGGTGTATGGCTCAAAAAAAAAAAAAAAAAAAAATTGCTTCGACAGCTCCAGCTACTCCAAGGAAATGGCCTATAGCACCCTGAAAGTTATTGTAATCACATAAAAACCACCCAAAAAAAAAAAAAAAAATAGTCAGTAAGAACACCAAGTAGTAACAAACTTATGTGCATTTGTATACAACTGTAAAAACACACAAAAATTCTCAAATATACAACAGGTGAGGCTGCGATAGCCCACAAATTTGTTGAACTTTCAACAATATATATATATATATATAGAGGCAAAAATTCTATGATAAAAATCATCACAAGCTTAAACAAAGTCTTAAAAAGTGAGGTAAAATGTATTAAAAAAATCATTTTTAAGTGGACACAAAGACTACTCGTATAAGACTGAAGGATTCCCTCTTCTTCTACAATCATCTCCAAAGAATGGGCTTAATTGCATTTGCCTAGCTTGGTCAATCCGTATTGCAAGAGCATCAAACATTGTGTTAAGGAGGAGAGTATTGTGCTTACTATTTAGTATTTACTGGAAATCTGGTTTGTGTGAGACGATGTACATGTGAAATGGAAGGCTTTAAATAATGGTGTACCTGAGGAGCTATATACAGAAATTGAACACTGATTGGTTGAAACACCAGCACAACTGGACAAGGATCACTGGGGAAATCTGAATTTCAGCCATTGAATAGGTTGGTGTGCTTTTTAAACTGGATTGATGTGTGCATAACTTTGGCTATACTATATGGATTTCGGTGAGGTTTGTTGCATATTGTAGGAAATTATATAAGCTTTCTGATGAGTATTTGTGTGTGTCATGGGGATTTTTCGTTTGGGAGAAATTTGGTTTTGAAGTTCCAATGACAAGGAAGATGAAAATAACTGCTACATGCAACACTGCAATCTCTTCCCCTACTCTTAGAAGTCGCCTGATATGGAAAAAAAGAAAATGGCGTCACTCTCTCATGCTTTTTTTTTTTGGTTTTGTTTTGACTGAATGCATTAATATTATGAGTCTCTTAACACATCTACGAGGAACATGAAACACTCTCCCACACCGAAGGCCTTTCCCTCTAGTTTACAAACCAACTGGAAGCTATGGCTCAATGGCAGTTTTAGGAAATTTTTCTAAAAGTGTGTTAGTCAAAGATTTAATTTTTTGGAGTTTGTGTTTATCCTTATTAGTTGAAAAATTATAGGTGAAATTATACTTTATCACCATAAATTATATCTCTAATTACGCTTTATACCATAAACCTTTCAAATACATTTTTTGCACCCTAATCTGTGATTATTGTTACACTTTGCACTTGACGCTAAGTTGCCGTTAACTTGGATGGAAAAATATGGCACAACGTTAAAAGATAAATTACATTTTATCATCTTAAATTATACTCATGATTACATTTTGCATCCTAAAATTTGAATTTTCATCTAAGTTAACAGCAAACTTAATATCAAGGTGCAACGTATAATAAGAGTCATAGTTTAAGGTCCAAAACATGTATTCGAAAAGTTGAAAAGTTTAAGTGCAAAGCGTAATACAAAGTATAGTTTAGTTTAAAAGTGATTAAGCCGTTAAAATAGTTTATTACCCGAAACCCCTTTCAACCCCTATGTAAATTAGACCAACAGGGTGATCGGTGTATACATTCAAGTTTGTAATTGCAAAAGAGGAAAAAATATAGAGAAATAATGCCACAAGGCCCACGACCACAAACATAAACACTATGTTTGTTACGCTATAAAAAGTTTTTAGTAAAACATTTTCAACATTTTAACGTATTTGATTGGTTGTAAAAGGTTTGTCAAACCGAATTCAGTTGACTGTAAAACGTAAGGTAAAAAATTGTAAAATGTTTTACGCTCAAAATGAGTGTTAAAACATTTTACGAACTCTCAGCTGCTCTCTCATGCTCAATTCACGTTGTCCCCCTCTCTTCTCTCACTTGAAACCGAAAATATTTCAACTTAGATCTCTATTTTTATTTTTATTTTTATATCCAAACAAACGAAACAGCAATTTTTATATCCCATGAGTCAAAGTCAGTACACATTATTATTCATTAACTTAATTTTACATAACAATTAATAACACAAGCAAGGGGACCAATTATTCGAGTGGCAGTGAGAAAAGGGCAATGGGTTTTGATGCCTCTGCCTTTGGTGGAACTCAATCTCAAATCATGCGGTCAATTTTGGGCACAAAAAGGACATAACATTTTGTAAAATAAAGGGGGAAAAATAGGGTATAGGACATCTGATGTTGTATGTTCAGATAATGAAGTTAGAATATTAGGCCCACAGCCAGAGGTGATTGGACTTTGGTATTTCTCCATCTTATCTAAAGGCTAATAGCAACATCCATAAACATAATCCAACTAGCATATTCCAATGGCATTATAAAGAATAATTCCACATCACTCATAATTCAATCACAACCAAATCTGTCAGGTTGTTAGCATAATCGATCTATCGATGCTAGAGACAAAATAGTTTGTATTGATTGATTGTGATTGAAGAAGTATTATTTTCAGATATATCTATAATTAATATTATTTTTTATTAGTTATTAAGAGCTTGTTCATTTCTTTGAATAAAATTCTGTCATTTATCCTTAAAAAAAAAAAATCTTATAGCCTAATTGAATTTTTTTGGTGTTTCTAATAGAGACATTTAAAATTTTACGGTAATTATTGAGTTATAATTAAAAAATATAATTAAATTTTGGCTAAAATTTAGCTACGAAATTTATTGTAATCTTATACTACAACTTTACTCAATATTTTTTTTATTGAATATGAATTTTGATAATCCAATATCGGATTACATCTTCTTCTTATATCCTTTATACTTGCAAAATTTCAAGAAAATTAAAGATCAAAAGCTATGTCATCAATAAATTTTTTAAATTGCAAGTTTTTGTAATTTAAAATTATGCATAAAATATAAGCTTATAGATCATATAGTAAATATTATCCAATTGACACAAAATTTGACATGTGTATTAAGAGCGTAAAGAATATGCAATTCAACGGTTAGATTTTCAAATTACCTATATAGTAATATTTATTTTTTTTTTAGCGAGTTTGTAACTTTAAGTTACAACCAATTTTGTAGCTAAACTCTTTCTCAAAAAAAAAAAAAAAAAATTGTAACTAAACTCTATTCTTAAATTTTTTGGTACTTTCTCACCGAGACATTTAAACTCTCACTGCAGTAATTGTTGAATTACAATATAGATATATATATATATATATATATATATATATAACTTTTATTACTAATTACGATATATCACTTTTTCTTTTTTTGAGAAACAAACACACACACACACACACACATAAGGGAGAGGGAAAGGAGTTCTAACACAAAGGCACATCACAACTCCATTCAAAAGCTATGGTAACTTTTAAGGGGGGGTGGAGCAAGTTATACTACACATAACACACAACACACTCTATTCTTAAATTTTTTGGTACTTTCTCACCGAGACATTTAAACTCTCACTGCAGTAATTGTTGAATTACAATATAGATATATATATATATATATATAAAACTTTTATTACTAATTACAATATATCACTTTTTTTTTTGAGAAACAAACACACACACACACACACACACACACATAAGGGAGAGGGAAAGGAGTTCTAACACAAAGGCACACCACAACTCCACTCAAAAGTCATGGTAGCTTTTAAGGGTGGGTGGAGCAAGTTATACTAGACACAACACACTCTCTTAAGCAATATGGAACAATTACCCTTTTTTTTTTTTTTTTTTGAGAAACAAATACATACACACACACAAGGGAGAGGGAAAGGGGTTCTAACACAAAGGCACACCACAACTCCACTCAAAAGTCATGGTAACTTTTAAGGGAGGGTGATGCAAGTTATACTACACACAATACACTCTCTTAAGCAATGTGGGACAATTACCCATTTTTTTTTTGAGAAACAAATACACACACACAAGGGAGAGGGAAAGAGATTCTAACACAAAGGCACACCATAATTCCACTCAAAAGCCATGGTAATTTTTAAAGGAGGGTGGGGCAAGTTATACTACACACAACACTCTCTCTTAAGCAATGTGAGACAATTACCCATTCTTTTTTTTCTTTTTTTGAGAAACAAATTCACACACACACAAAGGAGAGGGAAATGAGTTTTAACACAAATGCACACTACAACTCCACTCAAAAGTCATGGTAACTTTTAAAAGAAGGTGAGGTAAGTTACATATCACTTTAACTGTTACAAAAAAATTAGAATAAAATTATTAACACGTACTAATTAATCTCTAATTAGTTATTACAACATAGTGACATACCACCTTGACAATAATGAAAAAGATTGTTAAAAGTTTTGTATCTCTAATATTAGAGGAAAGTAAGTATTTATTCCTCTCTCTCTCTCTCTCTCTCGCTCTCGCTCTCTCAAATAAGTATTTTATGGTTACTAGTTTGGAATTTTAAGGGGTTTGAACTTCTTTTATAAGCTCCAACCTTGCCTTTCTGAAAAGTTGTCAGACCTCTCATAGCGGCATAAGCTATTAAGCTCTAATGCTTCACATAATCCATAAAAAGTTGAATAACCTTTGGGCATAAGCTCTGACGCTTCACATAGTCGATAAAAGTCGAATAACCTTTTGGGTTTTCAAACAGGTTGCAAATAAATTTTACTTTTTGAAAGCTTCAATAAACATCTTTATAAAAGTTCCATCCAGGTGAGGAAAACAATCCTTTCTATTTACTTTTGAAATAAATTAAGGTGAATTATTTAGAATTTTAGGAATCTAAAAATAAATGTGGTACTTTATCATTTTTTATTTGTGGAATTGCATCTTACTTCAAACATAACAAAGAGGTTTTAAACTACTTATCATGCGAAACACTGTCTCTGTCTGATTAAGCCTTTATCGTTTTCATGGATGATGACTCTTTGCAGCTGCATGCACACTTACAGCCGTTTGCGTTTTGTTTTCTATTCATGGTTATTAAATTTATATAGTTTATGTACATGTTTTAAAGCCTAAAGTTTAATAATAATAATAATAATAATAGCCTCAAGTAATTTGCACTAAAATATACTTTTGATTCTTTAAAGTTTGGGATTATTTTATTTTGGTCTTTACATTTCAAAACGTTCATTATGGCTCTTTCATGTTTAATTCTATTTTCATATTGAGTTTGTCATCACTGCAAAAAAACACGAGTTATATATAATAGACATTTTTTTTTTCCAGATGGTTTTTAATTCCAATTTCTTATTAACTTTGCCATCATTACAAAAAAATACGGGTTATATATACAGGTTTTTTTTTTTTGGCGGTTTTTAATTCCATTTTTATATTGACTTTGACATATGGCAATGTTAATTTTTTTAGTAAAAGTTGTAGCCAATGGCTACAACTAACTTTGTTGCTAAATTTTGACATATTTAAAAATGTCACATGGTTCATTAAAAAATTCATGTAATTAAAATTACATGTGAATAGTCTCTTTAATTGACACATATTAGGTTGGGAGAAGATAACTCCAAATAGGTTTAAAGCTAAAGTTTTTTATTTTTAAAAATTATATATATGTAAATAGCATTAATAAATAAATAAAAAATCTTAACCCCCCTTAGTCTTCACGTGACTCCGTCTCTGTTGGTTTTGAATAGGTGTGATAGTTGTTGTGAGTTTTGGATGGAGGTAGCTAGGAATGACAGGGGGGGGGGGGGGGGGCGCGGAGAAGTTAGAAAGGTGATTAGGGATGTTCACCAAACCGCATAAACCGCATAAACTGTAAAAACTGCACCAAAACTGCCCGCAAAATAGCAAAACCACACCGCACCGCACCGCACCGCACCGCACCACACCCTCTCTATATATTAATTTATTTATTTTTAATATTAAATATATTATTAATAGTTTAATAACCCTAGTTCTCAAAAAAAAAATTTTTTTTTAATAGCCTAACAAGTGTTGACTAGAAAAGCCATCCCAAAATAAAGAAAAACTAGCTCAACAATTTAAAACTTGGCCCAAAAAAAAGGAAAAAATTAGTTTTAGGCTGAGTAAGAAACCGACTTCAAACCGCATTTTATACACAGTACATGTGACCATAAAAATGAGGTGCGGTGCGGTTATGGTTTTGATTAAACTCTAAATCGCACCACACTGCACTGCATCGCACATGTGACCACAAAAATAAGGTGCTGTGCAGTTATGGTTTTAGTTAAATCGCATCGCAAAATGCGGTGCTAAAAATGGACCAAAACCGCACTGCACCGCACCGAGAACACCCCTACTTGTGATAATGTATCTACTGGAAGATAATTTCTATTTTTTACTTTTTTTTTACTTGCAAGTTGCAACTTTTCAAAAACTTTTTATATTTTTTAAGTTTTATTTTTATTGTTAACACCAGGTTTCCAAACCGATAATAATTTAGAATTTAATTAAAAATAAAATAAATAACTAGTCCAAATTTTCTTTTTGTCATCTTGTTTGAACTGCAACATTTGCGTGTTTGGGAAAAAGGTAAAAAGCTTTTTGTCTCAGATTAGATTAGAGTAAAATTTCTACTTTTAAGAAACTTCACACACATATATATTTAGATTAGATTAGAGTAGAATTTCTATTTTGTATATATATATATATATATATATATATATATAAATACTTTTTATCTTTTGTTTCAGTTTTTTATTTTTGGCAAATAATCTAACTTTTTGTTTTATTGTTGAAATAAACTAACTCTTAACTTTTTGTCATATATTTAACATAAAATTTACTAAAAAAATATATTTTCTTGATAAATGTTATGCAAATAAACTATTGGAAACTGTGATGGCATATTTCCATAAACGTGTTCTATATCTTTTGACATTTTAATACATTAAAGTCCTCCAATTAAGCCTGCAACCGCAAACTACTTATAATGACTTGGGTTCGAATTTCGACCCTTCTTTATAATGTGGGGACTAATATTATTTAATCAAAGTGGGATTCATTCAGCCAAGCGAATATGACAAAGTGCATAATATATATATGGCACCAGCACCTGGTTTTAGAATTTTCCATCAACCCATGCATGAAAGCAGATAAAGTGGCCCCAAAGGAGACAGTGCATGTTTACCAAACCCTTTGCTGCTAAATAATCTCAGGATAATGATTCAGACAATATATAATTCAATTTATATTAGAGAAGGGAGAACCAGTTACAACAATTTATATTGGCAAAAAAGTCTGATCTTAGTTAGTATACCTACGACAAATTCCACCACTATTAATTACTTCTATATTCCCAGCAGCCATGAAAAAGAAATACAGACAGTTTTGGTTATATAACCTTAAATTATGAACAAGAAAAGATAAAGACCCGCCCAAGTGTTGATTAATATATACATTGATTTAGAAAAAAAAGTAGAGAGGTGCATAAGGTGACAAGTCCTTCATCGCAAGTAGGTATGGGAATAATTCAGCAATAAGAAAAGGTCAGGTTTAGATTATCTTGACTAATTTAATTACTGTTGTTGATTTAGTCATTTTATTAAAATAAATGTTTGGTTAGGGGAAATGAAGTTAAATGTTTTAAATCCACTTTAAACCAAATATAAATTTATCATAGTTTCCTAAAAAATAAAAATAAAAAACTTTATCATGGTTGATCATATTTTAAATGACACTTTAAAATAATTTAGATTAAAAAAAAAAAATTCAAATAAGCAAAACCATTCATCAATTTATTTGATTTATTGAATTATTCTATAATCAATTTATTATAATTATAGACAACAAGAATATTTTGCCCTCCCAAAAACCATCTCAAACAAACACACATTCTCGTCAACCAAATAGCCCAATTATGGAAATGGGCAAAAGGTGATTTTGTATTAACCTTATGCATGGCCGCTTGTAAGTTGAAACCCATTTGACCCAAAATGTAGCCCTAACCCAAACCAAACCTTTGACACAGCCCGAAAATGAGGCTTGGTGGTTGAACATATGACATGGTTTTATTGAACATATATTATATATGCACTTTTGACATGATTTTATTATATATATATATATATATTTATTTATTTATATAGATTTTGACAAGGTATTTAATGCTTAGAAAAGCGGTCAGATGAAGGTTAATTTCCACACATATTATACCAATATTAGGAAGAGACGTAAAAATTAGATTAAAAAAAAAAGTTGGGAAGAAAAGTTTAAAAAGGAAAAATGAAGGTTTCCATTGCAAAAATGGGAAAGGCTGACCAAGCATCATGATAAAGCATAGACAAGAAGATATTGGGTGCACAACCTAGAGATAAAGCACCCCACTAGCTTTGCCTTTTTATTGAATTCTACCTCTCTTTAATCAAATAAATATACACCCATAGGTCATGATTAATGAAACTTTAAAGCTACGAACTCGATTCATCCTAAGTTTCCGCAAATCCAAACAAAACACATAGGAAAATGATATTTTGAGGAACAAGAAACTAAAATTATCTCTGATTTCTTTTTACCGCGCTTTCTTTTTTATTAGGAAAATGGAATACCTAGAGTTTGTTAAAATTAAGGGATAATTAAAACATGTGGTACCGTTATTAAATGGATGTTATGAGGTACCTATTAGCATTACCTTTCTTATGCCTAAGGCCCCGCTTGAGAGTTCATAAGGGAAGGGAATGTAATGGAATGTAATGATTATAAGGGAATGGAAAGGAATGAAATGGAATGGAATGTATTAAGTAAGGGAATGGAATGGAAAAGAATGGAATGGAATGGAATTAAGTAACCTTGATTGGATGTTTTAAAATTAAGGAATGGAAAAGAATGGAATGTAAGTAATCTTGTTTGGGAGTCACATGGAGGGAATGGAATGGAATCATTTTATGACAATATTACTATTAGACCTCTATTTTAAAATAAAGGGTTGAACATATAGGGGTATTTTGGGAGTTTTAGTAAAAAAATCATTAAATCTAATTTTATTCCCTCTCATTCCTCCCAATTTTGGGGGGAATGAAAATTTGAGGTTTTAAGGGAATAGAAAGGAATGGGTGTTCCCTCCTACCAATTCCATTCCCTCTCACTTAAACTCCCAAACAAGGGAATGGACTTTCCATTCCCTCTTTTAAAACTTCCAAACAAGAGGGAGAGAAGAATATTCTAAAAATATTCTTTCCATTCCATTCTATTCCATTCCATTCCCTCATCCCAAGCGGAGCCTAAGTGAAGCTTTGAACTTAACAGATGTCTTAAACACATTTATTAGTGAATTATTTTAAGAAAGTTTTTATAGGAAAAAAATTAATTTTTTGACAGTATTTATTTATTTATTTCATTAAAGTGCTATAAGAACTTTTTAAAAATGGTTAATTAACAAATCTGTAAAGTCTATATTTTTAGGTTGGCAATCACGAACGAAAGTAATCTTTAGAACTTAGTTTGTCTAGTTGTTTAGTATTGAAATAATAATATTTGAAACAAGACAAATGGAGTTCAAAACAGCTGAAGACTCAAGAAATCAGAAAATTGGATTGCTGAAGGCTGCATTTCGATTTTAGGCTTTACAAGTCAAAATCCACTTACCTTGATTGATCGAGATTCATGCAGATTGTAGATTTTGGTTTTCTTCTCAACCATTTGATCTAGGTTTTTGATGGATTTTAAGCACATATAAATACAAACCGTAGAACACGTTTTTGCACACTCAAGAGGGCAGTGTTCTATACGTAGATCTGGGGATTTTCAGACACTTTTGGAGCTACAACTGGAGACCTTGTGTAAACAACAGATCCAATTATAAAGTAAAGTTGCTGCATCCAATCAACCATGGTTGTTGTTCTAAATCTTTGAGTGGAGATCTCAAAGTTACAAATAGGAGAGTTTGTGTGTAACAATTTCATAGAAGAAGAGTTTGTGGATTCAAAGCTGCGTGTGATCACGCCAATAAATACTACATGAGGTAGCAATAAATTTATGGTTAAGTCTACTATAAAAATTTTGATTATATTTAGTGCAATGTTGCCTAGAAGATTGATTAGGTTAAATTATCACCAAGTTTTTTTTTTTTTTTTTTTTTTTTAAATTTTATGAAACCACAATTTCATAAGTTTTTTTGGGTTATCATTCTTGGTGTTCATGTGATTTGTACTTGTTTGATGTTTTAATCATTTTAATCAAGATCAAAATCAAGATCAAAATTAATTAATTAATTAATTAATTGATTAAAAATTGGTTAATTTGGTGATAAATGAGGTCTAAAACCCTAACAAAATGCTTTAAGAATATTTTATTGTTTGATTTAGGATAAAGAGGCTTCTAACTATTTAACCCTAGGCTATTTATTAAAGCAATTAGGCATTAAGTGATTAGAGAATCATATTATTGTTGCCACTTCTCATTCCCCTTAAACCATGTATTTTCGTCAAGAAGAAGTTGGTTCAGAATTAAGTATAGACAGTAAGGGTGTAGTAAGACAACATAAGGGGAGTTGATGGGGATGAGGGCACTGAGGATTGGCGGAAAATGTTTTTCGCCTTAGAAAACATTTATTGCTTCTTTTATGTTATTTTGAATTGACTTTAGGAAGGAAAATGTTAGATTTACAAAAAAATTTACAAGCTGATATGGTGAGCGGTATCAGTTAGTGAAAAAGTGATATTAGTAGTGAGCTCATACGAGAATGAGTAAGAATTGCCTATAACAGTAGGTTGTAAAAATATTATAAATAGTTTGTCGTTGTAGTATTACTCCTTTAGAAAATTATTTTTTCTTTTTTATCAAGACTTTCTGCTACATCAAACACCAAAAGATATGAAGAAAAATATTATCAAAAAAATATTTCTTACCAACACAAATAGAGCGTTATTCATGAATATATTCGTCCGTCTGCTAATACTTTTGTTGAAAGATGAAGTGTCGAAACTTGTATCAATGCCACGATTCAGTTCGTAATAAGTTTGGGACTGAGCCTTGTGCCTCATTTTGGTAACATACTAACATTCCCTTCTTGTGAACATCCTTATGTATACGTTTTTTTTTTTTTTTTTTTTTTTTTTTTTTTTTTTTTTTTTTTGAGAAAGATCCTTATGTATACCTTGATTTCTTTTAACAGCCATCGTATTAAGAAAAATAGATTTGATTCTATATTTATCCATTTGCTCCACAAGGTTGAGTTCCTTCTTCTCTTTAAGTGTGTTTAAAACTTGAGAACAATTTAATTTCTTTTTCCACATTAAAAAGGCAAGAAGAATTAGGCACTGTATTGGAGCGAGGTTTAAAGAAATGGACCATATATACCCATTGGGTTCGGGACTACAAGCAGGGGAATTGATAACCATAGCAGTTATCCCAACCCTACAAGGGCAATAGTGGGCATTAAGCCGGAGGAATGGGGTTTTTTTCAAATGCTTTTTGTTGCGATATTCGAACTTGAGACATCCACCCTCCAAACCACTTGAAAGTAAGCTCAATGACTATTAAACCATTACCCTCAGTAGTGAAATGAACCATATATATTTTGATGAATTAGGGATTAGATATTGATAGTTGAAAATACAACCATGTGTTTGGATTTAATTGAGGGAATCTAATCTACTCTAAGTTTTACCTAATGTGAGTACTCATGCTTAAATGTAACTTGACTTGGTTGTTATTTAAGTAGGGGGAAGTCAAATTTATATTGCTTTGGGCATTGCCTAGGAAGGAACGTTCAGACTGTTAGATAAGCCTCTTTAAAAATGTTTTTGGGTCTTCTCTCTTTTAGGCATCAAGTTACCCCACAGTTTGGGCTTGATCCAAGTGACCAAAGGCTGCTCATTTCTTCTTTAAAAATTAAGAACATGGGCTTAGTAACTCAAACTAGTTACATCCAACTTTACGTCCTATTTAAAAATGGGCTTAAAACAAATGGTGAAACCATTGTCAGAAATCAAAATTTAGGAAAGGGAAACGTGAAGGTAGAAACTAGAAACCCTAATTTATTTCAAAACCCACTAATATAACTAAAGCCCAACTACACAACATGGCATGCGTGTGTGTGTGTTTTTGGATAACTTAATTTGGAGGTTTTATGAAAATGAAACTTCTCTTGGGGGTTGTATAAATAATTAAGAATTTTTTTTTATAAAATATATATTTTAAAATTCAAAATAAAAAAATAGCAAGACAAGACAAAAAAAGAAATGAAAATGAGAATATGTAGAAGTATAGAACTAAGTTTTCCAAGAAGTCATTGATACAATTCTATAAATTCTTGGATATTTCTAAAATCATTTATAGTTGGGCCACACACACATACATATGATAACGGCAAGCTGGTATTGTTTTGTTGTTTTTTTTTTTTTTTTTATCCAATTTATTTTTAGACTATAAAGTATTGTCATGCGTGGCTCCAAACTCTTTTTATGTTTTGGGGAGTTAGTTGAATAAACAAGGTATATATAATATATCTAGGGCACTGAGTTATATAAGAGAATTTCTACATAAAAATAAAGAGGTATATAAGAAAATGGTACAAATGACTCATTTTCATTGCATAATGTGACACCATAATAAGTTTTGGAGACTAAATTATGTGATTTGAGAAAGGTCATAAACTACACCTAAAAACCTCATAAATCGATGTTGTAGAGGATTAAGTTTGAAATGTCTGAAAATATGTTATGTCCAAAGTAATGAGTCTACCATCTAAATACCTCATGGAAATTCAATATATATCAAAATATTAAGTAAGAATAGGAAAATGATAAATTTATTGTATCCATTTGATTTGACAAAGGTTGCTATTTTTCTTGTTGAAATTTGAGTCGATTTGCAATACTTTCTCCTTATTTCTCTATTGTCAATTGATGGGGGTAAATCTCCCACCTGACGGATCGGCCTCTGACGACGGATGTACATGACGGACTTGGCGCGTTGACAGCTTGACCTTCAGTAGTTGACGGTGAGAGGGTCACCCCATGTTGTCACCAAGCACCAAAGCTCGCCTTGCCACGCACGCTTCCTTGGGAAGGTGAATCTTGTCACATACGCTGCTACTCAACCAGATGGCTTACATAGCACGATTCCCTACCTCCAAGAGGGAAATCGTGCCCAACACGCTTGGCCACCCAGGAAGAGTCTTGCGTCCTACGCTACTCAGGGGCAATTTCGGTACAACGATACCTTCTCTAGTACGCCTCATCCAAAGGCCACTACCATCACTATAAATACCGCCACACCCTCCGAAAATCGAGGTACGCATACTAAGACCCGACTCTGGCACTCTGGAGTTGTAAACAAACACTAACTTAACCGTCGGAGGGTCGTTGACCGGTACCACACCGGTACTTCCCTTTGAGGTTCTTCTTACTTGTGCAGGACCGTCCGGAACTCGCGCAAGCCCTGCAGCTCACTGGTTTGATTCTTGACCTCATCAGTTGGCGCCGTCTGTGGGAATCGCACGAGTTTCTGTTACGTGTTTCCCGGACTAAGGTTTGCATGGTACTCACGCGTTCAAGGACGACCACCATGAACGACCAAGGCAACGAACAACGCACCACGGCCCTCGAGAGACAAGTCCAGACTCTGGCGGCCGCGGTGGAACGTCTCACGAAGCGCAACAATGACTTGGAAGAGCAGCTGTTACGAAGGGATGCGACGGGTGACAACCAGGGAGAAAATCAGGAGAGCAGTGCCGAGGAGAGGGACCGCGAGGGCCCCGAGGGGAGCCATGCATTGAGCCGGCCTGAAGGACAGCAGCTAAACCATCCGCCAGCAGACGGCCATGCCCAGTCTAGTATGGCCGTGGAAATGTGAATGATGAAGGAACGCATGGACTTCATGATGAACGCCCTCAAAGGGCGAGTGTCCAGCGACCTCGACGACCTCGTCCACCGCACGGACTCCCCATTTACAACACTTGTCATCATGTTCCCTACGCCACCGAAGTTCCGCATGCCCCAGGTGGAAAGCTACGACGGGTCCAAGGATCCGCTGGACCACTTGGAAACTTTCAAGACGTTGATGCACCTGCACGGCGCGCCAGACGAAATCATGTGCAAGGCCTTCCCCGCAACGCTGAAAGGCTCTGCAAGGACCTGGTTCAGCAGGCTGGCGCCCGGTTCTGTCGGCACCTTCAGGGAGCTGAGCGCTCTATTCGCCTCCCAATTCATCGGAGGGCACCGGCACAAGAGGTCCACCGCATGCCTGATGAACATTAAGCAGCGGGAGGATGAGACTCTGAGATCCTATGTAGCCCGCTTTAACAGAGAAGCGCTGACGATTGACGAAGCGGACGACCGGATACAAGTGGTTGCGTTCACAAACGGGCTGCGGAAGGGTAAATTCCTGTTCTCTTTGTACAAAAATGACCCGAAGACAATGTCAGATGTGTTTTACAGGGCGACGAAGTACATGAACGCGGAAGATGCATTACTGGCAAGGGAAGAGAAGCCCCCCAGGAAGAGGGAAAGGCAGGAAGACACCCGACAAGATAAGGGGCGGAAGGCGCCTCGAACAGGGGAAGGCCGAGACAGTAGACGCCCAAAGCCCAATGCCGGGAAATTCACAAGCTACACCCCATTGACGGCTCCGGTTGATCAGGTCCTGATGCAGATCAAGGATGACGGATCCTTGACGTTTCTGGGAAAAATGAAATCAAACCCGGACAAACGACCAAAAGACAAGTATTGCCGCTTCCACCGAGACCATGGGCACGATACCGCCGACTGCTACGATTTAAAGCAACAGATCGAAGCCCTGATTAGGCAAGGGAAGCTGCAGAGGTTCGTCAACAGGGAAAAGGCCGAAACGTCTCGGCGGGAACAGACCCCCCACCGGGACAATGAGCATCCCAGACCACCTATAGGGGATATAAGGGTGATTGTGGGTGGCACACCGGTTGCTGGTTTTACAAAGAAGGCTTTGAAATCCCACCTCAGGGTGGTCCAGAAGAAGCCGAGAACCAGCAGCCCCACTATGGAGTTCATGGAAGAGGATGCCCAACACCTCCACCATCCGCACGACGACGCCCTTGTCGTCAACATCCGGATAGGGGACTACAACACCTATCGGGTCCTGATTGATAACGGGAGCTCCGTGGATATTCTCTACTATCCCGCGTTCCAGCAGATGCTGATTGACAAAGAACGCTTGGTCCCTACCAAGGCCCCACTCACAGGTTTCGGGGGGACCAGAGTATATCCCCTCGGCTCGATCACATTGCCCGTCACTGTCGGGGAATACCCTCGGCAGCTCACTAGGGACGTCACCTTCCTAGTCGTCGACCGCTCCTCAGCATACAACGCAATCATAGGGCGACCAACCCTCAACGCCTGGAAGGCCGCCACCTCGACCTATGCCTTAAAGGTCAAGTTCCTTACATAGTACGGGGTAGGAGAACTATGGGGAGACCAAGTGGCCGCACAAGAATGCTATGTCGCAATGGTAGAGATGAATGGCCAGCTACAAACGATGAACATAGAGCAGAGGACGGGGGCAGAGCCTGTGGAGGAACTCGAAGAGATAATTCTCGACGAGTCCAAGCCTGAGAGAACCACCAGAATCGGTGCCCTCAACAGTCCGGCGACCCGCCAGGCACTCACGACCTTCCTCAAGGAAAATCAGGATGTATTCGCCTGGAGCCATGAGGACATGCCGGGGATCGATCCGTCAGTCATGGTATATAGGCTGAACGTAGCAACCTCCTTCCGGCCTGTCAGACAAAAGAAGCGAGTATTTGCTCCAGAGAGAGATCGTGCAGTGGCAGAAGAGGTTGGTAAGTTACGAGAGGTAGGGTTCATCCAGGAAGTCTACTACCCCGACTGGTTGGCTAATATTGTAATGGTCAAGAAGGCCAGCGGGAAGTGGCGGATGTGTGTGGACTTCACGGACCTGAATAAGGCGTGCCCGAAGGACAGCTACCCCTTCCCTCAAGTCGACGCTCTAGTAGACTCTACGGCCCGGCACCAGCTGCTGAGTTTCATGGATGCCTTCTCAGGATATAACCAGATCCGGATGGATGAGGCGGATCAGGAGAAAACCTCATTCGTCACCAGCCAAGGACTCTTCTGCTACAAGGTGATGCCATTCGGACTGAAGAATGCAGGTGCCATATATCAGAGGCTGATGAACAAAATGTTTGCCAACCAAATAGGGAGGAATGTCCAAGTGTACGTCGACGATATGCTGGTGAAAAGCCAGCAAGAGAAGGATCATCTGAGTGATCTCGAGGAAACGTTCGGAACCCTCCGTTCCTACAATATGAAGTTCAACCCCTCGAAATGCGCCTTCGGGGTAACCGCAGGAAAATTCCTCGGCTTCATGGTCTCTCAGAGAGGCATCGAGGCCAACTCGGATAAGATCAGGGCAATAATGGAGATGGCCCCTCCGAAGAATGTAAAAGAGGTTCAGAGTCTGAACGGGAAGGTTGCCGCACTGAATAGATTTGTGTCGAGGGCCACAGACAAATGCCTTCCCTTCTTCCGCACATTGAAGAAGACGTTCGAGTGGACGGACGAGTGTCAAAGGGCATTCGAAGAGTTAAAAGCCTATCTCTCTTCCCCACCATTACTGAGTCCTTCACAGCCCGGGGAAGAACTCTTCCTCTACCTGGCCGTATCCCCAGCTGCCGTCAGCGCGGCCTTGATCAGAGAAGAGGACGGGGTGCAAAAACCCTTATACTACGCCAGCCGGGCGTTCCAAGGGGCGGAAGGAAGGTACCCGCCCATGGAGAAACTCGCCTTCGCCCTAGTCACCGCAGCCCGAAAGCTCAAGCCCTACTTCCAAGCTCACACAATCGTTGTCCTAACCGACAAGCCTCTGCGGCGAGCAATGCACAACCCAGAAGCCGCAGGTCGTCTGGCCCTATGGGCGATAGAGCTGATTGAGTTTGACATTCGCTACAGCCCACGTACCGCCCTCAAGGGGCAGGCAGTAGCTGATTTCATAGCCGAGTTCACCAACACAGAGGACGAGGGGGCAGATGCAAGTCCAGCATGGGGTGTACATACTGATGGGTCGTCAACTAGGCGAGTCGGTGGCGTTGGGGTCATGCTCCGTTCCCCTGAAGGAGACCAAATTGAGTGTATGATCCGGCTGGATTTTCCCATCACCAACAATGAGGCAGAGTACGAAGCCTTGATAGCCGGACTGGATCTCGCCAAAGCAGCAGGCGCGGCCCGAGTGGTCGTCTCCTGCGATTCCCAGGTAGTCGTCAACCAAGTCAATGGGAACTACGAGTGCAGAGGCGACAGAATGAAGAGGTACCTCCATCAGGCAAAAAGAAGGGTAGATGAGCTCGGGGCAAAGATAGTCCAGGTCCCCAGGGAGGAAAATGAGCAGGCCGACCGCCTCGCCAAAGCTGTTTCGTCGGAGCAAGAGAGCAACATTGACGGTGTGCTACACTTTGTGCAGGTTTCTCCACTGGTAGACTCTATTGAAATGCAGGAAGTCGGCTCAGAAAGCAACTGGACCACGCCGTTGGTCTCGTACCTGAAAGATGGCGTCTTGCCCGACAGAAGAGAAGCCGCCAGAAAATTGAAGGTCCAAGCATCGAGGTTTGTCCTGATAGAAGGAGTTCTATACAAAAGGGGCTTTTCTCGCCCATATCTAAGGTGCCTGGGTTCCGAAGAAGCTGACTATGTCATGAGAGAGGTACACGAAGGGGTATGTGGAAACCATTCAGGGTCGCGGTCATTGGCGCATAAGCTGATCAGCGCAGGATACTACTGGCCGACCATAAGAAAAGACACGCAAGCCTACGTCAAAGCTTGCGACAAGTGCCAGAGGTTCAGCAACATCGTCAGGCAACCCCCCGAAGAACTGACCCCCATGACGGCCCCTTGGCCATTCGCTCAATGGGGACTAGATATCATGGGCCCGTTCCCAACAGTGGTGCGACAGCTCAAGTTCCTCGTGGTAGGCATAGACTACTTCACGAAGTGGGTGGAAGCTGAGGCATTGGCCACCATCACAGAGAAGAACATACGAAGCTTCGTCTGGAAGTCTATCATATGCAGGTTCGGGATACCCAGGGTATTAGTCTTCGACAACGGCAAACAGTTTGACAATGGCCCCTTCCGGGAATTCTGTGCGCAGCTGGGAATAAAGAACCATTACTCTTCCCCCGCCCACCCCCAAGCCAACGGTCAAGTCGAAGTAACGAATCGATCCTTGCTCAAAATTATCAAGACTCGGCTCGAGGGGGCAAAGGGGATATAGCCCGAGGAGCTGCCAAGCGTATTGTGGGCATACAGAACGACAGCAAGGACCCCCACAGGAGAAACACCGTTCAGGCTAACCTATGGAAGCGAGACAGTCATTCCAGCCGAAGTGGGACTCACAACCTATAGGGTGAACACCCATGATGAAGGCCGGAACAACGAGGCCTTGCGCCTACAGCTTGACTTGATCGACGAAGCCAGGGCAGCAGCAGAGCAAAGGTTAGCCCGGTATCAGGATCGCATGGCTAAACACTACAACGCCCGAGTCAGGCACAGGGAATTCCAGGTCGGTGACCTCGTCCTAAGAAAGATCATGGGCGCTGCCAGAGACCCAACCCAAGGAAAGCTCAGCCCCAATTGGGAAGGGCCCTACCGAATCACAGCATGGCAAAGAAAGGGCACCTACCACTTGGAAACACTGGACGGGCAGAAGCTGCACCACCCGTGGAACGCCGAGCACCTACGCAAGTACTACCAGTAAGAAAGAACGGCAGCCCCCTACTTTGTTCCTAGTCTGTAATCGATCTACTCTAATGTATATTCCTTGGACATGTTTTCTTCCTTACAAAAATTATGCAAGTCATACAAGGTTTATTCAAAGTCTCTTCTACTTACTATTAAGTGTTGAACGTCAGAAACTTGCGAAGTACAAAGCCTTAGCATTAAATCCGTTCAAACATAAAAAGACGACGGCCCAAATTCGACGACGGCATAAAAGCGTCATGCGCCCATGCAGACGGCTTAAAAGCCACAGCTTTCCTAAAAGGAAACACCCAACGCCTAAGTCTAAAAGACGACGGCCCAAATTCGACGACGGCATAAAAGCGTCATGCGCCCGTGCAGACGGCTTAAAAGCCACAGCTTTCCTAAATGGAAACACCCAACGCCTAAGTCTAAAAGACGACGGCCCAAATTCGACGACGGCATAAAAGCGTCATGCGCCCATGCAGACAGCTTAAAAGCCACAGCTTTCCTAAATGGAAACACCCAACGCCTAAGTCTAAAAGGCGACGGCCCAAATTCGACAACGGCATAAAAGCGTCATGCGCCCATGCAGACGGCTTAAAAGCCAACTACATCATCCTAAAAGGTTAAAAGCCAGAGCCTAAGTCTAAGGATGACGGCATAAATGGCGACGGCTCAAAGCCAACATCATCCTAAAAGGTTAAAAGCCAAAGCCTAAGTCTAAGGATGACGGCATAAATGGCGACGGCTCAAAGCCAACTACATCGTCCTAAAAGGTTAAAAGCCTAAGTCTAAGAATGACGGCATAGATGGCGACGGCTCAAAGCTAACCGCATTATTATAAGGGGTTGGAAGCTAGAATCCTGTCGAGGGTGACGGTATAATAGCTTAGCAACAATAAAGCTGACGGTTCCACGAAGCTCTTTGCGTGAAGATATTAATTATGACGGCCAGGTATGTTGACGGTACATCATATTGACGGCTTATTATGTCAACAGTTTCACGAAGCATAAACAGCATTTGAAATGAACCGTGCAAGCAATCAACACACACAAGCAAAATTTGAAACAGGATATAAATTAAAACAAATGCTTTTCAAGTCAACATTGTTCTCGACGGCCCAGAAATTGACCGTCCTACAAAAAAAAAATTGTTACAAAAATTCTCCACAAAAATTACAAGTCTAATGAACGGGGGAATCAACTACATTCACTTCTTCTTCAGTTTGGACTTTGGCGGCTGTCTCGGCATCGTCATCCAGGGTCCCGTCACCTTTATCATTCTGGCCTTCATCAAGGGGGCGACCTGCGCTCTCGGAAGCAGCCTGGATGACGGACGTTTGTGCCTGGCCTCCGTCAAGGGACACCTGCGAGAGATCTGTCTCCGGATAAAGGGCCTTCACCTGACGGACGGCTTCATCAAAACCGTCCGCCATTATGCCACCAAGCTCCGTCAGGTACGCTTCAGAGTCTCGGTATTCCCTGATCGCGTCGTCCTTGGCCTGACGGAGTTGATCCTTCATAGACTGGATCTCCCGCTCCTTGTCCGCGAGGACCGTCTGCAGAGTCTCCGTCTGCTTCTTATACTCTAGCCTATCCTCCTTGAGGATGGAGAACTTCTTCTCCATCTTCACCTTCTAGGCCTTATACTGCAACAGCTCGTCCTCCACCTCCGTTGTCTTCGCTTGAAGACGGCTCATGGCCGTCTCCTCATGGACACAGCGGTCCATCAGGCCCTTCATCATGACGACAGCCTGGAAATCAGAGACACCAAGTCAATATGACGGCGAGGACAAATCTATACATTCAAAAAACTGACGGCGATGGAAAATTACTTACCTGGGCCAAGTTGAAAAGGCCCGTCTCCCCCATGGCCTCAGTGGAATGGTTCCCGATGTCCTCATAGTCCTCCACCGTCAGTATGGAGGACAGCTTCTCAATTGCATACTTCGAATCCTCGCGGAGGAGGACGGGTGGCTTCTCGACGGCGGGCGGAGGGCCACTCGTCATGAGACCCTTCCCCTTGCCGTGTTTGACAGGGGCCTTCCCTCCGTCTGCCTCTAGCACAATGACGGTCTCGGGGATGGTTTTGGGCTTTTTGGGGAGACGGTCCCCCTCCTGGTCGGACTTCCTTTTTGTGACGGGCACCTTGGGTACGCCCGTTCCTGCAGCTTGGTTTTCTCTCTTCTTTGCAGCTGCTTGCTGCTTAATTATGGCTCTCTTCCTTGCCTCGTCCATTTCTGCAAAATCGGACGGCACGTCAGCTAATGTTAAAAAAAAAAAAAAAAAAAAAACTTGAAGTTTATGTGAACGGACTTACGTGCTCGAACTTGTGTTTCGTACTTCAAGGCCTCCTTGGACGGTTCAGGCCCGTCACAATGCCAACAAATGGTCTTTAACGTCACTAGTCTGGCCCAAGACCTATCCGTCAGCTCACTTTTCTGGAAAATCTTCTCTAAAAAGCTCCAATCCTCGATGGAAACTTGTGGACGGTTCTGGGCTGCAAGAGAGGACGGTCAGAAACCAACGAAGTTTGCAACAGAGAAAAAAAATGTGAATGAAGGCATACCAGACGGGGGTTAAAACGCCCCAAGTGGTGTCGACGGGCATAAATTCGGTCTCACCAGGACTCCCCATCCACTCATCCCCGTCCATGAAGAAATACCTAGACTTCCAGTCTCTATTGGAATCTGGTGTATCACTCACCAACCTCAGCAACGGGCTCCTTGCCACGAAGCTGTACATCCCCCTTGATTTTAATATCTCTACCGGACGGTAGCAGTGAAAAAACTCCTCCACCGTCAACCTCTTCTTCCCCTTTGAATACGATCCGTACAGGACCTCTACCCCAATAAAAACCCTCCAGGCGTTTGGGGAAACCTGGTTGACGGACAGCCCCAGGTAGTGAAGTAGGTGACGGTGAAGTTGGGTTAGGGGAAACCTTAACCCTGCCTTGAGCATTTGCTCGTAGACCCCGACACCCTTGACACCACGGTAATAACACTTCTCTCCTAGGTGGGGTAGACGGAGAGGTATATTGTCAGGAATCTGGTATTTGCTTCTAAGTGTTTTGAAGTGTGACTCTTTGATTGTGGAGAAGAAATCATTCACCATCCACAGAGAAAGCATAACGTACTTCCTCATCCCGTCACTGCCCACGACGGACCGGACTTGAGGATCCTCTCCCTCTAGACCGTCGCTAAGATTACTCTCTGCCCTATCACTACTCGAGGAGGAAGAGGCGGTAGACGAACTCTCTTCACTCGAGGAAGTTGTAGCTGCGGGATCCTTTGGACCCGACGGGTTGACTTCATCGTAGCCCGCTCCGTTGCGGACAAACGATTGGTTACTGGACGCGCTAGACATGTCACCTACAGGTGACGAAAAACCCTAAGTTCAACCAACCTAAAGACACTGACGGTAGAAAAAAACGAACAAGCAGTAATTACTTACCGGCTACTTGTGCTGATGAAAGATGAAGACAATGGTTGTTGGAACGTGACGGACACACGAAGGCTGACGGATCGAGCGCTTTTCTGCTGGGTGAACGGATGCGCTCTGATGGTTTGTTTTCAGTAAAGAGTGAAAAATGAAAGAAAAGAAGGGAGGCTTTTATATGAGAGGAATAGCGGGAGACGAGGGGACGCCTCGGTCCGAGCAGACGGTCCACGGGTTGACGACACGTGTCCTGCATTTATTACCAGGCATTAATTACCGATGACAGTCTGTCTGTCCGACCCTTGGTATGGTTTGGAACCGTCACCCCATTAGTCCGTCGTTTGAGTGTTCACGGACTGATGGGCTGAGGGGGGCAACTGATGGGGGTAAATCTCCCACCTGACGGATCGGCCTCTGACGACGGATGTACATGACGGACTCGGCGCGTTGACGGCCTGACCTTCAGTAGTCGACGGTGAGAGGGTCACCCCATGTTGTCACCAAGCACCAAAGCTCGCCTTGCCACGCACGCTTCCTTGGGAAGGTGAATCTTGTCACATACGCTGCTACTCAGCCAGATGGCTTACATAGCACGATTCCCTACCTCCAAGAGGGAAATCGTGCCCAACACGCTTGGCCACCCAGGAAGAGTCTTGCGTCCTACGCTACTCAGGGGCAATTTCGGTACAACGATACCTTTTCCAGTACGCCTCATCCAAAGGCCACTACCACCACTATAAATACCGCCACACTCTCCGAAAATCGAGGTACGCATACTAAGACCCAACTCTGGCACTCTGGAGTTGTAAACAAACACTAACTTAACCGTCGGAGGGTCGTTGGCCGGTACTACACCGGTACTTCCCTTTGAGGTTCTTCTTACTTGTGCAGGACCGTCCGGAACGCGCGCAAGCCCTGCAGCTCACTGGTTTGATTCTTGACCTCATCATCAATCATCCGCATCTTTAGTCTTTCTACAAATTATTAAATCCAATGGAAAGTTTAGTAGGAAAAGCAACAGAGGAGGATATGCGTATGAAGCCAAAAATCGTGTCGGAGATGTGATCTTTGATTTTGGTTCTCATTGATTGCAAAAGAATAGAAAATGTTTGCAATGGGAAAAGTCGACCACCCTGGCAGGAACAACCCATGGTGACTGACCTTCAATATCTAACTCAGCAGGGACTAACCATCTAGAATTAGCCTATCTAGCCACAAGGAATCCAATGCTGGATATCTGCGGCGATTCTGTAATGGTACTCTTGTTTTAATGTTTGTTTATCAATGGTATAAAAAAAAATAAAAATAAAAAATAAAAAATCCAATGGGAAGAGAGAGACTGAGAGAGTACCAATTTAATAACTTTTTTTTTTTTTTTTTTTAAATGAGTCAATTCCTTTCCACTATCTTTTACTACCCTCTGGGCATATGTTTTTATTTTTAGTTTATTATTTTTTTAGTTTTTTTTTTTATTAAACATCAAGAGAAAACTAATTTATACAGGAAGAATGGAGTGATTAAATGGAGTGTACGTTTTGCGTACGTTTTGGACAAGTTAAAAATTTCATTTATTTACAATTTCAGCTTATTTTTGCTACTATTTATGGGTTTCAGTGCACTTTTGGTTTTATTTATAGGTCTCACTCTACTATTCAGTTAATTTTTACCTTTTTTATAGTACTTTCAACAAAAAATTTTCATTTTCAACTAAATAAATGGTTTTCAAAAGAACACTTATATTTTATGTGGGAAATGTTGAACAAATAGATGAATCACACCACAAACTATTAATTTGAAATTACAGCTTGCACCTAGTGCATAAGGTTTCAATTTTTTACAGGATTTAAGAATACTGATTAGTTGGAAGTATTGGATAAACTGATTTGGAACATGTAAGGCCGTAACACATGCGATGAGGTTTTTTTTTTTTCTTTTTTTTTTTTAACATAATTTTTCATTTATTCATTTCTTTTCGTGCATTGAAAATCTGTGGTGAATTTGAGTTTCTTGAATGCCAAGAGATTTTTCTCTTCAAAATAAGATTTAAGAAAAATTTAATCTTTCACTGAAGCAATAACTTTTATTAAATATATCAATGGTCACATACGCATCAAGTAGAAGAAAATATGATGGATTATATATAGACTCCGTATCACAAACAAAGTTTTGTTCTGAAGCTATCTAAACTTTTTTCAAATAACAAGAAGATACAATCAATGAATAACTAATAAGAGAATATAAGTCACAGATATAAGATGAGAATTCTACAGCAATTAAAGTCTTCCTCGAGCAATCCTCAAACTCAAGCCACATGCATGTGATTCTTAAACCAGCTATTCTTCACACAATATTGTAATGGAATCAAAATCTTATAGGCTCAAAATTTGTGTTTGATAAAGTTGATATTAGGATAATATCCATTAAAATTTGCGAAAGGTTGGGTGAGTGATACTTGAGAACAGTATAGTCCCACATTTATATTTATTCATGTAATAAAATAAAAGATGTCATACACAAATAAAGTTAATAGGCTTAAAGAAGCGTTAAAAATAATAATAATAATAATAATAATAACCCAAAAAAATTAAAAACCTACCGAAATGCGTTAGGAACAAAAACGGAGGCCTCATCTTCCTTCTAGGGAGGGCACCCAAATTATTTTGTTGGCATGCCTTCTTGTTGTATTTATAGTAAATTAATTGTTGTGACCGTTTTTTAGTGAATAAGTTAGAGTTGGTTAACTGCATAATAGTTATGGGTTTCAAAGATGTAGATACAATTTGTAAGGTATGAATAGTTTGCCAGAATAGAGGCATAGATACAATTGCAAGAGCATGAAACACAGATTACAGTTACAAATGGTAAGTCCAGGACACAGATTAAGGTGAAAGTTAAGAATAGTTTGCAGGAATGAATTACAAAGCAGATGCAAGTTAAGAACGGTTTGTAAGAATGAATCCAAGATACAGAGTAGTTGCAAGAACAGATAAGATAGTTTGCAAGAACAGAGACAATTTCAGATGCAAGATGCAGAACAACTGCAAAGTTATGAAATAAAGTTTGCAAGATAGTTTGCAAGAATAGAGGCATAGATACAGTTGTAAAAGCATGAAACACAGATTACAGGCACAAATGGTAAGTCCAGGACACAGATTTAGGAGAAAGTTAAGAACAATTTGCAAGAATTAACTACAGAGCACATGCTAGTTACATAATCCAAGATATAGGTGTTGCAAGAACAGATAAGATAGTTTGCAAGAACAGAGACAATTTTAGATGCGAGATGCAGAAAAATTGGTATAAAATACAGTTCGCAAGACAAATAAGCACAGTTATCAGATAAGAAGCTAAAAAAAAGAAGTGATCTTACCTCCCATAGTTTCCAAGGTCCCACATGCTGGTGGAACACTCCTGTACTCAGTGTGTCCATGACCAAGTACATGTAAGCCAAACAGGCATTCCCCCAGTTTGCTCCCTAAGCATCCTCAAAGTTCCAAAAGACCGCTAGCCACGGCAAAGAGATGGTCTTGCCAGAGTTGGCAAAGAGAAACTCCCCCACCACATAGAGCAAGAATGCTCTGGCCATCTTGGACCTATCCCCTTGAGTTTCCTGAGAGCGGGAGAGGAAGTCACTAGAAATCTGGTAGTATCAAATGGTCTCACCGGAATACCCAGTAGCTCTTTATCAAGTGCCGTTCCCGACATGCCCTCGAGGATGATAGGAGGACCGTTGGCTCTTAGCTTGGTCAGCCTATGGGAATCATAGGGAGTTATGGTCATCTCCCTACTAGTAATGTGGAAGGTGTGGGTAGTGTCCCACCACCTCTCAGCCAACGCATGTGAAAGTTCACTTGGTGTATAAAACACTAGTGAATGTTTAGACCTCCAATTTTAAAATAACCAACACAAGCTTATACTCAAATAATCTATGTGCGGAATGATAAGTACAAGCAATACCCAAATAAACAAACTACTCTAACTATAATTAATCACAACACAGCAGCAATTAAAAGGCAAGAGTAAGGGTTAGAGAAATGCAAACACAAAAATAACACTGGCACGTGTTATCGAAGAGGAAACCAAAGCGAAAAACCTCTCCGCTACCCTCCAAGTGGTAATATGATTCACTAAAGAATAAAATTGGGATACACGAATAGCAATAGACCCTCTAAGCCTAATCTACCCAATGCATCTAAGCCCTCCAAGCTTTTTGCTCCAACAAGCTTAAGTCTAACCGTGTTTTCTTTAGCTTTCTGGATCCCGTAATAAGCCCATTGCATCAACCAAATAAATTGGTCATCTCTAAACTACTTCCCAAGCACCAAATTACCTCTTCACTGATATGGGTATGGTGAGATAAGAATTTGGCTAATGAACCTCTCAAGGGTATGTCAATCGAGAGGATGAGAGTAGAGGAATTTGGAGAATCAAATGTCTAAGATTGTGAATTAGTCAATCTTGTTTTTCTCTAGGATTTCTCTCTCAAAATTCTCTCTGGAAGCTCTCTACATTTCGTGGATAAAAGGGTATTTATAGTAGGGTACGTGAGGAATATGAAAAGACACTTTTCTGCAAAATAGGGCATTCTGGTTACTCATTCACTATTGGGATGAGTCACGAGTTTGAGTCGCGAAATAACTGCCAGGTCAGACTGTCCTTTTTTGTCCTGTAGTGCTCCAGCTATTGTGACCCTTCAGCTTTCTGCATGCTTCACAAGTGTGGCATTTTGGTGAGTCACCAGTTACAAGTCACTCGCGAGATCCAGTTGCGAGAACATCTTTAAATGCTCACACACTTGAATTCTTCACATTTTCTCACACACAAACCTCAACCCTTACATGCTTCCCACCTAAATACAGGGAATCTAATTGCTGAAATACAAGCAAATTTGGCACGGAATAAAACCTACACATAGTTGAATAAATTCAACCTTACAATCTCCCCCTTTGGCTATTCCGTGACAAAACCCTAAAACAGACTCTAGACTTAAAATGTGAGTTGGGAACAGTTGCCGAAACTCACTCACACCTAATTCTAGATTCTATGAAGCTTTTGAAATATACAGACAAGTTTTCCTGAAAACAATAACACAAGAAGTTCATTGTAAGTAGAAATCTTAAAATGCATATGGAGCAAGCACAATACAATCCAGCAATAATGAATATAACAATAAAGCATGGTTTGACCAAACAAGAACAATCACTATAAATAGTAACCAAAATGATCATTCACACTATGAATGAACATCCGGACATGCAAGCTAATAAGCTAAATGCAAAGTAACATTTGCATGCCCAACACTCAACCGATGCAAGAACACTAAAGTTATTGCATCAAGGATACAAGATCTAATAAGGCCACAAGAGTACTAAAGATAATGCAAACATAATCTAAAAGTACTAAAAAGCTACAAAGCAAAGGTATATAATTAAGCATAGTTTAAATAGCTTAAAACGGAAAATATAAAGACTTTTCTTGCTTTTCATTGCATTTCTCCATTGCTCTCCCATTGGTGTAGCTCTTCCTCCCCCTATCATGAACCATCTCCCCTTTTTTGTCAAGGAATAGCTCGTCCTCATCTTCTTCTAGCTTCCTTTGAATTTGGTCCAATTGAGTTTAGAGAGATGTGAACTTTGTGTCAAACTAGGTGTGTTGTGATTGCATGATAAATGCGAGTCCGGACAACTTGGTACTGATGTCTTGTACGGATGCCATAATGTTGTCTAACTTCTCATCATAGGGATGTGAGCTAGAGCTTGAACCACCATGAGGAGCATGACTCTCTTGCTTGATGCCCTTTCGGCTGTGACCTATGATAGCATTGAGAGTGTGAATGTTGATTGAGCTTTGCATAGGATGAAGGTACTCAACTTCCAAAGAGTGAGTGCCTTTAAGCTTCAAATTTTTTGAAATGAGGTAACAAAAAGGAAGACAGTTCCTTGTGGCTGTTCTTTTAGTATCCTTGCTCAAAATGTGGAAGATGTGTGAGCAAATATCAATTTCTTCATCAGTGATCAAGTCATGAAGAAACAAAGCCCGACCAAGATTCATGTACCCGGTGCTGGAGAGAGGATATAGATTGTGAAACATGATTATTGTGAGCAAACTCAATTTGGGAGATAGTGATAATACACTTGCTGATTTCCCATTAGAAGAGAACTCCAAGTTTTCTCTGAAAGCATCTCAAAGCATGTCAACATCCGGATCCAAATCATTATACACCGGTGGTTTAAGAAATTCTAGTTGGTTGATTTTCAGAATGATCGCAAGATAGGAAGGTGTGATCGTGAAGTCCTTTCCCCTTACCCAACATCTCAGCTCATCCCAATCAAAAATGGCATTTGCAAAAAAAAATTTCACAAGCTCTTTTTACGGATCTTCAAAGTTGGATAGAAGATAGTTCCAATCCTTGGTGGCAAACCATTTTGGAATGTTTGTATCAAGAAGAGAAGCTTGCTCAACCACCCTTTCAACCAACATTGGGGCATCCTTGAAGTAGTTCACATAAGCTTGATATGCGGTATATGATCTGAACTTATTGGCATCATAAAGTCCTGTTAATGATCAAGTCTTCTTCTACTTAGGGGAGAAGTTGTCGAGATTAATCACCGGTTCTTTTCCCTTGCTAATATCTCCATTCACAGTTGATTTCTTGGAGGGGGACATCATCAAGCAATATCATGTAATATCAAAGAGCAAGGTGAAACACAAATGGTAACAAACTTGATTAGCAACAAGTAGTGCCAAAACAGAAATTTTGAATTAAAAACCTAAAAACTGGAATTTAAAAAGTAATTCAAAAAGCAAATGACATGTGAAGACATAAAACATCAAAACATGATATAATCATAGCATTAAGCACTCAACATGTCAAAGAGTGTGTGTGTGTATCATATGCAAAAGTGTGCATCTAGGGCAAAGTGTAAAAACACATAATCATTTGATGTTTCAAAATCAAAGAAACATGATTATCCCTACAATATTTGTATTCAATGGAATCCAAAGAGACACACAAAAACATCTAAGAGACATTTTATCATGAACATGGTATGCACAACTCAACACAAAACATAGTACAATGCATAAAAATGAAAAACAACCATGTAAACTTGTAGAATAAGCTTTATACCAACAAAAGCAACAAAACCCATATATCAAACTCATCAAAACATCAACAAACCATATTCAAAAACAATATTTTCATATCTCAATATATATACAAAATCCAAGAAAACTAGAGCTAGAAACTTGAAATACATTGAAAATAAGAGAAAACCCATACTTTTTCTTGAAGATTGATGAAGAAAACGGAGGTTTTGTGAGTGATAATGGAGGTTTTGGGAGAGGGAGAGGCGAACAAGACAAGGTGTGTGCACATGATGCGAGGGAAAACTGAAAAGTTTTTGAAAACTGTCTTTGATTTAACCCTATTTGTGCAAAACACGCAATTTTCGCGGCTCAACTGACAAGTCGCCAAAACAAGTTGCCAAAATCCTTTGTACAAAAATTTGAAAATTTTGTCTAAGTCTTTTTCGTGACTAGAAGGTCCACCCGCGAGTAAGTTGTGAAACCTTCTGTGTAAGCTCGCAACTGGAGCTTCCACTTGCGACCAAGTTGCAAAAATGAGTCGCGAAAATGACCAAAACTAGAAATTTCAAAAATTTTTCTAAATGTTTTTCGCGACTAGGGGACTCACTCGCCAGGGAGTCACGAGAGCTTCTGAGTAAGCTCGCGACTAGGGCTTTTCGACTGGCATGACCTGCAAGTGAGTTGCCAAAAATAGAGTTGTGAAAATTTTGGATTTTTTGAAAATTTTCAAAATAAAAAAACTTTCCAAAAACAACTAAAAATACTCAAAATTTTTTTTATTTTTGATCAACATATGATTGAGTATGTACTGTTGGAAAAATATATGTTTGTATCGCATACAAAACATATGCAGCGAAAAATTAACGGATCTACTTCATTCGCAGTTGATAATATGTACAATGTAAGTTTCAGAATTTAAGAATAAGAAAACGTACCTTGGTGCAGTGAAATTCAAAAACAAAATATTAGAAGTACTCGAGAACATTTTTAATCTTCACTTTAATTCCACTTAATGCCCAAGAAATGCGGTCTCTCAATCAGTTTCCAAGGAAGAATAAGAGAGTGGCTTACTCTCACGTACAAACCATTTTATTCTCTTATATGATCTTAATAAAACCTTATTGAAATTCTATATGTTTCTCCCTTATATATATATATAACTGATTATCTAATTGGACTAGCCTTTTGGGTCATTCTAATTGGGTTTTAGTATGTGGCTTGAAGTGGGACCAAAAGGGAACAAATAAGACTCTAGCTCCAATGAATCTTGAGCTTTTCTGTCAACTCTTGACAAGTCCAAAGTTACCATTAATTATATTCAATACCACTATTTAATATAATTGCATTTTAGGCCCTATTAGTAAATTATATCCCAAGACTTTATTATACATGTAACCCCTTCTTTAAAATATTCGTAGTAATACAAAGTCATGAATGTTAACTGTCACTTTGAAAATTACTACATCTTAATCCTTAAGTACCCAGTTTAATCCTTTAAGCTATTCATCATAGGAATGGCAATTTCAACCCGATCCGTGGGTACCCGGCCCGGCCTGACCTTAATGGGCCGGATTTTACCTGGCCCGATAAAGAATAGGGTCGGGTTTGAGTTTTTAAAAAAAAAAACCCGAACCGGGTCCGGGTCGGGTTCGGATTTTTAAAAAACCCGGCTCGGACCCTACCCAGTTACATAATAAATTAAAATTACTTAAATACCCTTCTATATATATACACTTATAAACTAACCCTAACCTACTCATTTCACTCTTCCTCACTCAGCCGCCCTCTCTCTCTCTCTCTCTCAAGCTCTCAAATCTCAATCTCAGCAGTCAGCAGCATCTTTTTCTCTCTCAAACTCTCAAGACTCGCTCAACCTCACGGCGTCGCCGCGTTGGCCCCATGGTCTCATTCAACCTCACGGCGTTGGTTCTGTTCGTTCAGCCCTACGCTCATGATTTTTCTTCGTTCTTTTTTGGTTCGTTTCGTCTTTCATTGTTTTTTTTTTTGTCTTTGTTTGTATTTGTGATTTCTGTGTTTGTGTTTGTGTTTTTGATTTTGAGAAGGAAAATCATTAATCTGAAATGTTTGTGATTTCTGTTTTTGTGTTTGTGTTTGTGTTAGGGTTTCAGTCTTTTTGTTTGTAATTTTGAAAGGGAAAAATGAAATTTTTGTGTTTGTGAAATCTGTGTTTGTGTTAATTTGAGTTTGTGATTGTGATTTTAGAAGATAAAATCTGAAAAATTTGTTTGTGAAATCTGTGTTTATGTTTGTGTTAGGATCTGTGTTTGTGATTTTGAAAGAGAAAATGTGAAATGTTTGTGTTTATGAAATCTATGTTTGTATTTGTGTTCGGATTTGTGTTTGTGTTTGTGATTTTGAAAGGGAAATTCATTGATTTGAAACTTGTGTTTTTGATCATCTGTGTTTGTGTTTGTGTTTGTGTTGTGATTTGGGGCTCGGCAGGACGAGACGAGGCCCGTGGAGCCCGCGGGGCCCGACGGGGTGGGTTTGGGATGGGAAAAAAAGCCCGATTATTAAACGGGGCGGGTTCGGGTATCAGATTTAGGTCCGTGGGTCGGGTCTGGGCATAAAGAAACCCGGCCCGAACCCAACCCGTTGCCATTCCTAATTCATCATATATTTATGAAATCCAATTTCTTAAATATATACTTTAGTAACTCCTTACTAAAGTGGTTGGGCTTAACACTTTGAATAACCAAACCCATTAAACTTATCTTAAGGGAATTTTTATATCTCCGTTAAGGGATTATGAATTCTATCTTGAGAATATATGCTCCATCAACATTAAATGCGGCTGCCCAATATACTGAGATTTTGATCGTGACTTTAGATATCACTCTTGATATATCAAAGCAACCTACACCTCATGATCAAGTTCATCATTCTCTCAGGATTTAGAGTTGATGTAAATAGAAGTTGTGAGATTTATTATTCATTTGACATTCGTTAGGAGAATAATAAATCTCACAGCGGTCCAGTTTAATATGTCTTAACTCTTAAGCCATATCAATATATCAACTAGAAGTCTCCACTTCCATGATCAAGACAAATCATCTTAGTTGATATGTTATAGTCTTTGCAAATAAAATGCTCAATTTCATCACCAAGTACGAACTAAAATTCTGAGCTTACAAAAAACTTATGATTTATATCTTTTGTGACTAAATCACTAAATCACATACTATGCATTTCATGGACTAAGATAATGTCTCATTAGTTTATTTATAGATAGTCTCATATAATTAAAAAATTTAATTATTTATGACATGCCAATAAATTGGATTTTAAGGTATGAACTCTAACATGTACAACACATTTAATCAAGTACAATCACACAAATGAATAAGGCATTTATTGAACTTAGACATGTGTGATGTGTGAGGGTACCAAATGTGAGATAGTCCTTAGTCTAATTTGAAGTTTCAATGATCAATTCAACCAAGACATACACAATTAGCATTAAGTAGAGTGACCAATCTCAATTTTAGAAATATGCATATATGACCTCCCACAAAACTTGATACATAACATTAAAGCATTTCTGTTGGCTTCTTACAATTCATAATATCTGATCATTTAAGAAAAAAATATCTCATTTTGAGATCGATGCCTGAAATTTTTGATATTCCAATTTTAAGAGTGAGCCTTTGACTTTTTGGGCACCATACATTTTCATTACAAGTCGCTTTCTATTTTTCCTAGTCAAATACTAGTATATGTGATGGCTTTTGCAGCTCATTATCTCTTTTCGAGATTTGACATTTATTGAGCTATAAGCAAAAACAAAAAGGAGTGGGAAGATATATAGACACAAGTCTATGCATGTCTTAAGATCAACAAAACTATTGGCTAATCATTCATGACAAATTTGAAGATCTATTTACAATAATCATACAGATGTCAAGATTTTTCCTACAATGATACAAGTGCATAAAGAACGAGCTAAGCTCATAAATGCACAAAGCCATTTGTACAAAGGTACAAGACCAAACATGCAGTGACAAAACACAATAATGCTAATCAAACTTTTTGGATTTTCTACTTTTTATTTGTTTTTGGATTTTTGACACCAAACAAGGAATGATTGATAAAAAAGAACATTCAAAACCTTTAAAAAACAAATAAAAATAGTAAAAACATGCTAGAATGCAAAACATAAGCAAACAACTAAACAAAGTCTCAACATATTGAAAGAATTGATGCATGGATATGTTCTAATGCTTATGCTTGAGTACCCTTCTTCACCAACAGGACACGTGCATTTGGGGTAATATCCTTATCGGATTGGGTATTTAAGTTGTGATTCTCAAACCTTAGGGTGAAGTTTGCTAAACAAGAAGTGATGGTGTTTATCATCTTCATTATATCACTAATATCGAGATCGACTTCTTGCCCTTTTGATTACTTGTGGTTCCCCTTGTCGTTTTCTTGTCCTCTTGGCCTTTAAGAACTTGCATTCTTCAATGCTTGAAGTTTGTGGAAATTTGGCCTAGTATGTCCTTAGATTCCACAATGGTGGCAAAAATGTTGTGTTTGAGAACCTCTTTGTGACTTAGGAAGAGACTTCCCTTTTGCCTTAGGTTTTGCTACAAGTAGATTTGGAGATTTTGTCAAAACCTTTTGAGCAATCACATTTAGCTTCTTCTTAACCTTCACATTCTCAACAATTAGAATTGATACCATTAGTTCCTTGGCTTTAACAAACTTCATCTCCTTAGACATTTTGGCGCTTAAACTACTTTCACCGATGTATCACAAGCCACTTTTATTGGAAGAGGGCTTTTGATAAGTAAGCACCTTATCAAGTTTCTTTGAAGCTACCCACTCCACTTTTGCATTGGCTTGAATGACCTCAAGTTCAAGAAATTTGATTCATGAGTAGGCATTCGTTAGGTCTTCATTCATTGCCTCAACTTCAAATTTTGTCTCTTTATACCTCACGAGTATGCTCTTGTAATCTTGTTCAGCTTTCTTCATTTTTCTAATGGCTGCTTTTGCCACTCTAGCATGCTCTCTAGTTTTCTCAAGAAGAGAATTATAGGATTCTTGCAATTTCTTTGCTCCTTCATAGATGTATTCTTCATCTTCATCATCGGATTCCTCCCCAACCTTCATAGACTCCACTCCGGTGTGCTCACCGAGCTCTTCCACTAGAGTGCTTAAATCTTCTGAAAAGTCCACGGGTGTGATAGCCATAAATGCGGAGTAGTTTCCTTCTTCGTCACAACTTTCTTCCGAATCAGAATTGGAGTTGTCCGAGTCACTAAGCGTAGTAGCAAAGACTTTACCCTTTGCCTTCAAATAAGTGGGGCATTCTTTCTTCACATGCCCATGCCCTTTGCACTCATAGCATGTGACTGCTTGACATGGAGAAGAATCTTTGGAATCCTTCTTCTTGAAGTTTTTCTTATCCTTCTTGAAATTTGAGAATTTCCCCTTCTCGAAAGACTTCTCATCCTTCTTGAATTTTAAGAACTTGCGAAAGTTCTTTGCAAGGTATGCCGATTCTTTTTCAACCTTATCCTCATCTGAGGAGTCTTGAGCTTCCACTCTCTCATTGATTGTCTAGAGAGCAAGAGATTTGCTCTTCCTTTGTGAAGGTAGAGATAGGTCATAAGTTTGAAGAGAATTAATGAATTCTTGAATCTTGATCTCATCAAGGTCTTTGCTAGCTTCAATTGCGGTGACCTTGGCACGGAAGCTCTCTGGCAAAGATCGTAAAATCTTCCTTACAACCTTGGAGTCCTCTCCGTCTTTTCACCTAAGTTGAATTTGCCAATCACCACTTCATTCAACTTCCCATAAAAGGAGTCGAACGACTCATCTTTAGTTCTTCGAAGTGAGTGGTGAGCATTTGTAACTTGGTGTCTTTCACCTTCTTGGTGCCTTCATATGTGGTCTCCAAAATTTTCCATGCCTCATTGGCAATTGTAACATGTGAAATCTTGTGGAATTCATTAGGTGAGATACCACAAAAAATAGCATTCAAAGCTTTACTATTAGCATTGGCCGCTGCAAGGGCTCCCTTATCCCAAGTAGATTTGGCAGCCTCCAACTTAGTCCATCCATTCTCAACTACATCCCATACGCTTTCATCAATAGAGCACATGAATGCATGCATACACACTTTCCAAAAGGCGCAATTGCTCCCATCAAAGAAGGGAGGTGCTTTTAGGGATTGAAACCTATCCACTGTAGGGTCAAGGATCACACTTAGGATGTAAAAATCTAACAAAGTGTACCCGCTCTGAAACCAATTGAAAGTTCACTTGGTGTATAAAACACTAGTGAATATTTAGACCCTCTATTTCAAAATAACCAACACAAGCTTATACTCAAACAATATATGTGCGGAATGATAAGTACAAGCAATATCCAAATAAACAAACTATTCTAAACCATAATTAATCACAACACAGCAGCAATTAAAAGGCAAGAGTAAGGTTTAGAGAGATGCAAACACAAAAATAATACCAGCATATGTTATCGAAGAGGAAACCGAAGAACTCAGCAAAAAACCTCTTTGTCGCCCTCCAAGTAGTAAAATGATCCACTAAAGAATAAAGTTAGGATACACGAACAACAATAGACCCTCCAAGCCTAATCTACCCAATGCACCTAAGCCCTCCAAGCTTCTTACTCCAACAAGCTTAAGTCTAACCATGTCTTCTTTAGCTTTTTGGATCCTGCAATAAGCCCATTGCATCAACCAAATAAATTGGTCATCTCTAAACTCCTTCCCAAGCACCAAATTACCTCCTCATTGATATGGGTATGGTGAGATAAGGCTTTGGCTAATGAACCTCTCAAGGGTAGGCCAACAGAGAGGGTGAGAATAGAGGAATTTGGAGAATCAAATGTCTAAAATTGTGGATAAGTCAATCTTATTTTTCTCCAGGGTTTCTCTCTCAAAATTCTCTCTAGAAGTTCTCTACATTTCGTTGGTATAAGGGTATTTATAGTAGGGTGCGTGAGTAATGTGAAAAGACATTTTTTTGCAAAACAGGGTTTTTTGGCTACTCACTCACTACTGTGATGAGTCGCAAGTTCGAGTCGCGAAATACCTGCCAGGCCAGACTATCCTTTTTTTGTCATGTAGTGCTCCAGTTGTAGTGACCCTTCAGCTTCCTGAATGCTTCGAACATGTGACATTTTGGCGAGTCGCCAGTCACGAGTCACTCGCGAGATCCAGTCGCGAGAACCTCTCTAAATGCTCAGACACTTGAATTCTTCACACTTTCTCACACATAACCCTTACATGATTTCTACCTAAATATAGGGTATCTAATTGTTGAAATACAAGCAAATTTGGCACAAAATAAATCCAACACATGGTTGAATAAATTCAACCTTATAGCCTGCACCAGCATCCTACTGGTGAAACTCTCAAGAAGATGAGCCATGAGCGCCTCGAAGCCGACTGCCCTCACCAAGGCCTTAGTCTCTGGCTAGAGTGTACTGAACCACTCATTGATGGTAGTTATATTTTCCCAACCAATAAAAGAAGGACGACCTTAAAATTGACAAAAACAAGTGCGTGATGGAAAAGCGTTAGAATGCATGATGGTAAAAAACTGTTTACAGAACTAAACATGCGTGCGAATACTCACGAGTATGAGTACGCATATCAGAAACTTGTGTGTTCATTTTTCACGAGTATGTGTACGCATGGTTTTGATCAAGCATATGCATAAACTAGCATGGTTTAGATTCAACTTCCCTAATGGATCAAAGATGTTAGGATTTGCACAAAGACCCTTTGAGGAATCAAGATTTATAGGTAGGTCCCTAAAAGAGTGGATTTATTCCACCTTCACCTTCCTAAGGTTGGAATTCTCATATAAAACCTAAAAATCCCAAGGCAGCCCCTCAAGAGTGAGCTTTGCACCATGATTACAAAGAGACATTGGATTTTGTGCCTTTCAAAATTGAACATGTCACAAAGACCTTGAAAGGCCTTTACATTACCTCAAAAGAGAAAATCCCAAAACACAAAAGAGATTGAGACAGAGGCAAGACCCACCCAGAACGTAGAAGAGATTGACATAGAGCTGAAATACACCTAGAAAAGTTTGAGGCAAGAGCCATAGATTGACACCCTAGATAAGTCCTCCTTCTAGCTTGTAAGAGCACCCTTGTTTGATTTTTGTGATGTTTATAGGTGGTGAAGTGATCTCCCCATCTTAAGGTTGTTGGCCATGTTTTTTGTTTGTTTGTTTGTTTGTTTTATCTTTTTAGTGACTCTAGGTTAGTGAGTCACTCATCTTTTGCTTGAAAATTGGCATACCAGGCTTAGGGATAGTAAGCCTGTCGCTACTTGTATCTCGAGCAGCACTAGTGAGAATTCGAACATACGAATCCCGCTCAACTCTTCGGAGTTGCACTTGCCTTGTGTATGTGTGTTATTTTTCGCCTGCGTGGGTGGGCCCGAGCTGTATGTTGAAAAAAAATGGTTTATCTCCTTTTAATTTTGATCCCATTATCAAATTTAATGAGTCAAAAGATAGGCAACTATAAACACCTCTTGTTCCCTTGACGACTCAAGCTCTCATTCCCTAATGACGATATCACTAAAAGTCTATGACTGGTCTAGGGCCCAAATATAGAAAGTCTTTAATTTAGAGGATGTTTTGGTGAAAGAAAAACCTACCAAAACCGTAAGTACTCGTGTGCATGTTTAAAGCATGTGTATGCATACTTCGACCATGTGCGCGCACTTCGGGTATGCACGCACATGTAGGGTTATAGATGACCTGTAGGGAAAGTTTTTAACATAAAAATCATGTAGAGTTAATCCTACATCACTAGGAAGAGCCTTTTCTAATCACTATAAAGGCCCTAAAGGAACTTTTTCCAAAACACACTAGATTCACTTAAAATAGTGAATCAAAGTGGAAGTTTTTATTCTAAAAAATCCTCTAGTTAATGTTTTCTTGGTTAGTACCTCTTTTGTTGGAGACCTAGTTTTTTTTTTTTTTTGTTTTTTTTTTGTTTTGAGAATCTCCAAACCTTCTAGTTAAAGCTTACTAACCCATAAGTTTCTTGTCTCTTTTAGATTGACTGAAGGGAGTGGTTAAAACCAAGTCAAAGATCTCTTCGTTTAATGTACATTTCTTTTCATTCTATTTCTTTGTGTTTTTTACTGCTTTGATATCTTGTTTCTTAATTTGGTTTTTTTGTTTTTTTTTGCTTTCATAGTTAGGAGCATGATAGGTTAGATTAAGTTGGATATAATGCATGATTAGGTTCTGTTCAATTTATTTTACACTTATTTAGGTTAGTATGCAATAACATAACATGTTTGACATCTTTGATTTCTAGATTGATAGTTAGAGTTTATATGCTTTGAATGTGTCAGTTCGTTTAGACCCCTTAACCCAACAGATTAACCTAGAGAATTAGCCAAGTTATTAACTTAGGTAATTTAATTAAACTAGGTTAACACAAATAAATATAAAAACAATAAAGCAGCGGAAAATAAACAACACAAAGATATGATGACCCAGGAAACCACACCGGTAAAAACCTGGGGAGGATTTGACCTAGCTATCCTCAAGGTAAACTGAATCCACTATGAAAGAATTGAAGTTTACACAATAGACTTAGACCACTAACGTCATATTGCTACCTGCTTGTAGGAAACTTACTACCATGACCCCATGATAGCTCCGAGATCCACGGACTCCTTCTTTCCGGAATTCTTCAGCAAATCCACAAGCGCACCTGCTTGTATATCTTTGTGCTCTTTGATTCTGCAACTGTAACGATCTACACAACTCTTGACATAAATCTCAAGTTTGTAAACCCTAAGTGTATGTGAAGGTAAACACCTCTAGATCTCACAATGAGATTCACAAACACAGCAAAAACAGAACTCTACAGAACTCTAAAAACGTGGCTAGGGTTTTCCCTTTTATACTTAGGGCAAACATAAAACCCTATACATTAAAACGGGCTTGGGCTGAGTTGGAAAATTCTGCAGAAAAACGTTCTGTGCGATTTTCGATCGATCGAGTCTAATTTTCGATCGATCGAGTCTCACAGAAAGTTACAAGTAATTCTGCATAAAAACTCGATTCCAACTTTACAATAAACCCCATACTTTGAGCAAGTCTAACACACAACTCAACATTGTTTTGATCATGGTTTGCCAACATACAAAATGAAGTTCTAAATACATTAGATCCTAGTCTTTAGAACCTAACAGAATGAACACTATGAACATGCAATTGAATGTGGCCAGGCATTGATACATAAGTGATATGGCCGTGATACAGTAAGGTTAGTGAAGGTAAGTCATACATATGAGTAAGTACATTCATGTTTGATATGATGATTTGTTTGCTTGATGATGGATATGTGAATCAATGCTTTGGAAGATGAATATGCTTGGTTTATGCCATGTGTATGATGTTATGCCTGCCTCCCTTAGTTAGAATGATAACGTGTGCTGCCTTGATAATGATATGATGAAGTGGATGATAGCATGTTTTGATATATGTGTATGTGTTGATATATGCATGTGTTAGATGAATGCTAGAATGATGTTATGAATGAGATGCATGTGTGACATGAGATTGCCAGGATGAGATGATGATATGCCATATTTAGATGAATGGTAGGTTTTGTGCAAGATGCATTTTAAGGTAGACTTAGTGTGTATATGTGTATAAGATGCCTATTAGGAGATTCTTAGATAGAATTAGGATGTGAAATACGGGTTATGTGGGGTTAGTTGTCTAACACCTTCCCATCCACATACCTAAACTCCAGACATATGCTCTAGTAAGATCAGTTCTTTCATGAAGGCCACTATATATATGGTTCCTATATCTAATCTAGGTGGTGAGTCCATCTTTTACCCTCTTCCCGGTCCACTCAGCAGAGGCGTACTCCCCATTGTAGGCGCTTTCGCCCACACTCAATTAATCACAAGTTAAGAGCAAAAACAATAATTGAAAGGTTTTGAAAACAATTTAGAAAAGTAGTTTATACTTTAGTAAAAAATGTGCAAATGTGCTATATGAGTGCTTAGAAAAGATGAATTAGGGTTTTAGAAAACATGGAGGAAAAAACTAAACTCGCTCTAGCTAGGGTTTTATTGGAGACATAAAGTTGGTATTTATGAGTAAACTAGGGTTTTTAGGGCCTTTAAGAGGCCTTTGGACATTTCTAAGTATCTGGGGGGCAGCCCAACCCAAAGATTGAAGTTTTGGGGTTCTAAATATGAAAATCTAGATTTCTAGAATTGAGGGTATGCATGTGTGCTTACTAGAATTTGTGCGTGCCCCCAAAGGTGTGTATGTATGCTTGCATTTTCACTACACTGATGACCAGACTTTAAACGACCATAATTTACTCATTTTAAATCCAAATTAAGCAAAATTTGTATTCAAATTGAAGCTAGGATGTCTATTTTCTATTAAAATGAACCTCACTAAAACATTCTTTGTAGTGCAAAATTTATGGTCAAAATAGTGAGCAAAGATTATTTTTTAGCATTGTTTTCAAAATGATTTGAGTATTTTTGAGTGGTGATTACTATTGAATTATTAAGAACTCTTTAATTGCCATTGGTTGACGTATTTCATGTGCATCATTAAGGCTGAGGACCAAAGGTTATTAATAGGTACAAAATGAGGTGTCTACACTAGGTCTACAACATTTTCATAACAAATCTTATGTGACAATATGTTATTGGTGGGTGAAAAACTGATGTTAATAATGGGCCCAAATTAGAATTATTAAATTCTTATCACATAGTTTTTTTTTTTTTTGGGTGAAATTATTGTAAAAAAATTGTGAATGTAACATTACTCTTATTTTTGTTGACCCTAAATTCTTGTGATTCTCAAGTTAGGGTATTCATCATTTTTATTAGAGTAGTTGGAATAGGTAAGTTTAGTATAATTTCCTTTTACAAGTATATATGCACATATTTTTGACTTACGTACGGAGCCTCTTTTGTATGGACAGTTTAAATTTTCTTCTATGCCTTTTCAAATTGTATCTCCATTTGATCTCTTTAAAAAAGAAACTGTTGAAGTTTGGATAAGTAGTGTTGAAATTAGGATCATTTGGGTTTATATTATATTCAGCAAAAACATATGTTCGGTAAATTATTAACATAATAGTTTTTTAATACTTAGGAAATCTTTCTAGGAAGAGTATTTTGCACTCGTTTCCAGTCACTACAACATGGCCCTTCAAGACTTGGACATTCTGTAATTTTGTTCTTCTACATGGGAATCACAAAGCCCAAGTTCTGTTCTTGTTGTTATGTTTTGCCAAAGTGTTATTGTGTTGACTTTGTGTTGCTTCATTGAAGTGTTGGTTTGGATGCAGTATAGATATGTTGTTTAGTTGTTAGTGCATTTTTTGTAGGAATGTGGAAAATCAACTATAGTGTTAAGTGTATTATTTTCTATTATTATAAGTAACTTATCTAATGATGAAATGTTGTTTTTGTAACTGAACTATAACTTAATGAAATTGGGTAAATCTTTTAAGAGAGAATTTATTTATTTAACAAGTTATATGTTTTTATGCCCTTTTGGATATACACCACTGTTAGTTTCTTTAAAATCTTCTCCCCTCCCCCCTTGTGTGTGTGTGTGTTAAAATACTTAGTATTCTAAAAAAAAAAAAAAAAAAAAACAAGTTATATGTTTTTCACTAAATTTGTAAATGTCACTTCCAAAAGAGGGTTTTATTGTTTCTAATTACTTTCATACTATTAATAAATGTTTTGTAAAATTTAATGCATTGTCTATTATAATGTGCATTTTCACTTGAAAATATCATGTGATGTAGACTCTTGTTCAAATGTTAGCCCACCTCCCTTTCTCCTCCTTTTTCAAATTAGTGCAGTGGATTCTCTTAATGCAAAAAATTGGTGACCATCGGAACTATGAGCTGAAGACTACATGTATTAGAGAACAATGTTATAAAATTTGCTTTGTTGTGCTTTTTTATGGTTGTAAACTTAGTAATCATGAAACTATTTGAGGATGTATTTGAAGTATTTACTTTCTCATACTTTAGTTTGATGAATTATTGAGAGATTTGATATAGGATAGTTACAAATTTGAATTTGTGAAAATCATGACTCATCCATGAATTGTGCTCTCTTCATTAGCAAATGGAGAGGATCTTTAATCCTTTGGATTTTCTTACTCAAGGTCTAGTCCCTAGATCCCCTACTATTGATTATCAAGCTTAAACTTCAAAATTTTCTTTATGCACCATATTGTTTTTTTGGCTAGTAATATAGTCAAAACTTTTTTAATATGAGAATTCACTTACGTTGATATTTGGTCATTGACATGGCTTCTCACATTCTTCTATTTTTCATAATGAAATGATTATGAAAGTTGATGCTGGTATTTTTACCTATGGGTTTCTGGCCCCGATGTTGATTTAGTGTTGATTCATGTGCATTCGATTGTCCAAATCTTGAAAATCTAATTATAGCCAAGAAATGTTTAATTGTATTGCCTTGGGAAAAGGAAAAAAAAAGACATTTGTTTAGTTGTATAGTAAAAAAAAATTGCCTTATTGTTTGCCCATTAGGAAAAGAAAAATAATGATATTTGTTGCTAATCAAATGTTATTGTCTTGGGAATTTTGTCTTTAGTGTTTTTTTGAGTAATTTTGGACATTCTAGGGGTATTTTGGTAATATTGGATTTCCAAGGGTATATTGGTAATTTTGGAAGTGTAGGGGTATTTGGGTCATTTTGGGTTAAATGGGTGGGTTATTAAATTAAATGGGTTGGGTGGATAATGAGTAATTAATTTATATATAAACGAGTCATAAATGGATAAATGGGTAATTACACATCCAACCGATTTATGACCCAACCCAAAACCTGCTCATTTGCTACCCTTACTGTATACCCGTGTTTCCCTCCTCCTCTCAAATTCTCAATATCATTTCTTTTCTTTTCTTCTCTTCACTTCAAGACCTTAGCCTTCCTTGGCCAATGGTGACTATCACTCTTCTTCTCTCTCACTTTCTCTTTTATAATTTATTATTTTACTTTTAGTTTCTTTCATTTGGTTCTTTGTTTGATCAATGGGTTTGGAGATTTGTATTTTGTTTGAGGCTTAGGGATCTTGGTGAGTTTTTTGGTTGTTGGTATGTTTGAATTGTGAGTGTAGTTTGATTTGGGGTTTAACCTTTGGATTTTGAGGGGTTTTGGGTTTACTATTGTTGTGGGGATGTTTGCTTCACTACTTGGTCATAGGGTTTGGTTATGAACAAGAATCTATGTGCATATCTTGTGCTCATGTGAATGCTAATCTAAGTAGTGAGCATGTGTGCACGATTTTGTGTTCGAGCATAGGCATGTATGAGTAAAACTAACAGCAAAGTATAAGCTTTTATGTTCAAAAATGCATGCTTGTGTGAATCAAATGTTATGAACATGTTCTGTATAGCTATGTGTATAAATCTAGATATTTGAATATGTAGAGACTAGCAAGCATTGCATAGATGGAAAGTAAAAATGCCATGGAAAAGGTTCAGTGTTACCTTCCTTGTTTTTTTGTTCATTTACCTTTGTTTCCTTACTATGCTCTGTTAATAACTGAAAAAGGAACAAACTTTAGATTAGGCATCGAACCAAAAACGGAAAAGAAAGATACGAAAAAGTGAGAAAATATTGTTAGGATGTCTCTACTCTGTTCGTTCTTCCTTTGCTTTGCTCTGCTTTGCTTTGCTTCGTTATGTATCTTTTTTCTTTGCTTGGACTGGTTTTTGTTTGTTGAAGCTCCTTGTGGCTGTTGTTGTCTGCTGTAATGGGGTTTCAAATAAGTGAGAAAGGAGGGATTTCTTGGGTCCTCAAGCTCTGTTTTTTGGTTTGAGGAAGAAAGGAGGTTGCTTTTTAGGTTTGCTGTAGTAGTTTTTGGCTGTTATTGATTGTCGCTTCGGGTTGGTGAAGGAATGGAGGGAATTTTTTGTGTTTAATTCTGTTTTTTCATAGTTGTTGTTGTTGGCTTCAAATGTATCAAAAAAATTGGATTTTTTTTTTTATTTTTTATTTTATGTGTATTTTGGGTCTTGTTTTGGAGTTTTGGAGGGTGGAATGGCTGCTGTTTTGTGTTGGTGAAAATGGAAAAGAGGTGGAATTTTTAAAGGTGTTTTATGGGTATTGTTTTTGGTTCTGTTCTTTTTGTTTTGCTGGCTGTATGGTGGCTGGGATTTTTAGGTTGAGTGATGACAAAGACAAGAGAAAAATTGGTGTGATGAAAATGAAAAAGGGAGTAGTGGGAATGTGGTAGGTCGGATTCCTAGGATTAGGGATTTAGGTTTGATAGTGCAGCCAATCTGCCAAAATTGACTTAATCAAATCCAACTAGTCAGGTTGGGTCGATTTTTTTAAGGGTTGGGTTGTGAATTTTTTTATTTAAATTTTTTTTTATAGTAGGTTGGGTTGGGTTTGGGTAAAAAATTTCACAAATCCGCTTAACCTGATTTGACCCATCTATATTTAATATATATTTAAAATTTAATAAATATATTTAATGTGGGTTGGGCTGGGGCTGAGTTTTTTTTTTAACCCATCATAGTGGGCTGAGTTTTTTTTTTTAACCCATCATAGTGGGCTGAGTTGAAAAACCCATTAACTTGACCCATGCACATCCCTAACGTTTGAACCTCAAAGCGGTTGTTGATTCTCTTTTTTATGTCCTTTAAAAAAGATGAAAATATAGGATCCCTTAAGGTTTAGGGTATGTGGATAAGAATAGAAGTGGATAAGAATGTGATGTGTTACCCTTTAAGGTTGCTGGAAATTTTCTAACAATTGGGATAGACCTTAATTTAATTACCTGTGCATCAGATTAGAACTTGAACTGCAATGCATTTAAAGGAACTATGTCATAGACTATAAATCAACACTTAATAATTCAATAAATCTTGACATGCCCATTAAATAAAAGAAAGTAATATGATTTAAAAATAAATCACATGCATGACTTAATTAAAATAAAGGGACCAAATAAGACAATCATAAGACCCAAATAAAAAAAGGACATGTAATTTATAAAAATTAGTTAAATGCCATAATCAATTCGTTGTTCAAATAAAAAGACCCAAATAGTATATTTAGTTATAATTTTCCATGGAAATTACACTAAAATTTTAGCACCCATTCTATAGAAAATTACAGATTTTTTTTTTTTTTTACAACATGGATAATTTAATTCAATCAATGATATTTCATTCAATCCAAGTTTGATTTTCACCCAGGACTAGTCAAATTAAAAGGAATTTCATGATCTTAACCATTGCTCCAAAATTAATCCAATCACATGGTTAGATTTCAATTAAATCTCAATTAAATTTAGTCAACCACATAAAAATTGATAAAAATCGATAAGAAATGGAATTTGACTATTAAAACCAAAAAATCCTTCATTTTTAGGCCAAAACTTTTATTGAAATTTAAAGCCAAACAAAACACAGTACCAACATAGACGAATGTACATGTAGGGTTTTTTTTTTTTTAGCTCAAATATGAAAATAATGGTTTTGACCCCCCTGTAGACACCTCATTTTGTATCCTTTATGATGATGGAAAAATACATGTTTGTATCACATACAAAACATACACAGCGGAAAACTAACGGATCTACTTTATTTCCAATTGATAACATGCACTATATAGGTTTCAGAATATAAAAATAAGAGAGTGTACTTTGGTGCGGAGAAATTCGAAACCAAAGATTAGAAGTACTCGGGAACACTTTTAATTTTCACTCCAATTCCATTTGTGTCCAAAAAGTGTGGTCTCTTAATCAGTTATATGTGTATGTTTAAGAGAGAATTATAGGCTGTCCAACACTTACATACAAACTGTTTCATTCTCATACAAAATTTTGTATGTTTCTCTTCTTATAACTGATTATCTAATTGGACTAGCCTTTTAGGCATTTCCAATTGGGCTTTTAGTATGTGACTTGAAGTGGGACCAAAAGGGAACAAATAAGACTCTAGCTCCAATGGGCCTTAGGCTTTTCTGTCAACTCTTGACAAGTCCAAAGTTACCATTAATTATATTTAATACCATTATATAAATATAATTGCACTCTAGGCCTTATTAATAAATTATATCCCAAGATTTTATTGTACATGCAACCCCTTCATAAAATATTCGTAGTAATACAAAAGTCATGAATGTAGACTGTCACTTTGAAGATTACTACATCTTAATTCTTGAGTACTCGGTTTAATCCTTTAAGTTATTCATCATATATTTATGAAATCTAATTTCATAAATATATACTTTAGTAACTCCTTACTAAAGTGGTTAGGCCTAATACTCTAAATAACCAAACCCATTAAACTTATCTCAAGGGAATATTTTATATCTCTATTAAGGGATTATGAATTCCATTTTGAGAATATATGTTCCATCAACACTAAATGTGACTGCCCAATATACGGAAGTTTTGACCATGATTTTAGATCTCATCTTGATATATCAAAGTAACCTGCACTTCATGATCAGGTCCATTATTCTCTCAGGATTAAGAATGCATGTAAATAGAAGTCGTGGGATTTATTAGTCGTTAGGAGAATAATAAATCTTACAATGGTCTAGTTCAATATGTCTTAACTCTTAAAACATATCAACATACCAACTAGAAGTCTCTACTTTTATGATCAAGACAAATCATCTTAGTTGATATGTTATTGTCTTCGCAGATGAAATGCCCAATATCTCCTGTGACTTTTCACATAAATCACATACTATGCATCTCATAGGCTATGTGATAATGTTCAAATATTCATGTTACCATTATTTTAGATAATAATAAAACAACTTTATTAATCACAATATTAAGTCATACATAATGTCATACATAGCATCATACAATAGGATTTAAGGGCACCAATCCTAACATTCTCTTATTTGTCCTAAAGACTATTGTGCACTAATCTAACTCCCATTTCCTCCAAATGTGACTCAAAAGTCCTTTGAGGCAAGGCTTTGGTAAAGGGATTTGCTAGATTATTTGCATTTTTAATCTTTGCTACCACTACATCTCCATGAGCAACAATGCCTCGAATGATGTGATACTTTTTCTCAATGTGCTTTCCTTTCTTATGATTCCTTGGATTTTTAGATTGTGCAACCACTCCAGTATTGTCACAAAACAATGTGATAGGAACTTGCTCCATTCTCACAACACCAAGATCAAAAAGGAATTTCTCGAGCCAAACAGCTTCCTTTACCGCTTCAAAAGTAGCAACATACTCAACTTTCATGGTGGAGTCAGCAATACAAGATTGCTTAACACTCCTCCAACTTATGGCTTCACCTTCGAAAGTGAACACACAACCTAAAGTGGACTTTCTGAAATCAAGATCTGATTGAAAATCTAAATCTGTATAACCAATAGGAATAAAATCCTCACATGGGTAAACAAGCATATAGTCTCTCATTCTCCGTAGATACTTCAGAATATGCTTTACAGCTTGCCAATGTTTTGGTCTTGGATTTAATTAATATTGGCTGACCATGGCTACTGAATAACAGATATCTGGTCTACTACAAAGCATGACATACATGAGATTTCCCACGACAGAAGCATAAGGAACTTGTCTCATTATGTTTATTTCCTCAAGAATCTTAGGCCTTTGATCATCAGACAAAGGAATTCCATGTCTGAAAGGAAGCAATCCCTTCTTGAAGTTTTACATGCTAAACCGTTCTAGAACCTTATCTATATATCCAGTTTGTGATAAGTCTAACATCTTATTCTTGCGATCTCGCTAAATCTTGATCCCTAGAATAAAGTTAGCCTTATCCAAGTTCTTTATATCAAATTGGCTTGACAATCAAACCTTTACTGATGACATTACCCCTACATCATTTCCAATGAGTAGAATATCATCAATATAAAGCACTAGAAACATTACTACTTTGTCTTGATATTTTTTGTACACACATAGTTCACCAAGATTTTGTTCAAAACCAAATGATTTGATTGCTTGATCAAAACTAATGTTCCATGACCTAGATGCTTGCTTAAGTTCATAAATGGACCTTTTCAACTTGCATACCATATGGTCTTAGTTCTTTGCTATGAAACCTTCCAGTTGCAACATATAGATTTCCTCTTCAAGATTGCCATTGAGAAATGAAGTCTTGACATCCATTTGCGAAATCTCATAATCATAATGAATAGTAATGGATAAGAGAATTCTGATAGATTTAGGCATTGCTACTGGTGAAAAGGTTTCTTCGTAATCAATATCTTCTTTTTGTGTATACCCTTTCGCCACTAGCCTTACTTTAAAGGTTTCAACCTTTCCATCTATCCCTCTCTTCCTCTTGTAAAACCATTTGCAACCAACAAGTTTAATGCCGTTAGACGCTTTTACTATATCCCAAACTTGATTGAAATACATGGAATTTAATTCAGATTTCATAGCTTTGACCCAATGATATGCATCTATATCATTCATTGCCTCTTCATAAGTGTAAGGATTAGTTTCGGCCTCTTCTGAGATAATTTCATAAGTTTCTCCTAGACCTATAAACCTTATAGGTGGCCTTACAATTCTCCCACTACGACGGGGCTCCTATGTACTTGTCATCTCATGAGTAATATCTTGTGGTGTATCTAATACAACCACATTATCCTTAATTTCATCCATTGGTTGTTCATTTACAAGTTCATTCATTTCAGCTAAAACAACTCTACTTCTAGGAGTATAATCACTCATATAATCATTTTCCAATAATTTGGCATTTGTACTAGCAAACACTTTATCATCTTTATAACTATAAAATAAACCTTCAATTGTTCCTTTTGGATACCCTATAAAGAAAACCATTTCTGTTTTAGACTGTAACTTGTTAGATTTTCCTTTTAACATATGTGTTGGACAACCTCAAATATGGAGATCTCTCATGCTAGGCTTATGCCCATTCTACAACTCTACAGGTGTTTTAGGAACAGACTTCGAAGGTACTAAATTTAGAAGATACATTGTAGTATTTAAGACATATCCCCAAAAGGAAATTAGTAAAGTTGAATAACTCATTATGGATCTAACCATATCCAAAAGAGTTTTATTCTTTCTTTTTGCTACACCATTTTATTGTAGAGTTCCAGGTGCAGTCAATTGGGATACAATCCCATTTTCAATTAAGTAATCCTTAAAATCCTTAAGAAGGTATTTGCCACCATGAACAGATCGAATGACCTTTATGTGTTTACCTAATTGATTCTTAAATTCAGCCCTTAACTCTTTGAACTTTTCAAAGGCTTTGGAATTTCATTTCATTAGGTACATATAACCAAATCTAGAGTGATCATCAGTGAAAGTAATGAAATACTCAAAGCCACCTCTTGCTTGGGTCAACATAGAACCACATACATCTGAATGTACTAGTTCTAACAAATCTTGGGCTTTTCTACCTTTTGCAATAAAAGGTCGTTTGGTCATTTGCCTTCCAAACAAGATTCACAAACTGAAAATTCATCAAAATCCAATGGCTCTAAGAGTCCATCTTTGATCAGCCTTTAAATTTTGTCTGAATCAATATGACCTAAACGCAAGTGCCAAAGATATGCATCACTAGTAGAAGAAAACTTTTTCTTTAATGATTTTACATGAGAGTCATTATCTAATTCAGAATTATATAATTCATGCTTATCAAGAGTTAAAATATAAAAACCATTAACAATATTGCCAGAATAGATAAACACTTTACCCTTCTTTATTACAACATTGTCTTTAAGGATAACACAATATCCATGCTTACCTAAATAAGTTGCAGAAATTAAATTCCTACGAACATTAGGTACATATAGATAGTCTTCCAATACTAAAACCCTAGACTCAAAGCATAAATTAAACACTCCAACAGCTATAGCTGGTATTCTGCTCCCATCAGCTAAAGTAAGAAATAATTTCCCTTCATTCAGTTTTCTAGTCTCCTGGAACCTTTGCAAAGAATTGCATATATGATTAGTACAACCTGAATCCACGCACCAAGAATCCGTAAGATTTTGTACTAAATATATTTCAAGGAGGAATGAACTTTTCATACCCTTGTTTTTGGCAGTTTTGAATTTTGGACAATTCCTCTTCCAATGTCCTTTCTCACCATAATGGAAACACTTTCCTTTGATCTTCTTTTCTTCATTGGCAACTCCTAAGACAATTTGTTTACCATCTTGCTTGATAAAGTCCTTCTTCTTCTTCTTACCCTTGCCTTTCGACTTCGGTTGAGAAGTAGAAACTTCAGCCATATTGGCATCAACACTGGATGTACTAAGAATGTCTTCCGCCGCTACTAATTCATTCATTAATTCAGACAATGAATATATCTTTTTGTTCATATTATAATTGAGTCTAAATTCCTTGAATGATTCTGGTAGTGACTGGAGTATCATATCCACTTGGGATTCTCCATCAATATTGGCACCTAAAACTTCCAATGTATTTAGATTGGAGATCATCTTAAGACAATGCTCCCTCACTGAAGTGCCATCAGTCATTTTGGTATTATAAATCTGTCTCATGGTTTCTTGCCTTGCAGAACGGCCTTATTCACCAAACATCTCCTTCAAACTTAGCATAATGTCAAAAGCTAATTCTACATCCTACAATTGATGCTATAGAACATTTGAGATGGATGCTAGGATATAGCAGTTGGCCATTTCATTAGATTTCTACCAACGATCATATCACTGTTTTTCCTCAGGAGGAGCATCTAATGAAGGAAAGTTAGGACATGGTTGAGTAAACACATATTTGTGCCCTTCAGCTATAAGAACATTGTCCAAATTTCTTTTCCAATCAACATAGTTGGATCCAGTCAGTTTGTTTTGATTAAGAATAGTAAAAAGTGGGCTAAATGATGCCATGATCAAATCTGAAAATAATAAACATGAATATAATAAGTAAACTGGACATTATCATTTTAGCATATAAACATATAGTATGGAACCTTAACAAAACCATAATATAATATATGCAACGACAACTCAATCCCATATTCAATATCCCTTAGCATAGAGTGAACATTAAATACTATGATTGATTGATAACTACTCTCATTATTAGTGCTATCATGACAACTCTTATCAAACATTAATAATATGCCGTTATACATTTAGCCTATAAATAATAATCGTAAGAACTCAGCATAGAGGATACTATATTATTTAGTCTAGTGTATAACATTGTCTAGAATTATGTGTAGCCACATTTCATCTACCATAAACAGGCTTATCTTGTAGTACCATGATACAAAACACCCTCCGCATGGAATGCAAAGCTCAAGGCTAAGACAAGGTGTTTGATCAAACCACTATAAACTAGAAAATTCAATCTTGTAGGACCATGAAATAAATACTTTCTGCATGGAATGTTAAGCTCGAAGTAAAGACAAAGTATATATTTCACACTACTATGAACTGGCAATGAAGGCCATGAGATCCAACCCTTGTATTTCTCTCCCACTAGATATTTTAAATTAGAGGTTTTTGATTAGTAAACATGCATAATCTCGTTACACATAGCCTTGCACTATATACATTTGAAAACACTTAGAAAAATTCTAAATTCCTAGTTTTCGATCGATTGAATATGTATCTCGATCGGTCGAAAAAATAGAAAAATTGTTACAAAACAATCTACCTGGCTCAATTGATGCTCGATCGCTTCTCCATCGATCGAAAAAGAACATTCGATCGATCGACTAGCGATCGAATATCAATCGACTAGCGATCGAATATTAATCGAATCAAACTTGACAATCTGCCTGACTTGATCAGTACTTGATCGCTTCTCGATCGATCGAAAAAGAATATTCAATCGATTGAAAAAGAATATTCGATCGATCGACTAGCAATTGAATATCAATCGAATCAAGCAGATTGGTCACTGTTTCACTCGATCGATAAATTGATCGATTGAATCTCGTGAAACTTGAATTTAACAGAAAAATTTTAAGGCAGTTTTCAACAGTTTTTAATGAACAAACAACCATCATATAACATGATAAACAGAGATTGATATTAAAACTGAATTCCATTGATGTTATAGTCTTAGTGCTCAATTTAACATACTCAAATTCAAATTTAAACAACATCATAACATCAATATTAGTTTTTATCAAACAATAATTTCAATGACCATGCAGAAAATTAATTGCTAAATCTTCTTACACCATGAAATTATTATCTCTAATTCCAAAACTCAAAAAACATGTTATATAGATTGGAAATTGAAAACTTGGCTCTGATACCATTTAATGGAAAAATACATGTTTGTATCGCATACAAAACATACGCAATGAAAAATTAACAAATCTACTTCATTCACAATTGATAGCATGCACTATGTAAGTTTCAGAATATAAGAACAAGAAAGTGTACCTTGGTACGATGAAATTCAAAACCAAAGATTAGAAGTACTCGGGAACACTTTTAATCTTCACTCCAATTCCACTTGTGCCAAAGAAGTGTGATCTCTCAATCAGTTATATGTGCATGTTCAAGAGAGAATTAGAGAGTGTCCAACACTTACATACAAACTGTTTCATTCTCATACAAAATTTTGTATGTTTCTCTCCTCATAACTGATTATCTAATTGGGCTAGCCTTTTGAGCATTTCCAATTGGGCTTTTAGTATGTAGCTTAAAGTGGGACCAAAAGGGAACAAATAAGACTCTAACTCCAATGGGTCTTGGGTTTTTCTGTCAACTCTTGACAAGTCTAAAGTTACCATTAATTATATTTAATATCACTTTATAAATATAATTGCACTCTAGGCCAATAAATTATATCCCAAGACTTTATTGTACATGCAACCCCTTCATAAAATATTTGTAGTAATATAAAGTCATGAATGTAGACTACCACTTTGAAGATTACTACATCTTAATCTTTGAGTACTCAGTTTAATCCTTTAAGTTATTCATCATATATTTATGAAATCTAATTTCATAAATATATACTTTAGTAACTCCTTATTAAAGTAGTTAGGCCTAACACTTTGAATAATCAAACTTCTTAAATTTATCTCAAGGGAATATTTTATATCTCCATTAAGAGATTATGAATTCCATCTTGAGAATATATGTTCTATCAACACTAAATGTGGCTGCTTAACATACTGAGGTTTTGACTGTGACTTTAGATCTCACTCCTGATATATCAAAGTAACCTACACTTTATGATCAGGTTCATTATTCTTTCAGGATTAAGAGTTCATGTAAATAGAAGTCGTGAGATTTATTATTTATTTGACAGTCATTAAAAGAATAATAAATCTCACAGCGGTTCAGTTCAATATGTCTTAACTCTTAAAACATATCAACATACCAACTAAAAGTCTTCACTTCCATGATCAAGACAAATCATCTTAGTTGATATGTTATAGTCTTCGCAGATGAAATGCCCAATTCATCACCGACTACGAACTAAAATTCTAAGTTTACAAATAACTTGTGATTTATATCTTTTGTGACTTTTCACATAAATCACATACTATGCATCTCATTGGTTATATGATAATGTCTGAATATTCATGTTACCATTATTTTAGATAATAATAAAACAACTTTATTAATCACAATATTAAGTCATACATAATGTCATACATAATATCATACATAGTATCATACAATAGGATTTATGGGTACTAATCCTAACATATGAGTCTATCCCCGTTCCCTAATGATGATATCACTAGAAAGGTCCATGACTAGTCTTGGTCTCAACTATAAAAAATATTTAACTTAGAAGATGTTTTGGTGAAAATAATGATATCACTAGAAAGGTCCATGACTAGTCTAGGTCTCAACTATAAAAAATATTTAACTTAGGCGATGTTTTGGTGAAAATAATGATATCACTAGAAAGGTCCATGACTAGTCTAGGTCTCAACTACAAAAAATATTTAACTTGGAAGATGTTTTGGTGAAAATAAAACCTGTAGGAGCCTTAAGCGTGTGTGCATAGGTTCTTAGCTTGCGTATGCATGCTTTGATTATGCATGCACACATGTAGGGTGTAGAATGCTCTATAAGGAAAGTTTTAATGTTAAAAAACGTGTAGAGCTAATCCTACATTGAATCGGATGAGCCCTGCACTCCTCTTTGATCACTATAAAATGACTCCACTGCCTTTTTTCCAAAACAGGCCGCATTCACTAAGATAATTATTTCAAAAATCTGATTATCTATCCAAGATTAATGTTTATTTTTTATTCTCATGCACCAAATCACACTTTAAGAAAAATACTTAACAATCACAAAAATTCATTTAGTTATCAACCAATCAAAATTAATTTCAATTAATTACACCTGATTGGTTTCACCTAAATGAATGCATGCATAAGACCATTAAAACTTGATTTTGCGATATCTTTTGATTTTGGAAACCGAATATATTGTTGTGATTGTTGAAACCTCAAGATCATTTTCATAATATGTGATGAATGAGTTATTGACTAAATTTGACCATGATTTTTGGGTATATAAAATGATCATTTTTTCCTCTTTCAATGTTAGATTATAGGTGCGAAATGGAGTGTGTACAACAGCCAACATCAGGAAATTAAAACGAGTTTGACTTGATTTTTGATTGATAAAACCTCTATCGAAGGGCTGTTGAAAAGTCACTTCCAATTGATTGAACCTTGTTCAAATAACTGTCATATTTAGATATTTTGATCGATTGAAAGACAATCAAATGGTAGTTGAAATTTGTACAAACACTTTAAGTTTGAACATTTTTTCTTTTTTTTTAGAATAATTTTGAACATTGAATGAGTCATAATAGACTAATGATTTTTACATTATCATGAAATTTACCAACTTAAAACCTAACAAAATACAACCACATTTATATCTTCCATAAATTTTCCCTTTTCTACTTAAGAAAACCTTTATTTTATTTTATTTATTTTTATGGCCAAAATTTGCTACTAGTTTAAATTTATTCATAAGGGAAATAGTTGGAGGTATTATCGAAGGTTAAAACGGTGAAATCCCACTTCAAATGATGAGTCCGAATCCAAAACCATAACCCACCATAAACTATGGGCGAAAGGGCCCAAGACCTCTGTCTTGACCCACCCGCCCAGGTTACCCCACGCGGAGTGACCTATGTCCAATGCAGTCAAGAACTTCACCCTGGCTGGACTATGTGCAAGTTTATTTATTTTTTATATTTATTTTTTTATTATCCTCTGAATATGAATTAAATAAAAGAAACAGAAATCAAAACAACGAATCAGAAAGAGTAGGATGGTTCTTCTTCTTCCAAATTTTTATTTTTATTTTTCGTTTTTATAAATTTGACTAATATTGGATTGAGTCTACGCTTCTACCGTCCCTGGAAAAAATTGAGGCTAACATGCTTAAAAGGAATGCGAAGGTGACACGTCACTTTTATATTATTTAATTATGCTTTTATTAAGATAATAATAATATTTACTAGTATCTTTTTTTGAGAAACATAAGTATGGACATGCTTTCTTCAGTGGACTCCACAAATTTCTTTTTGACCAGTATCGTATCTAAGAAAGTAAGAAACCTCTTTAATAAGTTATATCCTGAGCTAAGACATACTTTCTTCAGTGGACTACACAAAGTTCAAAGAATTCACTTAATTTCTCTTTGAATGGGTCATGATTTCTCCTCCATGAAGAAATTTCTGAGAACTTTGTTTAAGACATGATACACAAAAAGTACATAAAACACAAACACAACGGTAAACTTCGTGAACTTTTTAATTGAAAAGAAGTTCATCTTTGTTTTTATTTTTTGTCAACAAGAAGTTTATCTTTATACAAAATATTGATTTTGTTCATATAATAGATACAATTTCTTAGATACACACATTTGATTTATCAATAAAAATCAAACATATATAGTTGTGTTGGCTAATAATGTTTAAATGTTTTTATATAATTAAATTCAATGTAAAAATGCGTTTGAATTTAATTAGAAAACTTAATATATTACAACTAACAAAAATAGTTTTTTGTTGATAATCCGATGGTGACAATAATGGGGGAAGTAAATAAGAACTTAGATTCTCTTTATAAATGAGATTAGACAAAGCCGGGACACTATTCCTTAAGCTGTTAGTCTTTTGGTTAAGTATGGTTATGAGTACTATTATAACAATATTATCAATAATAGTTTTCTTAAACTGTCATATAACGAAGCTTAGAGCTAAGCTTCCCATACACTAGATATTATGCAGGGTTTGTCCTCTCACTTCGACTAGCTTTAGGGCCTTTGCTTCTTGTTACCTTAGCTTGGCTTTAGATAAATACCATGCGACTCCTAGTATTTATTGTTTGTTGTAATTTGGCAAGTAACAAGTGTTAGCAATGTGTACCTAGATTTAGTTTATTTAAGAACAATTTATTTACATTTTGTTAAAATTTTTTTGGCTAAAGTTGTGCTAAATGATATTTGTACTTAAAAAAAAAAAGTGAAAAAAAAGAAAAAAAAAAAGTATAAAAAGTGAAATTTTAAAAAAAGTGTATATAAAAACTAATAGCAAAAGCAAATACCAAAGACGCTCTCTTTATAAAAAAGAATAGACTACTGTACCCAAAAATTCGAAAACAATTCCTTGAGCTATATATATTAATATTTCTGTTTGGTAAAGGATGGTTATCATGAGTAGTATAAAATATAAATAACAATATTATCAAAATGACTTTGTGCTTGAAGGCCGACTGTTGTTGATGTATAAACTCTTTCCTTATAAATAAGATCCTGTTTCCATAAAAAAAAAAAAAAAACAATATTTTCAATAATAGTATTTTTTTCCTTATTATTACTTTTTTTTTTTTTGTTTTGAAAACCTTATTATTACTTTTTTAATGATTAATAGTTGAATACTTATTTCAATATATAGAAACCGCGTGTTTCATCAAAAAATAAAATTAGAAACCGCGTGTACATTCCTTTCCTATCAGAAGAACAAGAACAGTATTTGGTCCAAATAAAGTAGCTGACCCTTAGGACAACAAATATTCAGCAAAAAAATTATTAAGGACAACAAACAGTACATTCTTTGCTGTAAGCCTGTAATTCTTCTAATATTTTAAACCAAACACAACGAATCAACAATGTCCATTTTGATTACTTCGAAAATATCCCTCAACTTGTTGGAAAGTAGTATTTGTTAACTTTGCCACAAGGAACGAGAAAGGTTCATTGGAGACCAGAATTCCATGCACTGTCGCCTGTCAACACACGCAACCTCATCACAAAGGAAAGAGTCTTTTATATAACGCAAAGAAATTCATAACTTATCACGCCAATCGCCTTGAGTCAAATTGTGATCGGTTGTTTATAATTTTTAAAGCAACGCCACGTATGCAATTATTTTATAATATTTTTATAAATAATTGATGTGATATCATTTTATTAATTTTAATATGGACTTATCATTAATATTATATTTATATTTACTAATAATTATTTAAAAAATATTAAAATTACAATAATAATTTATAAAAATATTATAAAATATTTTGTTTATGTAGCCTTACTCTAATTTTTATAGGAATTTACCATTTTTGTTTGTACTAATCAAATTTAACCAAATAGAAAATTATGACAAAAATCGTGTACTTTTTCTAATGAGAATGAATGAAGTCAGAATATAATACAACAACAAGGTGACCCCATTATCTTTTGCTTATATAAGTACTTAGTTTAGTATTCCCTAGTACAAGAAAACAACGAACATTTTCTTGTGCCCGTTTCAAACACTTCACTATGTCACAATTCCTTAGCTACCTCGTCATCCTCTCCTTCTTCTTCATCAACTCCATAGGCACCAATTCTAGTCCTCTGTTAAGTACATGCGTACCACACAACTGTGGTAACGTTACGATCAAATTCCCTTTTTGGGATCTTAATGAAACCATGGCCACCTCTGATCAGCAATATTGCGGCTACCCAGGGTTTGGCGTTAGGTGCCTGAACGGCGAGGCCGTACTTGGCTTATCCGGTGACCGGAACTACTACGTGAAAGATATAAATTATACCGGCTATACCCTAACCCTTGTGGATATCGATGTCACCACCAACCAAATGTGCCCAAGACCACGTAAAAACTTTTCTCTAGAGAAGCTACCTTTTAAATATTCTTCAATGGATTTGAATCTCAGTTTTTACTTTAATTGCATTTCCTACCCTCCAACTGTGCCTTTCATCCCGTGCTTGAATATTGGTAGCAACCGGTCTTATGTTTTTGTGGAGAATCATGAGACGGTGGGCTTTAATTGGTCAAAGAATTGCGAGGAGAAAGTGGTGGTGACAGTGAGAAATATACAGACTGACATTAATATTGTTGATTTGATTGATCGGTTTCGTGTGGCTATGAATGATGGCTTTGTGCTTGGTTGGGGAATTGTTGAGGATTGTGTTACGTGTAAGAACTCTGAAGGGAATTGTGGATACGACGCTACGGCTGAGGAGTTCTTGTGCGTTTGCAACGATGGAAGCACACATAGCAACAGCTGCAAAGGTATGCTCCCTTGGTTAATTTCACGTGTCAAAAATTTATATTATGTCAACGTTTGTACATCATTTATTTTGCTAAAAATTAAAAATATTGTAGTAAAATAATAATTTTTAAATATGAAAATAGTATCGTAAAACTCATTTTTAATGAAAATTTGATTAAAAAAAGAGGTTTATGAGTTCCGTTAATAGTGCACGGGATCACTAAAAAAGTATAAACACTTAAAAAAATTAAAAAATAAAAAGAGAAGAAGAAAGAAAACGCAAAAACGTTCAAATGTGACCGCTATCCAAACGAGACTACATACCATAGAAAAAAGGTGTAGAGAAGAAAACAGATAATGCTGAATTATTCACTATGACACCTTTGAATAATTAATTCCAAAGTTATGATTGCGTGAACTACTTATTCTCTTGGGGGAACCACATCACGTGAAGAATTCCACCCAATATATTCTTCTCTGCTTTAGGTTTTTTTTTTTTTTGTATCCTAGTGCTAAATCGTTGTTTGGGTTGTTGTAGTTGCCTTGGAATGCATTTTGATAGATTTTTCTTACCAAAACCAAGCCCATAGATTTTTCACCTTCAATGAATGATGTGTACATATAGAATATAGATTAAGTAAATATTACATGAATTGGAACCTTTGGCTCCTATTGTTACTGACGGAGAAAGAAAAGTTTACCGTTTAATTTATTAGTTTATACTTAGAAAACTATAAGGTTTCATAATTTGAAACCTCCTTGAAACTATATGGTTTTATTTTTTTAAATTAATTTCCCTTTAAATTTTACGACTTACGATGACATTACACTGTTTAATCTTAGTATGTGTTTGGATTGGGCTTATTGCGCGTGTGTTTTAGTTTCACGTTCCTACTTTTTTTTTTTTCTTTGCACGCGTTTTAGGATTCAGTTTTCACTGCTACAGATACTGTTCATGCACTGTTCAAGAACAGTAGTCGTAATATTTGACTTTTCAGCCCACTTGTGCACTGTTTTCAGATCTACAAATTTCACTTTTCAGCAACTTTTTCATTAAAAATAGGTCTCACGGTACTATTTACACATTTAAAAATTATTTTACTATAATATTTAAAGTTTTCAGTTTTTAATTTCAGCAAAATAAATTCTATCCAAACTGAGCCAAACCCAACAAAAACATAAAGAAGCGTTCAACCAATTTATGTGAATTAAGAGTGCAAAAATTTATTGTATAACATTCCCAGTCTATATTATTACCTTACGTAAAAGTAAAAAATTACACTAAGACTTCCCTTGCACAAAACTCTCACTAGAGGTATGACTTACCAACATCAACAACTAAGGCTTACAAACTTCTCTCAAATACATATAATACATTGTTTTCCCTCACAACACACTTTATTTTTCCCATTTCACACATTATTGACACTCCTAACAGTTTAATTGAAGATGATATGGAGTAAATAACAGTCAATAGATAGTTACCAACTTTGATGCACTGATACGGCATTTTTGTCATCGTACCGGTTTCCGATACGTACCTAATACGGATACGGATTGGATACTGGTACAACTGTACCTAGAGAATATCAGGTGAAAAAAAAGGATTTTTTTTTTTTTAAATTCTGATACGGCTCAAATACACGAGGAATACGTCCGACATATAGTGAGTACCCATCGGACACAGAAAAGAAGAATAAAAAGAGAAGAATTTGACACATGGAAGATTTCCAACTATTGATCGGCTCGGATGGGTTAAAAGCCCTAATTTTCTCTCACACGATCAATCTCTCCTTTCTACTTTCTCACTCTTGTTCTCTGCTCTGGCTCTCTGAGCTAGCGCCTCCGCTTGTGGCCGAGTCAGATCGCAATTCTTTCTCTCTCGCCTTTGTGGGTTGTCAACGTCGGAGCTCTCCTCCTCCCCCTTTTTATTGATAAGTCTCTCAAACTCTCACTCTCTCTCCCTTGTTTCTCGCCTCGCCTTTGTTCTAAATCGAGATTGGCAATTTTTTTTTCTCTTTCCGTTTTGCTACTTAGTGGCCTGGGCTTCTAGGCTTTTAGCCTTGTTGCCTGAGTTATGATTTATGAAAATTATATATATTATTTGTTTTGAGTTGAGTATTAGGGTTTAGGATATATATTTGCATTGTTGTGGGGATTGTGATATATTAATTTATATAGTGATATACTGATATAATCATATAAATAATAAATACCAGCCTTTAGCACGCGCTTAAAGGCTCTTTTAATTTTTTTATAAATATTAATAATATATATTTATTATAATTTAAAATTTTTACTTTTTTTTAATAAAAAAAACTTAAGGGTGAGATGAAGTAAAAAAAAAAAAAAAAAGAATATGCGAGATGAGTTTTGTAGATTAGAAGAGTTTTAAAATTAACAAAAGAGTGATCTTATTTTGTAGGGAGTCAGTGAGTAAAAGTAGAAATTTAAATTAACGTAAAAGTAAAAGTTTATTAAAAGCAGGAAGACATTTTAACATAAAAGTAAAAATTTATTATTTTTGTCAATTTACTATTTTAATCCAATTTTTAAGTTTTAGGTAGGGGTATTTTGGACAGTAAAAAAAGCAATAACTAACTTTCTTTTGCCAATTTACTATTTTAACTCTATATTTAAGTTGTTAGTTAATTAATTTAGGGGTATGTTTTACAATAAAAAAAGTAATAACTAACTCTCTGAATCCTCTTAATATATACAGATAATATTATTTGTTGGTTGGTTATAGCCAATGTGGTAATGGTTGGTTATGTACAAAAATATTTAAATATACTTAAAAATAAATATTAATTAATTTCTGTATCCCCGTTGAATTGTATCTTAGGATTTTCAAAAAAAGTTTTATCTCCATACTTGTACCCGTATCATACCAATACTTGTACCCGTATTGGTGTATCCTAGGTTACTAAGCAACTACCCTCAGGACTAACCACGTACATCATACTTTTCAGAATTGTCCTTTGGAACCAAGTGCTTGTTGTTATGGAGCCATTCCAGGCTTCGAGCACATTCTCAAGGCTTTCTTTGCATGAAATTGATTGGTAACTGCAATGGTAACTTCCATAGAATTTTGCTATCATGTGTTTTTCTTAGATCTCATACTTTCGCTTAATAGCCATTGAATTGTAAAATCTCCGATCTCCTTTTGCTAGGATTGCGACCTGCCTACCATTTTTTGTCATTGCATTCAATCATCGACCTTACAAGTTACAATAATTTTTTTTTTCCCATTCAAAACACTCATAATTTGTGAGCTATATTTCTCAACCTTATCTTTTTTTTTTAATTTATTTTCTACATTTTCTAACAAAAGGAATGAAAACATTATGTAAAATCTTTGATTTACTCATTTGTTTTATTTGTTTTCGATTTTAAATATGTCAAAATTTTTTTTAAGTTTATGTTTAAGTTTATTTTTTTTATTTAATTTTTTATAAGAAAAATATACGGATCATACTGGGTAAAGATCATAGGTTTTGCAACTCGTTTTAGTTTGACTTGGTTTTGACTTGAGAATATACTCAATGCTACCTCCCAAATTTGGCCAACACAACCCACATAGCTCAATCTTTGTTTTTTCCATGCACATTGAACCAAGATGCTACATAATAGGGTAGCCTAGCCTATCTTGCACTGTTGCACAAATGCAGCTAACCTACTATTTAACAATTTGTCCTAGTTTAAGTGCATGCTAGGCTATCATGATATATATATATATATATATATATATATATATATAGGAAAAGCTATCATAATATATACGTAAATTTTTTATTCTACATTTTGTATTCTACTAAATTATGGTATGTTATGTTTATAATATATTTTCTTTTTAAACATTGTTTATTTTATATGTAAAATACATTAAAAAAAAACTATAATTGGTAGAATCTAAAGTAAAACAAAAATAGTAGAACAGTACGAATTTGTATTCATCAGGATACATGCTGCTTCCAACTTGCCAAGCCTTTACTATGGGTCCACCACATTTGTAGGCTACCACCACACTGCCAACTGAACATGAACATGTCGATGTCACAACAAAAAATTCAATTGAGCATATAGGTTGCGTGGAAAAAAGATGAGCTCAGCTCAATCTTTCACATAAGTGCATTATTCACAATTCCAGCTTGGCACGGAGCTATCCTAATGCTCAACAAGCTTTTTACATTTTTGAAGACTTTCGTGCTTGATTCTCAAAATCATTTTTTTATTAGATTTAGGTTTAGCTGTTAAATGGTAATTACCTAGGCAATTACCTAATGTATTTAGCGATAACCTAAAATATCTAAAGTGAATGAAAGTCTTATAATTTTGGTCATATAGGCTTTAACTAACTTTCTTCTCAAAAAAAAAAAAAAAAAAGGCTTTAACTAGACAATGATAGTTTGAAAAGAATTGTATCATATTTTGAAGTTTAATAATGATGATTTAGTTTTAGTTTTAGAACTAGAAACTTTTTGAAAGTACTTCAACTGATATATATTTATGGTTTAAATTTATTTTTATAACTAAAAAAATTTCCAAATTTTTTTTAAGTAAAATAAAATATATATTCCAATTTACATATATAAAAAAACTAAATTCTTTGAGTCAGTTTCTAGGATTTTATTGAAAATATTTTTTTTTCTTTTTTCCTTTTTTTTTTTTTTTTACTTAAACCTAAAAACCGATTTCATATATATCATCCAACCAACAGTAGCTGGTGAGGGTTTTGATTACTTATTTCTTATTATAAATATACTTTTACTTGTTCTAAGTCTACATCCACATATTGTATTAAGTCATTACCATTAGTCATACCCCAAATCCATAGTCTAAACAACCGTCTTCATCAGCTATCGTGTTTGTGAAATGGAGCTGCTGAAATTGTTGTTCTTTGTCACACATGACCAAATAGTCTTCAAGAGATTGGAATTGATATTATTATGAGTTAAAATTCTATATTCCATGGTTTGATAGTCAGAGCCGTATGACTCTGTTGGTTATATAGTCAAGATCCATATATATATATATATATATATATATATATATTTATATATCTGATGAAGACTTTGAAATTCAATTGTATATGATGCCACTGAAATTGACTAGGGAGTTGCTAGGATGTCCATCAATTAACAAATTAAATGTTAAGATTCGAATATGTTTAAACTAATATTAAGCCTTCAAAATTTATTATCAGCGGATAAATTAATTTGGTTGCGTATTCTTTCTAGCCAAGTGGCATGCAAAGGCATGAAAGTAGGGGTCATATATGTCATTGTCTGGTGAGGAATGGTTATACATAAAATAATCTTTTGAGGTGAGAATTTATTTTTATTTGTTATTATATATTTTTTTTAGTTATAATGAAATCTCAATCTATAATATTCATTTTATATATGATGATTGCTCTTACTATCAGGTTAAGACACCAATCGAATTTTGGTGTAATTAAGATTTAAAATCCATATCTCATATTTAATGATAAGAAACTTTATAGTTGAGTTAATTGAAACTTATTTTTAGAAGTGAGGGTTTTTTTGAGGGAAATCTTTAGAAGTGAGGTTGATCAGCACAAAATTGCATTGAAATTCAACATGATCTCTGCGAGATAAAGTATAATTTTAAACCATGGAATTGACAAAAAAGAAAAAGTGAATGTGTCCAATTGTGGGAAAGTCTCACTTTGGTTAGAAGTGGAAGTTGGTATGATTTATATATTTTTTAGTTAAAATTTTCCCTTTGACTGGGTATATGTACTAGTTAATTAGTTAGTGTAAATATAGGTTAGATTTTCTAAGAGTGGTTTATAGGTAGATTTTCACGCTTGAATGTGTATTAAGTGCGTACCTTTTTTTTTTAGGGTTGGCTGCTTTAAGGTCAATCATACAACATGTGACAGTCATGTTCAACTAAAAAAAAAAAAGAAAAATTAGCATGCAAACATCAATCTTAGAAGGTAAAAGCCCACAAAAGAACAGAAAAAAAAAAAATTTTATGGATAAGATATCGAGAAGGTTTTGTAGATTTATTATTATTATTTTTATTTCCTTCCTAAGATTTGCATAGTCATCTCTCCATTTATTAATGATCCTATAGGAATCATTGAAAAAGGTTGTTGAGTTAGGAAGAAATTATTCGTGCCTTCGAACCAGGCATATAATATAACCTCCTCAGCTCCTCAGATCTTCAAACACGGCGGTTAGAAAAATATCTCCATAACTTTGTTGATTTTGAATTTCGATCCTTTTTTCAGTCATGTTTACTTAGTTAATCCACTGTAATACCTATCCAATTGCTAAAGAATATTTTTACGTATTTTCCTATATATTAACTTGTTTTGGAGAAGAGGTTTATGTATTTTTCAAAGGCAAGACTGTAAAAGGAATTACAAAAGAGAAAGTGCTGATCTTGTCTACTAGGCGGGTTAGCTATGAATTCCTGCAAAAGGGGAGATTCAACCCTGAAGTAATAACATCTGGGTGGCGTTTGCCAATAACCCTCCAATTCTTAAGAAAGGAAACTATAAATATATTTGAATATTCTAAGTATGAAGAGATAGAAAATTTGTGTGTACCTTGGTGGCTTTTATAGCCTTCCTTCGTATAGAAAGTTGGGGGCTATTTATGGCTCCTCTATGGCTGTCAAAGTGACTACTTGGGGTCTTTCATGATCATCGATTGACTCCTTCACATTTGTCTGGCAGTTGTAGTTCATCGGTTACAAATGAATTATTGCCGATCTTTAATGCTAAATACTTGTCAAATATATTGATGGTATTTTATATCCTACTCGTCAACTCTTATACAAAGTAAAAAAGAGAAAAGGACGAATAAAATTGAATTCAAAGAGACATTCAAACACGTCACATCATTTATAGAAAAGTTTTCATTTTTAAAAACAATTGGCTATTTGAACAAAACAGTTGTTTAATGTAGTGTTGAAATTAGCTAGGAAACTTTGTTGTTTTGTTTTGATAATACAATCCTGGAGCTTTGGCAATTTCATTGCGTATGTTGCCACCCTTCACATTCAACCAAAAAAATTGTCACGATGGTCTCATAGTTGAAGTCAATTGTCTTCTCTCTCCCCCTCTCTCCTGTACAAACTATTCTCTTCTCAAAACACTCAATAATAGGGCTATCGCTTTCTAGTTTTTGTTCAACATTCTACTACTGCGTCATAAGCATTACTTCTCTACCTGTTCCTTTCTTCATTATCTTCTAAACATGAATTCCCATTATCTATCTCTCTCTTTCATCATCACCCTATTCTTCTTCTCAACAATACTACCACCATCTTACTGCACCGTCTATGAACCCTTTGTTAGGTGCAGTCGTCCCTTTGGGTGTGGTAGCATCAAAAACATTTCGTACCCTTTCTGGGGAGGTGATCGATCTGCATATTGTGGTCGCAAATCGTTCAAGCTTGAGTGCCACAACGATGAATACACGGTTTTAAGATTTAAAGAGCTAGAGTTTCGTGTTCTAAACATCACCAGCTCTTCCATGACCATTGCAAGATTGGACCTCTGGGATACTCCTTGTTCTCGAAACCTCCTCAATACCACCTTGAATTATACCGAATTCACTTACGCTTTAAACTTTTATAACCTTACATTATATTACGGCTGCCCTCCTTCAGTAAACAGATCATTCCGAAATTGGTTTTCGTGCAGCTCAGAAACTGGCAATGCAAACAACGGTTTCTTAGTTGACAACGAAACCTTCTTAAGTACCAAACCTCAGGAGCTTGAGAATTGCAACACAACAATTAGAGTCCCAATTTCACGGACTGCTCTCGTTAACGAGCCTGAGGTTGTAAACCAGGCACTTCAGAAAGCATTGAATCAAGGGTTTGATGTGCAGTACCGTGCATTGCCGATAATCTGTAGGGGGTGTATGGAATCAGGTGGGAAATGCGGTTCTAACTCAACATATCCCTTTGTCTGCCATTGCCACGACGGAGAGCAACCTTATTTCTGTCTAAGAAACGGTATGCATGCTCTTTCTCTTTTCACTTTCCTGTATTAGTTTTAAGCTGAAACATTCCTTGGTTTAGCTGGTATTGCTGTTATAGTTCTTATTCTTAACTATAAGTCCCATAATGCCACATAGTTAACAATTCTAGCGCAGTACGCATAGTATTAACAATTGCATGCATACCATTGTCATTTTTTTTAATTTGATTTAGGTAAATGTGGGTCTATTAGTAATCCAAGGGATTATTATTATTTTTCTTTTGGATGGAATAGTAGCCCAAAGACTTGATCCTTGTGTATTTAATAGCTAGTCATACCAACGGAACACCTTAATAAGTAGTCATAATCTGTCGGGTGGTGGAATTATCTCTGTTCTGAGCAATTTCATTGATAAGACTTTCGATCCTTTCTTTTTTGCTTATTGTCTTATTGCATCTTCTTTCTCTGTATATAAGATGTGCAAGATAGTGAACCACGAAACCCTATAGCATTAAGGAAGTTCCAAGTTTTTGGTAGAAACTATATACGGTGAAATCATGTTATCAACTTATCGTTCATTAGACAGTAGAGACCACAAACAAAGTTGATACTTTCAGTCAATATAGTGTTCTCCTGTTCTTAGTGACTTTATTTACCGAAAGCAAAAGTGAATAGGCCGAAAGGGAAAAAAAAATGTCAAATTAGTTCATTATCTTATATATATTTTCTTTATAATACTTCCACATATAACGTTGCGTTCATAATGTAAAATGAATAGCATAGCAGGCTTTACTCCTTCATAGTATCTTATTTAGAATTCTTCTTTTATCATTAATGCTAAATAGCATAGCACGAGTGCACAACCAAAGCTTTCCCCAATTGACTGGGTCATACTTGTTGACTGGTCACGGATCATGATCTTCATCCTGTTCACTTTAATTGCTCTAATGTGGGCTCTTGAAAACTATTCTTTCAACTTTTTTTTTTTTTTTTTTTTAGAACATTCACATTTACAGTAAAAAACTTAAAAAATATAGTTTTTAATAATTTAAAAAGTTATTTTATTTATTTTACTAATTTATATTATAATTTTTTAATATTAAATATTTATATTTTTATTCTTCTTTTACATTTCTTTCTCTCTCTCTGCATCTCCTTCTCTCTTCTTTGAAGCAAACCAACCAACAAACTCAACTCCTTTTCTTCTCTGCCCAGTGCCCAGCAAACCGACACCGCCAGCCATCGCCTCTAAAAAAAATAAAAAAACAGCTACCCACCAACCACAACCCACTAGCCAGTAACCCATTCAATAACTGCAATTCCAACCACCAAAATCACAACCAAATCACAAATCCAAACCCACAACTGCATCACCACCACCAGCCGGGAAAAGAAAAAGAAAAACACCAGGCACCGTTGAAATAAAAAACCCACCGCAAACCCATTAAAATCCACACAACCACCGCGACCCATAATGCACAACCAGCGCCACAAATTCGACAAACCCATAACCACACAACCCAGCAAACCCAAAAATCTCAACCACACAAACCCATACCGGCAGCAGCAGCGACGACAAACCCAATCTAGCCACCACGAGTGACGACCACCGCCACACCCAAACAAAGAGGATTTTAATGGAGTCACGCAGTAATGGAGAACTAAAGGAGAATATGGAGTAATGGAGAACCAAAGGAGAAGAAATGGAGGGGTTGCTCATCGACTTGGCTGCGTGAGAGAGAGACACTAAGATAGGAGGCAGAGGGAGTCCAGCTGCGTTTGTTTCTGCCAATTTTGCGAGAGGGAGAATGAGATGAGGTAGGGTAGAAGAAACTTAGAAACTCACGCGTGTGAGAATGGTTGAGCGTGTGTGAACTAATAAAATATTATTTGTAGGATATAACTATCAGCTACATTGGGCTGCTATGTCTAGCAGCCCACTGCAGCAAGGAGTCAAAATATTATAGCAATAACTTAAAATAACTTCTTTGCTGTATGTGTGTTTTTAGTGTTGGGGTTGCCAACCTTATTGTGAATGATCTTACAGCCTTATATTATAGGAGCAAGAACTATCCTAGTACCCACATGAACTTACAATATTTCCTTCATCACTCATAATCTGCCATGTGATCAATTATGACAAAAATTATGGTTTTTTGTATGGTCCTAGAATTTTTTAATATTATAAGGTCCACATTAACATTTAACTTATAAATAGTCAAAAAGAGGAATTACTAGGAGTATTTATGACTCTATCAATTGGGACTCTTCAACCCAAAGCCAAAAACATACCCTTGTGTGGGAACTAAGAACAAATCCAATGACTTCAATTTAATGTATGGTTTTGAATATTTCTTGTGATATGCAAAATTGAGGACTGCTAGGTTATAGATTGACCGCAATTAATTAACTAATTACTCAAGTTGATTAATTAGATCAAATTATATTCAAATTCAATATAGACATAATTAAATTACCAAACTAAGTTAGAGTGTAGTCGTAAATAAGTTTGATACGATGATTTGATCACAGTGATGGGAAAAACCCTTGCAGGAAAACTTCATTTGGTAAATTTTAGGGTACTACTCCCAAAGAATCCATTAACAAGAAAAAACAGTTACAAGCATAAGGGATTTTACCCTATAAGCCTATCGTGAAATATCTACCTACAGTAGAATCTACCGATTTATATAGGAAGCTCAAATTCAATCTCCCGATTAGAAAACTCAAATTCAATCTATATAGGAAGCTTAGATTCAATCTCCCAATTTGTCACTAACTTGACAACAACCTTTTTGATTGTTGTAACTTTGCAGAGCTATTCAATCCATACTGAAATGAACTAAATGTAGGTTGGCACAAAACTCTAGGCTCACACATGTCACAACAACTCTTGTTATGCATGAGTCTCTGTAACTCCTTGCTAACAACTATAAAATATGTCTCTTATATGCTTTAAAACTTTAGTGCACAAATTCCTAGAAGGCCCAATCATCATGGGCAGAAAACAAAATTTAACATTAAGCTTCCTGCATCTCGATAGATTGAAAGGAGTGGAGCTGGGTTTCATGATTCATTAATTCTTGATTGGATGACTGGTATTGAGTTAGGTATTGAAACCTGCGGATTCAACTTTTCTTAGATAGCCCACTTGTAAGTAACATTATGGCAGACTTAATCTTGGACTCAATTACTTAGAAAACTGTGTTTTGGTCTCAAATACGCCAATACATAAAAACATGACCCTTTAATCTCCCCCTTTAGTAATTTGTAACAAAACCACAAGAGTAAAATGAATGTCCTAGAACTTTGCAACCTAATCTAAACACTTGAACTAATGAAGAACTTTGCAAGAAGAGTGTTCTAGTATCGATGTGGTTTAGCAACCTGTATTTAATTGTAATGAACTAAACAAGATACATCAAGGCATCATGTGTAAAACAAGACAAGTCATAAAAAACTACTCTAGTAGATACTCAACACATATAAGAGATATAGAAAGGAAAGAGCACGTGGAATAAAAGTGGAGCAAATGAATATGAGGGGCAGGATGAATAGGTAGAGTCCACAATGGCACGAAAGGTAGTCTCCTCTTGCTAAGCTGGAGTCGAATTAGGCCTTTGGCACTTAGCTCAAAAAGAGATAGTGACCTTCCCAAGGGCACCTCAGGGAGCGAAATGATTGGTATAGGGAAACATACACTATATCAAGTAAGGATACAAGCACTGGCAGAGGGGAATACAAGTTTCTCACATCGCCTAGCATATTGAAGCGTCCCCATAATAGAGAGAATAAACTGAGAGGGAAAGTACCATCCAATAAAAAATAAAGAAACCATACATGAGACTCAATGATGGTGTTATAATGAAAGGCCGGCGTAAGGACATAAGTCATGATCATGTTCAACGTATAGACGAGCTTCCTAAACGAAATCACGAGTCACCATACTTAGGGTATAACCCCAAGTGGATGGTTGTCTACAAAAGATGGTAGCTAGTGCATCGAGAGAGAGGGATGCAATCACTGGTGCATTAGGGTGGTCAGACTCAACCACTCGTGGAACATGGACTAACTCAGAGATAAGCTTTGGAGTCACGGAGATACATGTACCTTGAACACTTGTAGTGAACATGGGTACAGAGGTACTAACGATGTATATGTTGGAGTAAAACTCTTGAACATGCACCACTGGACATGTAGTGAGTTGTTCACATAGGAACTCTAATCCAGAAGATTGGAAAGTCTCAGGTACCACTGTGTTTCTAAGTTGCACGGACACGGACACGACACGGACACTGACACAGGGATATGGCAATTTTTGAAAAATAAGGACACGACACGGCGGGGACACGGCGGTTAAATAATTAATTAAATTTTATATTTAGGTATATTTTTTAATATTAGTAACATATTTCTATAGAGGAGCAACTGACTCAGCTGATTTTTCATTTTTATTATCCATTTTAGTAAAATCACCTACAATATTTAACTTAAATAAAAAAAATAAAATTATAGCAGGACACACAAATAAAAATCACTAAATTCATAATAAATATTATAATTTATAAGACAAAATAAAAGGCTGAGTAAAGAAATATCGTAACAGTATAATAAGACATCAAGATTGTGAGAATGGGATTAAAAAAAAAAAAAAACGCTTTTCCTCGTATAAATAAATAACAGTACACCACCCATTCACCAAAAGGTCCAAAAGGACCAAAAGGACAAAAAAAAGAACAAAAGGACCAAGACCAAAACCAATATCTGAAAGAACAAAGGACCAAGACCAAAACCAATATCTGAAAGAACAAAAAAAAAAAAGAGGAGATCGGACCTCTTGTCCACGCCGAGAGAGAGAGAGAGAGAGATCGGAAGGGACAGCCGGCCAGGGCATGGCACCGACGTCGACGTCTATGGAGCTCACCGATCGGCCCGATCTAGCTCCGGCGAGGGACAGAGGGCGATCGGACCTGTTGTCCACGCCGAGAGAGAGAGAGAGAGAGAGAGAGAGAGAGAGAGAGAGAGAGAGAGATCGGAAGGGACAGCCGGCCAGGGCACGGCGTCGACGTTTATGGAGCTCACCGATCGGCCCGATCTAGCTTCGGCGAGGGACAGAGGGCAGCGGCGGCGGCGGCGGCCTGATCTAGCTCCTGTGGGTGTCAAAAACTGTGATTTTCTCTTTTTTTTTTTTCTTTTTTTTTTCCACTGCTGGCGTGTCGGACGTGTCGGAGCCGTGTCGGTGCCGTGTCGGAGAAGCGAAAAAAAAAAAAAAAAAAAGAGACACTCGCCGGACACCGGAATTCGGCGAGTCGTACCCATTCCGGTGTCCGACACGTGTCCGATACCGACACGACGCCAAAAATGGCGTGTCCGTGCAACCTAGCTGTGTTTGACAACTCTGACAGAATAATCCAATGCTCAGCGTGAGGCTGATGTAGAGTGAAGTTTTCTTTGAATGCCTTTCAGCAGTTCGTGTCATTGAATCGAAGAGAATCAAGAATGGGGGTAGAAGAAGAAGAAGCATGAGAGACAGGATTACAAATAGGGGTGCTCTAAGGAGAGAGATAAAAAGAAAGCAATAAAGAGAGATAACCATATGAGATATAGCATAACGTGAAAGAATGATACACGAAAATGCATGAACATAATCTAAACTCATAGGGCAAAACTGCCAAAAACCCATTCCAACACTACAACACACAAGAATAATCAAGCGCACAATTTTATGGAATGCATGACAATAGGTAAAAATGCATAGAGAATGTAATGCATGGAAATATTATTGTTTCTAAAAAAAAAAAAAAAAAACCCAATGCCTAAAAGATGAACAAAATAAATAAAAAACTCAAAAAACCCCAAAAATTTCAAAACTTAGGTCTAAGAAGCATGAATATGTGAAAATGCATGAAAAAGAAGAGATTAGAGAGACTTACCAAAGTTTTGGAGGAGAGAGGGGGCATAAATCAAGGTATGGAAGCTTGATTTGGTGATTTAGGCTGGTCAAGATAGATCAAGAGAGATTGAAGAAAAGACAAAAAAGAGAGATTTGAAATGACGGAATATTCTAGTATATATAGAAAAACATGTCTCAATAGATTGAGGAGATATCGAAGATCAGATCTATTAAGATCAAATTATTAATAGACAAGTTGCGCAGAAAAAAGACAGGCTCAACTTAATATTTCACTTAAGTTTTTTATTCAAAGTTCCAGCTTGGAATGGTGCTATCCTAATCAATGTTATGAATACCGTTTCAGTGCTCGTTTCGGTTTTTTATTGGAACAAAATATTTCGGTACCGGCCTATTTTGGCGTACCGTTTTAGACCGTTTCAGAATTATCACTTTATATATATATATTAGTAATAAAAAAAAAATGTTATTACTCATTACCATTCTTAAGCCAAATTTTATCAATGTAATATCATCATTTAATGAATTTAATATAGTGTTTTAAAAGAAATATTACTATAATAATAAAGTGATTAGATTGATTATTTTAAAATTCAAATTAGGGTATTTTTGTAAATATACATGTTAATATTTATAAAGTAGGAACTTCTAGGAAGCCCCCATTTCACATTTTCACCTAATCCCACTCCATCATCCACGTGCATTGACTTACACTTTCTCCTCCACTCTTTCATCTTCATTTCATATTCCCATCCGTTACACTTACAGAGGTACTTCTTGGAAAGTTTCAGAGATCCAAACCAAAAGTTTAAGTGCAGGACTGATGAAGAAAGTTTCAAACGCAGCTAAAATTTGAGCTTTCTCCACAACTGCTCTATTTTTTTTTTTTTTGGGTGAAACTGCTCTAAATTTTTGTTCTCTCTTCTTCCTTTGTTTTTTTTTTTTTCAAAACATTTGGTAGTTTCATAGTAGATCTGATTTGAACTTCTTCAGGCAATTAGTGCTAGATGGAAACATGTTGTGCTAATGGGTTTGTTAGTTTAAGTTTTTCTTTTTTTTTTTTTTTTTTTTTTGGTTGCTAAAAACTGCTACCAACCGAAATTGACCGGAATCGGCTGGAATGGCTAGAATGACCCGAAATTGGCCGGAATTAGGCCCGAGGTGGAACAGGTGGTATTACTGTTCTGAATTGCATCCCGCTACGAAATATTCCGGCCATTCCGGCCGGAACGAAACGAATTTAATAACAATGGTCCTAAAACTCAACAAGCTTTTTACATTTTTGAAAGCTTTTGTGTTTGATTCTCAAAATCCTTTTATTATTAGAGTTAGGGTTAACTCTTCCACTGGATTACTTAGGCAATTACTTAACGTGTTAAGCGATTATATGCTTTTCTAGACTTTGATCGTTTGAAAAAAATTGTACTATATTTGAAGTTTAATAATAATGATTTAGGTTTAGTTTTAGAATTAGAAACTTTGAAATAATTTCAACAAGTAAAAGAAATATATATATATATATATATATAAGTTTTTTATGGTTTAAATTTTTTTTTATAACTAAAAAACTTTTAGAGAAGTTTTATAAGTAAAATAAAATACTCTAATTGACATATATAAAAAAACTAAATTCTTTGTGTTTGTGTCGTTTCTAGGATTTTATTAACAATATGTGTTTTCTTTTGTATAAGTATGACAATACTTGATAAAAGAAAATTTTGAAAACTAAAATGGCTAAAACTTGAGATAGAGTATATAATCACACAAAAAAAAAATTAATAAGTTGTTTAATCCTATTATCAACTGAAAATGATATGGCAAAAAGTCAAAGTTAACTCCAAACTAGTTTAGAGGATTCTCCTCTAACCAGCAGTATCTGGTAAGGATTTTGATTACTTTTTTCTTTTTATAAATATACTTGTTCCAAGGCTACACTCGTATATAGTCTTAAGTCATTACCATTAGTCATGACCCAAATCCATATTCTAAGAGACCGTCTTCTTCAGCTGGCCTGTGTGTTTGTGGAATGGAATTGCTGACATTATTGTTCTTTGTCACACATGACCAAATCGTCTTCACGAGAATGAAAATAATGTTATTATGAGTAAAAATTCTATATTCCATGGTTTGATAGTCTGAGGCCTATGACTTTGTTGGTTATATGCAAGTCTAATGAAGACTTTGAAAGTCATTGTTTACGATACCACTGAAAGTGACTAGGAGAGTTACTAGGATATCCATCATTTGATATGATATTGAGATTCGAATATGTTTAAAATAATTTCTAACCTTAAAAAATTTTACTTGCCGAGTGGCATGCAAAGAGCCAAAGACATGAAATTAGGGGCCATATATGTCATTGTTTGGGGAGATTGAACAACGCAAAATTGCGTTGAAATTCAGCACGTTCAACGTGAGATCAAATATCATTTTCAACCATTGTATGAATTGAAGAAACAAAAAAAGTAATTGTGTCCAATTGTTGGAAAGTCTCACGTTGCTTGGAAGTAGACTTTGGTAAGATTTATATATGTACAGATGTACTAGTTTTTTTTTTTTTTTTTTTTGGGTTGAATGAACATCTTTCCCTTATAGTGTAGGTATTGGTTAGATTCTGTAAGTGTAGTTTGTTTATTGGCTAGCTTTTCACGCGTGTATGTGTATTTGGGGCCAGGATTTTAGAGAGGTTGTTGAAGAGTCCTAATTAAATTGGTCAAGTATGGACATTTTTTAAGGTCAATTATATATAGCATGTGACAGGCATGGTCAACTAAATTAGCAAGCATCACCTTCTAAAAAAAAAAAAAAAAAAAATTAGCAAGCATCAATCTTAGATGGTACAAGCCCACAAAAGAAAAAAAAGAAAACAAACTTTTAGGGATGTGATATTGGGATAACTAGTTTTTACAGATAAATATATATATATATATATATTATATTTATTTTATAGTTGATTTCCATCTTAAGATTTGCATAGCCATCTCTTTATTTAGTTTTGGTCCTTTAGAAATCATGAAAAAGGCTGTTGGGTTTGGAAGAAATTATTCATGCCTTCAAACCAGGCGTATGATATAACCATATATCTAAGCTCCTCAGATCTTCAAACACGGCTGTTAGAAAAATATCTCCATATCTTGTTGATTTTGATTTTTGATTCTTTTCAGTCATGTTTACATAATCCATTGCAAATTTGCAATATCTGTCCAATTAATGAAGAATATTTTTACGCCTTTTCCTTTTAACTTGTTTTGGAAAAGCAGTTTATGTATTTTTTTCAAAAGGAAAACTGTAAAAGGAATTAAAAAACAAGTTGAACTGTAAAATTCATATAAAATGCTGTTCAATATTTTGAAAGCTAAAAGACAGAAAAAGAAAAGAAATGAAAGAAGAGAATACTATATTTCTTAATTTGTATACAATTAGGTTCAATTATAATATGGATTTCAAAGAAATATTCAAACACGTCACATCAACCTATAGAAAAGTTAAATAAGATTGGTAATTTCGACGAAACAATAGTGTAATTGTAGTATTGAAATAGCTAGGAAACTTTGTTGTTTTGTTTTGTTTTGGCAATTTCGTTACGTCTTTCGCCCGCCTTCACATTCAAACAAAGATTTGTCACGCTAGCTGATCTCACAAAGTCGAAGTCAATATTCTTCTCTCTCTCTCTCGTGAATACTATTCTAAAAACCCCACCTTTCTTCGTCAAAACAAATGGTCCACTTGTTCATTGTAAATAAGAGGGTTCATTGCATCTATCTATCTATCATTCTATCGCTCGCTTTACAGTCTTCGTTCAACATTATGCGGCTGCGTCATCAACATTACTTCTCTCCCTATTCTTTTCTTCATTATCTTCTAAACATGGATATCCATCTAGCTCTCTCTTCCCTCATCACCCTCTCCTTTTTCTTGGCAATATTGCCACCATCTTACTGCACCGACGATCCACGCTTTGTTGATTGCAGTCGTCCCTATGAGTGTGGAAGAATCAAAAACGTTTATTACCCTTTCTGGGGAGGTAATCGACCTGAACATTGCGGTCTCCAAGGGTTCAAGCTCGAGTGCTCCTACTACGAATACCCGATTATCGAATTTGAAGAACTAAAGTTCCTCATACTAAAAATCAGCGAATCTCAAGATATGATGACCATTGCAAGATTGGACCTCTGGGGTTTTTCTTGTCCTCGAAGCAGCCTCAATACCAGTTTGGATTATAGTATCTTTGATTACGCTTCAACCGTTCTAAACATAACTTTGTTCTACGACTGCCCTCCCCAAGTCAATGGACTTATACCGCTCCAAAATAAATTTACGTGCAGCTTGGAAGGTAGGGATAGAAATAATAACGCTTACTTTGTAAACGAATCGTTAGCAAAGATCCATATTCCAGGCCTTGCGCAATGCGGAGGAAAAATCCGTGTTCCAATTTCACGGAATGCTATTATTGATGAGTCTGCGGATGTAGACCAGGCACTTCATGAAGCATTCAATCAAGGGTTTGAAGTGGACTACGATGCCTTGCATGTTGCCTGTAATGGGTGTGAGCATTCAGGTGGGTATTGCGGTTCTAACGAAACACATCAATTTGTCTGCTTTTGCCGTGACGGAGAGCGCTCTTTTAACTGCTCAGGTAAAAATATTGTTGCTCGTTTCTCTTCTCACTTTCCTGGATTAGGCTATAGCATACTTCTTGTTCTTGGTTTGGTTTTGATGGTATATGGTTAATGTTCTCAGCCATAGGCCTGTAAGGCATAGTTGATCCTTCTTTAATTACTTCTTTTTGGGCAGTCGGCATAGTTAATACAGTAATTGCATACCATTGAATTGTGATGATTTGTTTTCTTTTGGGGAATGTGGGTCAATCTAGTAGGCCAATAACTTGATCCTTCGTATTTCTAATAGACGTCTTACCAACAGACCACTTCAAAAGGAAAAAAAAAAAAAAAAAAACAATAAATTCGAATTACCCATAGAAGAAGTGTGAGAGATGCAAATTCTAATTGACCCACCTATAATGTGTCATTCCTATACCAATCTGCAAAAATTTGACATTCCTCTTCATCTTTCTCAACAAAAGCTTATAAATAAAAAATTGTATAGGTACTCTTCCTCTAGAATAGCACCTGTTATCTTTCTATGTTATATATATATATATATATATATATATATATATATATATATATATTTTTTTTTTTAAATTATTGATTTTTTCACGGACGAATATCACCTATTAGGCTATTATCAAGTTGATGTTGAAACCTACATTTAATAATCTGCCAGGATGGTGGGAGCAATTTCATTGATAATGCCCCTTATAGAGAAGAAATTACTCCCTAAGACTTTAAGCAAGAACGAAGATAGTTAATCACAGCTTATATTGCATTAATTTTTCTCGAGTTCTCAATATGTTTGCGAACAAATTGACAAGTTCCATGTTTTTGGTAGAAAGTATATATAGTGAAATCACGTTATCATCACTCATTAGAGAGTAGGTACATCACAATTCACAACCCAAAGTACTTTCAGTCTATAGTGCTCTTCTTCAAATCCTTTTTTCCTTTCCTTCTTCTTCTTCTTTTGCTTCTGCTTATTCCTCTTCTTCTTTTTTTTTTTTTTTTTTTTTGAAAGAAACAAACATGTACACTTGACTATTTATAATATATATAAAAAATTGAAGTTGTTTGATTAATATTATTATTAATTTATTATATTATGTTAATATTTTCTATTGTACTGACTACGGACTAGTATTATTATATTTCTAAAGTAAAACATACTGTCAAAAATATGAATAGTATTAGGTCCTTCCTAGTTCGTAGCATCTTATTTGGAATTTGTCTTTTACCATTGATGCGAAATAGCACAACCAAAAATTTTCTCGATTGACTGGGTCATATATGTTGAGTGTTCATGATCATTTAATCTTGTTGACCATTCTTTCATCTCTTAGAGCCTTATATTCATAGATTCCGTGTTAACATCTTTACTCATAAACGGTCAAAAAGAGGAATTGCTAGGAAAACTTAGGACTACATCAATTGGAACTCTTCAAGTCAAAACCCAAAACCAAACCCCTTGTGTGAGAACTGAGAACAAATCCCAATGACTTCAATTCAATGTATGGTTTTGAATATTTCTTGTGACAAGCAAAATTGCGAATATTAGTTACCAACTACTCTTTAGATCATGCAATGAGAAGGAACCTGGATTTATATGAGAGTAGCAGATCAAACTATGATTGTGCTAATAACTACTTTTGTGTCATAATATACTAGTACACAAATGATAGAATTTTTAATTATTTCAATCTCCCTTAGAAACGAAAAAGAATAATATGTGCTGATAAATTATCTGAAAAGGAAACCACTGTATAAAGTGAAATGAGTGAGGTTTGATAATTTTTAAATTCTTGAAACACATTAGGAGCCTTGAATATTCTTGATTGTTTTCTAGATTTCTATGCATTTTGATTTCACAGGCCAATTGTTATGTTCAACTCTTTCTTCACCGTCAATATTGGAAAATTATAGACTTTTGAATTCAATTGCTGTAACAGTAAGCTTGTTTGGCTATTTATGATAACTCTCTAATACACTCAACCACTCCTAAAGTTGAAGGACAAGTCGCCCTGAATTTTCTTGCAATAATTGCACAGTTTATGCTCATATTAAAGGCACTTGATTAAATTAGGCAGTGTTTTTTTTTTTTAAACAAAATACAAAATCTTGACTTAGCACCAAACACTTGTCAAACAGATTGAGGTTAAGGTTAAACTTGAGTTTATTTTTATATAATGTCAAACATGCCAATCGGCAATCACAAGAATAAGGCTAACCAAGCAATCCCCTGCAATCAAAATCATGTTTATGATAATTTTCTTCCTATTCTCCACTTTCTGTTCAACCAACTAAATCTTCACTCAAAGTCATCCACTCTTATGTTTTAGCGTTCAAACATCAATGCCACAAATGACCCTGCCTAATTTGTACACTATTTTCTTATGCTCCATTCATCTGTTTGGTAGGTGTGGGTCTTTTTCTCTAGTATGCGTAACTCATACTCTTACCTACTCTAATGGAAACTTTTGATATTAAAGTGTTATCTTATATATATATATATATATATACACACACACACACTATTATTATATCATCGTGATGTCACCATTACTAGGGATATTGATGGTATTTTTTTGTCTAAGACTGTGTTTGTCCAAGTTTTTGTCTACATCTATTTCCTACCATGGACTCCAAAATTGTCAATATAAATGAACTTAAAACTTCCAATGAAAAAACAAAAGATATTGCTATCGGCCTTAATGATCAAATTTTCATAGAGATATTTAATAGATCAGACGAACTCTTGACTATCTAAATACAATTTGGCTCGGTTTAGAACCATACTTTATAAATTTTTAACCGCTATATTAATTTTTAAGGCATAGTTTTTTCAAATAATCTATTTTCAAAATTTTGAAGAAAAAATGTATCAATTTTAATTATGTCTAACCATTTAATCATTATCCATACTAATCCTTTTAAGTCTTTTAATGTAAAATAATGCTAAAGACAACATTTTTTACAACTAACATTACTCATTGTGATTGAAATGACATCACTTTCAATTAGTGTCGACCAACTTAACTTTGGTCGTTGTTAAAGAGAACAAAATCTTTTTCATTATTGCTTGTTCCTTTGTTTGTCTTTCTTCTCTTTTTTAAACTCCGATCATAACCAAAAACAAAACAAAAGTAAAACTAGCACCTAAAAAGAACTTTCACACCTAAGTCATATCAACTACTTGGACTTTTTCCCCCTTAATGCTTTTCTCCATTTACATCTCCCTTCTCTTCCTCTGTTCTCCTCTGCTTCTTACTTCCACTCAAATCGACCTTCAAAACTTCTTCATCTCCCCAAAACCTTCCCTCACATACATTTCTTTCATCATCTTCACCTCCTTAGTCAACTACATTCTATCCCTTGACCCAAAATTCCAAGCCTGTGCCCCTCATACTTGTGGAGATGGCCCAAATATAAGTTACCCTTTCTGGGTACCTCAAGAACAAGAACCTTTCTGTGGCTACCCGAACTTCACAATCATCTGCAAAGATAAAAACCCAGTTCTCACAATTGCCAATGATGATTATATCATAAAGGACATCTTTTACTCAAACCAGTCATTTCTTGTGGCCAACGCTGCAATCTATAGGGACACTTGCCCTGCTCCTTTGCATAATGCTAGCCTTGATCACACTCCATTTAATTTTAGTTTGTACCGTAATGATTTCTCCATCTTCTACAACTGCACTTCAAAGCCTAATTACCGTATATATGAATTAGTCTGTGCTAGCAATAGCACCCTTCATTCTTTTGCGGTTTTCCAAAAGGAAGCATTGGAGCTTCATAACTATTCGTCAGACTGGTGCCAGTCTTTCGTTGATGTGCCTGTGGATGTGCATATTGGAGTCAACTTCACAAGATTGTTCCTGATGAATTATACTGACGTTTTGAAGATGGGTTCTCTTTGAATTGGAGTGCACATGATTGCTACAGTTGTGAGAAAAGTAGCGGACGATGTGGATTTGAGAATAATGAATTTGTTTGTTTTTGTGGTGACCGGCCTCATCTCGAAACCTGCGATGATGGTAATTCTGAATGAAATTACCTTATCATCATTGAGAAGTTTCTTCAAATTTTTCTTATATTTCTTCTAGAATCTAGACAGATCATAGTCAAACCATAGTGAGCACAATTTCTCTTTAGTTTTTGTTTTGTTTTGTTTTTTCATTAGAGTCCAATATTAGGAGTTTCTAATCACGCTAGCATACAGTGTTAGAGATCATGAAGCTTTCAATTTCAATTTGAACTCTAGCACGTATTATTTTGGGCACCTAATAGGTTTGAATGAATTAGGCATGATGAATGATTTCCTGGATTTTTTCTTCAGGAGTAGAAAATGACAATCTGAGTTTTCCAATAGCTAATTGGTTTAGTTTTACCTTAGTTTTACATAGTCTGTTCTCTTGATCTTCTTGAAGTTCTTTAGTTTTCAGTCTCATCTAAACTCTGTGTCAATCAATGAGTGCAAATTAAGTCACTTCTCAGAAAGTAAAAAGATTTTAGCTTGGAAGACAAAATGCTACATTAACTCCACAACCAAACAAGAATCACTTCTTTTTCTTTGTTCTGTGGACGGTTGGGATGACCTAAACTAGGTTCAAATCCAACCAATTTGCTAACAAAATTATGTCCCTGCAGTCATCCTTTTTCAAAGTGTATGTATAGTCATTGAAGAAAGTTCTTTGGAAAAGAATTTATTTTCTCTTCTTTTCCGGTATCTTCTTTTTCTGTGTCTAGTCTAGGGATATAAAAATTTTCGTTAACAATTGACGTTGTCTATGTTGTGATTAGTAAAAAATAAAAATCATATCAGTGATAGATATATGTGAAAGTATGTTGATATATTCATGCCTAGCTTGCCATCTTAACAAGTTGCGAAAAGTTGTATCCCTAGTATTGCTCTTTCGGATCTCTTAGCTGAAAACATTTGCAACCTGTCTTATACTTGATACATCTACGCTACATCCATTAACCTTAAATTTTATTTTCCTTCTTGGCCTTAAGCATCTTTTCTTTTCCTTTAAGTTCAATCGAAGCACACTGTTTATTTAAAAGCACACCCTCAGTGCTTAGAAAAGTTATGGAATGAGCTTGTTATATTTCTATTGTGATGTTATGAATGTTCAGACACCTCATTCTTTTCGTTGCTTACTGTTAGTGTTGGAATTTAAAAGCACACACTAAGTGCTTAGAAAAATAGGAGAAATATAAAAACACAAATAAATTAGAAAGCACCCAAGAAAACTCATTTTTCTGACTTGCAATGAGTGAGTAGATTACACGTATTTATAGGTTAGGTGGATACTTTTACCTCTTACATAATTAATTAATGACTTAATATATGTCTCTCTTTTACACGTGAACTTTTTAATTACATATATAAACAATATCATATATATATATATATATATTAGAAATATCAATTCAATATATTTATATTTATCTAAAATTATATTTATTCAACCTTGGTTACAGGTAAGCATGATGAGCGTAAGTGGATCAAGTTTGTTGCAGGTAATATATCCATTTTCATCTCTCACTTCTGTGCAGTGTTTGCTAAAATTCTCAACTTAGACTGTGAAGTTGAACTAGTTGGAACTTCCTTTTTAACCCAGGTTTTGGCGCATCTCTCGTAATGGTTTTAATAATACTGGTCATATTCTTAATCTATCGACGCCGCATGAAGAAGAAATATGATCCCTCAATCTTACTCAGTCGAAGCATCTCTTATGATCCCTCTGGAACGACAGATCAAGAGAGGGGAAGTAGCTACTTTGGAGTTCATCTCTTCACCTACAATGAACTTGAAGAAGCCACTAACAATTTTGATTCAGCCAAAGAACTTGGAGATGGAGGCTTTGGCACTGTATACTATGGTAAGATTGAGCGCACGCATACACAAACACAGCACTTCTATTTACTGCCAAAATACTCTTGGTATCTAAACTTAATGTTATCAGCGATTTTAGGACTTGAAATTTAATGTATGCACTTCTTTTCTTCAACAAACTTAAAAGTGCTTGATTTAAGTCCTAACAAATTTATAGTGATTACTTTTAGTCCATATTAAGTAATGATGTTTCAATCTTTAGTTTAGTCATGTTATCTGAGGAATTAGAAGTGCTTGAAAATGACGATAGTTCATTTGCTTAAACTTGAAGATTTCTCTCTTCTGACCATACTTCTTGACTAGGCATACTTCGTGATGGGCGTCAAGTTGCAGTGAAGCGCTTGTACGAACACAACTGCAAAAGAGTAGAACAATTCATGAATGAAGTTGAGATCCTTACTCGCTTGCGCCACCCAAATCTAGTCTCACTGTATGGCTGCACGTCTCGCACTAGCCGTGAACTCCTGCTTGTTTATGAATACATTCCTAATGGCACAGTTGCTGATCATCTTCATGGTGATCTTGCAAAACCCGGTGCACTCCCATTTCCTACTCGAATGAAAATTGCCGTTGAGACAGCAACTGCTTTGGCCTATCTCCATGCTTCTGATATCATCCACCGCGATGTAAAAACAAACAACATTCTCCTTGGCAACAATTTTTTGGTTAAGGTCGCAGATTTTGGTCTGTCTCGTCTCTTTCCCACCGATGTCACTCATGTCTCGACTGCTCCACAAGGTACTCCAGGTTATGTCGATCCAGAATATCACGAATGTTACCAACTTACTGAAAAAAGTGATGTGTTCAGCTTTGGGGTGGTCTTGATTGAGCTTATATCATCTATGCCTGCTGTTGATATCTCAAGGCATCGACACGAAATTAATTTGTCTAACATGGCTATGAACAAGATCCAAAACCACACGTTGCATGAACTTGTAGACCCCTCTCTTGGGTTTGAATCAGACTGTACGGTGAAAAACATGATAACTGATGTGGCAGAGTTGGCATTTCAGTGTTTGCAATATGATAAGGACATGAGACCATCAATGGTAGATGTGCTTGAATCACTAAAGGATATACAACATAGAGACTACGTTAAAGATAAGGAGGGGATTAATATTTCTGCAGATGAGGTTGTGTTGTTGAAGAGTGATCCGGTACCACTTTCGCCAGATTCTGCGCTAAATTGGAATATCAGCACGTCTACAATATCAAATGGCAGTCGTTAAGCTATGCTTCTTATTTTTCGCTAAATATTTCTACCCATTATATGTCAAAGAAGTTGGTACCTGCGCCACATCTACTAAACATTGATAACTTGAATGAGAGTATGAGATGTACATATTTATGTCAAAGCTGTCATGGATATGGATTCACTCCGTTTCATAAGTTTTGGTCAATTAGCTTTTTAGATGATTTATTCCTTTCTACTAATTAAGAGTTCAAATAAAAAATCTTAATTATTTATTTGTTTATTTATTATTTTGATCGTACATTAGCAATGCATAAAACATCATATGTAAAAATATAATAATAATTGATTATTATATTCACGTTCGTCGTATGTCATGTAGACACTTTTTCTTTATGCCAACTGAATATTTCTTCTTTGTGCCAAGTGATTTTGTTCTTTTCACCATGTTAGTACCATTTTTCTTCCCTCACAATAATTGATTAAATAATAGAAAAATGCTATGTCCACAACATTTTCACAATACTTTTACAACAAATTATAGGTAGTAAGTTCTTACTAGTTGTTACTAGTGGACAAAAAATTATTTTAATGGTGGATAGATAGAACCAATAATAACTTACCATCAAATATTTGTTGTGATAATATTGTTGACATAATACTTTCCGAAATAATAATGAATTTCTTCAAATTCCAATATCCTTGTAGCGATAAATCTTAATGGAATTATATGAATTTTGTTAGGATCAATAATGTTTAGTGTCGGTAGATTCTATGACATTGGTTTATGTTGAAATTGAGTTTGTAATGTGTTATTGAAGATTGAATCAAGAAACAGTTCCACAATGTTGTTGGATTTAAAAGGACCCCAATTAAATTAATCAATTATCGAGTTAATTAGTTCAATTAGATGCAATATTCAACCAAAGCAAAACCTTATTGCTAACCTAGAGATTAATGCAGCGGAACATAAATTAGAAACTACGGGCGATATATGGGTCATCTCTCTTGAAAATTCCACCAATAAGATTACAAGTAAAATGAATTAACACAATTCCAAATACCTATCTATAGTAAAACCTATTGATCCTAGCTCAGCTCCTACTAGGTTGGACTTACTTCTTAGCAAACTTTTTTGATAGCTTGGGATCTGCCAATTGACGTAACTAACTTCAAGGTGCATGGATCTACCAATCGACGTGATTGACTTCTCAACAGCAATTCAAGATTGTTGTAGTGGTTGGTGCAAATGTCTTTGCGGCAACAAGCTTCAATGGCAAACTGGAAGTAGCTTCCTAAAAAAACCTAGGCACACAAATTCACAAAAACTTGTGTATCTCTTATGTCCTTATATCAAGCTAGGTATCTTGGGTTGAAACAAAATTTTCTATTCAAATTTCCCGTAACTCGATAAGTCGAGGGGTATCAAGCTAGGTATCAAGATTAACTAAGCCTTGATACGTTGAGTAGGTATTGATGTACAATTGAGGTACTTGTTTCAATTGTCTCCTGAGCAGTTTTCTTTTCTCTTCAATATGAATCTTTAACACACTTTTGGACACTAAAAACTAAGACTCAAAATATATCATTAAGTGCATTTTAAATCAGATTAGCCAATACTGAAAAATATGACCCTAACATGTGCAATAATCCATGTGGTTAAAGAGTCCTGACATTCTAGTACAGTAAAAGATTTTTGTTGTAAGTTGTCTACTGGTTTGTAGAGTCTAGGAAAAGATTTTTGCTCAAATACTTCTCTTACCATAGTGGATTTTTTTTGTTATTGAAGGCTTTCCTCATAGTGGTTTTTCCTTTGGATTTTTCGTCTATTTTCCACTTCGTCATCATATTTCTATCTCTTTATGAATGATTCTGTCACTTTTGTGCAATTGGTGACACCTTATTGAATTTGCATTTACATGCTTTAAATTGCCTAACTCATATGTTATAAATTGGCAAATTTAGATTGATTAAATAACTTGGTTAATTCACTTGTATGCGTGCGTTTGGGATGCTGAATTTGTGCGTTTGGGATGCTGAATTTCTGCTCTGTGTTTGCATTTTTTTTTTCCTAGACCAGCGCCTCTTGCACTGTTCATGGAAAATGAACAGTGCAAACATGCTTATGAACAGTAAATTCATCAATGAACAGTAACCGAAAAATTTTTTTGTTGTTTTTAGTTTTTAGCAAAATAAGTGGATCCCAAACAGACCCCTAATTCAATTATCAAGATCTAAAACTTAACATATTCCAATTTGTTTAAAAATAATCAAACGAAAAAGTTTCCCCAATTTCACATAGGAATTACCTCTTGTACACTTGAAATCTAGGAGCTTACAAACTACTAAACATAATACAGCGTTATAAACTCTACAGGTTAGTCTAATAGTTCTCAACCTCTCATGGGATTTATGAAATCCTAAATTAAAAATTCCTACCCAGTATCTTGGAAACAACCCCAATAAATTTATTCCTATAATTGCTTGATGTATAGAATAGAGGATTACATATACACAAGGAATAATCTAGTACTTGAAGATAGGGGTGACAATTCGTGTTCGCGTGTCGTGTTCGTGTCGTGTCAACTTATACGTATCCGACTATATGGGTCAACACTAACTCGATCTGTTTATTAAACGGGTCAAGATTCTTCAACCCTAACACGACCCATTTATTAAACGGGTCAGTCGTGTCGACCTGTTTATCTAATTTTATCAAAATAAAGAAAAACATTTATGAAAAAACAAACAAATAAATATTTTAAATATAAAATTCAAAATTAATGAGTAACTGCATCACAAATAATCATTCAAAACTAAAGCATATCTCAATATCATAAATAATCAATCACAATATGTTAAAGAAAATAAACTACAACAACTAATAAGTTTATATACCTAGGGTTTGAATGGTATATTGGTAAAATTTTATTTAATTAAATGGGTCAGACGGGTTAAACGGGTTCCATAGGTTGAACCCTAACCCAACCCGTTTATCAAACGGGTCCGTCGTGTCAACCCAAATATGACATGAACCCATTAAGCCTCAACTCATAACCTGCTAATTTCGTGTCGTGTCGTGTTGGGTTGGCGGGTCGTGTCCAATTTTGCCACCCCTACTTGAAGAGGGGTTTGGGCGCCCATGTTAGCGCAAAAAAGAAAAAAAGAAAAAAGAAAAGAAAAGACATTGTTATAAAGAATTTAATATTTTTATATTCAAAAAAAAAAAAAAGGATAATTGTACAAATCCACCGTAAACAAATGGGTACTTTCACTTTGCACTCCAAAATATAAAAGACTTTCCATTACCATCACAATCAATCATCAAAAAATATATAAAAGCAGAGACTTTATGTGGAAAAACGTGAGGTTCTATCAAGTGACGCATTATATGTAAAAAGAATTGAAATATTCTCAAGTGCCACATCTAAGATAAGAACAAATTAAATAATGATTTTTTTGTTTCATTTGGTTCAATGTTTTAAGAGTTTTCTATTAAAAAATAAATATTTTTTGTATTCTTTGGTTCAATGTTTCAAAACTTTTTATCCAATATACATACATACAAAAATCTTCACATTTTAATTCACAATTTTCATCTCTTGCACTTCTGTCCCATTATATATACCCAACCATAGCCTTTCATGCCATCCCATGTCCAATACACACATGACCAAAAAAGATGTCATTTACCTTCAATCTTTGACGACACTTTCTTAACTCTAACATGTCATTTACCTTCAATCTTTGATGACACTTTCTTAACTCTAACATTGCTATCTCATCTAATCCTAACCTGTATGAGTTAGCTACAACCAAGGAAGGGTTTTGCATTTTATACTGAGTGACAATGACAATTACGATTTTTATGTTAGGATCAGACGTTGTGGATTTATAGATTTTGTAAATGCTGTGATTGACTGTGGGTGTTTGGAATGTGTATTATGTTTTAGAATTAAGAAGAAAGAGAAAGACACATACTATATCAACTTTTATTCTATAATATTCATCTTTTTTTTTTATAAAAAATTTTATTTCTCATTACTTCAATTGAATAATTATAATGGATATGTGTGTGTAATTTATAATTGTTGTTTTTTATGATGAACTTATTACTAATAAAATTCTATAAGATTATGTTATAGTCTAAACCATTTTACATAAAATATTACAGCATTATCTGTGTATCGCATGGGTAACTTACTTTTTTTTTTTTTTTACAAGATAGAATTCTACTCTTAGTTAATCTAAATTTATATGTGTGTGAAACTTCCTCTTGGAGACTTGAACCCCGGCCCTTACTCCCCACACTCCACAAGTACTTATACTTAAGGAGAGACCATCGCACTAAGGGTATACGGTGGTGCACGAGTAACTTACTAGTTGCACCTAAACATGGATCTTTTACCCCATATATTGAATGATGATTAAAATTAATGGTCACATGTAAGTCACGTGATAATAAAATAATTAATTCTCCCTTCTACTCTTTTCCCAAGTTAATGTACTAAATTATTCTTAATTTTTTCTATTTTCACATGGATAAAATTAACTAGCTCATTGTTCTTATGTATTAAGGCTTACAAACTACGATAGATATTGACAAAACTGAAACTGGTTTTCCCAAAAAATCCCCAAACTCAAAAGGTTGAATTAAGTTTTCTATAAGAAAATTAGATATTCTTTTTAGGGTAAATTCCAGAAAACTCCCATGAGGTTTGGGAAATACCACTCAGGTCCAAAACATTTCAAAATTGACCATTTAGGTCCTAAAAGACATATTAGTCCCTAACACCCTTAACACCATTACCCCTCCGTCAATTTTCTTTCCTTCACTCAGAACTCTCTCTAGTCTCTTCTCTCTGGTTCCTCTCCCTCTTTCAATCCCAGCCAAAGCCATAACATAAAAACCCAAATCTTACCACAAAACTATATCATCTCTACACTCTCAAACCCTCTAAATTGCCCCTAGAGAGCCCTTTAACCTCAACATCCAAACTCTCTTCCCCAAGCCTCCTCAGCCTTTTACTCAAAATCTTAACTACATACTCATTTGCCTCAAAAGTGGACCCCCACCCACTCCTCTTCATCATCTAGTAAATCCTGACCGTCGATTCCCTCCTATCAGCACCAATCATCGCCTTGATCAACCTGATGAGCCCCTTGCCGTCACACTGGATCCCAACCCCACCATAAGCTGTCTCCAAGTCACAGATCAGACAGTCGAGATCTTCCACCATTTTGTTCCTGGCGAGAGCGGTGGCCACGTCGGCGTAGAGGGACATGTCCGGATTATTGTATTCAGATCGGATGGCGGAGAAGGCGTGGAGAGCGAGGGCGCAGTGGTCTTGGTGTAGGAGCTCGCGTAGGGTAGTGAGGAGGTCGGATTTGAGGAGGCAAGAGAGGATGGGGGAGTAATCGAGTGTGGTGGAGGAGGACTTGTGAGCTCGCTTGAGGGTTTGGATGGCGTTGATGGCTATCCAAATCTTACCCCAAATCCCACCGTGTGTGACCCTAGCTTGAATAATCAGTGGATCTTTGTGTTGTTTCTTGTTTTGGAGCTGTTTTTGGATCTGGATTTTTGTTTTTACATCTTATTTTTGGCTTTTAAGTGTGCAAATGATTGATCTTTGAATTGTGTCAAATGGGTTTTCTTCTTTTCTTCAAAGGGTTTCTATATCTTTTTGGTTTTAAGTTTTGTGGTAAGATTTAGGTTTTTTTGTTATGGCTTTGGCTAGGATTGAAAGATTAAGAGGAACCAAAGAGAAGAGACTAGATAGAATTCTAAGTGAGGGAAAGAAAAATGACGGAGGGTTTAACGGTGTTAAGGGTATTAAGGACTAATATGTCTTTTAAGGACCAAATTGGTCAATTTTGAAATGTTTTAGACCTGAGCGGTATTTCCCCAAACCTCAGGGTAGTTTTCTGGAATTTACCCTTCTTTTTAAACCATCATTGAACATAAAAACGAAAGTTGGAATTGGGATTCTCAGAAAGTCCCCCAAACTATCAAGTTGGGTATTCCAAAATCTAAATAAACATGCTCAAAGAATGGAATTGTAGTTGAAAAAAAGTGACATATTGTTTCTTGAGATGTCACCAGAGTAGATGTGAGAGAGCAAAGAACATTGAGTGCTTGATGAAGCAACTGACCAAAGTGGTTTCATGCACAAAAACCTCACTATGCTCTCACATGCGCCACGGTCTCTGCACTTGCGAGTTCATATCTTTTGATTCTAAACAGTGTTATGAACCAATTATATCTTTTTGCACCCAAAAAAAAAAAAAAAAATTGGATCAATTGTATAAATTCACCATGACCACCCCAATTGCATATTTTACATCGCAGATTACAAAATCTTGCCATATGACCGCCCCAATTGCACCAAAGCTTGCAAATCGCACCTCATATTTTGATTGGTTGTTAAGATTAATGGCAATTTGTTAGTCATGCGACCACAAAGGAAATGAATTCTTCCTTTTTTTTTTCTTTTTTTTTTCCAAGTTTTTTTGAACTGAAATTGAAATCTTAAAAAAAAAAAAATATTTGTATTAGACTAGCATTAAACATAAATGAAAAAGAGAATTGAGTTTCTCAAAATATCCCCCAAACTATCAAGTGGGTAATCCCAAATCCAAAGAAACAAGCTGAAAGGATGAAATTGGATTGAAAAAAAAAAGTGACTCTTTTTTTGAAGGCCAAACAAGCAAAAAATAAAAAGAAAAGAAAGCGTGACTTTAATGTTTCTTGAGATACCAAAACATATGTGGGTTTGGCTTATTTTTACTTTTTGACTAAACGGGTGCTTTTGTTTTAAATATATAATAGCAAGTAGTAATAAGTTTTAATCTCCATGTTTTATTTAGTTAGTGGGTAATATAGTAGTTTTTCATCTATATATATATATATATATATATATATATATATATTAATAACTAATATTCGAAACGTTTGACTTTTTGTTAACTACTCCTCGTTGCGCCACATGGCTACGTAAATTAATGCCATATTTTCCTTAAAAAACACAGAACAATGTATCTTTAAATTTGGAGGAAAAAGATAAATGTTTCAGTGATAGTTTCTCTTGGGTGGTAGTTACCAAATAGCAGCATTCCAAATAAGTTTTATCTATACTATTATTTAAGGGGCTTCTATTGTTTGGATTCCACATTTTTTAGTTCAAAAATGCTCCTATACCCTTATGTTTAAGCAGAGATAAAACTAAAAGACAATCCGGTAAAAATACAACTCTAACTCCCACTAAAACATGGCCTAAAATATAGGACCACTCTCTTGTTATTTTTTAAATTTCTTTATCTATTTATAAATTAAATTTTCAAAAAAAAAAAAAAATATATATATATATATATATATATAAAATCTACAAATAGGACTTGATAGGGATAAAACGCTTGCTAGACGTCGACAGCCTGCGCAAGCTGACGGGGCGATGTACGCTGACGGATGTAGATGACGGACGCATCACCTTGACGAGATGAGGCTTAAGCAGACTGACGGGAGTAATGAACGACGGGGTGAGGCTGGAGGCACCAAGGTGCGTCTTGCCATGTACGCTTCCATGAGAGAATGAGTCTTGTCACGTACGCTCATACTTGGATAGATATCTTACGCAGCATGATTGCTCCCAAAGGGATGTCTTGCCCAACACGCTTGCTGCCCAAGAGGTATCTTGCGCTCCATGCTAATCAAGGGCAATTCCGATAAAGAGGTATCTTCCCAAGCACGCCTTGGCTAAGGCCCTATGCTACTATAAATACCTCCAAGCCCTCACGAATCGAGGTACGCATAATTCTACCCGACTTTGGCACTCTAGAGTTGTGAACAATACTAACTTAACCATCGGAGGGTCGTTGGCCGGTACCACGCCGGTACTCCCCTTTGAGGTTCTTTTGCTTTGTGCAGGTTTGCCCGAAGTACGTGAAAGCCCTGTAGCTTACTGAGCAGATTCTTGACATCATCAGTTGGCGCCGTCTGTGGGAAAGTACGTAAACTGTGCTCCGTGCTTTCCGGACAAAAAGTTGCATGGTACTCGCGTGTTTAAGGGTAACCACCATGAACGATCAAGGTAACGAACAGCGCACCACGGCTTTCGAGAGACAAGTCCAAACTCTAGCGGCCGCGGTGGAACGCCTCACAAAACATAACCACGACTTAGAAGAGCAGCTGTGACAGAGAAACGCGACAATCGACAATCAATGAGAAAATCAAGAGGCAGACAGTGCTGAGGAGAGGAATCCTGGAGGGCCTGAGGGAAGCAATGCCTTGAGTCGACCCGAAGGACAGGAGACGAGCCATCCATTGGCCACTGGCTATGTCCCGTCCCACGTGGTGGCGGAGATGCAACTAATGAGGGAGCGCATGGATCTCATGATGAACGCCCTTAAGGGACGAGTATTTAACGACCTCGACGACCTTGTCCAGCGTACGGACTCCCCTTTCACTACACCCGTCATTTTGTTCCCTTTACCGCTAAAGTTCCGTATGCCCCAAGTGAAAAGCTATGACGGATCCAAAGACCCGCTAGACCATTTGGAGTCCTTCAAGACCTTGATGCACCTACAAGGTGTACTGGGCGAAATCATGTGCCAGGCTTCCCCGACGACGTTGAGGGGCCCCACAAGGATCTGGTTCAGCAGACTGACGCCTAGCTCTATAGGTACCTTCAGAGAGCTGAGTGCTCAGTTCGCCTCGCACTTCATCGGGGGGACATCGGTACAAAAAGTCTAACGCGTGCTTGATGAATATTAGGCAGTGGGAAGATGAGACGCTGAGGGCCTACATAGCCCGTTTCAACAAAGAGGCACTTTCGATCGATGAGGCAGACGACAAGATATTGGTTGCCGCATTCATAAACGGATTGCGGAAGGGTAAATTCTTATTCTCCATTTACAAGAATGACCCGAAAACTATATCGGATGTGCTTTACAGGGCGACCAAATACATGAATGCGGAAGACGCACTGTTGGCCTAGGAAGAGAAGCCTCCCAAGAAGAGGGAAAGGCAAGAGGACGCACGACAGGACAAGGGAAGAAAGGCACCTCGGATAGGAGAAGGCCGAGACAACAGATGCCCAAAGCCCCCGGCTGGGAAATTCACAAGCTTCACCGCATTGACGGCTCCGATCGACCAAGTCCTGATGCAGATCAAGGACGAAGGGTCCCTGACGTTTCCGAGGAAACTAAAGGGAGACCCCAACAGATGACCCAAAGACAGGTACTGCCGCTTCCACCGAGACCACGGCCACGACACCGTCGACTGTTACGATTTAAAGCAGTAGATCGAAGCCCTGATTAGACAAGGAAAGCTGCAGAGGTTCGTCAGCCGAGAAAGAACAGAAGCACCCCGACAGGAACAAGTCCCCCGCCGGGATAATAAGCGTCCCAGACCGCCTACTGGGGACATAAGGATGATCATTAGGAGTGCGGCAGCCGTCGGCTTAACAAAGAAGGCTCGAAAATCCTACCTCAGAGCAATTCAAAATGTCTAGACTGCGGGCATTGTCCAGAAGAAGCCGCGAGTCAACAGCCCCACTATTGAGTTCACAGAAGAAGACGCCCAACGTCTTCATCATCCGCACGACGACGCCCTTGTCTTCAACGTCAAGTTAGGGGACTATAACACGTACCGGGTCTTAATCGACAACGGAAGCTCCGTAGACATTCTCTATTACCCGGCGTTCCAACAGATGCAGATCGACAGAGAATGCCTAGTCCCTACCAACGCCCCGCTAATTGGGTTCGGAGGAACGAGAGTATACCCCCTCGGTGCTATCACCTTGCCAGTCACAATTGGGGAATACCCTCAGCAAGCCACCAGGGAGGTTACCTTCCTCGTCGTCGACTGCTCCTCCTCCTACAACGCCATCAAAGGGCGACCCACCCTCAATACATGGAAGGCTGTGACTTCAATCTACCACTTGATGGTCAAGTTCCCTACCGAGTACGGTGTGGGGGGAGCTACGGGGAGACTAGGTGGCCGCGCGTGAATGCTACATTGCGATGGTAGAAATGAATAGCCACTTACAAGCAATGAACATAGAGCAGCGAGTGGGGGCAGAACCCGTAGAAGAGCTCGAAGAGATAGCCCTCGACAAGTCCAGGCCAGACAGGACCACCAGGATCGGCGCTCTCACCAGCCTTGCGGCTCGCCAAGCGCTCGTAACTTTCCTCAGGGAAAACCAAGATGTGTTCGCCTGGAGTCACGAAGACATGCCGGGAATCGACCCTTCAGTCATGGTACATAGGCTGAACGTATCACCAACCTTTTGGCCCGTCCGGCAGAAGAAGCGGGTGTTCGCCCCAGAGCGAGACCAAGTGATAGCAGAAGAAGTCGGCAAACTACAGGAGGCAGGTTTCGTCCGGGAAGTATACTATCCCGACTGGCTAGCCAATATAGTGATGGTAAAAAAAGCTAGCGGGAAGTGGCGCATGTGTGTTGACTTCATAGACCTGAACAAGGCATGCCCCAAGGATAGCTACCCCCTCCCTCGAGTCGACACGTTGGTGGACTCTTCGGCCCGACATCAGCTGCTGAGCTTCATGGATGTCTTTTCAGGGTACAATCAGATCCGGATGGACATGGCAGATCAAGAGAAGGCCTCATTCGTAACCAGCCAAGGTCTTTTCTGTTATAAGGTGATGCCATTCGGACTAAAGAATGCGGGTGCCACATATCAAAGACTCATGAACAAAATGTTCGCCAACCAAATAGGAAGGAATGTTCATGTATACGTCGACGACATGCTAGTAAAGAGCCGAAGGGAGGAGGACCATTTGAAAGACCTTGAAGAAACATTCGGCACCCTCCGTTGTTACAACATGAAGCTCAACCCAACGAAATGTGCGTTCAGAGTGACGGCAGGAAAATTTCTCAGCTTCATGGTGTCTCAAAGGGGGATCGAGGCCAACCTAGACAAGATCCGAGCCATAATGGAGATGACCCCCCCGAAAAACACGAAAGAGGTTCAAAGCCTAAACGGAAGGGTGGCCGCCCTAAACAGGTTCGTGTCAAGGGTGACAGACAGATGCCTGCCCTTCTTTCGCACGTTGAAGAAAACTTTCGAGTGGACAAACGAGTGCCAAAAAGCGTTCGAAGAACTGAAGGCCTATCTTCCTTCACCTCCATTGCTGAGCCCTTCGCGACCAGGGGAGGAGCTCTTTCTTTATCTGGCCGTGTCCTCAGCGGCTGTCAGTGCGGCCTTGGTCAGAGAGGAAGACAAGGTCCAAAAACCAGTGTACTACGCCAGCCGGGCATTTCGCAGAGCAGAGGAAAGATATCCACCCATGGAAAAGCTCGCCTTCGCCTTGGTTACGGTAGCACGCAAGCTTAAACCGTACTTCCAAGCTCATACGATTGTTGTTTTAACCGAAAAACCCTTGCGGCGAGCGATGCACAACCCCGAAGCCGCTGGTCGCCTAGCCTTATAGGCGATAGAGTTGACCGAGTTCGACATTCAATACAGCCCACGTATCGCCATCAAAGGGCAGGCTGTTGCCGACTTTATAGCCGAATTCACCAACGGTGAGGACTAGGGGGCAAGCGAGTGCCCTCCGTGGAATGTACATATAGACGGTTTGTCAAATAGGCAGGCCGGAGGAGTGAGTGTCGTGCTTCACTCTCTTGAGGGAGACCGGATCGAATGCAAAATCCGCCTCGACTTCCCCACCACCAATAACGAAGCGGAGTATGAAGCTTTGATAACCGGGATCGATCTCGCCAAAGCAGCAGGGGCTGCGAAAGTAGTAGTCTACTGCGACTCCCAAGTCATCGTCAACCAGATAAACAGAGACTACGAGTGTAGAGGAGACAAGATAAGAAGATATCTCAATCAAGCGAAGAGGAGGGGAGACGAGCTGAAGGCAGAAATAATCCAAATCCTCAGAGAAGAGAATGAGCAAGCAGACCGCCTTGCCAAAGCCGCCTCGTCAGAGCACATGATCACCCCCGACAACGTGCTCTCTTTTGTTCAGGTTTCTCCACTAATAGACTCTGTCAATGTGCAGAAAATCGGTTCTGAAAGTAATTGGACCACGCCATTAGTCTCTTATTTGAGGGATGGCACCCTGCCGAGTGAAAAGGAGGCCGCTAGAAGGCTGAAGGTCAAAGCGGTGAGGTTCGTATTGATGAAGGACGTCCTGTACAAAAGGAGTTTCTCTCGCCCGTACCTATGGTGCTTGGGTCCCGAGAAAGCGGACTATGTCATGAGAGAAGTCCACGAGGGAATATGCGGAAACCATTCGGGGGCGCAGTCATTAGCGCACAAGCTAATTCGAGCGGGGTACTACTGGCCCACGATGCAAAAAGACACTCAAGCGTATGTCAAAGCCTGCGACAAGTGCCAGAGGTTCAGCAACATCATCAGGCAGCCACCCGAAGAGCTGACTCCCATGACAGCCCCATGGCCGTTTGCTCAATGGGGGCTAGATATAATGGGCCCATTCCCAACTGCTATGTGACAACTAAAGTTCTTGGTAGTAGGCATAGATTACTTCACAAAATGGGTAGAAGCTGAAGCCTTGGCTACTATCACAGAAAAAAACATATGAAGCTTCGTCTGGAGGTCCATCATATGCAGGTTCGGGATTCCTAGAGTCTTGTTCTCGAACAACGGAAAGCAATTTAACAACGGCCCCTTTCGAGAATTCTGCTCGCAATTAGGAATCAAGAATCATTACTTCTCCCCTGCCCACCCTCAGGCAAATGGCCAAGTAGAAGTAACAAACCGATCCTTGCTTAAGATTATCAAGACTCGGCTCGAGGGGGCAAAGGGGATATGGCCTAAATAACTACTTAGCGTACTATGGGCATACAGGACAACAACAAGGACCCCCACAGGAGAAATGCCATTTCGACTAACTTACGGAAGTGAGGCGATCGTCCCGGCCGAGGTTGGACTTACAAGCTACAGGGTGAACACCCACAATAAGAGTAGGAATGACGAGGCCATGCGTCTACAACTCGACCTGATCGACGAAGTCAGGGCAGTAGCAGAACAAAGGCTCGCGCGGTATCAAGATCATATGGCTAAGCACTACAACTCCCGAGTCAAACATAGGAACTTTCAAGTCGGAGATCTTGTTCTAAGAAAGATCATGGGCGCTACTAGATACCCCGCCCAGGGGAAGCTCGGCCCCAACTAGGAAAGACCTTACCGAGTTACGTCATGGCAAAGAAAAGGCACTTACCACCTGGAAACGATGAAAGGACAGAAGCTACACCATCCGTGGAATGCTGAGCATCTACGAAAGTACTACTAGTGAAAAAGAATGGCATTAGAAGCAACGACCCTCTACTTTTAGTTTGTCTTAATGTATTTCAGGAACCCAAAGGGCATGTTTCCCCCTTTCTTGAAATAATACAAGACCCGGAAGTTTATTCAAATCTCTATACTCTGCTGTGTTAAGCATAAAAGCTGACGGCTTGAAAGCCGACGACTATCCTAAAAGGATAAGTAAGGCATAAAAGTCGGTCAAACATAGAAGCTGACAGCTTGAAAGCCGACGACTCTAACCTAAAAAGATACGCAAGGCATAAAAGCCAGTCAAGCATAGAAGCTGACGGGTCGAAAGCTGACGACTTTATCCTAAAAGGATACGCAAGGCATAAAAGCTGGTCAAGCGTAGAAGCTGACAGCTTAAAAGCCAACGACACTATCCTAAATGAATACAAAGCGTAAGGCTAGTTAAGCATAAAAAGACGACGACCAAAAGCCGACGACATGATCCTAAAAAGGATAAGAGGCATAAAAAGCCTAAGTATAAAAGCCGACGGTCTAAAAAGATGACGGCCCAAAGCCAGCGATACTATCCTAAGTGGATATGCAAGGCATAAAAAGCCTAAGTATAAAAGCCGACGGTCCTAAAAGCTAAAGGCTTACAAGCTGACGGCTCTATCTTAAATTTAAAAAAGGCACAAATGCCTGTTAAGTATAAATGTTGACGGCTTACAAGCTGGCGGCTCTATCCTAAATGGATAAAAAGGCACCAAAGCCTGTTAAACACGGAAGCTGACGACCTCGTTGGAAGGGTAAGACTTCAACATAAAAAGCATCAAAAGTCCAAAATTGAGCTACCACGAAGTAACAAAAAAGAAGAAGAGGAAATCATCCACAAAGCTCAAGTAAAAGCAAGCAATACATACAAGGACGAGTTTGAAATAGAAAGTACATTAATAAAAATGCCTCTAATGGCAAAATTGTTCATGACGGTTCAAAAATTAAACTTTCTACAAAAAGTATAAGGCTACTGGACTGGGGAATCAACAATCTTTGCTTCAACATCTATGTCTTGAGCATGAACCTGGACGGCTGTCTCTGCTTCATCATCTCTGTTCCCATCACCCTTAACATTTTGATCTTCATCGAATAAACGATCGGTACTGTCAGAAGTAGCAGGGAGGACAGATGTCTGAGCTTGAGCCTCATCAATGCTCACACGGGAGAGATCCAGCTCTGAGTGAGAGGCCTTCACTTGACGGAGAGCATCGTCAAAATCGTTTGCGAAGGTACTGCCCAACTCCGTCAAGTAAACTTCAGAATCACGATACTCTTTAATAGCGTCCTCCTTTGCCTGACGAAGTTGGTCCCTGACGGATAGAATCTCTTTCTCCTTGTCGCCAAGAACATTCTGCAGTACCTCCGTCTGCTTCTCTAACTCAATCCTTTCTTGCTCTGACATGGCTAGCTTCTTTTTAATAATTACCTTCCAGGCTTTAAATTGAGCTAGCTCGTCCTCCGTCTCAGCCGCTTTGGCCAGTACATGGCCCAGAGCCGTCTCATTGTGAACACAACGGTCCACAAGGCCCTTCATCATAACCACGGCCTAGAATGGGAAAAGGTTAAGTCAGACAGGACGATAACAAAAAAAAAAAAAAAATGACGGATAATGTATTTACCTGGGCGAGGTTGAAGAGGCCCGTCTCACCCATTGCCTCCATCACATGGTTTCCAAGGTCTTCATAGTCGTCTGACGTTATGATTGAAGACAGCTTCTCCAAGGCGTACTTGGAATCCTCGCGAAGGAGGACAGATGGCTTCTCTATGTTGGGGACTGGGCCACCCGTCATCAGGCCCTTTCCTTTGGCGTGCTTGACGGGGACTGTTTTCTTTGTCTTAGCCTCGAGACCCACTACGGTTTCAGTCGTGACCTTAGTCTTTTTGGCCTGACGGTCTGTCTCCTGGCCGGGTTTTCTTTTGGTGATGGGCAGCTTAGGGGCATTGGTTCCACCCGTCTGGGCACCCTTCTTCCTGGCAGCTGCTTGCTATTTAATAATTGCTCTTCTCTTAGCGTCGTCCATTTCTACAAGGAAAGACGTTATATAAGTTAATGACCTTAAAAATGGAAGCATAATATTCAAGTGAACGGACTTACGTGCTCGAACTTGTGTCTCGTATCGTAATGCTTCCTCAAATGGCTCAGGTCCGTTACAGTGCCAATGGATGGTTTTAAGGCTTACCAATTTAGCCCAAGATCTGTCTTCCAATTTAGTTTTTTGGAAAATTTTCTCCAAAAAACTCCATTGCTCAAGAGTAACTTGTGGACGGTCCTGAGCTGCCAAAGAAGACGGTTAGAAATCAACGGTGCTTAGAATTTAAAAGAAAGAAGAGGAACGGATGCATACCAGACGGGGGTAATACACCCCATATTGTATCAACTGGCATGAATTTAGTCTCACCAGGACGACACATCCATTCACTACCATCCATAAAAAAATACCTAGACTTCCAATCCCTATTGGAATCTGGAGTGTCACTCACTAGTCTTAATAATGGACTCCTCGCCACAAAACTGTACATTCCTTTGATTTTGTAATTTCGACTGGACAGTAACAGTGGAAGAACTCCTCCACTGTTAGTTTTTTCCCTCCTTTAGACATTGTTCCGTACAGGACCTCTACCCCCAGGAAAACCCTCCAAGCATTTGGGGAAACTTGGTTGATGGACAATCCTAGATAATGGAGGAGTTGACGGTGTAATTGACTCAAGGGAAACCTCAACCTAGCCTTGAGCATTTGCTCATAGATCCTGACACCCTTGACACCGTAGTAATAACACTTCTCTGATTTATTGGGTAGACGGAGAGGTATGTTGACGGGTATTTGGTACTTGTTCCTAAGTGTTTTGAAGTGAGACTTTTTAATTTTGGACGAAAAATCATTTACCGTCAATAGTGAGAGCATTACAAACTTCCTCATCCCATCAGAGTTTATGACGGATTGAATTTGTGACTCGTTTTCCCCTAGACCGTCACTAAGGTTATTTTCTGTCCTATCACTACTTGAGGAAGAAGAGGTGGTAGATGAGATCTCTTCACTTGAAGTGTCAGGATCTCTTGGACCTGACGGATGAACTTCATCATAGCCCGCTCCGTCGCGAACAAATGACTGGTTACTGGACGCGCTAGACATCTGTCACCTACATGTGACGGAAAACCCTAAGTTTAACTAGTCTAAAGATATTTGATGGTGATAAAGATGAATGAATCAATAATAAATACTTACCGGTTGCATTTGTTGTTGGAGAATGTAATCGACGGATAAATGAACGTGACGGACGAGCAGGTTGACGGATCAAACATTTTTGGCTAGGTGAACGGATGCGCTCTGATCGTTTGATTTCGGTGAAAAGTGAAAAATGATGGAGGAAAAGGGAGGTTTATATATGAGGAGTAGCGCGAAAGGCGAGGGGACGCCTCGTTCTTGACACACAATCATTAAATTAACAACACGTGTCCTACATGATTAATTACTCAACATTAATTACCGTATGGCAGCATATCTAGTCAGGTCTCTCTCATTGTGAACTGAAACCGTCATCTCATTAGTCTGTCTCTTGTGGGGTCACGGACTGATGGGCTGAGGGGACACTTGATAGGGATAAAACGCCTGCTAGACGCTGACAGCCTACGCAAGCTGACGGGGCGATGTACGCTGACGGACGTAGACGACAGTCGTGTCACCTTGACGAGACGAGGCTTAAGCAGGCTGACGGGAGTAATGAACGACGAGATGAGGCTGGAGGCACTAAGGCGCGTCTTGTCATGTACGCTTCCATGAGAGAATGAGTCTTGTCACGTACGCTCATACTTGGACAGATATCTTGCGTAGCACGATTGCTCCCAAAGGAATGTCTTGCCCAACACACTTGCTGCCCAAGAGGTATCTTGCACTCCACGCTAATCAAGGGCAATTCCGGTAAAGAGGTATCTTCCCAAGCACGCCTTGGCTAAGGCCCTATGCTACTATAAATACCCCCATGCTCTTACGAATCGAGGTACGCATAATTCTACCCGACTCTGGCACTTTAGAATTGTGAACAATACTAACTTAACCATTGGAGGGTCGTTGGCCGGTACCACGCCGGTACTCTCCTTTGAAATTCTTTTGCTTTGTGCAGGTTTGCCCGAAGTACGTGAAAGCCCTGTAGCTTACTGAGCAAATTCTTAACATCATCAGGACTACTAACAAAAAATTAAAAAAAAAGTGAAAAAATTAAAACTCTCCACAATCCCCACTTTCTCCTAAAAAACCATTCTACCTTCTAAAAAAGAGTTTTCAAGTAAAAAAACAGCTATCCTAAGTTTTGTAAAAAAAAAAAAAAAAAAACTACCCCACCTTCTTTAAAAAAATCCCACCCACGGTTTCCTATTAAAAAATAAAAAAACTAAACATATTTCAATGTTATTTTATGTTCATTTTTAGAGTTAGACTTATTTTTTGGCCATATTAGTGATTCTAAATCTGTAATTTTTGTGGAAAAATAAGTGTAAATTTCAAATTAAAACAAGTGCAAAATTCTAATACTAATAAAAAAAAAAAAAGTGGAGCGCGTGCGATGAGGCTAGTAACATATAAAAATCGTTTATATCCCTTCATTATTTTAAACATACACAAACTCTCTCTCTCTCTCTCTCTCTCTCTCTCTCTCTCTCTCTCTCTCTTAAAACTAGCATTATAACCTTTCACGTTCCTTACTCAATTCCCTACTCTGCATTCTCAACGTCTCCACCACCACCTTTTTTTCCATTTCCATTTCCATTTCCAATCATGGTATTTTCAACTTCCTGGTATTGGTCACATTCTCTCCGTTCGGCAGGCCGCAGAAATAGAAGTTGGAACTTTTTCACTTAGTGGGAGACAATACGGTGTGTTGGATTTTGCTCCTCTTACTCTGCTTTGCTTTTTTGTTTAATCATTTTATTTTACTTTTTGGATATGGGTTTGCATTAGAGAGTTTGAATGTTAAATATGATTACAATTACTTTGTATTGATTCTGATGTTAAGTTTGACTCATAATTTCACAATATCAGTTATGCTTATATACCGTACTGATTGCATTGGCAAAAATCAATATTAGTTAGGTTTCATCAATTCCATCTTGAGTTTGACCCGAAGCAAATGTGAGTATGTGTCATGTAGGTAAAGCATCGCATGGGTTTTTGAGGGCAATTTGTGATATTAAGATGAAATGGTGCAATCTGTCATCAATTCATAAGCAAAGCCACTTAAGAAAATTTCAAACTATTTAAGAAAAACTGTAGTCCCACATATAAAACAACTTCTTCTATTGTTATGAAAAAAAAAATTATATTCACCATTTTTCCTGATTCACATATTGACCTTATTAAAAATTTATCCCTTAAAAATAGAGGTTAGTGACTCTTGTATCATTTTTTCCTTAATAGGAATGAAATCTATAATTGTTAGTGCTTTAAAATAGTGTTGTTCATCTTTATGGAATCAGATCTCATACGATTAATAAAATATATGTTTCATTCACTTTGGTCTACGTTGTTTTAGATTTTATATCATTCTAATTTCAGTTCTGTCATAGGAGATACTCTTAAATTGGCATGCAACATATAGTATATTATTAACTTCATCTCCTATTTCTAAGCATGTTATGCATTTGTTATGAACCAAATGAAAGTAAAGAAAGATAAAAGAAAAGAAGTTGAGAATAAGTTATCAAATGAATATTAACCACTATTTATACCTAAAGGATTATAACCCTTCAACAAACATTTATTTTATTCAATATGCACATTTTCGGTCAATAGGCATAATTTCATTTAATAGGCACCTTTTCATTCAAGAGGTACCTTTAATATATATTTAATATGAAGGGTTATGACCTTTTAATAGGTACCTTTTGGTATATCTAATTTGAATGATTGTGACCTTTCAATAAGTACCTTTTAGTATATATATTACAACTTGTTTTGTATATACCTATATATTCAACACAAACTAAATTAGAGGCGCAACACTATGTCTCTTATTCTTTTCCATAAAAAACTAATAAATAAAACATTGTTTTTTTCCCCTTGAAAATCATTCAGTAGCTATTTCTGTGCATCGCACGGGTTAGCGACTAGTATATATATATATATATATATATATATATATATATATATATGTAAAACCGAAACCTTTGAAGTTTTCACAATTTTTCACGTTAGCACAATATTGAAATAAAATTATTTTTGTTTAGTTCAAACTTAACCAGGATTGAAACGCTATCTCTCTAACAAGTCTAACTTAAACTCAAACTCATCATTATCATTTTTTAAAAAATAAAATTATTTTGGTTTAATCAAAATTTAATAAGGAGTGAAACTCTATCTCTCTAAAAACCTAACTTAAGTTCAAACTCAAACGTTAATAATTTATATAAAAACAAATATTATGATAGGACTCAAAAAAAAAAAAAAAAGACTAACGCTGAAAAAAAAAAAAAGAGGGTTTGGTTTTTGGGTTGAAATTTCTACTAATTATTTTTTTATATTATACATGGCAGATAAAACTTCTCTAATTTTTTGGAGAAAAATAAAAAATACAACCTATGTCTTCCAACCTAAGGAACGATAAATTTTTATTTGGTATGTTATATATAAATTTGTTGAATTTGGTTTGGTTTTGAAGTAGAATTTTGAGATTCTATAAATTTTAAAGTTTTAAGCCTTGGAGTTTTTGGTATTTGCGTCTCAGAAGATTGATCTTAATTCTTCATCTTAAATGCTTTTTATTTAGGTTCATGTGATTTTTTTAGGTTACACATTAAGATTCCAATTTTAAAAATTCGATATGAAACATTAAATTACTGATGTTCTTTTTGTTTTAGCATTAACATTTTCTTGGAAAATATCAATCAAACAAAAAATTAAATAAAGATTAGTATTCAATAATCCAATAAATGTTGCGATGTTAAATATTTATCTAATCTCAACTATTGGCTCCAATGTAAAATAAAGAAAGTAATTAAACATTTCGTATGAAAAATTGTCAAAAATTTACACATAAAACTGTTAAAAATGAGAGACATATAGATGCTCCATGGACCACAATACATTCTCTGTAATTTCAGTCCATTGTTGATTTCTGGTCTCCACGCATTGCAGTAAAAATTTCTGCATCATTTGCTTTACTCAAGCATGAATTCAAATACTCCTTTGAGAGATAAAAGAGTGAGCCTCCTGAAGTGTAGGCCGTAGTCTGAAGCTCTCCCAAATCTAACAGATTGTATAACATGCCGAAAAGATAACCAAGAATAGATTACTATAGAAACAACGTAAAGAATATGTGTACTAGTATAGAGAGAAAGCAACTATTCCATTGCAATGACCATCATTTACTTCTTCAGCATATTTTTACACCTTTAAATTAAAAGCAACAAAATAAAATGAAACCTTGATTATATAAGGGAGTCAAGTCTATCATTAACGCATATTTGTCATGTGTAACATTGGAACTATCAGATGACATATTCATTTACTTTTCTTTGTGTGATGGCAGAGCATATTTTGATAGCTAATTAATAGCATAAAATTTGAGTGATAAGATTTGAGTTGAAGGTAAGGAAACATGTCTATGCAATAATAGGCAACTTCTGAATTTAGATTAAACTATAATTATTACATGAGCAACTTGTCCAAGTAACAGACAAACAAATGTGCATTTGAGTGTAGACTTATAATTTCAAAAACTTTAACAACATATCAAAAAAAAAAAAAAAAAAAAAAAGGCATGACGCTAGGGTCTCAAATGCAACCTCACTAAAAGAAACACCATCAATTCAACCACAAGAATAATATTTCCCCAGCCCCATATATTATGACAGTAGCGGGAGGCTGGACTGAAGGTGGAAGATAGTTTGACATGACTGTGGTCCTTGGATCTCTCTCTGCCATTGATAAAGAGCCCTCAAGGGTTAGAATTTTGGGTTTTTGAGTAAGGAAGTCAATATCGTATCGAAGACCGTTTAAGTTTGGCTAGAGAAATGAAATATTTCGGTACCGTCAATACCGGTCTACCATTTCGGAATTTGTACTATTTTTATAAATTGATGTATAAATATAATATTTTCTAGGTATAATATTTTATTTAAGCAAAATTTTCTTTGGACTAAAGAAAAATCAACTAATTTATTACTCTTTATTTGTCAAAAAATGATAATATAAATATTAAAAACGATGTAATGGCCTTATGGGTACATTAGTAAAGAATGAACATATCAATGTTTTAAAAAAATGAAAAGCAATTAAATTCAGACTTATTCATTACAAATAACAATTTACAAAGTTTGAAAACTTGGAATTAGCGGTTTTGCTTTAATGAGAGTAATTCTATAATTATGACTGTGGGCTAGTTGATGCCAGCTATTGTTATAAAAAAGAAAAAAGAAAAATTGTCTAATCTTATCTCTTTTCTCTGGTAAAAGAACCACAACTGAACTGACTACGCAAAAGCTTCGGTAAAAGAACCACAACTCAAGAGGCTGTTCCAGAAAATTCCAAGTATAAATCGAAGGTAGCAATGCACTCAATCTTCAACTGCATTTTTATGGAGATGAGCTTTTTTTTAGCCCATAGACAAGCGAGCAAAGCCTAAAAAAAAAAAAAAATTACAAGATTTGAAGAATTTTTTTCACCATTATTCTCAAATTGAAGCAAAGAACAACAAAGAGTAGAAAAGGAAAGTGACTGGCAGCAACGAAGAAGAAGAAGAAGAAGAAGTGTAGATCTGGTAAATTTGTGTGTGTGTGTGTGTGTGTGTGTTTTTTTTTATTTTTTATTTTTATTTAACTCTAAGCCTTATATAGGTCCGAAACCAACATATCGGCCGAAATCGCCAAAACCCACCGAAACGGCTGAAACCCCAATACACTTCGGTATCTAGAGCGGTAAGGATCAGGTCTGTTTCTGTACCAGTCCAGGCGTCGTCATGAAAAATTTCAGCCGTACCGGCCAGTACAGTACGAAATTATCTCCCTTCGTTTTGAGAGTGGTTGAGAGAACGGCTTAGGCAGTTAGGCTGCATCTAACCCGTACGAAAAGAGAGATTCAATCGACCCATGAGAATCGGAGAGAAGAATAAGCTTTTGCATTTGTGTTTCTACATAATAGCTTGCGTAGAGAAGAGGAGCGTTTTATCTTTATTGGGTTTTAGAAAAGTTTAAATTAAGGAAGGACTCCTAAATGTGTTGTATTATCATTTTTTAGAAAAAAAAAATCAGAATATTTTTTTTTAAATAATGCTGCGTAGAAAATTGTAAGAGTTTCAGAGGTTTCGATTATATATATATATATATATATATATATGATTTTTGGTTGATTAAATATTTGTTTGGATTAATTTCAATTATTTATTTGTTTGGATTCAACATAAAAAATAATGGAATTAAGTATTAAAATTTTGATATTGTTCCATGTTTTGAATTGTCTATATTGTTATTACTACGAGAAAGTATATTGCAACTCAAACTTGAAACTTGGTGTGTCTTTCTCATATCATAATCTTTATTTATATATTTGTAGTTTATATTAGTTTTGAGTGTGTGTGTGTATATAACTATTGGAAGTTTTGCTCTATTAATTTAAGAACTGTAAATTATTTTGTAGGTTTTGATAACTATGCACTTATAACTCAATAACGTTCAATATTAGACAACACTTCTAAACTATGGAAAAGTATAGAAGTTAAAAATTTTTTCATTTAAAAAAAAAAAATACTAACTAGAAAAATGTTTATTTATTCATTGTTGGATTTTATTTTATCAGATTCAATAGTTTTTCCGTGCATTTATTAGATTCAATAGTTTTTCCGTGTATTGCATGAGTTAATGACTAGTTAAAGCAAAAAGAGATTTCAGTTAAAAAGTATTGAAAGTAAGCCAAACTCAATATATATAATGTCCCATATCTAATGTATGATTTAGAGATGTGACAACCGGAGCACACCCATAGACTTTTCCACAACTGCAAAAGAGTAGAACAATTCATGAATGAAGTTGAGATCCTTACTCGCTTGCGCCACCCAAATCTAGTCTCACTGTATGGCTGCACCTCTCGCACTAGCCGTGAACTCCTGCTTGTTTATGAATACATTCCTAATGGCACAGTTGCTGAATATCTTCATGGTGATCTTGCGAAACCCGGTGCACTCCCATTTCCTACTCGAATGAAGATTGCCGTTGAGACAGCAACTGCTTTGGCCTATCTCCATGCTTCTGATATCATCCACCGCGATGTAAAAACAAACAACATTCTCCTTGACAACAATTTTTTGGTTAAGGTCGCAGATTTTGGTCTGTCTCGTCTCTTTCCCACCGATGTCACTCATGTCTCGACTGCTCCACAAGGTACTCCAGGTTGTCGATCCAGAATATCACGAATGTTACCAACTTACTGAAAAAAGTGATGTGTTCAGCTTTGGGGTGGTCTTGATTGAGCTTATATCATCTATGCCTGCTGTTGATATCTCAAGGCATCGACACGAAATTAATTTGTCTAACATGGCTATGAACAAGATCCAAAACCACACGTTGCATGAACTTGTGGACCCTTCTCTTGGGTTTGAATCAGACTGTACGGTGAAAATCATGATAACTGATGTGGCAGAGTTGGCATTTCAGTGTTTGCAATATGATAAGGAAATGAGACCATCAATGGTAGGGGTGCTTGAAGCACTAAAGGATATACAACATAGAGACTACGTTAAAGATAAGGAGGGGATTAATATTTCTGCAGATGATGTTGTGTTGTTGAAGAGTGATCCGGTACCACTTTTCGCCAGATTCTGCGCTAAATTGGAATATCAGTACGTCTACAACATCAAATGGCAGTCGTTAAGCTATGCTTCTTATTTTTCACTAAATATTTCTACCCATTATATGTCAAAGAAGTTGGTACCTGCGCCACATCTACTAAACATTGATAACTTGAATGAGAGTATGAAATGTACATATTATGTCAAAGCTGTCATGGATATGGATTCACTCCGTTTCATAAGTTTTGGTCAATTAGCTTTTTAGATGATTTATTCCCTTCTACTAATTAAGAGTTCAAATAAAAAATCTTAATTAATTATTTGTTTATTTATTATTTTGATCGTACATTAGCAATGCATAAAACATCATATGTAAAAATATAATAATAATTGATTATTATATTCACGTTCGTCGTATGTCATGTAGACACTTTTTCTTTATGCCAACTGAATATTTCTTCTTTGTGCCATGTGATTTTGTTCTTTTCACCATGTTAGTACCATTTTTCTTCCCTCACAATAATTTAGTTATTTTTGAGCTCTTTCCTTAGAGATTAAATAATAGAAAAATACTATGTCCACTACATTTTCACAATATTTTTACAACAAATTCAAATTTTAAGTGGCAAGTTCTTACTAGTTGTTATTGGTGAGCAAAAAATTGTTTTAGTGGTAAGTAATTAGAACCAATTACAACATACCACCAAAAATTTGTTGTGAAAATGTTGTTAAAATATTGTTGACATTAGCACTTCCCTAAATAATAATGAATTTCCTCAAATTCCAATATCCTTGTAGAGATAAATCGTAATGGATTTATATGAATTTTGTTAGGATCAATGTTTAGTGTGGCAGATTTTATGACATCGACATATGTTAAAATTGAGTTTGTATAATGTGTTATTGATGATTGAATCAAGAAACAGTTCAACAATGCTGTTGGATTTAAATTGACCCCAATTAAATTAATCAATTATTGAATTAATTAGTCCAATTACATGCAATATTCAATCAAAGAAAAAACTTATCACCAATCTAAAGATTAATGCAGCGAAAGATAAATTAGAATCTACGAGTGATATATGGGTCATCTCTCTTGAAAACTCTATCAGTAAGATTAATATAAGTAAAAGGAATTTAACACAATTCCAAATACCTACCTACAGTAACCAATCCTAGCTCAGCTCTAACTAGGTTGGACTTTCTTTTTAGTAGACTTCTTCGATAGCCTGGCTCTGCTAGTTGATGTGACTAAGTTCAAGATACATGGATCTGCCTATCGATGTGATTGACTTCTCCACAGCAATTCGGGATTGTTGTAGTAGTTGGTGAAAATGTCTTTGCAGCAACAAGTTTCAATGGTGAACTGGTAGTAGCTTGGTAAAAAAACCTAGGCACACAAATTCACAAGCAACTTCTGTTAATATGTATCTCTTCTCTCATATGATGATGACTGTAAATATGTCCTTATATCAAGCTAGGTATCTTGGGTTGAAACAAAATTTTCTATTCAGATTTCCCGTAACTCGATAAATCGAGGGGTATCAAGTTAGGTATCAAGATTAACTAAGCCTCGATATGTTGAGTAGGTATCTGAGTACAGTCGAGGTACTTTTTTTAATTGTCTCTTGAGCAGTTTTACCCTCTTCAACATGAATCTCTAACAAACTTTTGGACACTAAAAACTAAGACTCAAAATATATCATAAAGTGCATTTTAAATCAGATTAGTCAATACTGAAAAATATGACCCTAACAAGCGCAATAATCCATGTGGTTAAAGAGTCCTAACATTCTGGTACAGTAAAAGATTTTGTTGTAAGTTATCTACTAGTTTGTAGAGTCTACGAAAAGATTTTTGCTTAAACGTAAAACTTCTCTTATCATTGTATATTTTCTTTGTTAGGGAAGGCTTTCCTCATAGTGGTTTTTCCTTTGAATTCTTCATCTATTTTCCACTTTGTCATCATATTTCTATCTCGTGGTGAATGATTTTTTCACTTTTGTGAAATTGGTGACACTTTTTGAATTTGCATTTATGTGCTTTAAATTGCCTAACTCATGCATTATAAATTGGTAAAATTGGATTGATTAAAAAACTTATGTTTTGAGATGAAAGGTAGAAAATTTTATTGATGTAAAAGGTCTACAAACCCATGGACTAAGCCACAGGCATGAGGGACTCTTGCTACTGGGTGTACTGAACCCATGCAGAGAAGGAAAACAAAATACAACATAGGGGAAGGTACATAAAGTCATGCTATCCTTTGTGTTTCCATCAGGCTTTGATATTCCTCAAGCAATCCCATTGCTCCTTCCAGAATTACCTTCGGGTGAGGCTGGACATGTTCGAAGATCACTTTGTTTCTTGCATTCCATATTGCGCAGGCCGTGATTGCCCATAACTCCAACTCTTGCTTGCTCAATTTTTTTTTTGCATATGTCTAAAGAGGAGGAAGAACTTGTCTACCTCATAGCTGCTCTTCTATATTTTTCCTCTGATCAAAGCCCGTACATTCCTTGCAAAAGGGCAAGTCCATAGCAGGTGGGAGGTGGTCTCGGGTTCCTATTTACATAGTTCGCAAGTCGGGTCTACCCTCACTTGACGGTGGTGTAGGTTGTTCCGTGTAGGCAAGCAATTAGAGCAAGCTCTCCATATAAAGTTGCGCACTTTCGGCGGTACATTAAGTGACCAGACCATGCTCCAAGTGGATCCGTACATTCTGGCTGTGCAGTGTTCTGCTTTGTGTTGGTTTTTCAGTCGAACGGCCACTTTGTAGGCTGATTTTACCGTAAATTTTTTGCCCTGTTTTTCATCTAAATAACAGAGTCATGACCATTGGTGTTATTGAGCGGCAAGGAGAGGATTTCTTCCCTGGTTTGAGCAGTGAAAATGGCATTTACTTTTCCCCGGTCCCACTGTCTTGAGTCTCGGTCTATTAGCTCACAAACCTTCATGTCCGGTGGTACTTCAATCCATGCTACAAGAGTGTGAGATAGCCATGAGCGTGTGAAAACTCCAATGCTTCTGCCATCTCCCCCTCTCTACCGTGTGCCCTCCTTAATGACATCCCTTGCTGATAATAGGCTACCCCACACAAAGGCGGGGTTATTCCCTAACTCAGCCATTATGAATGATGAGTTTGGAAAATAACATGCCTTGTATACCCGGTAAAACAGGGAGTGATTATCATGTATTAATCTCCAAGCTTGCTTAGCCAGCATACATGGCAAGCACGGAAACCCATCCCTCCATCCTTCTTTGCCGGGCACAAATTTTTCCAGTTTATCCAATGTATCTTGCTTTCATCTTGATTTTGGCCCCACCAATATTTGGCCACCAAGAAATTTATATTGTTGCATATAGAACTTGGTATCTTGAAAAGACTCATGAAGTATGTAGGTATTGCTTGGGCCATTGTTTTGATAAGAACTTCTCTTCCTGCCTTTAAAATCATTTTTTCCTTCCATCCTATGACCCTTTTGGTGATTTTTTCTTATAAATCTTTAAAGGTGTTAACCTCTGATTTACCCATGGCCATAGGTAACCTAGGATATCTTTCACATTCTGTCATTACTTGTGCCCTAAATAGTTGTTTTTTCAACTCTTTTACCTCCGACTTTGTGTTCTTGCTTAAAAAAAGGGAAGTCTTTTGTCAATTGATTATTTGGCCGGATGCAGCCTCATATTGCTTTATCGAGTTTATGAGGTAAAGGAGCGATAACTTCCCCTTGGAAGAAAAAAAAAGATTCCACAGTTGCTCGAAAAAATAATAGACTATCATTGGCAAAAAGGAGGCGGAAACCCAAACTCCATTTTGGCTAGATTTGATTCCTTTTAACACTCGTCTCCCTTGCTTTTCTCAATAGAGCTAAGAGGCCTTCCATACACATTAGGAATAGATATGGTGAGAGAGAGTCTCCTTGCATCCCTCTAGTAGGAGTGATAAACCCTTGTGGCTCTCCATTAATTAAAATTGAGGACGAGGCCGTGGTCACCATCTCCATTGCCAAGTGGACCTAAGCCCAATTTCACCATCATTCGTTATAAGAAAATCCACTCCACTCTATCATATGCTTTGCTAATATCCAGTTTCATCGTCATCTGACCCTTCTTTCCTTCTGTTTTGCACTTTGTGAAGCAACTCATATGCTACCGTAGCATTGTCAGTAATTAATCGGTTTGGGAAAAAAGCACTCGGGGCATCAGGAATCACATTAGGCAAAATAACCTTCTAGCGATTAGCAATAACCTTTGATATGATTCGGGATACAACATTGGATAAGCTAATGGGTCTATAATCAGCCATGTGTCTAGGGTCATTTTTCTTCGGGATTAAGATTATATGTGTATGGTTCATTTTTCTCAACATATGTCTAGAGTTTAAAACTAATAGAATAGCTGCTGTGACATCATGCCTTACAATATGCCAAAACTTCTGAAAAAAAAAGGGGGACATATCATCTAGTCCTGGTGATTTGGATGAGTGAATTTGGAATAGGGCCTTCCTAACCTGTTTTGGTGTATACCGCTAGAGGAGAGAGGCATTCATACTTGGTGTGACCCTCTTGTCTATTGAATTTAGTACCTCATCAATTTTATCTGTATTGGAAGAAGTGAAAAGTTGCTAGAAATAGTGTTCGGTAGTTTGAGCTATACTTCTCTTCGCAGTACTCCAATTTCCTTCATTGTCAAAAATCCCCAAAATCTGATTTTTGCGTCGCCGGTGGCTGGCCCTTTTGAAAAAACTTTGTGTTTTTGTCACCTACAGGTAGCTAGATGGATTGGGATTGCTGACGCCATGCCAATTCCTCCTTGTGTAATAGGTCATTTATCTCAAACTTTAAACCTTTAATAGCATGTAATTGATCAGCACAATTTAGGGAGCCTAGTGCCCCCAATTGTTTTTATTTCTCTTGAATTTTTGTTTTTGAGTTATCAAATGCTGCACGGCTCCAATTAACCAAGGCAAATCTGGTTTTTTTGATTTTCTCAAAAAGGATTGACATAGGGCTGCCATGCCTAAATTCAGCCCTCCATGCTTTTCGAATCACCCCCTCACAATCTGGTTTGGTAGCCCACTTTTCTTCAAATCTTTTTTATACTCTTCTCTTCCTATTTGGCTGGTTTGGGTCTTGTATGGTGATAAGGATCGGCACATGGTCAAAGTATGATGATTGGAGGTGGGTCACTTGAGCTGTTGGAAAGATTTCCTTCCACTCTACCGTGGCACATGCTTTGTCAAGCCATTCCTGCACAAATGCATCTCTAGGTCTACCATTATTCCAAGTAAATATATTACCTTGAAAACCCAAGTCCACTAGTTTGAAATGTAGGAGAGTAGCTTGGAATTCCTGCATCTGATTCAATAGCTTCAGTACTCAACCTTGCTTCTCACTTGATTCCAGGATTTCATTATAATCTCCAACACAAATCAAAGGTGCCGAGCTTCTAGTGTGAAGGTGCTTGAGCAATTACCATGACTCCTGTTTAAGTTGTCCATCTGGACAACCATAAAAACCTGTCAATCTCCATGTGGTATTTGAGATATTGAAAATAAGAGCATCAATGTGGTTAAGGGTGAAAGTTTAAATATGTAAGTCAATCTCCTCCATCCAAAAACAGAGCTAATCCATCACTTCTTCGAACACTAGGAACGGCCAGCATACATTGGTATGGTAAATCTGCTTGAATCCTTCGCATCTCGTCAAATAATTGTTTTGTTTCCATAAGAAACAGTATTTTGGGAGCTTTTTCCCTCACAAGGTGAGAGAGAATGTCCACTACTCGTTGGTTCCCAAGCCCCCGACAGTTTCAACTTAGAATGATCATTGGTCTTGGCGGGGCTGCGCTGCAGCCTCCACTGTTGGAAAAAAATTTTCATGGCTTTCCTCCCTACTCTTCCTTCTCTTTCTCTCTTCATCTTCATCATCTCGGTCCTTATCTAGTTGTCCTCTTTTTGACCCCAAATTATTAGCAGTACTGCTAACCCTCATGGAAGAGTCCGTTTGGCACCAGGGACGGACCTACAGTAGGGCAGGGGGGGGCCATTGCCCCCCCCCCCCCCCCCCAAAAAAAAAGCTAAAAAAAAAAAGAAGCTAGGATATTAGATTTTCGTCCTAATAGCCCCCCCCCCCCCAAATTAAAAAAAAAACTAATATATGAATCAATCTGAAAAAATCACCGCCTAACTCTCATACAAAGAAAAAAAAAATAATAACCGACAAATTAAAAACTACAAAATAAAAAATAAATATGGACTGAAAGTCTGGAAACCTAAATTATAACTCTCAAAATTTTACCCTAACCTCACTCACTCTTCCTCCACTCAACCTCATCAAGCATCAACGCCTCCTCCATCATTGTTGCTGGCTGCTGCTGCTCTTTTCCTCAGATCAGATCCGGATTGTTGCTGCTGCTGCTCCTCCTCAGATTCTTGATCACAGTCACACACGGTACATCTAAGAAATTTTTCTCCTCTCAAGTTCATATTTTTGTTTTTGCTGTATTGCTCTGCTTGCTGGTTAGCCCTCTGCGGCTCTCCCTCTGCGTTTTAATGAACTATGTGACTGTTGTGAGTTATGGCTTTTTAATTTTATTTTGGATTGGTGTGTTGTGTCATGTGTGGTGGACAGAGGACCGTACTGCAGAGTTGTTGGTGTTTGTGGCTTTGAGTCTTTGACTATTGTGTAATTGTTTTTGGCCTTTTGTGATTGTGTGGACCGGTTTTAGACTTTTCAGTGTTTGTGTTTGTAACTTCTTTTTTTTTTATCTAAAAAGAAATAAAGTGGGACCAGGGCAGTAGAATGTGATCACATGAGTGCTGAATTGTGACAATGAATTTGCGTGAGAGTAGTCTTTGATAGTCACTATTTTGTCATTTGTGAGTGAAGTTAACTGTGAAGATTAGTTTTTGGCAAATAGTAAGTCATAAGTGACTTTTTTGTGAGACTAATTGACCAAGTCTTTAAGAAACACTTATTTTATATGTAGTATTTTGTTGAATATGAAATAGGTGTTTGTTTTTACTTTCATGAAAAGGAAAAATTTGTTTTAAGCTTTGGCCCCCCCCCCCCCCCCCCCCAGGTTCAAATCCTGGTTCCGTCCCTGTTTGGCACACAGGTCTCTTCCATTTGGGTGTGTTCTCCGTGTCTTGTGTTTTAGTAATCTCATGTGACACCTTATGTGGTATTTTTTTCTAGATCCTGGGGTGCATTATTTTGAGTAGGTTGAGAAACACCTACGTATTCAACTTGGACATTTATTAAGTTTTTGGCTACAATCATGGGAGTAATTGCTTTTGAATTTACTTCCTTTCCTGTTACATCAATCCCATTCAAGTATTCACTCGTTATACTTTCCTTATGGGTTTGATTTACCTCTTGAGAATCCTCTCGCATGAACTCGTCTTCAATATTTTGTCGTGCAACCGTTTCTTGATATTTCACACCCGTTGGATCATTACTCTGTTTTCCCATTCGGTCATTATTGTCATTAATGCCTCTTGTGGACGTTACACTCGCTGTTCTGGGCTGCCCCGTCCAGGGCCGGCCCTAGACATTTTGGGGCCTAAGGGGAGAATTAAAAATTGAGTCTTTTTTATACCTATATATTAATTAAATTAATGTTTATTTAATATTTTTATATTATAATATATTTCATTTAAAATCTATTTTTCTTGCCTTTTAAAATGCAAATTGACTAATTAAATTTTTGTATTCAAGTTCTTCTAACATTTCCTTTTCAATCGATAATATAGAATCCACTTAATCTTTTTTGGGACATTGTCGTTCTTAGATACGATTTTATTAATTTTAATTTTGAAAAACTTCTTTTTGCAGAAGTTACTGTAACAGATATTGTTAGTAAAATCCTATAAGCATTGCATGTATTTGAGACTCATTATTTCTTGCTCATTTGTGATATTTTCATCTAAATTTTGTGTTATATTTTGTTTATTACTAATAACAAATTTATCCATTGATCCTTTTTGAGACTCAATTAAATTTTTTTTTTTTTAAGTTTTTCATATCCAGCTGCATATTTTTCAGTAGACATTTCTAATCAAACAATATATTTATAAAGACTAAAATAAAAAATAACTTTCAAGTGTAGAGAAAATGAGAAATAAAACCTGATTTACAAAAAACGTATTGTTCTAGTTTCACTGAATAATAACAAGTTTTTAGCAATCTCAACATGTATAAATAAAGACTTGTTCAATATATTACCACTAACTAATATATATATATATATATATATATGAGATGGGTGCAAGTTACACATTTTTTACACCATAGATTCATAAGAGATCTAACGGCTGAAAAAATATCATTAAATGTTATTGGTTTCCACCTCGTTCATAATTAATACTAGCATTTACTCACTCTCCTTATATTAATTTGAACCAATTTCAAACGTGGGGTTAAAAATGGGGAAGTGTCACTATTTTCTTTAAAGTAAGGGTCGTCAATGGGCCGGGTCGGGCCAGGCCGGCCCATGTTTACTTGGCCCATGGGCACAATGGGCTGGGCATAATGGGCTATTAACTAGTTAATGGGCCGGGTCGGGCTGGCCCAAAAGAGAAAACCTCAGCCCATGACCCTGCCCATGGGCAATGCCCACTTTGTCTTTAGCGAGCTGGGCTATCGGGTTGGACCTAATGGGCTACCCATGAGCTTGTATTAGCATATTATTTTATTATTTTTATAAGGAAAGAATCAATTTTTTATAAGGGAATAATCAATCTATTTTTTTAAATGAAAGAATTAAAAAATTTAATACTTAATTACAAATTTTTTTACAGTCAAATCTATTTAATTTTTTGTTTCGTTGATGGAAACCTATTTAATTTTTTTTTATTAAGGCTTTAAATAGTTTTTTTATTTTTATCTTTTATAAAAAAAAATGTCAAATGGTTAATTCAAAATTGCTAGACTACTAAAAAAATATATATTTAATAAACTAAGTTTAGTACAATTACTTTGAGTATCTCAATGGTTAAGAGAGTTCTCTTAAGAAATTCCTCTATAATATCTCAAGATCAATCCTTCATACACTTCCTATATATTTTTGTTATGAATTATGAGTTATTGTGCTGGGCCAACGGGTTAGGCCAACGGGTTGGGCAGCGGGTTGGGCTACTGGGCTAGCCCACTGGGTACCCATGGGCATAAAAACTAGCCCACGGCTTGATCCACTGGGTTAGTGGGCTACCCATGGGCCTCAATAACAACGGGCTGGGCCGCCCATTAGCCCGGTGGGCCATTGGGTTTCTGGGCCGGGCTATGGGCCGTGGGTTATTTGATGACCCTTACTTTAAAGTATCTTCTTCTTCTTCTTCAAAGTAATAACTGCTGGATCAAGAAAAATCACTTCCTCTCTTGCAGACACAAAGAGTTACATCCACGCAATATGCACATACAAGTGGGATCATAACAATTAACACAAACACAAAATAAAATATGCCAAGGACCACGAAGCTTCATATCCTTATATTGGATTTGGAGGATTTGATATAGATTTGATAACTGGAGGCATATATAATTTCCATGAAAAATCTAAACGTAACCAAAGCAGAAAAAAAAAAAAAAATGCCAATGAACTTTGGTCCAGTTGATAACATCCGTTTTGTGTGTATATATATATATATATATATATTTTTTTTTTTTTTTTTTTTTCAAGTATAGAAATGCAAATTGTTAAAAATGACAGTATGCCCTTCAATCAAGTGAAAAACAATAAATAAGGAGAGAGAGAAAATGCTAGTATTAATTATGAATGAGGTGGAAACTAATAGTACTTAATGATATTTTTTTAGCCGTTAGATCTATTATGAATCCACGGTATAAAAAAAGTGTAACTTTACAAGAGTTACACCAAGTGTAACTTAAACCCATCTATATATATATATATATATATAAACACATAATTAAAATTTAAAAATAAATAAATAAATAAATAAGCACAAGCATAACACAAGGCTTATTAATTTATAACTTTATAAGACCCACCCACCAAAAAAAAAAAAAAAAAAAAAAGGCTGAATCTTATTACAAAAACGGCTTAATCTTAATATCTTCACAAAACCAGGCTTTATTAAAAAAAAAAAAAAAATCGAAGGCCCAAAACCACGGCCCATTCTCAGATTCTCAATCTTATTACAAGTGAAATCAAAGTGCCCAAACCCCAAATATTTATACCTGAAGTAAACGGCTGGTGAGCAGATTCAGAGAAAGAATGAGAGAGGGCCTGAGAGGCGGACTGGCGGAGAAACCGAGAGCTTGAGCAGTTGAGAGAGGCGGTCCAGGCTTGCTACCTTGCTTCAGTTGCTTGAGCAGATGAGAAGTGAACAGTGGAGTGGAGAGAATCAGATAGAATGAGAGACAGAGAGAAAGGTAAAATTTTTAGGGTTTGAATTGTTTTATTTGTTTTGATTTGTGATTGTTTTGTGTTCAATATCTTAGACCGGATTTGTAGTTTAGCTGGGTGATTTTTGGTTTGTCTAGAGGATGACAATGTTTAACCGGATTTTTGGTTCGTCTGATACTAATTTTTTTTTTTTTTTGCTCCTACTACGGCCTCCCTTCCCTTGGGGGCCGTAGGCAATTGCCTAACTCGCCTAAGGGAAGGGCCGGCCCTGCCCCCGTCTTCCCTGTGTAGTTTTTGGTACCGTTTCCCGCCGTGGACTGCTACTTCGTCTTCTTTTTGAACTATCTCCAATTTTACGGTACCCTGCTTTAAGCCACTCCCCGTGTGGATTCTCAGTCAGCTGCTGTTCTTTCAGTGTTGGGCATTCTTTTGGCTCGTGGCTAAATATGCTGCATTGGTAACATAGCCCCACTAGTCTTTCATACTTGAAACCAGCCCGGACCTGATCTCCCTCAGGGCTTGCTACACACCCTCCCCGTCGAATTGGTTTGTTCAGCAGTATCTCTACATGGATACAAATAAATTGATCTTCTTCTGAAGAGAAGGTTTTTGTGCCAACCTCGACTAGCTGATTGAGTCCTTTGCTAATATTCCACGCATCTTCCTCATTGATAAGATCAAATGGCAAACCCCGTATTTGCACCCAGATAGGTAGTATTGTGAAAGTTATGGACCTCGCCGTCATGCCTCTTTCCCACCTATGCAGTACTAGTAGGTGATTATCAAAGCTCCACTGTCCATTATTCTAAACCCATTGTAGTTGGCTTTCTAGTGTGAACTTAAATTGGAGTAGTCCCCCTTCCACATCGATAATTCTAACGTCACTTCCTAGCTTCCATGCAGTTTGTAGCATTGCCTTTGCTGCTCTCAGATTATAGGGTCGGGTTGTTAGGAAACATCCCAACAGGCAAAGCGAGCATTTTTCTAGAATTTTTTCACGTTGTGTAGATCGTACCTCTAGTATTTCGCCTTCTTCCTCAGTTAAACTTATCTTCTGCCGTCTATCAATGAAGTCTGAGTCCATGGTCAACACCTTTGGATTTGATTATCTCATATGTGCTTTTGATGGTCCACTGCTAAAAGCCATGGAAAGCTGGGCTCACCCTTGGTGAGAGAGAGTGCTCCTACCACGAGGAGAAAAAAAAAAAGTGATGTGACAATCTGATTAAATAACTTGGTTAATTCACTTGTAATTCAATAATCAAGATCTAAAACTTTAACATATTCCAATTTCTTTTAAAATAATCTAATAAAGAAGTTTCCCTGATTTCACATAGAAATTACCTGTTGTACACTTGAAATCTCGGAGCTTACAAACTACTAAACATAATAGTGTTATAAATTCTAAGAGGTTTGTCTAATAGTTCCCAACCTCTCATGGGATTCATGAAATCTAGAATTCAAATTTCTTACCTAGTTTCTTGGAACCATCCCCAACAAATTTATTCATATAATTACTTAATGAATAGTGTTGATACCATATTTTGTTTGCTCTCGATTTGCGTGCGGGACCTCGAAAAATCTGAAAATATCATTTTCTCTGCATGGGTCTGCGAGAACATTCAGAACGACGTGGCACAACCCGTTCGGGCATCGGAACACCCGAAGTTCCTTTCTCAACCAAAATGACCAAAAAGCCCCTAGCTAGCCCTAGGTTTGACCGAAGGTCAAACGAGCTCCAAACTTTCAAAAAACCACATTTTCCACAGTTTTACTTCAAACCTAAGCTTCTTGGAGATTTTTAATAATTTTGACCAAGTTTGACATGAAGTCGACCCCAAGTGGGTCCAAAAACCGTAATTTTGATCTGGCTATCAAAACGGGTTAAAACCAACTCCATTGTAAAGATTATCAAATTCTTGTTCCAAATACTATTCATGGGTCGAAATTGAAGTTATAACGGCTAAGATATTACGAAAACTGGGATGACATACCGATCGCTGCACCATAAACTTCCGAGAGCCATAACTTTTGATCCGACAGTTGGAGTTTTGAGTTGCATACCTTTTTAGAACCTGAAAATCAAGATCTATCCAAGAGAGTCAAGATCAACCAGATCAGAAACCTTTTGCCTCGAAATTCAAACCAGGGGCTATAAATAGCCCTAGGCACCCATCAGACCGAGGACACATTTTTTTGAAATTGGCTCTTTGCCTAGCTCATCTCTACGATTTTTCTCTCTTCTAAAAACCAAAAAAAAAAAAAAAAAAACTCCAAAAAACTCCAAAAAATACATCAAAATCTCTTGATTCTTCCCTCTTCACCAAGAACACAAGGTATTGTTTTTGTTCCCAATCTTCCTTTCTTTGGTTCTACACTTTGGATTTGGGGTTTAGAGGTGTGGATGTAGCTTTGTGGCTATCATCCACACCTCTAACCTTCTAAATCTTTTTCTAGCATTTACCTTGCTATTTTTGCTTGAGTAACATGATTTATTGCTTTCTTTAGCATGTTTCTTGCTTTATGTGTGCTTCTAGCTTAGATTTCTTGGTTGATTATGTTTTACACCATGTTTTGTGCTTAGATCTATGTTTTTACATGCTTATATGCTTAGATCTACATGCTTAGGGTTTTTATGCCATGTTTCCTTTGTTTGGTTCCTCTCTTTGCTTAGCGTTGTTGTTAGGGCTATGTACTCACATGTTTGATATCGTGTCTAAGGTTATGCTTTGCTTGGATCCATGTGTTCATGTGCTTTTTGCAATGTTTTATGCTTAGATCCGCATCCGTATGTGTTTATATGCTTGGATTCATGTTCTTCCACGCTTATGCACTAGGTTTTCACGTGTTCACACACGCATTGCCATGCCTATGCCTAGATCTATGTTTGTGTGCTTAGATCTATATTTTCACATTTTTATGTGTTTAGATCTAGGTTTTCGCATGCGCATGTGCTTGGATCTATGTTTCTACATGCGTGTTTCCTTGCTTATATGTTCTTTACATGCCTCGCGCTATCTTCCATGTGTTTGTGTGCTCCACGCCATGTTTGTGTGCCTAGACCTAGGCTTTGTTTGTCTTGCCACGTGCTATTGTAGCCCTTTTGTCGCTTTATCTTTCTTTCTTGTGTTTTGGCCTATTGGTTAGGACCCGTTCTAGACCCTATGGCCTTTGTCATTGTCCTTGCACCTTCGCCCATATGAAAGGGTTTGGATCACCCTATTTGTATGTCTATGCTCACTTGCTTCTATGCTTTATGCTTGTGTTAGCCTCTCTTGTTCTTGGCTTTGCCACATTTTACGCCCTTAGTAGGTAAGTGGATGTGCGATTACATCCGATGCCCATGAGGCCTTGTTTGGACGTAACCGCTTGGGATGCATCATCATGATGTTGGTTGCTTTGTGCATACCTTTCCCATTTTCCTCTCCATGCGATGATATGCTTGCCATGCTTGTTTGTGCCACTTATTGTTTTTCTATGCATCTTTACACGCTTACTTACATGTCCATGCATAAGTCTTGCTTGCTAGTGTGTCGTCCATACTTCAACACAATGAAGCTATGGACATCGAATCCAAACCTACTTCCTCGCAGACACCACCTTTTGTTTGTTTCTTTGCTTGTTGCCTTTCTTGCTTATTGGTTAGCTTTCTTGCCCTGGTCACATGTTATGCTTGCCATATCTATCTTGCCTGTTTACTTTGCAACCTTGTGCTTTTATCTACGCCTTTTCCTTCCATTGCTTGCTTGCTGGTTTTCTTATCTCTGCCTTTGCATGTACACATATGGAGCGAAGATGCATGGAGCTAGGAAACAGTCTCCTAGGCGCAAGCAAAAGAGGCAAGGATGCAAGCATGTGGTCGGGCCGAGCGGGTGCAGTCAGTAGGTTTAGGGTTTAGCTTTTTCCCTTTGGTTATGTACTGTTTTAAACCCCCTCCTTCCTCCTCCCTTTCTCCCTTAGATGATTTGTATTAAGTATATCATGCTTTGTACCATTCGTTCTCATCTCTAGAGTATGACGACCCTTATTTAATTTCCTGCACCTATATTTTGGGCCATACCCTAGGGATGTAGGCATTTACTTTCCTACTCTATGTGCTTGCATCGTGCATGATGTATGTATATATATACCTGCTTGCCTCCTTTCCGGTGTGATTGTCATAGTCTATGTCATCTAAGGCAAGCGATGCCTAATTTCCATCGTGGAAGTAAGGTGACTCGTCGCTAGATTTTCATCGTGGAAATTTGGCACTTTGCTCGAATGCCTTAGGAAAGCATAGATTGGGATTATACCCATTCAAAACCAAACCTTAAAGCCCCCATGCATGCAAAGCCCCGGAAGCCAGTGCCAAAATCATGTTTTTACTGTCAATCTCCAAAAATTAAGGTTTTATCAAAACAAAGGACTGTCCTTGGATAGGAGTTGTGGGATGCCTAACACCTTTCTTACACATAACCAAACTTTTGATCCTAAGAATCAAGAGTTTTTGTCATCCACATTAGATTAGGAAAAACACCCTTTTTCTTAACCTAAGATTGGTAATAAAATCAACTAGAAACAGGTGATCAATCACACCTTAGAAAAACCCAATGATTGGTGGCAACTCCACTTACCTTTGGTAATCACCTAAAATTTGGCCCAGATTCCTGCCATAACACCAAAGGTAGACCTACCATCCTCTACAGAGAGAGAGAGAGAGAGAGAGAGAGAGAGAGAGAGAGAGAGAGAGAGAGAGAGAGAGAGAGAGAGAGAGAGCATCGAAGCTCTGCGCGAAACACACACCACATGCATGCCATTCGAAAGGGGCCCTCCAACGGGGCCCCGCGAGCGCAGGAGCTTTCGCTAAGGCAGGTGGTCGAACGAAGGCACGGTGGCGGCAGTCTTTTCTGCTTAGTCTAATCGAGGCCGGGTGTCGACAAACTGGTGACTCCATTGGGGATCGATGAGAGTTTAGCCTTTAGAACTTTTGATAAAATCATAATCTTTGGACATTGGCTTTCAAAAACATAGAAATTGGCATTGGCCTCCGGGACTTTCCTTTTGATAAAGGCTTCTACTATATCTTAGTTGACCATTTTCAAAAGAGCAAAAAATCTTTAAAAAAAAAAAATCATTTTCAAGAGGGTGGCTTTGAGATATTTTAACATGGGGTTTTATTGCTTTTCTCACATGCTTTACAGCATTCCTCACATGCAAACATAGGGTAGCAAAATTTATTTTCTGCTACACCTTTATTCGCTTTCATATATATATATATATATATATATATATATATATATCTCTGCTGTGCTATGAAAAATTCTTTCCTTATCATTAAGAATTGCATGACATGTACACCCTTTTTGAGCCGAACCCGGGCTCCGCACTGCTGGCGTAGTGACATCTCTTTGGGGATTTCATCACCCTATCTGCAAATGCCCAGACAGAAACATCAGTAGTGTTACCCATAATTAGATTTGGGGCTGATGTTGCAGGTACTTCTAGGTTTTTAGGTGGACAAGAGTAGCTGAAAAGGCTCCCTCGATCCTTCTTGCCTCGTAACTTCCATGAAGGGAGGGGTATGGCGATTGAGTACCCTAGGACAGGAACAACCTATCAGTTAAGTCTTTGCATACAGTTGGCCTAGTTATGTCAAACCCGTGAGGACTAGATCAAGCCTATAGCCCATCAGAACTAGGTGAAGCCTTAAGAGTGAACATTTGAGCCTAGGAAAGGATACCCTTATAGGACTAGAGGTCAGGGGAAAGTGTTTTGTAATAGGTGCGCTCTATTCTAGGTTCTTTCTATCCTGCCTGCACAGCATCCATGATTAAACCCATAGGGAAAGCAACCCTGTTGCTTATACATGCTAGATCATACCCTATCCTTGAGGGTTTACAACCCTACAAGGGCACTCATGCATAAACTAATTGGTTCCGTCACCTAATTGTGCAAAGAAAAAATTTATAGCAAGTAACCAAAACTCCCCGGGAGGAGATGCTGCCGAAAAGTTGTCAAGAATCTCAAGATATCAAGAGTTCAAGAATTCCCCCAAGGAAGATCTAAAAAAGATTGTTAGGAGACCTAAGTCCTCAAAGAGATCCAAAGGTCCAAGAGATCCATGCTGTCCAAATTGCCAAGATGCCAAAAATTGCCAAGAGTCCTAGATGTCAAGAATCCAATGGCTCCTCCAAAGAGATCCAAAGGTCCAAGAGATCCATGCTGTCCAAATTGCCAAGATGCCAAAAATTGCCAAAGGTCCTAGATGTCAAGAATCCAAGGGCTCCCCTAAGAGATCCAAAGGATCAAAAGATCCATGTTGTCCAAGTCACCAAGAAATCCAAGTGTCCAAGAGCTTCCCCAAGAAGTCCATATTGTTAGAAGTGGAGCTTTTCCTCGTAATTGTATTGAAAAAGGCCCACTATTGGAGCTGATGAACCCAGCATTGTAAAAGCAAAACTTGTACAATCATGTAATCAAAAGAAGGGCCCGACCTGCATTACCAAGCATATCATGAAAGTTTCGATTACTTGCCAATCTTGTGCATTAATATTGCATCATTCTAGAAACTCACATGATAAATACCCGCTCTAGGTTGCAAAGCCAATTTTTGAAAATGATAGGAGCATGTCCTTAAGCATTTTGTTTGCGGGGTAGCAATTCTACAATAAAGGTATGATCTTTGCCTACTTGCATAACATTGAGAAACCCTAGGAGAGACAGTTCCAGAACTGCTTGTGCATTAGAACCCACCTAAGCCCTAAGGGTTCCCGACCCTACAAGGACATGGATGCATTTTCTGATATCTCCCACATAATTGTGTAGATAATAATTAGGTGGCAAGCAACCAAGTTTTTCCGTAGAAATGTACAAGAGGCTAAGTTTTCTTCAAAATTGTCAAAAAGATCAAACTTTGTTTTCCTTGTATCAAATGTCTTTGCTTTAAAATTGGTTTCTTTTTCCAAGGATCTTGGTAAATATCATTACAAAAATTGTTGCCATACAAAGTGTTCCAAATTTTTCCTAAAAGGACAAGGTGTTACACCTTAAAATTTTCATTGTGAAAAAGGGTCCATCCCAAGACTTTTCAAAATCTGTGCTAATGATCAGTTGCTTGCCACAATTTGGTCATGTTAAGATTTGCATCACTTTAGGAACTCATTCGATAACAAGAATTCCAAATCATGGAACATCTCCCCCATAATTGCAAATGAAATAGGGGCATGCTTAAAGCATTTGGACATAATACTAACATGTGCTTTGGTTTTTGTTTCCGCCATGAATATTTCCCAATCCATCTCGAGGTGTGAGAAGAAAAGTGGGAAGTTCGAGATTCTTGTATCTCCTAGCTTATACAAAATGACATGTGCAAGAACAAAGATTGCAAACCAAAGTCTTGGTTCATGTTAGCTAAGAATCTTCAAGAGGCTGTTTAGACGATTGAAGAACCAGAAAAATGCCATACTGAGGCAGAATTTTTCTTGATCCTTCTCCCATGCAAAAAAAGGTGAAGCCGATGGTAGTAAAAGCATCATGAATCCCGGTGCAATTTTCATAGGGTTGTCTCCAACAGACCGAAGGGTCATCCATGTTCTTTAAATTCACCTCAGTCGAGGTCATGACAGAAGCTCCTGGAACCATTTTTGAATACACAAGCCCTGAATAGCTCATTCAAGAACTCACTCCAAGGAGTCGAAGATTGCAATAAACCTACTACGGGTTATCTTGTGGATGCAACATCTCCATCAATCAGTATGAGACACCTATGTTGGACATGAGAATAGGCAATTAAAAGGATGCATGAGGCCACTCTATTGGAGGAGGGCCTATGTATTTCCAATTTTGTCGGATCTTCTTAGGACCAAGATTCCCTACTAACTTCAGTCTTTCGAATTTCCTTTTCAGGGATTGGCTTCGGCTTATCAAGTATCCAGAGAGGCATAACCTGAGCTGCCTATTCTAATGAATTTTGACCAATTTCTTTCCAGGAAGCCACCAAGGGCCCTAAGTTCCTTATCTCAAACATGAGCAACAACCAATTTTTGCAAAGCATTAACTGCATGATTGATGAGGTCAGCGATCCACAAGACATCCATATGGACTGGAAGAAGGCCAAGCCTTTAGGAGCCCTCAATATGATACTGGGCAGATTTTTAGTGGTCTCATTCCCATACGACCACTAAAAATCCATCTTGTGCAACCTTCACATTATCCATGAAGGCTAGCTACCGTAAACCTAGGAGTAGAAGTTTGCCAAAAAATTAAAGTTGATCCGTATACTTTGCAAGCTCCTTTGTCAAGGCATCTCAAAAGGGTGAAAAGAACCCAACATCTCTCAAGCAAGATCAAATAGCTCAAGTTTCGTTAGCATTAGCTTGCCTCAGTAGGCTTTTCCTTTGGGTCTTCCTCAGAAAAATTTTCTTTGGCCTTTGGGTAATCTAGGTGTTTCCTTCGGGTATTCCCTTAAGACAAAATCTTCTTTCCCCTTTGGATGGATTAGGGAGTTCCATTAGATTCCCTTCAGAAAAGAAAAATCTTCTTTTACCTTCAGGTAGTCTAGGTGTTTCCTTTGATTTTCCCCCCAAAAAAATATTCCTTCGGGTCTTCTTCAAAAAAAACCTTCTCTCACCTTCGGGTCTTCCTAAAAAAAATCCTCTCTTTCTTGAAGTATTCTAGGATGTCTTTGGGTATCTTGATATGTGAATCCTCACACCCTTCAGTTGAAAATCTCACCAAGTTGTGAAAGTGATCGAGAGACCATGGAAAATGCCACAACGGGGCAGTTTTTTTTTCCAGTCTCTCCCCTCCGAATGGACTTCCTTTCAATAGCCTTAACAACATCTTGAACTTTAGCAAGGACAACAATCATAATTTCTTTGCAAGGCTATCAAAAGATCTTTTAGCTTGCTCGAATCATTCCTTGGAAGCCTAACTTCCACGTTGACAATAAAAATAATGGCGAACCAAGCCCACATTCAGGAAGAATCATGAACTATCTCTAGTTTTATTGGATCTTGCCATGAGCAAAGCATTCATTTAACTTGGACCATTTTTCTTCTCAGGAACATTAAAACAGTAGTGGGACTACCTCAATCGTGGTGATTCACTTGACAAATCTCAAATTCATGAGAAATCATCCCCGGCTTCATTAGCAATACAATGTCAGAACTGGCTCGTAATGAGTGCCCACATGAGAACCATGGAGGAAGAGTAAAGGGATTAAAATGGTCGAATGAGAGCCAAAATGCTTCCAATTCTATTGGGTTTGTCATAGGCTGGACATGTCACTAACTCTCTTCAATCAATTTCCTTTTCAAGGACATGCTTTAATCGAGCCAAATAGACATCATTCACATCGCATTCTTTAATGAATAGTGACGACCAAATATCTGAGCATTTGTGATAGAGCCATTCACCTGCTCAACATCTAGGCGACATCGCCTTATCAATTTCAGGGAATTATATTAACAATTCTTCTCTTTGATCTCATATTACGATTATTAGGTCTCTAATATGGCACATTGCCTTGACAGGTCATTTCAACAATTGACATGAAAATGAAGTTTGTTACTTCTGCCTCACAAGAATCTTCACCACAGATCAAAAAATCTTCATCCTCAAGGACATGCTTTAATCGAGCCAAATAGACATCATTCACATCGCATTCTTTAATGAATAGTGACGACCAAATATCTGAGCATTTGTGATAGAGCCATTCACCTGCTCAACATCTGGGCGACATCGCCTTATCAATTTCAGGGAATTATATTAACAATTCTTCTCTTTGAGCTCATATTGCGTTTATTAGGTCTCTAATGTGGCACATTGCCTTGACAGGTCATTTCAACGATTGACATGAAAATGAAGTGTGTTACTTGTGCCTCACAAGAATCTTCACCACAGATCATGAAATCTTCATCCCAAGAAGTATGCCAAGCGTGAAATCAATCACTCCTAAGTGGATCTTTGCGAAAGCTTTTGGATATTGGGAATTCCATTCATTGGAAACACTGGAACCCAGATTTGGCCTTGTCATTACATCCCAAACTCTGTCTCAACAAAACCTTCTCTCATCTCGTTTGGCTTAGGTTTGTTGCAATCTTGTACACATTTTTCAAAAAAAAAGGGAGATTTTTCAAAATAAGATCAAAGCATTAAGGTTCAAATCAAAAAATCAAATCATGAAAATATGTGTTTTAAAGTGCATGCATCTTCTAAGAGCGTCAAGTCAAATCCAAAATCCCTTTTTGTGGGAATAGAGTTGTTTGAGTGAAGTGGTTGTCCCTTACTAGCGATAAGGGACATGTGATCCCCAAACACTCACTTCATGATATCCCATCTCAACAACTCTGCATTCATGAAGCATTCACCCCTTTTGCAAAGTGCACATTCAATTCTTGACAATCAACCCCCTCTGAGAGGTCCTGCCCAAGATTGGTGTGGACCCTGAATCAGTGAATGACAATATGTTCAAGTTTCAACCAACTGATTAGATTTGAAATGATGGAGGCATTTGTTTTAGCTATCCAAATAGTTATATCACTTGACAACCCTTTTGAGCTAGAAAGAAAATGTTTTTCAAAAATCACCCAAATTTATAATTTGGCACATAAGCCCCTAAGGCTAAGAAGTAAGTGTTCAAGATGACGGAGAAAGGCATTCATTTCACTACTGTCCCACTTGCAGAGAAATATCCCTTGCTAGCCCAGTTGAGCCTGTTGAATTCTTTTCTTGTTTAACCCAGTCAAGGATTACCCCCCACATTAGGGTGGGTTAGATGGTTACAAGAATCTCATGCTAAGTGATCTCCAATTTGAGTCTATTAAATGAGTCCATAAGTAAAAAAATTAATGAGAAAATAGCCCAAATCGAATGGCAAAAGTCATAGGCAATCAAGTTAAATAATGCCCTAAGCGAAGAAAGGGCAAAAGAAAAAATTTAGCCCAAAACAATCAAGAAACATGGGCTAAAGAAAATAAAATGAAAGCCCCAAAAATGAAATGGAAAAATTTAAGAAATGGACTAAAATTGAGGATATAGCCGAGCATGAGAGGCACCCCAAAATGCTTTTAATGAAGTGTAATCCTTGACTTTAGGAAACCCTTCAAAGAATTTCACAACCAAAATATCCTCCCGTGAGCCTGGGAAACCTATATCCTTACATTACGGTCTTGAGAAAGTCCTTTTTGATTGAGAGCGACTACTTAGTCTATGGAGCTTATGCCAAATAATCACCCACAAGTGAAAGTTTTGAGCCTAATATCCTTCATTTCAAGCATCCAATTAACCCCAAGGCCATATTACAACCTAATGAAAGACCTCACTGATCACTGAGGATCGGTTGGTTGTGGCACATTGAACATTTGGTCAATCATTGATGATGGAATCATCCGCTTATGCCAAGGCGTCATGCCTCAAAAAGGGTAGGGTCCTTTCCCAACCCATCTGATGAGTTCAAAAAGCCAAACACATCATTCATGTTTTCCTTACAGAGCTTAAAAAGGGACACCCACTAATTTGATAAGCACAAGCACTTTGCTAAAAATCCTTGCTTGCAAGCATGTTCCCTATGTAGGGTAAATGATAGCCGTCGAGCACATACACTCTTAAGCCACATAGGAAACATGGCCTTAGCAAGCCCCTCTTGTGGTACATGCATTTAAATAGATTTTCATGATTGTAAATGTATTTTTAAAATTTATGAACCTAGTTTTCAAAACCAATTGAAACAGAAGGGGAAATTCATGACCCTCAAAGATTTCAAATGATAAGGATTTTGGATCCTCCAAACTTTTCAAGTCCAAAAAAAATCCTTGAGGGTTATTCATTTCTTCCCAAGGAATTTCTAGAAAAATGAGGTTTTAAGATTACATCAGCTAATGCAAGCCTCTCTTAGTCATTACCAGGCATCTCCAAAGAGACCTTAAAACAAAAGATTCAAATGTTCAACACCAAGTTTTAAACACCATTCGGGCATCATTGCCCTAAACACTTTTCGAGCTTCTCGAACTCATCCCAACAGAGGATGTCTGAGTCATTACTTCAAACATGATCCCTAATGCCCAAGGGTTGGCCCCAATCTCAATCCTGATGCTGGGGCAGTTTTATTTCTAACATTTTCAAACCATAGATGGCATTCCCTTTATCTAGTTCAATTCAATATATCCACTAAGAGAAGGAGGAATCTCTCCTCGTGAGAGCCTGAATAGGTGCCCAGCATGCACAATTCATCAAAACTACACAGAACTCAGCATCAAGGCAATTCTTGTCTAGCTATGACCAAGAGTGTTAGCATTTCCAAGAGCAGATCTTGCCTAGAACTTTGAATCTAGAATTTAGTAAACTAAGGAACCCATTGTGGTATAATCGTCCTGAACAAGTTCAAACCTATGTTAATTCGGTTCGCCGATCTATAACCCCTCAAAATCCTACACTGGGGCAATTTATTTTGCGTGGTTCCATTCACTTTGTGCTAATCAGTATGCAAGAACGGGTCCGTCCCACTAAGAACTTTTCCTGTCATGTCAAGAACCACACAAAACCTACATTAGGGCAGTTTATTTTGCGTGGTTCCATTCACTTTGTGCTAATTAGTATGCAAGAACAAGTCCATCCTACCAGGAACTTTTCCTCTCATGTCAAGAACCACAAAAAATCTACACTGGGGTAGTTTATCTTTGTGCGTCTCGTTCAGCACCTCTAGGTAGCTTGGACCTCATTTTCTAAAGCCTGGTTTAGGGGTTGGTTCGACCCCAGTATTTAGAGTTCATAACAAAAAAAAAAAAAAAAATTGGAGCCTGTTTTTAGCTATGCGGCAACTTTTTCAGCTTATTTTGAGGATGGAGAGAGCCATTTCCCATAAGGTCACCCCAAGAAACCCTACTTTTAATTGCTAGTCAGTTCGGGCAATAACAGGAACAATCAGTGCATACCGCCACATGGCGTGTCTAAGAAGATCTTGTGCAGAGTGTCCACATTCGTTACCAACATTATGATATGGCCTATGAAGTCGAGGTCACTTGCAACCAGTCTACAGGCTCGGAACCCCACAAAACACTAAACTGGGGCAGTTTATTTTGCGTGGTTTTCTCCCCTTTTGTCTAATATACAAGAATCGGTCCGTCCCACTGAGGATGTGTCTTTGATGTTGAGAATCGCAACTTATCTCATGCGATCTCTCCTTTCTCTCTTCCCCTCAGTGGGACGATCATCGTTCAAAGCCACTGGCAAACCCGTGAAACTGCGGTGCAAAACAAGTAAGTGTGATACAAGCTGGTTCGAAACCACCATCCACGATGAAAATGTGATAGTGCATGAATGTCAGCAGCCTTTTTAAAGGTGATTTTTTCTACGATTGAAAAAATAAGTCCTAACCAGAGGCATTGTCTTAAATACACATCAGTGGCCCTCTCAAAGGCAGTTTATAGAGCTATGCATGTCAGTCCTAACCAGAGGCGTTGTTTCTCATACGCATCGGCAACCCTTCTAAAGGCGATTTTATTTAGAGTTATGCACATAAGTCCTGATTAGAGACATTGTTTCTCATACACATCGGCAGCCCTTTTAAAGGTGACATCCAGAATTGTACATGTAAGTCCTACCTAGAGGCATTGTTTCTTGCACACATCTACAGCCCTTTGAAAGGCAACATCTAGAATTGTACACGTAAGTCCTACCTAGAGGCATGGTTTCCTGCACACATCAGTAGCCCTTTCAAAGGAAATTTCCAGAATCATACATCAGCTCTCTTAAAGGAATTTTTTTCTAGATTCGTACATGTAAGTCCTAATTAACTAGAGGCATTGTTTCACATACACAACGGCAGCCCTCTCAAAGGCGATTTTTCTATGGTTGTACATGTAAGTCCTAATCAGAGACATTGTTTCTCATGCACGTTAGCAACCCTCTCAAAGGCGATTTTTATATGGTTGTACATATAAGTCCCAATTAGAGGCATTGTTTTACATACACATCAGCAGCCCTCTCAAAGGTACTCTTCCTAAAGTCATACAACAGCCCTTTTCTTAAAGTCATACATCAGCCCTCTCAAAGGCAACATCTCCACACTTCAATGGTGTAGGAACTTCTCCACGCTTTTATGGCGTAAGAATCATTCATCAGGCGTGCTATTTAGATATCCTCTATCTTTGCCACATCCCATCTTGAGGTTAATTAGCGGTTGTGTCGTATGCCTCACCATCCCACAATCACCAAGTTCTGAAAGAATCCTACGTTCCCAAAAACCAGATGAAGACTCCCTATAGGACGCAGCATAGATGGGGGCCTTCCATGATCTCCTTCAGATCTCGTTCTCCGAGGCATAATCTACAAAATAGTTAGAAATGCGACATAAGTGGTAAGCCCATGAAACAAATGGCAATATAGATGAACTAACACTTTTTCCTAAACGTGTTATAAAGGTCTATGTCAAGCACATGTTCTCACAAAAAAGTAGATTCTTACATGATTTACTATGGGTGATAGCGGCTGTGCCGTATGCTTGTATTCTATAGTGGGTAATAGCGATCGTGTTGTATGCTTACATTCTACAGTGGGTGATAGCGGCCATACTGTATGCTTGCATTTACACTGGGTGATAGCGACCATGTCGTATGCTAGCATTCTATAATAGGTGATAGCGGTCGTGCCATATGCTCACATTCTATAGCGGGTGATAGCGGTCGCGCTGTATGCTCGCATTTACAATGGGTAATAGCGGCCGTGCCTTATGCTTGCATTCTACATTGGGTGATAGTAGTCGTGCCGTATGCTTGCATTTATAGTGGGTAATAGCGGTCACGACGTATGCTCACATTCTACAGTGGGTGATAACGGCCGTGCCATATGCTCGCATTCTACAGTGGGTGATAAAGGCTGTGCCGTATGCTCACATCTTATCTTGAGGTATTAGCAACCGTGTCGTATTGTCATCATAGTCATCGAGTTCTTGAGAAGTTTCGAGTTCCTATTCTACAATGGGTGATAGTGGTCGTGTCATATGCTCATATCCCATTTTGAGGTAATAGTGACCGTGTTGTACGCCTCGCGCCATCTCAATTATCAAATTCCCAAAGAAGTTTTGAGTTTGCATTCTGCAGTGGGTGATAGCGGCCGTGCCATATGCTCACATCCCATCTTGAGGTAATAACGACCGTGTCGTATGCCTCACGTCATCACAGTTATCAAGTTTCAAAAGAAGTTCCAAGTTCGCATTCAACAGTGGGTGATAGTAGTTGTGTCATATGCTTGCATTCTACAGTGGGTGATAGTGGTTGTGTTGTATGCTCACATTCATTTTTGAGGTAATACGACCGTGTTGTACTCCTTACGCCATCACAATTATCAAGTTCCCAAGGAAGTCCTGAGTCTGCATTGGTAGTGGGTGATAGCAGCTGTGCCGTATGCTCGCATTCTACAGTGGGTGATAGTGGACGTGCCGCATGCCCACATTCCTTTTTGAGGTAATAGTGACCGTGTTGTATGCCTCGCGCCATCAGAGTTATCAAGTTCCCAAGGAAGTCTTGAGTCTGCATTGGCAGTGGGTGATTGCGGCGGTGCCGTATGCTCACATCCCATTTTGAGGTAATAGTGACCGTGAGGTACGCCTCACACCATCACAATTATCAAATTCCCAAAAAAGTTCCAACTCTGCATTTGCAATGGGTGACAACGGCCGTGCCGTATGCTCACATCCCTTCTTGAGGTAATAGCGACCGTGTCGTATGCCTCGTGTCATCATAGTTATCAAGTTTCAAAAGAAGTTTCGAGTTCGCATTCTACAGTGGGTAATAGCAGTCATGCCGTATGCTTGCATTCTACAGTAGGTGATAGCGGCCATGCTGTATGCTCACATTCATTTTTGAGGTAATACGATCGTGTCGTGTGCCTTGCGCCATCACAATTATCAAGTTCCCAAGGAAGTCCCGAGTCCGCATTGGTAGTGGGTGATAGTGATCATGCTGTATGCTCGCATTCTATAGTGGGTGATAGCGGACTTGCCGTATGATCACATTCCTTTTTGAGGTAATAGCGACCGTGTTGTACGCCTCGCGCCATCAGAGTTATCAAGTTCCCAAGGAAGTTCTAAGTCCACATTGGCAGTAGGTGATAGCAGCCGTGCCGTATGCTTACATCCCATTTTGAGGTAATAGAGACCATGAGGTATGCCTCACACCATCACAATTATCAAATTCCCAAAAAAGTTCTGACTCCACATTTGCAATGGGTGATAACGGCCGTGCTATATGCTCACATCCCCTCTTGAGGTAATAGCGACCATGTCGTACAGCTCGCACCATCACAATTATCAAGTTTCTAAAGAAGTTCCGAGTTCGTATTTTGTAGTGGGTGATAGTGGCCATGCCGTATGCTTACATCCCTTTTTGAGGTAATAGTGACCGTGTCGTACGCCTTGCATCATAGTTATCAAGTTCCCAGATAAGTTCTGAGTTCGCATTTGCAGTGGGTGATAGCGGCCGTGCCGTAGGCTCACATCCCTTCTTGAGGTAATATCGACCGTGTCATATGCCCCACGCCATCATAATTACCAGTTCCCAAAGAAATACCAGATTCGTATCTAGAGTGAGCGATTACGGCCATGCCGTATGCTCACACCCCATCTTGAGGTAATAACGACCGTGTCATACGCCTCGTATCACACAATTATTGAGTTTCTAAAAATTTTCCAAGTTCCTAATTTACTGTGGGTGATAACAGCCATGTTGTATGCTCACACTCTATTTCAAAGTCAACTAGTGGCGATCCCCTACGTCTCGCCATTTTCACTATTTCTGAACATCAAGTAAGTCCCCTCACCTATGTCCCATTTTATTTTTAGCATCTAAATTTCCGCATGTTTGCACTCATATGGCTAAGTCAAAAAAAAAAAAAAAATCCTCTCCCTTCTCCTTTTCTAGAGCTCAGAGGTGTGTCCGGAAAATATTTCGATAGCACTTGCAACAGATCGGGCCAAGCAAGTAAAGTTTGGTATCGATTCATGAATGGTCTTCGCATGCAAATTTGGGGGCTCCAAAATTTGAAATCACGTTCTTTATCCAACACCTCTCATTGCACTCAAGATATCAGATAAAGAAAGGGCAACTGTTGATACCGTATTTTGTCTACCCTCGATTTGCATGTCAGACCTTAGAAAATCCAAAATTATCATTTTCTCTCCATGGGTCCGCGAGAACATTTAGAATGACGTGGCACAACCCGTTTGGGCACCAGAACACCCGAAGTGCCTTTTTCAGCCAAAATGACCAAAATGCCCCTGGTCAGCCCTAGGTTCTACCGAAGGTCAAACAAGGTCCAAATTTCACAAAACCACATTTTTCATAGTTTTACTTCAAACCCAAGCTTCTTAGATATTTTTAGGCGTAATTGCATTTTTAGTCCCTACATTTTGACTTTTTTAGATTTTGGTCCCTACATTTTTATTTTACCATTTTAGTCCCTAAATCAATTAATGCGCGACATTTAAGTCCTTACCGTCACCCAACTAACAGAAAATGCTGACGTGGCTGACGGCACAGTAAAAAAATAATTAAAAAACCTATTTTAGCATTAAAAAATTGCCACATCAGAATTTAAATTAAAAAAAATTATTAATTTTAACTAAATGAAAAAAATTAAAAAAAAAAATCCAGCCCAATACAGATCAAAACACCACAATCCCAAGTCACAGCTCTCTAAAACTCTCTTGTCTCAATGGTGCTTGTGGGTTTCTTTTTCTTTTTTGTTTTCTTCTTTCTTTTTCTTTTTCTTCCCCAGATCGGTCTCTCAGTTTCTCCGCTTCCATTCTTTCCTTTTCTTCTTCTTTTTCTTCTTTCTCCCTCTATTTTGGTGCTTAGCCTTCTTGAACTCTCTTTATCTTTTGATTTTGCTCAAACCCAAACCCAAACCCAAACCCATATGCCTCAAGCTCCTCTCTCAAATGAATGGGTCTCTCTCTTTGGCATTTTTTTTGTGCGTTTTTATGCATATGGTGTTGCTGACTTACCGTGGTGAGGTGAAGGGTGTGAGTTTGTGGGGATCGGCGTTGTGGAGGTCTGAGTTTGTGGATCGGTGTGGTGGAGGGTGTGGGTTTGTGGTGATCGGCGTCTGTGGTGAAGTTTTGGAGATGGCACAGATCAGAGTTTGGGTCGGTCGGTGATGGGTTGCATGATTGTTCGGTGGCTGGATCGGTAATGGTTGGTGGCTGGATTGAAGTTTGGTGGTGCGTTTCAGTGGCTGAGATTGGAGTTTGGTGGTGGGTTTTGTTCACAGATTAGAGTTTGGTGATGGGTTTCGTTCTCAGATCGAAGAGGAATGGCGCTTGGACTAGCTGAGTTTTTTTTTTATTTATTTTTTTTATTTATTTTTTTAAATCAGATTTGGGTGGGGTAGTTTGCTCCGATGGGTTTGTGTGGGTAGTGGATGGGTTTATTGTTTTGGATTTGTGGTGGATAGTTGATGGTTTTATGGCAGATTCCGGTGGATTTGTGGTTGTGATTTGAGGGCAGTCACGGGTTAGGAAAGAAAATTCTGTGTTTAGGTTTGTGTTCTTGAGTTCTTTGATCTGGGTTGGAGTTCTTGTTTTCATCATGTTCTTCCCGAGTTTTTTTTTTTAATTTAGTTAAAATTAATAAATTATTTTTTTTTAATTTAGATGCTAATGTGGCAATTTTTTTAATGCCAAAATAGATTTTTTAATTATTATTTTACTATGCCGTCAGCCACGTCAGCATTTTTAGTTAATTGGGTGATGGTAAGGACTTAAATGTCACGCGTTATTTTAGTTAATTGGGTGACGGTAGGGACTAAAAGTGGTAAAATGAAAATGTAGGGACCAAAATGGAAAAAAATCAAATTTTAGGGACTAAAAGTGCATTTACGCCATATTTTAAACAACTTTGACCAAGTTTGACCCAAACTCGATCCCGAGTGCGCCCAAAAACCCTAATTTTGATTTGACTGTCAAAACAGGTTGAAACCAACTCCATTGTTGAGATTAACGAATTATTGTTACAAATACTATTCATGGGTCGAAATTGGAGTTGGAACGGCCGAGATATCACAAAAACTGGGATGACGTACTGATTGCTGCACTTCAAACTTCCGAAAGTCATAACTTTTGATTCGACCGTTGGAGTTTTGAGTTGCATTCCTTTTAGAAACTAAAAATCAAGATCTATCCAAGGGATTCAAGACCAACCAGATCAGAAACCATTTGCCTCAAAATTCGTTCCAAGGCTATAAATAGCCCTAGGCTCCCATCAAACCGAGGAGGACTTTCTTTCCTTGCTTCTACACTTTGGATTTGGGGTTTAGGGTTGTGGATGTAGCTTTGTGGCTATCATCCACACCCATAACCTTCTAAATTTTTTTTCTAGCATTTACCTTGCTATTTGGGCTTTATCTTTCTTTCTTGTGTTTTGGCTTATTGGTTAGGACCCGATCTAGAGCCTGTGGTCTTGGTCATCGTCCTTGCACCTTGGCCCATATCAAAGGGTTTGGATCACCCTATTTGCTTGTCTATGCTCGCTTGCTTCTATGCTTTATGCTTGTGTTAGCCTCTCTTGTTCTAGGCTTTGTCACCTTTTACGCCCTTAGCGGGTATGTGGATGTGTGGTTACGTCCGATGCCCATGAGGCCTTGTTTGGACGTAACCTCTTGGGATGTATCGTCATGTGGCTGGTTGCTTCGTGCATACCTTTCCCTTTTTCCGCTCCGTGTGATGATATGCTTGCCATGCTTGTTTGTGCCACTCGTTGGCTTTCTATGCACCTTTACACGCTTGCTTACATGTCCATGTATGAGTCTTGCTTGCTAGTGTGTTGTCCATACTTCAACAAAATGAAGCTATGGACATCGGATCCAAATCTACATTTGTCCCTCTTGGACGCCACCTTTTGTTTGTTTCTTTTCTTGTTGCCTTTCTTGTCTGTTGGTTAGCTTTCTTGCCCTTGTCATATGTTATGCTTACCATATCTATCTTGCTTGTTTGCTTTGCAATCTTGTGCTTTTATCTATGCCTTTTCCTTCCATTTCTTGTTTGCGAGTTTTCCTGTCTCTGCCTTTGCATGTACACATATGGAGCGAGGACGCATGGAGCTAGGGCACGATCTTCTAGGCTCAAGTTTAAGGGGCATAGATACAAGCATATGGTCAGGACAAGTGGGTGCAGTCGGTAGGTTTAGGGTTTAGCTTTTTCCCTTTGGTTTTGTACTCTTTTAAAACCCCTTCTTCCTCCTCCCTTAGATGGTTTGTATTAGGTATATCATGCTTTGTACCATTCGTCCTCATCTCTAGAGTATGGTGACCCTTGTTTATTTTCCTGCACCTATATTTTGGGCCATACCCTAGGGATGTAAGCATTTACTTTCCTGCTCTATGTGGTTGTATTGTGCATGATGTATGTTTATATATACCTGCTTGCCCCCTTTTCGGTGTGATTGTCACAGTTCATGTCACCTAAGGCAAGCAATGCCTAATTTCTGCCACAGAAGTAAGGTGACTCGTCATCGAATTTTCACTATGGAAATCTGGCACTTTGCTTGAATGCCTTAGGAAAGAATAGATTGGGACCACACCCATTCAGAACCAAACCTTAAAGCCCCCATGCATGCAAATCCTCGAAAGCCAAAGCTAAAGCCAAAATCATGTTTTTACTGCCAATCTCCAAAAACTAAGGGTTTATAAAAACAAAGGACTGTTATTGGATAGACTTTGTGGGGCGCCTAACACCTTTCCCACACGTAACCAAACTTCCGGACCTAAGAATCAAGATTTTTTGCCATCCACATTAGATTAGGAAAAATTTCCTTTTTTCTTAACCTAGGATTGGTGATAAAATCAACTAGAAACAAGTGACCAATCACATATTAGAAAACCTAATGATTGGTGGCGACTGCACTTAACTTTGGTAATCACCTTAAATTTGGTCCAGCTTCCTGCCATAACGCAAAAGTTAGACTTACCTTCCTTCACAGAGAGAGAGAGAGAGAGAGAGAGAGAGAGAGAGAGAGAGAGAGAGCACTTGAAGCTCCGCACAAAACACACGCACCACATGCATGCCATTCGAGAGGGGCCCTCTAACAAGGCCCCGCGTGCGTAGGAGCTTTCGCCATGGCGGGTGATCGAACGAAGGCACGACGGTGGCGGTCTTATTCGCTTAGTCCGATCAAGGCTGGGCGTCGACATAGAGAATGGAGGATTACATATACATGAAGGAATAATCTAGTAGTTGAAAAGGTTTGAGCACCCATGTTAGCCAAAAAAAAAAAAAAAAAAACTAGACATTGTTATAAACCATTAAATATTTTTATATTCAAGCAAAAAAATATGGTTAATTGTAGAAATCCATCATAAACAAAGGGGTACTTTCACTTTGCAATCGAAAATATAAAGAACTTTCCATTACCATCCCAATTGCACCTAAACATGGAAATTGAACCCCATATTTTGAATGATGATTAAAATTAACGGTCACGTGTAATTCATATGACAATAAAATAATTAATTCTCCCTTCTACTCTTTTTTCAAGTTAATTTACTAAATTATTCTTAATTTTTCTATTTCACAAGGATAAAATTAACTAGCTCACTATTCTTATTGAGGTTTACAAACTACTATAAATATTGACAAAACTAAAACTGGTTTTCCCACAAAATCCCCAAACTCAAAAGGTTGAATTAAATTTTCTATAAGAAAATTAGATTTTCTTTTTAACTCATCATCTATATATATTTAAAATTTAAAGCGTAGTATTTATTATTACTATGCTCCAGTTAAGCCACATCAATATCTGCATCATTATCATTTTTGTTTCCAATTTTCCTATAATTTTCTTAACATTTACTCATTTTCTAAATATTTACACTTTCTCCAACCTTTCTCTATCCCTTACCTTTTCATCTCCCCACTGCCCTTTGCCTTACCTTTTCATCTTCCCACTACCCTCTACTTTAATATCACTCTTCATCTTCCTTTTTTTTGGTCCTTTCTTATTCACACTCTCTTATTATAAATTTGTCATTCTCTCTTTCATTTTTTACATACCTTTCCCTCACAAAAAAGGTTCACTCTCTCTCTCTCTCAATTTTTTGGTTGATTTTTTTATTTTTCTTGCATCTCTGCTCTAGGTTGATAAATTTTTGTATTATTTAGAACTTTATATTGAGTTGATGTGATTTAGTTTTGTGATTTAAGTTTTTTTCTCTCTTTAATTGTTAATTTTATTACATGTGTTTTTCTTTAAATTCTTAGTTTGGGTTGCTTTAAATTCACCTATTTAGTTGTTCTATATATGTTAAATTCCTTTTAGACTTGATACATTATCTTTTCATTTGGTTTTTTTTCCTCCTCATGTGCAATGATTGACTTCTAACAAAAAAAATATTCTATTTATATAGTTAGAAATCTATCTCTTCTTAATTCCAGTAGTTTAAATTTTATATGGGCCATAAGGAACAAAGGGGTTTATAATGCATTCATGTTCTCCTCTGATAAATCTGAGTAATTGAATAGTATTGTTGTTTAATATATCGCTACTACATATTTTTCCCTGAAAGCTACATACCATTGATTATAACACCAAATGGATATTTCAAAGTTCATTTGTATGATTACTTTGCTATGTGGTGAGTTGAAACATTGTTGAGTAATGATGTACGTTAGATTGTATGTATAGCCTCTTGACTTGCAAAGGGTAAGTACTGATTCATGCTAAGTTTTTGTTATTGGTATTATGAAAAGCAATAAACCAAGATAATTCATGTTCAGCTTTCAGGTTTTTTTTTTTTTAATGCTTAGCTTACCTTTCTAGTAACCACCAATTCGTTTTGCTAACTCGACATCATAAAGTAACTTTAATTTAGTTATATGAATAGGTTTTATCATTTTTCATGTTGCAATATATATATATATATATATATATATTCAAGCTAACATTAATAGCATTACTACAATTGACCACTTAAATTCAGCCATATCCTCCATATCATTAAATTATTAATATTCGCTCTCATTTTTTTTAATATTTAATTTTTAAAACTATAATGTTTTAATTAAATACAAATAAATAAAAATTTCCTTATAAAATACTACTCATTTTTTTTAATAACATTTACACTTTCTACAACATTTCTTTTTCCTTTCACATTTTCATCTACTACCCTCTACCTTAATATCACTCTTCATCTTTCCCTTTATCTTCATTTATTTTGTTTTTTCTTATTCTTATCCTCCTATTATAAATTTTTTATTATCTTTTCTATTCTATATTTTTATGCATAATTTTCCCTCACAAAAAATGTTATTTCTCTCTCTCAATTTTTTGGTGGATTTTTTTATTTTTCTTGCATCTATGCTTTAGGTTATTAATTTTTTGTATTTTTAAGAACTCTACTCTGAGTTGATGCAATTTAGTTTTGATCTTTATTCCTTTTTGTTCTCTTTAATTGTTAAATGATATCCTATTGCATTATAAAGAATATAATATTATTTTATTACATAACATGATTTGGATAATTTTACCAAATAAGAATTTTACATAAGTTACATAGACAATAGTAAAACAATAATACATATATACATACATGTATATATATATATATATATATATATTTATATATATGTTGTGGGGGAGGATTTTGATCCAAACCGGTAAGCAGTTTGTCTGCTTTGGGTCCAAGCACTTGCACAGCTTTGTTCTTTGCAAGTGAGTGTGGGAAGTCTTTTGAGAGTAGTCCCACATCGAAGAAAGAAGCGCCCCACCTATGGCTTATAAGCATGAGCTTAAGGCATAAGTGTACCACTACCGCACATGTGTAGTAGTGGTAGAGGCGTGCCCTTCAAAGGTAACAAAACTGTGCGGTCTGGGTGACATCGGCCTCAACGGCCCATTCCTAACCCAAAGCGGGCAATATCGATGATGGGCACTGCCCTTAAAAGCGCCTTTTTGTGGGGGAGGATTTTGATCCAAGCCCGTAAGCAGTTTGTCCGCTTTGAGTCTGAGGACTCGCACGGCTTTGTTCTTTGCAAGCGAGTGTGGGAAGTCTTTTGAGAGCAGTCTCATATCGAAGAAAGAAGCGCCCTACCTATGCCTTATATGCATGATTTCAAGGCATAAGTGTACCACTACTACAATGGTGACCCTATAATCACACTATAATCAGCCTTTCAGATGGTTTTCATGAATTTCTCAGCTTCTTCAATGGTGACCCTATTCTTGACTAGCTCGGTTGTGCTCTTGCCAATCTCTTTCACCTTTTTTCTAGTTCCTTAGGAGTATAACATCGACCACTCTTGGTGAGTTCAACTAGTGTTGAAGAGATATTAGAGCAAACCTCTTTCTTTCCAACTCGGGTGGTAATCAAAGTCACATTGTACTTCCATAGGACACGAGGTTTATTTTCGTAAGGGAATGGCTTTGGCATACGAATGACCATTCCTTCTTGACTCTGCAGATTTGGTACCAAGGAGAACATCTTTGGCCCGATGATGACTGGGCTGGGTAGAGTAGCTTCTAAAACTTTTGGGCCAAGAGCCCTAGAGATTCCTTGGATAAGCTTTGGCAAAACTAGAGGATTGAAACCTCGAATAGCAGGGATGACAAGAGTTCCCTTCTAGAAAAATCTTGGAGATGGCTTGGTGGTCCCAGGAAAAGATAAGATCAAAGGAGCAAAACCCTCAATGGCTAGCAGGGTTTGTTCCTTCTTTGGAGTTGGCACTCTTGAATCCACATGTAATTCTATAATCTTTTCAATAATTACTGAAGTCAGAGGAGCTGGCGTGCTCTGTTGGGGTTTATGCCCTAAATCTAATTTATTGGCATGTCATAAATAATTAAATTGTTTAATTATATGAGACTATCTATAAATGAACTAATGGGATATTATCTAAGTCCATGAGATGCATAGTATGTGATTTATGTGAAAAGTCATAGAATATATAAATCATAAGTTCTTTGTAAACTTAGAATTTTATTTTGTAATCGGTGATGAAATTGGGCATTTCATCTGCGAAGACAATAACATATCAATTAAGATGATTTGTCTTGATCATGGAAGTAGAGACTTCTAGTTGATATTTTGATATGTTTTAAGAGTTAAGACATATTGAATTAGACCACTGTGAGATTTATTATTCTCCTAACGACTGTCAAAGGAATAATAAATCTCACGACTTCTATTTACAACAACTCTAAATCCTGAGAGAATAATGGACCAGATTATGAGGTGTAGGTTGCTTTGATATATCAAGAGTGGGATCTATAAGTTATGATCAAAACATCAGTATGTTGGGCAGCCGTATTTAGTGTTGATGGAACATATATTCTCAAGATAGAATTCATAATCTCTTAACAGAGATATAAAATATTTCCTTGAGATAAGTTTAATGGGTTTGGTTATTTAGAGTGTTGGGCCCAACCACTTTAGTAAGGAGTTACTAAAATATATATTTATGGAATTGGATTTCATAAATATATGATGAATGACATAAAGGATTAAACCGAGTACTCAAGGATTAAGATGTAGTAATTTTCAAAGTGACAGTCTATATTCGTAACTTTGTATTACTACGAATATTTTAATGAAGAGGTTTCATGTATAATAAATTCTTGTGATATAATTTATTAATAAGGCCTAGAGTGCAATTATATTCATATAGTGATATTGAATATAATTAATGGTAACTTTGGACTTGTCAAGAGTTGACAGAAAAGCCCAAGGCCCATTGGAGCTAGAGTTTTATTTGTTCCCTTTTGGTCCCACTCCGAGCTACATACTAGAGCCCAATTGGAATGGCACAAAAGGCTAACCCAATTAGATAAGCAGTTATATATAAGGAGAGAAACATACAGAATTTCAAAAGGCTTTTCTTAAGGTTTTGATTAAGATCACATAAAAACATGAAATGGTTTGTATGTGAGTGTTGGATATTCTCTTATTCAGTCATTGGAAACTGATTGAGAGATCACATTTCTTGGGCATTAAGTGGAATTGGAGTGAAGATTAAAAGTGTTCCTAAGTACTTCTAGTCTTTTGTTTTGAATTTCACCACACCAAGGTACGCTCTCTTATTCTTGAATTCTGAAACTTACATAGTATATGTTATCAATTGCGAACGAAGTAGATTCGTTAGTTTTCCACTACATATGTTTTTGTATATGGTACAAACATATATTTTTCCAACAATTGGTATCATAGCGGTCTTCAATTTCGAATATATATAACATGTTTTGTGAGTTTTGGAATTAGAGATAATAGTTTCATATTGTTAAATGATTATGCATTTAATTTTCTACATGGTTGTTGAAACTATGGTTTGAAAAAAACTGATATTGATGTTATAATGCTATTTAAATTTGAGTTTAAGTATGTTAAATTCAACTTTAAGGCTATAGCATCAATGAAATTCAGTTTTGATATCAAATTCTCTCTATTATGTTCATATGGTGGTTGTTTGTTCATGAAAAACTGTTGAAAACTGTCCACCTCTGCTATCTAAAAACCGAAAACACGCATTTTTTGCGGGTTACCTTCTCGAGAAGTTACTCGTAAAATGTCTCTGAAGTACAAAACTTTTCGATAAGCTTTACTCGCGAAACAGTCACGAGTCAGTTGCGAAAGTTTCTGTCTGAATTTTGTATTTTCACTGTTTTGCCTTAACCCAATTTCGTGGGAAGAGCTTAGTCACAAGCTTCTCGCGAAAATGCCTCTAATGTTTGGTTTGATTTTTTATAAGTGTTTTCAAATGTATAAAGAGCGAGGCTGTGTGTGATGAGATTACACATGGTTCTAACTAAAAGACCTAATGAGATCAAAGATATTAGTTAAATAGAACTCTTAGTCCTAAATAGTTTGGGACTTGTCTTTTAAGAAACATTCTAATGAGATTGGAATTGTTGTATAATTGAAAGTTCATAATTTATTTTAATTAGAAGTTTTAATAAGATTAAAACTTAATTAAAAGGTATATAGTTTCTAATGAGATTAAAATTCTTAATCAAATAAGTTAAGGATAGAGTTCTATATAACTAATTTTTGATTCATTAGTGATTAAGGAATCCTAAATAGTTTAGGACTTCCATTTTAGTTAGTGATTCTAATAAGATTAGAGTCTTTATCAAGTGCAAGGTTATTAGTTGTGATGGGATCACAATTATTTAAAGAAAAACCCAAATAATGAGTAGGAGTTTTGAAATAACCCTTTTGTTAAGTTTGTTGTAATGTGAATAGATACCTTGTCTTGACTTCAAGTCTTGTATTTCATGCGGAGGATATTTATTTCACAGGTTACAAGGTTAAACTTTTTTGTGATTACACGAATGATCGTTATGCTATTATGACGTGATTAAGTAACATCACATTGAATTTAAACAATTAAACACATTTGATGTGTAGGGTTAAAATTGTGATTAAATCACAGTGGTTTCATTACAAACCACTTGTTTTAAAATTTCTAGTGGGAGAGAGATACAAGGGTTGGATCTCACGACCTTCATTGTCAGTTCATAGTGGTGTGAGGAAAACATCTCGTCTTGGCCTCGAGCCTTGCGTTCCATGCAGAGGATGTTTATTTCTTGGTACTACAAGATTGAACTTCCCGGTTTATAGTGGTGTGGGCAAGCACCTCGTCTTGGCCTTGAGCCTTGCGTTCCATGCGGAGGGTGTTTTGCATCATGGTACTACAAGATTAAACCTTACAAGGGTAGAATTATGTGGCTACACATGGTTCTAGGCAATGGTGTAGGCTAGACTAAGTTTGATAGTATCTTCTATACTGAGTTCTTGCTATTATTACTTAGAGGCTAAAGGAAAAGTAGCAAATTATTTTTGTTTGGTAAAAGTTACCATTATAGCATTAATAATGAGAATATTTCTCGCCTGATCATAGTGGTTGGTATTCACTCTATGCTGATGAATATTAATTGTGGGATTAGGTTGTCGTTGCACCTAGTATACTGTGGTTTTCAGGTTCCATATTATATGGTTATGGATGTAAAATATAATGTCCCTATAATTATGTTCATAGTCTCAAAATAAAGTTGTCTTAAATTTTTGCTCTCTAGCTACTATTTTAAATGAATCACATTAACTAAGAAATAATTTTGGATATGGTGCTTAAAGGAGTTGAAGTACATAAATATGTTTCGATTCAGCATTGTCATAATTTCCTATGCATGATGTATTGATGGAAGATAACTTATGATATGGTCATAGTTTCCATTGAAATGCTAAAATGTTACATTGGCTTTTATCTCAATTTGTGCTACAGCATGAGATGCAAGCGTTAGCACTAGACTTAGACTTCATATTAAGTATAAATGAGAGTTTTGATATAAGTCATATTGAGTGCCAAGAAAAGCTTAAGGAGTTCCAATTCTATATCATTTTATGAAAATATTTTATTTTTAAAAATGAATTGGAATTCTTGAATGTAGAGTTTAAATGTTAATCTTGTTTAGATATGATCCACAAGTCCTTGTTAGAATCATTTGATCAATTCAGATTGTTTTGAAAATAAATTCTTTTTATGTTATCTAAATTGATGAGTGAGTTCTACGCAACGGAAGACATCCTAAAAGCTAAGGCTAGGATCAATATGATTTAATTCAAATTCTTAGCCTGAACTGAAAGGTAAGGGTGGTAAGAAGAGGAATTAAAATATCAAACAGTTGGACAGGCTAAATGCCCTAGTAGTTGCCAAAAGGAAATTAGACGCATAAGTATGACCAAAAGGAAAGTGGTTCTGTTTTGATAAAGCTAAGCATTGTCCATGATTTTTTTCTAGTTGAAAATTTACATGTTTTACTTTTAAAAGAGAAAGCTTCCATCCTTTGGTATAGTATGTTTTGGCACTTATGCCTAGATCTTATTAATCTAAATGGTATTCAAGATTGGTGAAAGATGGGCTTTTAGAACCATTTTTTTGTTATATTCCCAGTCTATGAATTTTATTTGGAGGACAATATAATCTAAGATTCCTTTGTTGTAAAGGAATATAGTTTCAATGACTTCTTTAAGTCAGTGCATACATGAAGGAGGAATAAGACTCTTTTAGAAATAGTAAAGTACATGATAAGTATTTCCATTTGCTTATTATTATTTTTTTTTTTGGAGATATACTCTATGTATTACTATAAATTTTCTAAAATTATTTTCAAAAGTTTGTTCCTAGGACATTTGTCAAATTGTGTATTAGGTGAAAACCTAGTATATGATACTTCCACTTTTGGAGATGTCCAGCACTTGTGCTAGAAAAGAAGTCTAACAAATTGAAATCAAAAGATAAGAAAAATGTGTGTTTATGATGGGTATCCAAAAGGAGTTGCAAAAGATTGTTTTGGTAGTCATAAAGAAGACAAGATGTTTGTAAAGTACAATTACAAAGTTCTTGATGATGACTATGTGAATAATCTTAAAACTAAACGTAGAATTGTTCTAGAAGAAAAATATCAGAATTTGTTGAAAGACAACTATAAAATACATTTAGAAATGAGATGGTTGGATTCGATATACCACAAGACATTATTCTATATATACATATAGCTAGTACACCAGTACAATATCGTAATGGGAGGATTATCAATTATCAAATAAATTCATACTTTTGGAATAAACTTGTGAAGTCATTCCACAAGGATATGAATTTGATCTTCGGTCCTACGTAAAGGCAATAGATGATATGAATATGGATTATTGGATCAAGGTTATGTGAATAGAATTGGATTCTATTTGAAATCTAGAACTTGTAGAGGTGCCTAATGGCATTAAGCCTATTGTTCTCAAATAGGTCTACAAGAAAAATGAGATTGATAGTTTTGAAGGTGTAAACCTTCAAAGTCAAGACTAGTGGGGAAAAGATTTATTCAGAAAGAAATGGTTCGACTATGAAAAGATTTTTTCACCAATAGTCAAGTTTGACTCTATCTAGATTTTTTTATTCATTATATTTCATTTGGATAAAATATGGCAATGGATATCAAGAAAGCTTCTTTTAGTAGCAATCTTGAAGAAAACATCTATATGAGGTAACTAGACTTGTACATAGCAAAGAAATAGTAGTGTTTAGTATGCAAGTTGTTTAAAGTCTATTTATGGACTAAAGCAAGCATCTGAATCATAAAATATCATCTTTGATCAAGCAAGCATCTGAATCATAAAATATCATCTTTGATCAAGGAATCAAATTGTTTGATTTTGATCAAGTATCAAAAGGCCTTATGTGTGTAAAAGCTATATAGAATAATAAATTTCTTAATGTATGTTGATGACATTCTAATAATTTAGAATGATGCAGAGTTATTGTCATCAATGGAGTTTTTTGTTGTCTAATCCAGTTTGATATAAAGTACTTGGGAAAGACTAGTCACATCCTAAGAATTAAACTTTGTTAGAATTTAAAAATTAGGATGTTGAGTCTATCTCAAACTGTTTAAATAGATTAGATTTTAGCCAAGTATAATATGTAATACTTCAAGAAATGATTCTTTCCTTTTAAATTTGAAATTCCTTTATAAAGGACTATAGTCCTAAAACATATAAAAGGAAGAGTATATTAAGATGATTCCTTATACCATATCAATAGGAAGTCTTTATGTTATGCTATATACTAGGCTAAATATCTATTCTGCGGTGGGTATTGTAAGCAAATATCAATTGAATCTAAGATCACTTAATTTAGTAGGAGTAAAGCATATACTCAAAAATCTTAGGAGAATGGAGGATTATATGCTTGTCAGCAAAAGTGAGGTTTTGATGGTTATGGGATGTACAAATGCTGACTTGTAGCTTGATTGTGATTCATGAAGTTAGACTTCAAGATATGTGTTCATCTAGGGTGGTGAAGATACACATTAAGCGTAAATATTATCTCATTAGAGAGATATGAGTATGTGAGAAGTAGTAGATAAGATAATTTGTGCAATAAATCTGGCTGAAACTTGTTTCCAAACCTTACTTTAGAATGACTATGAATTACTCTAAAGGGAGATAAGTGTTGGATATATGGTAAATTGTCTTTGAGGGCAAGTGAAAAATTGTTGAGGTTTATGCCCTAAAATCCAATTTATTGGTATGTCATAAACAATTAAATTGTTTAATTATATGAGACTATCTATAAATGAAGTAATGCGACATTATCTTAGTCCATGAGATGCATGGTATGTGATTTATGTGAAAAGTCATAAAAGATATAAATCACAAGTTCTTTGTAAACTCATAATTTTAGTTCGTAGTCGGTGATGAAATTAAGCATTTCATCTATGAAGACTATAATATATCAATTAAGATGATTTGTCTTGATTATGGAAGTGAAGACTTTTAGTTGATATGCTGATATGTTTTAAGAGTTAAGACATATTGAACTGGACCGCTATGAGATTTATTATTCTCCTAACGACTGTCAAATGAATAATAAATCTCACGACTTCTATTTACAACAACTCTAAATCCTAAGAGAATAATGGACCTGATCATGAGGTGTATGTTACTTTGATATATCAGGAGTGAGATCTATAAGTCATGATCAAAACCTCAGTATGTTGGGCAGCCGCATTTAGTGTTGATAGAACATATATTCCCAATATGGAATTCATAATCTCTTAACAGAGATATAAAATATTCCCTTGAGATAAGTTTAATGGGTTTGATTATTCAGAGTATTGGGCCCAACCACTTTAGTAAGGAATTACTAAAGTATACATTTATGGAGTTGGATTTCATAAATATATGATGAATAACATAAAGGATTAAACTGGGTACTTAAGGATTAAGATGTAGTAATTTTTAAAGTGGCAGTCAACATTCATGACTTTATATTACTACGAATATTTTAATGAAGGGATTGAATATATAATAAAGTTTTGGGATATAATTTATTAATAAGGTCTAAAATGTAATTACATTTATATAGTGATATTAAATATAATTAATGGTAATTTTGGGCTTTTCAAGAGTTGATAGAAAGGCCCAAAACTCATTGGAGCTAGTTTCTTATTTATCCATTTTGGTATTACTACGAATATTTTAATGAAGGGATTGAATATATAATAAAGTTTTGGGATATAATTTATTAATAAGGTCTAAAATGTAATTACATTTATATAGTGATATTAAATATAATTAATGGTAATTTTGGGCTTTTCAAGAGTTGATAGAAAGGCCCAAAACTCATTGGAGCTAGTTTCTTATTTGTCCATTTTGGTCCCACTCCAAGCTACATACTAAAGCCCAATTGGAATAGATCAAAAGGCTAGCCTAATTAGATAATCGGTAATATATACGGAGAGAAACATACAGAATTTTTAGAGGAATGGAAATGGTGTATATGTGAGTGTAGGCCACTCTCTTATTCTCTCTTGAACATATACATATAAACTGGTTGAGAGACCACACTTCTTAGGCATAAGTGGAATTGGAGTGAAGATTAAAAGTGTTGTCAAGTACTTTTAATTTTTGGTTTTGAATTTCACTGCACCAAGGTACGCTCTCTTATTCTTAAATTCTGAAATTCACATAGTACATGTTATCAATTGCGAATGAAGTAGATCCGTTAATTTTCCGCTGCATATGATTTGTATGCGATACAAACCATATTTTTCCAACAAAAACATGGTAGAAAGCAAAGAGACATGCTAGGAAAGCTATAGAACATGTTAGGAAATAAGATAAAGCAAGAAAAAAGTTAGGAAATACAATAAAGCATATTATAAAGCAAGATAAAGCAAAAGGTGTGGAATATAGCTAAAAAGCTACATTTACACCCTTTAAACCTTAAATCCAAGGTCCTAAGACCAAGGAGAGGAAAAAGAGTGCAAGCACACTACCTCTTGATTCTTGAGAAAAGAGAGGAATCAAAGGTTTTTTAATGTGTTTGGGAGAGAATTTAGAGAGGAAAAGAGAGAGAATCATTGCGATGACACTAGTTTCAACCCGTTCTAACGGTCATATCAAAATTAGGGTTTCTAAGGCCCTCGAGAGTCAACTCCGAGTCAAATTTGGTCAAAGTTTACAAAAATCTTCGAGTAGGTCGGTTTTGATGTTGAAACATGAAAAATGTTATTTTGGAATGATTTTGACCAATTTTTACTTTCGGTTAACCTAGGGTTGACCAAGGCCATTTCGGTTAATTTGACCTGAAATGGCACTTTGCTTCGATGCCCGAATGGGTTGCACTACGTCAATCTAGATGATTTTGCGGCCCCTCAGAGAAAAGTTAATATTTTTGAGATTTTCAGATCCTGGCACACAAATCGAGGGCAAACAAAATACAGTGTCTACAATCAATATATATATATATATATATATATATAAATAAAGTTGCGTAGACTTTTGCATTCTTCCCCCCTAACCAAAGCCTTGTATTGTTAGATCATACATCTTAATAATCAATGACGAGCTAGGTAGTCATGTTGATCACCAACTAATCAAGTTTGTTTCCCATAATATTTAAAGCCCAATATGAGTCATTTTGTACTTGAAAAATGAAAGATTCTACACACACTAATTATCTAATAATTTTGAGCCATTTCCTCATAATTTTTAGTCGGAACAAGAATAAGAAATTTCTAATCTAGTAAACACTTCAACAAGAATCTAAAATGGCCTTTATTGTCATATAATTGAGATTTTCTTTAACCAGAGACTTTTATAAGCTTATAGATTAAGGGATAATGTATTAAACAGCCCCTCTCCCGTAAATAAGAAAGGTACTGGTAACACCATGACCTTTCTTTAAGGATTCCTTATTTTTAAATAGATGTAAAGAAACAATACAACATTTACTGAAAAGGAAATTTAAAAAAAAAAAAAATAATTTCATAATATTGACGTGGTTGAGGATTCTTGTGCAGGTGATCCTGGCGGAGAAAATAAGAAAGGCTTTGGAGGAATTTTTAAGGCTTCTATGTTTCCTTCTAACATTTCAATCACTTTACTTATAGATGGCCTATCAAATGGATTTGTCTGTATGCACCACAAGCCTGCTAAGATCATCTTCCTCACCATTTCATTTTCCTCTATTGTCATATTACTCGAAAATCCTAAATCACTGTCTAGCTCGAGACACCTATAAATCGAATGCGAAAAATATATCTCACTGGTATGGCTTACTACAACACCAATTTTCTTTTTTCCTCCAACTATCTCCAAAATCATCATTCCATAGCTATAGACATCAGATTTGTGTGAAACTTCTCCAAAGTTCCTACAGAACACTTCTGGAGCTATATACCCAATTGTTCCTCTAGCACCAGTGATTGATATGTTACTCCCTTCTTGTGTACAGAGCTTAGCAAGTCCAAAATCAGAGATCTTTGGGCAAAAATTTTCATCTAGAAGGATGTTATGTGGTTTTATGTCAAAATGCAAGATTCTTGTATTGCAGCCACGATGTAAGTACTCAAGCCCCCGAGCAATCCCAATTGCAATTTGGAACAATTTTTCCCATTCTAAGAGCGGAGTGATTTTCTCGGAGTTGCAGTTGTGTATGAACTTTTCAAGTGATCCATTGGGCATGAACTCATAAATGAGAGCTCTTTTCAGACCATCTATACAAAATCCTAGGAGTGTGACAATATTAACATGGGAAGTTCTACTAATACTTGCAACCTCATTGATAAATTCTTCTCCATTTCCTTTTGATGCATTCAAGACCTTCACAGCCACAAGACGACCATTGAGTAGCCTTCCTTTGTAGACTCTACCATAACCTCCCTGACCCAATTCATCTTTAAACGAGTTAGTTAATTTTTTGAGCTCAAAGAATTTATATCTATTTAAAGCTGGTGGTCGGTAATTTCTTATGAAGGCCTCAAGATCACGTCCATTTTTTGTTGATGTAGTTGACCTCTTACTTCTAAGCCAGCGAATAGTGATATAGGTCAGTAACATTCCAACTCCTGAGGCAGCAAGACCTGCGGTATAATTAACATGATTTAGATGGTCGAGGTTATACCCAATGCCTTCCAAGGTACCGAAAGTGACACTTGCAATTGTCTTTAATAAATTTTTTGATCAACTATTGAGTAAAGATATAATGACATATTGCAAAAGAACAATATATTCTGATTGTCTAAATATAAAATATATTTTCTTTAGTTATACACTTCCACGTAATCTCTTTTCTGTTGGTATCTCACCTACAAATAGCCATAAAATGTTGGTCCTGCTATGGTCTGCAAAGAAAAATAAATATTCGTTAGTCATTACACATTGTGCCGAAAAATAATTACTTACAAGTTTCATGTATTGTTGTACTATACCACATTTCTACTACTACGCATAGAAGATAATATAAGGCATTGTAGCACCCCAAAATTTTAAAATAACGATTATTATTTTTGATAAGGGTAATTCCAAAAAAAAGGTGTTAAACTCGTTCACATAAGATGAAGCCAACAGTCTCAAAGAACCCGTCAACTATACTGTGAATTCAGAGAAGAAAACAACGATATTGTATGGCCGACAAGTCCTTTTTGAAGCCGACGACTTCACCTCCAACCGGACGAAATCTGGGTAAGACACCCATTATGCTTAGACTGGATAAGAAGCTGACGGAAGGAAGCTGATGGGGAGAAAGAAACTTGTGATGGGTCCAGCATGGCCTTGCTTGGCCTCCACGAATGTATATATAAGGAAACATCTTGTGCCCTACGGTTAATCCTAATCAAGAGGATCCCTACAAGGAAAGGATCCCGCAAGATACGTGTATTAATGAGGATTTTCCCTACAAGGAAAGACTCTCTCCGTCAAGAAACGGATGACAACTTTACGTTACTATAAAAATCCCAAAACCCTCACAAACCAAGGTGCGCATAATTTACCCCAGATCTGGCACTCTAGAGTTGTGAAATTTCTCTAACTTGATCTTCGGAGGGTATTTGGCTGGTACCACACCGGTACTTTCTACAAGGTCTTCTTTGTTTCTATTTTGCAGGTGTTATCTTAAGCACGTGAGGACTATGCGAATTTCTAATGATTTTTGGCATCATCAATTTTTCTATTTATTTGTTCCACATATCATAAGAAGAGGATTTAAATTGTATAATCTCCAGAAATCATAAGTTATATGCTCACATAATTTGTAATGGAAATGTTAAAAAGTCCAAAAACCTAACTATTTAACCCATTCTTTTCTCTTTTGCTCATGCCACCTTTTGTTCGGCCAACACCCCCATCTTATATCACCCTCTCTCTCTCTCTCTCCCTCTCTCTCTCCAAAAGGTGTTAGCCACCTTTTATTCGGCTAACACCCCCACCTTAATGGACGACCTTGCATAGTTAGTAAGCCATCAATGAAAAATATGTAATCATTCAAGGACATTCAACACATTAAATGACGACCATTACTCATCGGCCTTAAACTCCCATCAAAACAATAACTGTTACACCTTGGACAATGACCACCTACAATTATGTAAATGAAGACATTTATGAGCACAACGGCTGCCTAGGCCACTTATAAAAGGGATATTCTACCTCAATTATGAATGTGTGAGCAAAATACTATAAAATACTAGTTCCCACAAGCGGTGCCAACCGATGATGTACAAATTCGTTAGTGAGTCAATCGTCCACAAGGATAGTGACTGAGGGTATCTAAAGAATTAAAGGTGAAGAACCGACAAAAAATGCCGATGGGATACTAGTCAAAGACCCTTTGAAGGTTAAGTCAGAGACTGAATGATCTCCAACAACTCTAAAAAGTATAAGAGCTAGAAAATTCCATGTAACTTGGAGAAAGGGGGGGGGGGGGTTGGTGCATATATAGTGATATACAGCTGACCAAGATCCCATGAATGTAGATTATTTCTTTAGATGGGGAGTATGGAATTAATGCTCTAAGATCCTCAGGCTTAACTTCTCATGTTTAGGGGAAACGAATATGTAGAAGGATCTTTGGGCGTGGCGTTCAAGTTCTTTCCTTATAAAGACACTTGAGTGGAGGACACATAAACAATGTGGAGCTAAGTATGGAGACACATCTGTCTGGATGGAATCATTCATCACACGAGGTGGTATCAAACGAATCCATGTTTGACTGTTGCTCTAGGAGTTATCAGCACATGGGATGCTTGACGATACACACAAGGCCTAACGATCCATGATTACCTAACTAACCTAAGGAGGTGTGACCTCGCTTGAGTGCTTGACGATGCTATTGGGTATGATGATTCCTTAGTCCATGGTGAATCTAGGGTGTTAGATATTTTGAGATGGTGAAAATTTCCTCTATCAGTCTTTATTCTACTAAAGCCGGGAATTTAGCTCTTCTTGCCAAGCTAAACTGGAGAATTATTGAGGTACCTGATTCTCTTTGGGTCCGTGGCCTTAGAAAAGTGTTGAATTCTAGGAGAACACCTTTTTTTTTCATGGCAAATGGACATCTCTGGGCACCATTTGTTTTTGTATCTCTGGACCTATTAACATCAATGAAGACTCTTCTCTTGTCAATCACGTTCTAGATGGGAATAAGCAATGTGATTGTGGTCCCTCTCTTTTGTCTTACCTAGATCCATTATTGTTATCCTTTTAACTACCTTTCTTAATCTTTCATCTTATTAAACTCTTGGACTTGGGGCCCTTCCAAGGATGGAAAGTTTACTCTCAAAGTTGCCTACCTATTGGCAAAGGTATTATTCTCGCAAAATCCACCATCATTTCATGCTAACTGGCTTTGGAAAGGTAAGACTACTCAGAGAATCCAATGTTTCATTTGGCTTTGCTCCTTCAACAGTGTTCTAGCATGAGACATCTTGAATTCTACTCTCTCCCAAAAAAATCACTTTACCTAGGTCCTTCTAGGATTCATCTCAGCAAGGCCAATTTGGTTCTTTCAAGGATAATACACAAAGTAATAAAGGAAGAACAAGAATAACACAAAAACAAATAGAAATAGATAACTTGCCCCCACACTCTTGTTACTAAAGGGCTATTGCAAACTTGTCCCCATGATACAACCAAGTTGTTGGGTTCAACAGATAGCAATTTTGGAAAATGACCACAAGATTTCTTGTGTTTCTCTCTAACTTATTATTCTGGAGAAGGACCACAAGATTTCAAGTGAACATAAGCTTCTATTTATACTCATAGGGTTATATTTCATCAGAAAACATGTATGGGGAATTAAAATGTTTCATAAAACCATTCACAAAGATTGAAAACTTTTCAAACATTCATAAAGTTACTAGAAAGTTCTGTAGAAAATTAAGTCTTAGGAGTCTTGATCGATTGAGACGAATCAAGTATCGATCGAAAGAGCTTTTCGATCGATCAATTAGGAATTGAATAGCGATCGAATCATCCAAAGACTCCAGGATTATTTTTCGCACCATTTTGATCAATAGAGTAAAAGCTTTGATTGATCGAAAATCCTTATTTTCGAATTTCACTTAGAAAATTCCAAAACTTGAATTTTCACTTTATGAAACAATATTCTTTGAACTCAAACATCATTATTACAACCTATCCATGTATATACCTACATATACAACAGGTTCAAGTTCTAAACTTCATAGTTATTAATTATGGTGATTTGGTAATTTTTGTTTTTCCTTATAGAACAAAGGGATATCACTAATGTCGCTTTGATACTTTGTTAAATCTTATTCAATGCTTTTAGAGAGAAAATAATGAGACACATTGAAGGTAAATGTCCTTCATCAATCTGTTTATTAAACTTAATGATTAATTATAAGTCTCTATTCTTATATAAGCGAACTAGAGCAAGGTGGGATAGCTTAAACTAAGCCAAAAAAAATTTAAAAGAACTATTTCACTTGGGCTAACAAAAAACCTAACTTCTGTAAGGAAACAAACAATCATAATCTAACATATATTGCTTTATCTACTGACTTTACAAGCAATTTCTTTGTAATTCATGTTTAATTCTTTGTATTTGTGGCTTAGTTTGTAACTGGAATGGTCTTATGTGTTCAAGATAGTGCTACTGAAGTGTAGATTTTGCATCCATGAGTTGGAGTTTGGCACCCATGAGTTTGGCATGTGACTATCATTTAAAACATTTTTGGTACATACTTCGTGAGAAAAACTTGCAAGTCACTTGGAATTTCACACTCATAAATTTGTCGAATTTGAGGATAATTAGTTATTTAGATCACCTATTGTATCTTTCCCCTTCCCACTATAAATACACTAATTTCCCACAATTTTAAACCTAAGTCCCCATCTAGGAGTTGAGAGAATTGCATCCATTATTGAAGAGAATCAAACTTCATCAATTCTCTAATCTCTTTCCTCTCAACATAGCCCAACCCTAAGAGGAGATTACCCAAATCCCAATCATCACCATCCATTGAGTGTTATGCATGAATTGGATTGCTGGGAACCATTGGAGCTTGCCAATTTTGGCCTTGGAGGCTTGATTGTGCAACTAGGCTTGGTTGTGGGATCCGATGCCTAAGTTAGAGAAAAAACTTGATGTCATTGATTGCGAGTAGGTGCTTGGATGGCTCGAGTACAAAATTGCAACACTACTTGGAGGGTTACGGATATCAATTTTACTACAACCATCTATACTTAGTGGATTATTTTGATGGCTAGTCATGTACAGGTTTTTATGCCAAGTACTACAGTTTCCCTCCTCAAAAACATATCCGGTGTTTTCGTGTGGTTTGCTTCTCTTTAATTATTGTCAATTACTCATTTAAATTGCTTTATTACGCTTATTCATGCAATTGTTAGAATTCATGCCTAGTTCAATTGGTTAATCATGTACACTTTTCTTAAATTGATAAACTAACCTTAATTAACTTAGCCTTAATTAAAATTTGGGGTCTAAGTTATTTCTTAATTACATTGCATTAGGTAAATTCTTAGAAACGACTATTGTTTTAGCATGATTTAAAACTCAACTTTTTGTGCTTGTTTTCTTCTTCAACAAATCATGGAGAAAAGAACAAGGTGAGATGTTGAACATAAAGACTACATAATAAGATTGTTGGAATTTTCTTAGGATGTGAGAGAGAGGTTGTCTGTGGTGTTTAAAAGTAAATAATCAATGGGAACAGTGCAATGTTAAGACCATTTTTTTTTCATTTATCTCTTTTATAAGCCACTCATAGCAATTTAGTAATATACTTTGGCCATGAAGAAACTAATACTATCACTTATGTGCTAAAAGATTAAAAAAAAAAAAATGTACTATCAATTATACATATTCCCCTTATTGAAAATTTTTTATCATAAACCAATATATATTGATGATGCAATGAATCGACAGTGAATCAATCGTCCAAATGCACAATGGCAAGGCAGTACTTGAAAACTGAAAAATCTACAAACTAGACCAGTGTGGTACCGACCAAAGACCTTCTAAAGGTTATGTTAGTAACTCAATAGTTTCCAATAACTTCAAAAGTGTAAGAGCTAGGAAATTATGCATAACTTGGAAAGGAGGGGGCTTGGTGCTTATATAGAGGTATAGAGATAACCAAGTTCTTGTGAATTTAGGCTTTGATAAAATGCACTTTACTTGTATATGGGTAATTTTAAGTGGATTCTAGAATATTATGAAGTGTGTCTTACAAAAAAAAAAACAAGTGGTATTATTGAAGACATGAAGACTGCACAAAGAAACGAGTGCGAAAAGCTTAAAATAGTGAACCTCGACACAAGCTCAATACAAGCTTCTATTGAGATTTAATGAACCTCGATACTATTCGATCTATTGAGCTTCCTAGATCTAGAAATTCCAAATCTGTTTTTTGACCCATGATGACTTGGACTTCTAGGGTTTCGTTTACTAATCTCTTAGATGATGTAGAAAGATTATTTTTTAGCCATTATCATACACAGAGACTTACATAGAGAATCTATACACTTATTGTGAAGCTACTGCGTTCTTATGTGCCTTAGGGTTTTGTTGACAAGTTGCTTCCTTCTCTTCAAGTGTATTGAAGAACTTGCGTCTAACAACAAGCTTCAAGTTGCTTGGAGTTAGCCACGTACATGCATCCATGCAAAAGGAAGAAGTCTCTACAAAATCAATTGTAGGTTGGTATTTTAGGATAGGATGGGTAGTGGTAAGATTCTTTGTACTTCTAGTCACTTGATTTTGATTAGTGGAGTCTTGAGATTGGTGACCTGAAATTCACCCGGTGAGATTTTTGTCTTGTTAGTGGTTTTCCCCATTAATCAATAAATCACCGTGTCAAATTTACTTTCCACTGCACTCTAAATTATTTGGTGATTTGTTTGTACCTCCACAATATTTGCATAAAATATGATCTAATTAATCAACTTGAGTAATTAGTTAATTAACTAGGACCAATCCATAACCCACAAAGAGTGTAAGGGAGTTGAAGTCCCAAGATCCTTTGGTCCAATTTCCCATACTTGGAGGATACGCACATGTAGAATTTTTTGGCGTGGTGGGCAAGTTCTTTTCATATGGAGATAGTAGAGTGGAAGACACACAAATAGCTTTGGAGGACTAACTGTTAAGGGTCGTTCATTAGGGGGTATTCATCCGTCACCGTGGTGTACTGAACAAGTAGGCGTTGGTCAAATTGTTTTAGGGTTACTAAATACAGGTAGCTAACGACCCATTTGCACTTGACGATCCCTTGGAGACATGACGATTTTAATGTGTTAGATTTATTTTGGCTCGGGCAAAGTATTCTCTATCATATATGAATCCAATATGGGAAGGATTGTGATCTCTGGGTTCACAGCAAAGGCAATATGAAAACAGAGGATGTCCAGTTTGGATCATGGTTGAAAACGGAACCTACAAATATGTCAAAGTGGAAGGTGATCATGCTGGGGGGATTTGATAGCCCGAAAACTAACTCTCCCCATGAAAATGCAAGACTTGTGGACAGCTCGGTTCAAGAGCAGGTGCAGCGTGATGAGGAAAAGCCTCGGGTAGCCCCAGTTGAAGATCAAACTCCCATGGACAGCGAGGATATTGAAGTGATCAATAGCTTTGAACAAACCTTGGACGATAGAGATATTCTGAATAGAAGGGATAAATTTGAAGCTCATATTAAGGAGATTGATTCGGATCTTCAATTTAAAAGTACAGATTTGTTTGATATAAATTCTACCCCATCTCTAAGTTCAGAAGCTTGTCCCATAGTTGCCATAACCGGTACCTCGGACTCTCTTAATCAAGTTTCAGGAGTACCACAAGTGGACACAAGTCTAGAACCTAGCCCACAAGTTCTACGCAATGCAAACACTAATATATCCGGATACTTCGCTTATGGCTAGCATTGATCATAGCAGTTACAAAAGGAAGCATTAAGATGATGGGACAAATAGTGTGAACACTGCACTAAGCAAGAAATCAAGGGGGTGCACGAAATAAAAAAGTTCAGCAAAGTTCTGGCACGAAATAAAAGTCCATCAATCCGTGGTGGCTACTGTGTAGCGCCACCGGGCCCAATGAGTCTCCTAAATTGGAATTTCTGAGGGCTTGGGAACCCTCAAACAGTTTGTACCCCCCAAAGAGTGGTGCAACGGGAAGCTCCTAGTTTAGTTTTTCTAATGGAAACTAAACTTTCAGCGGAAGAGATGAAGAGGAAAAGAGGTTTGGTTGGATTATAGAATGGCTTTATGGTTTCAAGTCAGGGGAGGAGTGGTGGTCTTACTCTACTTTGGAACCATGGGGCTGATGTATCTGTTCAAATACATGGTACATTGACACCTAATTGATGGAGGAGGGACCAATGGTCGTTGTCGATTCATTGGCTTTTATGGTTAACCGGAGACAAGCAAAAGAGAGGAGACTTGGAGTTTGCTTGAGCACCTTGGTCGTAACAACACCCTGCCATGGGTATAAATGGGTGATTTAAATATAATTCTATATGTTAATGAGATTTATGGTGGCAATTTCAGACCACAAAGCAAGTGGATCGATTTCGTATGGCCTTAAATTGCTGCTTTCTTTGAGAATTGGAGTACTTTAAGCCCACGGTTCACTTGGCACAAGCTATTTGCTTATGGTAGGAGCATTTGGTCCAGGTTGGATAGAGCTTTGGCTTCCACTACCAGGTTTGGTAAGTTTTCTAACGCCAAATTATATCATATTTCAAATACTGCCTCTGACCACTGTATTCTAAGTCTTCGATTAGGATTGGGGAAGGTTCAATATAGAGATCAGTCCAAACGGTTTCGCTTCGAAGCGGTGTGGCTTCGTGATTAGAAGTGTCATGAGGTTGTTTCTGAGGCTTGGGAGAGAAGATTGCTGACCCATTCAGGTTTTCCTTTGTTTAATTTCTTGAAGGCTTATAGGGAGGATCTCACAGTTTGGAATAAGAGGGACTTTGGCCATGTTAGGCATCGGATTTCTCAATTGCAGCAAAAACTCCAAATCTTCGAAGTTTCAGGTACACCTTCTATTGAGGATCTACGAGCTACCAGGCAAGATTTGAACACGTGGCTGGACACTAATGAAGTCATGTGGAAGCAGCGTTCTCGTAACACTTGGCTCAAGTTGGGTGATAACAACACAATCTTCTTTCATACTAAAGCTTCACATATAAAAGCTCGAAACTCCATATTGGGCTTGAATGATCCTAATGGTGTTTGGCAAGAAGATCCATGAAATATTGAGGAGGTGGCTACTAAGCATTCTACCACCTTGTTCATAACCTCAAATCCATCAAACTGGGAGGAGTTAAATGCAGCAATTGAACCGGTTGTTTCTAAATCGATGAATTATTTGTTGACAAGAGAATTTCAAGCTTCAGAAATGGCCCAATCTTTGAAACAAATGCACCCAACGACGGCTCCTGGCCTTGATGGTATGCCTCCGCTCTTTTATCAAACCTTTTGGCCTTTAGTTGGTGATTGTGTTGCTAAATCAGTGTTGGATTTTCTCAACTTGGGTATTGCCCCTCCTAATTTCAATGAGACACATTATTCTCATCCCAAAAATTAAAAATCCAAGAAATATGACTGATTATAGGCCCATTAGTTTATGTAATGTGGTGTATAAGCTAGCATCTAAAACTTTGGCCAATCATATGAAGTCTGTGTTATCTAGCATTGTCAATGAGAACCAAAACGCCTTTACTAAGGGCCGTTTTATTAAAAATAATGTGTTGGTGGCCTTTGAAACTATGTATCATATTAGTCAGAAGAAAAATGGAAAGGTGAGTGACATGGCTCTAAAGCTTGACATGAGTAAAGCATATGATAAAGCATCTGATAGGGTTGAATGAGCATGTTTGGAAAATATTATGATCTGGTTAGGTTTTCATAGGAAGCTGGTGGATACTATTATGTCATGTGTATCATCTATTGTTTACTCTGTTTGCATTAACGGGCAACTCTAGGGCCATATTATCCCATCTCGACGTCTACACTAAGGGGATCCTCTATCTCTCTATTTGTTTTTGCTTTGTGCAGAGGTTCTTTTAGCATTTCTTCATCGTGCTTTAGAAAAGGGTTCAATTACTGGTATTTCGATTAGTTGCCATGCTCCTCAGATTTTCCATTTATTCTTTGTAGAGGATAGCCTGATTTTCTATCAAGCGACTTTTGAGGAATTTACAAAGTTAGAGCGTATTTTTTCCTAGTATGAAGCTGTCTCTAGCCAACAGTTGAACAGGAATAAAACAACACTTTTTTCTCAGTAAAAATACTCCTCAAGCCATTCCAAAAAAATTCGCTTTGGTGCACAAGTCATCCGCTAACATGAGAAATATCTAAGCCTTCCCTCCCTTGTTGGGTGGAACAAGCAAAACACTTTCATCCAACTCAAGGAAAAATTGGGTAATAAACTCTTAGGGTGGTAGGAAAAACTTTTATCCAATGCGATGAAAGAGGTTCTTATTAAATCAGTCGCCCAAGCCATTCCAGTTTATTCTATGGGTTGTTTTAAAATTCCAGACTCAATTTGTGATGACTTAGCAAGCATGATGAGGAGTTTTGGTAGAGGCAAAACAATGGGATGAACAAGACTGCTTGGCTGAGTTGGGAGAAAATGTGTCAGCCAAAGGCGGAAGAGGGGGTGGGTTTTCGGGATTTGAAGGCTTTTAACATAGCTTTATTAGCTAAGCAGGGGTGGCGACTTCAAACTTGCTAGAATTCTCTATTTCACCATGTTTTTAAGGCTAAGTATTTTCCCAACCATGATTTTATCATTGCTAGTTTGAGGTGTGCACCACCCTTTGCATGGAGGAGTATTATGTCGTCTCAACAGGTGGTGAAGGCAGGATGCTGATGGCTTATTGGCAATGGAGAGAGTGCTAGTGTTTGGGGAGACAAGAGGCTACCTAACCCTACTACCTTTCAAGTATCAACTCCAGTTTGAGTTTTACACCCTTGAACTCGTGTATCGGAGTTGATTGATCATCAGAATGGGGCATGGAACTCGGTGTTGGTTTAGTAGGTTTCTCTGAGCATGAAGCAGATTCCATCCTAGCAATTCCTTTCAGCCCGTTCCTTCCTCCTGATACTAGAGTTTGGGCTTTTACTTCATCAGGGCATTACTCAGTTGCTAGTCTGTATCGGGTAGCACTCACAGCTAAGGTGGAGGCACAGAATAATGGGAGCAGTAGGGAGAATTTAGACCCTCAGCAGATGTATTCTTTCTGGAAAATTTTTTGGAAGCTTAAAGTTCCAAATAATATTCACTCCTTTATATGGCGAGCTTGTAAAGATATTCTCCCGACGAAGTCCAACCTGGCACACCAGCATATTATCAAGGAGAACAACTGCGAAGCTTGTGGGATGGAGGTGGAAGATTCTGGGCACTTATTTTTGAACTGTCTAAAAGCTCAGGAAGTCTGGGAAGTTTTGGGTCTATTTGGGGATGTTGAGGTGGGCCGAATCATGTCTTTCATGGATCTGCTTTGGTTGCTGAAGTTTGCTTAGAACTTGGATGTAGAGAAGTTGGCTCTATTTACCACGCTAGCTTGGTGTCTTTGGACTACTTGAAATCAAGTGAGAGTGGGGGGTGTTCGCAAGTCAGCCAGGCATATTTTTCAGTGGGCTCAATCGTATTTGGAGGACTTTTAGCTAGCAAACATTCTTCCTACCCAGCCACGGATTTTATCGGAAGTTTATTGTTCACATCTAAAACCTCCTTGGCACAAGGTAAATGTGGATGGCGCTGTCTTCTCGACTCTCAAATATGTTGGTTTGGGTATTGTGGTTCGGGATCAATGGGGGTAATGTGGCAGCGACAATGAGCAAGCTTGTGGCAGCTCAGTTGGGTTCACTAGAGACGGAAGCGAAGGCTATGGAAGAGGCGATCCTGTTTGCTAGAGAGACAGGATTTCCTCAAGTCCTCTTGGAGAGTGATTCTCTGATAGTCTAGGTTGCACCGACACGGCATTTTTGCCAAAGTGTCGGTGTCCGACACGTGTCGGACACCGATACCGGTACGACTCGCCGGACTCCGGTGTCCGAGCGGTGTCGTTTTTTTTTTTTTTTTTTTTTTTTTTTTTTTTTTTTTTTTTTTCGCTTCTCCGACACGGCGCCAACACGGGGCTGACGCGGAAGACACGCCAGTTGTTGAAAAAAAAAACAAACAAACAAAGAAAAATTCAAGATTTTGAGAGACCGGCGAGCTCCGGGCCGATCGGCGAGCTCCATCTGTCCCTCGCGAGCGCTACATCGGGCTGACCGGCGAGCTCCGTTTGTCCCTCTGTCCTTCCGATCTCTCTCTCTCTCTCTCTCTCTCTCTCGGCGTGGACAGGTCCTTCCGATTTCTTTTTTTTCCTTCTTCTTTTTCCTTTCTTTCTTTTATCTGCTGACTGCTTCAGCCCCTTTGTTTCGTGAACTGTGGCGTGTTATATTTATAACACCCAGCTTTTTTTTTTTTTTTTTTTTTTTTAATCCCACTTTCTGGGTTATACTTTACTGTGTGTATATATATATGTATTTTTTTTTTCTTTGCTCAGCCTTGCCTTATAAATTATATCATTTATTATAAATTTAGTGATTTTTGTTTTTGTGTGTCTTGCTGTAATTTTATTTATTTATTAAAGTTAAATATTGTAGGTGATTTTACTAAAGCTTGTTTTTGTGATTTTTGTTTTTGTGTGTTCTGCTTGTTTTTCTTTTATGTATTTAGTTTGTTATTGAATGTAACCTATTTAAACTTTTGGTTTGTACTCTAAACATTTTATGTGTATTATTGTACTACTTTGGGTATTAGTTTACTTATTCGTAGTTCTTATATAATTTAAATTCTAGACATATACATATTTTATGTCTAAAAATATTTAAAAATATGCCTAAATATAAAAATTTAATTAATTATTTAATTGCCGTGTCCATGCCGTGTCGTGTCCTACTTTTTCAAAAATTGCCGTATTCCCGTATCCGTGTCCGTGTCGTGTCCGTGTCCGTGTCCGTGTCCGTGCAACATAGCTGATAGTTATTCATTCCCTAAATGGTGTTGTTGCCCTGCATGCCAGTATAGCTAACATTATTTCTAGTTTTCTTCAACTCCTTGGTCGTTTTAGACAGGTGCAATTTGCTAATGTCTCTTGTACGGGCAATAAGGCATCTCATGGTCTAGTTCAGTATGCTAGGAATATTTTTGATTTTGTAATTTAGATAGAGGAATCTCCATGTATTATTGAACGCGTTATATTGCTTGGTGTACTATTTTTATCCTTGCTGAATAAAATTTCTAGTCTTCATATCATTTAAAATATATATATATATATATATATATATATGGGTCCAATCATTTTTGTCATTCTTTGACTTTTCTATTCAATCCTACATAATCCCCTCCCTCTCCCACGTAGATTTTTTTAGAAATAGAGATAGTTTAATAGGAAGAAGGTGAAAAGTTCCCATATGCAGATTCCCCAAGTAACACAGACGATTCGAAAATGATAAGAAAGGAATAATCTAGGAAATATATATATATTTTTTTTCTTCATCATCCTCCGGATATGAATCGGTCAATATCAATGTCATCACTATGCCCCCTTCCTCACACTTTTCCTTTGCAATTCGAAGTCCCCCCTCATGCCGTGGAAAACGGGGAAAAAAAAATTATATATGAGTAATGCTACAAACTATTTTATAACATTTTTACCAATTGTTAATGTAACCAACCTTTTATTAGTTTTTATCTAGACCCATCATTTATATTATTTTTTTATTTACTAATAATCACTCACCACATTAGTAGTTTGTAAAAAATTTTGTAAAATAATTTGTATTTCTAGCATTATTATTATTATTAATATTATTATTATTATTAATAATAATAATAATATTATTATTATATATAGTAGATTCCACGAGTAACACAGACAATTAGAAAATGATAAGAATGGAATAATCTAGGAAATATATATTTTTCTTCATTATCTTCCGAATATGAATCGGAAGTGTCAATATCAATGTCATCACTATGGCCACTTCCTCACACTTTCCCTTTGCAATTCGAAGTCGTCCCTCATGCCGTGGAAAACGGGGAAAATTAATATATATATATATATATATATATATATATAAAACATTTAAATTATCTGTCGGCATATTGCTATCATTTTATCAAAATTGAAAAAACAAAGTACTATAATTACAAATATCTTTACAAATTATTATTATTATAATATTTTATTAGTTGTTATTTGATATATTATTAATATCACTTTTTTATCTATTAGTAACCGCTCACTAATTTAATAATTTATAAAAAAATGCGTAGTTCCAATATTTTCCTTTAAGAGTTTTCTACAAGAAAAAGAAGTTTTAGCTTATATCGGTTTGTTCGGGTAAGAAATATCTATCAAAAATTCGAAATGCATAACAAAAGACGATTAGAAACCCAGGCAAGGATGCAGTTATAATTCGTTGCAAAATAAACCTAAAGCAGAGAAGAATTTTTTTTCAAAAAAAATAAAAAGAAGAAGAATTTTTCATGTGGAAACGTGCATATCAGTCCCACACTCCCACATCCACATGATAATGACAGAGAACATACCTTTGCAGCTGCCTCTACGTATGATACCATCGTTGCAAAAGCAAAACAACTCCTCAGCTATGATGTTGTATCCACAATACCCTCCAGAGCTTTCACATGTACCGCAATTCTTGACTCTCCCCCAATCAAGCAGAAAGCCACCATTCATAGCCATACCAAACCCACCAATCAAATTACCAGTATTGATCTGAGTCTGTTTCACCGGCACCACCACTTTCTCCTCGCAATTCTTTGACCAATCAAAGTCCTCCGTCTCATGATTCTCCACAAAAACATAAGACCGGTTGGTACCAATATTCAAGCACGGGATGGAAGGCACAGTAGGAGGGTAGAAAGTGCAATTAAAGTTGAAACTGAGATTCAAATCCATTGAAGAATATTTCAATGGTAGCGTTCCTAGAGAAACGTTATGACTTGCCCTCGGGCACGATTGGTTGGTGACATCAATATCCACAAGGGTGAGAGTATAGTCGGTATAATTTATATCTTTCACATAGTACGTATGCCAGTCACCAGGTAATCCAAGTATGACCTTGCCTTCCTCGCACCTAACACCAAACCCCTCGTAGCCACAAAGTTGCTGTTCAGAGACATTATGAACCCAAAAAGGGTAGCTGATGGTAACGTTACCACAGTGGTGTGTTGGGCATCTTGTTGACAAAGGACTAGAATTGGTGCCTAAGGAGTTGAAGAAGAAGAAGAAGAAGAAGAAGGAGAGGATAAGGAGGTAGCTAAGGAATTGTGACATGGTGAAGTGTTTGAAATTGGTACATGAAAATGTTTGCTGTTTTCGTGAGCTGGGTTGGATTGCTTATGTATAAGCACAAATATTTTGGAATTAACTGCATAAAAATTTTTCTCTCCATATTAGGGGTGACAAAATCAACCCAAATCTATTTACTCACCAAAACCCGTCCAATTATTAACTGGGTCAACTGGGTATTAACCTAATTAAGCTCAGTTAACACTTATGTTAATTAGGTTTTAACTGACTACCGAAGTAGACCCAAAATATGACCCAAGTATCATTTCTATGAATCTCTCAACTAAAAAGATACCCAAAAACCATTAAAAAGACCAAAATACCCTTGAAACCACCAAAATAATTATATAAAAAAAAAACACTCCAAAATGACCATAAATATCCTGAAATCTCTAAAATAACCAAAATACTCTCTAAACCTTTAAAATAACCAAATATGCTAAAAAACCACTAAAATGACCAAAATATCCCTAAAATATCTCAAATTAACAAAATACCCCTAAAATCTCTAAAATAACCAAATACTGCCAAAATCTATAAAATGAGCCCAAATACCAAGAAACCTTTCAAAAGACCTGAATACCCCAAAATCTGTAAAATGACTAAAATACACCTAAACTCTCTAAAATGACAAAATCCCCAAAATCTCTACAATGACCAAAATATACCAAAAATCTCTAAAATGAGCCAAAATACTCAAAAACCTCTAAAATGACCAAAACGCCCTCGAAACCTATAAAATTACCAAAATATCCCAAAACCTCTAAAATTAGTCAAAATACCCAAAAATCTATAAAATGGTCAAAATGACCTCAAAAACATCAAGAATGACAAAAATGACCCTAAACCTTTAAAAAGAATAAAAATATCTCGAAACCACTAAAATGTCCAAAATACTGCTCAAATTGGCAAAAAATACCAAAACCCCCTAAAACCTCTAAAACGACCAAAAATACCCCCAAGACCTCTAAAATGACTGAAATACCCATCGAAATATCTAAAATGACCAAAATACCATTGAAACCTTTAAAATGAACAAAATACCTCTTAACCTCTAAGATGACTAAAACAAACTTGAAACCTCTAAAATTACAAAAATAACCAGAAACCACTAAAATTACCAAAAATACCCTAAAAGTTCTAAAATGACCAAAAATGCCTTGAGGCCTCTAAACAAACCAAAATACACCCAAACCTTTAAAACAACCAAAATACCCCCTTGAGAATATCTAAAATGACCAAAATATCCTCGAAAGCTTAAAAATTATCAATATACCCCTAAACCTCTAAGGTGACCATAATACACCCATAACCTCTAAAGTTACCAAAAATAACCCGTAACCTCTAAAATTACAAAAAATGCCCTGAAACATCTAAAATGACCAAAATATCCCCAAACATCTAAAACAGCCAAAATAACCTAAGGTATATAAAATGACCAAAATACCCTTGAAACATTTTAAATGACTAAAATATCACTAAACCTCTAAGATGACCAAAAACACTTGAAACCTCTAAAATTACCAAAATAGAGTTTTGGCGTATTTTGGACGTTTTGGGGGTACTTTCATCAAATTAAAGGTTTTAGGGGTATCTAGTTATTTTTTAGGTTTTAGGGATATTTTGGTCATTTTTTAGGTAATGGGGCATTTCGTTCATGCTTAGGTTTTAAGGGTATTTCAATCATTTTGTATATTTTGTGGGAATTTCAATAATTTTGTAGGTTTCAGGGTTATTTTGGTCATTATTTTAGGTTACGAAGGAATTCCAGTTATTTTTTAAGTTTTAGGGTGTGGTGCCCAAGCCCTAAGAACTCTCTGATATTGGGCTTGGGCCCTCAATCTATTTGTTTTACTTAAGGGATGCTTTCAACCCACATTGGGAGGTCCCAAGAGTAGTTGCTGGCAACGCTGGTTTGGGCCTCCAAGATGGTTCACCAAATTTAATTGTAAACCTTGGTTGAGGATGTGAACTTTTAACCAAGCTGCCCTCTTATTTCCCTATAGTATACCTCCCATTCCTCTCGTGTTTTCACTCCCTAATCTTCCAACCCCTTATTCTCTTCCCTCCTTTCTCTTTTATAAACTCTTGTTAGTGGGTCCTTCATCATGACAGAATCTTCCACACGTGTGTGGGACCTACCAAATCGAAGGTCCAAGTGACGCCCTGAGTCTAAGGCACTGTTCCTCTCTACTAAATTTGAAATTTGCAATGTGTCCCATCAGTTTGATTATGTTAGACTACTTTGTAACTTGTGACTGATACCATATTAGGTCCTCAGAAGCGTGTTGGTGCCTAGTCGGGAATTATGAGTTATAGACACTTCCATGATTTGTTCGTTTTTGGGCCAATCTCACCCCTCTAACGTGGATAGCCCAATGTCCTTGACCCACCTCGAAAACAGGCCAAATGCAGCCCACCTCTGAAACAGGCTAGGCGCACGTTCCCCACCTCCACCCCCTAACAAGGGGTACTTAGGTAATTTTTAGATTTCAAGGTTGTTTCAGTTATATTTTAGGTTTTGGGGTATTTCAGTTATTTTTTAGGTTTTGAGGGCATTTCAATCATTATTTAGGCTTTAAGGGTGTTTCGATAATTTTTTTAGGTTTTGAGGGAATTTTGGTAGCTTTTCAGTTCTAAGGTTATTTTGGTCATTTTTTAGGTTCAAAGGGTATTTCAGTAATTTTCTTAGGTTTCACGCATTTTAGTCATTTTTCTTCCTTATTTTTTTGGTTTCTTTACACCCATAATTTTTGTTTTTTTTGTTTTTTTTGTTTTTTGTTTTCCATTTAATCCATAAAGTTTATGTTTGTTGTTGACCTTAGACCTTTTGACAACTTTCTTTTTTTAAATATTCAAAAAAGAAAATTTGGGTGGGGGCTTTACAGAAACTAAAACTATGTGAGTTTAGTGGAACTAACGAAAGAAAAGATGATAAAGAGAATTCTAGTAACGTATATATACATTCTATATGGTCTAGGATTAGTTGTAACTGAGCTTTAAACTAAACTAGGGAATGTCCCGCATGATGAGTGTGTTCGTTATCAATTATATATGTATATATATATATATATATATAAAACTGAAGTCTTTGACTTTTTCAAGAGTTCCCACATTTTTACACATCAACATTATTTTTAAAAAAATATTATGATTTTTTTTTTCTAAAACCTGATAATACATAAAATTTAATAATTCAAAAAACTAAATTCTGATTTTCTATTTCTCCCATCATCCCAAACACACCCGACGGCCAAACCCCTTCTCCATCATCCAAAACACAGACCCATATTAACTTCAACAAAACCCAATCCTGTTCCCTTTCTCCATCGTCCAAAACACCAAAACACCTTTGAAGTGATTCACTCCAATCGCAGATACAGGTCGACCAAACCCCTTCTCCGTATCAGACCATTCTTTCTCAGTATTTCTTAATTAATCTATGAATTGTATCTTTTTCCTATTGTCTTTAATTAAGATTTTCTGTCAATTTAGGGATTTCACCTTTAATTAGGTTTTTTTTTTGTCATTTCAGAGATTTCAATTCCTAACCCTCAGGCGTGTTGGGTTTTTCAGTCAACTGCAACTGAAGAAAGCCTCCTCTATAGAGGAAGTCCAAACCCGAGGTAAGAATTCTAATCTGCTCTTCAATTGAAAACCTACCTACCCAGTTATTACTTCCCATATACTGTTCTTTCTCCACTTCAATTGTTCATGGAATTTTTTGTGGCTGCGGGTGATCTGCTTTGGTGTTTTGGGTTGCTAAGGCTGAATGGTTGGCCTTTGGTTTGCTAGCATAAAAAAAGGGTGGTTTTTTTTTTTTTTTTTTTTTTGTGCTTTAGGTCCTAGCAATTTAAGGTGGAAATTTGTGTAATTTATTTTTCCATCTCGGTTTTGAAGCAAAATTGGTTTTTTTTTTTTTTTTTTGAGGTTCTGGTGATTTAACTTGGAAATTTGTGTCGAAGAAGATTGCAATGACCTTCAAGGAGCTCTTTAAGACAGATTTGCTGGGTTAGGTAATAGACTAACAGTGGTGTTCACAGGTTGCAATAAGGTTATCCTCATGCCCAATTCTTTTGTTGCATGTATTGAATATATGCTGGATTTTTTGGCTGAAGCCTGAAATTGGTGCTATATCAATTTTCTGTCAACAAGTTTTTAATTTCTAGATTACATTATTCTACTTTTTTTTTTTTTTTTTTATGTTCCTTTGTTTCAACACCTATACATCAACTAAGTTCTATTTCTTGGCCATATCTGTTAGGTGTTCGACAAAAGGTCTACAAGAGTAACTATGTACATGGGTTGTCAATTGAAATAAGAAAATAGTTGAATGTATTTCTTGAAAATGGGAATTCAAAATTTATATTTAGTGGAAGTTTTAGAATGTATCTCTTTCACAAGGTTACTTTTTACGAAATCATTTTTGCCAGTTTGTATCTCATAGATTTTCCTTTTGCGTAACAAGTCCGTGTTTGGCAACATCTACATGGCACCTCCTTCCATGTCTATTTGTGCAATTTTTTTGCCTTATATAATGTTGTGCATAAGCACAACTACAGTACCTAGTATACTTCTATTAGGGTGAGACATACTAAGATGCACTTCATATTGTAGAAAAAGATGATAAAGTAAGATCTCAAAGGTAAATGCCTTTGGTAGGTTTTGGCTTACTAATGGTCATATTTAATAAATAGTTGTAATTCCTTTCTCTTTTAAATGTGTTATTGATTCTTGGGGGAAATTTTTTGACAATCCGTATTTAGTTTATCAATTTATTCGAAAAAATGGTGTCCGTAATAATAGTATTTGGTACTCCGAGAACCCAGTTTTGGTCTGTACAAAACACCCGTATCTTGAATGTGTTTGGCTTTTGATTGAGAAGCTTCTATACCAAAAAATATTAGATGGTTCTAATGTGAAATAAGTCTACCATCATAATGCAGACACTCGATTTTGCATCCATAATTTAATCTTGGAAGATGACTAGAATGACCATCCATATACCCAAAATTTAGAGTTGCATTACATGCATTAATTCATTCATTGCATATCATAAAAATGATCTTGAGATTCTAATGGTCGCGACGGTATATCCAATTTTCAAATTGGACTGTCGGATTGAAAGATATCACATGATCAAGTTTGCACGGTTTGCATGCTTTTTTTTTTTTTTAGGTGGAACTAATCATGCAAGATTAATTTAAATTAATTCTGATTGGTTAGACAATTAAAATTAATTAAACTAGTCACTAACCCGTGCGATGCACGGAATATATTTCACTTTGCTTAAAATAAAATTTAAAACGAAAAAACATCATAACTTATCAAAATAAACATAAAATATACAATATTCATCGCAAAATGTTATTTGAGAATAAAATTAACATCAAAATGATATAAAGAAAAATTTCATGTCCAAACAACTCATCAAGGTGGAATTTGGTTATTACTAAGATCCTATATGTAATTTACCAAAGAGATATCATGTCAGTTTTGATCTTCATTCTCTTTTTGCATATTAGTTATTACTTTTAACTTCTATGTAAATTTTTTCTTTAACTCAATTGTTATCTTGAGATAAATTTATAGTTATCTCATCTTTACTACTAGTACTCATCCCATGTCTATTGATTTGTAACCGTAAAACATAAAATAATACCTATTAAAGAAGAAATTCAAAGTAGTTCATCTGGCATTACACCAACAAAATTCAAGGCAAAATCCTTCCTGTGAAAGGGGAAAAAAAAAATCAATCAACCATGAAAACAAAGATTCATAAATTGAAGAAGCTCAAGATAATTTTAGAACTTGTCAAGATATATAACCACATACCAAAAATTTTAAGAACCAAAAGGGGATTATCATAAGAAATAAAAGTACCTTAGTTTGTATATGAATTTAATTTGTGGAAAATATACAACCACATACCAAAAGATTTAAGAACCAAAGGGGGAATATCATAAGAAATAATTGTGCTTCAGAATTTATAGAGATTTATTGGAAATTCAACGGTGATTTATGAATAGCACACTTGATTTTCAAAAGCAAATTCCTAACTTCAAATTAAAGGGTTGCATGGTCTCTAACTCAAATTCCTATATCACAATTGCAAATAATTATATAAAACTGATACAAACCATGCACAGACAATCAATAGGCTCTATTGCTGGTCTTTAGCACTAAGATTTGAATCGCATCGTAATCATAACTGCATAATACATAATTAGATGTCAAGGCTTTCTAGGGCTTCACATATACTTCTTTAGGATCCTCTACAACATTTGTAGCAATGCAAAAGTTAAAAAAATAAAAATAAAAAATAAAAAGTAGTAGAGATTGCAAACAAAGAAGAGAGAGTACCAAGTTTTTGTTGGGTTTTGGTTTCCGACTATAATTCTCAATAAAAGCGTGAGAGGAGTAGGTTTTGCGGCCATACAGTTTCAGTCGGATGAAACTTTATATTTTTAAATCAGATTTAAAATTAAAAAAAAATAAGGATTAGGGAACAGAGAGAGACTCCCGTTAGGACTCTCTTACTATTTATTTTAAAAAATTAAAATTTTTTATAAATTAAAATGATGATGTAGAAAATTGTGGGAGCTTCAGAGGTTTCGGTTTTATATATATATATATAGATAATTTTGTGATTGGTTGTTAGTTAGTGCCAAAAATAGACTTGCTTACATGGGAATAAAGTGGATAATCAAATAACAAGAAAGTTGTGGATAATCAAGACTTTTCGGGATATTTATCTACAAGATAAGTATCACTTTAAAGACCTGAATATCCTAAAAACGGGATTGGTTTTTAGAATACAGATTAAAAAAGCATCTAAGTGCAATTCTCGGCTCAAAAACTCTCAAAAAATGAGTCCAAATTGGATCAAAATTGAAACACGAGCTCAGCACCCAAGAGAGCCATTCGGAAGTCTTGGAGTGCCGATCGGCACTTCCCAAGTGCTGAGTGGCACAAAATTATGGCTCAGCCCGAGGACTCCTGGATTGAAATAAACCTTACCTTTTTGGATTTTTTAGAGATAAGGACGTGTCCCAATTTCATATTTGATTTTTCAACTAATTTTTCAAAGCATTCCAACCTCTACAAATAGGGGATGCCTTTCAAAATTCAGCACACTTTCTGACCCCCCCCCCCCCCCCTCTTTCTGGCTCTTATCTTCTGAATTTTCAATTCCCCTTACATTAAAGACGTTTTGGAGACTTTTGCTTTAGGAACTTCTTTTTTGTAAGTAAAGTATTTTAGGTTTCAACGAGGTGAATAAACTTCTTTGAATTCTAAAATATTCTTTCATTAGAAGAGCACGCTTGTGCAAGAGGTATTCTATTTCTTCTTTCATTGATTTTTATTTATTTTTTGGTTATTGTTTGATGCATGAATATGGTTAGCATGTTTTATTATTTTTTTCTCTTGATATATAATTGCTATGCGTTGCTTGAATTTTCTTTAACATGTTTCTTAGATGATTGTTTATTGTGATTCTTTTACTTAAGTTTCAAAATCTGCTAACGACTATCAAAGATCTAATCTCTTTAAATTCAAAAATTGATCTGAATTTTTCAGATCTGATTTCTTTTAACTCCAAAACTAATCTGTATTTTTTAAAGAACAAAAACTTATCAGTATTTTCATTAAATACATATCTGATTTTTTAAAAGATTCAAAACTAATCTATATTTTCATTAAATACATATTTAATTTTTTTTTTCAGAAAAAGTTTTCTTGGTTATAAAATTGCAAATTTTGAAATTTAAAAGAAAGAATTGAAAGTTAGGTTGAAGTTTTTTTTTTTTTTAGAGTGATGCATGCATAATGAATTTATCTCATGAATGTGAATCGTCTTTCAAAAGTCCTTTTTATTTGTTTCCAAAAGCAGATTTGATTTTTTTTATAAACCAAAAATCATTTTTTTTTTACTTTTCAAAACATATCTAATATTTTTTAACAAAATCTTTTTTTTTTCTTTTACAAAAATGGATTTGATTTTTCCGGATAAAATCACTTTTTTCCTAACTTTACACAAAACAGATCTGATTTTTTTATTTTTTATTTTATAAAATCTTTCTTTTTACCCTTTCTAACAATAGATCTGATTTTTTTTACAAACTAAGTCTTATTTTTTATTTTTACCTTCAAACAGATTTGAATTTTCTTTTAAAAGAGGGCATATTCATGAGGCAAATTTATTTAGATTAATTTCTTTAAGTGTTTGTCATATGAGTTCAACATATTATTCAACATCATGTAAAAAGGGTATATTGGTCATTAGAGGCTAGAAGGCCATACTCTGTCTGGGCGAAATGGGTGCCTAACACCTTCCCATTCTGTAACCTAGCCCCTGAGTTTAGGATTTTTGGATAGGTAGATTAATGCTTTGTCTTTTTAATTTTTGGTAAATTGTAATTAGGACCCAAGCTTTGTATTCTTATGCATAAATTGTAACTAGGACTCAAAGCCTTATAAGGTTTAATATACTTGTTAGGTTCTAAGGAATTAGGAACTAATGTATTAGAACTTCATTTTGTAATGTTGGCAAACTATGATCAAAACAGTTTTAGTCTTTTTTAGACTTGCTCAAAGTATGTGCTTATTGTGTAAAGTTGGAATCGAGTTACTGCAGAAGTCACTGTGCAAATCTGCCAGGCTCGATCGATCGAGAATTAGACTCGACCGATCGAAAGTCGTGCAGATTATTTTTTCTGCAAAATTTCCAACTTAGCCCAAGCCCGTTTGACGTGTAGGGTTTTATGTTTTGCCCTAAGTATAAAAGAGAAAACCCTAGCCACGTTTTTAGTGTTCTGAATGCGGTGTTTGTGAATCTCTTTGTAAGATTAAGAGGCTTTTACCTTCACATACACTTAGGGTTTTCAAACTCAAGATTGATGTCAAGAGCTTGGTAATCGTCCAGTTGCAGAATCAAGAACTTCAAGATATACAAGCAGGAGTGCTTGTGCTTTGCTGTGAATTCAAGAAAGAAATAGTTCGTGGACTCGGAGCTGTCATATGGTCGGGGTAGTAAGTTTCCTACTCGAGGTAGCAATAGGATATTAGTGGTCTAAGTCGCTATTGTGTAAACTTCAATTCTTTCATAGTGAATTTTGTTTTACCTTGAGGATAGCTAGGTTAAATCCTCCCCAGGTTTTTTACCGGTTTGGTTTTCATGGGTTATCATATCGTGTGTTCTTTATTTTCCTCACTTTGCATGATATGATATATTGTGTTAACCTAGAATTGCTTAATTTATCTAAGTTAATCACTTGGCTAAATATTTAGGTTAATCTGTTTGGGTGTAAGGAGTCTAAACTTCTTACAAGTGGTATCAGAGCGGGTAGCTTTTTTGTGTAGATCCTTTGATCTTAAAGCTGATCCTTGACCCCAGTTGTCATGGAACACAGACACTCTCTTGTTATTCCACCTCATTTTGACGGAAATAATTATGCTTATTGGAAAGTAAGGATGAAAGCATTCCTGAAATCCATTGATGAGAGAGTTTGGAATTCTGTTGAACATGGTTGGGAGAAGCCCACTACTCCTGTGAGTGAGTGGCAAACTTCTCAAAAAGAGGCAGCCGCTTTTAATAGCAAAGTTATGAATGCTATTTTTAATGTTGTCTCTATGGAGGAATTTAAGAGAATCTCTAATGTTGAGGTTACTCATACTACTTGGAATATCCTCCAGACTGTGCATGAAGGCACAAAGGCAGTTAAAATCAATAAGTTGCAACAATTGACTACTAGATTTGAAAGCATTAGAATGACTGATGATGAATCTTTTGATGAATTATATGCTAAACTTAATGATATTGTTAATTCTGCATATAATTTGGGTGAAATCTATGATCAACCTAAAATTGTTAGGAAGATTCTTAGATCTTTGATTAAGGATTTTGGACTCAAAGTGACTGTCATCACTGAAAGCAAGGATGTGGACTCCATCCATGTTGATGAACTTATAGGATCTCTTCAGTCCTATGAGTTGGACCTACCTAAGACTAACAAATCCAAATCAATGGCTCTTAAGTCTGTTGATGATGTTGAGGCTGGTGGATTTGATGATGAACTCTCTGCTACAGAGATTGCCTATCTTGTAAAGAATTTTAGAAATTTTCTTAGGAACAATAACAGAAGGGCAAGAGGCAAGAACACTGCTGAATTTAGAAATTTTAGGAGGAATGATCTCACTAAGGTAAATAACACTGAAAAACCTAAGGAGAAAATAGGTCAACATTCTAATAATTCTATGGGACAATAATGTTTTGGATGTCAAGGGTATGGTCATGTAAAATCTGAATGTCCTACATACTTGAGGTCTAAGGGTAAAGCTATAGCTGTAACCCTTAGTTATGATGAAGTTTCTGACAATGAATCTGGTAGTGATGAGTATGGAAACTTCATTCCTTTCACTACTACCGTTGTAGTAAATGAAAGCGTGTCTGTTGAAGAGAACCCTTCTGATGGGGAACTCTCTAAGGATGCAGATTTACAGGAAGCCTATAATAAACTTTGCAAAGTTGCTACAAAGGATGCTATGAATGTCGATCTTGGCTTAAAGAAAATTGCATCTCTTGAACTTGATAAGAAGAATTTGCTTATGAAACTGTTTGATGCAAATGAACTTTTGAATAATGTGAAGACTGAGAACATGCTTTTACTTGATAAAGTTAAAGGTTTAGAACTTGAATTATCTGTTGCTAGAGAACAAACTAATAAGTCTGCAAGCTCCAAACTTGATCACATGTTAAGTATTCAAAAGTCTCCCTCTAACAAAACTGGCTTAGGTTTTGTGGAAAGCATCTCTGTGCCTGAATCTCATTCCACAAACTTTGTTCCCTTCTATTGAACCTCCTATGAATGAGAATGTCAAACCCTCTGTGAGTAAAGCTGTTAAATCTGTAGAATTTACACCTCCTAGGAAGGTTAGGGTTGATCTTCATGAGTTTAAATCTAGAGCTTTTAATTCTTCTAAGGGCAAGTTGCATGATAAGCCTGCATAGTTTGTCACTTTTGTGGAAAGTCTGGGCACATTGGTCCAAACTGTTTCAAGTTGCAAGCTGCTAAGCGAGCAAATAAACCTAAAGTACCTGTGCCTCAAGCACAAGATCCTATGGTACTCATTGGTGAATTGGTAAAGACTTTAAACCTTTATTCCAATCTTGGAGTTATTTAGAATTCAAATGTGAATTATAACTCCAATGCTAGAGTTGCATCTAAAAGGTTTTGGATACAAAAGGCTCAATCTAATTGAGTTTGTCTGACATGGTCCTTGTTTTTCATTGTTTTATCTCTTGTGACCATTTTTTTTCTAGGATTTGCATTGCATAGTATTCATGCATTTCATTCTAGGTTGTTTTTTAAATTATTTTTTTAAAAAAGGAGGTAACAAGATTGTGTTTTGCAGTATTTTTTCTTGATTTTGAAAACAAGGTTGGTCAATCTATTTTTACATCACATATCCATGTACCTTGTTTAGCTTGGATAAGCTTATTTTTAGTGCACTTTACTGATTTGAGCTTTGTAGTACATGTTGTGTGGGAAGATGTTTATAGTTGTTGATCACATGATCTTGATCTTGAAGTCACGTGTCTTTGATTGTTGGACTTGAACTTATTGAGAAAAACATAAATAACCATCTCACCACTGTTTATTAGTCAATCATGGACACCTTAGTGCATATCGTAATATTTTGTGCTCGAGAAAGTGTAGCACATGCATAAAAAGATCATAAGGTGTAGCCTCGGACTAAATGCTAAAATTTGGTGTGTATATTATTGGGCTATAATAATTTCACAATTCAAATAAAATTGGTGTGTACATTATCCCAGCTATTTTAATAAGTTTCTGATCAATTGAAATTGGTGTGTACATTATAAGGTAATCAAGAAACTTACATGTGATTAACTTAGGTAATCACATGTAAAGAGTTGCACTGAAATTGTTTTGTTTTTTCAAAAAACTGTTTTTTCCAGAATTTCGATCAATCGAACTGTTTTTCGACCGATCAAAATTGCCCTGAAATCCCTTTGTGAGCTTCTGTTTGTTTCGATCGGAACTCGATTGGTAGTGGATCAATCGAAGCATTTTCGACCGATCGAATCTATTTTTTTGCTTGATCGAAAATTGGGCTGAGTGTTTTTAAAAAAGAACTTTTCTTTATGTGTTCTTCACTTTTCAAAAAACTTTTCAAACTCCTTTTTTCTCTCTCACCAACCGGTCCAACTCAGATTTTTGTCGTTTTCCTCCAAATCTTTTGCAAGGTTTTTCTCTCCCAAAGCCGGTAAGACCATTTTACCCTTCCTTTTGCTTTTATTTCCATTTTTTCATGCATTAATTCATGCATTTGTTGGTTATTTTCGGCATTTATATTTTTGGGATTGTTGATGTTTTTGGTTGTTTTCTTTCACAATAAATCATTGGGTTTTTATGTGGACACCATATACAAGTGATACAAGTGGTTTGATTTGATTAATTTGATGTTTTACGAAAAATTGAAAATTCTAGGGCTTGAAATTGCCGAATTTAGGGCTTTTTTGCAAATTGATGTAAATTGATGAAATTGGCTTGTTAGATTGACTTATTTGATCATTATACTGTGTTTTTCAACTTGTGCAATGATCAATTTCTCAATTTGTTGGGTTTTGTGCAAATGGGTTTTTCAAATTTGGGATTTTTGATATAAAATTCTTGCTCAAGCCAATTTTGTGAATTTGGATCATATTTGAATTGTTTTTTCATTGCATTAGACCATGCATCATTTGATTATTCTTCTCATGCATCATATAGACTTGTTATTTTTTTTGTGCTAACTTGTAGTTTGCCCTTGGTTTTCTTTTTGTTTGTCTTTTTCTTTCTGTGTCTCTCTTTGTGGTCTTTAACATCATGCCTAGGAAAACTAGAACTCATAGAACCTCTGCCTCTTCACCATCCTTCGATAGTGATAGGTTTCTGAGTGAGAAACATCAGGAGACATTTGAGACACTTAACCTTAGGCGGAACATTTGGGGTGAGTGTAGGGTTTTATTAGATGAGGTAGATGATGAGGTTAGGCGTAACTTTGAGCGTCAGGGTTGGTTACCCCTGGTAGACATAGATCATCCGCCTCCGGCTACCTTGATTAGAGAGTTATACTCGAACCTCTCTATCCACATCTATGATTCCAACACTTTAGTAAAGAGTTGGATACGAGGTGTAGAGTATCGTATTACTCCTTCAGTTGTGTCTGATGCTTTTGGGGTACCTTTGGTTTCTCATCCTGTTTATCCTTATGATGAGTCTCCACCTCTTGATGACGTGATGTCATACATCACTGGGTCTTCTATCCAGCAGGGTTTTGATCCTCGGATCACATCTACTGAGCTGTTTGAGCTTCATTATCTTTTCTTTAGGATTGCTTGTCATTCCTTGTGGCCTATTTCTCATCTACACACTATCCTTATTGAGTGATGTGTGTTTCTTTACGCTCTTGTCACTGATGCTCCTATCAGTTTTCCCCATCTTTTTCTTCGTTCCTTGAACGAAGTGTATAGGAGTAGATCTACTGCTTATGCTTTGTTCTTTCCCGTTTTTATTCATCGGATTCTTCTTCACTTAGGATTAGGTGATTTCCCTACTTCTGAGCCTGTTCGTATTATTGCTTCCATAGGTGCCACCTTTCTTAGGCAAAGGTCTACTCAGCTTCGAGCTAGCTCTAATCGTCCTAGGGTAGAGCCTTCTGGTGTCACTCCTCCTGCTTCCTCTTCTACAGATGCTCCTACGGCAGAGACGTCTACTGATCCAACTGATGCTGCTGCTGTTGTTCATCCACTTTCTCCTTCGGATGATTCAGACATTTGTCGGATGTTGGACACTGTCATGACCGTTCAAGCGGCTCATGGTCAGCTTTTGGCGGATGTGCTTGATGAGATTCGAGCGTTGCGGGCAGATTTGGAGAGTCTTCGACGTTCTCCTCCGCCACCTCCTTTTAGTGATGAGTGAGTGCCCTTTGGCAATTCGTCACAAAAAGGGGGAGTACATTGTAGTGGAGATTTTATTTTGTAGTAATGGAGATTTTTGTCTTAGGGGGAGATTTTTGTTTCTTTTTGTGATTCTATGGAGTTGTGGAGTTGTGGAGCTTTTAGATTGTATCTAGGTGCTTCATTATGTATTTATACTTTTTGGCTCATGATAGGGGGAGATATATTGGATACATTGATTGTATATGTTTCTTGTTTCACTATACTACATTGCTTATTGATTTATATTTATGATGTTATTCATGATATATATCTTTATTTTGTGTTATGTGAAATCAAGAAGTTATTTTCTATGTTACTTGTATTTTCCACATATGCGTTTATGTGTTTGTTAAGTGTTATAGGAATATACAGATTGATTGGGTTATTCTGCTGTCTACTTTTGCAACTGATAGATAGTAGTTAGGTTGAATTTGCTTAGTTGGGTTTTTGTTTTGTAATGGACTGATTATTTTGTAAACTGTGAGCATTTTTTTAAGTTTGTGTTTTGTCACGGATTGACAAAGGGGGAGTTTGTTAGGTTCTAAGGAATTAGGTACTAATGTATTAGAACTGCATTTTGTAATGTTGGCAAACCATGATCAAAACAGTTTCAGTCTTGTTTAGACTTGCTCAAAGTATGTGCTTATTGTGTAAAGTTGGAATCGAGTTACTGCAGAAGTCACTATGCAAATCTGCCAGGCTCGATCGATCGAGAATTAGACTCGACCAATTAAAAGTCGTGCAGATTTTTTTTTTCTGCAGAATTTCCAACTTAACCCAAGCCCGTTTGACGTGTAGGGTTTTATGTTTTGCCCTAAGTATAAAAGGGAAAACCCTAGCCACGTTTTTAGTGTTCTGAATGCGGTGTTTGTGAATCTCTTTGTGAGATCAAGAGGTGTTTACCTTCACATACACTCAGGGTTTCCAAACTCAAGATTGATGTCAAGAGCTTGGTGATCGTCCAATTGCAGAATCAAGAACTTCAAGATATACAAGCAGGAGTGCTTGAGCTTTGTTGTGAATTCAAGAAAAAAATAGTCCGTGGTCTCGGAGCTGTCACGTGGTCGTGGTAGTAAGTTTCCTACTCGAGGTAGCAATAGGATGTTAGTGGTCTAAGTTGCTATTGTGTAAACTTCAATTCTTTCATAGTGAATTCTGTTTTACCTTGAGGATAGCTAGGTTAAATCCTCCCCAGGTTTTTTACTGGTTTGGTTTTCTTGGGTAATCATAACGTGTGTTCTTTATTTTCCGCACTTTGCATGATATGATATATTTGTGTTAACCTAGAATTGCTCAATTTACCTAAGTTAATCACTTGGCTAAATATCTAGGTTAATCTGTTTGGGTTTAAGGGGTCTAAACTTCTTACAATACCAAAATTGTACTTTTCTTTATTCAATCAATAACATTCAAAGTATTTTGAACATGTATTTTGTATTTAGTTTTTCTCTTTTTTTTTTTTGTATAAAAAATAAGTGACAACTCCACACCACTACCCCAAAAGAGAGGTGTCCTTACAGGCACCCAAATCTCTTTTTGAGAGTAACCTAAATTTTTAGGGCTTCTCACACTTGATATGTTAGATAGTTGATGCAGAATCTGTTTTATAACTTATATTTATGACAATGATGGTTAATATCTTAGACATTGTTACTTGATCGGGGTGTAGTTATATGCAAAATAAGGTGCGCTAACTTGACCTTTTTTGAAGGCTAGATTATTTTTGTTAATATGTTGGATTATTTTAGTTGGAAATACAACTATATACATATTTATGTGTGCTGTTTCAAGTCCATCTTTTGGAAACTATGCAGATATTTATGTTTGCTGTTATCTTTATTTGTTAGTGGTAGTGAAATTGTGGGGCACTTTGGTTTACTAGTCTTTTTAAATTATGTTATTTTAATTCAAAACTTTTGAATAAGGTTCTAAATGTATTATAAATTTTAGGGTGTCAATGTCAGTTAGTTACTATTTTGTTATATTAGATGTGACCCATAAGATAATTTTTGACAAACCATGAATTTTCCATGTTTGAAAAACTGAATCTTTATCAAAATATACAGAGGCTTAAAAAGTGAAATTTCATTTTAAATTTGAGGGATTATAGGATTTATTTTTTGGTATTTTGATTAGTTGGATTTGAATTAGGTGAGTGGGTTAGATTTTGTTTTAATTATGGTTTTGATTTAGACTTATTCTTCTTCATCTACTATAATTTCAAAAGGTTGTTTATTTATTTGAATGAAATTGATACCTCTTTTTGGTTGTTTAATTGTTCTGATAATGATTGATCTTGTTTATTTGTTTGGTGTTTTCAGGTTCCCAAAGCGGTTTATTTACGCTATTATTGGATTGGCCTCGACCTCAGACTCATGGTTTGAGTTTTTCACAAAGAGAATGCTCGGTAAAGGGGTTACACACTGAGCCAAAATGTAATGATTTGATGGCCCTCGGTGAGTGCAAAAGTTTGAGTTTGAATTTTTTTTCAAAGTTGTTATCTTTCTCAATCATATGTTATTATTTTAAAGATTTAATTTAAAATATATTTCATTAAACAACTTCATTTTAAGAAGTATCATCCTTATTAGTTTATGTACTTTGATGACATGGTTCCATATGCTCTGAAAAGTGAAGGAGGTTGTGTATGAGCTTGCAAAAAATATGATGGAGATGTGCAAAGTGATGTGTTAGCCTAAAGTTTGTGTCTATGTGAGAATAATTTGTGCTTGACATATTGTTCTTTGTAACTTTTGCTACTTTTATTGTAAATGAATGGACCTAGGATTGTATTCTAAAATTTTGTTATTTAAGATCCAAAAAAGGTTTCCATATGTTTTTTTTTTATTTAATTTTTTTTAAGGTTTTAATATTTTGGATTTGTATAAAAATGTTTGCTTGCTTTGTAGGGTTTGGTGTTGTTGGCACACAAAAAGCTCATTGGGGGGAAGCTTACAGAAGAGGCTGAACATAACGTCAAGCAAGGGACGCCAAGAGGGAATATTACTTGGTAACAAGTATGTCATACTGGACTGCATTGTTTAACAGCTACTACTGCATTAAGGTTGCATCAATTAAGTGTTGCTGCATATTGAGACAAACAAATTTAATTCTATGCAACACTCAATCAAATTAAATCATTTTAAGTTCAAGCCTAAGGTAGACTTGGCAGTTTATGGAAATTGAGGAATAAATGTCTTGATTTGATTGAATGAAAGATTTTGAATTAGCGGAGTGACTGTATTTTTGTATTGCTAATTTTTTCCCATTTAAATAGTAATATCGCTATAATAATATGATGATTTGGTAATTTGTTAGATTGGAGTCTCATGCATTCCATTTAAAAAAAAAAAGTGAGATCTCAAATTTCACATGCCTTTCGTTCAACTCTTTTAGATAATAATATTATAACTTTGTTCTTTTTTCTTTATTTGGTTGGGATGTTATTCAAAATTTAAGTCAATTATTTTTTAAAACTGCACTTAATTTGGTTAGATGGTCCATACTCCCAAATTTCAGTTTTTTTTTTTTTTTTTTTTTTTTACTCTTTGCTTGATTAGTGTGGAACTTCAAGAAGGTTAAGGAATTAAGAAATGGAATTTTGGAAATTTTCTTTTGCTCAGCTATTGAGATTTGCCAAATTGGAAGCTAATGTTGAATTTGGCAAAATTAATTTTATTTTGGGTTAGCACAAGACACCATTATTTGATTGGAATATTTTCAGACTTAAAGTAACATCTTAAACTACAAATGAAAAATGCATTCAACGGAAGAAGAAAAATAAATCAAGATAATTTTGCATATGCTATATGTGTTATGTAAAAACTTTCGTTAGCAACTAATTTTATAATATTCATGTGTTATAATTTTTGGAAAATTAATTTTTATTATGTATTACGTGTAACTAAAATAATGAAGAAAAAAAAAATTGAATATAATATATCCATAAATAAGTAACCATAATTAATTAGACCCTGATGCCACTACATGCCTATTGTTTTTTTTTTTTTTTTTAATCAAGTGTACGTATATTTTGTTCTTACATATGATGTATTCAATATAAAAATTCTTATTATTTCTATTTTTTAGGAGTATTTCTTTAATAAAAAAAATACATGAACTTTTGAAGGCTGAACATCTAAGATTTAAGATTTATAATTTTTAATTTGCAAAACTAAATATACATGTCAAGAGATTAAAAATATAACAACAATTGAACAGAGAAATATAAAATCATACTATTTATATCTTAAGTTTAATTTTATATACATCTGAGTACCTCAATCACTTAAAAAGATTAATCACAAATATAAATAAACACAAAGAACACATATAAAGGCTTTATGTCTCTCCTAAACATACCTTTTAGAAACCTTAAATGTCGTTGAAGCACTGTATCATGCTTTGATAGTATTACTATAAGGTTTAGATCATATGCACCAAAAACCAAAGCCAATTTCATACTCTTCTTGACACTGATTCTCTCTCTCTCTCTCTCTCTCTCTCTCTCTCTCTCTCTCTCTCTCTCTCTCTCTCTTCCTACTTTTGTTTTGGCCTTTCAATATTTTGTGAAACTGGAATATATAAGTAACATGTGTTATAACATGAAAAACTAACATTGGATTGAGAAAAATTTTCATTTTTGAAATTACAAGCTGAAGACTTCAAGAAGTTGGAAAATGGGGTGGAACCAAATCTCTTAATCTTCTGCTTTAATGGCTTAAATTATTCATATATAAGAAGATCGAGTGAGGTAAAACGCTAAATGAAATATTATTTATATAAAGCACCAGATGGAAAAACCTCATGCTCTCCCTCATGAGGTCTGTACACACACACACACACACACACACACACACACACACACACACACACATTTATGGACTAATACATTTAATAAACAAAAGACCTAATATCTTTAACAATATTTGCTTATTGTGAAAGGGGTCTTATTCTTTATCATTATAATGGGTCATACTAATTAATTGATGATAAGATTCATCATTCATGTAAGGGAAGGGACTAAGAATTTTCATCTCTAAACTGTGCTAAATTTCCTAGCAACCTGATAGGCCAAGAATGTATTGACCTCTTGTGATGAATTAATTGATTAATTAGCCAAGTTTATTAATTAATCAAATTAACATGTAAGATGCGTGGTAGCACAAACAAATCACCAATTAAACTAAGTATGCAACGGAAAATAAATTGACATGGTGATTTTTTTACGAATGGGGAAAACCTACATGGCAAAAACCCCACCGGGTGATTTTAATGTCACCACTCCCGAGAATCCACCATTATCACAATAAGCGATTACAAGTAAAAGAATCCCAGTACCTTGTACCAACCTACAGTTGGACCCTTACCCTAGTACCCAATTGGACTTGTGTAGTAGTGACAATCTCTCCTTGCATTCCACGGCTCCCAGTACGTGACTGACCAATTGCGTGGATCCCAGTACGCGACTTGATTCACCAACTAGAGAAGGATGTTGGCTGCAAAGTTCTTTAGTTCATCACACGATGAAAATCGAGAAGATGCTTGGTCACAAAACCCTACGGTGTACAAACATAGTAGCTTCTTTACAAGAAAAATGAACTAGGGAAAATTCAGTCTCCGGTCACAGTTTGCATGAACAAACTTTGCCACACGCACGAGCTACCTTTGATGGCCCTTAAAACAATCCTTATATATGTTTAGGGTTGCGAGAAAAGAAGGTCCAAACACATAATCCCGGATTGGATGAAAACAGTTTTGAAAAACTGAATTTCATAAATCTCAACAAATACCCTATCTGTCAAGCTGCTGTCAAGCCACGAGCTTCAATAGCTCTTCAAGCTCGATCGATGCTAGTTGTCAAGCTTTAATGACAGGCACTTTCTCAGTTTGAATCTTGGATAGACTTGCATGGCTTTAATACTTGATCTTGAAATAAGATTTCTTGAAGTATTAAACACATCCTAGATCTACCCAATTACAAGTAAAGTGCGTTTTGTCAAAGGATTAGCCAATTACATAAAATACTGACATATGTTCCTAACATGTGAATCACATATGTCCCAACATAACCTATGTTCACGATGTAAAACTCTAGAGTGTAGACATCTTTGATATAAGATGAATTTTAAATACAGAGAAGAGACCTTAGTAAGGCATATATATGTACACGCAACAAGGTCCAGGGTTAAAATTAGTTGTAAATGATCTTTATAATTAAATTTCAAGGTTGTGAAACCTAGATAGTATGGTCTGACTCGGTTAACCAGAAACTATCCATCAAAATGGTATTTTAACCCCAAAAACCAATCTATACAAAAAGCTCAGTGAACCATGCAAACCATGATTGAAACTGTAGGGTTTGAAAATTGTGGAAGGTTCTCGCAAGTTCAATTCAAAGTTTTTTTTTTTTTTTTGGTACAAATAAGCTTTGCTATTGCTGAAGCTTCAACCTCAGACCTTGAGATCCTGCCACCATTTCTTCTAATTCTCTCTCTCTCTCTCTCTCTCTCTCTCTGCATTTTTTTTATTGTTGTTTTTGAATTTTTCTCTCTCTCCCTGCATTTTTACCTTTGTACTTTAGACTCTTCTGGTGTACTTTGTAGATAATGGACATAATGTCAAATATCAACCACTTTCTATTTAAATTTTTACTGGGCTTTGACAAGGGCTAAAATCTAGGGCCTTCCATGGTCTAGACAACCATACATAGTCTAGATGACCATATGTAGTCTAGGCGACTATATGGTATTGATTACACGGCAATAAATGATTTCGTAATCGACAAGCCACAATAGTCAGAAAGGTAATAAATTGGCTTTGTAACTAACGAGCTTAAGCGGTCAGAAAGAGCAATTATGAGCCAATTAAGTCTCCATTTAAGCTCAGACATATGTTGCTCAAAACAGCTAGGAGAGCCATAATGGGGCTCCCAATAGCTATACTCATAATGAGGCTCCCAACAGCTGTACTAAGGTTATAAATAAGCCATCAAACACTAGGAGAAAGGTTCATACATTCAAACATTCAAAATTACATTCTGATTCTCAGAGAGATATTGAGAATTCTACTGACTTAATCATCAAAGAATTGTTGTCTAACACCACTCTGGTGTCTTTCTCTTTCATCTTTGCAGGGAACATAACCTTGTCAAAGCCTTGATGACGTCCTCGACTAACAACCATTTTTGGCTTCCTAATTTAAGTTCCTTTTTGACATCCTCGACTGACAACCATTTAAGCTCCTTTTTGTTAGATTCCTAATTTTGTATGTTGGTAAATTGAGAACAAAAACATGTTTAGATTAGGTGTTAGACATTGCTCAAGATTGTACAAATCAAGATTCAAGAACATTCAAGCTATAGAAAGGAGAGTTCAAGTTTAATGAAGCTCAACTGGTCAAAAGTTAGATTTGACCCATCGAAAATCACAATAAATCAAATTTTGCAGAATTTAAATTAGGCCTAAGCCCACAAAAAATTTTAGGGTTTCAGTCCAACGCTTCTAGGCATAAAAGGAAACTCTAACTATGTTTTGCAGACTCTTGGAAGACTTGTGAGTTACTCTTGTGAGATCTGAGAGGTTCTGTAGCCTTCTAACTTTACAAATGTCTATCGGAATGACATCTACAATCAAATGCTGGTGAAATCTAGTTACTGCTACAAGATCAACAACGACTGTGATTTGAAACCTTTGAGTGGGATCTCAAAGTCTTAAGTGTGGGAACTTGTGTGCTGCAAATCCAAGAGAGAAGAATCCGTGGAGTCGGAGCTACATGTGATAGTGTTAGTAAGTTCTACTAGAGGTAGCATTATGTTTAGGGTTAAATCTTTTGTAAACTTCAATTCTTTCTAGTGGATTTGTTTACCTTGAGGATAGCTTGGTTAAATTCTCCCCATTTTTTACCTTAAAATGGTTGGTTTTATTTGTTTTCCTGGGTAATCACATTGTTGTCTTATTTATTTTCTACACTACATGATATGATTTAAAACTGTTTAACCTAGATTCATAATTAACCTAAGTAACTACTTGGCTAATTCATTAGGTTGAGCAATGTTTTTAAGGGGTCTAAACAAAACAAACACCAATGAACAAAATCATATAAATAACCCTATTGTCAAAACAAGAGAAAATTTACATTGTTAAATTCATGAAGTAAAAAATTGACGAGAGCAACCATATTGACGAATCAAAATTCTCATAAGACAAAAAAAGGGACTCAGAAGCTTGATGAAGATAGTGTGAGGAGGAAAACGGAAATTTTTTTTAATAAAAGGTAGAAATTTAGGTGCAGGAAAGTCGAGGGACACAATTGCACATCCATCCAATAAAAGGAGGACACATGTCCACAATATGACGCAAAAGTCGTGCCACATTTAAATGCAACAAGAAAGGAACCCTGAAAGTTAACAAATGAAAGCCAACTAACCTTCAGTATTCCCATGATTGTCAATAAACATTGTCGAGGGAATAAGAGTGCAATTGACGAGGGCTACAATATAGGGCCTTCCATGGTCTAGACCACCATACATAGTTTAGATGACCATACAATACTGATTACATGACAATATATGATTTTGTAACCAATGAGCCACAACGATTAGAAAGGCTATAAATTAGCTTTGTAACCGACGAGCTTCAACGGTCAGAAAGAGCAATTATATGCCAATTAAGTCTCCATTTAAACTCAGACATATGTTACTCAAAACAGCTAAGAGAGCCATAATGAGGTTCCTAACAGCTACACTCATAATGAGGTTCCTAATAGTTGTACTAAGGCTACAAATAAGCCATCAAGCACAAGGAGAAAGGCACACACATTCAAACATACAAAATTACATTCTAATTTTATGAGAAATATTAAGAAAATTACTAACTTAATCATTGGAGAATCGTTAGCTAACGCCACTCCGGTATCTTTTTCTCTCATCTTTGTAGGGAACATAACCTTGTCAAAGCTTTGACAACATCCTCAACTGACGGCCATTTTTGGCTTCATCAAGCTTTGTTCTTTATTTAATCAATTTTTTAATGGTTTGTTCAGCCGCTCTTCTAGCTTTTGTTTATTTTTTATTTTTAAATATTTCAAAAATGGTTAAACATTTAAATGGGCTTGGGCATAAAAAAAAAGTTATTGGATAGCTGAAGACTTGGGCATGACTTAAGATAATTTAGACATAAGCACCCATAAAGAGAGTAGAATATTGAGCTCCAACAAAACTTATTTATTTTTGCTTAAAATTTGATGTTTCTTAATTGCTTTATGAAAGTTATGATATGATTGAAAAATAGATCTTTATATTTATTTGGACTATTTAGTTAATTTTTCTATTTTTACTAATTTAATATATTTATTTATATTTTAAATAAATATTAAATAAATTTTAAGATAATCACGATTCAACCTCCCTCTAATTTCAAAAACTTTAAACCTATCCCTTTTATGATTCAATTAACAGCTCAAGTTTCATAACCATGCTAAACTGAGTCAAAACCCAACGTGTTTAACATTATTTTGTTATTATCAAAGGGGTCTTATTCTTTATTATTATAACGGGTCATGCTAATTAATTGACAACAAGATTCATCATTTGTGAAAGAGAAGATACAGAGAATTTTCATCACTAAACTATGCTGAGTTGCCTAACACCGAAAAGGAACTTAAAATAAGACCAATGGCAAGTAAGTAAAAGCAAGAACGGGACCAAGCAAAGACAAATCAAGAACCGAAAGACACGTTTCAGACTACCATTTGACGGATGACAATTCATTAGCACATTTTCATGCCTTTTGGAAAGCGAATTGCACACCAATTACAAAACTGGTTGACAACCCACGCCAAACCACCACCACATCACAAATTAAACCAAAAGGTAAAGTGCTACCCAAAATTGAAAAAACAAACCGCAACAAAATTTAAAACCCAAATAGTAAACCCATCAACAGTTCAACACAAAATACAAATTGCAAACTTATGTTGGTTCCTTTTGTCATACATGGGTATGTTGGTTCCTTCTTGCGAAGGCAGGGAATATGTGGTACTCAATCTCCCTAAAAAGTGGTTTTACACTCAATGCCGGCACGAGCCTAAGAGTACATAGAGAATCTTAAAAAGAGACAATGAAGTCGCCAAAGCATGACTCTATAAGGGTTTTTCTAATAGACTAGGTCAAGAGTTAGGGTACAAGATGGGAAGAGGTTAGGCACCCTAAGCCTATCTAGCCGTAGTTGATCTTCATATATCATTGCATAATTGGATGGAGAGTAAGTTGTCCTAATTAAAGGCTTGAGAGGTGCATACTTGTTTCTAAGGCCTAGGTGCAAGTCTGTGTCATGTGAGACAAACAAGAGAAAGTGGAAAAAACATAGGCATGTAGAAAGAATCAAGAAACTCATGGCATCAAGCATCAACATATAGCCATGTCTCACATGGGAAAGAACACAAGAGAATTACGTAATTCTGCCTAACAACCTATGTCCACGGTATAAATCTCTAGAGGCTACATCTTTGCTATAAGATGAAATATAATATACATGCTACAAGGTCTAGGGTTCAGTTTAGGTGTAGAAGTGCTTTACACTAAATTGAGTTACCTGAGCCAATACATAAAATAAACACAAAAATCCAACTTTTACAACAGTATTTGGTTATTGTCAAAGGGGTCCTATTCTTTATTATAATAGCAGGGCATATTAATTAATTGATGATAGGATTCATCATTCATGTAAGAGAAGGGACTAAGAGCTTTTTATCTCTGAACTATGCCAAGTTGCCAACCACTGAAAAGAAACTTAAAACCATACAATGACTATGTGACCCATGGCTAAGAAGTAAGAACAAGAACGGGCCCAAGCAAGGACAAATCAAGAACCGAAAGACACGTTTCAGGGACAAAATTGGTCTATACCCTTTTCACACAAACTAAACAGCATTTTGCCCCCTTTTTCAAAATAATTAGGAAAATACCCCTCTTTTGAAAATCGATTTTCTAAAAATCGAGTTAGGCCCTATAGCGGCGTTTTTAAGGAGCCTATAGTGATGTTTTCAGGACCTATAACGGCGTTTTATAACTCGATATTTACAAAGTCGAGTTATAGGCAAAAAAAAAATGAAAAAAAATTGCATATAACTCGATTTCATGGAGGTCGAGTTATAAAACGCCACTATAGGTCCTGAAAACGTCACTATAGACTCCTTAAAACGCCACTATAGGGCTCCAAAAATTTTTTTTTTTTAACTCGATTTTGAGAAAATCGAGTTTCAAAAGAGAGGCATTTTCCTAATTAGTTTGGGAAAGAGAGCAAAATGCTGCTTAGTTTGTGTGAAAATGGCATTTGCCCATTTTGTCCCACGTTTCAGACTACCATTTGACGGATGACAATTCATTAGCACATTTTCACCCCTTTTGGAAAGCGAATTGCACACCAATTACAAAACTGGTTGACAACCCACGCCAAACCACCAACACATCACAAATTAAACCAAAAGGTAAAGTGCAACCCAAAATTGAAAATGCAAACCGCAACAAAATTTAAAACCCAAATAGTAAACCCATCAACAGTTCAACACAAAATACAAATTGCAAACTTGTTTTCGATCTCAACAACATACTAAATTGAATGTCATAATTTTTGTTTTTTTTTTAATTGATGCCACATTAGTATCAATCCCTATATTTTGTATGTAGATAGTATTTTATAGTATTCTTTTCATACCTTAGCAAGTGAGGTGTATTGTTCTTTTATAGGTGATTTGGGTAGTAGTTGTACATAATTATAGGTTATCATTACCCTAAGTGTAATGGTCATTTGCATTGATGGTAGTTTATGGTTGATGAGTCATTTAATGTGTTAAATATGTTTGAACGATTGTATCTTTTTCTTTGATGGCTTGTTGATGACACAAAGTTGCCCACCTTAGTGGACCACCTTAGTGATTTTTATGCACTCAACGCTTAGCATCATCACTCATAATAAATAGAAACGGGAAAATATTAGTGGGTTGAACAAAGACTGGCAAGTCCTAAAAAGATTACAAGTCCTCTTCCTCTGATTGATTTCTAAATGGGAGGCACAATTTTCGACTGACTTTATCATACCGCTGCTATTTTTGGGTTCAAAAGTCCTAAAGAGAATGATTTTTCTCATTCCTCGAAAGTGCAATCATGGCCGAGTTGCTGTGTTCACCCAATTATCAAAATAGTATGAACATATTTTTGTTCTGAGTTTATACAACCAATTGAGCTTCTTATAGGTCAGAGCTCGCAAATTGGATGCAATTATTCAGGCCTGTACTCAAATGAAATTAAAAGCCTTGCTAAAAGCTTTACAGTAAAAAAAAGTAGAGCCCAATAACTTTTCAAACTTTCTTTCTTCTTCCACTTGTTTTATAAAATAAAATTAATAGTTCAAGCCTGGAGCCCCTTAAGAGCCCAAATTCATTTTATTGGCATTTTCACTTACAAAGCTCTGACCATGGTCGAACTATTTTGAAGGTTTGCTGCTCGCCTCCACTAACACCGTCCCACTAATGAAATTTATGTTAGAATTATTATGTCATTTCATCTTTGTTAAATGTTCATCACTAATTGCTAATTACCATTTCTCTTTTTCTTTAGATTTTTGGTTACTTTAATCATTGACTCGGCCTCCATGTACTAACAGAATAACATATAACAATGGTTCAATTTGTTTGAAGCAACCTTCAAAACATATATAATAATCCGCACACTAAACTTGTTTGCTTGAAAAATTATAAAAAAATAGTAGCAACTCCAATTTTTCAAAATTTTCAATTTAAAATACAGACCATGCAACAATACCAGTTGTAAGTTCCATGATTCGTATCTCCTTTTGTTATACATGGGTATGTTGGTTCCTTCTTGCGAAGGCGGGGAATATGTGGTACTCAACAGTGACGGACCCACTAAGGGGCAGGGGGGGGCCATTGCCCCCCCCCCCCCCCCCCCCCATTTAAAAAAAAATTAAATAGTGGTTTTACACTCAATGCCGGCACGAGCCTAGGAGTACATAGAGAATCTTAAAAAGAGACAATGAAGTCGCCAAAGCATGACTTTATATGGGTTTTTCTACTAGACTAGGTCAAGAGTTAGGGTACAAGATGGGAAGAGGTTAGGCACCCTAAGCCTATCTAGCCGTAGCTGATCTTCATATATCATTGCAAAACTGGATGGAGAGTAAGTTGTCCTAATTAAAGGCTTGAGAGGTGCATACTTGTTTCTAAGGCCTAGGTGCAAGTCTATGTGTCATGTGAGACAAACAAGAGAAAGTAGATAAAACATAGGCTTGTAGAAAGAATCAAGAAACTCATGGCATCAAGCATCAACATATAGCCATGTCTCGCATGGGATAGAACACAAGAGAATTATGTAATTCTTCCTAACAACCTATGTCCATGGTATAAATCTCTAGAGGCTACATCTTTGCTATAAGATGAAATATAATATACATGCTACAAGGTCTAGGGTTAAATTTAGGTGTAGAAGTGCTTTACACTAAATTGAGTTACCTGAGCCAATACATAAAATAAACACAAAAATCCAACTTTTTCAACAGTATTTGGTTATTGTCAAAGGGGTTCTATTCATTATTATGATAGCAGGTCATCCTAATTAATTGATGATAAGATTCATCATTCATGTAAGAGAAGGGACTAAGAGCTTTTTATCTCTAAACTATGCCAAGTTGCCAACCACTGAAAAGGAACTTAAAACCATACCATGACTATGTGACCCACGGCTAAGAAGTAAGAACAAGAACGGGCCCAAGCAAATACAAATCAAGAACAGAAAGATAGGTTTCAGACTACCCTTTGTTGGTTGATAATTCATTAGCACATTTTCATTCCTTTTGGAAAGCGAGTTGCTTACTTATAAAAAGAGATAAGCACTATGGATTAAAGAGTTAGTTTATGGGTTATCAAAGAGTTGTGAATGAAAAATCTTATTAACTTAGCAAAGGAAAGGTACATGCTCTGTTTATGTACACACAGACAAGAGCCAAAACTGAAACTAACAGCTATAACCGCCTAAAACAACTGACTAACTAACATGTAATCGCAGCACGTGCTAGTCACGTGATTCACTAATCTGTACAAATAAGGAGAACTAAACTACAAGTCGTTTCTGCAAAGTAAGAATAAGCTGTCTATCGTTTAGTTCTGTGTCTTCCTTTTCTTCAACTTGTCATCCTTCTCTTCCTCGACTGAACATGGCCTTTCTTGCTTGTCATTCTGATACTCCCCCTCAAGATGAAGGAGTGGTGAATAAATATTCATCATTCCCATCTTGGAAAGAAGATTAGAAAACTGATTCAAGTCCTAGCCCTTTGTCAGCAAATCTGTCAATGGACAATGTGTAGTGGCATGAACTAGTTTGATGACTTTGGCTAGAACCTTATCTCTGACAACGTGATGACCTCTATATGTTTTGTTCTCTCATGAAACATTGGATTGATCCAATATAGAGAGTAGACTGACTATCACAAAATAACAAAGCTTCTCTTTTATGGATTACTTGATTGTCCCTTGTAAAGTTGTAATTTACAACTATGTTTTTGTTGGCTTTAATTCCATGTCAAATTTGATTGTATTTTGTTCAATCATTTTCCTATATTTTTGTGGGATTTAATGTATGGTGAAGATTTGTGAAGAAAGTGAAGTTCGCGATTGGCTGGCGACTGGACAACCCATGAAAGGCCATGTGAGAAGTACATGCTAGAATCTAAACAGTTTTTGCCAGGCTGTATTTCTCGACTTAGGCCAAGTTGCAAGTGAGCCACGATACTCACTGCTTGAACCTTTTTGAAATGTGTTTTACTCATTTCTTTACTAATACTATATAAGCCCACATTAACCACGAAATTGTAAACAACTTTTTAGAGAGAAATCCCTAGCAATGCACTTGGGAGTTAGAAATTGTAAACCTATAATTATCTACACAATTTCTTTTAGTTTTCCTCTACTTCTACCTCTCCAATTACAAATCCTTGAGAGGTCCTAAGCCTAAACACTTATCTCACCCATTTTGAGTTTTGAGAGAAGATTTGGCAATGTGAGAAGCATTAGAAGAAGCCATTAAGTGGCGGAGGCAATTTGGAGCTAATTGCGGGATCTAGAGAACTAGTGAAGAAATAGCTTGGTGAAGCTCATTGGTAGTTGGAACTTGGAGGGTTCAAGTACATTAGGTAGATTAGGCTTGGAAGGTCTTTTTAATATTCATGTACTCCAACTTTATTCACTAGTGGATCAATTTCAGCTTGGAGGGCCGCAGAAAAGTTTTTCTCCGAGTACTTCAGTTTCCTCTTCGATAAAGAGTCATCACCATCCCAAAGAATTATTTGCTATGAATGCAACGAGCATGGGCATTTGAAGAGGGAGTGTCCGAACTATTTGAGAGGGAAAGGTAAGGTGCTAACAACCATCCTTAATAATTCTGAGAGCTTAAGCTCAGATTCAGATGATAACTATAATGGTGATGGTAACAATTCTGCTTTTATGGAAATCACCTCCGTGGACTCAAAGGAAGATTTAAGAGAATTGAATGAGGAACTTGGTGAGCACATCAATGTTGAAGAAAATGAAGCTACCAATGATGAGGAAGAATATCTTGATGAAGGTGATTGTAAGCTTCAAGTTGTTTATGATGCATTGCTTGAGGATTGTGGCAAGTATGCTAAAGTAGCAAAGAGTGCGGTAGAAGATGAAGAGAATTGAAGAAAACCACAAATCCACTCTTATGCAACTTAAGGATGCCAAATGTGAAGTCGAGAATTTGAGAGGGGAGTTGCTGAATGCTTATTCAAAGATCAACTTTCTCGAACCAGAGGTGATCTAAGCTAATGCTAAGGTAGAGTGCATCACAACCAAGAAGCTTGACAACATACTTTCATCTCAAAAGGCTTCTTTAGACAAAGCCAGATTAGGTTTCACTAGTGAAGGAAGTTCAAGTGAAGAATCGTGAAGGGAGATGAAATTTGTATTGGCAAAGGTTGTGGAGAAGCCCAAGGTTAAGACTCCTATTGTTGAGAAGAAAGCCATTGTGGCAAAATCTAAGGCAAAAGGAAAGTCATTGCCTAAGAATCAAAGGGCATCTCAAGTGAAGCATTTTTGCCATCACTGTGGTATTTGTGGGCATACAAAACCAAATTGCTTCAAGCTTCACGCTCTCAAAAGAGCCAATCTTAGCATGCTTAAGGAAGTGAAAAAGGAATGCCAAGAGGAAAGCAAGCTAAGGAAGAAAATGGAGGACAACTCATTGGAGATGTCATGGAAATGCTTAAGAACATATCAGCATGACTAGCTAGCTTTTCCCCAAGGTTTGAGAGTTATGTTGCACGTACCCTTTGTGGACACAAGGTGTCTCGGAGTTGCCACCTAGTTTTTGCAATGGTCTAGGAACCGTATATATAACATCCTTTTGTGGAAGGACCTTTGATCTTACTACCAAAGTATAGGTTCGGAGTTTAGGTATACACTTGGGAAGTGGTTAGGCACCCTCTTAGGAAGTGGTTAGGCACCCAAGATCGCCCCACCCTAAGGTTGGCCTCTCATTGTTATGTCTCATGTCTGAACCCTATTAAAAACTAATTCAACATTTGCATTCCAAACTCACACACACTAACAAGCATTTAACATACAAACATGGCATCTTTATCCCTAAACAAGCATACTTATCTATCCATAAAGCAAAGAAAGAGCTAAGCACATATAAGACTCCCTAGCATATGAAACCCTATCATATATCAAACAAAATAGCCACCTAAACATGGAAACAAGGATATCATCATGAAATCATGGAAACCTTTATGTTCAATACCATACAAACATGTTCATCATAAGAAATGTGCGTTCATGTCAAAAGATGACTTATCTTTACTTACCTTGCAGCACCTCAGCACCTATAGCATCATGAATGGACATGGGAATGCATGTTTCATGGCATTAAAAAGCATGTTAAAGACAAATAAGCATACAAGACAGAGGCACAAGTACGTATAGACATATGACAAGGCTTTAAAAAGAGACAAAACATGTGAAACAAACAAACCAAACAACATAAGAAATCTAGATTAGGGTTTCTACGTAAGTACCTGCTTACACATTCTTGTGGCATGTGTGCGTGGGACTTGCTCAAAACCCTAACGTAACACGAAACAGAAAATAGAGCACAAACATAAAAACCCTAATTCTAACAACCTAGCATGCTCAGAACATACACAGAACTATAAACTAACCTAGGCAAACATGCATAAACATAAACCATGCCAAAAAACAAGATTAAAATATAAAAAGGAAAAGTAGAAAATAAAAAGAAAAAGTTGAAGCTTGATACCTTAAAAAGGAGTTCCCAAGATTTGATTTTGATCATTCCCCTTAATCAAATCTATCATAGTAAATAAACGCGTGATTAGTAATCTTAAACTCAAAAAGGATTGGGGCCAAAATAGATCCAAATCAAATAAAATTGACTTGAGGGTGTTTTGTGAAAAACTCCCTTTTAATTCATTATTTTCTAGTGAATCCTAGATTTTTCCTATGGGATTTCTGTGTGTTTTGAAAATGTACAATGTAAGGCTTTTTATAGTGAAAATTGGGGTTTGGAGCGACTCCTAGATGATGTGGAATTCATTCCAAACCACAGCCATTATTGTAGAAAACTTGCCTTTTTCATGCTTCTAAAATATTAGCTGCGTATGCAAGAATGTGCCTGCGTACGCATGCTTTGACCCACATACGCAGGCCGCTGCCCACATACATGAGTCGCAGGCCACTTTGGTCATTTTATTTTCAAAAATAAATTTTTGCTCATTTAAAAGGTTATACTTTCCATTTTAACACTCCTTAAGTCAATTTGATATTTAATTGGGCTCTAAACTGGCCTTAGGCCTTAAAGTTTGAGCATCATTAAGGAACGGGGGCCTAAGTCGTAAGTGGTACAAAATGCGATGTCTATAAATGCCCCTCTTTTGATTCGTGAGCTTTGCTAACGAAATCAAAAGAATAAGAGACAAAAAAATTTTGTTTCGATGTACAGCTCGGGCCTAATCCACGCACACGACATACATCATGCATACATGGGGTGGGGTGCTGTTAAGATTAATGCCCTTAAATCCTATTGTAATATGCCATGTATGATATTATGTATGACATTATGTATTAAATGATGTATGACTTAATATTGTGATTAATAAAATTGCTTTATTCTTATCTAAAATGATGGAAACATGAATATTTGGACATTATCTTATAATCCATAAGATGCATAGTATGTGATTTATGCGATTTAGTCACAGAAGATATAGATCACAAGTTCTTTGTAAACTCAGAATTTTGTTTCGCAGTCAGTGATGAAATTGGGTATTTCATCCGCGAAGACTATAACATATTAACTAAGATGATTTGTCTTGATCATGGAAGTGGAGACTTCTAGTTGATATGTTGATATGTTTTAAGAGTTAAGACATATTGAACTGGACCGCTGTGAGATTTATTATTCTCCTAACGACTGTCGAATGAATAATAAATCTCACGACTTATATTTACATGAACTCTTAATCCTAAGAGAATAATGGACCTGATCATGAAGTGTAGGTTTCTTTGATATATCAGGAGTGAGATCTAAAGCATTGGTCAAAACCTCAGTATGTTGGGCAGCCACATTTAGTATTAATGGAACATATATTCTCAAGATGAAATTCATAGTCTCTTAACGGAGATATAAAATATTCCCTTGAGTTTAATTTAATGGGTTCAGTTATTGAGAGATTTAGGCCTAACCACTTTAGTAAGACTAAAGTATATATTTATGAAATTAGATTTCATAAATATATGATGAATAACTTTAAAAATGATTAAACTAAGTACTCAGGGATTAAGATGTAGTAATTCACAAAGTGGCAGTCTACATTCATGACTTTGTATTATTACGAATATTTTATGAAGAGGTTGCATATGCAATAAAGTCTTGGGAAATAATTTATTGATAAGACCTAGAGTGTAATTATATTTATATAGTAGTATTAAATATAATTAATGTTAACTTTGGACTTGTCAAGAGTTGATAGAAAAGTCCAAGGTCCATTGGAGCTAGAGTCTTATTTGTTCCCTTTTGGTCCCACTCCAAGCCACACATTAAAGCTCAATTGAGAAGGCTCAAAAGGCTAACCCAATTAAATAATCAGTTATGTGGAGAGAAACATACAGAATTTTATAAATATGAAATGGTTTGTATGTTGGTGTAAGAGAGACTCCTTCATATGCTCTATAAAACATACACATATAATTGATTGAGAGACTACACATCTTGGGCATTAAGTGGAATTAGAGTGAAGATTAAAAGTTTTCCCAAGTGCTTTTCATCTTCAGTTTTAAAATTCACCATACCAAGGTACACTCTCTTGATTCTATATTCTAAAACTTACATAGTGCATGTTATTAATTGCGAATGAAGTAAATCCGTTAATTTTTCACTGCGTATGTTTTGTTTACGATTCAAACCAATTATTTCCAACAGGTGCAACTCTAAAGAGAAGCGTATGATTGGTATGTTCGAAGTCCCACCTTTGTTACTCGGGAAACAAGCAACGACAGGTTCACTATCCTAGAACTTGTTTTGCCACTTGCAAGCAAATGGCAAGTGGCTCGCTATCCTAAAGTCACTTAAAAACAAACAAACAAGGGCACTTTTCAAGCTAACCCCAACAAACAGCAAAAGGATATATAGTCTTTGCGGCGTCCATCTGGGGCTCTTGCCTCAAACTTCTCTAGGAGACTTGTTCTTCTCATCTTCTTCACTTCTTTCTCTACCTTTTTCGGTAAGGCTCTTGCCTCGGGTTAACCTTGGTCTCTTTCTCTATCTCTATCTCTACCTTTTTCTATCATGCCTACATGTTCAATTCTTATAGGATATGTGCATGAATAGTCTTGATTGTTGGATCCACTAGGGATGATGAAAACTCACGAAGGAGTAGGTGTGCATGAGGAGGAATCTTCTACCTCCTTCATGACTTGGTTGGGGATGAGAAACTCACTAAGGAGTAGTAGGAATGGACTTGCTAACGAGTAGTGTAGATTTGTGATCCACTAGGGAAGAATCTTCTACTTCTTTCAAGGTTTGCTAAGGACTTTAAGGAAAAATCTTTTGATTCCTCACCAGGGATTTTTTAGGTGTATTGAACTCACTGTGGAAGAATCTTTTGCTTCCCCACTGGGAATCACTTTAATGTGCTTAGGTCCATCGGGGAAGAATCCTCTGCTTCCTCCATAAGGATGATGTTCTTGATATACTTGAACTATTGAGGAAGAGTCTTTTGCTTCCTTTATGGGGATAATGCTTGAGATGTTTGAACTATTGAGGAAGAATCTTTTGCTTCCCTACTAGGGATAGTGTTCTTGATATGCTTGAACCATTGAGGGAGAATCATCTGCTTCCTTCATGGGGATGACGTTTTTGAATTTATGTGATCTGCTTGAAATGGTTTTGGAATGTACTTGCTTAATTGGGAGAAGAATCTTTTGCTTACTTTACCACTCACTAGGGAGTTCTTTGATGATTTTGTGCCTAATTAGGGCAATCTTGAGATGTTCTTTTTTGAAAGAATGATTTTTTTTTTAACTGTTCATGACTAAACTACATGTAGTTTAGTGGTGAGGCCTAAACTACATGCAGTTGAGCCATTAGATGTGTTCCTGCCTTTTCATTTTCTCCAACGGTTACCAATCGTTTCTTTTTCTTCTTCATTCTTTTCATCTTCCTCATCTCTTCACATTCTCCGTAACTCCTCTTTTCTTCTCTCTACAAAAACCTCCCTCTCCTCTATTTTCCTTTCACTTTTTGACTCTCTCAAACTCTCAAAGTCCCTCATTCTCTCATTTTCTCTCCAAACGCTTTTCATCTCCTCCAATGGTACCTAGGCCAAGAAAACCTCCTATGTCCTTTCCTCTGATGCATTCCACCTCACCCGTTGGAGTGGGGCAACGAGGTTGATGGGGTCTCCACCGTTGACATATCGGCCAGAGAATCACATTTCCATGGCTGAATCTTAAATTTTCAAATTTTTTCTCATTTTCAAGTTCCTTTATGATCTTCTGTTTTAGTGTGTTTTTGGTCATGTAAATGCTTGAGTTTTGCTATGGGATGGGTTTTGATGAAGACCTAACACATTAGTAGGGGTAGGAACATGTTTAGGATTGATTTTGGATGATGTTTTCTTGTAAATGTTGAAGAATTGCTTCTGTCTGTGCTTCTACACTTGTGGGCTCGGGCTTGCATATGCAACTTACATTCATGCGTATGCAACTCTATCCTTGTGTACACAGGTTTGTTCTTGAGGTTCTGTGTACGCAAGGATGGGCCTACATACGTGGGATCTTGCCTGTGTACTTGGGCTTTGACTCACATACGTGTGACGCCTGTCAAAAGCCCTATTCTACCCATTTTCACTCCTTTTTCAACCGTTTTACTTCCATATGCAATCCTAACACCCCTTTTTATCATTTTTGCACCTGAATATCACTGTATTCATTTTTTCTCTTCATTCTTGCGTTGAAAACATCATTTTCCATCATTTTTGCTTAAATCAAGAATCTAATGTTGTATCCCATTTTTGCAGTCATCATCCCCATATGCTAGTAGGGGAAGTACTAATAAGGTGGTGGAATGGTACAACCTTCTCACCCTTAAAACCAGGGCCTACATTTGGGAAGCGGGCTTCAAGCCCATCATTGGTGTCCTTCTGGAAAGATCTGCAATCACCACTGTGGTGCAGTGCCTCATTGAGAGGTGGTGGGATACTACCCACACCTTTCATGTTGCTGAGCAAGAGATGACAATGACTCCCTACAACTTCTACTGCATGATCACCCTTATCTTTGAAGGGGCCATTATCAATCTGGATGGTGTGTCGGGCATCTAGCTAGGTCTCGACATGTTGGAGAGAAAGTACTTTACTAAAACTATGTGCTACTTCGACTTGGTGTCAAACCACATGCATCTCCCATAGAGGACTACGGAGGAACATGTCCATATGGCTAAGGCCTTCCTTCTTAACTTGTTGGGGGCTTACCTCTTTGCCAATGGTGGGCGAACAGTGTCCTAGAGGTGGTTGACCCTCTTCCAGGACTTTGAAGAAGCATAAAGGGCTAATTAGGGGTAGGCATGTCTTGCCTATCTTTACTCTACCATCAACACTCTCAACCGAGGCAACTTGCAACATCTTGTGGGGCTTTGGAAGCTCCTTGAGGTTAGTTCTCTTTCCATTTCTTGCATTTTTATTTGTAGCTTGTAGTCTTGCAAACTATACTATCTTGAAAACTGTCATCTTGCATCTGTCATCTTGCAAACTGTCATCTTGCATCAAACATGTGGCTCGTGCTTCTTTTTACAGCAATGGGTGGTTTTGTATAGCCTCATAACCCAGGCACTGACCTAATTTTGAGGGAGTTTCCTTGAGTGAGGGCCCACCTTGCTAGGTCGACTTCTAATAAGGTAAGTTCAAGAGTTCTAGTCTTTCATGCTTCTTAATGAATTTTCCTTCAGATATTCTTCTTCTAACCTTGTGTCATTATAGGTTAATTGGGCTCCATGGGCCAGCCAGCCTCTTCCTACTTCTCAAGACTTAGAGCCTATCACTCTTAACACTTCAGAGATCACCTAACCCTTTGAAAGGGCAAGCTTGAAGGCGCTATATCTGGTGGAAAGGGGGCAGTGCCAGTTGGTGGGTAGGGATAGTCTGATGGACCTTCCTAAGTTTATACTTGCCCCCACACTCCATGACTGTTGCTGAGTACCACTCATAAAGGAATGGAGTTTCCTATGCCGGACAACTTCTCTAGGGGTTGGACTATGAGGAGTTCAACATTACTCACCTTATGCCTTCCCTTACTACTCGGGTATGTGCTCACTTTCTTCTTCTTCTTTTCCTTGTGTTTTTCATGACTTCTAATGGTTGAAAACAGTAATAGGAGAAGCCTAATGCTATTGAACTCATTGGCCCTCCACACCTTCCTTGGAGGGTCTATGCCTATGGCTTTGATGGCTTTTCTCGGGAGCGTGCTATGCCCCATAATCCTAATGTCATAGGCTATCATTTTCCTCCCAACACTCGGGTGGTGAGTTCTTTCTTCCCTTTGCTCTTTCTCTTTTTGTCAATTCTCTCTTTTTTCTTTTTTCTTTTTCCAGTCACTAACCCTTCTTACTTTGAATTGCAACCCACTATCCAAAAGCATGAGAAGTTGGTATGGCTGGCTAAATCTCAAGTTGGGGGTGACCAACTATTCAAGGAATCTGTACAGTCCTAGAGGAGTGGCCTACCTAGGAGGTGGTGATGATGGTGATGATGATAACAGTGGTGAAGAGGATTCGGAGGTGACTCCTAGCTACCATCCAAGGAAGAGACGACACAATTGATTACCTACAATTCAAGATATAGGCATACAACACACAGTTTTCTTTTTTCTTTTATTGTTTTTCATCTCCTTTAGCAAACATTTGGATTTAAGTTTGAGGCAAAGGATTTTATTTAAGAATATCTTTTACATTTATGCTTTTGATTGGAATTTAGCATTTATTTTACAAGATATGTGATGAATTGTATGTTTCTATGCAACTTTGTTTCTTGATGCTTGAAATCTTGTGCTTGGAATGTCTCTTGAATGATCCTTTGGGTAGTAGGAATGTTTTGGAGTGAAAAACTCTACTCAAAACGGGGGAGAATAGGCTTTTGCCAAGCGTTGTGTGTACGTGGGGATGGGCCTACGTACGCATCTTTGACTCTACGTACTCTAGTTGATCTTGCATACATGGGCCACGAATCAGTAAAACCCTAACTGACTTACTTAAGTATAAAAGTAGTTGTTTGAGTCCGAAACCCTTACCAATGTATTTTCAACCTAGAAAGCCCCTTTTTGAGGTCCCCCAATGGCAAAGAACTCTCATCTTAATGTTTCAACTTGGATTAGGAGGCTTGGTCCCGATTTCAAGGATTCCATCGCCCCTATGTTTTTTCTTGTATCTTTCCCAATCACCAAATTAAGGTGGATGAGCTTTTCCTTCATGCTGTTACCAATTATTAGGTTCCTTCTCGGCATGTATTCTACTTCAAGGGAATAGAATTATGCTCCACTATTGAAGAGTTTGGTGCTATCATGGGTGAATCGGAGATTGATGATCTCATCTTCCCTACCATAGGTGGGGATCTTCCTTCTTTGCTGTAAGTTGTGTTGGATGTCCTTGCTATCACGGCAAATAGGTGGTGTGTTTTTGGCAAGCTCAACCTTAGGTTGGTTTTTGAGTACTTTTCGGTCGGCCATTCTTAAGGGTGAAAGGCCATGCTCATACTTTCTTCGTACCTTTTGCTTAGGTGCCCTTGAAAGGTATTTCTTGGTCCAAAAGTTATATTGTGGACCTCCAGATGTGCATGGGGGCTTATGAGCTAAAGAGAGGTAATTTGGTGGGCTTGATCTTGGCGGAAACCCTCAATGGTCTATATGCCTTTCATAGGAAGGAAGCAAGCTTTTTTGCGGGAAGTCCTCTTCTTCTTCAAGTATAATCCCTAACTTTTGTCTAGGTTCTCAACCTAGTGGAATTCCTTTAATTTTGCATGGATTGACTTTCAGTTTTCAACCCATCGAGGCACCTTATATCATCTTTCATCATTTCTTTATTTTTTCGCACTCATACTCTCCATTTTTCTTCCTTCCTCTTCTCTTTCCTTTTCTTTTTTGCTCTCTCTTCCTTCTTTTTTTTTCCCCCCAAATATGGCTTCAAGAGATGCTTTGGTTGCTTCAACCCCCTACTATGCCCCTCAACACCTACCCTTTTAGGCATCTTAGGGATCGTCGGCTTCATCAACATGATATGAGCTTTGAGGCATACATGAAGCTTATGGGTCACCTCAAGGAGACCGACATTGAGTAGGTTGTGGAGTGGTGGCACATCTCAATTATGGTTCATAGTTGCTGTAAAGATCGCTATGTGCCTTTGGTTGGATTTCGTTGCTGCTCATGCTAGTCGTATCTCATGGTAGTTTGGAGAATGCCAAAGGGCTCTTAATGATGAAGGTTCCTTCTACACCGAGGTGTTCACTAATAGGATCTTTGGCAAGATCAGTGAGGTTTGGCTACACCGTAGGGTGATGAAAGGCATTGCTCCTCCTCAATACATCTACCCCACTGTGAGGTACAAGAAATGGTTGGAGGATGACATGAAGTGGATTTTGAAGGATGAGAAAGCTTACATGAGGTCTAGCAAGAAAGCAAGGAGGACTGAGTGACCACCCTGATATGCGCCATATTTTACTTTTTTGCACTTTTATAATTCTCATATTCTTATTTTTGAATTTAATAAAGGATTGGAATGTTCCAAATCCCCTATAAAAACAATCTTATTATCTTTTAATTTGAGCAATGAGAGAATCTTTTTTATTATCTTTGCTTATTGTCATCTCATTTTTCTTTTCTTTTCTTTTTCCCTTGCCATGTAATTTTTGTCCATGACGTCCCTTCGGGAATTTTCTCCATGCCCATGTTCTTTTCCCCTAACTTTTGCCTAGATCGCCCTTTCGGGGTTTTTAATCTAGCAGGGTTCTTTTGCCTAGGTTGCCCTTTTGGGTTTTCAACCTAGCAGGCTTTTTTTTTCTTTTTCTTTTTAAATGTGGTATTTTCGGAGTCCATCCATGTTAATTGGCAACAGCATCTCTTCCCATCCAAATCTGTGATTCTTATAGCACCTCCAGACATGATCTTCTTAATGAAAAAAGGCCTAGACCACCTTGGTTTCATCTTTCCTCTTGGATCAAAAGTTTCATCATTAAGCACCTTTAGGACCAATCCCTTTCTTTAAGGTTTCTCGGCTTAACTTTCTTGTTTAATGCTCTAGCAATCCTTTTTTAGTACCCTTGTGCGTGATATTGAGCCCAAGCCCTCTTCTTATCTATCAAAGCCAATTGTTCATATCTCGCCTTAGCCTAATCCTCTTCTAGGACCTTGGTTTCCACTGGCACTCTCAAAGATTGTATCTCCACCTTAATAGGAAGCACCACCTCACTATCATAAACCAAAGAGTAAGGTGTTGCCCTAATCGATGCACAGATAGAAGTTATATAAACCTATAAAGCAAAAGGAAGCTTTTTGGCCCAATCTTTGTATGTCACTATCATCTTAGCTAGGATGTTCTTCACATTCTTATTAGCTGCTTCTATAGCCCCATTAGTTTGTGGTCGATATAGTGAAGACTTGTGATGTTCAATGTCATATTCTTTCATAACCTTTGGACTTCACCCTCAAAGTGGGAACTATTATTGGAGATGATCTCTTAGGGTACCCCAAATTAACATATGATGTTGTTTTCTAAGAAATGAGCCATATGCTTAGCCTTCAACACGGAGTAGGAAGCTACCTCCACCCACTTGGTGAAATAGTCAATTGCCATTTTAATGTATTCATGCCCATTTGAAGCCTATGCAGCTCACTAGGTGGTACATGATTCAAGTTGGCGTGTGTTTAACAATCATGGCAACTCTTCACATAATCCACATAATCGGTCTCCATCATATTCCAATAGTATCTTATCCTTAGGATTTTCTTGGCTAACATTCTTCCATTCATATGATGGCCACAAATCCCTTGATGAACTTCTTCCATGACTTCTTTCTCCTTCAAGCAACGAAGGTCTATACCATCGTAGGACCTTCTATAAAGTTGTCCTCCACATAGGATGTATTATGTTGCCATCATCCTAATGGAACAGCGTTTTCTCTTATCGGCAACATCCGGATATGCCCCTAGTTCCAAGAACTTCACAATGTCATAGTACCATGGAACTTTCTCTTCCTCTATGGTCAATACAAAAGCTTCGGTCCTCCCTTTGTGTACTTCCTCATATCTTTACTTGATCTCAAAGGGTTGTGTCCATGCTCCCTTGGGTACTCAATTTTGTCAAAGGTCTTAGTCAAGTCAAGTCCTCCAAGTATTGTTGATAAGGCTTCAACTGTTCCTCCTTCACCTTCCATAAATTTTGCACTTGGGCTATAATAAAAGTTGAATCTCTATAGACTTCGGCATCTTTTGCCCTCAATTCTCAAAGAGCTTCTATTCTAGCAAAACAAGCCTCATATTCAGCCATGCTATTTGTAGCTTCAAAGTTCAACTTGATTGCTAAAGGTATGTGAGAATCCTCGAGAGTAATCAAGAGTACCCCTATCCTATTCCCATATTGGTTTACGGCTCCGTCAGAGTACATCTTCCATGTCCCTAACCCCACATTCAAAACGTCCTCATCTGGAAAGTCTTTTGATAGGCCAAAAACGTATTGACCCCTTGTGATAAATTAATTTATTAATTAGCCAAGTTTATTAATTAATCAAATTAACATGCAAACACATGGTAGCACAAACAAATCACCAATTAAACTAAGTATGCACCGGAAAATAAATTGACACGGTGATTTTTTTACGAATGGGGAAAACCTACACAGCAAAAATCCCACTGGGTGATTTTCAAGTCACCACTCCCGATAATCTACTATTATCACACCAAGTGGTTACAAGTAAAGAAATCCCAATACCTTATACCAATCTACAATTAAACCCTTACCCCAATATACAATTAGATTTGTTCTATAGTGACAATCTCTCATTGTATTGCATGGCTCCCAGTACGTTACTAACCAATTGCGTGGATCCCAGTACGTGACTTGATTCATCAACTAGAGAAGGATGTTGGCTGCAAAGTTCATCACACAATGAAGATTGAGAAGATGCTTGGTCATAAAACCCTACGGTATACAATTCACAATAAAGATGAATTAGGGCAAATTCAGTCTCCAGTCACAATTTGCATGAACAAACTTTGCCATATGCATGAGCTACCTTTGACGGCCCTTAAAACAATCCTTATATATGTTTAGGGTTGTGAGAAAAGAAGGCCTAAACACATAATCCCAGATTGGATGAAAAACAATATTGAAAAATTGAACTTCATAAATCTCGATAGATACCATATTTGTCAAGCTACTGTCGAGTCATGGGGCTGGAACAGCTCTTCAAGCTCGATGGATAGCTAGCTGTCGAGCTTTAATGACAGGTACTTTCTAAGCTTGAATCTTGAACAGACTTGCATGGCTTTAAAGCCACCAAGGCGAGCCTGCCGTCTAGCAATACGGCCTACACAAGTGTTTACCTGACACAACTCATCAGTGAGTGCATCAAGGTGAGCATCCATGCGCTGAAGCTGCGCCATGATTGAAACAAGAGTCACACCTCCCGCTAAAGTAAAGGGAGCAAAGGTGGATGGAGCTGAAGGGGTGGAAGGAGCTACCATACCAGACTAGCTCGATCGAAACTGCACCTCGCTCCGTTTAACGGTAGCGGCATCAATGGTACACATAATGGTTAAGTGGTCAGAAGAGGGAAAAGAAACTGAAAAATGGCATAAGATCCTCGTGATAGCGGAAGGAAAGATGAGCTTATCATAGGTAGCCGTATCCCTATACACATCTATAATAGAAAGAAATAAATTTTGGGATGCTCAATAAGGGAAAGTAAAAATCGAGCACGAGGCTTTATGATAGAGTTGTAGTAAGAAAGAGGGTGCAAAACAAAAGTCATCTCAATCAGATTGGCGCTCGCAAAAAACAAAAATCATCTCGTCTTTTGACACAATCCTCAAACATTCACAGCTGGGGTAGTCAGGATGCTTTACCCTCGAGACACGTAGCACATCGGATACCAACTCCGGTGTGATCACTATGCGCATACCTCGAAAGCGAGTATGAAAAAAGAGTTACTAAATAATCAAATCCATGCATGCTGGAGTAAAACTCCTGAATCAGTACTGATGGACAAGGGACCAAGACGTCACACAGTGACTTCCAACCCCGACTGTGAATGATAGTGGGTAAGTCAGTGTCTGAGAAGTCCAACAAAATGACTCGGTGTTTCGAATGAACACCTCGTTGAGAGAAGTTCTCCAAAAAGTCCTTTCGGGCATTCTCATCATGATACCGAATAGAAGAGGGGGTGGGGTTAGAAGACGAAGAAGCTCGGGAATGAATAGGGTTCTGAGACGGAACAGATTTACGTTTGGGTGCCATTAACGCACTAACGTAAACTAGAGGGAGAAGGGGGGAAGAAAGAAACAATTAGAAAAGTCCTAAAACAATTCAAATATACAAAAATATATTGAATGTAAAGGATGTATTCATGAGAATGCATGAACATGTGACATGCAAAAATAATTTCGTCATGGGCTTAGCCTAATCCAAACCTACCAGCACACAATCAGTTGCACACATCTAAATGCATGACAATGTTATTATAATGCTCATGAGATGCAATGCATGAAGTTTTTAAGATCAAATCTTCAAAACCCATCCCAAAACCCCTTTGATTTTGAAAAAACCCAAATTTTGCAGAAATCCCAAAAACTTAGGTTACAAAGCATGAAATGCATTAAAATGAGGGATTAGAAACTTACCAAGTGAAGAAAAACTTGAATAAGCTTGAAGAATCCTTGAGCAATAGGTTGAATGTGAGTGAGAGAGATATGGACAGATCAAGAAAGATCGAGAAAATGAAGATTAGCTTACGAGCGCCCCTTATATAGCCCATCAGTAAATCTCAACAGATCGAGAGGTGTCAAGGATCTATCGAGCTTTAAAGGGTTCTACAAAAGCATCTATCGAGCATGTGTCCAAGGCGAAAGGAAGCTTGATGGATTGACGATCTGTCGAGGAGCTATCAAGGGGACAAAAACTTTCTCGATTGATCCACTTAGCTATCGAGAGGTGTTGAGATTGCGATAAAAATCAACTTAAGAGCTCAACAGATAAGCCAGGTATCGAGAGGTGTCGAGGATCTCTCGAGGATGCTTTAAAACAGTTTTTCAAGAAAGGAAAAACACAGATATGAATGCAATCAAGCATGCAACTCAACCAATGATCCAAACAACATTTTGAACTCTTAAAATCATCTCTCAACCAAAGGTTTAAGCACACAGATTCCAAAACACACACACACACACACACACTAAACAAGTCTAACCAATTTTATATTTCAAAAATAAGTCAGGACAGTTTAGTGAGCATACATTAACAAAAGTAAACCTAGTGATGGCCAAATCACATTGTACCTACACATGTATTAAGAGTAGCAAAGAATGTTGCGATAAAAATCAACTGAAGAGCTCGACAGATAAGCCAGGTATCCAGAGGTGTCGAGGATCTATCGAGGTTACTTTAAAACAGTTTTTTAAGAAAGGAAAAACATAAATATGAATGCAATCAGGCATGCAACTCAACCAATGATCCAAACAACATTTTGAACTCTTAAAATCATCTCTCAACCAAAAGTTTAAGCACATAGATCCCAAAACACACACACGCACGCGCACACACACACACACACACACACACACACACACACACACACACACACACACACCAAAAAAGTCTAACCAATTTTATATTTCAAAAATAAGTCAAGACAGTTTAGTGAGCATACATTAACACAAATAAACCTGGTGATGACCAAAGTACATCGTACCCGCACGTGTATCAAGAGTAGCAAAGAATGTTGCGTGTTGTGTGTGAAGAACATCACAAGATTGCATAAGTGTATACATGTTATGACGATTTGAGATTTGAGAAAATCACTTTAACTCACACACAATCATAACTGTTTGATGGGGACTATCACCTTCGAGGTACATCCTATAACTCCCACATCTCCTAGAATACATGCTTACAATCATATATAAAGCATTTTAATCTTTTTGCTTTTATTTTTCTTTGCTTATATTTCTTTTTATTAAGCATATCATGCATGGGCATGTAAGAGAGAGAAAAGAAATACCCATTTATGTTAAGTTTTTGACATTACACTTTTGCTATACCGAAGCATACATATGTCATTTTATGATTGGCGGGCAGCAATGGTGAGATTGTTATTTTTGCCTTTCTCTTAGGATTTTCTAGTCCTACCCATCAAAAAGAGTGATACGAGTGTTAAGTACAAGAGACTACTTAATCTTACTCATCACAAACACGAGCCACAAAGCTCACTTGCTTAGTTGTGCATAGAGATGCTCATCTAAACTTCAAATGATACAAAGTTTAAAAAAATTTGTTTCAATGGCCATCCAAGGTACACAAGTCCCAATGTATATATACACACACACTGTTTTTGTATTTTTCTGATTTTTCAAATTTGTTTTTATATGAAAAAAACAAAACAAAGAAAAACTAAATAACCAAACAAAAACATGTTAAACAAAACAAAGCAATGCATAAAACTAGACTGACTCAAAACTTAAAAGCAAAACACACAAGTAGTGCAAACAAAAACAAGAAGGGGAGACAGAGAAAAAAATGATAGAATCACTTTGTTCCTTTTTTCTTCCACACCTTGGAAGAACCTTTCCTTTGAGTGAACCCTTGAACCAGTGGCGAGGGAGAAGAATTAAAACCACTCAAGTTTGAAAGGAACATGAGGGCTTTGAGAAGATCTCCAAAGGGAGCAAAAGAAGGTGGAAACTGATTCATGTTTCCTAAAGCAATCATGCCGTTGCTCTGTTGAGTGGCTAACCACTTATAGCAATTTGGTCGAGTATGACCGGCTGCTCCACAGTGATGACAAAGATGCTGCTTCTTCTGTTTAGGCTTTTGAGAGTTAGCCTTCTTAGTCCTAAGGTTTTTAGCTTCTCTCTTATCTTGCTTAGGGGGTGCTCCTAAGATAGATTTACCCTTGTCTATGTTCTTACTAGCTAAAACAGTTTTGACAATAGTGTTCTCAATTTCAATATTATTACTAGAAGGAACAAAACTAGTAGTACTAATAGAAGCAATACTAGGAGAAGGGAAATCATACTCTAAACTGGTTCAATCTGAAGCAGATTTCTAAGTACTGAGCATCTTGTCAAGCTTTGCACTTGAAGTCTTCTCCAATTGAGCTCTGACTTGAAACAACTCCACTTCAAGTTTCTTTGTCTTCTCAACCAAGAAATTGTTCTCAAACCTAAGTGCTCCAATAGTCTGATTAGCTTTACCAAACTTTGTTGAGAGTTCTTCATGTTCGAGCTCCACATCACTGAGCTTCTTGGTGGCCAACCTATACAACTTCTCATGCTTTTTCGAGACCTTGTATAACTTTGCATAGGCAATATGGATATCATCTTGTTCATCCATATTTTCAAACTTTGACTCAACCAAGCCTTCTTCTTTATCCACATCTTCTATAATCGCCTCAATAGGATTGACTATGGCAGTGAAGGCATCTAGGATTCTGTCATCCTCATTGTTGGAATCATCCTCAAGCTCGATGTCGATCAATGTAACAGCAAGTGCCTTACTCTTCCTAATGGTCTTGAGATAAGTGGGGCACTCCTGTTTCATATGTCTGAAGCCTTGACACCTAAAGCACTTTGGTCCTAAAGGAACAGTATACTAACCCCCATCCCTTGAATCCTTCTTTCCTTTGTCTTGACTCTTAGACTGAGAAGAACTTGATTGTTTGCAATCCTTGTCGAAGCCCTTTGCATTAGCTTTCTTTATGAACTTCTTGAATTGCCTTGTAATGTAGGACTTCATCTTAGAATCCTCATCATCTGAAGACTTATCAGTATCACTGCTCTTGGCCTTCAGTGCCATGCTCTTGCTCTTGCTCTTGCTCGACTTCTCGATCCTAGACAAACCCAACTCATAGGTCTGCAGATTGCCAACTAGCTCTGTCAAAGGGATTTTGTTTATATTTTTTGACTCCTCAATGGCAGTGATCTTGGCATGGAATCTCTCGAGTAGAGATCTGAGCACCTTTTTTACAATCTTGGGTTCAGGAATGGTTTCCCTAAGATTAAAAGCTGAGTTCATTATGTCCTTGAGCTTAGCATAGAACTTATCAAATGACTCATCCTCCTCCATCTTGATCTCTTCAAAGCTTGTAGTGAGCCTCTGAAGCTTTGAATCCTAGACAGCCTTGGTTCCCTCATAGGTTGTTTGAAGAATGGTCCATGCTTCCTTGGCAGTTTTAGTGAAGGATATCTTCTTAAACTCCTCATTGGTGATCGCACTGAATAAGGCATTCAATGCTCTGCTGTTAAAGTTTCCCGCCTTGATCTTAGCATCATCCCAATTGATCGGTGCTTACTTTGGCTTGGTCCAGCCAATCTCTACAACTTGCTATACCTTTTCATCTAGAGACTGCAAGAAAGCTCTCATGCGTACTTTTCAGTATGCATAGTTAGTGCTATCAAATAAAGGAGGTATGATAAGAGACTGTCATCTACCCATGACAAACAGGGGTCAATGGATCAACACAACAAAGATTAATTCTAATCAGAGTGTGCCTGCTCTGATACCACTTGATAGGCCAAAAACATATTGACCCCTTGTGATGACGTAATTGATTAATTAGCCAAATTTATTAATTAATCAAATTAACATGCAAACGCGTGGTAGCACAAACAAATCACCAATTAAACCAAGTATGTAGTGGAAAATAAATTGATGCGGTGATTTGTTTTCAAATGGGGAAAACCTACACGGCAAAAACCCCACCGGATGATTTTAAGGTTACCACTCCCACCGAGAATCCACTATTATCACAACAAGCGGTTATAAGTAAAGGAATTCCAATACCTTATACCAACCTACAGTTGAACCTTTACTCCAATGCACAATTGAACTTGTTCTGTAGTGACAATCTCTCCTTGTATTGCACGGCTCCTAGAACATTATTAACCAATTGCGTGGATCCTAGTACGCGACTTGATTCACCAACTTGAGAAGGATGTTGGCTGCAAAGTTCTTTAGTTCATCACACGATGAAGATTGAGATGATGCTTGGTCACAAAACCCTACGGTGTACAAACACAGTAGCTTCTTCAAGAGAAAAATGAATTAGGGAAAATTTAGTCTCCGATCACAATTTGCATGAACAAACTTTGCCACATGCACGAGCTACCTTTGATGGCCCTTAAAACAATCCTTGTATATGTTTAGGGTTGTGAGAAAAGAAGGCCCAAACACATAATCCCGGATTGTATGAAAAACAGTCCTGAAAAACTGAACTTCATAAATCTGGATAGATACCCTATCTGTTGAGCTACTGTTGAGCCACGGGGTTGGAACAGCTCTTTAAGCTCGATGGATAGTTAGCTGTCGAGCTTTAATGAAAGGCACTTTCTCGGCTTGAATCTTGGACAGACTTGCATGGCTTTAACACTTGATCTTGAAACAAGATTTTCTGAAATTTTAAACACATCCTAGATCTACCCAAGTACAAGTAAAGTGCGTTTTGTCAAAGGATTAGTCAATTACATAAAATAGTAACATATGTTCCTAACATGTGAATCACATGTCCTAACATCTTCTTTACTATCTTCCCCCACTATAGGATTCTTGGCACAAAAGTCTGACACGACACTTCCTTTGATAGTTTTTCTAGCCACATACTTCAAATTGAATTCTACCAACAAGATCAACCATCTTGACAATCTTCCACTCAAAGCGGGTTTCTCAAAAAGATACTTCAATGGGTCCATTCTTACTACCACCCATATTTGGAAGGGTAAAATGATATGTCTTAATTTTTGTACAGCCCAAACAAGTGCAAAGCATGACTTTTCTATGGGAGTGTACCTAGTCTCATAATTATGAAACCTCTTACTCAATTAGTATATGGCGCTCTCATCTTTCTCATCGTCTTCTTGTGCAAGCATACTTCCAACCGCATCCCCTTTGATGGAGAGGTATAGGAGTAAGGGTTTTCCATACTGTTGTGGCACTAGGATAGGTGGGTGGAGGAGATATTCCTTTATAAGTTCAAAGGCTTTTGGCACTCATCGTTCCATGTATGTGGTTCATTCTTCCTTAGGAGTTTAAAGATGGGTTCACAAGTGGAAGTGAGCTTGGTAATGAATCAACTAATGTATTGTAATTGACCCAAGAAACCTTTTATCTCTTTCTCACTTTTGGGCGAAGGCATCTCTAGTATGTCTTTGATCTTGGATGGGTCAACTTCTATCCCTCTATCACTTATTAGGAAGCCTAGCAATTGTTCGGCGGTTACTCCAAAGGTACACTTTTGTGGGTTCAATCTCAAATCTATACTCTTTAATCCTCTCGAAGAACTTCCTCAAGTTTACGGCATGACTTTCCCTATCCTTGGATTTCATTATCATATCATTGACATACACCTCCACCTCATTATGCATCATATCATGTAACAAGGTTGTGGCTATCCTTTTGTAGGTTGCCCCGACATTTTGAGGCCAAACGGCATCACCCTGTAACAATAGATTCCCTATTCAGTAGTGAAAGTGGTTTTGGTTATGTCTTTGGGAGCCATCTTGATTTGGTTGTACCTCAAAAGGCCATCCATGAAATACATCAAGGCACTATTAGCCATGTTATCCACCAAGACATCAATGTGAGGGAGAGGAAAGTCATCCTTAAGGCATGCCTTGTTCAAGTCCCTAAAATCCACATACATCCTTAACTTCCCATCCGTTTTGGGTACTGGCATGACATTGGTTCTCCATTCAACTTGGTATACAGGTTTGATGAACCCTACCTTTAATTGCTTAGTGACTTCCTCTTCGATTTTCAAAAGCCATACGGTCCTTATTCTTCTCAACTTTTGCTTGAAGGGCACCATATGATCATGAGTATCAATGTGATGTTGAGCTATCTTGGGGTCAATTCATCATTGCCCTAATTAATAGTGTCAAGAGTTGGTTCATAGGTTCAATTTTCTTTTCCAATTGTTTATTAATATCATTTTCAAATTCATTTGAATCATTTGAGTGCAGAATTTCAATATTATGGGACACATCAAAGTAAGTCAAATCAGAATTTATATTATTGAAAATATTGAAAAGTAAATTGGAACTTGCATTACAAAACCATTGCACTATGTTTTCAGAAAACCCAACCTAAGTCCAATTATTAATGGGCCCCTCAATAGGCATGATGAATTCTATCTTCCTTCTTCTTCAAGGTTTGCCACTCTTCCTTTCGTCCTTCTTCATCTTAGCGGGCTAGTCTTCCTTTTTTAGAGGCTTCCATACATGCATAGCTTCAGCTATGCCGTACAGATCCTCGCCCTTATTGGGGTAGTCTCTCCCCACCTCGTCAAAGAATCAATCATTGTCATCCCTATGATAACTAATCATTTCTCCATCTCCTTCCTCTTCTTTGTTCATCACGAGGTATTGGTCATCATCAGAAGAAAGGTCCATGTTGTGTTCAAGCATGAAGCGAGCTAGAGCGACTTGAGTTGTTCCCAACTTCGAAGTACATTCTGGCCAATCATGATCTTCCCATGATCCCGCGTCTCCAGATTCAGAGAAGTCATTGACATGGGCCCTTTTGAAAGTCCATAGTCTAGGAGCACTCTTTAGTTGTGGCATAAAGTTGGGTAGAAGTAGGCGGACCTTCCCTTCTGTCATCATATGGTTGATGTCATCTTGAGTCAGCTCACTTTGTACATGATTAACCTTGTCCTTTTCAGCTTCTTCTTCTTCTATCTCGGAGAGTTGGCTTATTATCTTCTTAAGGACTTCAGCTTGCACCTCCTAACACTCGAGCATCTTTTGCATGAGGACTTTTTCACTTGAAGCATCCATTTTTCCCTCTTGAGGGGTCTTCCCTTTGAATGTCTTTCCTTCCATTGGACTTGGATTGGAGCGATGTCTAAAAAGACATCCCATTTTCATTAAGTTCATGTCCCAATCAAAGGTTCTTTTTTAAATTTTAGATGTCTTAAGAAAATTCTCTAAGTTCATTTTAATGAAGGCCCAATTACAATATCACTCCCTTTCCCTCTCATGGATTTTTGCCCCTTGTTTCATTAGGCTTTCAGCCCATTTACAATAAAGCTCTCATCTTAGTGGACAAATCATATAATTTGTAACCTTTAGAACCAAAGGGATAGCCAAGGAAAATGTAAGCTTTGGCTCTAGGGTCAAATTTGGTCTTATTTCTATGTAAGGTAGAAGCAAAGCATAAACAGCCAAAGACTATAAGATGACCATAAGCATTTTGGTGTTTTCTCTCAACCACTTCATTTTGCTATGGTGTTTCAACACAAGATAATTGGTGTACAACAACTTTAGAAGCATAAAAGGAATCAATGGCAAACTCAGGACCATTGTCAGTTCTCAAAACCTTGATAGAAGTTTTAAATTGAGTCAAGATTATGTTAACAAAAGACTAAACAAGCAAGGATGCATTAGATTTATGTTTCATTAAGTAAACCCAAGTGCACCTGCTGCAATCATCTACCAAGATAAGGAAATACTTAGAACCAAACAAAGTAGGAGTGGAATAGGGTCCCCAAATATCAGCATAAACTAAATCAAAACAAGAAAGGGATGCAGTTATAGAGTGAGGAAAGAGAAGTCTCTTTTGTTTAGTCAAAGGACACACATTGCATTCAAAAACTTTATTATCATTGCAATAATTGTAGTTAGGTACAATGGATTTCATCAAAGCTAATCTTTGTAAAGAAGGATGGCCTAACCTGCAATGCCATAGCCTAAAAACATCATTTGAAGAAACAGAAGTATAAGAATGGACATTGTTTACAGAAAAATGAGAGGACAATTTGGACAAAACATCAGAAACAGACTTTGGCAAAGCAATCTGTGTAGAAGTCTGCAAAGTGTAGAGACCACCTTGCTTCTTACCTAACCTAATCATCCTCCAAAGCTGCAAGTCCTTTATAAAGGGAAAAAAAAATGCAACAACATGAAGGATTTTGAGTCAATTTACTGATTGAGACAAGGTTAAAAGAAAAAGATGGAATGCAAAGAACATTTTCAAGAATCAAAGAAGCTGAAACTTGCACAGTTCCGATGTGAGTAACCCTAGCCATGTCTCCATTAGGCAACCTAACTGAAATTTGGATAGAAGAAGTGACGGTTTTAAAGAAAGTGATTGAATGGACCATGTGATCCGTGGCCCCACTGTCAAGAATACAATCAGTAGGATTGAGATGAGAAATATCAACAGTAGAAGAAAACACAGAATACTCCAAAGAAGGAAAGGACCAAATACCTGAGAGTTCAGGACCTTGAAGTCCAATGAAAGGCTGTGCAATGATGTTAGAGTGTCTACAATAGTTTCTGGTGGAGCTTGAGTACCAAAATAACACTAAGAATTCAACAATCCTATCAACTGTTGGTATTCTTCCTTGGTCAGATACATACCTTCATTTGAACCTTCTTCAACAACAATGACATTGTTGGCAAAAGTAGTTGAACCAGCCTTATTCTTAAACTTATAGCCAGGTGGGCAGCCATGTAGTTTGTAACACTTATCTACCACATGTCCCATGTCACCATAGTGAGTACATTGAGGTCTCCCAACCTTGTTTTTGTTAAAATTCTTGGCATTGTTCTTGTTTCCTAAGGTTGCCAAGACTTCAGGTGTGTCAACCTGAAACTTCTTACCAACTCCAACCTAAAACCTTGCTCAAAGGAGGAATAGGATCCATGAGTAGAATCTGTCCCCTTACTATAGAGTAGATGTCATTCAGCCCCATTAGAAAGGACATTGTACAATCCTCCCCTTGATGACCACAAGTACAATTTTTGTAGGTAGTGAATTCATCCCAAATTCCCTTGAATTTGGTGTAGTGGGCATTGATAGACATATCTTTTTAAGCCAAAGAACTGACCTCTTTTCTCAGCTCAAAGATTCTAGGTCCATTACCTTGGGAAAACCTAAATTGCAAATCAACCCAAACCTCCCTTGCTGTCTTGAAATAAACTACATTGGGTTGTAAATCCTTTGAGACTGAATTGAATAACCAGGCTAAAACCGTGCTATTCCACTTACGCCAAGCTATATAGCATGGATGATCAGGTGATTGGGGTTTTGGTATTGAACCATCAATGAACCTAATTTTGGTTTTGGCATCCAATGAAATCAGTACAGCCCTACTCCAGGTATTATAGTTCTCTTCTGTAAGGCGTTCAACAACAAGGGACACACTAGGCTTATCATTGCTAATCAAGAAATACGGACTAGAGGGATTTTCCCATGGGTGAACAACATGGTGAGCAACAAGTACAGAGGTACTAGAAGTAGCATTAGCCATTTTCAACACAAAAGAAATCCAAAAAAATGAAATCAAACAAACAATAGCCTAAAATCACTACTCAATCAAGAACCTTTTTGATCACAGAGGATCAATATCAGAACTATATCGGTCAAACAAATCCAAGAAAATAGAGACTACAATTAAGCAATTGAAGAACCCTAAATCCGGAACCAATTATGGAAATTTTCAATTAAGCAATTGAAAACCCCAAATCAGGATTTAGAAGATACACAATAAGAAAGAACACAAATGAAAATCTGTTTGATTCGCAAGAAAGCACTAAAGGAAATGAACGAAGAAAATTCAGAGAATACTAGAGGGAATTAATTCTCTAAGCTCTAATACCATGTTGAAATTCTTCCACGAATCTAGCTTCTACAATGGAGGATTTGCTCAACACACAGAGAAGAGAAATGTAGAGCAAGAAGCAGGAAATGTGAAATGAATTTCTTGTATTGATAATTAGCTTTCTCTGTTCTTTATATACTAGATACAAAGGAGGGTAAAATTGTAACAGAAACTAACTATACAACCTATAGCTTCTATACACATGGCAGCTATAGTATTAGCAAACTAACCAAATTATGAATACTACTAAGCTACAAATCATTCTATTTACAACTACTACATGTAGTTTATGTACACAATTGCAGAGCTAATTACAAACTAAAACAATCTTTAATAAGGTGGACTCGGAAAACATGGTCTTTCACATCCCAAAATCGACTGGCAGCCATGAGGAATCACCAATCAAGTTTCACACGTTTCAAGACTAAGAGACCTTTCAACCCAAAAGCTTGAAAGTTTATACAATCAGTTTTGTCCATGCCATCCACCCATTTATTCAAAAGGGTGAGGATTGAATCAGACTGATGGCATGTATTGGAATGAGAAGAAAAAGGGACGGTTCGGGCCATTGTTTGAGTTGTTTGTTTGTTTGATCTTGTTGGTAGAGCAATATATAATCTCTAGAACTCCAAGTCTTATATAGTGATAATTGCTTTTGAAAGTTTTTGAATCATATATCCAATAAGGGTAGGAGATCATCTTGGAGTTTGAAGTTGCAAGTTTCAGCGCCAACAGAAGATAAGCAAAGTTTTATCGCCAAAAAAAAAAAAAGATATATTAGTGAAGTTTTAAACTAGGGGCATTGCAATTGAAAAACTTTTTTACATAATTGGGAGTATTGGCCCATTTGCTTTTATTTTCATTGGTCCATTAGTTTTCATGCAAGCATGTTTATACTAGGGGCATTGGTTCAAATTAACTAGTTTCTAACAATCTTGAGAAAGGAAAATTTTCATCTTTGCAGGAATTAAGCAAAGATCTCTCATTCATTTTAGTATTCAACAACCGCTTCAGCCCTACATCACACATGACTCAACTAAGGAGTCTCTTGCATTTTAGGCTGTAGGATTTGACAAAGTTTTTTGAAAGTCATAAAAATGTTTTTAGAAAGTCCAATAAGATTTTCATAAAATTCATAACTTTTTTTTTTTTTTTTTTTTTGCGAGGAAACCTAAAATTTTTCATTTTCAACAAAACCCAACAAGGTTTTTATCAAATTTCCAAAAGACATGACAAGATCATTCCACGAACGCCCGACATGTTTTCACAAATACAAATTTTGATAAGAATATCAAAATTTTCAAGAGAAAATTCAACAAGATTTTCAACAAGTTTCAGGTTCAAAAACAGACAAGTTTTTAGAAAATTTGCCAAGAACTTCATAAGAAAACCCAACAAGGTTTTTATTAAATTTCCGAAAGACATGACAAGATCATTCCAAGAATGCCCAACATGTGTTCACAAATACAAATTTTGATAATAATATCAAAATTTTCAAGAGAAAATTCAACAAGATTTCAACAAGTTTTAGGTTCAAAAATTTTCAAAAAACAGACAAGTTTTAAGAAAATTTGCCAAGATCTTTACAAGAAAACCCAACAGAGTTTTCAAATAAAAAAAGCCCAACAAGGTTTTTTTAAAATAATTTACAGGTTCAAAATTTTCGACAAAAAAAAAAAATAATAACAAGTTTTTTGAAAAAATTGCCAACACATTTTGGATCAAAAATTTCTGGAAACCAATAAGTTTCCAAAACTTTAACAAATTTTCATCACACATCAGTTAAATTTCAAGTTGCAAAATTTGGTGTCTTTCTTTTACTTTGACATTCGCTTTTCAAGCTCTGTCAATGAGGAGCATTCTGTAGACACTCCATTTTACAACTTGCATATAACCAACCGGTAGATCTTCAGATTTGTGATACAAAACAAATCTTGATGCTCTAACGACCATAATGGTATATCATGGGATTTGATCAAACCACCTGATCAAAAGTTATCATACAAACAATTTTCAATGATCATGGCTCAACTACACGATGGGCCTGATCACGTCCTATTTTAAACACTTAATTTTGATTGGTTCTCACAAGAATTAATTTAAAATTAATTAAGTGTGATTTTTGATTGGATTTCATTTTATTTCTTTTTTTTAAGAAAAAAAAATGATTTCCTTTATGGCATCTTATCTGCTCTTTTGAAAAAAATTTGGGGATAGAGAAAGATATGATCCATGAAAAAATTCAAAAAAAAAAAAAAAAACAGAAAGATGCTCAAAAACGTCATTATCTTCAGCAGCAACTTGAATCGTATTTTTGGCTTGAAAAACGTTGAAATTTGGTTTTCTCTATTTGTAGAAACGTTGTAGAGAATTAATTTCCTTTCAAAAAACACTAATCCTGAATCAATTGGAATTTTGAGCAGAAAGTTATGGCCAAAATACGAAACAGGTGCAGAAGATAACACAAATTCAGCATCATCTTCAATTTTCTTTCAAAATTTCAAATGGGGATCAACATCAAATCTGTTCAAGCTTATATAATAGGCTTATCCCTTTCCTTAGCTTCAGAAGAAAGTTTTTTGAAAAATAAATTGGATAGAGAAACAGATACATCTTGTGAAAAATTTCAAAAAAAAAAAAAATGCTCAAAAAACGTTACTATTTTCAGCAGCAATTTGAATCGGATTTTTGGCCTGGAAAAGATTGAAATTTGGTTTTCTCTATTTTTGAAAAAAATGTAGATAATTGAATTTCCTTACAAAAAACACCAATCTTGAATCAATTGGAATTTTGAGAAGAAAGTTAGAGCCAAAATACAAAATAGGTGCAACATCATCCTCAACTTCCTTTCAACATTCAAATGGGGATCAACACAAAATCTGTTCCTGCTCATTTAAATAGGTTATCTCCTCCCTTAGCTTCAAAAGAAAGCTAATAACTTAGCTTTAAAGCTAAGCCATCCCTTCCCCTATAAATAAGGAAGACCTCTACCATTTTCAGGGCCCCTGAATTCCCTTGAGAGAGCTAGTGAGAAAGCAAAAAAGAAAAGCTGTTGTGCAACCATTGTTCTTACTTTGGTTGTAGTTTAGTACTTCCTTTCTTTCTCCCTAGCCCTTTAAGTGATCACTTCCCCTTTTTAATTTATGCTCTATGCTGGTAAGTAGTTAATTTTGTTCTTAACTTTCTACACATGCTTGAATAAATGCTTAACAAGTCATTATTTGTTTCTTTCATGATATGCTTGGATGAACATGCCTATATGTCTCATTGATACTCCTTTTACATGCTTAGATGAACACTTCTAGGCTAAAGCACAACTTTCCCTTGAATGCTTAGATGAACATGTCTAGGTAATTGTTTTGCTTTTTTTTAAATGCTTGAACAAACATGTGTAAGTATTTTGATTTTCTCTAGATGAACATGTCTAAAAGATTTTCTTATAATTTTTTTTTTCATAATTGCTTGGATGATCAAATATGCTTAATTGTTTTATTTTTATTTTATTTTTTCTTCTTTTTGCAATTATGTTGATGACAAATAACATGACAACTTTTTTTTTTCCTTCACATGCTTAGATGAACATGTCTAGGCTAGGAATTCTTTGTTTACATTGATTTCTTGGATGAACATGCCATTACCTTCATGCTTTCTTTACATTAAAATTGTTATCTAACAAATTTCACTTTTTGTTTCTCTTTATGTCAAATTCCCCTAACACATATTTGTTTACAATTCTTGCAAATTAACATGTTTATATGCATAAGCATGTGAATGCATGTTCATATCATCAAAATAATAAAAACATAAAAAAAAAACCCTAATTCTAACATGTGAGACAAACCAAGCAATCAAACATGTGAAACATAGACATTGAGGACATAAAAACATGAAAAAGGAAGCTAAACAACTAAACATGTGAACGCAGAAACGAAACAAACAGAAAAACAAAAATTTGGATTTCTGAGCAATGGCTTACACGCAGAAGAACAAGCTTGCGTACACAAGTTCTTGCCTAGAAACCCTAAAAACACAAAAACAGGGCAGAACCTCAAAACGAAAATTCTAACAATTTAACATGCATTTAAAACACACAAACATATAAACCTAAGCTACATAAACATGTTAAAGCATATTAAAACAAGGAAATGAAGCAAACAGAAGATTAAAGTTCAGAAAATAAAATAAAAGAAAATGATAGGTTTAAAAAAAATACCTCAAAGTAAAGCTCTTAAGCATGATTTTTGACCGTTTCCCTCAATCAAATCTATTCACAATTGAATAAAAAGTGATTAGTAAATATTAAACTCAAAGATCAAGGCCAAAAAAGGCCCTAATAAAAAAAAATTGACTTGAGGCTGTTTTGTGAAAAACTCCATTTTGATTCACCATTTCTGGTGAATCTTAGTGTTTTCCTATGGGATTTCTGTGTATTTTTAAAATATACCATGTAAGGCTTTTTTTAGTGTGAAAAAAGTGGTTTGGAAGGATCCCCAGAAGATGTGGGATTCATTGCAAACTTTAACATAAATGTAGAAACTTGCCTTGTATAACTTTCTAGAAATCACTATGCATGCGCAAGATCAAGCTTGTGTACGCATGCAAAAAGCCGCATATGTAGGTTGATTTATGCGTGCGCATAGCGAGGGCTTCCTTTGGCCTTATTTTTCAAAAATTGATTTTTTTGCTCACTAAAAATTATATTTCTCATTCTAACACTTCTCAAGTCCATTTAACTTCTAATTGTGCCCTAAACTATCCTTGGGGTCTTCGAATTTAGCATCATTAGGGAACGGGGGCCCGAGTTGTAAGTAAATATAAAATGCAGTGTCTACAGCACACCCATTCTGAAACCAAACCTTAGAGCCCAATACATTTAAAGCCATGAAAGCTGATGCTAATAGCTCGTTTTCAACTGCCAATGTCCAAAAATTAAGGTTTTACCAAAACAAGGACTGTCCTTGGATAGGTGTTGTAGGGTGCCAAACACCTTCCCCACACGTAACCGGACTTTCAAACTCAAGAATCAAGATTTTTTATCCATCCATATTAGATATGGAAAAACGACCTTTTTCTTAGCCTTGGATCGGCAATAAAATCAAATAAAGTCAGATGACCAATCACATCTTGGAAAAAACCCAATGATTGGTGGCGATTTCACTTACCCTTCGCATTTTCCTTACAATCGACTCATATTCTAGTCACGCACCCGAAGTACAACACACTTACACACCATATCATCTTCTCTCGCACCGAGATAGAGAAGGCGCGCAAGCGTCACCGCGATAGGTGGTCGAGCAGTCGTGAGGCATCGACAGACTTGCCACTCCACTTAGACACTTAGAGAGTTTAGCCTTTAGAGCTAAACTCTAAAGGCTAAACTTAGTTAAGCCTTTAGAGTTTAGCCTTTAGAGAAACCCTGGAATTAAAAATGGGCAATCCTGAGCCAAATCCTATTTTACGAAAACAAATAAGGGTTTAGAAGAAAGCGAGAATAAAAAAAGGATAGGTGCAGAGACTCAATGGAAGCTATCCTCCTCCTGCCACCCTGATTAGAGAGTTCTATTCGAACCTCTCTATCCACGTCTATGATACCAACACCTTAGTTAAGGTTTGGTTACGAGGTGTAGAGTATCGCATTACCCCTACGGTTGTGTCTGATGCTCTTAGGGTGCCCATTGTTGACCATCCCGTTTTTCCTTATGAGGAGTCTCCGCCTCTTGATGATGTGTTGTCATACATCACTAGATCTTCTATCCAGTGGGGTTCTGATCCTCGGATCACTTCTGCTGAGCTTTCCGAGCTTCACTATCTTTTCTTTAGGATAGCGTGTCATTCTTTGTGGCCTATTTCTCATGTCCACACCATCCCTCTTAAGAGATGTGTGTTTTTGTACGCGCTTGTTACTGATGCTCCTATCAGTTTTCCTCATTTGTTCCTTCGTTATTTGAACGAGGTTCATCGGTCTAGTTCTACGGCTCATGCGTTATTCTTTCCCATTTTTATTCATCGGATTCTCCTTTTTCTTGGTTTAGGTGATTTTCCTGCGTCTGAGCCTGTTCATGTTATTGCTCCTATAGGTGCTACCTTTTTAAGGCAAAGGGCTGCTCAACTTCGAGCTAGCTCTAAGCGTCCTAGGGTAGAGCCTTCCGGTGTCACTCTACCCCCTTCTTCTTCTACAGATACTCCTGCAGCTGGGACGTCTTCTGATCCTGTTGTTGCTGCTGCTGCTGATGTTCCTCCACCGTTTGATGAGGTTTCTGACCTTTGTCGGACACTTGATACTGTTGTGACTGTTCAGGCGGCTTATGGTCAGCTTTTGGTGGACATCCTTGATGAGCTACGTGCATTGCGAGCGGATTTGGTGAGCTCTCGTCATTCTCCTCCACCTCCTTTTGATGATGAGTGAGTGCCCTTTGGCAATTCGTCACAAAAAGGGGGAGTGCATACCATTGTGTAGTTCTTTTGTATCTAGGAGATTTTTATGGAGATTTTCATTTTAGGGGGAGTTTTGTACTTAGTAGTGATACTGCGGAGCTTGTGGAGTTATTAGATTGTATCTAGGCGCTGCACTGTGTATTTACTTTTTTGGCTTTTGTTTAGGAGATATTTGTTGAGATACATTTTGATGTATATGTTTCTTGTTTCACTATTCTACTCTGCTTATTGATTTATATTTATGATATTATTCATGATATATGTTTTTATTTTGTGTCGTGTGAAATCAAGAAGTTATTTTTATATATTTCCTATTTTTTTTCCACACATGCGTTTATGTGTTTGTTAAGTGTTACAGGAATATATAGGTTGATTCAGTCGTGCTGCTGTCTATTGTGCAACTGTTAGATTGTAGTTAGGTTGAATTGTTTAAGTGGCTTTTATTTTGTAATGGGCTGTTTTATTTTGTAAACTTTGAGCTTTTGTTAAGTCTGTGTTTTGTCACGGATTGCCAAAGGGGGAGTTTGTTAAGTTCTAAGAATTAGGAACTAATGTATTAGAAATTCAATTTGTAATGTTGGCAAACCATGATCAAAACAATGTTTAGTCTTGTGTTAGACTTGCTCAAAGTATAGGTCTTAATGTAAAGTTGGAATCGAGTTTTATACAGAATTCACTGTGCACTTTCTGTCTGACTCGATCGATCGAAAATTAGACTCGATCGATCGAAAGTCGTGCAGATTGTTTTTCTGCAGAATTTTCCAACTTAGCCCTAGCCCACTTAATGTATAGGGTTTTATGTTTTGCCCTAAGTATATAAGGGAAAACCCTAGCCACATTTTTAGAGTTCTGTTTCTGAGTGTTCTGTTTCTCAGATTTCTGTTTTACTGTGTTTGTGAATCTCATTGTGAGATCTAGAGGTGTTTGCCTTCACATACACTTAGGGTTTACAAACTCAAGACTTATGTCTAGAGCTTGGTAAATCATACAGTTGCAGAATCAAAGATCTTAAAGAAATACAAGCAGGTGCGCTTGTGGATTGCTAAAGAATTCAAGGAAAGAAGGAGTCCGTGGATCTCGGAGCTATCATGGGGTCGTGGTAGTAAGTTTCCTACACTTGGGTAGCAATAGGATGTTAGTGGTCTAAGTCTTATTGTGTAAACTTCGATTCTTTCATAGTGGATTCAGTTTACCTTGAGGATAGCTAGGTTAAATCCTTCCCAGATTTTTTACCAGTTTGGTTTTCCTGGGTCATCAAATCTTTGTGTTCTTTAATTTCCGCTGCTTTACTGTTTTTGATTATTTGTGTTAACCTAGATTTAATTAAATTACCTAAGTTAATCACTTGGCTAATTCTCTAGGTTAATCTGTTTGGGTTTAAGGGGTCTAAACGAACTAACACCCTACACAAATACATAAGTATAGGCCGAAAATCAGATCTGAAAATTTGAATTCGTAATTCTCGATAGATACATCTGTCAAGCAGCTATCGAGACCTCAATAGATAGTATCTGTCGAGAGCTATCGAGACTCATTAAACCTCAATAGATATCATCTGTTGAAAGCTGTTGGGAATCTACCTAGCTTTAATGAACAACCCTTTTTCACTTGTTTCTTGGTCCAATCTTTATGGCTTTAATACTTGACTTGAACAACATGTTTCTTGAAGTATTAAACATATCCTAGATCTACCCAATTACAAGTAAAGTGCGTTTTGTCAAAGGATTAGCCAATTCTAAATGATATATGTTCCTAACATGATTCACATGTCCTAACAACCTGTATTTCTGAAACACTAAACAAAACTCATCACAGCATTTTAGTGTGAAACAAAAATAAAAGATTGCACACAATAAAGAAACATGTGTATAAAGAGAGAAAAGAAACAATACATGTAGAGGTAGGTGAAGAAGACATACATCATCATATATATATATATATATATATATATCAAAGATAAGCACAATGTATGTAAACATGGTCACAAGACCAGTGTACAAGAAGCTAAAATAAGGTCCTAAAACAACAAGGAGGTAGACACTCCCCCCTAATAAGATGAAACGCAACTCCCCCTTACAAAGGCATTTATTTCTCCCCCTAACATGTAGAATCTTTTTATAAAAAAAAAAAAAACCACATATTCTTCACAATTTTTCCCCCTTTTTGTCGTGATTGACAAAAGGTACAAGAAGCTAGAAAGCTTCACCCGAGAAACATAAAGATGATCAAGGATGATCAATAAGGCACAAGGAATTCATATAAATGCATGAATGTAATGAAATAAGATGCTATGGATGACAAGATAAAAGAAAGATGCAAAACATGTGAAAAACAATGCATGCAAGAGGATCTCGACCAAAAGAGAAGCTGTCGAGTAGCTATCGAGCAGAAGCCAACCTTAATGGATCGAACAGCTATTGAGCATCTATCTAGCAGACAGATAGTTTCTCGATGGATCGAGAATCTGCCGAGATGTTATCAAGACAAAGTCCAAAAAGCTTGATGGATCGAGATTGCTTTAACTTCTATCGAGACAGAAAGAAGGAGAGGCTCGATAGATAGAAATCTATCGAGAGGTATCGAGAAGCTATCAAGATGTGCAAAAACAGTTTTTTAAAGAAGAGAAAAACACATATATGAATGCAATCAAACATGCTACTCAACCAGAGATCCAAACATCATTTTAAGCTCTCAAAAACATCTCTCAACAAGAAAAATGTCAAGCACCAAATCTGGAACAACTGTGTCCTTTAGAATATTTGAATCTTCCTGAGTAACCATAGAAAGAAGATTTTCCCGCTCTACAACAGCTGTACTGCTTCTTGGTGTAACTGCCGTAAGAGTTGGATTTTCGATCCCAACCACCATGGTAAGCTCCTTCATTGGCCTTCCAATATGTTGGGACTCTTCAGGTTCCTCAGATACTGATAAAACATCCTCATCATCAACTTCTCGTGCCATTGAATGAGGGGTACCAGCATCTTTTTTCCATCTACCCCGTGGAGCCATAGAGCGAAGCCAAGATCTATACTGAAAATCATCCTCATCAATGGCAAAACATCCTATTTTCAACTGAGGACACTCACGATCTTGATGCCCAAGAACACCACAATAGTAGCAAAAAATAGGAAGTCTTTCATATTTAAAAACAACCCAATTTGCATCAAGGTTCTCAATATGTATCATTTTTACACGCATGAGAGGCTTAGTGATATCAATCCCTACTCTGATCCGCAGAAAGGGTCCCCAAGCAAGACCACTTTTGGGAGCAACCACTGTAATAAGTTCACCCATCTCGTTAGCAATGCGAGCTCCTACATCCTTATTCATACTTTTAATTGGAGTATTAAAAATACGAATCCAAAAAAGGGAATGGGTAAAGGTAACCTTAGCTAGACTAATATCACCATAAAAGCGTTTCATCAAAATAAGTCTTTTATCGAAAGACCATGGACTTTTATCAATAATCTCCTGCAAATGTTCTTCAGAACCAAAGATTGCCAAAAATAAATTCTGTCCTACCTCTTTTATGGTTACTCCTCGAGAGCTTCGCCAAAGACTTGTGCAAGTGGATTTGAATGCCTCTTTATTGAAATCTTTGGTAGTTTGCAACATGAAAAGGATGCTAAACTGAGCTTGTTGTTTAGAGATAGCGACTTCATGGGATTCCACAACCATAATACCTTTTTCCTCATCAGACAACTTGAAATGTTTCTAGAGTTCCTCCATGTCAACCTCCATATTAACAGCAGCAGAAAATAGAAAAGAAAGAAGCAAAGTATTTAAAAGACAAAGAGAAAGAAGATTTAAGAGGAAAGAAATGTTAGGATATGTGCCCTTAAATCCTATTGTATGATGCTATGTATAATATTATGTATCACATTATTTGAGAAATGATGTATGACTTAATATTATGTTTAATAAAGTTGTTTTATTCTTATCTAAAATAATGGTAACATGAATATTCGGACATTATCAAATAGTCCATGAGATGCATAGTATGTGATTTATGTGATTTAGTCACAGAAGATATAGATCACAAGTTCTTTGTAAACTCAGAATTTTGGTTCGTAGTCGGTGATGAAATTGGGCATTTCATCTACGAAGACTATAACATATTAACTACGATGATTTGTCTTGATCATGGAAGTGGTGACTTCTAGTTAATATGTTGATATGTTTTAAGAGTTAAGACATATTGAACTGGACCGCTGTGAGATTTATTATTCTCCTAATGACTGTCAATTGAATAATCAATCTCACGACTTGTATTCACATGAACTCTTAATCCTGAGAGAATAATGGACCTGATCATGAAATGTAGGTTGCTTTGATATATCAGGAGTGAGATCTAAAATAACGGTCAAAACCTCAGTATGTTGGGCAGCCACATTTAGTGTTGATGGAACATATATTCTCAAGATGGAATTCATAGTCTCTTAACGGAGATATAAAATATTCCCTTGAGATAAGTTTAATGGGTACAGTTATTCAGAGAGTTAGGCCTAACCACTTTAGTAAGACTAAAGTATATATTTATGAAATTGGATTTCATAAATATATGGTGAATAACTCATAAGGATTAAACCGGGTACTCAAGGATTAAGATGTAGTAATTTACAAAGTGGCAGTCTATATTCATGACTTTGTATTACTACGAATATTTTATAAAGGGGTTGCATGTATAATAAAGTCTTGGGAAATAATTTATTAATGAGGCCTAGAGTGCAATTATATTTATATAGTGGTATTAAATATAATTAATGGTAACTTTGGACTTGTCAAGAGTTGACAGAAAAGCCCAAGGCCCATTGGAGCTAGTGTCTTATTTGTTCCCTTTTGGTCCCACTCCAAGCCACACACTAAAGCCCAATTGGGAAGGCCCAAAAGGCTAGCCCAATTAGATAATCAGTTATGTGGAGAGAAACATACAGAATTTTATATAGAATAAAATGGTTTGTATGTTTTATAATAAGAAATCATACTTATGATAATAAGATATTCTCTCTAGAAACATAGAACTGATTGAGAGACCACACATCTTGGGCATCGAGTGGAATTGGAGTGAAGATTGAAAGTATTCCCGAGTACTTCTTCATTCGGTTTTGAAATTCACCGCATCAAGGTACACTCTCTTGTTCTTATATTCTGAAACTTACATAGTGAATGTTATCAATTGCGAATGAAGTAGATCCGTTTATTTTCCGCTGCGTATGTTTTGTATTGGAACATGATGATTTCCCAACAAGAAATAGAAAAAGAGAAATTAAAAACACGACCTCTACCACAATCTGAAAAGAACCAGATTTGAGAGGTTGAATCTCGCAAGAAAAACTGTAAGTGTGTAGCTTCTACTGTCTAAGACTACAGAGAGTTCGAGAGAGAGAAGTTTTTTGAGATAATTTTTTTTTTTTAATTTAGTAGATAAACTTTTTCCAATAGCCTTACAGGTATTTATAGGTTAGGTGGATACTTTTAGCTCTTACATAATTAATTAATGACTACATATATGTCTCTCTTTTACACATGAATTTTATTAATTACATATGTGGGGACTATTTTTGCCGTCCTCAGTAAGGCTCTGGGCGCAGTGCCGAGGAGGCTCAGAGTGTCCCACATCGAAGAGAACTTCCTCCACTTTCAACCTTATAAGCCATGAAGCGAAGGAAATAGTGTATCATCATTCCCGATTTTCGAAACACGGAAAAAATAGTCCCCACAACATATATAAACAATATCATATGTTCATCATATATATATATATATATATATATATATATATTTCAGAAATATCTGTTCAATATATTTATCTAAAATTATATTTATTCTGCCTTAGTTACAGATAATCGTGGGAATAAGTTGCGGAAGATTGTTGCAGGTAATATATCCATTTTCATCTCTCGCTTCTGTGCAGTGTTTGCTAAAATTCTCAACTTAGACTCTGAAGTTGAACTAGTTGGAACTTCCTTTTTAACCCAGGTGTTGGCGCATCTCTCGTAATGGTTTTTATAATACTGGGCATCATATTCTTTATCCATCGACGCCGCATGAAGAAGAAATATGATCCCTCATCCTTACTCAGTCGAAGCATCTCTTATGATCCCTCTGGAACGACAGATCAGGAGAGGGGAAGTAGCTACTTTGGAGTTCATCTCTTCACCTACAATGAACTTGAAGAAGCCACTAGCAATTTTGATTCAGCCAAAGAACTTGGAGATGGAGGCTTTGGCACTGTATACTATGGTAAGATTGAGCGCACGCATACACAAACACAGCACTTATATTTACTGCCAAAATACTCTTGGTGTCTTAACTTAATGTTATCGGTGATTTTAGGACTTGAAATTTAATGTAAGTACTTTTTTTCTTCAACAAACTTGAAAGTGCTTGATTTAAGTGATGATGTTTCAATCTTTAGTTTAGTCATGTTATCTAAGGAATTAAAAGTGCTTGAAAATGACTATCAAGTTCATTTGCTTAAACTCGAAGATTTCCCTCTTCTGACCATACTTCCTGGCTAGGCATACTTCGTGATGGGCGTCAAGTTTCAGTGAAGCGCTTGTACGAACACAACTGCAAAAGAGTAGAACAATTCATGAATGAAGTTGAGATCCTTACTCGCTTGCGCCACACAAATCTAGTCTCACCGTATGGCTGCACCTCTCGCACTAGCCGTGAACTCCTGCTTGTTTATGAATACATTCCTAATGGCACAGTTGCTGATCATCTTCATGGTGATCTTGCGAAACCGGTGCACTCCCATTTCCTACTCGAATGAAGATTGCCGTAGAGACAGCAACTGCTTTGGCCTATCTCCATGCTTCTGATATCATCCACCGCGATGTAAAAACAAACAACATTCTCCTTGACAACAATTTTTTGGTTAAGGTCGCAGATTTTGGTCTGTCTTGTCTCTTTCCCACCGATGTCACTCATGTCTCGACTGCTCCACAAGGTACTCCAGGTTGTCGATCCAGAATATCACGAATGTTACCAACTTACTGAAAAAAGTGATGTGTTCAGCTTTGGGGTGGTCTTGATTGAGCTTATATCATCTATGCCTGCTGTTGATATCTCAAGGCATCGACACGAAATTAATTTGTCTAACATGGCTATGAACAAGATCCAAAACCACACGTTGCATGAACTTGTGGACCCTTCTCTTGGGTTTGAATCAGACTGTACGGTGAAAATCATGATAACTGATGTGGCAGAGTTGGCATTTCAGTGTTTACAATATGATAAGGAAATGAGACCATCAATGGTAGGGGTGCTTGAAGCACTAAAGGATATACAACATAGAGACTACGTTAAAGATAAGGAGGGGATTAATATTTCTGCAGATGATGTTGTGTTGTTGAAGAGTGATCCGGTACCACTTTTCGCCAGATTCTGCGCTAAATTGGAATATCAGTACGTCTACAACATCAAATGGCAGTTGTTAAGCTATGCTTCTTATTTTTCACTAAATATTTCTACTGTTGTTGCGTGGCTTTGTTATTTGGTCAAAGGAGTCAATCAAGTCCTAGATATATTAGGACTTGAATAGCCGGCCATAATATGCTCTCTCTAATAAATAACCCTAGCCGACTTTATATATATATATATATATATATATATTAGTTATGTGGCAATTAAATAGGAAGGGAAAAAGGCAGCCGCATATTTATATATATTAGAGTTCTAAGCCGTGCTTTGTTTTGAGAGAAAAATTTAGGTTTTCTCTAGTCACGTGCTTCCGGTGATTGAGAGTTCTTTTGGGTGTATTCGGGGTTTGGGTTTTGTGAGAGTGTTTTGGTACCACCTTTGTAATCTCTTCCTTTTATTAGTGAAACTTTCTCCTTGCCGCCGCCCGTGGACGTAGGCCAAAAGCTGAACCACGTAAATCTTTGTGTTCCCGTGTGATTGTTTCTTTTGTCATTCTATTTCTATTTTGCATAAACCTACTGTTTTTTTAATACACACACAACAAATAGATATTCATGCTTCTGTTATTCTCAACAAATTAATATTAAAGCTTCCGCTTTTACAACAAACTGGTATCAGAGCCTAGGGTTCTTTGTTTGAAGTTGAGATTGTTCATCAGATCTATTTGGTTGTGTTGTTATTGGTTTACTGGGTTTTTTGGTATGGCGACAAAGGTTTCGTCGGCAGCAAAATTTGAGATTGACAAATTCAACGGGAAGAATGATTTCAGTTTATGGCGTGTGAAGATGCGTGCTTTGCTAGTGCAACAAGGATTGTGGAAAGCACTAAAGGGCAAAGACGCTTTGCCAGCAACGTTATCAGATGAGGAAAAAGAAGATCTCTTGGAACGGGCACATAGTGCAATTCAATTGTCTCTTGCAGATGAGGTTCTAAGAGAAATTGTAGATGAAGATACAGCTGCGGGATTGTGGCTCAAGTTGGAAAGTCGATACATGACCAAGTCTCTTACAAATCGCTTGTATATGAAGCAGCGGTTATACACAATTCGAATGAAAGAAGGTACACCTATTTCTGATCATCTTAATGAATTTAATAGAATTGTTATTGATTTGAAAAATATTGAGTGCAAAGTAGAAGATGAAGATCAAGCCTTGATTTTATTATGCTCATTACCTCCTTCTTTTGATCACTTTGTCGATACCATGTTATATGGTTCTGGGAGAGACTCTATCTCAATTGATGATGTGAAAGATGCATTGAACTCTAAGGAGTTAAATAAGAAGGTTTCTGAAAATTGGGGTGATAATCATGCTGACGGTCTTGTTGCTAGAGGTAGACCCAACGACAAAGGGTTTAGTAGCAATAGAGGAAAATCTAGGTCAAAGTCTAGATCTAGAAAGGGAAAGTGTCACTACTGTAAAAAGGATGGGCACTGGAAAAAAGAGTGCAAGTTACTCAAAGAGAAAAGGGAGAAGGCTTCTAATACTAATGATACAGCTAGTGTTGCAGAAGTTAATTCTGAAGGTGAAGATTTAGTTTTAACAGTATCAACTGGTCGCTTCGGTGACGCTTGGGTTCTTGATTCAGCTTGCTCCTATCATATGACTCCCAAAAGAGATTGGTTCACTACCTATCAGTCAATTAGTGGTGGTGAAGTTCTGATGGGAAATAATATGACCTGTAAGGTTGTGGGGATAGGAACTGTGAGAAATAAGATGTATGATGGTGTTGTTAGGACTTTGTCTGATGTTCGTCACGTGCCAGATCTAAAGAAAAATATTTTGTCTTTGGGTATATTCGATTCTCAAGGGTATAAATACACCGATGAAGGTGGAGTTTTGACAATCAGTAAGGGTGCTCTGGTTTTCATTAAAGGAAAAATGGTGAATGGTCTCTATATGCTACAAGGAAGCACAATTGTAGGTTCTGCAGCAATATCTTCATCCTCAGATTCAGACTCAGATAATACTTATTTATGGCATATGAGATTGAGGCATATGAGTGAGGCAGGCATGTCAATATTAAGCAAACGAGGTTTGTTGAATGGTCAGAAAATTGGAAAGCTGGACTTTTGTGAACATTGTGTCTTTGGAAAGCAGTGCAGGGTCAAGTTCAGTATAGCTAATCACAGGACTAAGGGCACAGTAGATTATATCCATTCCGATCTTTGGGGTCCTTCTCCTGTTTGTTCCAAGGGTGGTTACCGATATTCAGTGGCGGAGCTAGGAATTTAGGTCAGGGGGGGCAAGATTAAAAGTAAAAAACTAATCTAAAAAAATTGATCAATATTAATAACAAAATAAATAAAGTATATACTAATGTAATTGTCATATAGAATCTAACATAAAATCTAAACTTTAATTTGTCTTTTCACACCTAGCTTAATTTACACAATTACTCTTAACGATTTTTCATATTTTGAAATCGTTGCATAATTTGTTCACACTCAATAATCTTGAATATATCTTTCCTATTTCGTTTTAGGAAACAATCTTTTTTTTTTTTTTAATTATTATTAGGTGAGTCTCATTCCCACATGATTTCCTATTTCCTTATAGCAGTAGGATGACGTTGTGTGATTCCTATTTCATTTTGCTGTAGAATCTTTTTTTTTTTTTTTTTTTCAAATCATTATTAGGTGGGTCTCCTACATGATTTCCTATAGCAGTATAATCTGCTTTTTGTGCACAACTATGCCTAGTTTCTTCTTTTGTCAGGGAGGACATAATGATATATGTACTATATTAGCAGTGAAAAAATTTGGAAGTTCAGGGGGGGCACCTGCCCCCCCTCGCCCCCCCCTCCCTCCGCCCCTGCCGATATTTGTTGACTTTCATTGATGACTATTCAAGGAAGGTTTGGGTGTATTTTCTAAAAAATAAGAGTGCTGTTTTTGTCACCTTCAAGCAATGGAAGACGCTTATTGAGAAGCAGACTGGTAAAAAGATTAAGCGTTTTAGGACAGATAATGGTTTGGAATATTGCTCAGGTGAATTTGATGAGTTTTGCAAAAATGAAGGCATAGTGAGACACCGCACTGTTAGAGGAACACCACAACAGAATGGGGTTGCAGAACGTATGAACAGAACTCTATTGGAGAGGGCTCGCTGTATGCTCTCAAATTGTGGTCTGTCTAAGGACTTTTGGGCTAAGGCAATTAATATGGCTTGCTATTTAGTTAATAGGTCACCATCAACTGCCATTGAATGTAAGACTCCTTTTGAGGTATGGTCTGGTGCTCCTGCTGATTACTCTAATTTGAGAGTATTTGGTTGCCCTGCTTATGCTCATGTGAATGATGGCAAACTTGAGCCAAGGGCAAAGAAGTGCATATTCCTAGGCTATGCATCAGGGACAAAAGGTTATAGATTGTAGTGTACAGATTCAAAATCCCCTGGATTAATTGTCAGCAGAGATGTGAAATTTGATGAGTCTGCTATCCTTGACCAGAAAAAGGAGAGTAATGGGGCAGTAAAAGACCACGGTGTCAATAAGCAGGTGGAGCCTGAGATTGAAGCTTTAGATAAAGTGCATAATAGCACTTCAGTTCAGCCTATTCGAGATAAGGTGCATGATTCTATTAATGAAGTGGATGCATCACAGCAGCAACAGCAGTATAGTATAGCCACTGGTAGAGAGAGGAGACAGATTAGACCACCACAGAGGTTTGCTGAGGCAGATTTGGTCGCTTATGCTTTGTCTGTGGCTGAGATTATTGAGTATCACGAACCTTCCAATTATCATGAAGCTGTCTCTAGTGAGAATTCGGCTCAGTGGAGTATTGCTATGAGTGAGGAGATTGAGTCTCTTCATAAGAATCAGACTTGGGAGTTAGTGAAACCACCTAAAGGCCAGAAGATTGTTGGTTGCAACTGGGTCTTCAAGAAAAAGGAAGGAACTACAGGTGTTGAAGCACCGAGGTTCAAGGCACGATTAGTTGCAAAGGGCTACAGTCAAAGAAAAGGTATAGACTTCAATGAAGTGTTCTCTCCTGTTGTGAGACATAGCTCTATTCGTGTGATGCTTGCTATGGTTGCATTGTTTGACTTGGAATTAGAACAACTTGATGTCAAGACAGCTTTTTTGCATGGGGAACTTGAAGAACAAATATATATGCATCAACCAGATGGTTTTGTGATCCAAGGAAAAGAAGACCATGTTTGTTTGTTGAAAAAATCATTATATGGTTTGAAGCAATCTCCAAGGCAGTGGTATAAGCGGTTTGATACTTTCATGATTGGGCATGGCTACTCAAGAAGTGACTATGATAGTTGTGTGTATCATAGGAAGCTCTCAGATGGTTCTTTTGTCTACTTGTTGCTATATGTTGATGATATGCTCATTGCAGCTAAAAATCTGGTAGAGGTAAACAAGCTAAAGACTTTGCTTAGTGGTGAATTTGAGATGAAAGATTTAGGTGCAGCTAAGAAGATTTTGGGAATGGAGATTCATAGAGATAGACAAGCTGGCAAGTTATTTCTGTCACAAAAGAATTATATTGAGAAAGTACTTGAACGTTTTGATATGCAGCAATCTAAGCCAGTGAGTACTCCATTAGCAGCACATTTTAAGCTTTCAGCGGCTTTGTCACCAAAGTCTAAAGAGGAAAAGGATTACATGTCTCGTGTCCCTTATGCTAGTGCAGTGGGTAGCATAATGTATGCTATGGTATGCACTCGTCCAAATATTTCACATGCAGTAAGTGTGGTTAGTAGATATATGGCTAATCCTGGTAAAGAACATTGGCAAGCTGTGAAATGGATTCTTCGATATTTGAGAGGTACTGCAAACATTGGTTTGGTATATGACAGGGCTTCTACTGATAGTAGCAGTGTTATTGGATTTGTTGATTCTGATTTTGCTGGTGATTTGGATAAGAGGAAATCTCTGACAGGTTATGTTTTCACATTATCTGGTAGTGTCATCAGTTGGAAAGCAACATTACAATCAACAGTTGCTTTGTCTACTACAGAGGCAGAGTATATGGCAGCAACAGAGGCAGTGAAAGAAGCTATTTGGTTGAAAGGTTTGGTTGGTGATCTGGGTTTACAACAAGATGATTCTGTTGTATTTTGTGATAATCAGAGTGCCATACATTTGACTAAAAAGCCAATGTATCATGAGAGATCTAAACACATTGCTGTCAAATATAACTTCATTCGTGAGACTGTATCTGAGGGCATAGTTGAAGTTAGAAAGGTTGCTACAGCAGATAATCCAGCAGATATGATGACCAAGCCGGTTCCTTTGCATAAGTTCAAGCATTGCTTGGACTTGATTGGCGTTTGCAGTTTGTGATAGCCCTTAGGGGCTTTTGGTTTGGCAGTGGAGAAGTTTTGTTTGTGGGACTTGACCAAATTCAAGCCAAGGTGGAGATTTGTTGTTATGTGGCTTTGTTATTTGGTCAAAGGAGTCAATCAAGTCCTAGATATATTAGGACTTGAATAGCCGGCCATAATATGCTCTCTCTAATAAATAACCCTAGCCGACTTTATATATATATATATTGGTTATGCGGCAATTAAATAGGAAGGGAAAAAGGCAGCCGCATATTTATATATATTAGAGTTCTAAGCCGTGCTTTGTTTTGAGAGAGAAATTTAGGTTTTCTCTAGTCACGTGCTTCCGGTGATTGAGAGCTCTTTTGGGTGTATTTGGGGTTTGGGTTTTGTGAGAGTGTTTTGGTACCACCTTTGTAATCTCTTCCTTTTGTTAGTGAAACTTTCTCCTTGACGCCGCCCGTGGACGTAGGCCAAAAGCCGAACCACGTAAATATTTGTGTTCCCATGTGATTGTTTCTTTTGTCATTCTATTTCTATTTTGCATAAACCCACTGTTTTTTTAATACGCACACAACAACTAGATATTCATGCTTCTATTATTCTCAACAAATTAATATTAAAGCTTCCGCTTTTACAACATCTACCCATTATATGTCAAAGAAGTTGGTACCTGCGCCACATCTACTAAACATTGATAACTTGAATGAGAGTATGAAATGTACATATTATGTCAAAGCTGTCATGGATATGGATTCACTCCGTTTCATAAGTTTTGGTCAATTAGCTTTTTAGATGATTTATTCCTTTCTACTAATTAAGAGTTCAAATAAAAAATCTTAATTAATTATTTGTTTATTTATTATTTTAATTGTACATTAGCAATGCTTAAAACATCATATGTAAAAATATAATAAAAATTGATTATTACACGTTGGTTGTATGTCAAATATACACTTTTTCTTTATGCCAACTGAATATTTCTTCTTTGTGCCATGTGATTTTGTTCTTTTCACCATGTTAGTACCATTTTTCTTCCCTCACAATAATTTAGTTATTTTTGAGCTCTTTCCTTAGAGATTAAATAATAGAAAAATACTATGTCCACTACATTTTCACAATACTTTTACAACAAATTCAAATTCTAAGTGGCAAGTTCTTACTAGTTGTTATTGGTGAGCAAAAAATTGTTTTAGTGGTGAGTAATTAGAACCAATTACAACATACCACCAAAAATTTGTTGTGAAAATGTTGTTAAAATATTGTTGACATTAGCACTTCTCTAAATAATAATGAATTTCCCCAAATTCCAATATCCTTGTAGAGATAAATCGTAATGGATATATATGAATTTTGTTAGGATCAATGTTTAGTGTGGCAGATTTTATGACATCGATACATGTTAAAATTGAGTTTGTATAATGTGTTATTGATGATTGAATCAAGAAACAGTTCAACAATGCTGTTGGATTTAAATTGACCCCAATTAAATTAATCAATTATTGAATTAATTAGTCCAATTACATGCAATATTCAATCAAAGAAAAAAATTATCACCAATCTAAAGATTAATGCAGCGAAAGACAAATTAGAATCTACGAGTGATATATGGGTCATCTCTCTTGAAAACTCTATCAGTAAGATTAATATAAGTAAAAGGAATTTAACACAATTCCCAATACCTACCTACAGTAACCAATCCTAGCTCAGCTCTAACTAGGTTGGACTTTCTTCTTCGTAGACTTCTTCGATAGCCTGGCTCTGCTAGTTGATGTGACTATGTTCAAGATACATGGATCTGCCAATCGATGTGATTGACTTCTCCACAGCAATTCGGGATTGTTGTAGTAGTTGGTGAAAATGTCTTTGCAGCAACAAGTTTAAATGGTGAACTGGAAGTAGCTTGGTAAAAAAACCTAGGCACACAAATTCACAAGCAACTTCTGTTAATATGTATCTCTTCTCTCATATGATGATGACTGTAAATATGTCCTTATATCAAGCTAGGTATCATGGGTTGAAACAAAATTTTCTATTCAGATTTTCCGTAACTCGATAAGTCGAGGGGTATCAAGCTAGGTATCAAGATTAACTAAGCCTCGATATGTTGAGTAGGTATCTGAGTACAGTCGAGGTACTTTTTTTAATTGTCTCTTGAGCAGTTTTATTCTCTTCAACATGAATCTTTAACAAACTTTTGGACACTAAAAACTAAGACTCAAAATATATCATTAAGTGCATTTTAAATCAGATTAGTCAATACTGAAAAATATGACCCTAACAAGCGCAATAATCCATGTGGTTAAAGAGTCCTAACATTCTGGTACAGTAAAAGATTTTGTTGTAAGTTATCTACTAGTTTGTAGGGTCTAAGAAAAGATTTTTGCTTAAACGTTAAACTTCTCTTATCATTGTATATTTTCTTTGTTAGAGAAGGCTTTCCTCATAGTGGTTTTTCCTTTGAATTCTTCATCTATTTTCCACTTTGTCATCATATTTCTATCTCGTGGTGAATGATTTTGTCACTTTTGTGCAATTGGTGACACTTTTTGAATTTGCATTTATGTGCTTTAAATTGCCTAACTCATGCATTATAAATTGGTAAAATTGGATTGATTAAATAACTTTTGTTTTGAGATGAAAGGTAGAAAATTTTATTGATGTAAAAGGTCTACAAACCCATGGACTAAGCCACAGGCATGAGGGACTCTAGCTACTGGGTGTACTGAACCCATGCAGAGAAGGAAAACAAAATACAACATAGGGGAAGGTACATAAAGTCATGCTATCCTTTGTGTTTCCATCAGGCTTTGATATTCCTCAAGCAATCCCATTGCTCCTTCCAGAATTACCTTCGGGTGAGGCTGGACATGTTCGAAGATCACTTTGTTTCTTGCATTCCATATTGCGCAGGCCGTGATTGCCCATAACTCCAACTCTTGCTTGCTCAATTTTTTTTTTGCATATGTCTAAAGAGGAGGAAGAACTTGTCTACCTCATTGCTGCTCTTCTATATTTTTCCTCTGATCAAAGCCCGTACATTCCTTGCAAAAGGGCAAGTCCATAGCAGGTGGGAGGTGGTCTCGGGTTCCTATTTACATAGTTCGCAAGTCGGGTCTACCCTCACTTGACGGTGGTGTAGGTTGTTCCGTGTAGGCAAGCAATTAGAGCAAGCTCTCCATATAAAGTTGCGCACTTTCGGCGGTACATTAAGTGACCAGACCATGCTCCAAGTGGATCCGTACATTCTGGCTGTGCAGTGTTCTGCTTTGTGTTGGTTTTTCAGTCGAACGGCCACTTTGTAGGCTGATTTTACCGTAAATTTTTTGCCCTGTTTTTCATCTAAATAACAGAGTCATGACCATTGGTGTTATTGAGCGGCAAGGAGAGGATTTCTTCCCTGGTTTGAGCAGTGAAAATGGCATTTACTTTTCCCCGGTCCCACTGTCTTGAGTCTCGGTCTATTAGCTCACAAACCTTCATGTCCGGTGGTACTTCAATCCATGCTACAAGAGTGTGAGATAGCCATGAGCGTGTGAAAACTCCAATGCTTCTGCCATCTCCCCCTCTCTACCGTGTGCCCTCCTTAATGACATCCCTTGCTGATAATAGGCTACCCCACACAAAGGCGGGGTTATTCCCTAACTCAGCCATTATGAATGATGAGTTTGGAAAATAACATGCCTTGTATACCCGGTAAAACAGGGAGTGATTATCATGTATTAATCTCCAAGCTTGCTTAGCCAGCATACATGGCAAGCACGGAAACCCATCCCTCCATCCTTCTTTGCCGGGCACAAATTTTTCCAGTTTATCCAATGTATCTTGCTTTCATCTTGATTTTGGCCCCACCAATATTTGGCCACCAAGAAATTTATATTGTTGCATATAGAACTTGGTATCTTGAAAAGACTCATGGAGTATGTAGGCATCGCTTGGGCCATTGTTTTGATAAGATTGTTTTGATAAGAACTTCTCTTCTTGCCTTTAAAATCATTTTTTCCTTCCATCCTATGACCCTTTTGGTGATTTTTTCTTATAAATCTTTAAAGGTGTTAACCTCTGATTTACCCATGGCCATAGGTAACCTAGGATATCTTTCACATTCCGTCATTACTTGTGCCCTAAATAGTTGTTTTTTCAACTCTTTTACCTCCGACTTTGTGTTCTTGCTTAAAAAAAGGGAAGTCTTTTGTCAATTGATTATTTGGCCGGATGCAGCCTCATATTGCTTTATCGAGTTTATGAGGTAAAGGAGCGATAACTTCCCCTTGGAAGAAAAAAAAAGATTCCACAGTTGCTCGAAAAAATAATAGACTATCATTGGCAAAAAGGAGGCAAGAAACCCAAACTCCATTTTGGCTAGATTTGATTCCTTTTAACACTCGTCTCCCTTGCTTTTCTCAATAGGGCTAAGAGGCCTTCCATACACATTAGGAATAGATATGGTGAGAGAGAGTCTCCTTGCATCCCTCTAGTAGGAGTGATAAACCCTTGTGGCTCTCCATTAATTAAAATTGAGTACGAGGCCGTGGTCACCATCTCCATTGCCAAGTGGACCTAAGCCCAATTTCACCATCATTCGTTATAAGAAAATCCACTCCACTCTATCATATGCTTTGCTAATATCCAGTTTCATCGTCATCTGACCCTTCTTTCCTTCTGTTTTGCACTTTGTGAAGCAACTCATATGCTACAGTAGCATTGTCAGTAATTAATCGGTTTGGGAAAAAAGCACTCGGGGCATCAGGAATCACATTAGGCAAAATAACCTTCTAGCGATTAGCAATAACCTTTGATATGATTCGGGATACAACATTGGATAAGCTAATGGGTCTATAATCAGCCATGTGTCTAGGGTCATTTTTCTTCGGGATTAAGATTATATATGTATGGTTCATTTTTCTCAACATATGTCTAGAGTTTAAAACTAATAGAATAGCTGCTGTGACATCATGCCTTACAATATGCCAAAACTTTTGAAAAAAAAAAGGGGACATATCATCTGGTCCTGGTGATTTGGATGAGTGAATTTGGAATAGGGCCTTCCTAACCTGTTTTGGTGTATACCGCTAGAGGAGAGAGGCATTCATACTTGGTGTGACCCTCTTGTCTATTGAATTTAGTACCTCATCAATTTTATCTGTATTGGAAGAAGTGAAAAGTTGCTAGAAATAGTGTTCGGTAGTTTGAGCTATACTTCTCTTCGCAGTACTCCAATTTCCTTCATTGTCAAAAATCCCCAAAATCTGATTTTTGCGTCGCCGGTGGCTGGCCCTTTTGAAAAAACTTTGTGTTTTTGTCACCTACAGGTAGCTAGATGGATTGGGATTGCTGACGCCATGCCAATTCCTCCTTGTGTAATAGGTCATTTATCTCAAACTTTAAACCTTTAATAGCATGTAATTGATCAGCACAATTTAGGGAGCCTAGTGCCTCCATTGTTTTTATTTCTCTTGAATTTTTGTTTTTGAGTTATCAAATGCTGCACGGCTCCAATTAACCAAGGCAAATCTGGTTTTTTTGATTTTCTCAAAAAGGATTGACATAGGGCTGCCATGCCTAAATTCAGCCCTCCATGCTTTTCGAATCACCCCCTCACAATCTGGTTTGGTAGCCCACTTTTCTTCAAATCTTTTTTATACTCTTCTCTTCCTATTTGGCTGGTTTGGGTCTTGTATGGTGATAAGGATCGGCACATGGTCAAAGTATGATGATTGGAGGTGGGTCACTCGAGCTGTTGGAAAGATTTCCTTCCACTCCACCGTGGCACATGCTTTGTCAAGCCATTCCTGCACAAATGCATCTCTAGGTCTACCATTATTCCAAGTAAATATATTACCTTGAAAACCCAAGTCCACTAGTTTGAAATGTAGGAGAGTAGCTTGGAATTCCTGCATCTGATTCAATAGCTTTAGTACTCAGCCTTGCTTCTCACTTGATTCCAGGATTTCATTATAATCTCCAACACAAATCCAAGGTGCCGAGCTTCTAGTGTTAAGGTGCTTGAGCAATTACCATGACTCCTGTTTGAGTTGTCCATCTGGACAACCATAAAAACCTGTCAATCTCCATGTGGTATTTGAGATATTGAAAATAAGAGCATCAATGTGGTTAAGGGTGAAAGTTTAAATATGTAAGTCAATCTCCTCCATCCAAAAACAGAGCTAATCCATCACTTCTTCGGACACTAGGAACGGCCAGCATACATTGGTATGGTAAATCTGCTTGAATCCTTCGCATCTCGTCAACTAATTGTTTTGTTTCCATAAGAAACAGTATTTTGGGAGCTTTTTCCCTCACAAGGTGAGAGAGAATGTCCACTACTCATTGGTTCCCAAGCCCCTGACAGTTTCAACTTAGAATGATCATTGGTCTTGGCGGGGCTGCGCTGCAGCCTCCACTGTTGGAAAAAAATTTTCATGGCTTTCCTCCCTACTCTTCCTTCTCTTTCTCTCTTCATCTTCATCATCTCGGTCCTTATCTAGTTGTCCTCTTTTTGACCCCAAATTATTAGCAGTACTGCTAACCCTCATGGAAGAGTCCGTTTGGCACACAGGTCTCTTCCATTTGGGTGTGTTCTCCGTGTCTTGTGTTTTAGTAATCTCATGTGACACCTTATGTGGTATTTTTTTCTAGATCCTGGGGTGCATTATTTTGAGTAGGTTGAGAAACACCTACGTATTCAACTTGGACATTTATTAAGTTTTTGGCTACAATCATGGGAGTAATTGCTTTTGAATTTACTTCCTTTCCTGTTACATCAATCCCATTCAAGTATTCACTCGTTATACTTTCCTTATGGGTTTGATTTACCTCTTGAGAATCCTCTCGCATGAACTCGTCTTCAATATTTTGTCGTGCAACCGTTTCTTGATATTTCACACCCGTTGGATCATTACTCTGTTTTCCCATTCGGACATTATTGTCATTAATGCCTCTTGTGGACGTTACACTCGCTATTCTGGGCTGCCCCGTCCAGGGCCGGCCCTAGACATTTTGGGGCCTAGAATTAAAAATAGAGTCTTTTTTATACCTATATATTAATTAAATTAATGTTTATTTAATATTTTTATATTATAATATATTTCATTTAAAATCTATTTTTCTTGCCTTTTAAAATGCAAATTGACTAATTAAATTTTTGTATTCAAGTTCTTCTAACATTTCCTTTTAAATCGATAATATAGAATCCACTTAATCTTTTTTGGGACATTGTCGTTCTTAGATATGATTTTATTAATTTTAATTTTGAAAAACTTCTTTTTGCAGAAGTTACTGTAACAGATATTGTTAGTAAAATCCTATAAGCATTGCATGTATTTGAGACTCATTATTTCTTGCTCATTTGTGATATTTTCATCTAAATTTCGTGTTATATTTTGTTTATTACTAATAACAAATTTATCCATTGATCCTTTTTGAGACTCAATTAAAATTTTTTTTTTTTAAGTTTTTCATATCCAGCTGCATATTTTTCAGTAGACATTTCTAATCAAACAATATATTTATAAAGACTAAAATAAAAAATAACTTTCAAGTGTAGAGAAAATGAGAAATAAAACCTGATTTACAAAAAAAGTATTGTTGTAGTTTCACCTAATAATAACAAGTTTTTAGCAATCTCAACATGTATAAATAAAGACTTGTTCAATATATTACCACTAACTAATATATATATATATATATATATATGAGATGGGTGCAAGTTACACATTTTTTACACCATAGATTCATAAGAGATCTAACGGCTGAAAAAATATCATTAAATGTTATTGGTTTCCACCTCGTTCATAATTAATACTAGCATTTACTCACTCTCCTTATATTAATTTGAACCAATTTCAAACGTGGGGTTAAAAATGGGGAAGTGTCACTATTTTCTTTAAAGTATCTTCTTCTTCTTCTTCAAAGTAATAACTGCTGGATCAAGAAAAATCACTTCCTCTCTTGCAGACACAAAGAGTTACATCCACGCAATATGCACATACAAGTGGGATCATAACAATTAACACAAACACAAAATAAAATATGCCAAGGACCACGAAGCTTCATATCCTTATATTGGATTTGGAGGATTTGATATAGATTTGATAACTGGAGGCATATATAATTTCCATGAAAAATCTAAACGTAACCAAAGCAGAAAACAAAAAAAAAAAAAAAAAAAAATGCCAATGAACTTTGGTCCAGTTGATAACATCCGTTTTTTTGTGTGTATATATATATATATATATATATATTTTTTTTTTTCAAGTATAGAAATGCAAGTTGTTAAAAATGACAGTATGCCCTTCAATCAAGTGAAAAACAATAAATAAGGAGAGAGGGAAAATGCTAGTATTAATTATGAATGAGGTGGAAACTAATAGTATTTAATGATATTTTTTTAGCCGTTAAATCTCTTATGAATCTACGGTGTAAAAAAGGTGTAACTTTACAAGAGTTACACCAGGTGTAATTTGAACCCATCTATATATATATATATATATATATATATATATATATATATAAACACAAGATTAAAATTTAAAAATAAATAAATAAATAAGCACAAGCAAAACACAAGGCTTATTAATTTATAACTTTATAAGACCCACCCACCAAAAAAAAAAAACACAAAACAAATCCTATCTATAACCCAAAAAAAAAAAAAAAAAAAAAAAAAAGGCTGAATCTTATTACAAAAACGGCTTAATCTTAATATCTTCACAAAACCAGGCTTTATTAAAAAAAAAAAAATTTGAAGGCCCAAAACCACGGCCCATTCTCAGATTCTCAATCTTATTACAAGTGAAATCAAAGTGCCCAAACCCCAAATATTTATACCTGAAGTTAGGGGTGTCAGTGTTCGACCCAACCCGCGAACACGACACGAACCCGACACGGGTTTTTTCGGGTTAGGGTTGGGCCTTAATGGGTTTGGGTCATAAACGGGTCGACCCGAAAGCGACACGATAAGAAACAGGTCATAAACGGGTCAATCCGCGTAACCCGCAATAAACACGTTTGACATGCCAATTTATTTGTGTCAAACCCGAAATGACCCACTTAACACAACCCGTTTAACTCACATAAAATAACATCCATAGATTCTTATTCATTTCATTAGTTATTATTACTATTACATTATTATTATTATTTAGTTCTTATAAAATTGTTGAGGCATGATCATATTTTGTAACACTACAAATACTTATTTATTTTTATTTTTTTGGCATAAAACTTGCACAAATGAAATTGGATGAGCTTGTGGAAGATGTTATGAATTTGGATATCAACAAAAAATCTATGGATGATAATCGTGGTCATAGTCAGGATTAGAATACTGTTTGCTCAAATTCTTTTAATATTGATATTTAGCATTTGGCGAGTTCCAAGGATATTATATTTTTGTTGAACTATGTTATTTTATTTTTGTTAAACTATGTTATTTTGAATTTGGGTTAAAGTGTTACACTTATTTTGGAGTGTAAAGAACTTATTTCTAGATGAATGTTATATTTTTGTTGAACTATATTATTTTGAATGTGGGTTGAAGACATGAAATGTATGCACTATTTTTTGGGATGTAAAAAAAAATTATTTCTAGATGAATGTTATATTTAATATTATGTAGGTCGAAATGGGTTGTGTTACATTCGTGTCAACCCAACACGACTCGTTTATTAACCGTGTCAAATGGGTTGGGTTAGGTCAACCCGCCTTATTAACAGGTCGGGTTAGGGTTGAAGAATCCTAACACGATTATTAAATGGGTCGGGTTATGGTTGAGCCATTTAGTCGAATACCCTTACCTCGACACGACACGAACCCGACACGCTAACCCGAATTGACACCCCTACCTGAAGTAAACGGCTGGTGAGCAGATTCAGAGAAAGAATGAGAGAGGGCCTGAGAGGCGGACTGGCGGAGAAACCGAGAGCTTGAGCAGTTGAGAGAGGCGGTCCAGGCTTGCTACCTTGCTTCAGTTGCTTGAGCAGATGAGAAGTGAACAGTGGAGTGGAGAGAATCAGATAGAATGAGAGACAGAGAGAAAGGTAAAATTTTTAGGGTTTGAATTGTTTTATTTGTTTTGATTTGTGATTGTTTTGTGTTCAATATCTTAGACCGGATTTGTAGTTTAGCTGGGTGATTTTTGGTTTGTCTAGAGGATGACAATGTTTAACCGGATTTTTGGTTCGTCTGATACTAATTTTTTTTTTTTTTTTTGCTCCTACTACGGCCTCCCTTCCCTTGGGGGCCGTAGGCAATTGCCTAACTCGCCAAAGGGAAGGGCCGGCCCTGCCCCCGTCTTCCCTGTGTAGTTTTTGGTACCGTTTCCCGCCGTGGACTGCTACTTCGTCTTCTTTTTGAACTATCTCCAATTTTACGGTACCCTGCTTTAAGCCACTCCCCGTGTGGATTCTCAGTCAGTTGCTGTTCTTTCAGTGTTGGTCATTCTTTTGGCTCGTGGCTAAATATGCTGCATTGGTAACATAGCCCCACTAGTCTTTCATACTTGAAACCAGCCCGGACCTGATCTCCCTCAGGGCTTGCTACACACCCTCCCCGTCGAATTGGTTTGTTCAGCAGTATCTCTACATGGATACAAATAAATTGATCTTCTTCTGAAGAGAAGGTTTTTGTGCCAACCTCGACTAGCTGATTGAGTCCTTTGCTAATATTCCACGCATCTTCCTCATTGATAAGATCAAATGGCAAACCCCGTATTTGCACCCAGATAGGTAGTATTGTGAAAGTTATGGACCTCGCCGTCATGCCTCTTTCCCACCTATGCAGTACTAGTAGGTGATTATCAAAGCTCCACTGTCCATTATTCTAAACCCATTGTAGTTGGCTTTCTAGTGTGAACTTAAATTGGAGTAGTCCCCCTTCCACATCGATAATTCTAACGTCACTTCCTAGCTTCCATGCAGTTTGTAGCATTGCCTTTGCTGCTCTCAGATTATAGGGTCGGGTTGTTAGGAAACATCCCAACAGGCAAAGTGAGCAATTTTCTAGAATTTTTTCACGTTGTGTAGATCGTACCTCTAGTATTTCGCCTTCTTCCTCAGTTAAACTTATCTTCTGCAGTCTATCAATGAAGTCTGAGTCCATGGTCAACACCTTTGGATTTGATTATCTCATATGTGCTTTTGATGGTCCACTGCTAAAAGCCATGGAAGCTGGGCTCACCCTTGGTGAGAGAGAGTGCCCCTACCACGAGGAGAAAAAAAAAAGTGATGTGACAATCTGATTAAATAACTTGGTCAATTCACTTGTAATTCAATAATCAAGATCTAAAACTTTAACATATTCCAATTTCTTTTAAAATAATCTAATAAAGAAGTTTCCCTGATTTCACATAGAAATTACCTCTTGTACACTTGAAATCTCGGAGCTTACAAACTACTAAACATAATAGTGTTATAAATTCTAAGAGGTTTGTCTAATAGTTCCCAACCTCTCATGGGATTCATGAAATCTAGAATTCAAATTTCTTACCTAGTTTCTTGTAACCATCCCCAACAAATTTATTCATATAATTACTTAATGTATAGTGTTGATACCATATTTTGTTTGCTCTCGATTTGCGTGCTGGACCTCGAAAAATCTGAAAATATCATTTTCCCTGCATGGGTCTGCGAGAACATTCAGAATGACGTGGCACAACCCGTTCGGGCATCGGAACACCCGAAGTTCCTTTCTCAACCAAAATGACCAAAAAGCCCCTAGCTAGCCCTAGGTTTGACCGAAGGTCAAACGAGCTCCAAACTTTCAAAAAACCACATTTTCCACAGTTTTACTTCAAACCTAAGCTTCTTGGAGATTTTTAATAATTTTGACCAAGTTTGACATGAAGTCGACCCCAAGTGGGTACAAAAACCGTAATTTTGATCCGGCTATCAAAATGGGTTAAAACCAACTCCATTGTAAAGATTATCAAATTCTTGTTCCAAATACTATTCATGGGTCGAAATTGAAGTTATAACGGCTAAGATATTACGAAAACTGGGATGACATACCGATCGCTGCACCATAAACTTCCGAGAGCCATAACTTTTGATCCGACAGTTGGAGTTTTGAGTTGCATACCTTTTTAGAACCTGAAAATCAAGATCTATCCAAGAAAGTCAAGATCAACCAGATCAGAAACCTTTTGCCTCGAAATTCAAACCAGGGGCTATAAATAGCCCTAGGCACCCATCAGACCGAGGACACATTTTTTTGAAATTGGCTCTTTGCCTAGCTCATCTCTACGATTTTTCTCTCTTCTAAAAACCAAAAAAAAAAAAAAAAAAAAAAAAAAACTCCAAAAAATACATCAAAATCTCTTGATTCTTCCCTCTTCACCAAGAACACAAGGTATTGTTTTTGTTCCCAATCTTCCTTTCTTTGGTTCTACACTTTGGATTTGGGGTTTAGAGGTGTGGATGTAGCTTTGTGGCTATCATCCACACCTCTAACCTTCTAAATCTTTTTCTAGCATTTACCTTGCTATTTTTGCTTGAGTAACATGATTTATTGCTTTCTTTAGCATGTTTCTTGCTTTATGTGTGCTTCTAGCTTAGATTTCTTGGTTGATTATGTTTTACACCATGTTTTGTGCTTAGATCTATGTTTTTACATGCTTATATGCTTAGATCTACATGCTTAGGGTTTTTATGCCATGTTTCCTTTGTTTGGTTCCTCTCTTTGCTTAGCGTTGTTGTTAGGGCTATGTGCTCACATGTTTGATATCGTGTCTAAGGTTATGCTTTGCTTGGATCCATGTGTTCATGTGCTTTTTGCAATGTTTTATGCTTAGATCCGCATCCGTATGTGTTTATATGCTTGGATTCATGTTCTTCCACGCTTATGCACTAGGTTTTCACGTGTTCACACACGCATTGCCATGCCTATGCCTAGATCTATGTTTGTGTGCTTAGATCTATATTTTCACATTTTTATGTGTTTAGATCTAGGTTTTCGCATGCGCATGTGCTTGGATCTATGTTTCTACATGCGTGTTTCCTTGCTTATATGTTCTTTACGTGCCTCGCGCTATCTTCCATGTGTTTGTGTGCTCCACGCCATGTTTGTGTGCCTAGACCTAGGCTTTGTTTGTCTTGCCACGTGCTATTGTAGCCCTTTTGTCGCTTTATCTTTCTTTCTTGTGTTTTGGCCTATTGGTTAGGACCCGTTCTAGACCCTATGGCCTTTGTCATTGTCCTTGCACCTTAGCCCATATGAAAGGGTTTGGATCACCCTATTTGTATGTCTATGCTCACTTGCTTCTATGCTTTATGCTTGTGTTAGCCTCTCTTGTTCTTGGCTTTGCCACATTTTACGCCCTTAGCAGGTAAGTGGATGTGCGATTACATCCGATGCCCATGAGGCCTTGTTTGGACGTAACCGCTTGGGATGCATCATCATGATGTTGGTTGCTTTGTGCATGCCTTTCCCATTTTCCTCTCCATGTGATGATATGCTTGCCATGCTTGTTTGTGCCACTTATTGTTTTTCTATGCATCTTTACACGCTTACTTACATGTCCATGCATAAGTCTTGCTTGTTAGTGTGTCGTCCATACTTCAACACAATGAAGCTATGGACATCGAATCCAAACCTACTTCCTCGCAGACACCACCTTTTGTTTGTTTCTTTGCTTGTTGCCTTTCTTGCTTATTGGTTAGCTTTCTTGCCCTGGTCACATGTTATGCTTGCCATATCTATCTTGCCTGTTTACTTTGCAACCTTGTGCTTTTATCTACGCCTTTTACTTCCATTGCTTGCTTGCTGGTTTTCTTATCTCTGCCTTTGCATGTACACATATGGAGCGAAGATGCATGGAGCTAGGAAATAGTCTCCTAGGCGCAAGCAAAAGGGGCAAGGATGCAAGCATGTGGTCGGGCCGAGCGGGTGCAGTCAGTAGGTTTAGGGTTTAGCTTTTTCCCTTTGGTTATGTACTGTTTTAAACCCCCTCCTTCCTCCTCCCTTTCTCCCTTAGATGTTTTGTATTAAGTATATCATGCTTTGTACCATTCGTTCTCATCTTTAGAGTATGACGACCCTTATTTAATTTCCTGCACCTATATTTTGGGCCATACCCTAGGGATGTAGGCATTTACTTTCCTACTCTATGTGCTTGCATCGTGCATGATGTATGTATATATATACCTGCTTGCCTCCTTTCCGGTGTGATTGTCATAGTCTATGTCATCTAAGGCAAGCGATGCCTAATTTCCATCGTGGAAGTAAGGTGACTCGTCGCTAGATTTTCATCGTGGAAATTTGGCACTTTGCTCGAATGCCTTAGGAAAGCATAGATTGGGATTATACCCATTCAAAACCAAACCTTAAAGCCCCCATGCATGCAAAGCCCCGGAAGCCAGTGCCAAAATCATGTTTTTACTGTCAATCTCCAAAAATTAAGGTTTTATCAAAACAAAGGACTGTCCTTGGATAGGAGTTGTGGGATGCTTAACACCTTTCTTACACATAACCAAACTTCTGATCCTAAGAATCAAGAGTTTTTGTCATCCACATTAGATTAGGAAAAATGCCCTTTTTCTTAACCTAAGATTGGTAATAAAATCAACTAGAAACAGGTGATCAATCACACCTTAGAAAAACCCAATGATTGGTGGCAATTCCACTTACCTTTGGTAATCACCTAAAATTTGGCCCAGATTCCTGCCATAACACCAAAGGTAGACCTACCATCCTCTACAGAGAGAGAGAGAGAGAGAGAGAGAGAGAGAGCATCGAAGCTCTGCGCGAAACACACACCACATGCATGCCATTCGAAAGGGGCCTTCCAACGGGACCTCGCGAGCGCAGGAGCTTTCGCTAAGGCGGGTGGTCGAACGAAGGCATGGTGGCGGCAGTCTTTTCTGCTTAGTCTAATCGAGGCCAGGTGTCGACAAACTGGTGACTCCATTGGGGATCGATGAGAGTTTAGCCTTTAGAACTTTTGATAAAATCATAATCTTTGGACATTGACTTTCAAAAACATAGAAACTAGCATTGGCCTCCGGGACTTTTCTTTTCATAAAGGCTTCTACTATATCTTAGTTGACCATTTTCAAAAGAGCAAAAAATCTTTAAAAAAAAAAAATCATTTTCAAGAGGGTGGCTTTGAGATATTTTAACATGGGGTTTTATTGCTTTTCTCACATGCTTTACAGCATTCCTCACATGCAAACATAGGGTAGCAAAATTTATTTTCTGCTACACCTTTATTCGCTTTCATATATATATATATATATATATATATATATATATATATCTCTCTGCTGTGCTATGAAAAAGTCTTTCCTTATCATTAAGAATTGCATGACATGTACACCCTTTTTGAGCCGAACCCGGGCTCCGCACTGCTGGCGTAGTGACATCTCTTTGGGGATTTCATCACCCTATCTGCAGATGCCCAGACAGAAACATCAGTAGTGTTACCCATAATTAGATTTGGGGCTGATGTTGCAGGTACTTCTAGGTTTTTAGGTGGACAAGAGTAGCTGAAAAGGCTCCCTCGATCCTTCTTGCCTCGTAACTTCCATGAAGGGAGGGGTATGGCGATTGAGTACCCTAGGACAGGAACAACCTATCAGTTAAGTCTTTGCATACAGTTGGCCTAGTTATGTCAAACCCGTGAGGACTAGATCAAGCCTATAGCCCATCAGGACTAGGTGAAGCCTTAAGAGTGAACATTTGAGCTTAGGAAAGGATACCCTTATAGGACTAGAGGTCAGGGGAAAGTGTTTTGTAATAGGTGCGCTCTATTCTAGGTTCTTTCTATCCTGCCTGCACAGCATCCATGATTAAACCCATAGGGAAAGCAACCCTGTTGCTTATACATGCTAGATCATACCCTATCCTTGAGGGTTTACAACCCTACAAGGGCACTCATGCATAAACTAATTGGTTCCGTCACCTAATTGTGCAAAGAAAAAATTTATAGCAAGTAACCAAAACTCCCCGGGAGGAGATGCTGCCGAAAAGTTGTCAAGAATCTCAAGATATCAAGAGTTCAAGAATTCCCCCAAGGAAGATCTAAAAAAGATTGTTAGGAGACCTAAGTCCTAAAGAGATCCAAAGGTCCAAGAGATCCATGCTGTCTAAATTGCCAAGATGCCAAAAATTGCCAAGAGTCCTAGATGTCAAGAATCCAATGGCTCCTCCAAAGAGATCCAAAGGTCCAAGAGATCCATGCTGTCCAAATTGCCAAGATGCCAAAAATTGCCAAAGGTCCTAGATGTCAAGAATCCAAGGGCTCCCCTAAGAGATCCAAAGGTTCAAAAGATCCATGCTGTCCAAGTCACCAAGAAATCCAAGTGTCCAAGAGCTTCCCCAAGAAGTCCATATTGTTAGAAGTGGAGCTTTTCCTCGTAATTGTATTGAAAAAGGCCCACTATTGGAGCTGATGAACCCAGCGTTGTAAAAGCAAATCTTGTACAAGCATGTAATCAAAAGAAGGGCCCGACCTGCATTACCAAGCATATCATGAAAGTTTCGATTACTTGCCAATCTTGTGCATTAATATTGCATCATTCTAGAAACTCACATGATAAATACCCGCTCTAGGTTGCAAAGCCAATTTTTGAAAATGATAGGAGCATGTCCTTAAGCATTTTGTTTGCAGGGTAGCAATTCTACAATAAAGGTATGATCTTTGCCTACTTGCATAACATTGAGAAACCCTAGGAGAGACAGTTCCAGAACTGCTTGTGCATTAGAACCCACCTAAGCCCTAAGGGTCCCCGACCCTACAAGGACATGGATGCATTTTCTGATATCTCCCACATAATTGTGTAGATAATAATTAGGTGGCAAGCAACCAAGTTTTTCCGTAGAAATGTACAAGAGGCTAAGTTTTCTTCAAAATTGTCAAAAAGATCAAACTTTGTTTTCCTTGTATCAAATGTCTTTGCTTTAAAATTGGTTTCTTTTTCCAAGGATCTTGGTAAATATCATTACAAAAACTGTTGCCATACAAAGTGTTCCAAATTTTTCCTAAAAGGACAAGGTGTTACACCTTAAAATTTTCATTGTGAAAAAGGGTCCATCCCAAGACTTTTCAAAACCTGTGCTAATGCTCAGTTGCTTGCCACAATTTGGTCATGTTAAGATTTGCATCACTTTAGGAACTCATTCGATAACAAGAATTCCAAATCATGGAACATCTCCCCCATAATTGCAAATGAAATAGGGGCATGCTTAAAGCATTTGGACATAATACTAACATGTGCTTTGGTTTTTGTTTCCGCCATGAATATTTCCCAATCCATCTCGAGGTGTGAGAAGAAAAGTGGGAAGTTCGAGATTCTTGTATCTCCTAGCTTATACAAAATGACATGTGCAAGAACAAAGATTGCAAACCAAAGTCTTGGTTCATGTTAGCTAAGAATGTTCAAGAGGCTGTTTAGACGGTTGAAGAACCAGAAAAATGCCATACTGAGGCAGAATTTTTCTTGATCCTTCTCCCATGCAAAAAAAGGTGAAGCCGATGGTAGTAAAAGCATCATGAATCTCGGTGCAATTTTCATGGGGTTGTCTCCAACAGACTGAAGAGTCATCCATGTTCTTTAAATTCACCTCAGTCGAGGTCATGAAAGAAGCTCCTGGAACCATTTTTGAATACACAAGCCCTGAATAGCTCATTCAAGAACTCACTCCAAGGAGTCGAAGATTGCAATAAACCTACTACGGGTTATCTTGTGGATGCAACATCTCCATCAATCAGTATGAGACACCTATGTTGGACATGAGAATAGGCAATTAAAAGGATGCATGAGGCCACTCTATTGGAGGAGGGCCTATGTATTTCCAATTTTGTCGGATCTTCTTAGGACCAAGATTCCCTACTAACTTTAGTCTTTCGAATTTCCTTTTCAGGGATTGGCTTCGGCTTATCAAGTATCCAGAGAGGCATAACCTGAGCTGCCTATTCCAATGAATTTTGACCAATTTCTTTCCAGGAAGCCACCAAGGGCCCTAAGTTCCTTATCTCAAACATGAGCAACAACCAATTTTTGCAAAGCATTAACTGCATGATTGATGAGGTCAGCGATCCACAAGACATCCATATGGACTAGAAGAAGGCCAAGCCTTTAGGAGCCCTCAATATGATATTGGGCAGATTTTTAGTGGTCTCATTCCCATACGACCACTAAAAATCCATCTTGTGCAACCTCCACATTATCCATGAAGGCTAGCTACCGTAAACCTAGGAGCAGAAGTTTGCCAAAAAATTAAAGTTGATCCGTATACTTTGCAAGCTCCTTTGTCAAGGCATCTCAAAAGGGTGAAAAGAACCCAACATCTCTCAAGCAAGATCAAATAGCTCAAGTTTCGTTAGCATCAGCTTGCCTCAGTAGGCTTTTCCTTTGGGTCTTCCTCAGAAAAATCTTCTTTGGCCTTCGGGTAATCTAGGTGTTTCCTTCGGGTATTCCCTTAAGACAAAATCTTCTTTCCCCTTTTTGGATGGATTAGGGAGTTCCATAAGATTCCCTTCAGAAAAGAAAAATCTTCTTTTACCTTCAGGTAGTCTAGGTGTTTCCTTTGATTTTCCCCCCAAACAAATATTCCTTCGGGTCTTCTTCAAAAAAAACCTTCTCTCACCTTCGGGTCTTCCTAAAAAAAATCCTCTCTTTCTTGAAGTATTCTAGGATGTCTTTGGGTATCTTGATATGTGAATCCTCACACCCTTCAGTTGAAAATCTCACCAAGTTGTGAAAGTGATCGAGAGACCATGGAAAACGCCACACCGGGGCAGTTTTTTTTTCCAGTCTCTCCCCTCCGAATGGACTTCCTTTCAATAGCCTTAACAACATCTTGAACTTTAGCAAGGACAACAATCATAATTTCTTTGCAAGGCCATCAGAAGATCTTTTAGCTTGCTCGAATCATTCCTTGGAAGCCTAACTTCCACGTTGACAATAAAAATAATGGCGAACCAAGCCCACATTCAGGAAGAATCATGAACTATCTCTAGTTTTATTGGATCTTGCCATGAGCAAAGCATTCATTTAACTTGGACCATTTTTCTTCTCAGGAACATTAAAACAGTAGTGGGACTACCTCAATCGTGGTGATTCACTTGACAAATCTCAAATTCATGAGAAATCATCCCTGGCTTCATTAGCAATACAATGTCAGAACTGGCTCGTAATGAGTGCCCACATGAGAACCATGGAGGAAGAGTAAAGGGATTAAAATGGTCGAATGAGAGCCAAAATGCTTCCAATTCTATCGGGTTTGTCATAGGCTGGACATGTCACTAACTCTCTTCAATCAATTTCCTTTTCAAGGACATGCTTTAATCGAGCCAAATAGACATCATTCACATCGCATTCTTTAATGAATAGTGACGACCAAATATCTGAGCATTTGTGATAGAGCCATTCACCTGCTCAACATCTAGGCGACATCGCCTTATCAATTTCAGGGAATTGTATTAACAATTCTTCTCTTTGATCTCATATTACGATTATTAGGTCTCTAATATGGCACTTTGCCTTGACAGGTCATTTCAACGATTGACATGAAAATGAAGTTTGTTACTTCTGCCTCACAAGAATCTTCACCACAGATCAAAAAATCTTCATCCTCAAGGACATGCTTTAATCGAGCCAAATAGACATCATTCACATCGCATTCTTTAATGAATAGTGACGACCAAATATCTGAGCATTTGTGATAGAGCCATTCACCTTCTCAACATCTGGGCGACATCGCCTTATCAATTTCAGGGAATTATATTAACAATTCTTCTCTTTGAGCTCATATTGCGTTTATTAGGTCTCTAATGTGGCACATTGCCTTGACAGGTCATTTCAACGATTGACATGAAAATGAAGTGTGTTACTTGTGCCTCACAAGAATCTTCACCACAAATCATAAAATCTTCATCCCAAGAAGTATGCCAAGCGTGAAATCAATCACTCCTAAGTGGATCTTTGCGAAAGCTTTTGGATATTGGGAATTCCATTCACTGGAAACACTGGAACCCAGATTTGGCCTTGTCATTACATCCCAAACTCTGTCTCAACAAAACCTTCTCTCATCTCGTTTGGCTTAGGTTTGTTGCAATCTTGTACACATTTTTTTTTAAAAAAGGGAGATTTTTCAAAATAAGACCAAAGCATTAAGGTTCAAATCAAAAAATCAAATCATGAAAATATGTGTTTTAAAGTGCATGCATCTTCTAAGAGCGTCAAGTCAAATCCAAAATCCCTTTTTGTGGGAATAGAGTTGTTTGAGTGAAGTGGTTGTCCCTTACTAGCGATAAGGGACATGTGATCCCCAAACACTCACTTCATGATATCCCATCTCAACAACTCTGCATTCATGAAGCATTCACCCCTTTTGCAAATTGCACATTCAATTCTTGACAATCAACCCCCTCTGAGAGGTCCTGCCCAAGATTGGTGTGGACCCTGAATCAGTGAATGACAATATGTTCAAGTTTCAACCAACTGATTAGATTTGAAATGATGGAGGCATTTGTTTTAGCTATCCAAATAGTTATATCACTTGACAACCCTTTTGAGCTAGAAAGAAAATGTTTTTCAAAAATCACCCGAATTTATAATTTGGCACATAAGCCCCTAAGGCTAAGAAGTAAGTGTTCAAGATGACGGAGAAAGGCATTCATTTCACTATTGTCCCACTTGCAGAGAAATATCCCTTGCTAGCTTAGTTGAGCCTGTTGAATTCTTTTCTTGTTTAACCCAGTCAAGGATTACCCCCTACATTAGGGTGGGTTAGATGGTTACAAGAATCTCATGCTAAGTGATCTCCAATTTGAGTCTATTAAATGAGTCCATAAGTAAAAAAATTAATGAGAAAAGAGCCCAAATCGAATGGCAAAAGTCATAGGCAATCAAGTTAAAAAATGCCCTAAGCGAAGAAAGGGCAAAAGAAAAAATTTAGCCCGAAACAATCAAGAAACATGGGCTAAAGAAAATAAAATGAAAGCCCCAAAAATGAAATGGAAAAATTCAAGAAATGGACTAAAATTGAGGATATAGCCGAGCATGAGAGGCACCCCAAAATGCTTTTAATGAAGTGTAATCCTTGACTTTAGGAAACCCTTCAAAGAATTTCACAACCAAAATATCCTCCCGTGAGCCTGGGAAACCTATATCCTTACATTACGGTCTTGAGAAAGTCCTTTTTGATTGAGAGCGACTACTTAGTCTATGGAGCTTATGCCAAATAATCACCCACAAGTGAAAGTTTTGAGCCTAATATCCTTCATTTCAAGCATCCAATTAACCCCAAGGCCATATTACAACCTAATGAAAGACCTCACTGATCACTGAGGATCGGTTGGTTGTGGCACATTGAACATTTGGTCAATCATTGATGATGGAATCATCCGCTTATGCCAAGGCGTCATGCCTCAAAAAGGGTAGGGTCCTTTACCAACCCATCCGATGAGTTCAAAAAGCCAAACACATCATTCATGTTTTCCTTACAGAGCTTAAAAAGGGACACCCACTCATTTGATAAGCACAAGCACTTTGCTAAAAATCCTTGCTTGCAAGCATGTTCCCTATGTAGGGTAAATGATAGCCGTCGAGCACATACACTCTTAAGCCACATAGGAAACATGGCCTTAGCAAGCCCCTCTTGTGGTACATGCATTTAAACAGATTTTCATGATTGTGAATGTATTTTTAAAATTTGTGAACCTAGTTTTCAAAACAAATTGAAACAGAAGGGGAAATTCATGACCCTCAAAGATTTCAAATGATAAGGATTTTGGATCCTCCAAACTTTTCAAGTCCAAAAAAAATCCTTGAGGGTTATTCATTTCTTACCAAGGAATTTCTAGAAAAATGAGGTTTTAAGATTACATCAGCTAATGCAAGCCTCTCTTAGTCATTACCAGGCATCTCCAAAGAGACCTTAAAACAAAAGATTCAAATGTTCAACACCAAGTTTTAAACACCATTCGGGCATCATTGCCCTAAACACTTTTCGAGCTTCTCGAACTCATCCCAACAGAGGATGTCTGAGTCATTGCTTCAAACATGATCCCTAATGCCCAAGGGTTGGCCCCAATCTCAATCCTGATGCTGGGGCAGTTTTATTTCTAACATTTTCAAACCATAGATGGCATTCCCTTTATCTAGTTCAATTCAATATATCCACTAGGAGAAGGAGGAATCTCTCCTCGTGAGAGCGTGAATAGGTGCCCAGCATGCACAATTCATCAAAACTACACAGAACTCAGCATCAAGGCAATTCTTGTTTAGCTATGACCAAGAGTGTTAGCATTTCCAAGAGCAGATCTTGCCTAGAACTTTGAATCCAGAATTTAGTAAACTAAGGAACCCATTGTGGTATAATCGTCCTGAACAAATTCAAACCTATGTTAATTCGGTTCGCCGATCTAGAACCCCTCAAAATCCTACACTGGGGCAATTTATTTTGCGTGGTTTCATTCACTTTGTGCTAATCAGTATGCAAGAACGGGTCCGTCCCACTAAGAAATTTTCCTGTCATGTCAAGAACCACACAAAACCTACATTAGGGCAGTTTATTTTGCGCGGTTCCATTCACTTTGTGCTAATCAGTATGCAAGAACAAGTCCATCCTACCAGGAACTTTTCCTCTCATGTCAAGAACCACAAAAAATCTACACTGGGGTAGTTTATCTTTGTGCGTCTCGTTCAGCACCTCTAGGTAGCTTGGACCTCATTTTCTAAAGCCTGGTTTAGGGGTTGGTTCGACCCCAGTATTTAGAGTTCATAACAAAAAAAAAAAAAAAAACTGGAGCCTGTTTTTAGCTATGCGGCAACTTTTTCAGCTTATTTTGAGGATGGAGAGAGCCATTTCCCATTAGGTCACCCCAAGAAACCCTACTTTTAATTGCTAGTCAGTTCGGGCAATAACAGGAACAATCAGTGCATACCGCCACATGGCGTGTCTAAGAAGATCTTGTGCAGAGTGTCCACATTCGTTACCAACATTATGATATGGCCTATGAAGTCGAGGCCACTTGCAACCAGTCTACAGGCTTGGAACCCCACAAAACCCTAAACTGGGGCAGTTTATTTTGCGTGGTTTTCTCCCCTTTTGTCTAATATACAAGAATCGGTCCGTCCCACTGAGGATGTGTCTTTGATGTTGAGAATCGCAACTTATCTCATGCGATCTCTCCTTTCTCTCTTCCCCTCAGTGGGACGATCATTGTTCAAAGCCACTGGCAAACCCGTGAAACTGCGGTGCAAAACAAGTAAGTGTGATACAAGCTAGTTCGAAACCACCATCCATGATGAAAATGTGATAGTGCATGAATGTCAGCAGCCTTTTTAAAGGTGATTTTTTCTACGATTGAACAAATAAGTCCTAACCAGAGGCATTGTCTTAAATACACATCAGTGGCCCTCTCAAAGGCAGTTTATAGAGCTATGCATGTCAGTCCTAACCAGAGGCGTTGTTTCTCATACGCATCGGCAACCCTTCTAAAGGCGATTTTATTTAGAGTTATGCACATAAGTCCTGATTAGAGACATTGTTTCTCATACACATCGGCAACCCTTTTAAAGGTGACATCCAAAATTGTACATGTAAGTCCTACCTAGAGGCATTGTTTCTTGCACACATCTACAGCCCTTTGAAAGGCGACATCTAGAATTGTACACGTAAGTCCTACCTAGAGGCATGGTTTCCTGCACACATCAATAGCCCTTTCAAAGGAAATTTCCAGAATCATACATCAGCTCTCTTAAAGGAATTTTTTTCTAGATTCGTACATGTAAGTCCTAATTAACTAGAGGCATTGTTTCACATACACAACAGCAGCCCTATCAAAGGCGATTTTTCTATGGCTGTACATGTAAGTCCTAATCAGAGACATTGTTTCTCATGCACGTTAGCAACCCTCTCAAAGGCAATTTTTATATGGTTGTACATATAAGTCCCAATTAGAGGCATTGTTTTACATACACATCAGCAGCCCTCTCGAAGGTACTCTTCCTAAAGTCATACAACAGCCCTTTTCTTAAAGTCATACATCAGCCCTCTCAAAGGCAACATCTCCACACTTCAATGGTGTAGGAACTTCTCCACGCTTTTATGGCGTAAGAATCATTCATCAGGCGTGCTATTTAGATATCCTCTATCTTTGCCACATCCCATCTTGAGGTTAATTAGCGGTTGTGTCGTATGCCTCACCATCCCACAATCACCAAGTTCTAAAAGAATCCTACGTTCCCAAAAACCAGATGAAGACTCCCTATAGGACGCAGCATAGATGGGGGCCTTCCATGATCTCCTTCAGATCTCGTTCTCCGAGGCATAATCTACAAAATAGTTAGAAATGCGACATAAGTGGTAAGCCCATGAAACAAATGGCAATATAGATGAACTAACACTTTTTCCTAAACGTGCTATAAAGGTCTATGTCAAGCACATGTTCTCACAAAAAAGTAGATTCTTACACGATTTACTATGGGTGATAGCGGCTGTGCCATATGCTCGTATTCTATAGTGGGTAATAGCGATCGTGTTGTATGCTTACATTCTACAGTGGGTGATAGCGGCCATACTGTATGCTTGCATTTACACTGGGTGATAGCGGCCATGTCGTATGCTAGCATTCTATAATAGGTGATAGCGGTCGTGCCATATGCTCACATTCTATAGCGGGTGATAGCGGTCGCGCTGTATGCTCGCATTTACAATGGGTAATAGCGGCCGTGCCTTATGCTTGCATTCTACATTGGGTGATAGTAGTCGTGCCGTATGCTTGCATTTATAGTGGGTAATAGCGGTCACGACGTATGCTCACATTCTACAGTGGGTGATAACGGCCTTGCCATATGCTCGCATTCTACAGTGGGTGATAAAGGCTGTGCCGTATGCTCATATCTTATCTTGAGGTATTAGCAACCGTGTCGTATTGTCATCATAGTCATCGAGTTCTTGAGAAGTTTCGAGTTCCTATTCTACAATGGGTGATAGTGGTCGTGTCATATGCTCATATCCCATTTTGAGGTAATAGTGACCGTGTTGTACGCCTCGCGCCATCTCAATTATCAAATTCCCAAAGAAGTTTTGAGTTCGCATTCTGCAGTGGGTGATAGCGGCCGTGCCATATGCTCACATCCCATCTTGAGGTAATAATGACCGTGTCGTATGCCTCACGTCATCACAGTTATCAAGTTTCAAAAGAAGTTCCAAGTTCGCATTCAACAGTGGGTGATAGTAGTTGTGCCGTATGCTTGCATTCTACAGTGGGTGATAGTGGTTGTGTTGTATGCTCACATTCATTTTTGAGGTAATACGACCGTATTGTACTCCTTACGCCATCACAATTATCAAGTTCCCAAGGAAGTCCTGAGTCTGCATTGGTAGTGGGTGATAGCAGCCGTGCCGTATGCTCGCATTCTACAGTGGGTGATAGTGGACGTGCCGCATGCCCACATTCCTTTTTGAGGTAATAGTGACCGTGTTGTATGCCTCGCGCCATCAGAGTTATCAAGTTCCCAAGGAAGTCTTGAGTCTGCATTGGCAGTGGGTGATTGCGGCTGTGCCGTATGCTCACATCCCATTTTGAGGTAATAGTGACCGTGAGGTACGCCTCACACCATCACAATTATCAAATTCCCAAAAAAGTTCCAACTCTGCATTTGCAATGGGTGACAATGGCCGTGCCGTATGCTCACATCCCTTCTTGAGGTAATAGCGACCGTGTCGTATGCCTCGTGTCATCATAGTTATCAAGTTTCAAAAGAAGTTTCGAGTTCGCATTCTACAGTGGGTGATAGCAGTCATGCCGTATGCTTGCATTCTACAGTAGGTGATAGCGGCCATGCTGTATGCTCACATTCATTTTTGAGGTAATACGATCGTGTCGTGTGCCTTGCGCCATCACAATTATCAAGTTCCCAAGGAAGTCCCGAGTCCGCATTGGTAGTGGGTGATAGTGATCATGCCGTATGCTCGCATTCTATAGTGGGTGATAGCGGACTTGCCGTATGATCACATTCCTTTTTGAGGTAATAGCGACCGTGTTGTACGTCTCGCGCCATCAGAGTTATCAAGTTCCCAAGGAAGTTCTAAGTCCACATTGGCAGTAGGTGATAGCGGCCGTGCCGTATGCTTACATCCCATTTTGAGGTAATAGAGACCATGAGGTATGCCTCACACCATCACAATTATCAAATTCCCAAAAAAGTTCTGACTCCACATTTGCAATGGGTGATAACGGCCGTGCTATATGCTCACATCCCCTCTTGAGGTAATAGCGACCGTGTCGTACAGCTCGCACCATCACAATTATCAAGTTTCTAAAGAAGTTCCGAGTTCGTATTTTGTAGTGGGTGATAGTGGCCATGCCGTATGCTTACATCCCTTCTTGAGGTAATAGTGACCGTGTCGTACGCCTTGCATCATAGTTATCAAGTTCCCAGATAAGTTCTGAGTTCGCATTTGCAGTGGGTGATAGCGGCCGTGCCGTAGGCTCACATCCCTTCTTGAGGTAATATCGACCGTGTCATATGCCCCACGCCATCATAATTACCAGTTCCCAAAGAAATACCAGATTCGTATCTAGAGTGAGCGATTACGGCCATGCCGTATGCTCCCACCCCATCTTAAGGTAATAACGACCATGTCATACGCCTCGTATCACACAATTATTGAGTTTCTAAAAATTTTCCAAGTTCCTAATTTACTGTGGGTGATAACAGCCATGTTGTATGCTCACACTCTATTTCAAAGTCAACTAGTGGCGATCCCCTACGTCTCGCCATTTTCACTATTTCTGAACATCAAGTAAGTCCCCTCACCTATGTCCCATTTTATTTTTAGCATCTAAATTTCCGCATGTTTGCACTCATATGGCTATGTCAAAAAAAAAAAAAAAAAATCCTCTCCCTTCTTCTTTTCTAGAGCTCAGAGGTGTGTCCGGAAAATATTTCGATAGCACTTGCAACAGATCGGGCCAAGCAAGTAAAGTTTGGTGTCGATTCATGAATGGTCTTCGCATGCAAATTTGGGGGCTCCAAAATTTGAAATCACGTTCTTTATCCAACACCTCTCATTGCACTCAAGATATCAGATAAAGAAAGGGCAACTGTTGATACCGTATTTTGTCTGCCCTCGATTTGCATGTCAGACCTTAGAAAATCCAAAATTAACATTTTCTCTCCATGGGTCCGCGAGAACATTTAGAATGACGTGGCACAACCCGTTTGGGCACCGGAACACCCGAAGTGCCTTTTTTAGCCAAAATGACCAAAATGCCCCTAGTCAGCCCTAGGTTCTACCGAAGGTCAAACAAGGTCCAAACTTTCACAAAACCACATTTTTCATAGTTTTAGTTCAAACCCAAGCTTATTAGATATTTTTAGGCGTAATTGCACTTTTAGTCCCTACATTTTGACTTTTTTAGATTTTGGTCCCTACATTTTTATTTTACCACTTTTAGTCCCTAAACCAATTAATGCGCGACATTTAAGTCCTTACCGTCACCCAACTAACAGAAAATGCTGACGTGGCTGACGGCACAGTAAAAAAATAATTAAAAAACCTATTTTAGCATTAGAAAATTGCCACATCAGAATTTAAATTAAAAAAAATTATTAATTTTAACTAAATGAAAAAAATTAAAAAAAAAAAATCCAGCCCAATACAGATCAAAACACCACAATCCCAAATCACAGCTCTCTAAAACTCTCTTGTCTCAATGGTGCTTGTGGGTTTCTTTTTCTTTTTTGTTTTCTTCTTTCTTTTTCTTTTTCTTCCCCAGATCGGTCTCTCAGTTTCTCTGCTTCCATTCTTTCCTTTTCTTCTTCTTTTTCTTCTTTCTCCCTCTATTTTGGTGCTTAGCCTTCTTGAACTCTCTTTATCTTTTGATTTTGCTCAAACCCAAACCCAAACCCATATGCCTCAAGCTCCTCTCTCAAATGAATGGGTCTCTCTCTTTGGCATTTTTTTTGTGCTTTTTTATGCATATGGTGTTGCTGACTTGCCGTGGTGAGGTGAAGGGTGTGAGTTTGTGGGGATCGGCGTTGTGGAGGTCTGAGTTTGTGGATCGGTGTGGTGGAGGGTGTGGGTTTGTGGTGATCGGCGTCTGTGGTGAAGTTTTGGAGATGGCACAGATCAGAGTTTGGGTCGGTCGGTGATGGGTTGCATGATTGTTCGGTGGCTGGATCGGTAATGGTTGGTGGCTGGATTGAAGTTTGGTGGTGCGTTTCAGTGGCTGAGATTGGAGTTTGGTGGTGGGTTTTGTTCACAGATTAGAGTTTGGTGATGGGTTTCGTTCTCAGATCGAAGAGGAATGGCGCTTGGACTAGCTGAGTTTTTATTTATTTTTTATTTTTTTAAATCAGATTTGGGTGGGGTAGTTTGCTCCGATGGGTTTGTGTGGGTAGTGGATGGGTTTATTGTTTTGGATTTGTGGTGGATAGTTGATGGTTTTATGGCAGATTCCGGTGGATTTGTGGTTGTGATTTGAGGGCAGTCACTGGTTAGGAAAGAAAATTCTGTGTTTAGGTTTGTGTTCTTGAGTTCTTTGATCTGGGTTGGAGTTCTTGTTTTCATCATGTTCTTCCCGAGTTTTTTTTTTTTTTTTTTAATTTTTAATTTTTAATTTAGTTAAAATTAATAATTTTTTTTTTTTAATTTAGATGCTAATGTGGCAATTTTTTTAATGCCAAAATAGATTTTTTAATTATTATTTTACTGTGCCATCAGCCACGTCAGCATTTTTAGTTAATTGAGTGACGGTAAGGACTTAAATGTCATGCGTTATTTTAGTTAATTGGGTGACGATAGGGACTAAAAGTGGTAAAATGAAAATGTAGGGACCAAAATGGAAAAAAATCAAATTTTAGGGACTAAAAGTGCATTTACGCCATATTTTAAACAACTTTGACCAAGTTTGACCCAAACTCGATCCCGAGTGGGCCCAAAAACCCTAATTTTGATCTGACTGTCAAAACAGGTTGAAACCAACTCCATTGTTGAGATTAACGAATTATTGTTACAAATACTATTCATGGGTCGAAATTGGAGTTGGAATGGCCGAGATATCACAAAAACTGGGATGACGTACTGATTGCTGCACTTCAAACTTCTGAAAGTCATAACTTTTGATTCGACCGTTGGAGTTTTGAGTTGCATTCCTTTTAGAAACTAAAAATCAAGATCTATCCAAGGGATTCAAGACTAACCAGATCAGAAACCATTTGCCTTAAAATTCGTTCCGAGGCTATAAATAGCCCTAGGCTCCCATCAAACCGAGGAGGACTTTCTTTCCTTGCTTCTACACTTTGGATTTGGGGTTTAGGGCTGTGGATGTAGCTTTGTGGCTATCATCCACACCCATAACCTTCTAAATTTTTTTTCTAGCATTTACCTTGCTATTTGGGCTTTATCTTTCTTTCTTGTGTTTTGGCTTATTGGTTAGGACCCGATCTAGAGCCTGTGGTCTTGGTCATCGTCCTTGCACCTTGGCCCATATCAAAGGGTTTGGATCACCCTATTTGCTTGTCTATGCTCGCTTGCTTCTATGCTTTATGCTTGTGTTAGCCTCTCTTGTTCTAGGCTTTGCCACCTTTTACGCCCTTAGCGGGTATGTGGATGTGTGGTTACGTCCGATGCCCATGAGGCCTTGTTTGGACGTAACCTCTTGGGATGTATCGTCATGTGGCTGGTTGCTTCGTGCATACCTTTCCCTTTTTCCGCTCCGTGTGATGATATGCTTGCCATGCTTGTTTGTGCCACTCGTTGGCTTTCTATGCACCTTTACACGCTTGCTTACATGTCCATGTATGAGTCTTGCTTGCTAGTGTGTTGTCCATACTTCAACAAAATGAAGCTATGGACATCGGATCCAAATCTACATTTGTCCCTCTTGGACACCACCTTTTGTTTGTTTCTTTTCTTGTTGCCTTTCTTGCCTGTTGGTTAGCTTTCTTGCCCTTGTCATATGTTATGCTTACCATATCTATCTTGCTTGTTTGCTTTGCAATCTTGTGCTTTTATCTATGCCTTTTCCTTCCATTTCTTGTTTGCGAGTTTTCCTGTCTCTGCCTTTGCATGTACACATATGGAGCGAGGACGCATGGAGCTAGGGCACGATCTTCTAGGCTCAAGTTTAAGGGGCATAGATACAAGCATATGGTCAGGACAAGTGGGTGCAGTCGGTAGGTTTAGGGTTTAGCTTTTTCCCTTTGGTTTTGTACTCTTTTAAAACCCCTTCTTCCTCCTCCCTTAGATGGTTTGTATTAGGTATATCATGCTTTGTACCATTCGTCCTCATCTCTAGAGTATGGCGACCCTTGTTTATTTTTCTGCACCTATATTTTGGGCCATACCCTAGGGATGTAAGCATTTACTTTCCTGTTCTATGTGGTTGTATTGTGCATGATGTATGTTTATATATACCTGCTTGCCCCCTTTTCGGTGTGATTGTCACAGTTCATGTCACCTAAGGCAAGCAATGCCTAATTTCTGCCACAGAAGTAAGGTGACTCGTCATCGAATTTTCACTATGGAAATCTGGCACTTTGCTTGAATTCCTTAGGAAAGAATAGATTGGGACCACACCCATTCAGAACCAAACCTTAAAGCCCCCATGCATGCAAATCCTCGAAAGCCAAAGCTAAAGCCAAAATCATGTTTTTACTGCCAATTTCCAAAAACTAAGGGTTTATAAAAACAAAGGACTGTTATTGGATAGACTTTGTGGGGCGTCTAACACCTTTCCCACACGTAACCAAACTTCCGGACCTAAGAATCAAGATTTTTTGCCATCCACATTAGATTAGGAAAAATTTCCTTTTTTCTTAACCTAGGATTGGTGATAAAATCAACTAGAAACAAGTGACCAATCACATATTAGAAAACCTAATGATTGGTGGCGACTGCACTTACCTTTGGTAATCACCTTAAATTTGGTCCAGCTTCCTGCCATAACGCAAAAGTTAGACTTACCTTCCTTCACAGAGAGAGAGAGAGAGAGAGAGAGAGAGAGAGAGAGAGAGAGAGAGAGAGAGAGAGCACTTGAAGCTCCGCACAAAACACACGCACCACATGCATGCCATTCGAGAGGGGCCCTCTAACAAGGCCCCACGTGCGTAGGAGCTTTCGCCATGGCGGGTGATCGAACGAAGGCACGACGGTGGCGGTCTTATTCGCTTAGTCCGATCAAGGCTGGGCGTCGACATAGAGAATGGAGGATTACATATACATGAAGGAATAATCTAGTAGTTGAAAAGGTTTGAGCACCCATGTTAGCCAAAAAAAAAAAAAAAACTAGACATTGTTATAAACCATTAAATATTTTTATATTCAAGCAAAAAAATATGGTTAATTGTAGAAATCCATCATAAACAAAGGGGTACTTTCACTTTGCAATCGAAAATATAAAGAACTTCCCATTACCATCCCAATTGCACCTAAACATGGAAATTGAACCCCATATTTTGAATGATGATTAAAATTAACGGTCACGTGTAATTCATATGACAATAAAATAATTAATTCTCCCTTCTACTCTTTTTTCAAGTTAATTTACTAAATTATTCTTAATTTTTCTATTTCACAAGGATAAAATTAACTAGCTCACTATTCTTATTGAGGTTTACAAACTACTATAAATATTGACAAAACTAAAATTGGTTTTCCCACAAAATCCCCAAACTCAAAAGGTTGAATTAAATTTTCTATAAGAAAATTAGATTTTCTTTTTAACTCATCATCTATATATATTTAAAAGTTAAAGCATAGTATTTATTATTACTATGCTCCAGTTAAGCCACATCAATATCTGCATCATTATCATTTTTGTTTCCAATTTTCCTATAATTTTTCTTAACATTTACTCATTTTCTAAATATTTACACTTTCTCCAACCTTTCTCTATCCCTTACCTTTTCATCTCCCCACTGCCCTTTGCCTTACCTTTTCATCTTCCCACTACCCTCTACTTTAATATCACTCTTCATCTTCCTTTTTTTTGGTCCTTTCTTATTCACACTCTCTTATTATAAATTTGTCATTCTCTCTTTCATTTTTTACATACTTTTCCCTCACAAAAAAGGTTCACTCTCTCTCTCTCAATTTTTTGGTTGATTTTTTATTTTTCTTTGCTCTAGGTTGATAAATTGTTGTATTCTTTAGAACTTTATATTGAGTTGATGTGATTTAGTTTTGTGATTTAAGTTTTTTTCTCTCTTTAATTGTTAATTTTATTACATGTGTTTTTCTTTAAATTCTTAGTTTGGGTTGCTTTAAATTCACCTATTTAGTTGTTCTATATATGTTAAATTCCTTTTAGACTTGATACATTATCTTTTCATTTGGTTTTTTTTCCTCCTCATGTGCAATGACTGACTTCTAACAAAAAAATATTCTATTTATATAGTTAGAAATCTATCTCTTCTTAATTCCAGTAGTTTAAATTTTATATGGGCCATAAGGAACAAAGGGGTTTATAATGCATTCATGTTCTCCTCTGATAAATCTGAGTAGTTGAATAGTATTGTTGTTTAATATATCGCTACTACATATTTTTCCCTGAAAGCTACATACCATTGATTATAACACCAAATGGATATTTCAAAGTTCATTTGTATGATTACTTTGCTATGTGGTGAGTTGAAACATTGTTGAGTAATGATGTACGTTAGATTGTATGTATAGCCTCTTGACTTGCAAAGGGTAAGTACTGATTCATGCTAAGTTTTTGTTATTGGTATTATGAAAAGCAATAAACCAAGATAATTCATGTTCAGCTTTCAGGTTTTTTTTTTTTTTAATGCTTAGCTTACCTTTCTAGTAACCACCAATTCGTTTTGCTAACTCGACATCATAACGTAACTTTAATTTAGTTATATGAATAGGTTTTATCATTTTTCATGTTGCAATATATATATATATATATATATATATATTCAAGCTAACATTAATAGCATTATTACAATTGACCACTTAAATTCAGCCATATCCTCCATATCATTAAATTATTAATATTTACTCTCATTTTTTTTAATTTTTAATTTTTAAAAATATAATGTTTTAATTAAATACAAATAAATAAAAATTTCCTTATAAAATACTACTCATTTTTTTTTTTAATAACATTTACACTTTCTACAACATTTCTTATTCCTTTCACATTTTCATCTACTACCCTCTACCTTAATATCACTCTTCATCTTTCCCTTTATCTTCATTTATTTTGTTTTTTCTTATTCTTATCCTCCTATTATAAATTTTTTATTATCTTTTCTATTCTATATTTTTATGCATAATTTTCCCTCACAAAAAATGTTATTTCTCTCTCTCAATTTTTTGGTGGATTTTTTTTATTTTTCTTGCATCTATGCTTTAGGTTATTAATTTTTTGTATTTTTAAGAACTCTACTCTGAGTTGATGCAATTTAGTTTTGATCTTTATTCCTTTTTGTTCTCTTTAATTGTTAAATGATATCCTATTGCATTATAAAGAATATAATATTATTTTATTACATAACATGATTTGGATAATTTTACCAAATAAGAATTTTACATAAGTTACATAGACAATAGTAAAACAATAATACATATATACATACATGTATATATATATATATATATATTTATATATATGTTGTGGGGGAGGATTTTGATCCAAACCGGCAAGCAGCTTGTCTGCTTTGGGTCCAAGCACTCGCACAGCTTTGTTCTTTGCAAGTGAGTGTGGGAAGTCTTTTGAGAGTAGTCCCACATCGAAGAAAGAAGCGCCCCACCTATGGCTTATAAGCATGAGCTCAAGGCATAAGTGTACCACTACCGCACATGTGTAGTAGTGGTAGAGGCGTGCCTTTCAAAGGTAACAAAACTGTGCGGTCTGGGTGACATCGGCCTCAACGGCCCATTCCTAACCCAAAGCGGGCAATATCGATGATGGGCACTGCCCTTAAAAGCGCCTTTTTGTGGGGGAGGATTTTGATCCAAGCCCGCAAGTAGTTTGTCCCCTTTGAGTCTGAGGACTCGCACGGCTTTGTTCTTTGCAAGCGAGTGTGGGAAGTCTTTTGAGAGCAGTCTCATATCGAAGAAAGAAGCGCCCTACCTATGCCTTATATGCATGATTTCAAGGCATAAGTGTACCACTACTACAATGGTGACCCTATAATCACACTATAATCAGCCTTTCGGATGGTTTTCATGAATTTCTCAGCTTCTTCAATGGTGACCCTATTCTTGACTAGCTCGGTTGTGCTCTTGCCAATCTCTTTCACCTTTTTTCTAGTTCCTTAGGAGTATAACATCGACCACTCTTGGTGGGTTCAACTAGTGTTGAAGAGATATTAGAGCAAACCTCTTTCTTTCCAACTCGGGTGGTAATCAAAGTCACATTGTACTTCCATAGGACACGAGGTTTATTTTCGTAAGGGAATGGCTTTGGCATACGAATGACCATTCCTTCTTGACTCTGCAGATTTGGTACCAAGGAGAACATCTTTGGCCCGATGATGACTGGGCTGGGTAGAGTAGCTTCTAAAACTTTTGGGCCAAGAGCCCTAGAGATTCCTTGGATAAGCTTTGGCAAAACTAGAGGATTGAAACCTCGAATAGCAGGGATGACAAGAGTTCCCTTCTAGAAAAATCTTGGAGATGGCTTGGTGGTCCCAGGAAAAGATAAGATCAAAGGAGCAAAACCCTCAATGGCTAGCAGGGTTTGTTCCTTCTTTAGAGTTGGCACTCTTGAATCCACATGTAATTCTATAATCTTTTCAATAATTACTGAAGTCAGAGGAGCTGGCGTGCTCTGTTGGGGTTTATGCCCTAAATCTAATTTATTGGCATGTCATAAATAATTAAATTGTTTAATTATATGAGACTATCTATAAATGAACTAATGGGATATTATCTAAGTCCATGAGATGCATAGTATGTGATTTATGTGAAAAGTCATAGAATATATAAATCACAAGTTCTTTGTAAACTTAGAATTTTAGTTTGTAATCGGTGATGAAATTGGACATTTCATCTGCGAAGACAATAACATATCAATTAAGATGATTTGTCTTGATCATGGAAGTAGAGATTTCTAGTTGATATTTTGATATGTTTTAAGAGTTAAGACATATTGAATTAGACCACTGTGAGATTTATTATTCTCCTAACGACTGTCAAAGGAATAATAAATCTCACGACTTCTATTTACAACAACTCTAAATCCTGAGAGAATAATGGACCAGATTATGAGGTGTAGGTTGCTTTGATATATCAAGAGTGGGATCCATAAGTTATGATCAAAACATCAGTATGTTGGGCATCCGTATTTAGTGTTGATGGAACATATATTCTCAAGATAGAATTCATAATCTCTTAACAGAGATATAAAATATTTCCTTGAGATAAGTTTAATGGGTTTGGTTATTTAGAGTGTTGGGCCCAACCACTTTAGTAAGGAGTTACTAAAATATATATTTATGGAATTGGATTTCATAAATATATGATGAATGACATAAAGGATTAAACCGAGTACTCAAGGATTAAGATGTAGTAATTTTCAAAGTGACAGTCTATATTCGTAACTTTGTATTACTACGAATATTTTAATGAAGAGGTTGCATGTATAATAAATTCTTGTGATATAATTTATTAATAAGGCCTAGAGTGCAATTATATTCATATAGTGATATTGAATATAATTAATGGTAACTTTGGACTTGTCAAGAGTTGACAGAAAAGCCCAAGGCCCATTGGAGCTAGAGTTTTATTTGTTCCCTTTTGGTCCCACTCCGAGCTACATACTAGAGCCCAATTGGAATGGCACAAAAGGCTAACCCAATTAGATAAGCAGTTATATATAAGGAGAGAAACATACAGAATTTCAAAAGGCTTTTCTTAAGGTTTTGATTAAGATCACATAAAAACATGAAATGGTTTGTATGTGAGTGTTGGACATTCTCTTATTCAGTCATTGGAAACTGATTGAGAGATCACATTTCTTGGGCATTAAGTGGAATTGGAGTGAAGATTAAAAGTGTTCCTAAGTACTTCTAGTCTTTTGTTTTGAATTTCACCACACCAAGGTACGCTATCTTATTCTTGAATTCTGAAACTTACATAGTATATGTTATCAATTGCGAATGAAGTAGATTCGTTAGTTTTCCACTACATATGTTTTTGTATATGGTACAAACATATATTTTTCCAACAATTGGTATCATAGCGGTCTTCAATTTCGAATATATATAACATGTTTTGTGAGTTTTGGAATTAGAGATAATAGTTTCATATTGTTAGATGATTATGCATTTAATTTTCTACATGGTTGTTGAAACTATGGTTTGAAAAAAACTGATATTGATGTTATAATGCTGTTTAAATTTGAGTTTAAGTATGTTAAATTCAACTTTAAGGCTATAGCATCAATGAAATTCAGTTTTGATATCAAATTCTCTCTATTATGTTCATATGGTGGTTGTTTGTTCATGAAAAACTGTTGAAAACTGTCCACCTCTGCTATCTAAAAACCGAAAACATGCATTTTTTGCGGGTTACCTTCTCGGGAAGTTACTTGTAAAATGTCTCTGAAGTACAAAACTTTTCGCAGATAAGCTTTACTCGCGAAACAGTCACGAGTCAGTTGCGAAAGTTTCTGTCTGAATTTTGTATTTTCACTGTTTTGCCTTAACCCAATTTCGTGGGAAGAGCTTAGTCACAAGCTTCTCGCGAAAATGCCTCTAATGTTTGGTTTGAATTTTTTATAAGTGTTTTCAAATGTATAAAGAGCAAGGCTGTGTGTGATGAGATTACACATGGTTCTAACTAAAAGACCTAATGAGATAAAAAATATTAGTTAAATAGAACTCTTAGTCCTAAATAGTTTGGGACTTGTCTTTTAAGAAACATTCTAATGAGATTGGAATTGTTGTATGATTGAAAGTTCATAATTTATTTTAATTAGAAGTTTTAATAAGATTAAAACTTAATTAAAAGGTATATAGTTTCTAATGAGATTAAAATTCTTAATCAAATAAGTTAAGGATAGAGTTCTATATAACTAATTTTTGATTCATTAGTGATTAAGGAATCCTAAATAGTTTAGGACTTCCATTTTAGTTAGTGATTCTAATAAGATTAGAGTCTTTATCAAGTGCAAGGTTATTAGTTGTGATGGGATCACAATTATTTAAAGAAAAACCCAAATAATGAGTAGGAGTTTTGAAATAACCCTTTTGTTAAGTTTGTTGTAATGTGAATAGATACCTTGTCTTGACTTCAAGTCTTGTATTTCATGCGGAGGATATTTATTTCACAGGTTACAAGGTTAAACTTCTTTGTGATTACACGAATGATCGTTATGCTATTATGACGTGATTAAGTAACATCACATTGAATTTAAACAATTAAACACATTTGATGTGTAGGGTTAAAATTGTGATTAAATCACAGTGGTTTCATTACAAACCACTTGTTTTAAAATTTCTAGTGGGAGAGAGATACAAGGGTTGGATCTCACGACCTTCATTGTCAGTTCATAGTGGTGTGAGGAAAACATCTCGTCTTGGCCTCGAGCCTTGCGTTCCATGCAGAGGATGTTTATTTCTTGGTACTACAAGATTGAACTTCCCGGTTTATAGTGGTGTGGGCAAGCACCTCGTCTTGGCCTTGAGCCTTGCGTTCCATGCGGAGGGTGTTTTGCATCATGGTACTACAAGATTAAACCTTACAAGGGTAGAATTATGTGGCTACACATGGTTCTAGGCAATGGTGTAGACTAGACTAAGTTTGATAGTATCTTCTATACTGAGTTCTTGCTATTATTACATAGAGGCTAAAGGAAAAGTAGCAAATTATTTTTGTTTGGTAAAAGTTACCATTATAGCATTAATAATGAGAATATTTCTCGCCTGATCATAGTGGTTGGTATTCACTCTATGCTGATGAATATTAATTGTGTGATTAGGTTGTCGTTGCACCTAGTATACTGTGGTTTTCAGGTTCCATATTATATGGTTATGGATGCAAAATACAATGTCCCTATAATTATGTTCATAGTCTCAAAATAAAGTTGTCTTAAATTTTTGCTCTCTAGCTACTATTTTAAATGAATCACATTAACTAAGAAATAATTTTGGATATGGTGCTTAAAGGAGTTGAAGTACATAAATATGTTTCGATTCAGCATTGTCATAATTTCCTATGCATGATGTATTGATGGAAGATAACTTATGATATGGTCATAGTTTCCATTGAAATGCTAAAATGTTACATTGGCTTTTATCTCAATTGTGCTACAGCATGAGATGCAAGCGTTAGCACTAGACTTAGACTTCATATTAAGTCTAAATGAGAGTTTTGATATAAGTCATATTGAGTGCCAAGAAAAGCTTAAGGAGTTCCAATTCTATATCATTTTATGAAAATATTTTATTTTTAAAAATGAATTGGAATTCTTGGATGTAGAGTTTAAATGTTAATCTTGTTTAGATATGATCCACAAGTCCTTGTTAGAATCATTTGATCAATTCAGATTGTTTTGAAAATAAATTCTTTTTATGTTATCTAAATTGATGAGTGAGTTCTACGCAACGGAAGACATCCTAAAAGCTAAGGCTAGGATCAATATGATTTAATTCAAATTCTTAGCCTGAACTGAAAGGTAAGGGTGGTAAGAAGAGGAATTAAAATATCAAACAGTTGGACAGGCTAAATGCCCTAGTAGTTGCCAAAAGGAAATTAGACGCATAAGTATGACCAAAAGGAAAGTGGTTCTGTTTTGATAAAGCTAAGCATTGTCCATGATTTTTTTCTAGTTGAAAATTTACATGTTTTACTTTTAAAAGAGAAAGCTTCCATCCTTTGGTATAGTATGTTTTGGCACTTATGCCTAGATCTTATTAATCTAAATGGTATTCAAGATTGGTGAAAGATGGGCTTTTAGAACCATTTTTTTGTTATATTCTCAGTCTATGAATTTTATTTGGAGGACAATATAATCTAAGATTCCTTTATTGTAAAGGAATATAGTTTCAATGACTTCTTTAAGTCAGTGCATACATGAAGGAGGAATAAGACTCTTTTAGAAATAGTAAAGTATATGATAAGTATTTCCATTTGCTTGTTATTTATTTTTTTTTTTGGAGATATACTCTATGTATTACTATACATTTTCTAAAATTATTTTCAAAAGTTTGTTCCTAGGACATTTGTCAAATTGTGTATTAGGTGAAAACCTAGTATATGATACTTCCACTTTTGGAGATGTCCAGCACTTGTGCTAGAAAAGAAGTCTAACAAATTGAAATCAAAAGATAGAAAAATGTGTGTTTATGATGGGTATCCAAAAGGAGTTGCAAAAGATTGTTTTGGTAGTCATAAAGAAGACAAGATGTTTGTAAAGTACAATTACAAAGTTCTTGATGATGACTATGTGAATAATCTTAAAACTAAACGTAGAATTGTTCTAGAAGAAAAATATCAGAATTTGTTGAAAGACAACTATAAAATACATTTAGATTTGAGATGGTTGGATTAGATATATCACAAGACATTATTCTATATATACATATAGCTAGTACACCAGTACAATATTGTAATGGGAGGATTATCAATTATCAAATAAATTCATACTTTTGGAATAAACTTGTGAAGTCATTCCACAAGGATATGAATTTGATCTTCGGTCCTACATAAAGGTAATAGATGATATGAATATGGATTATTGGATCAAGGTTATGTGAATAGAATTGGATTCTATTTGAAGTCTAGAACTTGTAGAGGCGCCTAATGGCATTAAGCCTATTGTTCTCAAATAGGTCTACAAGAAAAATGAGATTGATAGTTTTGAAGGTGTAAACCTTCAAAGTCAAGACTAGTGGGGAAAAGATTTATTCAGAAAGAAATGGTTCGACTATGAAAAGATTTTTTCACCAATAGTCAAGTTTGACTCTATCTAGATTTTTTTATTCATTATATTTCATTTGGATAAAATATGGCAATGGATATCAAGAAAGCTTCTTTTAGTAGCAATCTTGAAGAAAACATCTATATGAGGTAACTAGACTTGTACATAGCAAAGAAATAGTAGTGTTTAGTATGCAAGTTGTTTAAAGTCTATTTATGGACTAAAGCAAGCATCTGAATTATAAAATATCATCTTTGATCAAGCAAGCATCTGAATTATAAAATATCATCTTTGATCAAGGAATCAAATTGTTTGATTTTGATCAAGTATCAAAAGGCCTTATGTGTGTAAAAGCTATATAGAATAATAAATTTCTTAATGTATGTTGATGACATTCTAATCATTTAGAATGATGCAGAGTTATTGTCATCAATGGAGTTTTTTGTTGTCTAATCCAGTTTGATATAAAGTACTTGGGAAAGACTAGTCACATCCTAAGAATTAAACTTTGTTAGAATTTAAAAATTAGGATGCTGAGTCTATCTCAAACTGTTTAAATAGAATAGATTTTAACCAAGTATAATATGTAATACTTCAAGAAATGATTCTTTCCTTTTAAATTTGAAATTCCTTTATAAAGGACTATAGTCCTAAAACATATAAAAGGAGAGCATATTAAGATGATTCCTTATACCATATCAATAGGAAGTTTTTATGTTATGCTATATACTAGGCTAAATATCTATTCTGCGGTGGGTATTGTAAGCAAATATCAATTGAATCTAAGATCACTTAATTTAGTGGGAGTAAAGCATATACTCAAAAATCTTAGGAGAATGGAGGATTATATGCTTGTCAGCAAAAGTGAGGTTTTGATGGTTATGGGATGTACAAATGCTGACTTGTAGCTTGATTGTGATTCATGAAGTTAGACTTCAAGATATGTGTTCATCTAGGGTGGTGAAGATACACATTAAGCGTAAATATTATCTCATTAGAGAGATATGAGTATGTGAGAAGTAGTAGATAAGATAATTTGTGCAATAAATCTGGCTGAAACTTGTTTCCAAACCTTGCTTTAGAATGACTATGAATTATTCTAAAGGGAGATAAGTGTTGGATATATGGTAAATTGTCTTTGAGGGCAAGTGGAAAATTGTTGAGGTTTATGCCCTAAAATCCAATTTATTGGCATGTCATAAACAATTAAATTGTTTAATTATATGAGACTATCTATAAATGAAGTAATGCGACATTATCTTAGTCCATGAGATGCATGGTATGTGATTTATGTGAAAAGTCATAAAAGATATAAATCACAAATTCTTTGTAAACTCATAATTTTAGTTCGTAGTCGGTGATGAAATTGAGCATTTCATCTATGAAGACTATAATATATCAATTAAGATGATTTGTCTTGATTATGGAAGTGGAGACTTTTAGTTGATATGCTGATATGTTTTAAGAGTTAAGACATATTGAACTGGACCGCTATGAGATTTATTATTCTCCTAACGACTGTCAAATGAATAATAAATCTCACGACTTCTATTTACAACAACTCTAAATCCTAAGAGAATAATGGACCTGATCATGAGGTGTATGTTACTTTGATATATCAGGAGTGAGATCTATAAGTCACGATCAAAACCTCAGTATGTTGGGCAGCCGCATTTAGTGTTGATGGAACATATATTCCCAATATGGAATTCATAATCTCTTAACAGAGATATAAAATATTCCCTTGAGATAAGTTTAATAGGTTTGATTATTCAGAGTATTGGGCCCAACCACTTTAGTAAGGAATTACTAAAGTATACATTTATGGAGTTGGATTTCATAAATATATGATGAATAATATAAAGGATTAAACTGGGTACTTAAGGATTAAGATGTAGTAATTTTTAAAGTGGCAGTCAACATTCATGACTTTATATTACTACGAATATTTTAATGAAGGGATTGAATATATAATAAAGTTTTGGGATATAATTTATTAATAAGGTCTAAAATGTAATTACATTTATATAGTGATATTAAATATAATTAATGGTAATTTTGGGCTTTTCAAGAGTTGATAGAAAGGCCCAAAACTCATTGGAGCTAGTTTCTTATTTATCCATTTTGGTATTACTACGAATATTTTAATGAAGGGATTGAATATATAATAAAGTTTTGGGATATAATTTATTAATAAGGTCTAAAATGTAATTACATTTATATAGTGATATTAAATATAATTAATGGTAATTTTGGGCTTTTCAAGAGTTGATAGAAAGGCCCAAAACTCATTGGAGCTAGTTTCTTATTTGTCCATTTTGGTCCCACTACAAGCTACATACTAAAGCCCAATTGGAATAGCTCAAAAGGCTAGCCTAATTAGATAATCGGTAATATATACAGAGAGAAACATACAGAACTTTTAGAGGAATGGAAATGGTGTATATGTGAGTGTAGGCCACTCTCTTATTCTCTCTTGAACATATACATATAAACTAGTTGAGAGACCACACTTCTTAGGCATAAGTGGAATTGGAGTGAAGATTAAAAGTGTTGTCAAGTACTTTTAATTTTTGGTTTTGAATTTCACTGCACCAAGGTACGCTCTCTTATTCTTAAATTCTGAAATTCACATAGTACATGTTATCAATTGCGAATGAAGTAGATCCGTTAATTTTCCGCTGCATATGATTTGTATGCGATACAAACCATGTTTTTCCAACAAAAACATGGTAGAAAGCAAAGAGACATGCTAGGAAAGCTATAGAACATGTTAGGAAATAAGATAAAGCAAGAAAAAAGTTAGGAAATACAATAAAGCATATTATAAAGCAAGATAAAGCAAAAGGTGTGGAATATAGCTAAAAAGCTACATTTACACCCTTTAAACCTTAAATCCAAGGTCCTAAGACCAAGGAGAGGAAAAAGAGTGCAAGCACACTACCTCTTGATTGTTGAGAAAAGAGAGGAATCAAAGGTTTTTTAATGTGTTTGGGAGAGAATTTAGAGAGGAAAAGAGAGAGAATCATTGCGATGACACTAGTTTCAACCCGTTCTAACGGTCATATCAAAATTAGGGTTTCTAAGGCCCTCGAGAGTCAACTCCGAGTCAAATTTGGTCAAAGTTTACAAAAATCTTCGAGTAGGTCGGTTTTGATGTTGAAACATGAAAAATGTTATTTTGGAATGATTTTGACCAATTTTTACTTTCGGTTAACCTAGGGTTGACCAAGGCCATTTCGGTTAATTTGACCTGAAATGGCACTTTGCTTCGATGCCCGAATGGGTTGCACTACGTCAATCTAGATGATTTTGCGGCCCCACAGAGAAAAGTTAATATTTTTGAGATTTTCAGATTCTGGCACACAAATCGAGGGCAGACAAAATACAGTGTCTACAATCAATATATATATATATATATATATATAAAGTTGCGTAGACTTTTGCATTCTTCCCCCCTAACCAAAGCCTTGTATTGTTAGATCATACATCTTAATAATCAATGACGAGCTAGGTAGTCATGTTGATCACCAACTAATCAAGTTTGTTTCCCATAATATTTAAAGCCCAATATGAGTCATTTTGTACTTGAAAAATGAAAGATTCTACACACACTAATTATCTAATAATTTTGAGCCATTTCCTCATAATTTTTAGTCGGAACAAGAATAAGAAATTTCTAATCTAGTAAACACTTCAACAAGAATCTAAAATGGCCTTTATTGTCATATAATTGAGATTTTCTTTAACCAGAGACTTTTATAAGCTTATAGATTAAGGGATAATGTATTAAACAGCCCCTCTCCCGTAAATAAGAAAGGTACTGGTAACACCATGACCTTTCTTTAAGGATTCCTTATTTTTAAATAGATGTAAAGAAACAATACAACATTTACTGAAAAGGAAATTTAAAAAAAAAAATATAATTTCATAATATTGACGTGGTTGAGGATTCTTGTGCAGGTGATCCTGGCGGAGAAAATAAGAAAGGCTTTGGAGGAATTTTTAAGGCTTCTATGTTTCCTTCTAACATTTCAATCACTTTACTTATAGATGGCCTATCAAATGGATTTGTCTGTATGCACCACAAGCCTGCTAAGATCATCTTCCTCACCATTTCATTTTCCTCTATTGTCATATTACTCGAAAATCCTAAATCACTGTCTAGCTCGAGACACCTATAAATCGAATGCGAAAAATATATCTCACTGGTATGGCTTACTACAACACCAATTTTCTTTTTTCCTCCAACTATCTCCAAAATCATCATTCCATAGCTATAGACATCAGATTTGTGTGAAACTTCTCCAAAGTTCCTACAGAACACTTCTGGAGCTATATACCCAATTGTTCCTCTAGCACCAGTGATTGATATGTTACTCCCTTCTTGTGTACAGAGCTTAGCAAGTCCAAAATCAGAGATCTTTGGGCAAAAATTTTCATCTAGAAGGATGTTATGTGGTTTTATGTCAAAATGCAAGATTCTTGTATTGCAGCCACGATGTAAGTACTCAAGCCCCCGAGCAATCCCAATTGCAATTTGGAACAATTTTTCCCATTCTAAGAGCGGAGTGATTTTCTCGGAGTTGCAGTTGTGTATGAACTTTTCAAGTGATCCATTGGGCATGAACTCATAAATGAGAGCTCTTTTCAGACCATCTATACAAAATCCTAGGAGTGTGACAATATTAACATGGGAAGTTCTACTAATACTTGCAACCTCATTGATAAATTCTTCTCCATTTCCTTTTGATGCATTCAAGACCTTCACAGCCACAGGACGACCATTGAGTAGCCTTCCTTTGTAGACTCTACCATAACCTCCCTGACCCAATTCATCTTTAAACGAGTTAGTTAATTTTTTGAGCTCAAAGAATTTATATCTATTTAAAGCTGGTGGTCGGTAATTTCTTATGAAGGCCTCAAGATCACGTCCATTTTTTGTTGATGTAGTTGACCTCTTACTTCTAAGCCAGCGAATAGTGATATAGGTCAGTAACATTCCAACTCCTGAGGCAGCAAGACCTGCGGTATAATTAACATGATTTAGATGGTCGAGGTTATACCCAATGCCTTCCAAGGTACCGAAAGTGACACTTGCAATTGTCTTTAATAAATTTTTTGATCAACTATTGAGTAAAGATATAATGACATATTGCAAAAGAACAATATATTCTGATTGTCTAAATATAAAATATATTTTCTTTAGTTATACACTTCCACGTAATCTCTTTTCTGTTGGTATCTCACCTACAAATAGCCATAAAATGTTGGTCCTGCTATGGTCTGCAAAGAAAAATAAATATTCGTTAGTCATTACACATTGTGCCGAAAAAGAATTACTTACAAGTTTCATGTATTGTTGTACTATACCACATTTCTACTACTACGCATAGAAGATAATATAAGGCATTGTAGCACCCCAAAATTTTAAAATAACGATTATTATTTTTGATAAGGGTAATTCCAAAAAAAAGGTGTTAAACTCGTTCACATAAGATGAAGCCAACAGTCTCAAAGAACCCGTCAGCTATACTGTGAATTCAGAGAAGAAAACAACGATATTGTATGGCCGACAAGTCCTTTTTGAAGCCAACGACTTCACCTCCAACTGGACGAAATTTGGGTAAGACACCCATTATGCCTAGACTGGATAAGAAGCTGACGGAAGGAAGCTGATGGGGAGAAAGAAACTTGTGATGGGTCCAGCATGGCCTTGCTTGGTCTCCACGAATGTGTATATAAGGAAACATCTTGTGCCCTACGGTTAATCCTAATCAAGAGGATCCCTACAAGGAAAGGATCCCGCAAGATACGTGTATTAATGAGGATTTTCCCTACAAGGAAAGACTCTCCGTCAAGAAACGGATGACAACTTTACGTTACCATAAAAATCCCAAAACCCTCACTAACCAAGATGCGCATAATTTACCCCAGATCTGGCACTCTAGAGTTGTGAAATTTCTCTAACTTGATCTTCGGAGGGTATTTGGCTGGTACCACACCGGTACTTTCTACAAGGTCTTCTTTGTTTCTATTTTGCAGGTGTTATCTTAAGCACGTGAGGACTATGCGAATTTCTAATGATTTTTGGCATCATCAATTTTTCTATTTATTTGTTCCACATATCATAAGAAGAGGATTTAAATTGTATAATCTCCAGAAATCATAAGTTATATGCTTACATAATTTGTAATGGAAATGTTAAAAAGTCCAAAAACCTAACTATTTAACCCATTCTTTTCTCTTTTGCTCATGCCACCTTTTGTTCGGCCAACACCCCCACCTTATATCACCCTCTCTCTCTCTCTCTCCGTCTCTCTCTCCAAAAGGTGTTAGCCACCTTTTATTCGGCTAACACCCCCACCTTAATGGACGACCTTGCATAGTTAGTAAGCCATCAATGAAAAATATGTAATCATTCAAGGACATTCAACACATTAAATGACGACCATTACTCATCGGCCTTAAACTCCCATCAAAACAATAACTGTTACACCTTGGACAATGACCACCTACAATTATGTAAATGAAGACATTTATGAGCACAACGGTTGCCTAGGCCACTTATAAAAGGGATATTCTACCTCAATTATGAATGTGTGAGCAAAATACTATAAAATACTAGTTCCCACAATCGGCGCCAACCGATGATGTACAAATTCGTTAGTGAGTCAATCGTCCACAAGGATAGTGACTGAGGGTATCTAAAGAATTAAAGGTGAAGAACCGACAAAAAATGCCGATGGGATACTAGTCAAAGACCCTCTGAAGGTTAAGTCAGAGACTGAATGATCTCCAACAACTCTAAAAAGTATAAGAGCTAGAAAATTCCATGTAACTTGGAGAAAGGGGGGGGGGGGGTTGGTGCATATATAGTGATATACAGCTGACCAAGATCCCATGAATGTAGATTATTTCTTTAGATGGGGAGTATGGAATTAATGCTCTAAGATCCTCAGGCTTAACTTCTCATGTTTAGGGGAAACGAATATGTAGAAGGATCTTTGGGCGTGGCGTTCAAGTTCTTTCCTTATAAAGACACTTGAGTGGAGGACACATAAACAATGTGGAGCTAAGTATGGAGACACATCTGTCTGGATGGAATCATTCATCACACGACGTGGTATCAAACGAATCCATGTTTGACTGTTGCTCTAGGAGTTATCAGCACATGGGATGCTTGACGATACACACAAGGCCTAACGATCCATGATTACCTAACTAACCTAAGGAGGTGTGACCTCGCTTGAGTGCTTGACGATGCTATTGGGTATGATGATTCCTTAGTCCATGGTGAATCTAGGGTGTTAGATATTTTGAGATGGTGAAAATTTCCTCTATCAGTCTTTATTCCACTAAAGCCGGGAATTTAGCTCTTCCTGCCAAGCTAAACTGGAGAATTATTGAGGTACCTGATTCTCTTTGGGTCCGTGGCCTTAGAAAAGTGTTGAATTCTAGGAGAACACCTTTTTTTTTCATGGCAAATGGACATCTCTGGGCACCATTTGTTTTTGTATCTCTGGACCTATTAACATCAATGAAGACTCTTCTCTTGTCAATCACGTTCTAGATGGGAATAAGCAATGTGATTGTGGTCCCTCTCTTTTGTCTTACCTAGATCCATTATTGTTATCCTTTTAACTACCTTTCTTAATCTTTCATCTTATTAAACTCTTGGACTTGGGGCCCTTCCAAGGATGGAAAGTTTACTCTCAAAGTTGCCTACCTATTGGCAAAGGTATTATTCTCGCAAAATCCACCATCATTTCATGCTAACTGGCTTTGGAAAGGTAAGACTACTCAGAGAATCCAATGTTTCATTTGGCTTTGCTCCTTCAACAGTGTTCTAGCATGAGACATCTTGAATTCTACTCTCTCCCAAAAAAATCACTTTACCTAGGTCCTTCTAGGATTCATCTCAGCAAGGCCAATTTGGTTCTTTCAGGGATAATACACAAAGTAATAAAAGAAGAACAAGAATAACACAAAAACAAATAGAAATAGATAACTTGCCCCCACACTCTTGTTACTAAAGGGCTATTGCAAACTTGTCCCTATGATACAACCAAGTTGTTGGGTTCAACAGATAGCAATTTTGGAAAATGACCACAAGATTTCTTGTGTTTCTTTCTAACTTATTATTCTGGAGAAGGACCACAAGATTTCAAGTGAACATAAGCTTCTATTTATACTCATAGGGTTATATTTCATCAAAAAACACGTATGGGGAATTAAAATGTTTCATAAAACCATTCACAAAGATTGAAAACTTTTCAAACATTCATAAAGTTACTAGAAAGTTCTGTAGAAAATTAAGTTTTAGGAGTCTTGATCGATTGAGACGAATCAAGTATTGATCGAAAGAGCTTTTCGATCGATCAATTAGGAATTGAATAGCGATCGAATCATCCAAAGACTCCAAGATTATTTTTCGCACCATTTTGATCGATAGAGTAAAAGCTTTGATCGATTGAAAATCCTTATTTTCGAATTTCACTTAGAAAATTCCAGAACTTGAATTTTCACTTTATGAAACAATATTCTTTGAACTCAAACATCATTATTACAACCTATCCATGTATATACCTACATATACAACAGGTTCAAGTTCTAAACTTCATAGTTATTAATTATGGTGATTTGGTAATTTTTGTTTTTCCTTATAGAACAAAGGGATATCACTAATGTCGCTTTGATACTTTGTTAAATCTTATTCAATGCTTTTAGAGAGAAAATAATGAGACACATTGAAGGTAAATGTCCTTCATCAATCTGTTTATTAAACTTAATGATTAATTATAAGTCTCTATTCTTATATAAGCGAACTAGAGCAAGGCGGGATAGCTTAAACTAAGCCAAAAATAATTTAAAAGAACTATTTCACTTGGGCTAACAAAAAACCTAACTTCTGTAAGGAAACAAACAATCATAATCTAACATATATTGCTTTATCTACTGACTTTACAAGCAATTTCTTTGTAATTCATGTTTAATTCTTTGTATTTGTGGCTTAGTTTGTAATTGGAATGGTCTTATGTGTTCAAGATAGTGCTACTGAAGTGTAGATTTTGCATCCATGAGTTGGAGTTTGGCACCCATGAGTTTGGCATGTGACTATCATTTAAAACATTTTTGGTACATACTTCGTGAGAAAAACTTGCAAGTCACTTGGAATTTCACACTCATAAATTTGTCGAATTTGAGGATAATTAGTTATTTAGATCACCTATTGTATCTTTCCCCTTCCCACTATAAATACACTAATTTCCCACAATTTTAAACCTAAGTCCCCATCTTGGAGTTGAGAGAATTGCATCCATTATTGAAGAGAATCAAACTTCATCAATTCTCTAATCTCTTTCCTCTCAACATAGCCCAACCCTGAGAGGAGATTACCCAAATCCCAATCATCACCATCCATTGAGTGTTATGCATGAATTGGATTGCTGGGAACCATTGGAGCTTGCCAATTTTGGCCTTGGAGGCTTGATTGTGCAACTAGGCTTGGTTGGGGATCCGATGCCTAAGTTAGAGAAAAAACTTGATGTCATTGATTGCGAGTAGGTGCTTGGATGGCTCGAGTACAAAATTGCAACACTACTTGGAGGGTTACGGATATCAATTTTACTACAACCATCTATACTTAGTGGATTATTTTGATGGCTAGTCATGTACAGGTTTTTATGCCAAGTACTACAGTTTCCCTCCTCAAAAACATATCCGGTGTTTTCGTGTGGTTTGCTTCTCTTTAATTATTGTCAATTACTCATTTAAATTGCTTTATTACGCTTATTCATGCAATTGTTAGAATTCATGCCTAGTTCAATTGGTTAATCATGTACACTTTTCTTAAATTGATAAACTAACCTTAATTAACTTAGCCTTAATTAAAATTTGGGGTCTAAGTTATTTCTTAATTACATTGCATTAGGTAAATTCTTAGAAACGACTATTGTTTTAGCATGATTTAAAACTCAACTTTTTGTGCTTGTTTTCTTCTTCAACAAATCATGGAGAAAAGAACAAGGTGAGATGTTGAACATAAAGACTACATAATAAGATTGTTGGAATTTTCTTAGGATGTGAGAGAGAGGTTGTCTGTGGTGTTTAAAAGTAAATAATCATTGGGAACAGTGCAATGTTAAGACCATTTTTTTTTCATTTATCTCTTTTATAAGCCACTCATAGCAATTTAGTAATATACTTTGGCCATGAAGAAACTAATACTATCACTTATGTGCTAAAAGATTAAAAAAAAAAAAATGTACTATCAATTATACATATTCCCCTTATTGAAAATTTTTTATCATAAACCAATATATATTGATGATGCAATGAATGACAGTGAATCAATCGTCCAAATGCACAATGGCAAGGCAGTACTTGAAAACTGAAAAATCTACAAACTAGACCAGTGTGGTACCGACCAAAGACCTTCTAAAGGTTATGTTAGTAACTCAATAGTTTCCAATAACTTCAAAAGTGTAAGAGCTAGGAAATTATGCGTAACTTGGAAAGGAGGGGGCTTGGTGCTTATATAGAGGTATAGAGATAACCAAGTTCTTGTGAATTTAGGCTTTGACAAAATGCACTTTACTTGTATATGGGTAATTTTAAGTGGATTCTAGAATATTATGAAGTGTGTCTTACAAAAAAAAAAAAAAAACAAGTGGTATTATTGAAGACATGAAGACTGCACAAAGAAACGAGTGCGAAAAGCTTAAAATAGTAAACCTCGACACAAGCTCAATACAAGCTTCTATTGAGATTTAATGAACCTCGATACTATTCGATCTATTGAGCTTCCTAGATCTAGAAATTCCAAATCTGTTTTTTGACCCATGATGACTTGGACTTCTAGGGTTTCGTTTACTAATCTCTTAGATGATGTAGAAAGATTATTTTTTAGCCATCATCATACACAGAGACTTACATAGAGAATCTATACACTTATTGTGAAGCTACTGCGTTCTTATGTGCCTTAGGGTTTTGTTGACAAGTTGCTTCCTTCTCTTCAAGTGTATTGAAGAACTTGCGTCTAACAACAAGCTTCAAGTTGCTTGGAGTTAGCCACGTACATGGATCCATGCAAAAGGAAGAAGTCTCTACAAAATCAATTGTAGGTTGGTATTTTAGGATAGGATGGGTAGTGGTAAGATTCTTTGTACTTCTAGTCACTTGATTTTGATTAGTGGAGTCTTGAAATTGGTGACCTGAAATTCACCCGGTGAGATTTTTGTCTTGTTAGTGGTTTTCCCCATTAATCAATAAATCACCGTGTCAAATTTACTTTCCACTGCACTCTAAATTATTTGGTGATTTGTTTGTACCTCCACAATATTTGCATAAAATATGATCTAATTAATCAACTTGAGTAATTAGTTAATTAACTAGGACCAATCCATAACCCACAAAGAGTGTAAGGGAGTTGAAGTCCCAAGATCCTTTGGTCCAATTTCCCATACTTGGAGGATACGCACATGTAGAATTTTTTGGCGTGGTGGGCAAGTTCTTTTCATATGGAGATAGTAGAGTGGAAGACACACAAATAGCTTTGGAGGCCTAACTGTTAAGGGTCGTTCATTAGGGGGTATTCATCCGTCACCACGGTGTACTGAACAAGTAGGCGTTGGTCAAATTGTTTTAGGGTTACTAAATACAGGTAGCTAACGACCCATTTGCACTTGACGATCCCTTGGAGACATGACGATTTTAATGTGTTAGATTTATTTTGGCTTGGGCAAAGTATTCTCTATCATATATGAATCCAATATGGGAAGGATTGTGATCTCTGGGTTCACAGCAAAGGCAATATGAAAACAGAGGATGTCCAGTTTGGATCATGGTTGAAAACGGAACCTACAAATATGTCAAAGTGGAAGGTGATCATGCTGGGGGGATTTGATAGCCCGAAAACTAACTCTCCCCATGAAAATGCAAGACTTGTGGACAGCTCGGTTCAAGAGCAGGTGCAGCGTGATGAGGAAAAGCCTCGGGTAGCCCCAGTTGAAGATCAAACTCCCATGGACAGCGAGGATATTGAAGTGATCAATAGCTTTGAACAAACCTTGGACGATAGAGATATTCTGAATAGAAGGGATAAATTTGAAGCTCATATTAAGGAGATTGATTCGGATCTTCAATTTAAAAGTACAGATTTGTTTGATATAAATTCTACCCCATCTCTAAGTTCAGAAGCTTGTCCCATAGTTGCCATAACCGGTACCTCGGACTCTCTTAATCAAGTTTCAGGAGTACCACTAGTGGACACAAGTCTAGAACCTAGCCCACAAGTTCTACGCAATGCAAACACTAATCCGGATACTTCGCTTATGGCTAGCATTGATCATAGCAGTTACAAAAGGAAGCATTAAGATGATGGGACAAATAGTGTGAACACTGCACTAAGCAAGAAATCAAGGGGGTGCACGAAATAAAAAAGTTCAGCAAAGTTCTGGCACGAAATAAAAGTCCATCAATCGGTGGTGGCTACTGTGTAGCGCCACCGGGCCCAATGAGTCTCCTAAATTAGAATTTCTGAGGGCTTGGGAACCCTCAAACAGTTTGTACCCCCAAAGAGTGGTGCAACGGGAAGCTCCTAGTTTAGTTTTTCTAATGGAAACTAAACTTTCAGCGGAAGAGATGAAGAGGAAAAGAGGTTTGGTTGGATTATAGAATGGCTTTATGGTTTCAAGTCAGGGGAGGAGTGGTGGTCTTACTCTACTTTGGAACCATGGGGCTGATGTATCTGTTCAAATACATGGTACATTGACACCTAATTGATGGAGGAGGGACCAATGGTCGTTGTCGATTCATTGGCTTTTATGGTTAACCGGAGACAAGCAAAAGAGAGGAGACTTGGAGTTTGCTTGAGCACCTTGGTCGTAACAACACCCTGCCATGGGTATAAATGGGTGATTTAAATATAATTCTATATGTTAATGAGATTTATGGTGGCAATTTCAGACCACAAAGCAAGTGGATCGATTTCGTATGGCCTTAAATTGCTGCTTTCTTTGAGAATTGGAGTACTTTAGGCCCACGGTTTACTTGGCACAAGCTATTTGCTTATGGTAGGAGCATTTGGTCCAGGTTGGATAGAGCTTTGGCTTCCACTACCAGGTTTGGTAAGTTTTCTAACGCCAAATTATATCATATTTCAAATACTGCCTCTGACCACTGTATTCTAAGTCTTCGATTAGGATTGGGGAAGGTTCAATATAGAGATCAGTCCAAACGGTTTCGCTTCGAAGCGGTGTGGCTTCGTGATTAGAAGTGTCATGAGGTTGTTTCTGAGGCTTGGGAGAGAAGATTGCTGACCCATTCAGGTTTTCCTTTGTTTAATTTCTTGAAGGCTTATAGGGAGGATCTCACAGTTTGGAATAAGAGGGACTTTGGCCTTGTTAGGCAGCGGATTTCTCAATTGCAGCAAAAACTCCAAATCTTCGAAGTTTCAGGTACACCTTCTATTGAGGATCTACGAGCTACCAGGCAAGATTTGAACACGTGGCTGGACACTAATGAAGTCATGTGGAAGCAGCGTTCTCGTAACACTTGGCTCAAGTTGGGTGATAACAACACAATCTTCTTTCATACTAAAGCTTCACATATAAAAGCTCGAAACTCCATATTGGGCTTGAATGATCCTAATGGTGTTTGGCAAGAAGATCCATGAAATATTGAGGAGGTGGCTACTAAGCATTCTACCACCTTGTTCATAACCTCAAATCCATCAAACTGGGAGGAGTTAAATGCAGCAATTGAACCGGTTGTTTCTAAATCGATGAATTATTTGTTGACAAGAGAATTTCAAGCTTCAGAAATGGCCCAATCTTTGAAACAAATGCACCCAACGACGGCTCCTGGCCTTGATGGTATGCCTCCGCTCTTTTATCAAACCTTTTGGCCTTTAGTTGGTGATTGTGTTGCTAAATCAGTGTTGGATTTTCTCAACTTGGGTATTGCCCCTCCTAATTTCAATGAGACACATTATTCTCATCCCAAAAATTAAAAATCCAAGAAATATGACTGATTATAGGCCCATTAGTTTATGTAATGTGGTGTATAAGCTAGCATCTAAAACTTTGGCCAATCATATGAAGTCTGTGTTATCTAGCATTGTCAATGAGAACCAAAACGCCTTTACTAAGGGCCGTTTTATTAAAAATAATGTGTTGGTGGCCTTTGAAACTATGTATCATATTAGTCAGAAGAAAAATGGAAAGGTGAGTGACATGGCTCTAAAGCTTGACATGAGTAAAGCATATGATAAAGCATCTGATAGGGTTGAATGAGCATGTTTGGAAAATATTATGATCTGGTTAGGTTTTCATAGGAAGCTGGTGGATACTATTATGTCATGTGTATCATCTATTGTTTACTCTGTTTGCATTAACGGGCAACTCTGGGGCCATATTATCCCATCTCGACGTCTACACTAAGGGGATCCTCTATCTCTCTATTTGTTTTTGCTTTGTGCAGAGGTTCTTTTAGCATTTCTTCATCGTGCTTTAGAAAAGGGTTCAATTACTGGTATTTCGATTAGTTGCCATGCTCCTCGGATTTTCCATTTATTCTTTGTAGAGGATAGCCTGATTTTCTATCAAGCGACTTTTGAGGAATGTACAAAGTTAGAGCGTATTTTTTCCTAGTATGAAGCTGTCTCTAGCCAACAGTTGAACAGGAATAAAACAACACTTTTTTCTCAGTAAAAATACTCCTCAAGCCATTCCAAAAAAATTCGCTTTGGTGCACAAGTCATCCGCTAACATGAGAAATATCTAGGCCTTCCCTCCCATGTTGGGTGGAACAAGCAAAACACTTTCATCCAACTCAAGGAAAAATTGGGTAATAAACTCTTAGGGTGGTAGGAAAAACTTTTATCCAATGCGATGAAAGAGGTTCTTATTAAATCAGTCGCCCAAGCCATCCCAGTTTATTCTATGGGTTGTTTTAAAATTCCAGACTCAATTTGTGATGACTTAGCAGGCATGATGAGGAGTTTTGGTAGAGGCAAAACAATGGGATGAACAAGACTGCTTGGCTGAGTTGGGAGAAAATGTGTCAGCTAAAGGCGGAAGAGGGGGTGGGTTTTCGGGATTTGAAGGCTTTTAACATAGCTTTATTAGCCAAGCAGGGGTGGCGACTTCAAACTTGCTAGAATTCTCTGTTTCACCATGTTTTTAAGGCTAAGTATTTTCCCAACCATGATTTTATCATTGCTAGTTTGGGGTGTGCACCACCCTTTGCATGGAGGAGTATTATGTCGTCTCAACAGGTGGTGAAGGCAGGATGCTGATGGCTTATTGGCAATGGAGAGAGTGCTAGTGTTTGGGGAGACAAGAGGCTACCTAACCCTACTACCTTTCAAGTATCAACTCCAGTTTGAGTTTTACACCCTTGAACTCGTGTATCGGAGTTGATTGATCATCAGAATGGGGCATGGAACTCGGTGTTGGTTTAGTAGGTTTCTCTGAGCATGAAGCAGATTCCATCCTAGCAATTCCTTTCAGCCCGTCCCTTCCTCCTGATACTAGAGTTTGGGCTTTTACTTCATCAGGGCATTACTCAGTTGCTAGTCTGTATCGGGTAGCACTCACAGCTAAGGTGGAGGCACAGAATAATGGGAGCAGTAGGGAGAATTTAGACCCTCAGCAGATGTATTCTTTCTGGAAAATTTTTTGGAAGCTTAAAGTTCCAAATAATATTCACTCCTTTATATGGCGAGCTTGTAAAGATATTCTCCCGACGAAGTCCAACCTGGCACACCAGCATATTATCAAGGAGAACAATTGCGAAGCTTGTGGGATGGAGGTGGAAGATTCTGGGCACTTATTTTTGCGCTGTCTAAAAGCTCAGGAAGTCTGGGAAGTTTTGGGTCTATTTGGGGATGTTGAGGTGGGCCGAATCATGTCTTTCATGGATCTGCTTTGGTTGCTGAAGTTTGCTTAGAACTTGGATGTAGAGAAGTTGGCTCTATTTACCACGCTAGCTTGGTGTCTTTGGACCACTTGAAATCAAGTGAGAGTGGGGGGTGTTCGCAAGTCAGCCAGGCATATTTTTCAGTGGGCTCAATCGTATTTGGAGGACTTTTAGCTAGCAAACATTCTTCCTACCCAGCCACGGATTTTATCGGAAGTTTATTGGTCACATCTAAAACCTCCTTGGCACAAGGTAAATGTGGATGGCGCTGTCTTCTCGACTCTCAAATATGTTGGTTTGGGTATTGTGGTTCGGGATCAATGGGGGTAATGTGGCAGCGACAATGAGCAAGCTTGTGGCAGCTCAGTTGGGTTCACTAGAGACGGAAGCGAAGGCTATGGAAGAGGCGATCCTGTTTGCTAGAGAGACAGGATTTCCTCAAGTCCTCTTTGAGAGTGATTCTCTGATAGTTATTCATTCCCTAAATGGTGTTGTTGCCCTGCATGCCAGTATAGCTAACATTATTTCTAGTTCTCTTCAACTCCTTGGTCGTTTTAGACAGGTGCAATTTGCTAATGTCTCTTGTACGGGCAATAAGGCATCTCATGGTCTAGTTCAGTATGCTAGGAATATTTTTGATTTTGTAATTTAGATAGAGGAATCTCCATGTATTATTGAACGCGTTATATTGCTTGGTGTACTATTTTTATCCTTGCTGAATAAAATTTCTAGTCTTCATATCATTTAAAATATATCTATTAATTATATAAAAAGAGGCAATGCCTCTACAGTGCCACTTTGGTTTCGTGAGTCCTATTTTTTTGTCCGTTTGTGGAGCGCTGCGTTTTGGCTGAGGCTGAATATATAAAACACTAAAAGGGAGAGAGACGTATCACAATGAAAGGGAGAGAGGCCAAAAGGGGATCTAGAACTCTCTTTTCTCTCTAGAGCTCTCCGGAGATAAACTCAAAATTTAAAGATAAACTCAAACAACAGTCACTCAACGTTTACTGCCTCTTATCATCTTCTTCTTCTCTCTACACGAATTTTTTCTTCTTTCTTTTCCTTCCAAACCACCGATCTGTCCTGTGATTCAACTCCTTCACAACCCAGCCTCAGCACTGATTTCTCTCTACTAATCCAGATCAACAAAAAAAATATGAAACCCAAGAACGTTGGCAGCCGATCTGCATGAGAGAAGAGCCAGAAAAAAAAAATGGAGCTCAACACCTCAAACGCTATTTGTGATCTCTATTGGTTGGTGGATGTGCAAGAGATAAACGATTGCAGGTTTGAAACTCTGTTTTATTTACTTATTTTTGGTTTCTGGTACTACAAAATTATTGTTGCTGTGAAAATTGGGGACAAATGGAAGGAAATTGAGGATATTTGGTGTTCGCTTCCAGAATCAAAAATTCGGAGCTCAATTTTCCCAAAATACTAAGTTTTGAGTTTTTGTGTGTATGTTTGTGTGAAAGTTTGGTAAACTCAGATGGGTCCGAATATTTAGTGTAATATTTAGACTATATGAATGAAAGTTTGGATTTTTACTTAGATTAGATAATTTTTTTATGTTAATATTTTTTATTAGGTGTTCTTTTGTCATATCATATATGTGATTATGTATATATGTATATGAATAAAAGTTTGGGGTTATTTTTATTTTTTACTAATATCCTATGATTTTGGTGTATTCATGTATTCTTTCTGCGATGTAGGATTGGCTTTTCATCGATGAATCAATGTAATCTGTAATCCTCAGTAGAATGCCTTTTTGGTTGTTGGAGGTAAGGAGATTAGAGGCTCTATCTTTGATCTGAAGGGACCCTGTGATTTACCCCAAGCCTCGGTGAGTTGTGGTTTTGGCTAACAATCCATTGAGGTCCTTGAGATGGCACAAGGTAAAAAAAAAATTGTGACCTATTCTTTATATTTTCATGGTTCTGTTGAATGTTATAGGCTTTTGAGGATTTTAGATTTATAGGTTTTTTGTTTTTGTTCACACAGACAGTCATCAAGCAGAGGCTTGTGATTCCAAGGCTGCAGCAGAGCAAGGGTGAGTTTTTTTTTTTTCATTTTTGCTTTGATTTCAAGTTTAAATGCTTAAAACTTTTAACATATGAAGAAGGGGCTTGGTTTTTCTTGTGTGTGTGTGAGTGTATGTATATATAAAGTGAAAGATTCCACCTATAGTGATTTAGTGATTTTTTGGTTTAGTCAATGCAAAACTCACCTTTTCATTACTTATTTTATTTGGTTCACAAATGTCCAAAACTCATAGTTTTTGCGTGAGAAAGAAAAGCAAGTCTGAGGCGGGCAAAGAGCAAGGTACATCTTCTTCTGACAGACTCGACAGAGAGATAAGCTTGAGCTGAGTTCGTGTGTGGTCTCGGTACAATCTGTACATATTTGGTGAGATAAGGCACAGAGATAGAGGGCTTTAGGTTTGTATGGGGAGAGAATTGTGTGGTTTAAAGGATGGGAAAAGACTTTGGTGGAGATTGTGGGTGGGCCGTTTTATTGAGAATTTTTTGTTTCAACACAAAGGCAGTGAGGGAGAGAGAAAGGAGCAGAGTTGTCGATGAGAGAGGCTATGGAAATCACTAGGCCTCTCTCCCTCACGATGGATTACAGACTTTCTCTGTCGGGAAAAAATGATTTATTTCTCTCATTCTTTCCTCATTTGATTGAATTTTTGGATTTTTATGAGTTTTTCCTTGTTGGTTGCTTGCAGTGTTGGATCATGAATATTTTGGGTATGGGGACACAAATGGTGGAAGAGGATGCTTTTTGGGGCTTATAATTGGCATATAAAAGAGACTATCTGAGTGATTTCCAAGCTCAAGCCAGGTCTTCTATAATCTTTTCCATTCTTACAATTTTAATATCTAACTTTATGTGTTTGAAATAGCTATGTAAAAGTAAAGTTCTTTTTGGGTTTGTCTAATATTTTACATACCCAGTTGGGTTTGGCCTTGTGGGTCTTCTTTATTTGGATAAATTTCATGTTTGTTGATATGAATTCCCCAAATTTTTTTAGGATGGCTTCTATCAATCATATTTGGCTTCTACATGACTTGTGCTGTCAAATTGAGAGATGAGGGGAAGGAAACAGATCAAAATTTATATTCACCCATCAAAGGAGAGAGGGATTAAGAAAAAAAAATTTAAAAGTTAGAGCAACTGAAAAGTAACTTTATTCAGGTTGTATCTCTCACAATCTTGATTTGAGTTTCTAGATTACAGGTGCAACAAATTCAAGCACACATAGAATGAACAAATGATTTTGTGAGTATATAATAATTTCATCTGGTATGAATAACAATAAAAGTGAATAACTTCATTTCAATAGATTCATTGCTATATTGTGGGAATGAGAAGCAAAAGGGAATTTAACTTATGTTCATTTAGGAGTTTTGGTGATGCAAAGCACATATTGATAAGGGGCATTATTGAAAACTGAAGGTCCAGTGATATACAAATAATTTGCATTTTATATTTTCATCTATCTCTGCGATGATATATTGCTTTGTCATGTAGTTTTATTGGTTTCATATAGCCTCTCATCATCAGAAGGTTGGGTTGTCTTAACATGCTTAGCTCTTATGTTTTAGCATAAAGCAAACTTAGGAGCATTCAAGTTCTATTTTGATTTAGATAACTACATTTTTGCTCAAACTGGTTAGAAGTGTGCTTAGACTATCCATTTTATCTTCTATATGTTTCTAAAGGTAAGGAATCCATCTTCTGTTAATGTAGCACTCACAATTTGTTATTTCTCATAGCCTCAATAAGATGCTTGATATTTACCTGATAAGAAGTCCATTTGCTGACGCATAGTGGATTCAATAGTTGTTTCATTAATAGGTGAAGTAAAATGCAATATTCCACTGTCATGTAAAGGACCAATATCTAAACACACCCATTTCTTTAAAGACAAAGCACTATTGAAATATCTTACAAAGAATGTGAAGTAAAAATGCACACATAAAGAAAGATGATCAGGTGACTTTAGGAAGGGACAAGTGAAATAACTCTGAACAAATGAAAAGTTTTGAAAGTTTTGAAATAAACCTTCGGATCCTAGAAAGTTCTGAAATGAACATAATTCTACAACTATTTGTCCTACTTTTTTTCTTGGCCTTGGAACCTAATACAACATAAGGGGAAAGAAGCCAGTACTTCATTCTTAGCTCAAGCATAAATGGAAAAAAAAAAAAAAAAAGAAGTTACAAAGCATGGAGAGAACATGGAAGATTAAATGTTGTATATGTGACAATAGTTCTACTTTTAATTATTGACTAAACAAATCATTTAAAAAAAAAATACTCTACATCTAATCTAAGTTGCTTGGATAATTGAATCGCATTCATATTTAGATAGCAATAATTAAGGAGACAACTATCTTAATTGATAGCCTAGGTAGACAACAATTGAAAACATTTATTGGCTTTAGTGAAACCTTGGACAACAAAGAAAATAGGTTTAGACTTATTTTTAGGATTTTGCAAAAGAAAAAAGGAAGTTCTACATCTTTCTTCAGCATGATCTCCAAGCCTTGGCAGTGTGTTTTGCTGATGCAAATATGCACAACTTCACACTTTTTCCAAGGTATGGATTTTAATTCTTTTGCTTGATGGATTTAATTTTATAGGTTTTTTCAATTTAAGTTTATCTTATTTTTTGCACATGTTATTTCAGTTTCATTATGTGATTGTGTCAGTTAGTTTGGTTTTATTGTGTTATTTCATTTCCAAACTTTGTGTGTTTGCTTTTTCTGTTTCAATTTCTATTTATTTTTTCTTTTTAAGATTTATGTTGTAGTCATGGTTGGAAAGTTAGAATGGTTATATAAGGTGTTCTACTTGTTACCTAGAAAACAATGATTTACTAGGTTTTAGTCCTTCTACACCCATAATCTTATTAATGGAAACTTCGAAGACACATATATGCCTTTTGTTATCTTGTTCTTTTTTATTCCTTTTCTCATGTATAAGGGGGTTCATTAAGAACTAAGTTAGCTAAACATCATAGCTAGATAAGATAATGAAGGAAGTACGAATAACAAAATCTTCATTTTGAATGGTTGCAAGTGTTTGATGAAAAGCTTCAATAGCAGCATATGACATCTCACATTTCAAAAATTTAACTATCATGACAATGTCATAGCAGAACTTAGTTGCTTATTGTTGGAAGCTGATAATATTCATTTTCATTTTTAAAATTTTTTGAAATTGGTATTCACAATAGACTCTGAATACACAAGGAGGAAATAAAAACTGAAACGGGAGCAACAAAAGGTATGTGAATTCACATGTGTGGCCTTTTTGTTTGACATCATGAGTATATAGATGGTCATTTTACTTTTTTAGTTTATCTTTGCTCCTAAAGTGGGTCCCATTGTATTGTCAAGTGAGTCTCATTGCTCCAAAAGTCAATTTTTAGTTTTTTTTTTTTCTATTTACTTTTAACAAAAAATTTTCAGTTTCAGCAAAATAAGCCGTTTCAGCTATTGTCTCCTTTATTTTTCCCACACAAAAAATTTTATCACTTGTATGTGCTAGGATTATGCCCTTTCATTCTTTCACAAAATTTAATTACATAATAAATTGATATTATGAGGTTTCATTATTCTAATCGACCTCTCCAATGTGATAGAACTGTTCATCATTTCCATGTTAAAGAGTATGCAAGATTGAGCTATTTTCTTTACCTGTAACTATCCACAATTTCATCTGAAGGTTGTAATGATGGTTGGAGCAAGGAAGTTGGTGAGAAAGATTGGCGGAAATGACAAGAGTAGAGACATATGTATAGATGTGGAATCAAAAGTTTTTTATTTATTTATTTAATATATATATATATATATATAAAGTTTTTGTTTGAAAGGTTTTTCCAAATTTTTGTTTGTTTGCAAATTTAGGCTCAATTGACTATGGGTGTTGTATTTATATGATTTTGTTATGAGTTAGCTATATTTGGATTGTGGAATTAAAAAATTGAGACTCCATCTTGATTTTGGAAATCAATTCTTTAATGTATTTGTGTTGCAGGCAAAATGTTTTATGAAAGCTTCCAATGTAGAAGTATTTGCCCTTCAAAAAAAAAAAATGTAGAAGTATTTGAGAAGTTAAGAAAGTGGCATTGACTGATAGTCTAATACTCCATTATGTTATTGTAGAGTAAATTTAAGCCATTTTCTCAATTTAGGCTCAACAACACTAAAAACGCTACAGCCTTAAAATTATGCTTTTTAAAAATAGGGAATTATTGGGAATTGGTTTAGACTTCCTTTTGAAGTATTGCCAGTTCTTTAATATAAATTATAGGGAATTGGTTTAGTCTTCCTTCTAAAGTATCGCAAGTTCTTTAGAAATATACTTTTACTATCAACAATTTAGTTTCATTGTAATGATTATTTCTAACTTTGCCAACAATTTCAGTTCATTGTTCAAAAATAAATATTGTGTTCAGATTTCTATTATTCAAGCAAATTCTCTAAAGCCTCATTGTGTGTAAACTGGATAGTGACAGTAAGAATTCTAAAATCATGAAAATGTTGTTGTTTGTTGTAATTGCTTTGAATACTTGGGACAAATTCTGATGGGTGCTTTACTAATTAAGAACCTCATGATCTCTTAATTATTGTTTGCAGCTTGGTCCAAGGGATTCTATTTTTCAGTGCTTTATAAAAAGGATTTGGTCCAGTTATACATGTTATTTTTTCCTCATTTTGATTAATGGTGAGCATCATGTATCTTGAACAAGGGTTTCATATTGTTTCAGACTTTTATTTAAAATTTGCGAATAGATGTTATTATATTACTTTTCAAAATTTTTGCTATACACTAACATTGATCTGATTCTATTTTAGCAATTTGTCTTGCTAGATAGTAGATAAAAGAATTTTGTTTGTTATCTTGTATTGTATGTACGTGCAGTAAACAACATTCATTCCTAAATAGGTGGTCACCTTGTGTGATATGGCGATGTCTACTTATGAAGGTTTTATGACTTAAGACAACAGATACTTAAGAGCCTAAACCTTTGGTAGAGTAAGAAGTGTGGACCAGAAATAGAATTAGAAGTATAAGAAGTGAAGAGAAAGATCAATTTTTATGACATATAATAATATTTTTTCATTATTTCAAGACATATAATATATGTGTCTTCTTCAATTGGAATTTATTGTAGATGTGGGATTTATATTATGGATGAAAGTTATGATAGGTTCTACACTTGATCTTATATTACTATTTAACATACTGGCTAGCATGTGCCTTGCACGTGTAGCCCAAGCTAGTATATATATATATATATATATATATATATATATATATATTTATATTTATATATATGGGTCCAATCATTTTTGTCATTCTTTGACTTTTCTATTCAATCCTACATAATCCCCTCCCTCTCCCACGTAGATTTTTTTAGAAATAGAGATAGTTTAATAGGAAGAAGGTGAAAAGTTCCCATATGCAGATTCCCCAAGTAACACAGACGATTCGAAAATGATAAGAAAGGAATAATCTAGGAAATATATATATATATATATATATATATATATTTTTCTTCATCATCCTCCGGATATGAATCGGTCAATATCAATGTCATCACTATGCCCGTTTCCTCACACTTTTCCTTTGCAATTCGAAGTCCTCCCTCATGCCGTGGAAAACGGGGAAAAAAAAATTATATATGAGTAATGCTACAAACTATTTTATAACATTTTTTCCAACTGTTAATGTGACCAACCTTTTATTGGTTTTCATCTCGACCCACCATTTATATTATTTTTTTATTTACTAATAATCACTCACCACATTAGTAGTTTGTAAAAAATTTTGTAAAATAATTTGTATTTCTAGCATTATTATTATTATTATTATTATTATATATAGTAGATTCCACGAGTAACACAGACAATTAGAAAATGATAAGAATGGAATAATCTAGGAAATATATATTTTTCTTCATTATCTTCCGAATATGAATCGGAAGTGTCAATATCAATGTCATCACTATGGCCACTTCCTCACACTTTCCCTTTGCAATTCGAAGTCGTCCCTCATGCCGTGGAAAACGGGGAAAATTAATATATATATATATATATATATATATATATATATATATAAAACATTTAAATTATCTGTCGGCATATTGCTATCATTTTATCAAAATTGAAAAAACAAAGTACTATAATTACAAATATCTTTACAAACTATTATTATTATAATATTTTATTAGTTGTTATTTGATATATTATTAATATCACTTTTTTATCTATTAGTAACCGCTCACTAATTTAATAATTTATAAAAAAAATGCGTAGTTCGAATATTTTCCTTAAGAGTTTTCCACAAGAAAAAGAAGTTTTAGCTTATATCGGTTTGTTCGGGTAAGAAATATCTATCAAAAATTCGAAATGCATAACAAAAGACGATTAGAAACCCAGGCAAGGATGCAGTTATAATTCGTTGCAAAATAAACCTAAAGCAGAGAAGAATTTTTTTTCAAAAAAAATAAAAAGAAGAAGAATTTTTCATGTGGAAACGTGCATATCAGTCCCACACTCCCACATCCACATGATAATGACAGAGAACATACCTTTGCAGCTGCCTCTACGTATGATACCATCGTTGCAAAAGCAAAACAACTCCTCAGCTATGATGTTGTATCCACAATACCCTCCAGAGCTTTCACATGTACCGCAATTCTTGACTCTCCCCCAATCAAGCAGAAAGCCACCATTCATAGCCATACCAAACCCACCAATCAAATTACCAGTATTGATCTGAGTCTGTTTCACCGGCACCACCACTTTCTCCTCGCAATTCTTTGACCAATCAAAGTCCTCCGTCTCATGATTCTCCACAAAAACATAAGACCGGTTGGTACCAATATTCAAGCACGGGATGGAAGGCACAGTAGGAGGGTAGAAAGTGCAATTAAAGTTGAAACTGAGATTCAAATCCATTGAAGAATATTTCAATGGTAGCGTTCCTAGAGAAACGTTATGACTTGCCCTCGGGCACGATTGGTTGGTGACATCAATATCCACAAGGGTGAGAGTATAGTCGGTATAATTTATATCTTTCACATAGTACGTATGCCAGTCACCAGGTAATACAAGTATGACCTTGCCTTTCTCGCACCTAACACCAAACCCCTCGTAGCCACAAAGTTGCTGTTCAGAGACATTATGAACCCAAAAAGGGTAGCTGATGGTAACGTTACCACAGTGGTGTGTTGGGCATCTTGTTGACAAAGGACTAGAATTGGTGCCTAAGGAGTTGAAGAAGAAGAAGAAGAAGAAGGAGAGGATAAGGAGGTAGCTAAGGAATTGTGACATGGTGAAGTGTTTGAAATTGGTACATGAAAATGTTTGCTGTTTTCGTGAGCTGGGTTGGATTGCTTATGTATAAGCACAAATATTTTGGAATTAACTGCATAAAAATTTTTCTCTCCATATTAGGGGTGACAAAATCAACCCAAATCTATTTACTCACCAAAACCCGTCCAATTATTAACTGGGTCAACTGGGTATTAACCTAATTAAGCTCAGTTAACACTTATGTTAATTAGGTTTTAACTGACTACCGAAGTAGACCCAAAATATGACCCAAGTATCATTTCTATGAATCTCTCAACTAAAAAGATACCCAAAAACCATTAAAAAGACCAAAATACCCTTGAAACCACCAAAATAATTATATAAAAAAAAACACTCCAAAATGACCATAAATATCCTAAAATCTCTAAAATGACCAAAATACTCTCTAAACCTTTAAAATAACCAAATATGCTAAAAAATCACTAAAATGACCAAAATATCCCTAAAATATCTCAAATTAGCAAAATACCCCTAAAATCTCTAAAATAACCAAATACTGCCAAAATCTATAAAATGAGCCCAAATACCAAGAAACCTTTCAAAAGACCTGAATACCCCAAAATCTGTAAAATGACTAAAATACACCTAAACTCTCTAAAATGACAAAATCCCCAAAATCTCTACAATGACCAAAATATACCAAAAATCTCTAAAATGAGCCAAAATACCCAAAAACCTCTAAAATGACCAAAACGCCCTCGAAACCTATAAAATTACCAAAATATCCCAAAACCTCTAAAATTAGTCAAAATACCCAAAAATCTATAAAATGATCAAAATGACCTCAAAAACATCAAGAATGACAAAAATGACCCTAAACCTCTAAAAAGAATAAAAATATCTCGAAACCACTAAAATGTCCAAAATACTGCTCAAATTGGCAAAAAATACCAAAACCCCCTAAAACCTCTAAAACGACCAAAAATACCCCCAAGACCTCTAAAATGACTGAAATACCCATCGAAATATCTAAAATGACCAAAATACCATTGAAACCTTTAAAATGAACAGAATACCTCTTAACCTCTAAGATGACTAAAACAAACTTGAAACCTCTAAAATTACAAAAATAACCAGAAACCACTAAAATTACCAAAAATACCCTAAAAGTTCTAAAATGACCAAAAATGCCTTGAGGCCTCTAAACAAACCAAAATACACCCAAACCTTTAAAACAACCAAAATACCCCCTTGAGAATATCTAAAATGACCAAAATATCCTCGAAAGCTTAAAAATTATCAATATACCCCTAAACCTCTAAGGTGACCATAATACACCCATAACCTCTAAAATTACAAAAAATGCCCTGAAACATCTAAAATGACCAAAATATCCCCAAACATCTAAAACAGCCAAAATAACCTAAGGTATATAAAATGACCAAAATACCCTTGAAACATTTTAAATGACTAAAATATCACTAAACCTCTAAGATGACCAAAAACACTTGAAACCTCTAAAATTACCAAAATAGAGTTTTGGCGTATTTTGGACGTTTTGGGGGTACTTTCATCAAATTAAAGGTTTTAGGGGTATCTAGTTATTTTTTAGGTTTTAAGGATATTTTGGTCATTTTTTAGGTAATGGGGCATTTCGTTCATGCTTAGGTTTTAAGGGTATTTCAATCATTTTGTATATTTTGTGGGAATTTCAATAATTTTGTAGGTTTCAGGGTTATTTTGGTCATTATTTTAGGTTACGAAGGAATTCCAGTTATTTTTTAAGTTTTAGGGTGTGGTGCCCAAGCCCTAAGAACTCTCTGATATTGGGCTTGGGCCCTCAATCTATTTTTTTTACTTAAGGGATGCTTTCAACCCACATTGGGAGGTCCCAAGAGTAGTTGCTGGCAACGCTGGTTTGGGCCTCCAAGATGGTTCACCAAATTTAATTGTAAACCTTGGCTGAGGATGTGAACTTTTAACCAAGCTGCCCTCTTATTTCCCTATAGTATACCTCCCATTCCTCTCGTGTTTTCACTCCCTAATCTTCCAACCCCTTATTCTCTTCCCTCCTTTCTCTTTTATAAACTCTTGTTAGTGGGTCCTTCATCATGACAGAATCTTCCACACGTGTGTGGGACCTACCAAATCGAAGGTCTAAGTGACGCCCTGAGTCTAAGGCACTGTTCCTCTCTACTAAATTTGAAATTTGCAATGTGTCCCATCAGTTTGATTATGTTAGACTACTTTGTAACTTGTGACTGATACCATATTAGGTCCTCAGAAGCGTGTTGGTGCCTAGTCGGGAATTATGAGTTATAGACACTTCCATGATTTGTCCGTTTTTGGGCCAATCTCACCCCTCTAACGTGGATAGCCCAATGTCCTTGACCCACCTCGAAAACAGGCCAAATGCAGCCCACCTCTGAAACAGGCTAGGCGCACGTTCCCCACCTCCACCCCCTAACAAGGGGTACTTAGGTAATTTTTAGATTTCAAGGTTGTTTCAGTTATATTTTAGGTTTTGGGATATTTCAGTTATTTTTTAGGTTTTGAGGGCATTTCAATCATTATTTAGGCTTTAAGGGTGTTTCGATAATTTTTTTAGGTTTTGAGGGAATTTTGGTAGCTTTTCAGTTCTAAGGTTATTTTGGTCATTTTTTAGGTTCAAAGGGTATTTCGGTAATTTTCTTAGGTTTCACGCATTTTAGTCATTTTTCTTCCTTATTTTTTTGGTTTCTTTACACCCATAATTTTTGTTTTTTTGTTTTTTTGTTTTCCATTTAATCCATAAAGTTTATGTTTGTTGTTGACCTTAGACCTTTTGACAACTTTCTTTTTTTAAATATTCAAAAAAGAAAATTTGGGTGGGGGCTTTACAGAAACTAAAACTATGTGAGTTTAGTGGAACTAACGAAAGAAAATATGATAAAGAGAATTCTAGTAACGTATATATACATTCTATATGGTCTAGGATTAGTTGTAACTGAGCTTTAAACTAAACTAGGGAATGTCCCGCATGATGAGTGTGTTCGTTATCAATTATATATGTATATATATATATATATATATATAAAACTGAAGTCTTTGACTTTTTCAAGAGCTCCCACATTTTTACACATCAACATTATTTTTAAAAAAATATTATGATTTTTTTTTCTAAAACCTGATAATACATAAAATTTAATAATTCAAAAAACTAAATTCTGATTTTCTATTTCTCCCATCATCCCAAACACACCCTACGGCCAAACCCCTTCTCCATCATCCAAAACACAAACCCATATTAACTTCAACAAAACCCAATCCTGTTCCCTTTCTCCATCGTCCAAAACACCAAAACACCTTTGAAGTGATTCACTCCAATCGCAGATACAGGTCGACCAAACCCCTTCTCCGTATCAGACCATTCTTTCTCAGTATTTCTTAATTAATCTATGAATTGTATCTTTTTCCTATTGTCTTTAATTAAAATTTTCTGTCAATTTAGGGATTTCACCTTTAATTAGGTTTTTTTTTTGTCATTTCAGAGATTTCAATTCCTAACCCTCAGGCGTGTTGGGTTTTTCCGTCAACTGCAACTGAAGAAAGCCTCCTCTATAGAGGAAGTCCAAACCCGAGGTAAGAATTCTAATCTGCTCTTCAATTGAAAACCTACCTACCCAGTTATTACTTCCCATATACTGTTCTTTCTCCACTTCAATTGTTCATGGAATTTTTTGTGGCTGCGGGTGATCTGCTTTGGTGTTTTGGGTTGCTAAGGCTGAATGGTTGGCCTTTGGTTTGCTAGCATAAAAAAAGGGTGGTTTTTTTTTTTTTTTTTTTTTTTTTTTTTTTTTTTTTGTGCTTTAGGTCCTAGCAATTTAAGGTGGAAATTTGTGTAATTTATTTTTCCATCTCGGTTTTGAAGCAAAATTGGTTTTTTTTTTTTTTTTTTTTTGAGGTTCTGGTGATTTAACTTGGAAATTTGTGTCGAAGAAGATTGCAATGACCTTCAAGGAGCTCTTTAAGACAGATTTGCTGGGTTGGGTAATAGACTAACAGTGGTGTTCACAGGTTGCAATAAGGTTATCCTCATGCCCAATTCTTTTGTTGCATGTATTGAATATATGCTGGATTTTTTGGCTAAAGCCTGAAATTGGTGCTATATCAATTTTCTGTCAACAAGTTTTTAATTTCTAGATTACATTATTCTACTTTTTTTTTTTTCTTTTTTTTTTTTTATGTTCCTTTGTTTCAACACCTATACATCAACTAAGTTCTATTTCTTGGCCATATCTGTTAGGTGTTCGACAAAAGGTCTACAAGAGTAACTATGTACATGGGTTGTCAATTGAAATAAGAAAATAGTTGAATGTATTTCTTGAAAATGGGAATTCAAAATTTATATTTAGTGGAAGTTTTAGAATGTATCTCTTTCACAAGGTTACTTTTTACGAAATCATTTTTGCCAGTTTGTATCTCATAGATTTTCCTTTTGCGTAACAAGTCCGTGTTTGGCAACATCTACATGGCACCTCCTTCCATGTCTATTTGTGCAATTTTTTTGCCTTATATAATGTTGTGCATAAGCACAACTACAGTACCTAGTATACTTCTATTAGGGTGAGACATACTAAGATGCACTTCATATTGTAGAAAAAGATGATAAAGTAAGATCTCAAAGGTAAATGCCTTTGGTAGGTTTTGGCTTACTAATGGTCATATTTAATAAATAGTTGTAATTCCTTTCTCTTTTAAATGTGTTATTGATTCTTGGGGGAAATTTTTTGACAATCCATATTTAGTTTATCAATTTATTCGAAAAATGGTGTCCGTAATAATAGTATTTGGTACTCCGAGAACCCAGTTTTGGTCTGTACAAAACACCCGTATCTTGAATGTGTTTGGCTTTCGATTGAGAAGCTTCTATACCAAAAAATATTAGATGGTTCTAATGTGAAATAAGTCTACCATCATAATGCAGACACTCGATTTTGCATCCATAATTTAATCTTGGAAGATGACTAGAATGACCATCCATATACCCAAAATTTAGAGTTGCATTACATGCATTAATTCATTCATTGCATATCATAAAAATGATCTTGAGGTTCTAATGGTCGCGACGGTATATCCAATTTTCAAATTGGACTGTCGGATTGAAAGATATCACATGATCAAGTTTGCACGGTTTGCATGCTTTTTTTTTTTTTAGGTGGAACTAATCATGCAAGATTAATTTAAATTAATTCTGATTGGTTAGACAATTAAAATTAATTAAACTAGTCGCTAACCCGTGCGATGCACGGAATATATTTCACTTTGCTTAAAATAAAATTTAAAACGAAAAAACATCATAACTTATCAAAATAAACATAAAATATACAATATTCATCGCAAAATGTTATTTGAGAATAAAATTAACATCAAAATGATATAAAGAAAAATTTCATGTCCAAACAACTCATCAAGGTGGAATTTGGTTATTACTAAGATCCTATATGTAATTTACCAAAGAGATATCATGTCAGTTTTGATCTTCATTCTCTTTTTGCATATTAGTTATTACTTTTAACTTCTATGTAAATTTTTTCTTTAACTCAATTGTTATCTTGAGATAAATTTATAGTTATCTCATCTTTACTACTAGTACTCATCCCATGTCTATTGATTTGTAACCGTAAAACATAAAATGATACCTATTAAAGAAGAAATTCAAAGTAGTTCATCTGGCATTACACCAACAAAATTCAAGGCAAAATCCTTCCTGTGAAAGGGAAAAAAAAAATCAATCAACCATGAAAACAAAGATTCATAAATTGAAGAAGCTCAAGATAATTTTAGAACTTGTCAAGATATATAACCACATACCAAAAATTTTAAGAACCAAAAGGGGATTATCATAAGAAATAAAAGTACCTTAGTTTGTATATGAATTTAATTTGTGGAAAATATACAACCACATACCAAAAGATTTAAGAACCAAAGGGGGAATATCATAAGAAATAATTGTGCTTCAGAATTTGTAGAGATTTATTGGAAATTCAACGGTGATTTATGAATAGCACACTTGATTTTCAAAAGCAAATTCCTAACTTCAAATTAAAGGGTTGCATGTTCTCTAACTCAAATTCCTATATCACAATTGCAAATAATTATATAAAACTGATACAAACCATGCACAGACAATCAATAGGCTCTATTGCTGGTCTTTAGCACTAAGATTTGAATCGCATCGTAATCATAACTGCATAATACATAATTAGATGTCAAGGCTTTCTAGGGCTTCACATATACTTCTTTAGGATCCTCTACAACATTTGTAGCAATGCAAAAGTTAAAAAAATAAAAATAAAAAATAAAAAGTAGTAGAGATTGCAAACAAAGAAGAGAGAGTACCAAGTTTTTGTTGGGTTTTGGTTTCCGACTATAATTCTCAATAAAAGCGTGAGAGGGGTAGGTTTTGCGGCCATACAGTTTCAGTCGGATGAAACTTTATATTTTTAAATCAGATTTAAAATTTAAAAAAAAAATAAGGATTAGGGAACAGAGAGAGACTCCCGTTAGGACTCTCTTACTATTTATTTTAAAAAATTAAAATTTTTTATAAATTAAAATGATGATGTAGAAAATTGTGGGAGCTTCAGAAGTTTCGGTTTTATATATATATATATATATATAGATAATTTTGTGATTGGTTGTTAGTTAGTGCCAAAAATAGACTTGCTTACATGGGAATAAAGTGGATAATCAAATAACAAGAAAGTTGTGGATAATCAAGACTTTTCGGGATATTTATCTACAAGATAAGTATCACTTTAAAGACCTGAATATCCTAAAAAAGGGATTGGTTTTTAGAATACAGATTAAAAAAGCATCTAAGTGCAATTCTCGGCTCAAAAACTCTCAAAAAATGAGTCCAAATTGGATCAAAATTGAAACACGAGCTCAGCACCCAAGAGAGCCATTCGGAAGTCTTGGAGTGCCGATCGGCACTTCCCAAGTGCTGAGTGGCACAAAATTATGGCTCAGACCGAGGACTCCTGGATTGAAATAAACCTTACCTTTTTGGATTTTTTAGAGATAAGGACGTGTCCCAATTTCATATTTGATTTTTCAACTAATTTTTCAAAGCATTCCAACCTCTACAAATAGGGGATGCCTTTCAAAATTCAGCACACTTTCTGACCCCCCCCCCCCCCCCTCTTTCTGGCTCTTATCTTCTGAATTTTCAATTCCCCTTACGTTAAAGACGTTTTGGAGACTTTTGCTTTAGGAACTTCTTTTTTGTAAGTAAAGTATTTTAGGTTTCAACGAGGTGAATAAACTTCTTTGAATTCTAAAATATTCTTTCATTAGAAGAGCACGCTTGTGCAAGAGGTATTCTATTTCTTCTTTCTTTTCTTCTTTCATTGATTTTTATTTATTTTTTGGTTATTGTTTGATGCATGAATATGGTTAGCATGTTTTATTATTTTTTGCTCTTGATATATAATTGCTATGCTCTGCTTGAATTTTCTTTAACATGTTTCTTAGATGATTGTTTATTGTGATTCTTTTACTTAAGTTTCAAAATCTGCTAACGACTATCAAAGATCTAATCAGTATTTTCATTAAATACATATCTGATTTTTTAAAAGATTCAAAACTAATCTATATTTTCATTAAATACATATTTAATTTTTTTTTTCTGAAAAAGTTTTCTTGGTTATAAAATTGCAAATTTTGAAATTTAAAAGAAAGAATTGAAAGTTAGGTTGAAGTTTTTTTTTTTTTTTTAGAGTGATGCATGCATAATGAATTTATCTCATGAATGTGAATCGTCTTTCAAAAGTCCTTTTTATTTGTTTCCAAAAGCAGATTTGATTTTTTTTATAAACCAAAAATCATTTTTTTTTTTACTTTTCAAAACATATCTAATATTTTTTAACAAAATCTTTTTTTTTTCTTTTACAAAAATGGATTTGATTTTTCCGGATAAAATCACTTTTTTCCTAACTTTACACAAAACAGATCTGATTTTTTTTATTTTTTATTTTATAAAATCTTTCTTTTTACCCTTTCTAACAATAGATCTGATTTTTTTTACAAACTAAGTCTTATTTTTTATTTTTACCTTCAAACAGATTTGAATTTTCTTTTAAAAGAGGGCATATTCATGAGGCAAATTTATTTAGATTAATTTTTTTAAGTGTTTGTCATATGAGTTCAACATATTATTCAACATCATGTAAAAAGGGTATATTGGTCATTAGAGGCTAGAAGGCCATACTCTGTCTGGGCGAAATGGGTGCCTAACACCTTCCCATTCTGTAACCTAGCCCCTGAGTTTAGGATTTTTGGATAGGTAGATTAATGCTTTGTCTTTTTAATTTTTGGTAAATTGTAACTAGGACCCAAGCTTTGTATTCTTATGCATAAATTGTAACTAGGACTCAAAGCCTTATAAGGTTTAATATACTTGTTAGGTTCTAAGGAATTAGGAACTAATGTATTAGAACTTCATTTTGTAATGTTGGCAAACTATGATCAAAACAGTTTTAGTCTTTTTTAGACTTGCTCAAAGTATGTGCTTATTGTGTAAAGTTGGAATCGAGTTACTGCAGAAGTCACTGTGCAAATTTGCCAGGCTCGATCGATCGAGAATTAGACTCGACCGATCGAAAGTCGTGCAAATTATTTTTTCAGTAGAATTTCCAACTTAGCCCAAGCCCGTTTGACGTGTAGGGTTTTATGTTTTGCCCTAAGTATAAAAGAGAAAACCCTAGCCACGTTTTTAGTGTTTTGAATGCGGTGTTTGTGATTCTCTTTGTAAGATTAAGAGGCTTTTACCTTCACATACACTTAGGGTTTTCAAACTCAAGATTGATGTCAAGAGCTTGATAATCGTCCAGTTGCAGAATCAAGAACTTCAAGATATACAAGCAGGAGTGCTTGTGCTTTGCTGTGAATTCAAGAAAGAAATAGTTCGTGGACTCGGAGCTGTCACGTGGTCGTGGTAGTATGTTTCCTACTCGAGGTAGCAATAGGATATTAGTGGTCTAAGTCGCTATTGTGTAAACTTCAATTCTTTCATAGTGAATTCTGTTTTACCTTGAGGATAGCTAGGTTAAATCCTCCCCAGGTTTTTTACCGGTTTGGTTTTCATGGGTTATCATATCGTGTGTTCTTTATTTTCCTCACTTTGCATGATATGATATATTGTGTTAACCTAGAATTGCTTAATTTACCTAAGTTAATCACTTGGCTAAATATTTAGGTTAATCTGTTTGGTTGTAAGGGGTCTAAACTTCTTACAAGTGGTATCAGAGCGGGAAGCTTTTTTGTGTAGATCCTTTGATCTTAAAGCTGATCCTTGACCCCAGTTGTCATGGAACACGGACACTCTCTTGTTATTCCACCTCATTTTGACGGAAATAATTATGCTTATTGGAAAGTAAGGATGAAAGCATTCCTGAAATCCATTGATGAGAGAGTTTGGAATTCTGTTGAACATGGTTGGGAGAAGCCCACTACTCCTGTGAGTGAGTGGCAAACTTCTCAAAAAGAGGCAGCCGCTTTTAATAGCAAAGTTATGAATGCTATTTTTAATGTTGTCTCTATGGAGGAATTTAAGAGAATCTCTAATGTTGAGGTTACTCATACTACTTGGAATATCCTCCAGACTGTGCATGAAGGCACAAAGGCAGTTAAAATCAATAAGTTGCAACAATTGACTACTAGATTTGAAAGCATTAGAATGACTGATGATGAATCTTTTGATGAATTATATGCTAAACTTAATGATATTGTTAATTCTGCATATAATTTGGGTGAAATCTATGATCAACCTAAAATTGTTAGGAAGATTCTTAGATCTTTGACTAAGGATTTTAGACCCAAAGTGACTCCCATCACTGAAAGCAAGGATGTGGACTCCATCCCTGTTGATGAACTTATAGGATCTCTTCAGTCCTATGAGTTGGACCTACCTAAGACTAACAAATCCAAATCAATGGCTCTTAAGTCTGTTGATGATGTTGAGGCTGGTGGATTTGATGATGAACTCTCTGCTACAGAGATTGCCTATCTTGTAAAGAATTTTAGAAATTTTCTTAGGAACAATAACAGAAGGGCAAGAGGCAAGAACACTGCTGAATTTAGAAATTTTAGGAGGAATGATCCCACTAAGGTAAATAACACTGAAAAACCTAAGGAGAAAATAGGTCAACATTCTAATAATTCTATGGGACAATAATGTTTTGGATGTCAAGGGTATGGTCATGTAAAATCTGAATGTCCTACATACTTGAGGTCTAAGGGTAAAGCTATAGCTGTAACCCTTAGTTATGATGAAGTTTCTGACAATGAATCTGGCAGTGATGAGTATGGAAACTTCATTCCTTTCACTACTACCACTGTAGTAAATGAAAGCATGTCTGTTGAAGAGAACCCTTCTGATGGGGAACTCTCTAAGGATGCAGATTTACAGGAAGCCTATAATAAACTTTGCAAAGTTGCTACAAAGGATGCTATGAATGTCGATCTTGGTTTAAAGAAAATTGCATCTCTTGAACTTGATAAGAAGAATTTGCTTATGAAACTGTTTGATGCAAATGAACTTTTGAATAATGTGAAGACTGAGAACATGCTTTTACTTGATAAAGTTAAAGGTTTAGAACTTGAATTATCTGTTGCTAGAGAACAAACTAATAAGTCTGCAAGCTCCAAACTTGATCACATGTTAAGTATTCAAAAGTCTCCCTCTAACAAAACTGGCTTAGGTTTTGTGGAAAGCATCTCTGTGCCTGAATCTCATTCCACAAACTTTGTTCCGTTCTATTGAACCTCCTATGAATGAGAATGTCAAACCCTCTGTGAGTAAAGCTGTTAAATCTGTAGAATTTACACCTCCTAGGAAGGTTAGGGTTGATCTTCATGAATTTAAATCTAGAGCTTTTAATTCTTCTAAGGGCAAGTTGCATGATAAGCCTGCATAGTTTGTCACTTTTGTGGAAAGTCTGGGCACATTGGTCCAAACTGTTTCAAGTTGCAAGCTGCTAAGCGAGCAAATAAACCTAAAGTACCTGTGCCTCAAGCACAAGATCCTATGGTACTCATTGGTGAATTGGTAAAGGCTTTAAACCTTTATTCCAATCTTGGAGTTATTCAGAATTCAAATGTGAATTATAACTCCAATGCTAGAGTTGCATCTAAAAGGTTTTGGATACAAAAGGCTCAATCTAATTGAGTTTGTCTGACATGGTCCTTGTTTTTCATTGTTTTATCTCTTGTGACCATTTTTTTTCTAGGATTTGCATTGCATAGTATTCATGCATTTCATTCTAGGTTGTTTTTTTAATTATTTTTTTAAAAAAGGAGGTAACAAGATTGTGTTTTGCAGTATTTTTTCTTGATTTTGAAAACAAGGTTGGTCAATCTATTTTTACATCACATATCCATGTACCTTGTTTAGCTTGGATAAGCTTATTTTTAGTGCACTTTACTGATTTGAGCTTTGTAGTACATGTTGTGTGGGAAGATGTTTATAGTTGTTGATCACATGATCTTGATCTTGAAGTCACGTGTCTTTGATTGTTGGACTTGAACTTATTGAGAAAAACATAAATAACCATCTCACCACTGTTTATTAGCCAATCATGGACACCTTAGTGCATATCGTAATATTTTGTGCTCGAGAAAGTGTAGCACATGCATAAAAAGATCATAAGGTGTAGCCTCGGACTAAATGCTAAAATTTGGTGTGTATATTATTGGGCTATAATAATTTCACAATTCAAATAAAATTGGTGTGTACATTATCCCAGCTATTTTAATAAGTTTCTGATCAATTGAAATTGGTGTGTATATTATAAGGTAATCAAGAAACTTACATGTGATTAACTTAGGTAATCACATGTAAAGAGTTGCACTGAAATTGTTTTGTTTTTTCAAAAAACTGTTTTTTCCAGAATTTCGATCGATCGAACTGTTTTTCGACCGATCAAAATTGCCCTGAAATCCCTTTGTGAGCTTCTGTTTGTTTCGATCGGAACTCGATTGGTAGTGGATCAATCGAAGCATTTTCGACCGATCGAATCTATTTTTTTGCTTGATCGAAAATTAGGCTGAGTGTTTTTAAAAAAGAACTTTTCTTCATGTGTTCTTCACTTTTCAAAAAACTTTTCAAACTCCTTTTTTCTCTCTCACCAACCGGTCAAGGCTCCAACTCAGATTTTTGTCGTTTTCCTCCAAATCTTTTGCAAGGTTTTTCTCTCCCAAAGCCGGTAAGACCATTTTACCCTTCCTTTTGCTTTTATTTCCATTTTTTCATGCATTAATTCATGCATTTGTTGGTTATTTTTGGCATTTATATTTTTGGGATTGTTGATGTTTTTGGTTGTTTTCTTTCACAATAAATCATTGGGTTTTTATGTGGACACCATATACAAGTGATACAAGTGGTTTGATTTGATTAATTTGATGTTTTAAGAAAAATTGAAAATTCTAGGGCTTGAAATTGCCGAATTTAGGGCTTTTGTTCAAATTGATGTAAATTGATGAAATTGGCTTGTTAGATTGACTTATTTGATCATTATATTGTGTTTTTCAACTTGTGCAATGATCAATTTCTCAATTTGTTGGGTTTTGTGCAAATGGGTTTTTCAAATTTGGGATTTTTGATATAAAATTCTTGCTCAAGCCAATTTTGTGAATTTGGATCATATTTGAATTGTTTTTTCATTGCATTAGACCATGCATCATTTGATTATTCTGCTCATGCATCATATAGACTTGTTATTTTTTTTGGGCTAACTTGTAGTTTGCCCTTGGTTTTCTTTTTGTTTGTCTTTTTCTTTCTGTGTCTCTCTTTGTGGTCTTTAACATCATGCCTAGGAAAACTAGAACTCATAGAACCTCTGCCTCTTCACCATCCTTCGATAGTGATAGGTTTCTGAGTGAGAAACATCAGGAGACATTTGAGACACTTAACCTTAGGCGGAACATTTGGGGTGAGTGTAGGGTTCTATTAGATGAGGTAGATGATGAGGTTAGGCGTAACTTTGAGCGTCAGGGTTGGTTACCCCTGGTAGACATAGATCATCCGCCTCCGGCTACCATGATTAGAGAGTTATACTCGAACCTCTCTATCCACATCTATGATTCCAACACTTTAGTAAAGAGTTGGATACGAGGTGTAGAGTATCGCATTACTCCTTCAGTTGTGTCTGATGCTCTTGGGGTACCTTTGGTTTCTCATCCTGTTTATCCTTATGATGAGTCTCCACCTCTTGATGACGTGATGTCATACATCACTGGGTCTTCTATCCAGCAGGGTTTTGATCCTCGGATCACATCTACTGAGCTGTTTGAGCTTCATTATCTTTTCTTTAGGATTGCTTGTCATTCCTTGTGGCTTATTTCTCATCTACACACTATCCTTATTGAGTGATGTGTGTTTCTTTACGCTCTTGTCACTGATGCTCCTATCAGTTTTCCCCATCTTTTTCTTCGTTCCTTGAATGAAGTGCATAGGAGTAGATCTACTGCTTATGCTTTGTTCTTTCCCGTTTTTATTCATCGGATTCTTCTTCACTTAGGATTAGGTGATTTCCCTACTTCTGAGCCTGTTCGTATTATTGCTTCCATAGGTGCCACCTTTCTTAGGCAAAGGTCTACTCAGCTTCGAGCTAGCTCTAATCGTCCTAGGGTAGAGCCTTCTGGTGTCACTCCTCCTGCTTCCTCTTCTACAGATGCTCCTACGGTAGAGACGTCTACTGATCCAACTGCTGCTGCTGCTGTTGTTCATCCACTTTCTCCTTTGGATGATTCGGACATTTGTCGGATGTTGGACACTGTCATGACCGTTCAAGCGGCTCATAGTCAGCTTTTGGCGGATGTGCTTGATGAGATTCGAGCGTTGCGGGCAGATTTGGAGAGTCTTCGACGTTCTCCTCCGCCACCTCCTTTTAGTGATGAGTGAGTGCCCTTTGGCAATTCGTCACAAAAAGGGGGAGTACATTGTAGTGGAGATTTTATTTTGTAGTAATGGAGATTTTTGTCTTAGGGGGAGATTTTTGTTTCTTTTTGTGATTCTATGGAGTTGTGGAGTTGTGGAGCTTTTAGATTGTATCTAGGTGCTTCATTATGTATTTATACTTTTTGGCTCATGATAGGGGGAGATATATTGGATACATTGATTGTATATGTTTCTTGTTTCACTATACTACATTGCTTATTGATTTATATTTATGATGTTATTCATGATATATATCTTTATTTTGTGTTATGTGAAATCAAGAAGTTATTTTCTATGTTACTTGTATTTTCCACATATGCGTTTATGTGTTTGTTAAGTGTTATAGGAATATACAGATTGATTGGGTTATTCTGCTGTCTACTTTTGCAACTGATAGATAGTAGTTAGGTTGAATTTGCTTAGTTGGGTTTTTGTTTTGTAATGGACTGATTATTTTGTAAACTGTGAGCATTTTTTTAAGTTTGTGTTTTGTCATGGATTGACAAATGGGGAGTTTGTTAGGTTCTAAGGAATTAGGAACTAATGTATTAGAACTGCATTTTGTAATGTTGGCAAACCATGATCAAAACAGTTTCAGTCTTTTTTAGACTTGCTCAAAGTCTGTGCTTATTGTGTAAAGTTGGAATCGAGTTACTGCAGAAGTCACTATGCAAATCTGCCAGGCTCGATCGATCGAGAATTAGACTCGACCGATCAAAAGTGTGCATATTTTTTTTTTTCTACAGAATTTCCAACTTAGCCCAAGCCCGTTTGACGTGTAGGGTTTTATGTTTTGCCCTAAGTATAAAAGGGAAAACCCTAGCCACGTTTTTAGTGTTCTGAATGCGGTGTTTGTGAATCTCTTTGTGAGATCAAGAGGTGTTTACCTTCACATACACTCAGGGTTTCCAAACTCAAGATTGATGTCAAGAGCTTGGTGATCGTCCAATTGCAGAATCAAGAACTTCAAGATATACAAGCAGGAGTGCTTGAGCTTTGTTGTGAATTCAAGAAAAAAGTAGTCCGTGGTCTCGGAGCTGTCACGTGGTCGTGGTAGTAAGTTTCCTACTCGAGGTAGCAATAGGATGTTAGTGGTCTAAGTTGCTATTGTGTAAACTTCAATTCTTTCATAGTGAATTCTGTTTTACCTTGAGAATAGCTAGGTTAAATCCTCCCCAGGTTTTTTACTGGTTTGGTTTTCTTGGGTAATCATAACGTGTGTTCTTTATTTTCCGCACTTTGCATGATATGATATATTTTTGTTAACCTAGAATTGCTTAAATTACCTAAGTTAATCACTTGGCTAAATATCTAGGTTAATCTGTTTGGGTTTAAGGGGTCTAAACTTCTTACAATACCAAAATTGTACTTTTCTTTATTCAATCAATAACATTCAAAGTATTTTGAACATGTATTTTGTATTTAGTTTTTCTTTTCTTTTTTTTTTTTTTGTATAAAAAATAAGTGACAACTCCACACCACTACCCCAAAAGAGAGGTGTCCTTAAAGGCACCCAAATCTCTTTTTGAGAGTAACCTAAATTTTTCGGGCTTCTCACACTTGATATGTTAGATAGTTGATGCAGAATCTGTTTTATAACTTATATTTATGACAATGATGGTTAATATCTTAGACATTGTTACTTGATCGGGGTGTAGTTATATGCAAAATAAGGTGCGCTAACTTGACCTTTTTTGAAGGCTAGATTATTTTTGTTAATATGTTGGATTATTTTAGTTGGAAATACAACTATATACATATTTATGTGTGCTGTTTCAAGTCCATCTTTTGGAAACTATGCAGATATTTATGTTTGCTGTTATCTTTATTTGTTAGTGGTAGTGAAATTGTGGGGCACTTTGGTTTACTAGTCTTTTTAAATTGTGTTATTTTAATTCAAAACTTTTGAATAAGGTTCTAAATGTATTATAAATTTTTGGGTGTCAATGCCAGTTAGTTACTATTTTGTTATATTAGATGTGACCCATAAGATAATTTTTGACAAACCATGAATTTTCCATGTTTGAAAAACTGAATCTTTATCAAAATATACAGAGGCTTAAAAAGTGAAATTTCATTTTAAATTTGAGGGATTATAGGATTTATTTTTTGGTATTTTGATTAGTTGGATTTGAATTAGGTGAGTAGGTTAGATTTTGTTTTAATTATGGTTTTGATTTAGACTTATTCTTCTTCATCTACTATAATTTCAAAAGGTTGTTTATTTATTTGAATGAAATTGATACCTCTTTTTGGTTGTTTAATTGTTCTGATAATGATTGATCTTGTTTATTTGTTTGGTGTTTTCAGGTTCCCAAAGCGGTTTATTTATGCTATTATTGGATTGGCCTCGACCTCAGACTCATGGTTTGAGTTTTTCACAAAGAGAATGCTCGGTAAAGGGGTTACACACTGAGCCAAAATGTAATGATTTGATGGCCCTCGGTGAGTGCAAAAGTTTGAGTTTGAATTTTTTTTCAAAGTTGTTATCTTTCTCAATCATATGTTATTATTTTAAAGATTTAATTTAAAATATATTTCATTAAACAACTTCATTTTAAGAAGTATCATCCTTATTAGTTTATGTACTTTGATGACATGGTTCCATATGCTCTGAAAAGTGAAGGAGGTTGTGTATGAGCTTGCAAAAAATATGATGGAGATGTGCAAAGTGATGTGTTAGCCTAAAGTTTGTGTCTATGTGAGAATAATTTGTGCTTGACATATTGTTCTTTGTAACTTTTGCTACTTTTATTGTAAATGAATGGACCTAGGATTGTATTCTAAAATTTTGTTATTTAAGATCCAAAAAAGGTTTCCATATGTTTTTTTTTTATTTAATTTTTTTTAAGGTTTTAATATTTTGGATTTGTATAAAAATGTTTGCTTGCTTTGTAGGGTTTGGTGTTGTTGGCACACAAAAAGCTCATTGGGGGGAAGCTTACAGAAGAGGCTGAACATAACGTCAAGCAAGGGACGCCAAGAGGGAATATTACTTGGTAACAAGTATGTCATACTGGACTGCATTGTTTAACAGCTACTACTGCATTAAGGTTGCATCAATTAAGTGTTGCTGCATATTGAGACAAACAAATTTAATTCTATGCAACACTCAATCAAATTAAATCATTTTAAGTTCAAGCCTAAGGTAGACTTGGCAGTTTATGGAAATTGAGGAATAAATGTCTTGATTTGATTGAATGAAAGATTTTGAATTAGCGGAGTGACTGTATTTTTGTATTGCTAATTTTTTCCCATTTAAATAGTAATATCGCTATAATAATATGATGATTTGGTAATTTGTTAGATTGGAGTCTCATGCATTCCATTTAAAAAAAAAAAGTGAGATCTCAAATTTTACATGCCTTTCGTTCAACTCTTTTAGATAATAATATTATAACTTTGTTCTTTTTTCTTTATTTGGTTGGGATGTTATTCAAAATTTAAGTCAATTATTTTTTAAAACTGCACTTAATTTGGTTAGATGGTCCATACTCCCAAATTTCAGTTTTTTTTTTTTTTTTACTCTTTGCTTGATTAGTGTGGAACTTCAAGAAGGTTAAGGAATTAAGAAATGGAATTTTGGAAATTTTCTTTTGCTCAGCTATTGAGATTTGCCAAATTGGAAGCTAATGTTGAATTTGGCAAAATTAATTTTATTTTGGGTTAGCACAAGACACCATTATTTGATTGGAATATTTTCAGACTTAAAGTAACATCTTAAACTACAAATGAAAAATGCATTCAACGGAAGAAGAAAAATAAATCAAGATAATTTTGCATATGCTATATATGTTATGTAAAAACTTTCGTTAGCAACTAATTTTATAATATTCATGTGTTATAATTTTTGGAAAATTAATTTTTATTATGTATTATGTGTAACTAAAATAATGAAGAAAAAAAAAATTGAATATAATATATCCATAAATAAGTAACCATAATTAATTAGACCCTGATGCCACTACATGCTTATTGTTTTTTTTTTTTTTTAATCAAGTGTACGTATATTTTGTTCTTACATATGATGTATTCAATATAAAAATTCTTATTATTTCTATTTTTTAGGAATATTTCTTTAATAAAAAAAAATACATGAACTTTTGAAGGCTGAACATCTAAGATTTAAGATTTATAATTTTTAATTCGCAAAACTAAATATACATGTCAAGAGATTAAAAATATAACAACAATTGAACAGAGAAATATAAAATCATACTATTTATATCTTAAGTTTAATTTTATATACATCTGAGTACCTCAATCACTTAAAAAGATTAATCACAAATATAAATAAACACAAAGAACACATATAAAGGCTTTATGTCTCTCCTAAACATACCTTTTAGAAACCTTAAATGTCGTTGAAGCACTGTATCATGCTTTGATAGTATTACTATAAGGTTTAGATCATATGCACCAAAAACCAAAGCCAATTTCATACTCTTCTTGACACTGATTCTCTCTCTCTCTCTCTCTCTCTCTCTCTCTCTCTCTCTCTCTCTCTCTCTCTCTCTCTCTCTACTTTTCTTTTGGCCTTTCAATATTTTGTGAAACTGGAATATATAAATAACATGTGTTATAACATGAAAATCTAACATTGGATTGAGAAAAATTTTCATTTTTGAAATTACAAGCTGAAGACTTCAAGAAGTTGGAAAATGGGGTGGAACCGAATCTCTTAATCTTCTGCTTTAATGGCTTAAATTATTCATATATAAGAAGATCGAGTGAGGTAAAACGCTAAATGAAATATTATTTATATAAAGCACCAGATGGAAAAACCTCATGCTCTCCCTCATGAGGTCTGTACACACACACACACACACACACACACACACACACACACACATTTATGGACTAATACATTTAATAAACAAAAGACCTAATATCTTTAACAATATTTGCTTATTGTGAAAGGGGTCTTATTCTTTATCATTATAATGGGTCATACTAATTAATTGATGATAAGATTCATCATTCATGTAAGGGAAGGGACTAAGAATTTTCATCTCTAAACTATGCTAAATTTCCTAGCAACCTGATAGGCCAAGAATGTATTGACCTCTTGTGATGAATTAATTGATTAATTAGCCAAGTTTATTAATTAATCAAATTAACATGTAAGATGCGTGGTAGCACAAACAAATCACCAATTAAACTAAGTATGCAACGGAAAATAAATTAACATGGTGATTTGTTTACGAATGGGGAAAACCTACATGGCAAAAACCCCACCGGGTGATTTTAATGTCACCACTCCCGAGAATCCACCATTATCACAACAAGCGATTACAAGTAAAAGAATCCCAGTACCTTGTACCAACCTACAGTTGGACCCTTACCCTAGTACCCAATTGGACTTGTGTAGTAGTGACAATCTCTCCTTGCATTCCACGGCTCCCAGTACGTGACTAACCAATTGCGTGGATCCCAGTACGCGACTTGATTCACCAACTAGAGAAGGATGTTGGCTGCAAAGTTCTTTAGTTCATCACACGATGAAAATCGAGAAGATGCTTGGTCACAAAACCCTACGGTGTACAAACATAGTAGCTTCTTTACAAGAAAAATGAACTAGGGAAAATTCAGTCTCCGGTCATAGTTTGCATGAACAAACTTTGCCACACGCACGAGCTACCTTTGATAGCCCTTAAAACAATCCTTATATATGTTTAGGGTTGTGAGAAAAGAAGGTCCAAACACATAATCCCGGATTGGATGGAAACAGTTTTGAAAAACTGAATTTCATAAATCTCAACAAATACCCTATCTGTCAAGCCACGAGCTTCAATAGCTCTTCAAGCTCGATCGATGCTAGTTGTCAAGCTTTAATGACAAGCACTTTCTCAGTTTGAATCTTGGATAGACTTGCATGGCTTTAATACTTGATCTTGAAATAAGATTTCTTGAAGTATTAAACACATCCTAGATCTACCCAATTACAAGTAAAGTGCGTTTTGTCAAAGGATTAGCCAATTACATAAAATACTGACATATGTTCCTAACATGTGAATCACATATGTCCTAACATAACCTATGTTCACGATGTAAAACTCTAGAGTGTAGACATCTTTGATATAAGATGAATTTTAAATACAGAGAAGAGACCTTAGTAAGGCATATATATGTACACGCAACAAGGTCCAGGGTTAAAATTAGTTGTAAATGATCTTTATAATTAAATTGCAAGGTTGTGAAACCTAGATAGTATGGTCTGACTGGGTTAACCAGAAACTATCCATCAAAATGGTATTTTAACCCCAAAAACCAATCTATACAAAAAGCTCAGTGAACCATGCAAACCATGATTGAAACTGTAGGGTTTGAAAATTGTGGAAGGTTCTCGCAAGTTCAATTCAAAGTTTTTTTTTTTTTTTGGTACAAATAAGCTCTGCTATTGCTGAAGCTTCAACCTCAGACCTTGAGATCCTGCCACCATTTCTTCTAATTCTCTCTCTCTCTCTCTCTCTCTGCATTTTTTTTATTGTTGTTTTTGAAATTTTCTCTCTCTCCCTGCATTTTTACCTTTGTACTTTAGACTCTTCTGGTGTACTTTGTAGATAATGGACATAATGTCAAATATCAACCACTTTCTATTTAAATTTTTACTGGGCTTTGACAAGGGCTAAAATCTAGGGCCTTCCATGGTCTAGACAACCATACATAGTCTAGATGACCATATGTAGTCTAGGCGACTATATGGTATTGATTACACGGCAATAAATGATTTCGTAATCGACAAGCCACAATAGTCAGAAAGGTAATAAATTGGCTTTGTAACTAACGAGCTTAAGCGGTCAGAAAGAGCAATTATGAGCCAATTAAGTCTCCATTTAAGCGCAGACATATGTTGCTCAAAACAGCTAGGAGAGCCATAATGGGGCTCCCAATAGCTATACTCATAATGAGGCTCCCAACAGCTGTACTAAGGTTATAAATAAGCCATCAAACACTAGGAGAAAGGTTCATACATTCAAACATTCAAAATTACATTCTGATTCTCAGAGAGATATTGAGAATTCTACTGACTTAATCATCAAAGAATTGTTGTCTAACACCACTCTGGTGTCTTTCTCTTTCATCTTTGCAGGGAACATAACCTTGTCAAAGCCTTGATGACGTCCTCGACTAACAACCATTTTTGGCTTCCTAATTTAAGTTCCTTTTTGACATCCTCGACTGACAACCATTTAAGCTCCTTTTTGTTAGATTCCTAATTTTGTATGTTGGTAAATTGAGAACAAAAACATGTTTAGATTAGGTGTTAGACATTGCTCAAGATTGTACAAATCAAGATTCAAGAACATTCAAGCTATAGAAAGGAGAGTTCAAGTTTAGTGAAGCTCAACTGGTCAAAAGTTAGATTTGACCCATCGAAAATCACAATAAATCAAATTTTGCAGAATTTAAATTAGGCCTAAGCCCACAAAAAATTTTAGGGTTTCAGTCCAACACTTCTAGGCATAAAAGAAAACTCTAACTATGTTTTGCAGACTCTTGGAAGACTTGTGAGTTACTCTTGTGAGATCTGAGAGGTTCTGTAGCCTTCTAACTCTACAAATGTCTATCGGAATGACATCTACAATCAAATGCTGGTGAAATCTAGTTACTGCTACAAGATCAACAACGACTGTGATTTGAAACCTTTGAGTGGGATCTCAAAGTCTTAAGTGTGGGAACTTGTGTGCTGCAAATCCAAGAGAGAAGAATCCGTGGAGTCGGAGCTACATGTGATAGTGTTAGTAAGTTCTACTAGAGGTAGCATTATGTTTAGGGTTAAATCTTTTGTAAACTTCAATTCTTTCTAGTGGATTTGTTTACCTTGAGGATAGCTAGGTTAAATTCTCCCCATTTTTTACCTTAAAATGGTTGGTTTTATTTGTTTTCCTGGGTAATCACATTGTTGTCTTCTTTATTTTCTACACTACATGATATGATTTAAAACTGTTTAACCTAGATTCATAATTAACCTAAGTAACTACTTGGCTAATTCATTAGGTTGAGCAATGTTTTTAAGGGGTCTAAACAAAACAAACACCAATGAACAAAATCATATAAATAACCCTATTGTCAAAACAAGAGAAAATTTACATGGTTAAATTCATGAAGTAAAAAATTGACGAGAGCAACCATATTGACGAATCAAAATTCTCATAAGACAAAAAAAGGGACTCAGAAGCTTGATGAAGATAGTGTGAGGAGGAAAACGGAAATTTTTTTTAATAAAAGGTAGAAACTTAGGTGCAGGAAAGTCGAGGGACACAATCGCACATCCATCCAATAAAAGGAGGACACATGTCCACAATATGACGCAAAAGTCGTGCCACATTTAAATGCAACAAGAAAGGAACCCTGAAAGTTAACAAATGAAAGCCAACTAACCTTCAGTATTCCCATGATTGTCAATAAACATTGTCGAGGGAATAAGAGTGCAATTGACGAGGGCTACAATATAGGGCCTTCCATGGTCTAGACCACCATACATAGTTTAGATGACCATACAATACTGATTACATGACAATATATGATTTTGTAACCAATGAGCCACAACGATTAGAAAGGCTATAAATTAGCTTTGTAACCGACGAGCTTCAACGCTCAGAAAGAGCAATTATATGCCAATTAAGTCTCCATTTAAACTCAGACATATGTTACTCAAAACAGCTAAGAGAGCCATAATGAGGTTCCTAACAGCTACACTCATAATGAGGTTCCTAATAGTTGTACTAAGGCTACAAATAAGCCATCAAGCACAAGGAGAAAGGCACACACATTCAAACATACAAAATTACATTCTAATTTTATGAGAAATATTAAGAAAATTACTAACTTACTCATTGGAGAATCGTTAGCTAACGCCACTCCGGTATCTTTTTCTCTCATCTTTGTAGGGAACATAACCTTGTCAAAGCTTTGACAACATCCTCAACTGACGGCCATTTTTGGCTTCATCAAGCTTTGTTCTTTATTTAATCAATTTTTTAATGGTTTGTTCAGCCGCTCTTCTAGCTTTTGTTTATTTTTTATTTTTAAATATTTCAAAAATGGTTAAACATTTAAATGGGCTTGGGCATAAAAAAAAAAGTTATTGGATAGCTGAAGACTTGGGCATGACTTAAGATAATTTAGACATAAGCTCCCATAAAGAGAGTAGAATATTGAGCTCCAACAAAACTTATTTATTTTTGCTTAAAATTTGATGTTTCTTAATTGCTTTATGAAAGTTATGATATGATTGAAAAATAGATCTTTATATTTATTTGGACTATTTAGTTAATTTTTCTATTTTTACTAATTTAATATATTTATTTATATTTTAAATAAATATTAAATAAATTTTAAGATAATCACGATTCAACCTCCCTCTAATTTCAAAAACTTTAAACCTATCCCTTTTATGCTTCATTTAACAGCTCAAGTTTCATAACCATGCTAAACTGAGTCAAAACCCAAAGTGTTTAACATTATTTTGTTATTATCAAAGGGGTCTTATTCTTTATTATTATAACGGGTCATGCTAATTAATTGACGACAAGATTCATCATTTGTGAAAGAGAAGATACAGAGAATTTTCATCACTAAACTATGCTGAGTTGCCTAACACTGAAAAGGAACTTAAAATAAGACCAATGGCAAGGAAGTAAAAGCAAGAACGGGACCAAGCAAAGACAAATCAAGAACCGAAAGACACGTTTCAGACTACCATTTGACAGATGACAATTCATTAGCACATTTTCATGCCTTTTGGAAAGCGAATTGCACACCAATTACAAAACTGGTTGACAACCCACGCCAAACCACCACCACATCACAAATTAAACCAAAAGGTAAAGTGCTACCCAAAATTGAAAAAGCAAACCGCAACAAAATTTAAAACCCAAATAGTAAACCCATCAACAGTTCAACACAAAATACAAATTGCAAACTTATGTTGGTTCCTTTTGTCATACATGGGTATGTTGGTTCCTTCTTGCGAAGGCGGGGAATATGTGGTACTCAATCTCCCTAAAAAGTGGTTTTACACTCAATGCCGGCACGAGCCTAAGAGTACATAGAGAATCTTAAAAAGAGACAATGAAGTCGCCAAAGCATGACTCTATAAGGGTTTTTCTAATAGACTAGGTCAAGAGTTAGGGTACAAGATGGGAAGAGGTTAGGCACCCTAAGCCTATCTAGCCGTAGTTGATCTTCATATATCATTGCATAATTGGATGGAGAGTAAGTTGTCCTAATTAAAGGCTTGAGAGGTGCATACTTGTTTCTAAGGCCTAGGTGCAAGTCTGTGTCATGTGAGACAAACAAGAGAAAGTGGAAAAAACATAGGCATGTAGAAAGAATCAAGAAACTCATGGCATCAAGCATCAACATATAGCCATGTCTCACATGGGATAGAACACAAGAGAATTATGTAATTCTGCCTAACAACCTATGTCCACGGTATAAATCTCTAGAGGCTACATCTTTGCTATAAGATGAAATATAATATACCTGCTACAAGGTCTAGGGTTCAGTTTAGGTGTAGAAGTGCTTTACACTAAATTGAGTTACCTGAGCCAATACATAAAATAAACACAAAAATCCAACTTTTACAACAGTATTTGGTTATTGTCAAAGGGGTCCTATTCTTTATTATAATAGCAGGGCATATTAATTAATTGATGATAGGATTCATCATTCATGTAAGAGAAGGGACTAAGAGCTTTTTATCTCTGAACTATGCCAAGTTGCCAACCATTGAAAAGAAACTTAAAACCATACAATGACTATGTGACCCATGGCTAAGAAGTAAGAACAAGAACGGGCCCAAGCAAGGACAAATCAAGAACCGAAAGACACGTTTCAGGGACAAAATTGGTCTATACCCTTTTCACACAAACTAAACAGCATTTTGCCCCCTTTTTCAAACTAATTAGGAAAATACCCCTCTTTTGAAAATCGATTTTCTAAAAATCGAGTTAGGCCCTATAGCGGCGTTTTTAAGGAGCCTATAGTGATGTTTTCAGGACCTATAACGGCGTTTTATAACTCGATATTTACAAAGTCGAGTTATAGGCAAAAAAAATGAAAAAAAATTGCATATAACTCGATTTCATGGAGGTCGAGTTATAAAACGCCACTATAGGTCCTGAAAACGTCACTATAGACTCCTTAAAACGCCACTATAGGGCTCTAAAAAATTTTTTTTTTTAACTCGATTTTGAGAAAATCAAGTTTCAAAAGAGGGGCATTTTCCTAATTAGTTTGGGAAAGAGAGCAAAATGCTGCTTAGTTTGTGTGAAAATGGTATTTGCCTATTTTGTCCCACGTTTCAGACTACCATTTGACGGATGACAATTCATTAGCACATTTTCACCCCTTTTGGAAAGCGAATTGCACACCAATTTCAAAACTGGTTGACAACCCACGCCAAACCACCAACACATCACAAATTAAACCAAAAGGTAAAGTGCAACCCAAAATTGAAAATGCAAACCGCAACAAAATTTAAAACCCAAATAGTAAACCCATCAACAGTTCAACACAAAATACAAATTGCAAACTTGTTTTCGATCTCAACAACATACTAAATTGAATGTCATAATTTTTGTTTTTTTTTTAATTGATGCCACATTAGTATCAATCCCTATATTTTGTATGTAGATAGTATTTTATAGTATTCTTTTCATACCTTAGCAAGTGAGGTGTATTGTTCTTTTATAGGTGATTTGGGTAGTAGTTGTACATAATTATAGGTTATCATTACCCTAAGTGTAATGGTCATTTGCATTGATGGTAGTTTATGGTTGATGAGTCATTTAATGTGTTAAATATGTTTGAACGATTGTATCTTTTTCTTTGATGGCTTGTTGATGACACAAAGTTGCCCACCTTAGTGGACCACCTTAGTGATTTTTATGCACTCAACGCTTAGCATCAGCACTCATAATAAATAGAAACGGGAAAATATTAGGGGGTTGAACAAAGACTGGCAAGTCCTAAAAAGATTACAAGTCCTCTTCCTCTGATTGATTTCTAAATGGGAGGCACAATTTTCGACTGACTTTATCATACCGCTGCTATTTTTGGGTTCAAAAGTCCTAAAGAGAATGATTTTTCTCATTCCTCGAAAGTGCAATCATGGCCGAGTTGCTGTGTTCACCCAATTATCAAAATAGTATGAACATATTTTTGTTCTGAGTTTATACAACCAATTGAGCTTCTTATAGGTCAGAGCTCGCAAATTGGATGCAATTATTCAGGCCTGTACTCAAATGAAATTAAAAGCCTTGCTAAAAGCTTTACAGTAAAAAAAAGTAGAGCCCAATAACTTTTCAAACTTTCTTTCTTCTTCCACTTGTTTTATAAAATAAAATTAATAGTTCAAGCCTGGAGCCCCTTAAGAGCCCAAATTCATTTTATTGGCATTTTCACTTACAAAGCTCTGACCATGGTCGAACTATTTTGAAGGTTTGCTGCTCGCCTCCACTAACACCGTCCCACTAATGAAATTTATGTTAGAATTATTATGTCATTTCATCTTTGTTAAATGTTCATCACTAATTGCTAATTACCATTTCTCTTTTTCTTTAGATTTTTGGTTACTTTAATCATTGACTCGGCCTCCATGTACTAACAGAATAACATATAACAATGGTTCAATTTGTTTGAAGCAACCTTCAAAACATATATAATAATCCGCACACTAAACTTGTTTGCTTGAAAAATTATAAAAAAATAGTAGCAACTCCAATTTTTCAAAATTTTCAATTTAAAATACAGACCATGCAACAATACCAGTTGTAAGTTCCATGATTCGTATCTCCTTTTGTTATACATGGGTATGTTGGTTCCTTCTTGCGAAGGCGGGGAATATGTGGTACTCAATCTCCCTAAAAAGTGGTTTTACACTCAATGCCGGCACGAGCCTAGGAGTACATAGAGAATCTTAAAAAGAGACAATGAAGTCGCCAAAGCATGACTTTATATGGGTTTTTCTACTAGACTAGGTCAAGAATTAGGGTACAAGATGGGAAGAGGTTAGGCACCCTAAGCCTATCTAGCCGTAGCTGATCTTCATATATCATTGCAAAACTGGATGGAGAGTAAGTTGTCCTAATTAAAGGCTTGAGAGGTGCATACTTGTTTCTAAGGCCTAGGTGCAAGTCTATGTGTCATGTGAGACAAACAAGAGAAAGTAGATAAAACATAGGCTTGTAGAAAGAATCAAGAAACTCATGGCATCAAGCATCAACATATAGCCATGTCTCGCATGGGATAGAACACAAGAGAATTATGTAATTCTTCCTAACAACCTATGTCCATGGTATAAATCTCTAGAGGCTACATCTTTGCTATAAGATGAAATATAATATACATGCTACAAGGTCTAGGGTTAAATTTAGGTGTAGAAGTGCTTTACACTAAATTGAGTTACCTGAGCCAATACATAAAATAAACACAAAAATCCAACTTTTTCAACAGTATTTGGTTATTGTCAAAGGGGTTCTATTCATTATTATGATAGCAGGTCATCCTAATTAATTGATGATAAGATTCATCATTCATGTAAGAGAAGGGACTAAGAGCTTTTTATCTCTAAACTATGCCAAGTTGCCAACCACTGAAAAGGAACTTAAAACCATACCATGACTATGTGACCCACGGCTAAGAAGTAAGAACAAGAACGGGCCCAAGCAAATACAAATCAAGAACAGAAAGATAGGTTTCAGACTACCCTTTGTTGGTTGATAATTCATTAGCACATTTTCATTCCTTTTGGAAAGCGAGTTGCTTACTTATAAAAAGAGATAAGACTATGGATTAAAGAGTTAGTTTATGGGTTATCAAAGAGTTGTGAATGAAAAATCTTATTAACTTAGCAAAGGAAAGGTACATGCTCTGTTTATGTACACACAGACAAGAGCCAAAACTGAAACTAACAGCTATAACCGCCTAAAACAACTGACTAACTAACATGTAATCGCAGCACGTGCTAGTCACGTGATTCACTAATCTGTACAAATAAGGAGAACTAAACTACAAGTCGTTTCTGCAAAGTAAGAATAAGCTGTCTATCGTTTAGTTCTGTGTCTTCCTTTTCTTCAACTTGTCATCCTTCTCTTCCTCGACTGAACATGGCCTTTCTTGCTTGTCATTCTGATACTCCCCCTCAAGATGAAGGAGTGGTGAATAAATATTCACCATTCCCATCTTGGAAAGAAGATTAGAAAACTGATTCAAGTCCTAGCCCTTTGTCAGCAAATCTGTCAATGGACAATGTGCAGTGGCATGAACTAGTTTGATGACTTTGGCTAGAACCTTATCTCTGACAACGTGATGACCTCTATATGTTTTGTTCTCTCATGAAACATTGGATTGATCCAATATAGAGAGTAGACTGACTATCACAAAATAACAAAGCTTCTCTTTTATGGATTACTTGATTGTCCCTTGTAAAGTTGTAATTTACAACTATGTTTTTGTTGGCTTTAATTCCATGTCAAATTTGATTGTATTTTGTTCAATCATTTTCCTATATTTTTGTGGGATTTAATGTATGGTGAAGATTTGTGAAGAAAGTGAAGTTCGCGATTGGCTGGCGACTGGACAACCCATGAAAGGCCATGTGAGAAGTACATGCTAGAATCTAAACAGTTTTTGCCAGGCTGTATTTCTCGACTTAGGCCAAGTTGCAAGTGAGCCACGATACTCACTGCTTGAACCTTTTTGAAATGTGTTTTACTCATTTCTTTACTAATACTATATAAGCCCACATTAACCACGAAATTGTAAACAACTTTTTAGAGAGAAATCCCTAGCAATGCACTTGGGAGTTAGAAATTGTAAACCTATAATTATCTACACAATTTCTTTTAGTTTTCCTCTACTTCTACCTCTCCAATTACAAATCCTTGAGAGGTCCTAAGCCTAAACACTTATCTCACCCATTTTGAGTTTTGAGAGAAGATTTGGCAATGTGAGAAGCATTAGAAGAAGCCATTAAGTGGCGGAGGCAATTTGGAGCTAATTGCGGGATCTAGAGAACTAGTGAAGAAATAGCTTGGTGAAGCTCATTGGTAGTTGGAACTTGGAGGGTTCAAGTACATTAGGTAGATTAGGCTTGGAAGGTCTTTTTAATATTCATGTACTCCAACTTTATTCACTAGTGGATCAATTTCAGCTTGGAGGGCTGCAGAAAAGTTTTTCGCCGAGTACTTCAGTTTCCTCTTCGATAAAGAGTCATCACCATCCCAAAGAATTATTTGCTATGAATGCAACGAGCATGGGCATTTGAAGAGGGAGTGTCCGAACTATTTGAGAGGGAAAGGTAAGGTGCTAACAACCATCCTTAATAATTCTGAGAGCTTAAGCTCAGATTCAGATGATAACTATAATGGTGATGGTAACAATTCTGCTTTTATGGAAATCACCTCCGTGGACTCAAAGGAAGATTTAAGAGAATTGAATGAGGAACTTGGTGAGCACATCAATGTTGAAGAAAATGAAGCTACCAATGATGAGGAAGAATATCTTGATGAAGGTGATTGTAAGCTTCAAGTTGTTTATGATGCATTGCTTGAGGATTGTGGCAAGTATGCTAAAGTAGCAAAGAGTGCGGTAGAAGATGAAGAGAATTGAAGAAAACCACAAATCCACTCTTATGCAACTTAAGGATGCCAAATGTGAAGTCGAGAATTTGAGAGGGGAGTTGCTGAATGCTTATTCAAAGATCAACTTTCTCGAACCAGAGGTGATCCAAGCTAATGCTAAGGTAGAGTGCATCACAACCAAGAAGCTTGACAACATACTTTCATCTCAAAAGGCTTTTTTAGACAAAGCCAGATTAGGTTTCACTAGTGAAGGAAGTTCAAGTGAAGAATCGTGAAGGGAGATGAAATTTGTATTGGCAAAGGTTGTGGAGAAGCCCAAGGTTAAGACTCCTATTGTTGAGAAGAAAGCCATTGTGGCAAAATCTGAGGCAAAAGGAAAGTCATTGCCTAAGAATCAAAGGGCATCTCAAGCGAAGCATTTTTGCCATCACTGTGGTATTTGTGGGCATACAAAACCAAATTGCTTCAAGCTTCACGCTCTCAAAAGAGCCAATCTTAGCATGCTTAAGGAAGTGAAAAAGGAATGCCAAGAGGAAAGCAAGCTAAGGAAGAAAATGGAGGACAACTCATTGGAGATATCATGGAAATGCTTAAGAACACATCAGCATGACTAGCTAGCTTTTCCCCAAGGTTTGAGAGTTATGTTGCACGTACCCTTTGTGGACACAAGGTGTCTCGGAGTTGCCACCTAGTTTTTGCAATGGTCTAGGAACCGTATATATAACATCCTTTTGTGGAAGGACCTTTGATCTTACTACCAAAGTATAGGTTCGGAGTTTAGGTATACACTTGGGAAGTGGTTAGGCACCCTCTTAGGAAGTGGTTAGGCACCCAAGATCGCCCCACCCTAAGGTTGGCCTCTCATTGTTATGTCTCATGTCTGAACCCTATTAAAAACTAATTCAACATTTGCATTCCAAACTCACACACACTAACAAGCATTTAACATACAAACATGGCATCTTTATCCCTAAACAAGCATACTTATCTATCCATAAAGCAAAGAAAGAGCTAAGCACATATAAGACACCCTAGCATATGAAACCCTATCATATATCAAACAAAATAGCCACCTAAACATGGAAACAAGGATATCATCATCAAATCATGGAAACCTTTATGTTCAATACCATACAAACATGTTCATCATAAGAAATGTGCGTTCATGTGAAAAGATGACTTATCTTTACTTACCTTGCAGCACCTCAGCACCTATAGCATCATGAATGGACATGGGAATGCATGTTTTATGGCATTAAAAAGCATGTTAAAGACAAATAAGCATACAAGACAGAGGCACAAGTACGTATAGACATATGACAAGGCTTTAAAAAGAGACAAAACATGTGAAACAAACAAACCAAACAACATAAGAAATCTAGATTAGGGTTTCTACGTAAGTACCTGCTTACACATTCTTATGGCATGTGTGCGTGGGACTTGCTCAAAACCCTAACGTAACACGAAACAGAAAATAGAGCACAAACATAAAAACCCTAATTCTAACAACCTAGCATGCTCAGAACATACACAGAACTATAAACTAACCTAGGCAAACATGCATAAACATAAACCATGCCAAAAAACAAGATTAAAATATAAAAAGGAAAAGTAGAAAATAAATAGAAAAAGTTGAAGCTTGATACCTTAAAAAGGAGTTCCCAAGATTTGATTTTGATCATTCCCCTTAATCAAATCTATCATAGTAAATAAACGCGTGATTAGTAATCTTAAACTCAAAAAGGATTGGGGCCGAAATAGATCCAAATCAAATAAAATTGACTTGAGGGTGTTTTGTGAAAAACTCCCTTTTAATTCATTATTTTCTAGTGAATCCTAGATTTTTCCTATGGGATTTCTGTGTGTTTTGAAAATGTACAATGTAAGGCTTTTTATAGTGAAAAATGGGGTTTGGAGCGACTCCTAGATGATGTGGAATTCATTCTAAACCACAACCATTATTGTAGAAAACTTGCCTTTTTTATGCTTCTAAAATATTAGCTGCGTATGCAAGAATGTGCCTGCGTACACATGCTTTGGCCCACATACGCAGGCCGCTGCCCACATGCATGAGTCGCGGGCCACTTTGGTCATTTTATTTTCAAAAATAAATTTTTGCTCATTTAAAAGGTTATACTTTCCATTTTAACACTCCTTAAGTCAATTTGATATTTAATTGGGCTCTAAACTGGCCTTAGGCCTTAAAGTTTGAGCATCATTAAGGAACGGGGCCTAAGTCGTAAGTGGTACAAAATGCGATGTCTATAAATGCCCCTCTTTTGATTTGTGAGTTTTGCTAACAAAATCAAAAGAATAAGAGACAAAAAATTTTTGTTTCGATGTACAGCTCGGGCCTAATCCACGCACACGACATACATCATGCATACATGGGGTGGGGTGCTGTTAAGATTAATGCCCTTAAATCCTATTGTAATATGCCATGTATGATATTATGTATGACATTATGTATTAAATGATGTATGACTTAATATTGTGATTAATAAAATTGCTTTATTCTTATCTAAAATGATGGAAACATGAATATTTGGACATTATCATATAGTCCATAAGATGCATAGTATGTGATTTATGCGATTTAGTCACAGAAGATATAGATCACAAGTTCTTTGTAAACTCAGAATTTTGTTTCGCAGTCAGTGATGAAATTGGGTATTTCATCCGCGAAGACTATAACATATTAACTAAGATGATTTGTCTTGATCATGGAAGTGGAGACTTCTAGTTGATATGTTGATATGCTTTAAGAGTTAAGACATATTAAACTGGACCGTTGTGAGATTTATTATTCTCCTAACGACTTTCGAATGAATAATAAATCTCACGACTTATATTTACATGAACTCTTAATCCTAAGAGAATAATGGACCTGATCATGAAGTGTAGGTTTCTTTGATATATCAAGAGTGAGATCTAAAGCATTGGTCAAAACCTCAGTATGTTGGGCAGCCACATTTAGTATTGATGGAACATATATTCTCAAGATGAAATTCATAGTCTCTTAACGGAGATATAAAATATTCCCTTGAGTTTAATTTAATGGGTTCAGTTATTGAGAGATTTAGGCCTAACCACTTTAGTAAGACTAAAGTATATATTTATGAAATTAGATTTCATAAATATATGATGAATAACTTTAAAAAGGATTAAACTGAGTACTCAGGGATTAAGATGTAGTAATTCACAAAGTGGCAGTTTACATTCATGACTTTGTATTATTATGAATATTTTATGAAGAGGTTGCATATGCAATAAAGTCTTGGAAAATAATTTATTGATAAGACCTAGAGTGTAATTATATTTATATAGTAGTATTAAATATAATTAATGGTAACTTTGGACTTGTCAAGAGTTGATAGAAAAGTCCAAGGTCCATTGGAGCTAGAGTCTTATTTGTTCCCTTTTGGTCCCACTCCAAGCCACACATTAAAGCTCAATTGAGAAGGCTCAAAAGGCTAACCCAATTAAATAATCAGTTATGTGGAGAGAAACATACAGAATTTTATAAATATGAAATGGTTTGTATGTTGGTGTAAGAGAGACTCCTTCATATGCTCTATAAAACATACACATATAATTGATTGAGAGACTACACATCTTGGGCATTAAGTGGAATTAGAGTGAAGATTAAAAGTTTTCCCAAGTGCTTTTCATCTTCAGTTTTAAAATTCACCATACCAAGGTACACTCTCTTGATTCTATATTCTAAAACTTACATAGTGCATGTTATTAATTGCGAATGAAGTAGATCCGTTAATTTTTCACTGCGTATGTTTTGTTTACGATACAAACCAATTATTTCCAACAGGTGCAACTCTAAAGAGAAGCGTATGATTGGTATGTTCGAAGTCCCACCTTTGTTACTCGGGAAACAAGCAACGACAGGTTCACTATCCTAGAACTTGTTTTGCCACTTGCAAGCAAATGGCAAGTGGCTCGCTATCCTAAAGTCACTTAAAAACAAACAAACAAGGGCACTTTTCAAGCTAACCCCAACAAACAGCAAAAGGATATATAGTCTTTGCGGCGTCCATCTGGGGCTCTTGCCTCAAACTTCTCTAGGAGACTTGTTCTTCTCATCTTCTTCACTTCTTTCTCTACCTTTTTCGGTAAGGCTCTTGCCTCGGGTTAACCTTGGTATCTTTCTCTATCTCTATCTCTACCTTTTTCTATCATGCCTACATGTTCAATTCTTATAGGATATGTGCATGAATAGTCTTGATTGTTGGATCCACTAGGGATGATGAAAACTCACGAAGGAGTAGGTGTGCATGAGGAGGAATCTTCTACCTCCTTCATGACTTGGTTGGGGATGAGAAACTCACTAAGGAGTAGTAGGAATGGACTTGCTAACGAGTAGTGTAGATTTGTGATCCACTAGGGAAGAATCTTCTACTTCTTTCAAGGTTTGCTAAGGACTTTAAGGAAAAATCTTTTGATTCCTCACCAGGGATTTTTTAGGTGTATTGGACTCACTGTGGAAGAATCTTTTGCTTCCCCACTGGGAATCACTTTAATGTGCTTAGGTCCATCGGGGAAGAATCCTCTGCTTCCTCCATAAGGATGATGTTCTTGATATACTTGAATTATTGAGGAAGAGTCTTTTGCTTCCTTTATGGGGATAATGCTTGAGATGTTTGAACTATTGAGGAAGAATCTTTTGCTTCCCTACTAGGGATAGTGTTCTTGGTATGCTTGAACCATTGAGGGAGAATCATCTGCTTCCTTCATGGGGATGACGTTTTTGAATTTATGTGATCTGCTTGAAATGGTTTTGGAATGTACTTGCTTAATTGGGAGAAGAATCTTTTGCTTACTTTACCACTCACTAGGGAGTTCTTTGATGATTTTGTGCCTAATTAGGGCAATCTTGAGATGTTCTTTTTTGAAAGAATGATTTTTTTTTTTAACTGTTCATGACTAAACTACATGTAGTTTAGTGGTGAGGCCTAAACTACATGCAGTTGAGCCATCAGATGTGTTCCTGCCTTTTCATTTTCTCCAACGGTTACCAATCGTTTCTTTTTCTTCTTCATTCTTTTCATCTTCCTCATCTCTTCACATTCTCCGTAACTCCTCTTTTCTTCTCTCTACAAAAACCTCCCTCTCCTCTATTTTCCTTTCACTTTTTGACTCTCTCAAACTCTCAAAGTCCCTCATTCTCTCATTTTCTCTCCAAACGCTTTTCATCTCCTCCAATGGTACCTAGGCCAAGAAAACCTCCTATGTCCTTTCCTCTGATGCATTCCACCTCACCCGTTGGAGTGGGGCAACGAGGTTGATGGGGTCTCCACCGTTGACATATCGGCCAGAGAATCACATTTCCATGGCTGAATCTTAAATTTTCAAATTTTTTCTCATTTTCAAGTTCCTTTCTGATCTTCTGTTTTAGTGTGTTTTTGGTCATGTAAATGCTTGAGTTTTGCTATGGGATGGGTTTTGATGAAGACCTAACACATTAGTAGGGGTAGGAACATGTTTAGGATTGATTTTGGATGATGTTTGCTTGTAAATGTTGAAGAATTGCTTCTGTCTGTGCTTCTACACTTGTGGGCTCGGGCTTGCATATGCAACTTACATTCATGCGTATGCAACTCTATCCTTGTGTACACAGGTTTGTTCTTGAGGTTCTGTGTACGCGAGGATGGGCCTACATACGTGGGATCTTGCCTGTGTACTTGGGCTTTGACTCACATACGTGTGACGCCTGTCAAAAGCCCTATTCTACCCATTTTCACTCCTTTTTCAACCGTTTTACTTCCATATGCAATCCTAACACTCCTTTTTATCATTTTTGCACCTGAATATCACTGTATTCATTTTTTCTCTTCATTCTTGCGTTGAAAACATCATTTTCCATCATTTTTTCTTAAATCAAGAATCTAATGTTGTATCCCATTTTTGCAGTCATCATCCCCATATACTAGTAGGGGAAGTACTAATAAGGTGGTGGAATGGTACAACCTTCTCACCCTTAAAACCAGGGCCTACATTCGGGAAGCGGGCTTCAAGCCCATCATTGGTGTCCTTCTGGAAAGATCTGCAATCACCACTGTGGTGCAGTGCCTCATTGAGAGGTGGTGGGATACTACCCACACCTTTCATGTTGCTGAGCAAGAGATGACAATGACTCCCTACAACTTCTACCACATGATCACCCTTATCTTTGAAGGGGCCATTATCAATCTGGATGGTGTGTCGGGCATCTAGCTAGGTCTCGACATGTTGGAGAGAAAGTACTTTACTAAAACTATGTGCTACTTCGACTTGGTGTCAAACCACATGCATCTCCCATAGAGGACTACGGAGGAACATGTCCATATGGCTAAGGCCTTCCTTCTTAACTTGTTGGGGGCTTACCTCTTTGCCAATGGTGGGCGAACGGTGTCCTTGAGGCGGTTGACCCTCTTCCAGGACTTTGAAGAAGCATAAAGGGCTAATTAGGGGTAGGCATGTCTTGCCTATCTTTACTCTACCATCAACACTCTCAACCGAGGCAACTTGCAACATCTTATGGGGCTTTGGAAGCTCCTTGAGGTTAGTTCTCTTTCCATTTCTTGCATTTTTATTTGTAGCTTGTAGTCTTGCAAACTATACTATCTTGAAAACTGTCATCTTGCATCTGTCATCTTGCAAACTGTCATCTTGCATCAAACATGTGGCTCGTGCTTCTTTTTACAGCAATGGGTGGTTTTGTATAGCCTCATAACCCAAGCACTGACCTAATTTTGAGGGAGTTTCCTTGAGTGAGGGCCCACCTTGCTAGGTCGACTTCTAATAAGGTAAGTTCAAGAGTTCAGTCTTTCATGCTTCTTAATGAATTTTCCTTAAGATATTCTTCTTCTAACCTTATGTCATTATAGGTTAATTGGGCTCCATGGGCCAGCCAGCCTCTTCCTACTTCTCAAGACTTAGAGCCTATCACTCTTAACACTTCAGAGATCACCTAACCCTTTGAAAGGGCAGGCTTGAAGGCGCTATATCTGGTGGAAAGGGGGCAGTGCCAGTTGGTGGGTAGGGATAGTCTGATGGACCTTCCTGAGTTTATACTTGCCCCCACACTCCATGACTGTTGCTGAGTACCACTCATAAAGGAATGGAGTTTCCTATGCCGGACAACTTCTCTAGGGGTTGGACTATAAGGAGTTCAACATTACTCACCTTATGCCTTCCCTTACTACTCGGGTATGTGCTCACTTTCTTCTTCTTCTTTTCCTTGTGTTTTTCATGACTTCTAATGGTTGAAAACAGTAATAGGAGAAGCCTAATGCCATTGAACTCATTGGCCCTCCACACCTTCCTTGGAGGGTCTATGCCTATGGCTTTGATGGCTTTTCTCGGGAGCGTGCTATGCCCCATAATCCTAATGTCATAGGCTATCATTTTCCTCCCAACACTCGGGTGGTGAGTTCTTTCTTCCCTTTGCTCTTTCTCTTTTTTCCAATTCTCTCTTTTTTCTTTTTTCTTTTTCCAGTCACTAACCCTTCTTACTTTGAATTGCAACCCACTATCCAAAAGCATGAGAAGTTGGTATGGCTGGCTAAATCTCAAGTTGGGGGTGACCAACTATTCAAGGAATCTGTACGGTCCTAGAGGAGTGGCCTACCTAGGAGGTGGTGATGATGGTGATGATGATAACAGTGGTGAAGAGGATTCGGAGGTGACTCCTAGCTACCATCCAAGGAAGAGACGACACAATTGATTACCTACAATTCAAGATATAGGCATACAACACACAGTTTTCTTTTTTCTTTTATTTTTTTTCATCTCCTTTAGCAAACATTTGGATTTAAGTTTGAGACAAAGGATTTTATTTAAGAATATCTTTTTACATTTATGCTTTTGATTGGAATTTAGCATTTATTTTACAAGATATGTGATGAATTGTATGTTTCTATGCAACTTTGTTTCTTGATGCTTGAAATCTTGTGCTTGGAATGTCTCTTGAATGATCCTTTGGGTAGTAGGAATGTTTTGGAGTGAAAAACTCTACTCAAAACGGGGGAGAATAGGCTTTTGCCAAGCGTTGTGTGTACGTGGGGATGGGCCTACGTACGCATCTTTGACTCTACATACTCTAGTTGATCTTGCATACATGGGCCACGAATCAGTAAAACCCTAACTGACTTACTTAAGTATAAAAGTAGCTGTTTGAGTCCGAAACCCTTACCAATGTATTTTCAACCTAGAAAGCCCCTTTTTGAGGTCCCCCAATGGCAAAGAACTCTCATCTTAATGTTTCAACTTGGATTAGGAGGCTTGGTCCCGATTTCAAGGATTCCATCGCCCCCTATGTTTTTTCTCGTATCTTTCCCAATCACCAAATTAAGGTGGATGAGCTTTTCCTTCATGCTGTTACCAATTATTAGGTTCCTTCTCGGCATGTATTCTACTTCAAGGGAATAGAATTATGCTCCACTATTGAAGAGTTTGGTGCTATCATGGGTGAATCGGAGATTGATGATCTCATCTTCCCTACCATAGGTGGGGATCTTCCTTCTTTGCTGTAAGTTGTGTTGGATGTCCTTGCTATCACGGCAAATAGGTGGTGTGTTTTTGGCAAGCTCAACCTTAGGTTGGTTTTTGAGTACTTTTCGGTCGGCCATTCTTAAGGGTGAAAGGCCATGCTCATACTTTCTTCGTACCTTTTGCTTAGGTGCCCTTGAAAGGTATTTCTTGGTCCAAAAGTTATATTGTGGACCTCCAGATGTGCATGGGGGCTTATGAGCTAAAGAGAGGTAATTTGGTGGGCTTGATCTTGGCGGAAACCCTCAATGGTCTATATGCCTTTCATAGGAAGGAAGAAAGCTTTTTTGCGGGAAGTCCTCTTTTTCTTCAAGTATAATCCCTAACTTTTGTCTAGGTTCTCAACCTAGTGGAATTCCTTTAATTTTGCATGGATTGACTTTCAGTTTTCAACCCATCGAGGCACCTTATATCATCTTTCATCATTTCTTTATTTTTTCGCACTCATGCTCTCCATTTTTCTTCCTTCCTCTTCTCTTTCCTTTTCTTTTTTGCTCTCTCTTCCTTCTTTTTTTTTCCCCCCAAATATGGCTTCAAGAGATGCTTTGGTTGCTTCAACCCCCTACTATGCCCCTCAACACCTACCCTTTTAGGCATCTTAGGGATCGTCGGCTTCATCAACATGATATGAGCTTTGAGGCATACATGAAGCTTATGGGTCACCTCAAGGAGACCGACATTGAGTAGGTTGTGGAGTGGTGGCACATCTCAATTATGGTTCATAGTTGCTACAAAGATCGCTATGTGCCTTTGGTTGGATTTCGTTGCTGCTCATGCTAGTCGTATCTCATGGTAGTTTGGAGAATGCCAAAGGGCTCTTAATGATGAAGGTTCCTTCCACACCGAGGTGTTCACTAATAGGATCTTTGGCAAGATCAGTGAGGTTTGGCTACACCGTAGGGTGACGAAAGGCATTGCTCCTCCTCAATACATCTACCCCACTGTGAGGTACAAGAAATGGTTGGAGGATGACATGAAGTGGATTTTGAGGGATGAGAAAGCTTACATGAGGTCTAGCAAGAAAGCAAGGAGGACTGAGTGACCACCCTGATATGCGCCATATTTTACTTTTTTGCACTTTTGTAATTCTCATATTCTTATTTTTGAATTTAATAAAGGATTGGAATGTTCCAAATCCCCTATAAAAACAATCTTATTATCTTTTAATTTGAGCAATGAGAGAATCTTTTTTATTATCTTTGCTTATTGTCATCTCATTTTTCTTTTCTTTTCTTTTTCCCTTGCCATGTAATTTTTGTCCATGACGTCCCTTCGGGAATTTTCTCCATGCCCATGTTCTTTTCCCCTAACTTTTGCCTAGATCGCCCTTTCGGGGTTTTTAATCTAGCAGGGTTCTTTTGCCTAGGTTGCCCTTTTGGGTTTTCAACCTAGCAGGCTTTTTTTTTCTTTTTCTTTTTAAATGTGGTATTTTCGGAGTCCATCCATGTTAATTGGCCAAAGCATCTCTTCCCATCCAAATCTGTGATTCTTATAGCACCTCCAGACATGATCTTCTTAATGAAAAAAGGCCTAGACCACCTTGGTTTCATCTTTCCTCTTGGATCAAAAGTTTCATCATTAAGCACCTTTAGGACCAATCCCTTTCTTTAAGGTTTCTCGGTTTAACTTTCTTGTTTAATGCTCTAGCAATCCTTTTTTAGTACCCTTGTGCGTGATATTGAGCCCAAGCCCTCTTCTTATCTATCAAAGCCAATTGTTCATATCTCGCCTTAGCCTAATCCTCTTCTAGGACCTTGGTTTCCACTGGCACTCTCAAAGATTGTATCTCCATTTTAATAGGAAGCACCACCTCACTATCATAAACCAAAGAGTAAGGTGTTGCCCTAATCGATGCACGGATAGAAGTTATATAACCCTATAAAGCAAACGGAAGCTTTTTGGCCCAATCTTTGTATGTCACTATCATCTTAGCTAGGATGTTCTTCACATTCTTATTAGCTGCTTCTATAGCCCCATTAGTTTGTGGTCGATATAGTGAAGACTTGTGATGTTCAATGTCATATTCTTTCATAACCTTTGGACTTCACCCTCAAAGTGGGAACTATTATTGGAGATGATCTCTTAGGGTACCCCAAATTAACATATGATGTTGTTTTCTAAGAAACGAGCCATATGCTTAACCTTCAACACGGAGTAGGAAGCTACCTCCACCCACTTGGTGAAATAGTCAATTGCCATTTTAATGTATTCATGCCCATTTGAAGCCTATGCAGCTCACTAGGTGTACATGGTTCAAGTTGGCGTGTGTTTAACAATCATGGCAACTCTTCACATAATCCACATAATCGGTCTCCATCATATTCCAATAGTATCTTATCCTTAGGATTTTCTTGGCTAACATTCTTCCATTCATATGAGGGCCACAAATCCCTTGATGAACTTCTTCCATTACCCTCTTGACTTCTTTCTCCTTCAAGCAACGAAGGTCTATACCATCGTAGGACCTTCTATAAAGTTGTCCTCCACATAGGATGTATTATGTTGCCATCATCCTAATGGAACAACGTTTTCTCTTATCGGCAACATCCGGATATGCCCCTAGTTCCAAGAACTTCACAATGTCATAGTACCATGGAACTTTCTCTTCCTCTATGGTCAATACAAAAGCTTCGATCCTCCCTTTGTGTACTTCCTCATATCTTTGCTCGATCTCAAAGGGTTGTGTCCATGCTCCCTTGGGTACTCAATTTTGTCAAAGGTCTTGGTCAAGTCAAGTCCTCCAAGTATTGTTGATAAGGCTTCAACTGTTCCTCCTTCACCTTCCATAAATTTTGCACTTGGGCTATAATAAAAGTTGAATCTCTATAGACTTCGGCATCTTTTGCCCTCAATTCTCAAAGAGCTTCCATTCTAGCAAAACAAGCCTCATATTCAGCCATGCTATTTGTAGCTTCAAAGTTCAACTTGATTGCTAAAGGTATGTGAGAATCCTCGAGAGTAATCAAGAGTACCCCTATCCTATTCCCATATTGGTTTACGGCTCCGTCAGAGTACATCTTCCATGTCCCTAACCCCACATTCAAAACGTCCTCATCTGGAAAGTCTTCTGATAGGCCAAAAACGTATTGACCCCTTGTGATAAATTAATTTATTAATTAGCCAAGTTTATTAATTAATCAAATTAACATGCAAACACATGGTAGCACAAACAAATCACCAATTAAACTAAGTATGCACCGGAAAATAAATTGACACGGTGATTTTTTTACGAATGGGGAAAACCTACACAGCAAAAATCCCACTGGGTGATTTTCAAGTCACCACTCCCGATAATCTACTATTATCACACCAAGTGGTTACAAGTAAAGAAATCCCAATACCTTATACCAATCTACAATTAAACCCTTACCCCAATATACAATTAGATTTGTTCTATAGTGACAATCTCTCATTGTATTGCACGGCTCCCAGTACGTTACTAACCAATTGCGTGGATCCCAGTACGTGACTTGATTCATCAACTAGAGAAGGATGTTGGCTGCAAAGTTCATCACACAATGAAGATTGAGAAAATGCTTGGTCATAAAACCCTACGGTATACAATTCACAATAAAGATGAATTAGGGCAAATTCAGTCTCCAGTCACAATTTGCATGAACAAACTTTGCCATATGCATGAGCTACCTTTGACGGCCCTTAAAACAATCCTTATATATGTTTAGGGTTGTGACAAAAGAAGGCCCAAACACATAATCCCAGATTGGATGAAAAACAATCTTGAAAAATTGAACTTCATAAATCTCGATAGATACCATATTTGTCAAGCTACTGTCGAGTCACGGGGCTGGAACAGCTCTTCAAGCTCGATGGATAACTAGCTGTCGAGCTTTAATGACAGGTACTTTCTAAGCTTGAATCTTGAACAGACTTGCATGTCTTTAACACTTGATCTTGAAATAAGATTTCTTGAAGTATTAAATATATCCTAGATCTACCCAAGTACAAGTAAAGTGCGTTTTGTCAAACGATTAGCCAATTACATAAAATAGTGACATATGTTCCTAACATGTGAATCACATATGTCCTAACAATCTCCCCCTTTGGCAATCCGTGACAAAACCATAACAAACAAATGAACATATGAGAGAAGTCATAAATCACTCAACTCATACTCACTTGTTGAATATAATAAAATTTATCCTAATACAAACTCTTGAAAAACTTTGCAAGAAGAGAGTCTATGGCAAGAAAGACTTTGACAACTTATATTTCTGAAACATTTTAAACAAAACTCATCCAGGCATCTTAGTGTGAAATAGAAATAATAGATTGCATACAAGATATAAGAAATATTTGAATAAAGAAAAAGAAGAAACAACACATGTAAGGGTAGGTGAAGGAACATGCATCAATATATAAAGAATATAAGTACAATGTATGTCAAAATGATCAAAAGACCCAAAGTACATGAACAATGTATCTAAAATAGAAAGAAAAGAAAAGATACATAATATCCTCAAAACATCCCTCAATATGCACACTCCCCCTACCAAAAATCTCCTCTGCTAACCCTCCCCCTAAGTATGACTACTCTCATAACCAAAACTACTCCCCTTTTTTGTCATGAGTGACAAAGGGTAAGAGTGTTAAGTAGACATCTCATCGGAGCTGGAAGAGTTAGCATCTCCATCTCCATCATCATCAACGTCGTCGGAGTCATCGTCCTCAGATGCCTCGGGTGGAGGAGAGGGAGACTCAATAAAGCCACCAAGGCGAGCCTGCCGTCTAGCAATACGGCCTACACAAGTGTTTACCTGACACAACTCATCAGTGAGTGCATCAAGGTGAGCATCCATGCGCTGAAGCTGCGCCATGATTGAAACAAGAGTCACACCTCCCGCTAAAGTAAAGGGAGCAAAGGTGGATGGAGCTGAAGGGGTGGAAGGAGCTACCATACCAGACTGGCTCGATCGAAACTGCACCTCGCTCCGTTTAACGGTAGCGGCATCAATGGTACACATAATGGTTAAGTGGTCAGAAGAGGGAAAAGAAACTGAAAAATGGCATAAGATCCTCGTGATAGCGGAAGGAAAGATGAGCTTATCATAGGTAGCCGTATCCCTATACACATCTATAATAGAAAGAAATAAATTTTGGGATGCTCAATAAGGGAAAGTAAAAATCGAGCACGAGGCTTTATGATAGAGTTGTAGTAAGAAAGAGGGTGCAAAACAAAAGTCATCTCAATCAGATTGGCGCTCGCAAAAAACAAAAATCATCTCGTCTTTTGACACAATCCTCAAACATTCACAGCCGGGGTAGTCAGGATGCTTTACCCTCGAGACACGGAGCACATCGGATACCAACTCCGGTGTGATCACTATGCGCATACCTTGAAAGCGAGTATGAAAAAAGAGTTACTAAATAATCAAATCCATGCATGCTGGAGTAAAACTCCTGAATCAGTACTGATGGACAAGTGACCAAGACGTCACACAGTGACTTCCAACCCCGACTGTGAATGATAGTGGGTAAGTCAGTGTCGGAGAAGTCCAACAAAATGACTCGGTGTTTCGAATGAACACCTCGTTGAGAGAAGTTATCCAAAAAGTCCTTTCGGGCATTCTCATCATGATACCGAATAGAAGAGGGGGTGGGGTTAGAAGACGAAGAAGCTCGGGAATGAATAGGGTTCTGAGACGGAACAAATTTACGTTTGGGTGCCATTAACGCACTAACGTAAACTAGAGGGAGAAGGGGGGAAGAAAGAAACAATTAGAAAAGTCCTAAAACAATTCAAATATACAAAAATATATTGAATGTAAAGGATGTATTCATGAGAATGCATGAACATGTGACATGCAAAAATAATTTCATCATGGGCTTAGCCCAATCCAAACCTACCAGCACACAATCAGTTGCACACATCTAAATGCATGACAATGTTATTATAATGCTCATGAGATGCAATGCATGAAGTTTTTAAGATCAAATCTTCAAAACCCATCCCAAAACCCCTTTGATTTTGAAAAAACCCAAATTTTGCAGAAATCCCAAAAACTTAGGTTACAAAGCATGAAATGCATTAAAATGAGGGATTAGAAACTTACCAAGTGAAGAAAAACTTGAATAAGCTTGAAGAATCCTTGAGCAATAGGTTGAATGTGAGTGAGAGAGATATGGACAGATCAAGAAAGATCGAGAAAATGAAGATCAGCTTACGAGCGCCCCTTATATAGCCCATCAGTAAATCTCAACAGATCGAGAGGTGTCAAGGATCTATCGAGCTTTAAAGGGTTCTACAAAAGCATCTATCGAGCATGTGTCCAAGGCGAAAGGAAGCTTGATGGATTGACGATCTGTCGAGGAGCTATCAAGGGGACAAAAACTTTCTCGATTGATCCACTTAGCTATCGAGAGGTGTTGAGATTGCGATAAAAATCAACTAAAGAGCTCAACAGATAAGCCAGGTATCGAGAGGTGTCGAGGATCTCTCGAGGATGCTTTAAAACAGTTTTTCAAGAAAGGAAAAACACAGATATGAATGCAATCAAGCATGCAACTCAACCAATGATCCAAACAACATTTTGAACTCTTAAAATCATCTCTCAACCAAAAGTTTAAGCACACAGATTCCAAAACACACACACACACACACACACTAAACAAGTCTAAAAATTTTATATTTCAAAAATAAGTCAGGACAGTTTAGTGAGCATACATTAACAAAAGTAAACCTAGTGATGGCCAAATCACATTGTACCTACACATGTATTAAGAGTAGCAAAGAATGTTGCGATAAAAATCAACTGAAGAGCTCGACAGATAAGCCAGGTATCCAGAGGTGTCGAGGATCTATCGAGGTTACTTTAAAACAGTTTTTTAAGAAAGGAAAAACATAAATATGAATGCAATCAGGCATGCAACTCAACCAATGATCCAAACAACATTTTGAACTCTTAAAATCATCTCTCAACCAAAAGTTTAAGCACATAGATCCCAAAACACACACACGCACGCACGCACACACACACACACACACACACACACACACACACACACACACCAAAAAAGTCTAACCAATTTTATATTTCAAAAATAATTCAAGACAGTTTAGTGAACATACATTAACACAAATAAACCTGGTGATGACCAAAGTACATCGTACCCGCACATGTATCAAGAGTAGCAAAGAATGTTGCGTGTTGTGTGTGAAGAACATCACAAGATTGCATAAGTGTATACATGTTATGACGATTTGAGATTTGAGAAAATCACTTTAACTCACACACAATCATAACTGTTTGATGGGGACTATCACCTTCGAGGTACATCCTATAACTCCCACATCTCCTAGAATACATGCTTACAATCATATATAAAGCATTTTAATCTTTTTGCTTTTATTTTTCTTTGCTTATATTTCTTTTTATTAAGCATATCATGCATGGGCATGTAAGAGAGAGAAAAGAAATACCCATTTATGTTAAGTTTTTGACATTACACTTTTGCTATACCGAAGCATACATATGTCATTTTATGATTGGCGGGCAGCAATGGTGAGATTGTTATTTTTGCCTTTCTCTTAGGATTTTCTAGTCCTACCCATCAAAAAGAGTGATACGAGTGTTAAGTACAAGAGATTACTTAATCTTACTCATCACAAACACGAGCCACAAAGCTCACTTGCTTAGTTGTGCATAGAGATGCTCATCTAAACTTCAAATGATACAAAGTTTAAAAAAATTTGTTTCAATGGCCATCCAAGGTACACAAGTCCCAATGTATATATACACACACACTGTTTTTGTATTTTTCTGATTTTTCAAATTTGTTTTTATATGAAAAAAACAAAACAAAGAAAAACTAAATAACCAAACAAAAACATGTTAAACAAAACAAAGCAATGCATAAAACTAGACTGACTCAAAACTTAAAAGCAAAACACACAAGTAGTGCAAACAAAAACAAGAAGGGGAGACAGAGAAAAAAATGATAGAATCACTTTGTTCCTTTTTTCTTCCACACCTTGGAAGAACCTTCCTTTTGAGTGAACCCTTGAACCAGTGGCGAGGGAGAAGAATTAAAACCACTCAAGTTTGAAAGGAACATGAGGGCTTTGAGAAGATCTCCAAAGGGAGCAAAAGAAGGTGGAAACTGATTCATGTTTCCTGATGCAATCATGCCGTTGCTCTGTTGAGTGGCTAACCACTTATAGCAATTTGGTCGAGTATGACCGGCTGCTCCACAGTGATGACAAAGATGCTGCTTCTTCTGTTTAGGCTTTTGAGAGTTAGCCTTCTTAGTCCTAGGGTTTTTAGCTTCTCTCTTATCTTGCTTAGGGGGTGCTCCTAAGATAGATTTACCCTTGTCTATGTTCTTACTAGCTAAAACAGTTTTGACAATAGTGTTCTCAATTTCAATATTATTACTAGAAGGAACAAAAATAGTAGTACTAATAGAAGCAATACTAGGAGAAGGGAAATCATACTCTAAACTGGTTCAATCTAAAGTAGATTTCTGAGCATCTTGTCAAGCTTTGCACTTGAAGTCTTCTCCAATTGAGCTCTGACTTGAAACAGCTCCACTTCAAGTTTCTTTGTCTTCTCTACCAAGAAATTGTTCTCAAACCTAAGTGCTCCAATAGTCTGATTAGCTTTACCAAACTTTGTTGAGAGTTCTTCATGTTCGAGCTCCACATCACTGAGCTTCTTGGTGGCCAACCTATACAACTTCTCATGCTTTTTCGAGACCTTGTATAACTTTGCATAGGCAATATGGATATCATCTTGTTCATCCATATTTTCAAACTTTGACTCAACCAAGCCTTCTTCTTTATCCACATCTTCTATAATCCCCTCAATAGGATTGACTATGGCAGTGAAGGCATCTAGGATTCTGTCATCCTCATTGTTGGAATCATCCTCAAGCTCGATGTCGATCAATGTAACAGCAAGTGCCTTACTCTTCCTAATGGTCTTGAGATAAGTGGGGCACTCCTGTTTCATATGTCTGAAGCCTTGACACCTAAAGCACTTTGGTCCTAAAGGAACAGTATACTAACCCCCATCCCTTGAATCCTTCTTTCCTTTGTCTTGACTCTTAGACTGAGAAGAACTTGATTGTTTGCAATCCTTGTCGAAGCCCTTTGCATTAGCATTCTTTATGAACTTCTTGAATTGCTTTGTAATGTAGGACTTCATCTTAGAATCCTCATCATCTGAAGACTTATCAGTATCACTGCTCTTGGCCTTCAGTGCCATGCTCTTGCTCTTGCTCGACTTCTCGATCCTAGACAAACCCAACTCATAGGTCTGCAGATTGCCAACTAGCTCTGTCAAAGGGATTTTGTTAATATTTTTTGACTCCTCAATGGCAGTGATCTTGGCATGGAATCTCTCGGGTAGAGATCTGAGCACCTTTTTTACAATCTTGGGTTCAGGAATGGTTTCCCTAAGATTAAAAGCTGAGTTCATTATGTCCTTGAGCTTAGCATAGAACTTATCAAATGACTCATCCTCCTCCATCTTGATCTCTTCAAAGCTTGTAGTGAGCCTCTGAAGCTTTGAATCCTAGACAGCCTTGGTTCCCTCATAGGTTGTTTGAAGAATGGTCCATGCTTCCTTGGCAGTTTTAGTGAAGGATATCTTCTTAAACTCCTCATTGGTGATCGCACTGAATAAGGCATTCAATGCTCTGCTGTTAAAGTTTCCCGCCTTGATCTTAGCATCATCCCAATTGATCGGTGCTTACTTTGGCTTGGTCCAGCCAATCTCTACAACTTGCTATACCTTTTCATCTAGAGACTGCAAGAAAGCTCTCATGCGTACTTTTCAGTATGCATAGTTAGTGCTATCAAATAAAGGAGGTATGATAAGAGACTGTCATCTACCCATGACAAACAGGGGTCAATGGATCAACACAACAAAGATTAATTCTAATCAGAGTGTGCCTGCTCTGATACCACTTGATAGGCCAAAAACATATTGACCCCTTGTGATGACGTAATTGATTAATTAGCCAAATTTATTAATTAATCAAATTAACATGCAAATGCGTGGTAGCACAAACAAATCACCAATTAAACCAAGTATGTAGTGGAAAATAAATTGATGCCGTGATTTGTTTTCAAATGGGGAAAACCTACACGGCAAAAACCCCACCGGATGATTTTAAGGTTACCACTCCCACCGAGAATCCACTATTATCACAACAAGCGGTTATAAGTAAAGGAATTCCAATACCTTATACCAACCTACAGTTGAACCTTTACTCCAATGCACAATTGAACTTGTTCTGTAGTGACAATCTCTCCTTGTATTGCACGGCTCCTAGAACATGATTAACCAATTGCGGGGATCCTAGTACGCGACTTGATTCACCAACTTGAGAAGGATGTTGGCTGCAAAGTTCTTCAGTTCATCACACGATGAAGATTGAGATGATGCTTGGTCACAAAACCCTACGGTGTACAAACACAGTAGCTTCTTCAAGAGAAAAATGAATTAGGGAAAATTTAGTCTCCGATCACAATTTGCATGAACAAACTTTGCCACATGCACGAGCTACCTTCGATGGCCCTTAAAACAATCCTTGTATATGTTTAGGGTTGTGAGAAAAGAAGGCCCAAACACATAATCCCGGATTGTATGAAAAACAGTCCTGAAAAACTGAACTTCATAAATCTGGATAGATACCCTATCTGTTGAGCTACTGTTGAGCCACGGGGTTGGAACAGCTCTTTAAGCTCGATGGATAGTTAGCTGTCGAGCTTTAATGAAAGGCACTTTCTCGGCTTGAATCTTGGACAAACTTGCATGGCTTTAACACTTGATCTTGAAACAAGATTTTCTGAAATTTTAAACACATCCTAGATCTACCCAAGTACAAGTAAAGTGCGTTTTGTCAAAGGATTAGTCAATTACATAAAATAGTAACATATGTTCCTAACATGTGAATCACATGTCCTAACATCTTCTTTACTATCTTCCCCCACTATAGGATTCTTGGCACAAAAGTCTGACACGACACTTCCTTTGATAGTTTTTCTAGCCACATACTTCAAATTGAATTCTACCAACAAGATCAACCATCTTGACAATCTTCCACTCAAAGCGGGTTTCTCAAAAAGATACTTCAATGGGTCCATTTTTACTACCACCCATATTTGGAAGGGTAAAATGATATGTCTTAATTTTTGTACAGCCCAAACAAGTGCAAAGCATGACTTTTCTATGGGAGTGTACCTAGTCTCATAATTATGAAACCTCTTACTCAATTAGTATATGGCGCTCTCATCTTTCTCATCGTCTTCTTGTGCAAGCATACTTCCAACCGCATCCCCTTTGATGGAGAGGTATAGGAGTAAGGGTTTTCCATACTGTTGTGGCACTAGGATAGGTGGGTGGAGGAGATATTCCTTTATAAGTTCAAAGGCTTTTGGCACTCATCGTTCCATGTATGTGGTTCATTCTTCCTTAGAAGTTTAAAGATGGGTTCACAAGTGGAAGTGAGCTTGGTAATGAATCAACTAATGTATTGTAATTGACCCAAGAAACCTTTTATCTCTTTCTCACTTTTGGGCGAAGGCATCTCTAGTATGTCTTTGATCTTGGATGGGTCAACTTCTATCCCTCTATCACTTATTAGGAAGCCTAGCAATTGTTCGGCGGTTACTCCAAAGGTACACTTTTGTGGGTTCAATCTCAAATCTATACTCTTTAATTCTCGAAGAACTTCCTCAAGTTTACGGCATGACTTTCCCTATCCTTGGATTTCATTATCATATCATTGACATACACCTCCACCTCATTATGCATCATATCATGTAACAAGGTTGTGGCTATCCTTTTGTAGGTTGCCCCGACATTTTGAGGCCAAACGGCATCACCCTGTAATAATAGATTCCCTATTCAGTAGTGAAAGTGGTTTTGGTTATGTCTTTGGGAGCCATCTTGATTTGGTTGTACCTCAAAAGGCCATCCATGAAATACATCAAGGCACTTTTAGCCATGTTATCCACCAAGACATCAATGTGAGGGAGAGGAAAGTCATCCTTAAGGCATGCCTTGTTCAAGTCCATAAAATCCACATACATCCTCAACTTCCCATCTGTTTTGGGTACTGGCATGACATTGGTTGTCCATTCAGCTTGGTATACAGGTTTGATGAACCCTACCTTTAATTGCTTAGTGACTTCCTCTTCGATTTTCAAAAGCCATACGGTCCTTATTCTTCTCAACTTTTGCTTGAAGGGCACCATATGATCATGAGTATCAATGTGATGTTGAGCTATCTTGGGGTCAATTCATCATTGCCCTAATTAATAGTGTCAAGAGTTGGTTCATAGGTTCAATTTTCTTTTCCAATTGTTTATTAATATCATTTTCAAATTCATTTGAATCATTTGAGTGCAGAATTTCAATATTATGGGACACATCAAAGTAAGTCAAATCAGAATTTATATTATTGAAAATATTGAAAAGTAAATTGGAACTTGCATTACAAAACCATTGCACTATGTTTTCAGAAAACCCAACCTAAGTCCAATTATTAATGGGCCCCTCAATAGGCATGATGAATTCTATCTTCCTTCTTCTTCAAGGTTTGCCACTCTTCCTTTCGTCCTTCTTCATCTTAGCGGGCTAGTCTTCCTTTTTTAGAGGCTTCCATACATGCATAGCTTCAGCTATGCCGTACAGATCCTCGCCCTTATTGGGGTAGTCTCTCCCCACCTCGTCAAAGAACCAATCATTGTCATCCCTATGATAACTAATCATTTCTCCATCTCCTTCCTCTTCTTTGTTCATCACGAGGTATTGGTCATCATCAGAAGAAAGGTCCATGTTGTGTTCAAGCATGAAGCGAGCTGGAGCGACTTGAGTTGTTCCCAACTTCGAAGTACATTCTGGCCAATCATGATCTTCCCATGATCCCGCGTCTCCAGATTCAGAGAAGTCATTGACATGGGCCCTCTTGAAAGTCCATAGTCTAGGAGCACTCTTTAGTTGTGGCATAAAGTTGGGTAGAAGTAGGCGGACCTTCCCTTCTGTCATCATATGGTTGATGTCATCTTGAGTCAGCTCACTTTGTACATGATTAACCTTGTCCTTTTCAGCTTCTTCTTCTTCTATCTCGGAGAGTTGGCTTATTATCTTCTTAAGGACTTCAGCTTGCACCTCCTCACACTCGAGCATCTTTTGCATGAGGACTTTTTCACTTGAAGCATCCATTTTTCCCTCTTGAGGGGTCTTCCCTTTGAATGTCTTGCCTTCCATTGGACTTGGATTGGAGCGATGTCTAAAAAGACATCCCATTTTCATTAAGTTCATGTCCCAATCAAAGGTTCTTTTTTAAATTTTAGATGTCCTAAGAAAATTCTCTAAGTTCATTTTAATGAAGGCCCAATTACAATATCACTCCCTTTCCCTCTCATGGATTTTTGCCCCTTGTTTCATTAGGCTTTCAGCCCATTTACAATAAAGCTCTCATCTTAGTGGACAAATCATATAATTTGTAACCTTTAGAACCAAAGGGATAGCCAAGGAAAATGTAAGCTTTGGCTCTAGGGTCAAATTTGGTCTTATTTCTATGTAAGGTAGAAGCAAAGCATAAACAGCCAAAGACTATAAGATGACCATAAGCATTTTGGTGTTTTCTCTCAACCACTTCATTTTGCTATGGTGTTTCAACACAAGATAATTGGTGTACAACAACTTTAGAAGCATAAAAGGAATCAATGGCAAACTCAGGACCATTGTCAGTTCTCAAAACCTTGATAGAAGTTTTAAATTGAGTCAAGATCATGTTAAAGAAAGACTAAACAAGCAAGGATGCATTAGATTTATGTTTCATTAAGTAAACCCAAGTGCACCTGCTGCAATCATCTACCAAGATAAGGAAATACTTAGAACCAAACAAAGTAGGAGTGGAATAGGGTCCCCAAATATCAGCATAAACTAAATTAAAACAAGAAAGGGATGCAGTTATAGAGTGAGGAAAGAGAAGTCTCTTTTGTTTAGTCAAAGGACACACATTGCATTCAAAAACTTTATTATCATTGCAATAATTGTAGTTAGGTACAATGGATTTCATCAAAGCTAATCTTTGTAAAGAAGGATGGCCTAACCTGCAATGCCATAGCCTAAAAACATCATTTGAAGAAACAGAAGTATAAGAATGGACATTGTTTACAGAAAAATGAGAGGACAATTTGGACAAAACATCAGAAACAGACTTTGGCAAAGCAATCTGTGTAGAAGTCTGCAAAGTGTAGAGACCACCTTGCTTCTTACCTAACCTAATCATCCTCCAAAGCTGCAAGTCCTTTATAAAGGGAAAGAAAAATGCAACAACATGAAGGATTTTGAGTCAATTTACTGATTGAGACAAGGTTAAAAGAAAAAGATGGAATGCAAAGAACATTTTCAAGAATCAAAGAAGCTGAAACTTGCACAGTTCCGATGTGAGTAACCTTAGCCATGTCTCCATTAGGCAACCTAACTGAAATTTGGATAGAAGAAGTGACGGTTTTAAAGAAAGTGATTGAATGGACCATGTGATCCGTGGCCCCACTGTCAAGAATACAATCAGTAGGATTAAGATGAGAAATATCAACAGTAGAAGAAAACACAGAATACTCCAAAGAAGGAAAGGACTAAATACCTGAGAGTTCATGACCTTGAAGTCCAATGAAAGGCTGTGCAATGATGTTAGAGTGTCTACAATAGTTTCTGGTGGAGCTTGAGTACCAAAATAACACTAAGAATTCAACAATCCTATCAACTGTTGGTATTCTTCCTTGGTCAGATACATACCTTCATTTGAACCTTCTTCAACAACAATGACATTGTTGGCAAAAGTAGTTGAACCAGCCTTATTCTTGAACTTATAGCCAGGCGGGCAGCCATGTAGTTTGTAACACTTATCTACCACATGTCCCATGTCACCATAGTGAGTACATTGAGGTCTCCCAACCTTGTTTTTGTTAAAATTCTTGGCATTGTTCTTGTTTCCTAAGGTTGCCAAGACTTCAGCTGTGTCAACCTGAAACTTCTTACCAACTCCAACCTAAAACCTTGCTCAAAGGAGGAATAGGATCCATGAGTAGAATCTGTCCCCTTACTATAGAATAGATGTCATTCAGCCCCATTAGAAAGGACATTGTACAATCCTCCCCTTGATGACCACAAGTACAATTTTTGTAGGTAGTGAATTCATCCCAAATTCCCTTGAATTTGGTGTAGTGGGCATTGATAGACATATCTTTTTAAGCCAAAGAACTGACCTCTTTTCTCAGCTCAAAGATTCTAGGTCCATTACCTTAGGAAAACCTAAATTGCAAATCAACCCAAACCTCCCTTGCTGTCTTGAAATAAACTACATTGGGTTGTAAATCCTTTGAGATTGAATTGAATAACCAGGCTAAAACCGTGCTATTCCACTTACGCCAAGCTATATAGCATGGATGATCAGGTGATTGGGGTTTTGGTATTGAACCATCAGTGAACCTAATTTTGGTTTTGGCATCCAATGAAATCAGTACAGCCCTACTCCAGGTATTATAGTTCTCTTCCGTAAGGCGTTCAACAACAAGGGACACACTAGGGTTATCATTGCTAATCAAGAAATACGGACTAGAGGGATTTTCCCATGGGTGAACAACATGGTGAGCAACAAGTACAGAGGTACTAGAAGTAGCATCAGCCATTTTCAACACAAAAGAAATCCAAAAAAATGAAATCAAACAAACAATAGCCTAAAATCACTACTCAATCAAGAACCTTTTTGATCACAGAGGATCAATATCAGAACTATATCGGTCAAACAAATCCAAGAAAATAGAGACTACAATTAAGCAATTGAAGAACCCTAAATCAGGAACCAATTATGGAATTTTTCAATTAAGCAATTGAAAACCCCAGATCAAGATTTAGAAGATACACAATAGTGCAAATGAAAATCTGTTTGATTCGCAAGAAAGCACTAAAGGAAATGAACGAAGAAAATTCAGAGAATACTAGAGGGAATTAATTCTCTGAGCTCTAATACCATGTTGAAATTCTTCCACGAATCTAGCTTCTACAATGGAGGATTTGCTCAACACACAGAGAAGAGAAATGTAGAGCAAGAAGCAGGAAATGTGAAATGAATTTCTTGTATTGATAATTAGCTTTCTCTGTTCTTTATATACTAGATACAAAGGAGGGTAAAATTGTAACAGAAACTAACTATACAACCTATAGCTTCTATACACATGGCAGCTATAGTATTAGCAAACTAACCAAATTATGAATACTACTAAGCTACAAATCATTCTATTTACAACTACTACATGTAGTTTATGTACACAATTGCAGAGCTAATTACAAACTAAAACAATCTTTAATAAGGTGGACTCGGAAAACATGGTCTTTCACATCCCAAAATCGACTAGCAGCCATGAGGAATCACCAATCAAGTTTCACACGTTTCAAGACTAAGAGACCTTTCAACCCAAAAGCTTGAAAGTTTATACAATCAGTTTTGTCCATGCCATCCACCCATTTATTCAAAAGGGTGAGGATTGAATCAGACTGATGGCATGTATTGGAATGAGAAGAAAAAGGGACGGTTCGGGCCATTGTTTGAGTTGTTTGTTTGTTTGATCTTGTTGGTAGAGCAATATATAATCTCTAGAACTCTAAGTCTTATATAGTGATAATTGCTTTTGAAAGTTTTTGAATCATATATCCAATAAGGGTAGGAGATCATCTTGGAGTTTGAAGTTGCAAGTTTCAGCGCCAACAGAAGATAAGCAAAGTTTTATCGCCAAAAAAAAAAAAAAAGATATATTAGTGAAGTTTTAAAGTAGGGGCATTGCAATTGAAAAACTTTTTTACATAATTGGGAGTATTGGCCCATTTGCTTTTATTTTCATTGGTCCATTAGTTTTCATGCAAGCATGTTTATACTAGGGGCATTGGTTCAAATTAACTAGTTTCTAACAATCTTGAGAAAGGAAAATTTTCATCTTTGCAGGAATTAAGCAAAGATCTCTCATTCATAAAGATGATCAAGGATGATCAATGGGGCACAAGGAATTCATATAAATGCATGAATGTAATGAAATAAGATGCTATGGATGACAAGATAAAAGAAAGATGCAAAACATGTGAAAAACAATGCATGCAAGAGGATCTCGACCAAAAGAGAAGCTGTCGAGTAGCTATCGAGCAGAAGCCAACCTTAATGGATCGAACAGCTATTGAGCATCTATCTAGCAGACAGATAGTTTCTCGATGGATCGAGAATCTGCCGAGATGTTATCAAGACAAAGTCCAAAAATCTTGATGGATCGAGATTGCTTTAACTTCTATCGAGACAAAAAGAAGGAAAGGCTCGATAGATAGAAATCTATCGAGAGGTATCGAGAAGCTATCAAGATGTGCAAAAACAGTTTTTTAAAGAAGAGAAAAACACATATATGAATGCAATCAAACATGCTACTCAACCAGAGATCCAAACATCATTTTAAGCTCTCAAAAACATCTCTCAACAAGAAAAATGTCAAGCACCAAATCTGGAACAACTGTGTCCTTTAGAATATTTGAATCTTCCTGAGTAACCATAGAAAGAAGATTTTCCCGCTCTACAACAGCTGTACTGCTTCTTGGTGTAACTGCCGTAAGAGTTGGATTTTCGATCCCAACCACCATGGTAAGCTCCTTCATTGGCCTTCCAATATGTTGGGACTCTTCAGGTTCCTCAGATACTGATAAAACATCCTCATCATCAACTTCTCGTGCCATTGAATGAGGGGTACCAGCATCTTTTTTCCATCTACCCCGTGGAGCCATAGAGCGAAGCCAAGATCCATACTGAAAATCATCCTCATCAATGGCAAAACATCCTATTTTCAACTGAGGACACTCACGATCTTGATGCCCAAGAAGACCACAATAGTAGCAAAAAATAGGAAGTCTTTCATATTTAAAAACAACCCAATTTGCATCAAGGTTCTCAATATGTATCATTTTTACACGCATGAGAGGCTTAGTGATATCAATCCCTACTCTGATCCGCAGAAAGGGTCCCCAAGCAAGACCACTTTTGGGAGCAACCACTATAATAAGTTCACCCATCTCGTTAGCAATGCGAGCTCCTACATCCTTATTCATACTTTTAACTGGAGTATTAAAAATACGAATCCAAAAAAGGGAATGGGTAAAGGTAACCTTAGCTAGACTAATATCACCATAAAAGCGTTTCATCAAAATAAGTCTTTTATCGAAAGACCATGGACTTTTATCAATAATCTCCTGCAAATGTTCTTCAGAACCAAAGATTGCCAAAAATAAATTCTGTCCTACCTCTTTTATGGTTACTCCTCGAGGGCTTTGCCAAAGACTTGTGCAAGTGGATTTGAATGCCTCTTTATTGAAATCTTTGGTAGTTTGCAACATGAAAAGGATGCTAAACTGAGCTTGTTGTTTAGAGATAGCGACTTCATGGGATTCCACAACCATAATACCTTTTTCCTCATCAGACAACTTGAAATGTTTCTAGAGTTCCTCCATGTCAACCTCCATATTAACAGCAGCAGAAAATAGAAAAGAAAGAAGCAATGTATTTAAAAGACAAAGAGAAAGAAGATTTAAGAGGAAAGAAATAGAAAAAGAGAAATTAAAAACACGACCTCTACCACAATCTGAAAAGAACCAGATTTGAGAGGTTGAATCTCGCAAGAAAAACTGTAAGTGTGTAGCTTCTACTGTCTAAGACTACAGAGAGTTCGAGAGAGAGAAGTTTTTTGAGATAATTTTTTTTTTTAATTTAGTAGATAAACTTTTTCCAATAGCCTTACAGGTATTTATAGGTTAGGTGGATACTTTTAGCTCTTACATAATTAATTAATGACTACATATATGTCTCTCTTTTACACATGAATTTTATTAATTACATATGTGGGGACTATTTTTGCCGTCCTCAGTAAGGCTCTGGGCGCAGTGCCGAGGAGGCTCAGAGTGTCCCACATCGAAGAGAGCTTCCTCCACTTTCAACCTTATAAGCTATGAAGCGAAGGAAGTAGTGTACCATCATTCCCGATTTTCGAAACACGGAAAAAATAGTCCCCACAACATATATAAACAATATCATATGTTCATCATATATATATATATATATATATATATTTCAGAAATATCTGTTCAATATATTTATCTAAAATTATATTTATTCTGCCTTAGTTACAGATAATCGTGGGAATAAGTTGCGGAAGATTGTTGCAGGTAATATATCCATTTTCATCTCTCGCTTCTGTGCAGTGTTTGCTAAAATTCTCAACTTAGACTCTGAAGTTGAACTAGTTGGAACTTCCTTTTTAACCCAGGTGTTGGCGCATCTCTCGTAATGGTTTTTATAATACTGGGCATCATATTCTTTATCCATCGACGCCGCATGAAGAAGAAATATGATCCCTCATCCTTACTCAGTCGAAGCATCTCTTATGATCCCTCTGGAACGACAGATCAGGAGAGGGGAAGTAGCTACTTTGGAGTTCATCTCTTCACCTACAATGAACTTGAAGAAGCCACTAGCAATTTTGATTCAGCCAAAGAACTTGGAGATGGAGGCTTTGGCACTGTATACTATGGTAAGATTGAGCGCACGCATACACAAACACAGCACTTATATTTACTGCCAAAATACTCTTGGTGTCTTAACTTAATGTTATCGGTGATTTTAGGACTTGAAATTTAATGTAAGTACTTTTTTTCTTCAACAAACTTGAAAGTGCTTGATTTAAGTGATGATGTTTCAATCTTTAGTTTAGTCATGTTATCTAAGGAATAAAAAGTGCTTGAAAATGATTATCAAGTTCATTTGCTTAAACTCGAAGATTTCCCTCTTCTGACCATACTTCCTGGCTAGGCATACTTCGTGATGGGCGTCAAGTTTCAGTGAAGCGCTTGTACGAACACAACTGCAAAAGAGTAGAACAATTCATGAATGAAGTTGAGATCCTTACTCGCTTGCGCCACACAAATCTAGTCTCACCGTATGGCTGCACCTCTCGCACTAGCCGTGAACTCCTGCTTGTTTATGAATACATTCCTAATGGCACAGTTGCTGATCATCTTCATGGTGATCTTGCGAAACCGGTGCACTCCCATTTCCTACTCGAATGAAGATTGCCGTTGAGACAGCAACTGCTTTGGCCTATCTCCATGCTTCTGATATCATCCACCGCAATGTAAAGACAAACAACATTCTCCTTGACAACAATTTTTTGGTTAAGGTCGCAGATTTTGGTCTGTCTCGTTTCTTTCCCACCGATGTCACTCATGTCTCGACTGCTCCACAAGGTACTCCAGGTTATGTCGATGCAGAATATCACGAATGTTACCAACTTACTGAAAAAAGTGATGTGTTCAGCTTTGGGGTGGTCTTGATTGAGCTTATATCATCTATGCCTGCTGTTGATATCTCAAGGCATCGACACAAAATTAATTTGTCTAACATGGCTATGAACAAGATCCAAAACCACACGTTGCATGAACTTGTGGACCCTTCTCCTGGGTTTGAATCAGACTGTACGGTGAAAAACATGATAACTGATGTGGCAGAGTTGGCATTTCAGTGTTTGCAATATGATAAGGAAATGAGACCATCAATGGTGGAGGTGCTTGAAGCACTAAAGGATATACAACATAGAGATTACGTTAAAGATAAGGAGGAGATTAATATATCTGCAGATGATGTTGTGCTGTTGAAGAGTGATCCGGTACCACTTTCGCCAGATTCTGCGCTAAATTGGAATATCAGTACGTCTACAACATCAAATGGCAGCCGTTAAGCTATGCTTCTTATTTTTCACTAAATATTTCTACCCATTATATGTCAAAGAAGTTGGTACCTGCGCCACATCTACTAAACATTGATAACCTTAATGAGAGTATGAGATGTACATATTATGTCAAAGCTGTCATGGATATGGATTCACTCCGTTTCATAAGTTTTGGTCAATTAGCTTTTTAGATGATTTATCCCTTTCTACTAATTAAGAGTTCAAATAAAAAATCTTAATTATTTATTTGTTTATTTATTATTTTGATTGTACATTAGCAATGCATAAAACATCATGTGTAAAAATATAATAATAATTGATTATTACATGAACGTTCGTTGTATGTCAAGTAGACAGTTTTTCTGTATGCCAACTGAATATTTCTTCTTTGTGCCAAGTGATTTTGTTCAATTCACCATGTTAGTACCATTTTTCTTCCCTCGGAATAATTTAGTTATTTTGGAGCACTATCCTTAGGGATTAAATAATAGAAAAATGTCATGTTCATAACAGTTTCACAATATTTTTACAACAAATTATAAGTAGTAAGTTCTTACTAGTTCTTACTGGTGGACAAAAATTTATTTTAATGGTAGGTAAATAGAACCAATAACAACTTACCATCAAATATTTTGTTGGGAAATTTAGACCCTGGTTGATAGAATTAATAAGTTTTAAATCCAAGTTGTTAATTAGATTTATTGTAAATAAAAGTTATTAAAACAAACAAACATCAATATCATGTCAATAATGAATGCAGTGAAAAAGTAAATAAGACAAGATATGATGACCCAGGAAAACCAATGAAATAAACTAGTTTCACAATAAAAAAACCTGGGGGGAAACCTTCCCAAAAGGCAATCCACTATAGTAAAGAGAAGTTTCAAATCTAGTACAAAACCTTTGTCTCTAGACTCTACAATCCCCGTAGCTGAACATACAGTAGAAACCTTCTACCGCTTCAGAACCTCTGAACTCTTCAATATATGAACGTCACCCTTTTGATGCACGGATCCCAGTACGTGACTCACTCCTTTGCACGAATCCCAATTCGTAACTCACTCACCAACTTGAGGAAGAAGAATGTTGGCTGCAAAGTGTTGGGGTTTATGCCCTAAAATCTAATTTATTGGCATATCATAAATAATTAAATTGTTTAATTATATGAGACTATTTATAAATGAACAAATGGAACATTATCGTAGTCCATGAGATGCGTAGTATGCGATTTATGTGAAAAGTCACAGAAGATATAAATTGCAAGTTCTTTGTAAACTCAGAATGTAGTTCGTAGTTGGTGATAAAATTGGGCGTTTCATTTGCGAAGACTATAACATATCAACTAAGATGATTTGTCTTGATTATGGAAATGAAGATTTCTAGTTGGTATATTGATATGTTTTAAGAGTTAAGACATATTGAACTGGACCGCTGTGAGATTTATTATTCTCCTAATGACTGTCAAATGAATAATAAATCTCACGACTTCTATTTACATCAACTCTAAATCCCGAGAGAATAATGGACTTGATTATGAGATGTAGGTTGCTTTGATATATCACGAGTGAGATCTATAAGTTACGGTCAAAACCTCAGTATGTTGGGCAATCGCATTTAGTGCTGATGGAACATATATTCTTAAGATGGAATTCATAATCTCTTAACGGAGATATAAATATTTCCTTGAGATAAGTTTAATAGGTTTGGTTATTCAGAGTGTTGGGCCCAACCACTTTAGTAAGGAATTACTAAAGTATATATTTATGGAATTGGATTTCATAAATATATAATGAATAACATTTAGGATTAAACCGGGTGCTCAAGGATTAAGATGTAGTAATCTTCAAAATGGCAGTCTATATTCATGACTTTGTATTACTATGAATATTTTAATGAAGGGGTTGCATGTATAGTAAATTCTTGGGATATAATTTATTAATAAGGCCTAGAGTGCAATTATATTTATATAGTGGTATTGAATATAATTAATGGTAACTTTGGACTTGTTAAGAGTTGACAGAAAAGCCCAAGGCCCATTGGAGCTAGAGTCCTATTTGTTCCATTTTGGTCCCACTCCAAGCCACACACTAGAGCCCAATTGGAATGGCCCAAAAGGCTAGCCCAATTAGATAATTAGTTATATATAAGGAGAGAAACATACAGAATTTCATGAGTATTTTGATAAGTGTTTTTCATCAAGATTACACAAGGAATGAAATGGTTTTTATGCGAGTGTTGGAGACTCCCTTGTTCTCTCCTTGGAAACGGATTGATAGACCACACATCTTGGGCATTAAGTGGAATTGGAGTGAAGATTAAAAGTCTTCCCAAGAACTTCTGATTTTTGGTTTTGAATTTCACCGCACCAAGGTAATGCTTTCTTGTTCTTAAATTCTGAAAACTTCATAGTGTATGTTATCAATTGCGAATGAAATAGATCCGCTAATTTTCCACTGCGTATGTTTTGTATGTGATACGAACATGTATTTTCCTAACACAAAGTTCTTCACTTCATCAACAATGAAGATCAAAAAGCACTTGGTTACAAAATCCTAAGGCCCAAAGACGCAGTAGCTTCTTTTAGAGAGAATAAGGCATCGGTCATGTTAGGTTCTAAGAATTAAGAACTGATGTATTAGAACTTCAATTTGTATGTTGGCAAACCATGATCAAAACAATGTTTAGTCTTGTGTTAGACTTTGCTCAAAGTATGGGATTTTAATGTAAAGTTGGAATCGAGTTGTTTTGCAGAATTACTGTTAACTTTCTGTCAGACTCGATCGATCGAAAATTAGGCTCGATCGATCGAAAATCGGGCAGATCGTTTTTCTGCAAAATTTTTCAACTCAGCCCTAGTCCATTTAATGTATAGGGTTTTATGTTTTGCCCTAAGTATATAAGGGAAAACCCTAGCCACGTTTTTAGAGTTCTGAATGCGGTGTTTGTGAATCTCATTGTGAGATCTAGAGGTGTTTACCTTCACATACACTTAGGGTTTACAAACTTAAGATTCATGTCAAGAGTTGTGTAAATCAATACAGTTGCAGAATCAAAAGAGCACAAAGATATACAAGCAGGTGCGCTTGTGATTTGCTGAAGAATTCAAAGAAAGAAGGAGTCCGTGGATCTCGGAGCTATCATAGGGTCATGGTAGTAAGTTTCCTACACTTAGGTAGCAAAAGGATGTTAGTGGTCTAAGTCTTATTGTGTAAACTTCGATTCTTTCATAGTGGATTCAGTTTATCTTGAGGATAGCTAGGTTAAATCCTCCCCAGATTTTTTACCGGTTTGGTTTTCCTTGGTCATCATATCTTTGTGTTATTTAATTTCCGCTGCTTTATTGTTTTTGTTTATTTTGTGTTAACCTAGATTTAATTAAATTACCTAAGTTAATCACTTGGCTAATTCACTAGGTTAATCTGTTGGGTTTAAGGGGTCTAAACGAACTGACAAGTGGTATCAGAGCGGGTAGCTTTTGTGTTTGATCCTTTGATCTTTTGAGCTGATCCTTGACCCCAGTTGTCATTGAACACGGACACTCTCTTGTTGTTCCACCTCACTTTGATGGAAACAACTATGCTTATTGGAAAGTAAGGATGAAAGCATTCCTGAAATCCATTGATGAGAGAGTTTGGAATTCCGTTGAGTACGGATGGGAGAAGCCCACTACTCCTGTGAGTGAGTGGCAAACTTCTCAAAAGGAGGCAGCCGCTTTCAATAGCAAAGCTATAAATGCTATTTTTAATGCTGTCTCAATGGAGGAATTTAAGAGAATCTCTAATGTTGAGGTTGCTCATACTGCTTGGAAAATCCTCCAGACTGTGCATGAAGGCATGAAGGCAGTTAAGATTAATAAGTTGCAGCAATTAACTACTAGATTTGAAAGCATTAGAATGAATAATGATGAATCTTTTAATGAATTTTATGCTAAATTGAATGATATTGTTAATTCTGCTTATAATTTGGGTGAAATCTATGATCAACCTAAAATTGTTAGGAAGATTCTTAGATCTTTGACTGAGGATTTTAGACTCAAAGTGATTGCCATCACTGAGAGCAAGGATGTGGACTCCATCCCTGTTGAAGAACTTGTAGGATCTCTTCAGTCCTACGAGTTAGACCTCCCTAAGACTAAAAAATCCAAATCAATGGCTCTTAAGTCTGTTGATGATGTTGAGGATGGTGGATTTGATGATGAACTCTCTGCTACAGAGATTGCCTATCTTGCCAAGAACTTTAGAAACTTTCTTAGGAACAATAACAGAAGGGCAAGAGGCAAGAACACTGTTGAACCTAGAAATTTTAGGAAGAATGATCCCACTAAGGTCAATAACACTGAAAAACCTAAGGAGAAAGTAGGTCAGCCTTCTAATAATTCTTTGGGACAACAATGTTATGGTTGTCAAGGGTATGGTCATTTAAAATCTGAATGTCCCACATACTTGAGGTCTAAGGGTAAAGCTATGGCTGTAACCCTTAGTGATGATGAAGTTTCCGACAATGAATCCGCTAGTGATGAGGATGGAAACTTCATTGCTTTCACTGCTACTACGGTAGTTAATGAAAGCATGTCTGTTGAAGAGAACCCTTCTGATGGGGAACTCTCTGAGGATGCAGATTTACAGGAAGCCTACAATAAACGTTGCAAAGTTGCTGCAAAGGATGCCATGAATGTTGAGTTAGGCTTGAAGAAAATTGCATCTCTTGAACTTGAAAAGAAAAATTTACTTGTGAAATTGTTTGATGCAAATGAGCTTTTGAATAATGTGAAAACTGAGAACATGCTTTTACTTGATAACACTAAAGGGCAAGAGGCAAGAACACTGTTGAACTTAGAAATTTTAGGAAGAATGATCCCACTAAGGTCAATAACACTGAAAAACCTAAGGAGAAAGTAGGTCAGCCTTCTAATAATTCTTTGGGACAACAATATTATGGTTGTCAAGTGTATGGTCATTTAAAATCTGAATGTCCCACATACTTGAGGTCTAAGGGTAAAGCTATGGCTGTAACCCTTAGTGATGATGAAGTTTCCGACAATGAATCTGCTAGTGATGAGGATGGAAATTTCATTGCTTTCACTGCTACTACGGTAGTTAATGAAAGCATGTCTGTTGAAAAGAACCCTTCTGATGGGGAACTCTCTGAGGATGCAGATTTACAGGAAGCCTACAATAAACTTTGCAAAGTTGCTGCAAAGGATGCCATGAATGTTGAGTTAGGCTTGAAGAAAATTGCATCTCTTGAACTTGAAAAGAAAAATTTACTTGTGAAATTGTTTAATGCAAATGAGCTTTTGAATAATGTGAAAACTGAGAACATGCTTTTACTTGATAAAGTTAAATGTTTGGAACTTGATTTATCTGTTGCTAGAGAACAAACTAATAGGTCTGCAAGCTCCAAACTTGATCACATGCTGAGCATTCAAAAGTCTCCTTCTGATAAAACTGGTTTAGGTTTTGAGGAAAGTATTTCTGTGTCTGAATCTTCTTCCACTAAATTTTTTCCCTCTTCTAAACCTCCTAAGAGTGAGATTGTCAAACCCTTGGTGAGTGAACCTGTCAAGCCTATAGATGTTACTCCACCTAGAAAGATTATGATTGATCTTCAAGCTTCTCATTCTAGAGCTTCTACTTCTACTAAGGGCAAATTGCACGATAAGCTTGCATGGGTTTGTCATTTTTGTGGAAAACCTGGACACATTCGTCCAAATTGTTTTAAATTGCAAGCTGCGAAGCGAGCAAATAAAACTAAAGTACTTGTGCCCCAAGCACATGATCCTATGGTACTTATTGGTGAATTGGTAAAGGCGTTAAACCTTTATTCCAATCCTGGAGTTGCTCAGAATTCTAAAGTGAATCATAACTCCAATGCAAGAGTTGCATCTAAAAAGTTTTGGATGCAAAAGGCTCAATCTACTTGAGTCTGTCTGACATGGTCCGTGTGCTTCATTGCTCTATCTTTTGTGACCTTTGTTTCTAGGATTTGCATTGCATTACATTCATGCATTTCATTCTAGGATGTTTGTTTCTTTTATATATAAAAAAAAAAAAAAAAAAAAAAAAAAATTTGCAAATTGTGTTTTTGCTATTTTTTCTTAAATTTGAAGACAAGGTTGGTCAATCAAATTTTACATATCATATGTATGTACCTTGTTTAGCTTTGATGCACTATTCTTTTTGTACTTTACTAGCTAAAGTTTTGTGGTGCATGTTGTGTGGGAAGATGCTATATTTGTTGATCGCATGATCTTAATTTTGAAGTCGTATGTCTTTGATTGTCGGACTTGAACTTTTTGGAGAAAGGCATAAATAACCATCTCACCACTGTTTATTAGCCAATCATGAACACCTTAGTGCATATCGCAAGATTTTTGTCCTCGAGAAAGTGTAGCACATGCACAAAAAGAACATAAGGTGTAGCCTCTAATTAAAATTGGTGTGTACATTATTGGGCTATAATAATCTCACAAATTCAAATAAAATTGGTGTGTACATTATCCCGGCTATATTATTAAGTTTCTAATCAATAAAATTGAATTATAAGGCAAATCAAGAAACTTACATGATTGCAAACTTTTATTCTAGGAGATGTGGGAGTTATATGATGTAACTCTTTAAGTAATAGTCTCTTTCAAATTCATGTGATGGATTTTGTAGAAATTGTGATTGATCAATATGTGCATATCACCTCACATGTTTCTCAAGCCTATGCTAGTTGCACACACTACACTGGTTATTCTTTGCTAAACTGTGTACATGTTATTGTGTGTTCTTTGGTTTGACCAGCCAAGTTTGAGAATTTCTGGAAACTGATGCAGAACATGTTTGCTTGTTTGATTTTTTTTTTTTTTTTTTTTTGGGTTTTTGAAAGAAAATTTTGCTTTGAGAAATCTGGGTTGAAAACATGGTTTTTGGAAAACATCTCATCTCATACTCATGCATCTTTTTCATAAAATCTGGTGCTTTGAAAGGTGACTCACTGAAATTGGTGTGTTTTTCAAAAAATTAATTTTTCCAGGATTTTGATCGATCGAAACTGATTTTCAACCGATCGAAAATGTTTCAATATCAATGGAAAAGTTTCTGGTTGAATCGATCGATCCAAGCTGATTTTGGATCAATCGAAGCTGTTTTCAACCGATCGAATGTAATTTTCGACCGATCGAATTTTGGGCTGCATGTTTTTAAAAAAGAAGTTTTCCACGTGATCTCTTCACCTTTTCAAAAACTTTTTCAAACTTTTTGTCTCCCTACCAACCGGTCAAGCACTTTTCTTGGAGATTTTGTCGTTTTCTTCCAATCTTTTTGCTTAACCTCTCTCTCCCAAGGCCGGTAAGACCTTTTTGCCCCTCCCTTTGCATTTATTTTCATGTTCATGCATTATTTTCATACATTTTTGGGTTATTTTTGGCATTTTTCTTTTGGCAAACTTGGAATTGATTTTGAGTGTTTCTTTCTCAAATTTTTCATGGGTTTTTGTGGGGACACTATACACAAGCACTCCATATGGTTTAATTTGATTATTATGGTGTTTTGTGGAAAATTTGAAATTCTAGGGCTTGAAATTGATAAAATTGTGGGTTTTGTTCAATTTGAGTTAAATTGATGAAATTGGTTGTTAGATTGATTAAATTGATCCTTATATTGAGTTAATTAACTGTTGTGTTGATCAATTTATCAATTTGTTGTGTTTTGAAAACTTGGGTTTTTCAAATTGGGTATTTTTTTTTTTTAAATTGTATGCTCAAGCCAATTTTGTTAATTTGAATCATACTTGAACTTGTTACTACATTAGTACATGCATCATTTGGTGTTCATGCTCATGCATCATATAGATTTGCTATTTTTCTATATTTTGTGTTGTGCTAACTTGCAGTCTGCCCTTGGTTTTCTTGGTTTTTGGTTTTTGGTCTTCTTTTTCTTTGTCTCTCCTTATTCCTTAGCACCATGCCTAGGAAAACTAGAGCCCGTAGGACTTCTGACCCTTCACCTTCTTTCGATAGTGATTGGTTTCCTACTGCCCAGAACCAAGAGACCTATGAGACCCTTAATCTTAGGCGTCAAATTTGGGGTGAGCGTAGAGTCATCTTAGATGAGGTTGATCCTGAGGTGAGACGGAACTTTAAGCGTCGGGGTTGGTTACCTCTACTTGATTTTGAGCATCCTCTTCCTGCTTCTTTGATTAGAAAGTTCTATTCGAACCTCTCTATCCATGTCTACGATAACAACACCTTGGTACAGGTGTGGTTACGTGGTGTGGAGTATCGCATTACCCTTCGGGTGGTGTCTGATGCTTTTAGGGTGCCCATTGTTGACCATCCCGTTTTTCCTTATGAGGAGTCTCCACCTCTTGATGACGTGCTGTCATGCATCACTGGGTCTTCTATCAAGTGGGGTTCTGATCCTCGGATCACTTCTGCTGAGCTTTCCGAGCTTCACTATCTTTTCTTTAGGATAGCGTGTCGTTCCTTGTGGCCTATCTCTCATATCCACACCATCCCTCTTGAGCGATGTGTGTTTTTGTACGCGCTTGTTACTGATGCTCCTATCAGTTTTCCTCATTTGTTCCTTCGTTCTTTGAACGAGGTTCATTGGTCTAGCTCTACGGCTCATGCTTTATTCTTTCCTATTTTCATTCATAGGATTCTCCTTCATCTTGGTCTAGATGATTTTCCTGTTTCTGAGCCAGTTCATATTATTGCTCCAATTGGTGCTACCTTTTTGAGGCAAAGGGCTGCTCAACTTCGAGCTAGCTCTAAGTGTCCTAGGGTAGAGCCTTCCGGTGTCACTCCACCCCCTTCTTCTTCTACAGATGTTCTTGCAGCTGAGCCATCTGCTGATCCTGCTGTTGCTGCTGCTGCTGATGTTCCTCCACTGTTTGATGAGGTTTCTGACCTTCGTCAGACTTTGGATACTGTCGTGACCGTTCAGGCGGCTCATGGTCAGTTATTGGTGGACATCCTTGATGAGCTACGTGCCTTGCGAGCTGATCTGGCGAGCTCTCATCGTTCTCCTCCACCTCCTTTTGATGATGAGTGAGTGCCCTTTGGCAATTCGTCACAAAAAGGGGGAGTGCATATTGTATATCTTGGAGATTTTTGTAGAGGAGATTTTGTTTTAGAGGGAGTTTGTTTTGAGCTTTTGGAGTTTTTGTGATACCTTGGAGCTTGTGGAGTTATTAGATTGTATCTAGGCGCTTCACCTTGTATTTACATTTTTGGCTCTTGGTTAGGAGATATATTTTGTGATACATTGGTTACTGATATGTTTCTTGTTTCACTAAACTTCATTGCTTATTGATTTATATTTATGATGTTATTCATGATATATGTCTTTATTTTGTGTTATGTGAAATCAAGAAGTTTTTTTTATATATTCCTTGTTGTTTTTTCTTCCACACATGCGTTTATGTGTTTGTTAAGTGTTACAGGAATATACAGGTTGTTTTCAGTCGAGCTGTTGTCTACTTTGCAACTGTTGGATAGTAGTTTAGGTTGAATTGTTTAAGTGGCAATTTATTTTGTAATGGGCTATTTCAATGTGTAAACTTTGAGCTTTTGTTAAGTCTGTGTTTTGTCACGGATTGCCAAAGGGGGAGTTTGTTAGGTTCTAAGAATTAGGAACTGATGTATTAGAACTTCAATTTGTATGTTGGCAAACCATGATCAAAACAATGTTTAGTCTTGTGTTAGACTTTGCTCAAAGTATGGGATTTTAATGTAAAGTTGGAATCGAGTTGTTTTGCAGAATTACTGTTAACTTTCTGTCAGACTCGATCGATCAAAAATTAGGCTCGATCGATCGAAAATCGAGCAGATCATTTTTCTGCAGAATTTTCCAACTCAGCCCTAGTCCATTTAATGTATAGGGTTTTATGTTTTGCCCTAAGTATATAATAGAAAACCCTAGCCACGTTTTTAGAGTTCTGAATACGGTGTTTGTGAATCTCATTGTGAGATCTAGAGGTGTTTACCTTCACATACACTTAGGGTTTACAAACTTGAGATTCATGTCAAGAGTTGTGTAAATTAATACAGTTGCAGAATCAAAAGAGCACAAAGATATACAAGCAGGTGCGCTTGTGATTTGCTGAAGAATTCAAAGAAAGAAGGAGTCCGTGGATCTCGGAGCTATCATGGGGTCATGGTAGTAAGTTTCCTACACTTGGGTAGCAATAGGATGTTAGTGGTCTAAGTCTTATTGTGTAAACTTCGATTCTTTCATAGTGGATTCAGTTTACCTTGAGGATAGCTAGGTTAAATCCTCCCCAGGTTTTTTATCGGTTTGGTTTTCCTGGGTCATCATATTTTTGTGTTATTTAATTTCCGCTACTTTATTGTTTTTGTTTATTTTGTGTTAACCTAGATTTAATTAAATTACCTAAGTTAATCACTTGGCTAATTCACTAGGTTAATCTGTTGGGTTTAAAGGGTCTAAACGAACTGACAGGTCACCTTTTGCATATGTTCTTCTTGTATTTTCTTATGTGGCGGCCTCTAAAATAGGCCTTATATATGTCTAGGGTTGTGAGAAAAGAAACCTTACACAAATACATAAGCTTAGGCTGAAAATTAGATTTGAAAAACTGAATTCCAGTAACCTCGATAGATACCTAGATCGATCGAGAATCTGTCGAGCTTCATTCATTAAATCTCGATAGATAGCTATATGTCCGCAAGTGTCGAGCTATCTGTCCAACTTTAATGAATAGCTTTTCTTCACTTATTTCTTGATCCAATCTTCATGACTTTAATACTAGACTTGAACAACATGTTCTTTGAAGTATTAAACACATCCTAGATCTACCTAAATACAAGTAAAGTGAGTTTTGTCAAAGGATTAGCCAACTACACAAAATATTGACATATGTCTCTAACATCAAATCACATATGTCCTAACAATCTCTCCCTTTGGCAATCAGTGACAAAACCACAACAAATAAATAAACATATGAGAGAAGTCATAAATAACTTTACTCATATTCACTTGTTGAATAAAATAAAATCTGTCCTAACATAAACTCTTGAAAAATTTTGCAAGAAGAGAGTTTATGGCAAGTAAACTTTGACAACCTGTATTTCTAAAACACTTTAAACAAAACACAACAAGGCATCTTTGTGTGAAACAGAAATAATAGATTGCATACAATTAAAGAAACATGTGTATAAAGAAAGAAAAGAAACAACAAACGTAGAGATAAGTGAAGAAAACACACATCATCATATATATATCAAAGATAACCACAATGTATGTAAACATGGTCACAAGACCAGTGTACAAGAAGAAGAAGGTAAGCACTCCCCCTAACAACATGAAACACATCTTCCCCTTACAAAGGCATGTATTCCCCCCCCCCCCTAACATGTAGAATCTTAAAAAGAAACCACATATTCTCCACAATTTCTCCTCATTTTTGTCATGATTGACAAAGGGTTCAAGAAGCTAGAAAGCTTCACTCGAGAAATAGAAAGATGATCAAGGGGGTATAAAGAATCCATATAAATGCATGAATGTAATGAAACAAGATACTATGGATGACAAGATAAAAGAAAGATGCAAAATATGTGAAAAACAATGCATGCAAAAGGATCCCGACAGATCGAGAGGTGTCAAGAAGCTATCGAGAAGACCTCGATGGATCGAATAGCTATCGAGAAGCTATCAAGGAGACAGAAAGTTGCTCGATCAATCGACCAAGCTATCGAGAGGTGTCGAGATTGCGATAAAAAACAACTAAAGAGCTCGACAGATAAGCCAGGTATCGATAAGTGTCGAGGAGGTGTCGAGATTGCTAAAAGACAGCTTTTCAAGAAGGGAAAAACACAGATATGAATGCAATCAAGTATCCAACTCAACCAAGGATACAAACAACATTTTAAGCTTTCAAAAACATCTCTCAACAAGAAAAATTTTAAGCACATGGATCTCAAAAACACACACACACACATACTAAACAAGTCAAACCAATTTTATATTTCAAAAATAAATCAAGACAGTTTAGTGAGCATATATTAGCACATGTAAAACTTGTGATGGCCAAATCATATTGTACCTGCACATGTATTAAGAGTAGCAAAGAATATTGCGTGTTGTATGTGAAAAACATCGCAAGATTGCAAATGTGTATGCATGTTATGACGATTTGAGATATGAGAAAATCACTTTAACTCACACATAATCATAACTGTTTGATGGGGACTATCACCTTTGAGGTACATCCTATAACTCTCACATCTCCTAGAAAACACGCTTGCAATCATATTTAAAAGCATTTTTTTATCTTTTTGCTTTTTAATTTTCTTTGCATATTTTTCTTTTAAGCAAACCATGCATGGGCATATATAAGAGAGAAAAGAAATACCCAATGATGTTAAGCTTTTGACATTGCACTTTTACTATGTCGAAGCATATAGATGTCATTTTATGATTGGCGGGCAATAGTGGTGAGATGGTTATTTATGCCTTTCTCTTAGGATTTTCTAGTCCTTCCCGTCAAAAAGAGTGATATGAGTGTTAAGTACAAGAGATTACTTAATCTTACTTATCACAAATACGAGCCACAAAGCTCACTTGCTTAGTTGTGCATAGAGATGCTCATCTAAGCTACAAAAGATACAAAGTTTGGAAAACTTTGTTTCAATGGCCATCCAAGGTACACAAGTACCAATGTACATAAACACACACTGTTTTTGTATTTTTTCTGATTTTTCTCTTTTTATTTTGAAAAACAAACAAAATAAAGACTAAACAACCAAACAAAAATAGACAAACAACATGAAAGCATGAAAGAAAGATGCAAATGTATGAAGGCATGATAGAAAGATGCAGATGCATGAAAGCATGATTCTAAAAGCAGATAAGAAATCAAGCAAAGAGTGTCCTACATTAGATAGAAAGAATTAAAGCAGAGGAGAAACAGAAAAAGACAATTAAGTCTTAGGCTCTTTTCTCACCCACACAGCACGAGTCTTTGGCCGTGAAGATGAAAAGACACGTGTCCTAGTATGTCTACTAAAGGACATAAAAGAATTAAAATTCTCCTGAAATTGAGTTAAAAAGCTCAAAGATTTTAATAACTCTCCAAACAAAGGTATAGGTCCTTGAGAGGAAACCTATGACCATTTGGACAATTGCTTACGAGGATACAACTTAAAGCATTTAGGACGAGTGTGTCCAGAAACACTACAATGGTGACAAACATGAAGAGTTTCAGAGCTACTTGGCTTCCTAGAAGGAGGTTTAACCTTAGAGGTTGATAGAGACTTTAACTTAGGACAATTTGGCCTAATATGACCAATAATATGACAATGATGACAAATGGGGACAAATTCAGATTTTTTATTCAACCTAGGAGGAGTTTTAGACATAGGTTTAGAAATCAGCATTAAAATTAGATTGTTTACCTTTGTCTATCCTAGCAATATTAGCCTTCAACTCTTGATTATTCCTTTTAAATGGAGGAATATAAAAATCCTTTTCTTTTGAGTTAGGCTCAACAACAAGTTTGGCACTAGTTAATTTTTCAACTTCGGTTTTAGATTCAACTAGTTGCTCTTCCAAACTTTTAATTTTTTCCACCTGAGATGAAATTTAAATTTTAAAATTCTCATTCAAATTATTGGCTTCATCCAATTTTTCAATCAAATCATCTTTTTCAAGCTTTACCTTTTTAAACTTAGCTTTTAATTTTGTAGAATATTCAAGAGATTTCATACAAAAATTATAAAGCTTGCAATAGGCATCTTGAATATCATCATCATCATTCAACACAAGATCATGCACATCAAAACAATCAAGAGATTCCATGACAACAGGGGTTAAGGATCACACTCAGGAAAGTAATCCAATCAAAGTGTATCTGCTCTGATACCACTTGTTGGGATATTTTGACCCCGGTTGATAGAATTAACAAGTTTTAAATCCAAGTTGTTAATTAGATTTATTATAAATAAAACTTGTTAAAACAAACAAACATCAATATCATGTCAATAATGAATGCAACGGAAAAGTAAGTAAGACAAGATATGATAACTCAAGAAAACCAATGAAACAAACTAGTTTCACAATAAAAAACCTGGGGGGAAACCTTCCCAAAAGGCAATCCACTATAGTAAAGAGAAGTTTCAGATCTAGTACAACACTTTTGTCCCTAGACTTTACAATCCCCGTAGATGAACTTACAGTAGAAACCTTCTACCGCTTCAGAACCTCTGAACTCTTCAATATATGAACGCCACCCTTTTGATGCACAGATCCCAGTACATGACTCACTCCTTTGCACGAATCCCAATACGTGACTCACTCACCAACTTGAGGAAGAAAAATGTTGGCTGCAAAGTTCTTCACTTCATCAACAATGAAGATCAAGAAGCACTTGGTTACAAAATCCTAAGACGCAAAGACACAGTAGCTTCTTTCAGAGAGAATAAGGCATCGGTCACCTTTTGTATACGTTCTCCTTGTATTTTCTTATGTGACGACCTCTAAAATAATCATTATATATGTCTAGGGTTGTGAGATAAGAAACCCCACACAAATACATAAGCTTGGGCTGAAAATCATATCTGAAAACTGAATTCCCGTGACCTCGATAGATACCTAGATCGATCGAGAATCTGTTGAGCTCCATTCATTAAATCTCGATAGATAGCTATCTGTCGAGCAGCTGTCAAGCTATCTGTCTGCAGGTGTCGAGCTATCTGTCTAGCTTTAATGAATAGCTTTTGTTCACTTGTTTCTTGGTCCAATCTTCATGACTTTAATACTAGACTTAAACAACATGTTCTTTGAAGTATTAAACATATCCTAGATCTACCTAAATACAAGTAAAGTGAGCTTTGTCAAAGGATTAGCCAACTACACAAAATATTGACATATGTTCCTAACATCAAATCACATACGTCCTAACATATTTGTTGTAAAAATATTGTTGACATAATACTTCCCTAAAAGGACCCCAGTTAAATTAATCATCGAGTTAATTAGTCCAATTAGATGCAATATTCAACCAAAGAAAAACCTTATTGCTAACCTAGAGATTAATGCAGCGGAACATAAATTAGAAACTACGAGTGATATATGGGTCATCTCTCTTGAAAAATCCACCAATAAGATTACAAGTAAAATGAATTAACACAATTCCAAATACCTATCTATAGTAAAACCCACCGATCCTATCTCAGCTCCTACTAGGTTGGACTTACTTCTTAGCAAACTTTTTCGATAGCTTGGGATCTGCCAATTGATGTAACTAACTTCAAGGTGCATGGATCTACCAATCGATGTGATTGACTTCTCAACAGCAATTTGAGATTGTTGTAGTGGTTGGTGCAAATGTCTTTGCAGCAACAAGCTTCAATGGCAAACTAGAAGTAGCTTCCTAAAAAAACCTAGGCACACAAATTCACAGAAACTTCTCTTAATGTGTATCTCTTATGTCCTTATATCAAGCTAGGTATCTTGGGTTAAAACAAAATTTTCTATTCAAATTTCCCATAACTTGAAAAGTCAAGGGGTATCAAGTCAGGTATCAAGATTAACTAAGCCACGATATGCTGAGTAGGTATTGACGTACAATTTAGGTACTTGTTTCAATTGTCTCTTGAGCAGTTTTCTTTTCTCTTCAATATGAATCTTTAACACACTTTTGGACACTAAAAACTAAGACTCAAAATATTTCATTAAGTGTATTTCAAATATGACCCTAACATGTGCAATAATCCATGTGGTTAAAAAGTCTTGACATTTTAGTACAGTAAAAGATTTTTGTCACAAAGACAATTACGATTTTTATGTTAAAATCAAACGTTGTGGATTTATGGATTTTGTAAATGATGTGATTGACTGTGGGTGTTTGGAATGTGTATTTTGTTTTAGAATTAAGCAGAAAGAGAAAGACATATACTATATCAACTTTTATTCTATAATATTCATCGTTTTTTTTTATAAATAATTTTATTTCTCATTACTTCAATTGAATAATTATAATGGATATGTGTGTGTAATTTATAATTGTTGTTTTTTATGATGAATTTATTACTAATGAAATTCTATAAGATTATGTTATAGTACAGATATAACATTCTCTAAAACCATTTTACATAAAATATTACTGCATTATCTGTGTATCACACGGGTAACTTACTAGTTGCACCTAGACATGGATATTTTACCCCATATTTTGAATGATGATTAAAATTAATGGTCACATGTAAGTCACGTGATAATAAAATAATTAATTCTCCCTTCTACTGTTTTCCCAAGTTAATGTACTAAATTATTCTTAATTTTTTCTATTTTCACAGGATAAAATTAACTAGCTCATTGTTCTTATGTATTAAGGCTTACAAACTACGATAGATATTGACAAAACTGAAACTGGTTTTCCCAAAAAATCCCCAGACTCAAAAGGTTGAATTAAGTTTTCTATAAGAAAATTAGATGTTCTTTTTAAACCATCATTGAACATAAAAACGAAAGTTGGAATTGGGATTCTCAGAAAGTCCCTTAAACTATCAAGCTGGGTATTCCAAAATTTAAATAAACATGCTCAAAGAATGGAATTGTAGTTGAAAAAAAGTGACATATTGTTTCTTGAGATGTTACCAGAGTAGATGCGAGAGAGCAAAGAACATTGAGTGCTTGATGAAGCAACTGACCAAAGTAGTTTCGTGCACGAAAACCTCACTATGCTCTCACATTTGCCACGGTCTTTGCACTTGCGAGTTCATATCTATTGATTCTAAACAGTCTTATCAACCAATTATATTTTTTTCACCAAAAAAAATTGGATCAACTATATAAATTCACCATGACCACCCCAATTGCATATTTTACACCGCAAATTAGAAAAACTTGCCATATGACAGCCCCAATTGCACCAAAGCTTGCAAATTGCACCTCATATTTTGATTGGTTGTTAAAATTGGTAGGTTCTAAAAGTTTAGAACAATTGGCAAATCGTGAACACACAAGAACATACAAGCTGCAGGAAGAAGATTTCATAATCTGTCTGGTTTAACCAATCGAGAAACAGGCTCGACCGATCGAAAGTCGTATCTGCAGAATTTTAATTAAGCCCAAACAGCAGTTCAAGCCCATTAAGAATTAGGGTTTCAGATCTACTTCTCCCAGTATATAAAGGAAACCCTAAGCATGTTTTTATAAGGCTTTTCAGATAGAGAAGAGTGTGCCTCTTTGGTATTTTAGGGTTTTGTACCTAAAAAGCTCTCTCATATCTTCTACCGGTGTTATTGCTTGAAGAATCTCAAGATCCGGTATTGTTGAAGTTGATGCCTTCTCTAGTCATCAAAGGTGCTAATGATCTAAACCTTCAAGGGTGGTCTTGGAGTCACAAACAGGAGAGTTTGTGTTGCAAAACCTTTGAATAGAATCTCAAAGTCACAAACGTGGGTGTTTGTGTTTTTCAAATGCCAAGAAAGAAGTAGTTTATGGACTCGGAGCTATCATGTGGTCGTGGTAGTAAGTTTCCTACTCGAAGTAACAATAGGATGTTAGTGGTCTAAGTTGCTATTGTATAAACTTCAATTCTTTCATAGTGGATTTGTTGTTTTACCTTGAGGATAACTAGGTTAAATCCTCCCCAGGTTTGGTTTTCCTAGGTTATCATATCGTTGTGTTCTTTATTTTTCCGCTGCTTTACATGATATGATTGGTATATTTGTGTTAACCTAGATCTGCTTAATTTACCTAAGTCAATCACTTGGCTAAATATTTAGGTTAATATGTTTGGGTTTAAGGGGTCTAAATTTCTAACAAAAATTAATGGCAATTTTTTAGTCATGTGACCATAAAAGAAATGAATTCCCCATTTCTTTTCTTTTTTTTTTTCTTTTTTTTTTTCAATTTTTTTGAACTGAAATTGAAATCTTAAAAAAAAAAAAATCTTTGTATTAGACTAGCATTGAACATAAATGAAAAAGAGAACTGAGTTTCTCAAAATATCCCCCAAACTATCAAGTGGGTAATCCCAAATCCAAAGAAACAAGCTGAAGATGAAATTAAATTTAAAAAAAAAATGTGACTTTTTTTATTTTGAAGGCCAAACAAGCAAAAAAATAAAAAGAAAAGAAAGTGTGACTTTAATGTTTCTTGAGATACCAAAATATATGTGGGTTTGGCTTATTTTTACCTTTTTACTTGGTGTCCTTTTGTTTTAAATATACAATAGCAAGTGGTAGTGGGTTTTAATCTTCACATTTTATTTAGTTAGTGGGTGATATAGTGGTTTTTCATCTACATATATATATATATATATATATATATATATATATATATATAACCAAAACCTTTGAAACTCTCACAATTTACCACGTCAGCACAATATTTAAATAAAATTATCATTTTATATAATTAAAATTATTTTTGTTTAGTTCAAACTTAACGAGAAGTGAAACACTATCCATCTAACAAGTCCTATTTAAACTCAAACTTTGTTTCAAAAAAAAAAAAAAAAACTCAAACTCAAACTTATTATTAAATAAAATTATTTTTGTTGAGTTCGAACATAACTAGGAGTGAAACGCTATCTCTCAAATAAGTCCAACTTAAACTCAAACTCATCATTGTCATTTTTTTAAAAATAAAATTATTTTTGTTTAATCAAAACTTAACAAGGAGTGAAACTCTATCTCTCTAAAAGTCCAACTTAAGCTCAAACTCAAACGTTAATAATCTATATAAAAACAAAAATTATGATAAGACTAAAAAAAAAAAAAAGACTAACGTTGAAAAAAAAGTGGGTTTGGTTTTTGGGTGGAAATTTCTACTAATTATTTTTTTATATAGTATATGGCAGAAAAAACATCTCTAGTTTTTTGGAGAAAAATAAAAAATGCAACCTATTGTTGGAAAAATACATATTTGTATCGCATAAAAACATACGCAGCGAAAAATTAACGGATCTACTTCATTCGCAATTGATAACATGTACTATATAAATTTCAGAATTTAACAATAAGAGAGTGTACCTTGGTGTGGAGAATTTCAAAACCAAATATTAGAAGTATTCGGGAACACTTTTAATCTTCACTCCAATTCTACAAACGCCCAAGATGTGTGGTCTCTCAATCAGTTTCTATGAATTTATTCAAGTGAGAATGAGAGAGTGTCCAACACTCACATACGTACCATTTCATGTAACTTCTTAAATTCTGTATATTTTTCTCCTTATAACTGATTATCTAATTGGGCTAGCCTTTTGGGCCTTTCCAATTGAGCTTTAGTATGTGGTTGGAGTGGGACCAAAAGGGACCAATAAGACACTAGCTCCAATGGGCCTTGGGCTTTTCTGTCAACTCTTAACAAGTCTAAAGTTACCATTAATTATATTTAATACCACTATATAAATATAATTGCACTCTAGGCCTAATTAATAAATTATATCCCAAGACTTTATTATACATGCAACACCTTCATAAAATATTCATAGTAATATAAAGTCATGAATATAGACTGCCACTTTGTAGATTACTACATCTTAATCCTTGAGTACCCGGTTTAATCCTTTTAAAGTTATTTATCATATATTTATGAAATCCAATCTCATAAATATATACTTTAGTAATTTCTTACCAAAGTGGTTAGGCCTAACTCTCTGAATAACTGAACCCATTAAAACTTATCTCAAGAGAATATTTTGTATCTTCGTTAAAAGACTATGAATTTTATCTTGAGAATATATGTTCCATCAATACTAAATGTGGCTGCCCAACATACTGAGGTTTTAATCGTGAGTTTAGATCTCACTCTTGATATATCAAAGAAACCTACATTTAATGATCATGTCCATTATCCTCTCAGGATTAAGAGTTCATGTAAATAGAAGTCGTGAGATTTATTTTTCAATTGACAGTCGTTAGGAGAATAATAAATCTCACAGCAGTCCAGTTCAATATGTCTTAACTCTTAAAACATATCAACATATCAAGTAGAAGTCTCCACTTCCATGATCAAAACAAATCATCTTAGTTGATATGTTATAGTCTTCGCAGATGAAATGCCCAATTTCATCACTGACTATGAACTAAGATTCTGAGTTTACAATGAACTTGTGATTTATATTTTCAGTGACTTTTCACATAAATCACATACTATGCATCTTATGGACTATATGATAATGTCCGAATATTCATGTTAGAAATTTAGACTCCTGTAAACTAGATTGTTTAATCTAATTAATTAACCAAGTGAATACTTAGATTTATTATTCAGATCTAGGTTAAAACAATAACAATCATATCATGTAAAGTAGCGGAAAAATAAAGAACACAATAATATGATAACCCAGGAAAACCAAACCGATAAAAAACCTGGAGAGGATTTAACCTAACTATTCTCAAGGTAAAACAGCAAATCCACTAGAAAGAATTGAAGTTTGTACAATAGCGACTTAGACCACTAACATCCTATTGCTACTTGCTTGTAGGAAACTTACTACCACGACCACGTGACAGCTCCGAGTCCACGGACTACTTCTTTCCTTGACCTTTGCAAAACACAAACACCCATGTTTGTGACTTTGAGATCCCACTCAAAGGTTTAGCAACACAAACTCTCCTGTTTGTGACTCCAAGACCACCCTTGAAGGTTTAGATCATCAGCACCTTTAATGACTAGAGAAGGTAGCAACTTCAACAATACCGGATCTTGAAATTCTTTAAGGAACAACACCGGTAGAAGTTATAAGAGAGGTTTTAGGAACAAAACCCTAAAAATAAAAGAGACACACTCTTCTCTCTCTAAAAAGCCTTGTAAAAACGTGCTTAGGGTTTCCTTTATATAGTGGGAGAAGTAGATCTGAAACCCTAATCCTTAATGGGCTTGAACTGCTGTTTGGGCCAACTTAAAATTCTGCAGATACGACTTTCGATCGGTCAAGCCTGTCTTTCGATCAATCGAAACAGGCAATTTCTGAATTCTTCTTTCTGCAGCTTATATGTTCTTGAATCTTGACTTGAATCATCTTGAGCATTGTCTAATAAAACCTATAGACTCTAAGATCTATATCTAGACAAGTTTGTGTTCACGATTTGCCAATTGTTCTAAACTTTTAGAACCTAACAATTCATATTACCATTATTTTAGATAATAATAAAACAACTTTATCAATCACAATATTAAGTCATACATAATTCCATACTTAATATCATACATAGCATCATACAATAGGATTTAATAGCACTAATCCTAACACCTATGCCTTCCAGCCTAGGGAACGATAAATTTTTATTTGGTATGTTATATGTAAATTTGTTGAATTTGGTTTGATTTTGAAGTAGAATTTGGGGATTCTATAAATTTTGAAGTTTTAAGTCTTGGGGTTTTTGGTATTTGCGTCTCAATAGGTTGATCTTAATTCTTCACCTTAAATGCTTTTTATTTAGGTTTATGTGATTTTTTGCTTTCTTATTAAAAGTTACTAATCGCTAACCCATGCGATGCACGGGAAAGCTATTGAGTATGACTTATTATTTAATATGAATGTTTTACAAATATAACTTTTGTAACCTCTTAGATTACACATTAAGATTCCAATTTTAAAAATTCGATATGAAACATTAAATTACTAACGTTCTTTTTGTTTTAGGAATAACATTTTCTTACCAGCGCACACCCTTGATGTGGTTGTCACTCTACAAGTATAAATGCTTATGGAGTGTGAGGGGCAAGGGCCGGGTTCAAGTCTCTAGGAGAGAATTTCACACACATATACACTTAGATTAGGCTAGAGTAGAAATTCTATCTTGTATAAAAAAAAAAACTTAACATTTTCTTTGAAAATATTAATAAAAAAAAAATTAAATAAAGATTAATATTCAATAATCCAATAAATGTTGCAATGTTAAATATTTGTCTAATCTCAACTATTGGCTCCAATGTAAAATAAAGAAAGTAATAAAACATTTCGTTTGAAAAATTGTCAAAAATTTACACATAAAATCGTTAAAAATGAGAGACATACAGATGCTCCATAGACCATAGTCTATGCTCTGTAATTTCAGTCCATTGTTGATTTCCAGTCTCCACGCATTGCAGTAAAAATTTCTGCATCATTTGCTTTACTCAAGCATGAATTCAAATATTCCTTTGAGAGATAAAAGAGTGAACCTCCTGAAATGCAGGCCATAGTTTGAAGCTCTCCCAAATCTAACAAATTGTATAACATGTCGAAAAGATAACCAAGAATAGATTACTATAGAAACAACGTAAATAATATGTGTATTAGTATAGAGAGAAAGCAACTATTCCATTGCAATGACCATCATTAACTTCTTCAACATATTTTTACAGCTTTAAATTAAAAGCAACAAAATTAAATGAAACCTCAATTATATAAGGGAGTCAAGTCTATCATTAACACATATTCGTCATGTGTAACATTGGAACTATCAGATGGCATATTCATTTACTTTTCTTTGTATGATGGCAGAGCATATTTTGATGAGTCCAAATCTTCTGTCTCATCACTTGTGCTCCACTTCATGCTCCACCAATAAAACTTAGACAACTAGCCTCTCACATTAAATGAGATAACTCTGACTTTAAAAGCCTTGAACAATACGTAAAAATTAGAGTTATCTCATTTAATGTGAGAGGCCAACTGTCCAAATTTTATTGGTGAAGCATGAAGTGGAGTACAATTGATGAGACAGAAGATTTGGATTCTATTTTGATAGCTAATTAATAGCATAAAATTTGAGTGATGAGATCTGAGTTAAAGGTAAGGAAACATGTCTATGCAATAATAGGCAACTTCTGAATTTAGATTAAACTATAATTATTACATGCGCAACTTGTCTAAGTAACAGGCAAACAAATGTGCATTTTAGTGCAGACTTATAATTTCAAAAACTTTAACAACAAACCAAAAAAAAAAAAAGGCATGACAATAGGGTCTCAAATGCAAACTCACTAAAAAAAACACCATCAAATCAACCACAAGAATAATATTTCCCTAGCCCCATATATTATAACGGTAGCAGAAGGCTAGACTGAAGGTGGGAGATAGTTTGACATGACTATGATCCTTGGATCTCTCTTTGCCATTGATAAAGAGCACTCAAGGGTTAGAGTTTTGGGGTTTTGAGCAAGAGAGTCAATATCGTACCGAAGACCATTTAGGTTTTGGCCAGAGAAACGAAATATTTCGATACCGTCAATTCTGGTGTACCGTTTTGAGATTTGTACTATTTTTATAAATAGATATATGAATATAATATTTTATAGGTATAATATTTTAAGCAAAATTTTCTTTGGACTAAAGAAAAATCAACTAATTTATTATTCATTATTTGTCAAAAAATGATAATATAAATATTAAAAACAATGTAATGGCCTTATGGGTACATTAGTAAAGAATGAATATATTAATGTTTTAAAAAAATGAAAAGCAAATAAATTCAGACTTATTCATTACAAATAACAATTTACAAAGTTTTAAAACTTGGAATTAGCGGTTTTGCTTTAATGAGAGTAATTTGATCTATAATTATGACTATGGGCTAGTTGATTCCAGCTGTTGTAAAAAAAAAAAAAAAGAAATTAAAAAAAAAAGCGCCTGATCTTATCTCTTTTCTCTGGTAAAAGAACCACAACTGAACTGATTACGCAAAAGCTTCAGTAAAAGAACAACAACTCAAGAGGCCGTTCCAAAAAATTCCAAGTATAAATCGAAGGTAGCAATGCACTTAATCTTCAACTGCATTTTTATGAAGATGAGGCTTTTTTTAGCCCGTAGACAAGCGAGCAAAGCCAAAAAAAAAAAAAAATTACAAGATTTGAAGAATTTTTTTCGTCATTATTCTCAAATTGAAGCAAAGAACAACAAAGAGTAGAAAAGGAAAGCAACTGGTAGCAACGAAGAAGAAGAAGTGTAGATCTGGTAAATTCATGTTTAAAAAAAAAAAAAAAAACTCTAAATCTTATACCGGTCAATATATCGGCTGAAATCTCTGAAATCCACTAAAACCACTGAAACATCCCAGTACACTTCGGTATCTAGAGCGGTAAGGATTAGGTCTGTTTTTGTACCAGTCCAAGCGCCGGCATGAAAAATTCCAGCCGTACCGGCCTCTACAGTACAGAATTATCTCCCTTCGTTTTGAGAGTGGTTGAGAGAACAGCTTAGGCAGTTAGACTGCATCTAACCCGTACGAAAAGAGAGATTCAATCGACCCATGAGAATAGGAGAGAAGAATAAGGTTATGTTTGGTAACCATTTTTTTTTTTTTTCTGTTTTCAAAAACTTGTTTTTGGGAATATAATGAAAAAGTTATTTTCTTGTATTTTTAAAATAAAAAACATGTTTGGTTAGTTGAAATTAAAAAGATAGGTTTTTGAAGAAAAAAAATAGAGAATACTAAAATATGTTATTCCTAGGATTTAAACTCTAATGTTAACTCATTAAATGAGACAAAATCATTAAATTAAATGCGTATTTTCATTGACTTTGAAAATTAGAAATTGAAAACAGTGTTTTGCATGTTTTCAATTTCTTTCACAAATTGAGTTTTGAGAACAGTTTTTGTTTTCTGTCCCTTTTGGGTTTCCAAACATGTTTTTTAGTCTAAAAAATATAAAATTATTTTTGGAAACAGAAAATAAGGAGAAAAAACAGTTACCAAACATATCCTAAGCTTTTGCGATTGCGTTTCTACATAATAGCTTGCGTAAAGAAGAGGAACGTTTTATCTTTATCGGGTTTTAGAAAAGTTTAAATTAAGGAAGGAGTCCTAAATGTGCTGTACTATTGGTTTTTAGAAAAAAAATTTAGAATATTTTTTTTCAATAATGCTGACGTGGAAAATTGTGAGAGTTTCAGAAGTTTTGGTTATATATATATATATAGTTGATTTTTGGTTGATTAAATATTTGTTTGGATTAATTTCAATTAATTATTTGTTTGAATTCAACATAAAAAATAATAGAATTAGGTATTATAATTTTGATATTGTTCCATGTTCTGATTTGTCTACATTGTTATTACTATGAGAAAGTATATTGCTACTCAAATTTGAAACTTGGTGTGTCTTCCTCATATCATGGTCTTTATTTATATATTTGCAGTTTATATTAGTTTTAAGAGTGTGTGTGTGTGTGTGTGTGTGTGTGTGTGTGTGTGTGTGTGTGTATAACTATTGGGAGTTTTACTTTATTAATTTAAGAACTGTAAATTATTGGTGGAAATCACGTTTTCATCCCTACATTTTTAGGCGATTTCCACTTTGGTCCCCAGATTTTATTTTTACTGCTTTTAGTCCTTATCCTGAAAAACGATTCTCATTTTGGTCCCTACCGTTACATCAGAAACAGAAAGTGCACACGTGGTAAACGGTAGAATTAAAAAAATATTAAAAATATTTTATTTTATTTAAAAATAAAAGTAAATTTTAGTTATCAATAATTTTAAAATAAAAATATTAAAAATTTTAGTTAAAAATAATTGTTCTTCAGGTTCTTCCCCCAAGAACATGGTTGCCCAGAAAATAAAAAATTCAAGATTTTTTTCTCTTTTATTTCATTTTCTTAGCATCCAAACAAGTAAAAACATATACAAAACCATGATCAAACTAAGATACTCTAACACCATCAACTAACAAAACCCAAAACACAATTATGAGCTAGCCAGATCAAACCACGGCGACTATCTAGGTTTAGAGAGAGAGAAGATCAGATCTTAGAGGACCACGGTGACCATCTAGGTTTAGAGAGAGAGAAGATCAGATCTCAAAGGACCACGGTGACCATCTGGGTTTAAATCTAATTACTTAAATATATATATATATATATATATATATACAAAACAAATAATTATACACAAATATACATTTCTATTCAACCATAAACAGATAATTTTCAGTCAATCACTCACTCAGGGTTTTGTTAATGGCGTCCACAAGCTTTTCCTCATCTGGGTCTCGGAGTATAGCCAAATTCTCCTCTGTCCCTTGCTGCGGAGGCTCGAAGATGAAGTCCACCTTGACTTTTTCAGTCTCTAAAACAGTACCGTACATTAACCAACATCGCTTCACGCCAAACACCAGCGTTTCATTCACGTAATGCTGGAAAGTGTGCGCAAAATCACGATCAAACGACCCGAGCTTACAATGTGGCTTCTCCTGGCGCATGACCCTCACTTGCTTCACAATTAGGTCGTCCATGGTCATCTTCCACTTGAACGAGCCAATTGGGTTGAAATTCCTCGGGCCCAAAACGTTACGCTCGCCGTCATAGGTGAGGAAAACGATGGAGCTGTGCGCGAGGTTAAGGGACTAGAGGTGGCATTAGGGTTCGCCATGTCCGTGAAATTGAGAAGATTGGCTGGGGTTTTGGATAAGAGGAAGTTTTGGTTGGTGGAGAGGGTTTGATTTTGGATTGGGATTTGGAGTTGGGATTGGATTAGGGCTTTGAGTTTGGGGGTTTTCGATTGAGATGGTGTTTTGGGTTTTGTTAGTTGATTGTGTTAGAGTGTCTGATTATCTGATTTGGATCATGGTTTTGTATATGTTTTTGCTTGTTTGGATGCTAAGAAAATAAAATAAAAGAAAAGAAAATCTTAAATTTTTTATTTTCTGTGCAACCATGTTCTTAGGGGAAGAACATTAAGAACAATTATTTTTAACTAGAATTTTTAAAATTTTTATTTTAAAATTGTTGATAACTAAAATTTTATTTTATTTTAAATAAAATAAAATAAAATAAAATATTTTTAATATTTTTTAATTCTACCATTTGCCACGTGTGCACTTTCCTTCTTCGATGTAACGGCAGGGACCAAAATGAGAATCGTTTTTCAAGATAAGGACTAAAAGCGGCAAAAATAAATTTGGGTTTAGAGAGAGAAAAGATCAGATCTCAGAGGACCACGGTGACCACGGTGACCATCTGGGTATAAATCTAATTACCTAGGGTTTAAGTCTAATTACTTAAAAATATATATACAAAAAAATAATTATACACAAATATACGTTTATATTCAACCATAAATAGATAATTTTCAGTCACTCATTCACTATGGGTTTTGTTAATGGCTACCCCAAGCTTTTCCTCATCTGGGTCTTAGAGTATAGCCAAATTCTCCTCAATCCCTTGCTGCGGAGGCTTGTAGATGAAGTCCACCTCGACTTTTCTGGTCTCTGAAACGGTACAGTACATGAACCGACATCGCTTCACGCCAAACGCCAGCGTTTCATTCACATAATGCTGGAAAGCGTGCGCAGAATCGCAGTCAAACTATACGAGCTCACAATGTGGGTTCTCCTGGCGCGTGACCCTCACTTGCTTCAGGATTAGGTCATCTATGGTCATCTTCCGACCAAATGAGCCAGCCGGGTTGAAATTCCTCAGGCCCGAAATGTTGTGCTCGCCATCGTAGGCGAGGAAGACGATGGCGCCGTGCGCAAGGTTAAGGGACTAGAGGATGGCGTTGGGATTCGCCATGTCCGTGAAATTGAAAAGATCGGCTGGGATTTTGGATAAGAGGAAGTTTTGGTTGGTGGACAAGGTTTGGTTTTGGATTGGGATTTGGAGTTGGGATTGGATTAGGGTTTTGAGTTGCGAGATTGTGATTTGGGGGTTTTCGATTGAGATGGTGTTTTGGGTTTTGTTAGTTGATTGTGTTAGAGTATCTGATTTGGATCATGGTTTTGTATATGTTTTTGCTTGTTTGTGTTAGGTTCAAAGAAAATAGGAACTAATGTATTAGAACTTCATTTTGTACGGTTGGCAAACCATGATCAAAACGGTTTTAGTCTTGTTAAGACTTGCTCAAAGTATGTGCTTATTGTGTAAAGTTGGAATCGAGTTACTGCAGAAGTCATTGTGCAAATCTGCCAGGCTAGATCCATCGAGAATTAGACTCGACCAATCGAAAGACGTGCAAATTGTTTTTTCTGTAGAATTTCTAACTCAGCCCAAGCCCGTTTGACGTGTAGGGTTTTATGTGTTACCCTAAGTATAAAAGGGAAAACCCTAACCACGTTTTTTGGGTTCTAAATGCTGTGTGTGTGAATCTTATTGTGAGATCTAGAGGTGTTTGCCTTCACATACACTTAGGGTTTCCAAACTCAAGATTGATGTCAAGAGCTTGGTGATCGTTCAGTTGCAGATTCAAGAACTTCAAGATATACAAGCAGGAGTGCTTGGGCTTTACTGTGAATTCAAGAAAGAAGTAGTCCGTGGACTCGGAGCTGTCACGTGGTCATGGTAGTAAGTTTCCTACTCGAGGTAGCAATAAGATGTTAGTGGTCTAAGTCGCTATAGTGTAAACTTCAATTCTTTCTAGTGGATTTGTTGTTTTACATTAAGGATAGCTAGGTTAAATCCTCCCTAAGTTTTTTACCGGTTTGGTTTTCCTGGGTCATCAGATCTTTGTGTTCTTTATTTTCCGTTGCTTTACTTGATATGATATATTTGTGTTAACCTATAATTGCTTAATTTACCTAAGTATTCACTTAGCTAAATATCTAGGTTAATCTGTTTGGGTTTAAGGGGTCTAAATTCTAACAAGTGGTATCAGAGTGGGTAGCTCTTTTGTTTTAGATCTTTGATCTAAGAGCTAATCCTTGATCACTGTTATCATGGATAATTTTAAGTGTCTTACTGTTTTTGATTGTGATGATTTGAATAAGGACACTGTTGTTTCTGTTGATCTTTTTGATGCCTGTGAAACTCTTCGTAAGGAATTATTGAAAGCTATGAGAATTGCTAATAAATTCAAGGAAGAGTTAAAATTGGCTAATCTTGAAAAAGAGGAATTGGTTGTTAGATTAGATAAATCTAATAAAAAGAATGAATTTTTGAGAAATCAAATTTCCTCTAAAGATGAGAAGAAAAAAAGATTGGAACAAGAGTTAGTTGAATATAAAGCTAAAATTGAAAATTTGACTACTACCAAGCTTGCTGTTGATAACAGAAGTGTTTCTGTTTCTCTTAAGCCTAAAGCTGAAAAAGTTTATATCCCTCTTTTTAAGAGGAATAATAAAGAAAAGGCTTATTTTGCTAGGTTAGACAAAGGTAAAAGTTCTGATGTAGACGCTGAAGTTTCTAAACCTAAATCTAAACCTACTGTTAGAGAATATAATAAATCTGTTTTTGTGCCTACCTGTCACCTTTGTGGTGTTGTTGGTCATATTAGACCAAATTGTTTTTTATCGAGGCAAAAACCAAAATCTCAGACTAGATTTGCTGTTAGAAATACTGATGTTTCTAAATTTATTCCTGTTTGTCACTTTTGTGGTGTTTTCAATCACATTCGTCCTAATTGTCATAAATTGAAATTTAAAAATTATATATTTCAATCTAGGATATGTGATGATATTTCTCCTGCCATAAGTCCATATAAATTGTTTCATATTCTTTTGAAAAATATAAGCTTGTTGGCTTGTGAAAAGAATTTGCAGGATTTCAGTCTTTATTAGAAGATTGGTGTAATCTCTCAGATACACTCTGCTTCACATGGATTTTCACCTACAAAGCCAAAAACTCGTGCTTTATGGGTGAGAAAAGATTCTCTAAGGTGAGTGTTGTTTACTTTTCTCTGATTTAATTCTTTCAATTGTTTGTGGACATGTTTTGTTTTTGTTTTTGGTTGTTTTGTTTTTTTTTTAGGTTCTTTTTTTTTTTAATCCAAAAACATTGAAAATTTTCAAAAAGACAAAAATATTTTATTTTGTGTCTTGTTTTATTTGTTTTGAGGATTACATGAATTATGATATCTCTCTCTTGATTTAGAACATGCTTGATATTGTGGAGAAACATAAAAAGTATGTGTTTTATAAGTGCTAAGCTTTTTCTGATTTTGTGTGAGTATGTACTACTTTATACATGTACTCATAGGTTAATTAAGAAATTGATATTTCTTGTTTGTGTACCCTCTATAGCTTAGTTAAGCACTGCCATGCATTGCATTTACATTTTTAATCATTTAGCATAATGTGTGCTTTTAGTTTTGGTCATAAATTTTTTGTAAACCAAAAAGATTTTTATGTGTTTTGTATTATATATCTTGGATTTATAATCAAGGTTGGCCATATTATCATTACATAACATGTTTATGTATTTTGTTTAGCTTGGATGAGCTTAATTTATTGCACTTTACTAGTTTGAGCTTTGTAGTGCATGTTGTGTGGGAAGATGTTTATAGTTGTTGATCACATGATCTTCATCTTGAAGTCATATGTCTTTGATTGTCGAACTTGAACTTATTGAGAAAGGCATATATAACTATCTCACCGCTATTTATTAGCCAAACATAAACACCTTAGTGCATATCGTAAGATTTTGTGTTCGAGAAAGTGTAGCACATGCACAAAAAGAAAATAAGGTGTAGCCTCGGTTAAATTGTTAAATTTGATGTGTACATTATTGGGCTATAATAATTTCACATTTCAAATAAAATTGGTGTGTACATTATTCCGGCTATATTAATAAGTTTCTGATAAATTGAAACTGGTGTGTATATTATAAGGCAAATCAAGAAACTTACATGATTGCAAGCTTTTATTCTAGGAGATGTAAGAGTTATATGATGTAACTCTTTCGGTGATAGTCTCTTTCAAATTTTTGTAATGAATTTTGTTGAAATTGTGATTGATTTCTATTCACATATCACCTCACATGTTTCTTAAGCTTTTGTTAGTTGCACACACTACACAAGTTACTCTTTGCTAAACTTTGTACATGTTATTGTGTGTGTTTTTGGTCTGACCAACCAAGTTTGATAATTTCTTGAAATTGATGCAAAACATGTTTGATGTTTGAGAATTTGAGGAGAATTGAGTAAAAATCTTAATTTTGGAAAACTGTGATCTAAACAAGTGTTTTTGAAAAGAATTTTATTCCATACTCATGCATTTTATTCATAAAATCTAATGCTTTGAGGAGTTTCAGCACTGAATTTGCTTTGTTTTTTCAAAAAACTGTTTTTTCTAGAATTTCGATCGATCGAACCTGTTTTTCGACCAATCAAAATTGCACTTAAATCCTTTTGAGCTTCTGGCTGTTTCGATCGGTACTCAATTGGTAATGGATCAATCGAAGTATTTTCAACCGATCGAATCTAATTTCGATCGATCGAAAATCGGGCTAAGAGTTTTTAAAAAGGATTTTTTTTTTCACGTGGTCTTCACTTTTCAAAAACTTTTCAAACTCTCTTTCTCTCTCACCAACCGGTCAAGGCTCCAACAAGGATTTTTGTCGTTTTCCTTCGAATCTTTTGCATAGTTTCTCTCCTCTAGTGCCGGTAAAACCATTTTACCCTTCCTTTTGCTTTTATTTCCATTTTTCATGCATTAATTCATGCATTTGTTGGGTTATTTTCGGCATTTTTATTTTTGGGATTTTTGATGTTTTTGGTTGTTTTCTTTCACAATAAATCATTGGGTTTTTGTTGGGACACCATATACATGTGATCTATGTGGTTTAATTTGGTTAATTTGATGATTTGTGAAAAATTGAAAATTCTAAGGCTTGAAATTGCCGAATTTGGGGCTTTTGTTCAAATTGATGTAAATTGATGAAATTGGCTTGTTAGATTGACTTATTTAATCATTGTATTATGTTTTCTAACTTGTGTAATGATCAATTTCTCAATTTGATGGTTTTTGTGAAAATGGGTTTTTTCAAATTTGGGGATTTTTGATAAAAAATTCTTACTCAAGCCAATTTTGTGAATCTGGATCATATTTGAACTATGTTTCATTGCATTATACCATGCATTATTATTATTTTTTTTTTGTCATGCATCATATGGAATTCTTATGTCTATACTGTTGTTTTGGTGCTAATCTTGCAGTCTGCCCTTGGTTTTTCTTTTGTCTCTTTTCTTTCTGTGTCTCTGTATCTGGTCTGTAGAATCATACCCAGGAAAACTGGAGCTCATAGGACTTTTTCTTCTTCACCATCTTTCAATAGTGATAGATTCTTGAGTGAGAAACATCAGGAGACATACGAGACTCTTAACCTTAGGAGAAACATTTGGGGTGAGCGTAGGGTCCTTCTAGATGAGGTAGATGAGGTTAGGCGTAACTTTGAACGTCGTAATTGATAGATAGTAATTATGTTGAATTTGTTTAGTTGGGCTTTTGTTTTATAATGGGCTGCTTATTTTGTAAACTTTGAGCATTTTGTTAAGTTTGTGTTATGTCACAGATTGCCAAAAGGGGAGTTTGTTAGGTTCTAAGGAATTAGGAATTAATGTATTAGAACTTCATTTTGTAAGGTTGGCAAATCATGATCAAAACGGTTTTAGCCTTGTTAAGACTTGCTCAAAGTATGTGCTCATTGTGTAAAGTTGGAATCGAGTTATTGCAGAAGTCACTGTGTAAATATGCCAGGCTCGATCGATCGAGAATTAGACTCGACCAATCGAAAGTCATGCAGATTGTTTTTTCTGCAGAATTTCCAACTCATCCCAAGCCCGTTTGACGTGTAGGGTTTCATGTTTTGCCCTAAGTATAAAAGGGAAAACCCTAGCCACATTTTTTGGGTTCTGAATGCTGTGTGTGTGAATCTTATTGTGAGATCTAGAGGTGTTTGCCTTCACATATACTTAGGGTTTCCAAACTCAAGATTGATGTTAAGAGCTTGGTGATCATTCAGTTGCAGATTCAAGAACTTCAAGATATATAAGCAGAAGTGCTTGTGCTTTGCTGTGAATTCAAGAAAGAAGTAATCCGTGGACTCGGAGCTGTCACGTGGTCGTGGTAGTAAGTTTCCTACTCGAGGTAGCAATAGGATGTTAGTGATCTAAGTCGCTATTATGTAAACTTCAATTCTTTCTAATGGATTTGCTGTTTTACCTTGAGGATAGCTAGGTTAAATCCTCCCTAGATTTTTTACCGGTTTGGTTTTCCTGGGTCATCAGATCTTTGTGTTTTTTATTCTCCGCTGCTTTACTTGATATGATATATTTGTGTTAACCTAGAATTGCTTAATTTACCTAAGTATTCACTTAGATAAATATCTAGGTTAATCCGTTTAGGTTTAAGGGGTCTAAATTCTAACAGTTTGGATGCTAAGAAAATGAAATAAAAGAGAAGAAAATCTTGAATTTTTTATTTTCTGGGCAACCATGTTCTTAGGGGAAGAACATGAAGAACAATTATTTTTAACTAAAATTTTTAATATTTTTATTTTAAAATTATTGATAACTAAAATTTTATTTTATTTTAAATAAAATAAAATAAAATATTTTTAATATTTTTTAATTTTGCCATTTGCCACGTGTACACTTTCCGTCTTCGATGTAATGGCAGGGACCAAAATGAGAATCGTTTTTTAGGATAGGGACTAAAAGCCGCAAAAATAAATCTGGGTTTAGAGAGAGAGAAGATCAGATCTCAGAGGACCACGGTGACCATCTGGGTTTAAATCTAATTACTTAAATATATATATATATATATATACAAAACAAATAAGTATACAGAAATATACGTTTATATTCAACCATAAACAAATAATTTTCAATCACTCACTCACTCTAGGTTTTGTTAATGGCTTCCACAAGCTTTTCCTCATCTAGGTCTCGGAGTATAGCCAAATTCTCCTCAGTCCCTTGCTGCAGAGGCTCATAGATGAAGTCCACCTCAACTTTTTAGGTCTCTGAAATGGTACCGTACATGAACCAACATCGCTTCACACCAAACACCAATGTTTCATTCATGTAATGCTGGAAAGCGTGCTCAGAATTGCGGTCAAACGACATGAGCTCGCAATGTGGGTTCTCCTAGCGCGTGACCTTCACTTGCTTCGCAATTAGGTCGTCCATGGTCATCTTCCACCCGAATGAGCCGGCAGGGTTGAAATTCCTCGGGCCCAAAATGTTGCGCTCGCCGTCATAGGCAAGGAAGAAAATGGAGCCGTGCGTGAGGTTGAGGGACTAGAGGGTGGCGTTAAGGTTCGCCATGTCCGTGAAATTGAGAAGATCGACTGGGGTTTTGGATAAGAGGAAGTTTTGGTTGGTGGAGAGGGTTTGGTTTTGGATTGGGATTGGGATTTGGAGTTGGGATTGGATTAGGGCTTTTGAGTTTCGAGACTATGATTTGGGGGTTTTCGATTGAGATGGTGTTTTGGGTTTTGTTAGTTGATTGTGTTAGAGTATCTGATTTGGATCATGGTTTTATATATGTTTTTGCTTGTTTGGATGCTAAGAAAATGAAATAAAAGAGAAGAAAATCTTGAATTTTTTATTTTCTGGGCAACCATGTTCTTGGGGGAAGAACATGAAGAACAATTATTTTTAACTAAAATTTTTAATATTTTTATTTTAAAATTATTGATAACTAAAATTTTATTTTATTTTAAATAAGATAAAATAAAATATTTTTAATATTTTTTTAATTCTACCGTTGCCACGTGTGCACTTTCCGTCTTTGATGTAACAGGAAGGACAAAAATGAGAATCATTTTTAAGGATAGGGACTAAAGCAACAAAAATAAAATCTAGAGTTCAAAGTGGGAATCACCTGAAAATGTAGGGACGAAAATGTGATTTTCGCTTAAATTATTTTGTAGGTTTTAGTAACTATGCACTTGCAACTCAATAACGTTCAATATTAGAAAACTATTCTAAATTATGGAAAAGTATAGAAGTTAAATATTTTATCATTTTTAAAAAAAAATACTAACTAGCAAAATGTCTATTTACTCATTGTTGGATTTTTTTATTCCCAGAGTCAATAGCTTTTCCGTACATTGTATGAGTTAGTACAAAAGGGGATTTCAATTAAAAAGTACTAAAAGTAAGCCAAACTCAATATATATATATATATATATATATATATAATATCCCAAATCTAATGTATGGTTTAGAGATGTGACAACCGATGCACACCCATAAACTTTTCCACAACTTTGCCACAACTTTTCTATATAGCGATTCATGAGTGATGAAAATAAAATAATGGGTCTATGATGTCACCACTCACGAGTTGCCACGTAGCAAAGTAGTGATAAAGTTGTGGAAAAGTTTGTGACACTAGATTTACTCATGCAATTAATATCCCACTTAATGTTAGTAACTGTTTTTTAAAAGGAGTTCAATAATAAGTATCAATTCTTCCTTAAATAAAAAAATAAAAATTAACAGGTATCAATTCCATCGAATATTCTCTTATAAACAAAAGTTTTTTTTTTTTCTTTAGAAACTTTTTTGAGAAACAAAAGTTGGTAGCGCACACTCCCTTTCCTGTCTTATAATTGAGTTTTTCTTAGCTTAGAGATCTTTCCCGGGTTAATGATTAAGGGACATTGAAGTGCACACTCCCTCTTTTATGTGAAAGGTACATAATAGAACCAACACTTGTCTTCAAGGAGTCCACTCCTTAAATTAAATGAAAGATAATAATAATAAAGTTATCAAGAAAAAAATTTATCTATAGGTATTATTACATAGTATTAATATGTGGAGGATTCTTCTGCTGGAGATCTTGGAGGTGACGATAAGAAAGGTTTTGGAGGGATTTGCAATGCTTCTATGTTTCCTTCTAACATTTCAATTACTTTCCTCATGGACGGCCTATCAGATGGATTTGTCTGTATGCACCACAAACCCACTAAGATCATCTTTCTCACCATTGCAGTTTCCTAAAAAAAAAAGTGAAAAAAAAGGAGTGGTTCTAGTATTCTACAACTACAACTTTTTGTCATAACTTTGACATGACAGATTGTGAGTGATTATCTATCACTTACACACCTAACCACTATTTTTTCTTCATTACTCACACACAGTCACTTCACAGTTGTGATAAAGAAATTGTGTAATAGTTTGTGGTACTAAGCCTAAGAAGAAGCACTACGTAGTATATACCATCAAAATTCAAAACCAAACCAAGAAGGAGAAGATGTATGTTTCAGTTTAATCCAGGAAAGTGAGAAGAGAAAAGAGAGTACATATTGGTGTGTTACGTTAGAACCGCAATTCCCACCTGATTCCACACACCCGCTACAGGCAACACGCAAGACATCGTAGTTCATTTCAAGCCCTTGATTCAATGCTTCATGAAGTGCCCGGACTACACCCGTAGACTCATCAATAATAGCATTCCGTGAAATTGGAACAAGGATTTTTCCTCTGCATTTCTCTGGCTCCAGAATATGGATCTTTGCTAACAATTCGTTTACAAAGTAAGCGTTATTATTTGCATCACTACCTTCCAAGCTGCACGTAAATCTATTTTGGACTGGTATAAGTGTGTTGACTTGAGAAGGGCAGCCGTAGAACAAAGTTATGTTTAGAACGGTCATAGCGTAATCAAAGATACTATAATTCAAAATGGTATTGAGGTAGGTTTAAGGACAAGAACCATCCCAAAGGTCCAATCTTGCAATGGTCATGATATTTTGAGATTGGTTGATGTTTACTACAAGGAACTCTGGTTCTTCAAATTTGATAATCGGGTAATCATCGATGTAGCGCTCGAGCTTGAACCCTTGGAGACCACAATGTTCAGGTCGATTACCTCCCCAAAAAGGGTAAGAAACGTTTTTGATTCTTCCACACTCATAGGGACGATTGCAATCAACAAAGCGTGCATCGTCGATGCAGTAAGATAGTGGCAATATTGCTAAGAAGAAGGAGAGGGTGATGAGGGAAGAGAGAGCTAGATGATGGGCTTCCATGTGTGATGTGAAGGAGAGATCACAGAGAAAAGAATAAGATGAGATGTAAGTTTTTTTTTTTTTTTTTTTTTGATAAGATGTAACGTTAATAAAGAGATTGGTAAGTGTTCAACCAAAAAAACAAAAGAAGACTGGTAAGTCATAAAGAGATTCCAAGTCCTCCTCAGATTTGTTAGAAATACTGAATAACTGTATTGTATTTCTCAATGGGAATATACATGAGTATGCCTTTTTATAGGCGGCATATGAGTGCTGTACAAGTAGGAGTGTAGTAAAAGATATGTGTTGTACAAGTAATATAATGTGCTCTACAAGTAAACTAGGTTGAGCCTAAAGCCCATAACACTATACACATTAACAGCCCCCCTCAAACTCAAGGTGGATGTGAGACCAGCTTGAGGTTGTCAACTAAATCACGAAGGCGTCCTTTAGGATGTGACTTGGTGAAAATATCTGCAAGTTGATCTTTGGAGGAGACGGAAAAGAGCTGGAGAGCACCATGGACAATATGAAAATGGATAAAATGACAATCAATCTCGATGTGTTTAGTCCGTTCATGGAAGACATCATTATGAGCAATATGAATGGCACTCTGGTTGTCACAATAAAGAGGAGTAGCAGAGGATGTGGACACACCTAAGTCCTTAAGAAGCCATCGCAGCCAAAGGAGCTTAGATATGGTATCAGCAAGGGCACGATATTTTGCTTTAGTACTGGAGCGGGCCACAAAGGTTTGCTTATTACTTCGCCAAGAAATTAAAGAAGAGCCAAGGAAGAAGCAATAACCAGTGGTAGACCTGCGATCAGTAGGATCTCCTGCCCAATCTGCATCAGAGAATGCACGAAGTACAAGTGGAGATTGAGCTGAGTAAAAAAGACCATAGAAGAGAGTGCCCTTCAAGTATCGAAGAATGCGCAGAACAGCAGCATAGAGAGTCGATCGTGGAGCAGACAGATACTGGCTTACTTGATGAACAGCATAGGAAATTGTTAGGTTCTAAAAGTTTAGAACAATTGGCAAATCGTGAGCACACAAGAACATGTAAGTTGCAGAAAGAAGATTTCAGAATCTGGCTGATTCGATCGATCGAAAAACAGGCTCGATCGATCGAGAATCGTATCTGCAGAATTTTAAGTTGGCCCAAACAGCAGTTCTAGCCCATTAAGAATTAGGGTTTCAGATCTACTTCTCCCACTATATAAAGGAAACCCTAAGCACGTTTTTTATAAGGCTTTTTAGAGAGAGAAGAGTGTGCATCTTTTGTATTTAGGGTTTTGTTCCTAAAACCTCTCTTATTACTTCTACCGGTGTTGTTCTTTGAAAAATCTCAAGATCCGGTATTGCTGAAGTTGCTGCCTTCTCTAGTCATCAAAGGTGATGATGATCTAAACCTTCAAGGGTGGTCTTGGAGTCACAAACAGGAGAGTTTGTGTTGCTAAACCTTTGAGTGGGATCTCAAAGTCACAAGCGTGAGTGTTTGTGTTTTGCAAAGATTAAGGAAAGAAGGAGTCCGTGGATCTCGAAGCTGTCACGTGGTCGTGGTAGTAAGTTTCCTACACTTGGGTAGCAATAGGATGTTAGTGGTCTAAGTCGCTATTGTGTAAACTTCAATTCTTTCATAGTGGATTCAGTTTACCTTGAGGATAGCTAGGTTAAATCCTCCCCAGGTTTTTTATCGGTTTGGTTTTCCTGGGTCATCATATCTTTGTGTTATTTATTTTTCCGCTGCTTTACTTGATATGATTGTTATTGTTTTAACCTAGATCTGAATAATAAACCTAAGTATTCACTTGGTTAATTAATTAGGTTAAACAATCTAGTTTACAGGGGTCTAAACGAACTTACAAGTGGTATCAGAGCGGGTAGCTCTTCTGTTGTAGATCCTTTGATCTAAGAGTTGATCCTTGATCCCTGTTATCATGGATAATTTGAAGTGTCTTACTGTTTTTGATTGTGATGATTTGAATAAGAAGGACACTATTGTTTCTGTTGATCTTTTTGATGCCTGTGAAACTCTTCGTAAAGAATCATTGAAAACTATGAGAATTGCTAAGAAATTCAAGGAAGAGTTAAAATTGGCTAATCTTGAAAAAGAGGAATTGATTGTTAGATTAGATGAATCTAATAAAAAGAATGAATTTTTGAGAAATCAAATTTCCTCTCAAGATGAGAAGATGAAAAGCCTGGAACAAGAGTTAGCTGAATCTAAAGCTAAAATTGAAAATTTGACTAGTACCAAGCCTGCTGTTGATAACAGAAGTGTTTCTGTTTCTCTTAAGCCTAAAGCTGAAAAAATTTATATCCCTCCTTTCAAGAGGAATAATAAAGAAAATGCTTATTTTGCTATGTTAGACAAAGGTAAAAGTTCTGATGTTAACGCTGAAGTTTCTAAACCTAAGTCTAAACCTACTGTTAGAGAGCATAATAAATCTGTTTTTGTGCCTACCTGTCACCTTTGTGGTGTTGTTGGTCATATTAGACCAAATTGTTCTTTGTTGAGGCAAAAACCAAAATCTGAGACTAGATTTGCTGTTAGGAATACTGATGTTCCTAAGTTTGTTCCTGTTTGTCACTTTTGTGGTGTCTCTGGTCACATTCGTCCTAATTGTCATAAATTGAAATTTAAAAATTCTGTGTTTCAATCTAGGATATGTGATGATATTTCTCCTGCCATAAGTCCAAATAAATTGTTTCATATGCTTTTGAAAAATTTAAGCTTGTTGGCTTGTGAAAGGAAATTGCAGGATTTTAGTCTTTCTCAGAAGATTGGTGTAATTCCTCAAATACACTCTGTTTCACATGGATTTTCACCTACAAAGCCGAAGACTCGAGCTATATGGGTGAGAAAAGATTCTCTAAGGTGAGTGTTGCTGACTTGTCCCTGATTTAATTCTTTCAATTATTTGTGGACATATTTTGTTTCTGTTTTAGGTTGTTTTTTTTTTTATTTTTCTTGAGGATTACATGAATTATGATATCTCTCTTGATTTAGAATATGCTTGATATTGTGGAGAAACTTGAATAGCATGTGTTATATAAGTGCTAAGCTATTTTTGATTTTGTGTGAGTATGTACTAGTTTGTACATGTACTCAAGAGTTAATTAAGAAATTGATATTTCTTGTTTGTGTACCCTCTATAGCTTAGTTAAGCATTGTCATGCATTGCATTTGCATTTTTTTTAATCATTTAGCATAATGTGTGCTTTTTGTTTTTGGTCATAAAATTTCTTTTAAACCAAAAATACTTTTGTGTTTTGCATTAATTTTTCTTGGATTTGAAATCAAGGATTGGCCATATTATCTTTACATAACATGTTTATGTACTTTGTTTAGCTTGGATGAGCTTATTTTATTGCACTTTACTAGTTTAAGCTTTGTAGTGCATGTTGTGTGGGAAGATGTTTATAGTTTTTGATCACTTTGTCTTGATCTTGAAGTCACATGCCTTTGTCTGTCGGACTTGAACTTAATGAGAAAGGCATAAATAACCATCTCACCACTGTTTACTAGCCAATCATGAACACCTTAGTGCATATCATAAGATTTTGTGCTCGAGAAAGTGTAGCACATGCACAAAAAGAACATAAGGTGTAGCCTCGGATTAAATTGTTAAAATTGGTGTGTGGGCTATAACAATATCACAATTCAAATAAAATTGGTGTGTACATTATCCCGGCTTTTATTAAAGTTTCTAATCAATTAAATTGCATAATGAGGCAAATCAAGAAACTTACATGATTGCAAGCTTTTATTCTAGGAGATGTGAGAGTTATATGATGTAAGTTTTTAGGTGATAGTCTCTTTCAAATTCTATGTGATGAATTTGAAGACTTTGTGATTGATTACTATTCACATATCACCTCACATGTCTCTCAAGCTTTTGCTAGTTGCACACACTACACATGTTACTCTTTGCTAAACTTTGTACATGTTATTGTGTGTGATTTTATTGTGGCCATCCAAGATTATATGTTCCTTGATTTTGATGCAAAATTTGAGTTTTGAGGTCAAAAAGGTTCATAATCTTGTTCTGAAAGATCTGGGTTGTATTCATATGTTTTTGAAAAACTTTTAGTCTCATACTCATGCATTTCATTCATGAAATACTATGCTTTGAGGAGTTTCTGCATAAAATTGCTCTGTTTTTCAAAAATTTGAGTTTTCCAAAATTTTGACCGATCGAATCTGTCTCTCGACCGATCGAAATTGCGATTAAAAATTTTGGTTTGATTCTGTCTGACTCGATTGGTATTCGATCGATGCTCGATCGATCGAAACTGAAAAGTTTTCAGTTTTTAGAGTTTTTGACCAAATTTTTTCATGCATCATTTATGGTTAGGATTCACATGAGTTGCATTGTTTTTCTGTGTCCATCTTGCAGTTTTGCAGTCATATCTCTCATTGTTTTCACACATAACATGCATACACTTTGCTAAATTGGGTACTCAACTTGATTTAAAAATTGATTGATTAATTTTTGAGTCCTTTGTACATTTTAGTATATGCTATTTTTCTTGATGTGTGATTTGCAGAAAATATTTTTCTTAAGAGATATGATGGATAATAATGTGCAAATATTTTCTCTACTCATGCAACTGTTTATGGGTCACATAGTGTCAAGTTTGCATTTATTGAAAGAGAGAATATTTTTCTTTATGTGTATCCTCAACTTTATTTTTTTTGGTTTGTGTGTTTTATTTATCCCCACCTCCTAAATTTTCCCCAAAACTGTTTTTCCCAAAACTTGTTTTGTTTTTTTTCCTATTTTTATAGGGGGAGAAAAGTTTTTTTTAACCTTTGTTGTTCATAGGGGGAGTTATTGCTCTTTATAGGGGGAGTTATCTCTTTTTTCTATAGAGCTAATCTGTTTTATGTTCCCTTGGTTCTCTTTTTTTTCTCTCATGTTTACTCTTTGTTTGAGTTGTATTTGTCAATACGTGACAAAAAGGGGGAGAAATAGATGAAATGTGGGAATCCTGTCCTGTTTGTTTTTTTTAGGGGGAGAATATAAAAACTTTTTGATGTATCTAACTTAGGGGGAGAGTTAGTTTACTTTTGTTTTTATATTGTGCTTCATTTTGTTTATATGTCTTTCTTTCCACACATGCGTTGATGTGTTTGTTGAGTGTTTCAGGAAAGACAGGTGCGTTCTGATCAAGACCTTCTACCTCTTCTTGGCAACTTCTAGGTTAAGAGTCTTAGATTGGGATTTGTGATGTAATTGGGAATTTTATTGTATTGCGTTGTTCTTGTATTTTAACATTTCATTTTGTATGAAAGTTTTGTCACGAATTGCCAAAGGGGGAGATTGTTAGGTTCTAAAAGTTTAGAACAATTGGCAAATCGTGAGCACACAAGAACATGTAAGTTGCAGAAAGAAGATTTCAGAATCTACCTGATTTGATCGATCGAAAAACAGGCTCGATCGATCGAGAATCGTATCTGCAGAATTTTAAGTTGGCCCAAACAGCAGTTCTAGCTCATTAAGGATTAGGGTTTCAGATCTACTTCTCCCACTATATAAAGGAAACCCTAAGCACGTTTTTTATAAGGCTTTTTAGAGAGAGAAGAGTGTGCCTCTTTTGTATTTAGGGTTTTTTTCCTAAAACCTCTCTTATTACTTCTACCGGTGTTGTTCTTTGAAAAATCTCAAGATTCGGTATTGCTGAAGTTGCTGCCTTTTCTAGTCATCAAAGGTGATGATGATCTAAACCTTCAAGGGTGGTCTTGGAGTCACAAAAGGGAGAGTTTGTGTTGCTAAACCTTTGAGTGGGATCTCAAAGTCACAAGCGTGAGTGTTTGTGTTTTGCAAAGATTAAGGAAAGAAGGAGTTCGTGGATCTCGGAGCTGTCACGTGGTCGTGGTAGTAAGTTTCCTACACTGGGGTAGCAATAGGATGTTAGTGGTCTAAGTCGCTATTGTGTAAACTTCAATTCTTTCATAGTGGATTCAGTTTACCTTGAAGATAGCTAGGTTAAATCCTCCTCAGGTTTTTTACCGGTTTGGTTTTCCTGGGTCATCATATCTTTGTGTTATTTATTTTTCCGCTGCTTTACTTGATATGATTGTTATTGTTTTAACCTAGATCTGAATAATAAACCTAAGTATTCACTTGGTTAATTAATTAGGTTAAACAATCTAGTTTACAGGGGTCTAAACGAACTGACAGAAATGTCTGGACGAGTGACTGTGAGATAAACTAAGCTGCCAACCAATCGTCTGTAAAGAGAAGGATTAGACAATGGTTTCCCCCCCGAGGGAGTCAGATGCGCATTAAGTTCAACTGGAGTGTCAACAGTCTTGCTGTCAGTGAGTCCTGCACGAGACAAAAGATCAAAAGCATATTTAGCTTGAGTAATATAAAGACCATCTGTGGAATGAGTGATTTCAAGACCCAAGAAGTAGCTGAGATGTCCAAGATCTTTCATCTCAAATTGCTGACTGAGAAAATCCTTGAGTTCTTGAATGCCACTGAGGTCATCACCAGTTATGATCAAATCATCCACATACAGGAGAAGTAGAATAGTGCCTTTGTCAGTGCGACGAAGAAATAAGGCAGAATCATAATGACTGGCCATGTAACCCAAGTGAGAGATGGTAGAGCTGAATTTGGCAAACCAAGCTCGTGGAGCTTGTTTAAGGCCATAAAGTGCACGTCGAAGGTGACAAACCTTGTTTGATTCAACAGAGAGACCAGGAGGAGGTTGCATATAAACTTCTTCACTTAAATCCCCATTAAGGAATGCATTTTTAACATCCATCTGGAAAGGTCCCATTTACTGGTAGCAGCAACAGCTAAGAGGGCATGAACAGATGAGATACGTGCAACCGGAGCAAAGGTCTCTTCATAATCGATCCCATACTCCTGTGTAAAGCCTTTTGCAACAAGACGAGCCTTGTAGCGCTCAATGGACCCATCAGAGCGAGTCTTAATCTTGTAGATCCACTTACAACCAACCACAGATTTCCCAGGGGGGAGAGTCACCAAATCCCAAGTATGGTTTTTAGATAATGCATCAAGTTCCTCTTTCATTGCAATCTGCCATAAAGGGTCAGTGGAAGCCTCACGATAGGTGTGAGGCTCGTGCAGTGTAGCAAGGGCAATGTAACAATGATAGTCAAGTAAATGTGCAGGAATGGATCTTACTCGAGTTGAGTGACGAGGTGGAATGTCTTGTGCAAGATCTTCAGGCGGAGCAGGAACAGGGGACCCAAGCTTAAGGTTGGAGTTGGGTTGCTTGTCTTCAACCTGTTCATCTTCCACCTGTTCATTAAAGGCTGAACTAGGAAAGGGATCAATGATATCTGGTGGTTGGACAGAGAAGTCTACATGAGAATCAGGAGCAACTACAGGAGGATCAGGAACAGCGACAGAAGGAATATGAGCCTCATCTGGAAAAAGATCTAAGACAGAGGAGGAAGATAGGGAGGCATGGAAGTGAGAGAGCTTGACAAAGAGGCGATGTTCCCAAAAGACAACATTGCGGGAGACACGAAGACGATGGGAAACAGGGTCATAACACCGATACCCCTTTTGAGTTTCGCCATAGCCAAGAAAACAACAAAACCTTGACCGAGGTTCAAGTTTGTTATGCTCATGTGGCTGAAGAAGAACGAAACAGGCAGAACCGAAAAAGAGAAGGTGATGATAATCTGGAGATGACCCAAAAAGGCGTTCATATAGAGTTTGATTTTGGATGACAGGACTGGGAATGCGATTAATAGCATGAACAGCATGAAGTGCAGCTTCGCCCCAAAAAGGAGTAGGAACTTTGGCAGAGAGAAGGAGAGCACGAACAGTGTCAAGACTATGACGAAGTTTTCGTTCGGTTCTACCATTTTGCTAAGAGGTACCTGGACAAGTTAGTTGATGAACAGTGCCATAGGAATGCAAAACAGCTTGAAAAGCATATTGAGTGTATTCAAGAGCATTATCAAATTGAAAAATTTTGATATGTTTGGAAAATTGAGTTTCAACTATTTTTGCAAAATTAGAATATACTTGCAATAATTCAGAACGATGTTTCATATGAAAAATCTAGCTATAACGGGAATAATCATCAACAAAGACAACAAAATATCGAGACCCACCAATACTAGAAACAGAGGAAGGTCCCCAAACATCAGAATGAATTAGGTCAAAGATATCAGTGGACACTGATTCACTAGTATTGAAAGGCAAAGCTGGTTGTTTTCCTAATTGACATGAAACACAATCAAAATTTTCTGTGGACACTGAGCCTAACAAACCTCTAGAAGCCAAGTGTTGTACTCGAGAGGAAGATGCATGACCAAGTCAGGCATGCCAAAGTGCAAGGGAAGGAGTAGAAGAAACTGTAGCAGCTGCAGCAACAGAAATAGGAGCAATAAGTGGAAGACGAAGGTTGTCCACGGGAAACATACGTCCAACTATGGGACCGGTCCCAAGCTTCTGTCCTGTCCTCGGATCCTGCACAATACACCCAGAATAATAAAAAATAATGCGATAACCCAACTCAGCTAATTGTCCCACAGAAAATAAATTGTAAGAAAGTTCAGGAACATTAAAGTCCCCAGGAACTGAGAGGTTGGAGGTCGAAACAGAACCTATATTATGACCAGACATTATGGAACCATTGGCTGTGCGAATATTAAGAGGGTGTGGTGCAGGTTGAAGTTCAGAAAATAAGGATGAGTGAGGTGTCATGTGATTGCAACAAGCAGAATCGATAAGCCAAGAGGAAGGAGACATACCAGATAAAGCTGAGAGAGAAGAGGAATAAGATGCATTACCAACCATACGAATGATATTGGCGATGATGTTTATAAGGTCATCTCTGGAAATGGTGAAAGTGGATCCAGAAGATTGAGATTGTGCAGTGATGAGAGCCATTGGTTGGACACTCTCATGGTAGCAACAGTAGCAGCAGAAAATGAAACAGCTGATTTGTTGCGTTGATAGCAAGTCTCAATATTATGGCCAAAACATTTGCAAAAATTGCAAAAACGTTTGTTGGATTTTCGGCGATGATTGTTGCAAAAGGAAGAAGACCTGTCCTTATTCTTCATTTAGAAGCAAAATATGCAAAAATGGACCGCAAAAATGAAATCTACGCGAAAAACTGGGTAAGGAGCCCCTGGACTGCAAAAAGTCAACACTGGTCAAAAGTCAACGATCAAACTGGTCAAAGTCAAAGTCAACCCCAGTCAACGGTCGAGTCAACACGGGTCAATGGTCTGGTCAACGATGACGTCAGCAGATGCGTGGATGATGATGTCAGTAGATGACGTGGCGTGATGACATCACCAAGGGCTGACGTCAGCAGGAGACTTGAGGCGCGTGAGAGCGCGTGAAGGCGCGTGGAGTTGCAGATGCAGCGCGCGGGAGCGCATGGTGCACCAACCGAGCTGTGCAGTGGCGCGTGGAGGCGCGTGCCCTACGGAACAGAACCTTTGGGTGGCGCGTGACGTCTCCGATAACTTCGAGGCTTCCGCAGATTTGTAGATCGGGGCAAGACGATCTCAGTGGTGCCTTGATAAAATAAATCGGAGCAATATTCACGGCGGTGAAGCAAAGGGCAGTGGTCTGTGTGGTGTGAAACTCCTCAACGGCAGCTGCTGCAGGTCCGGAACCTAAGACGACGGCTGGAAGATGTCGGAGGTTCGACGGCGAAAGGGACAGTTGCTGTGACGGCGGAAGCGATGTTAAAAATGGAGCAACACCAGAAAGGACAAGACTGCTAAGAAAAGGGTCAGAGCAGTGGCTCTGATACCATGTTAGAAATACTAAATAACTGTATTGTATTTCTCAATGGGAATATACATGAGTATGCCTTTATATAGGAGGCATATGAGTGCAGTACAAGTAGGAGTGTAGTAAAAAATGTGTGCTGTACAAGTAATATAATGTGCTCTACAAGTAAACTAGGTTGGGCCTAAAGCCCATAACACTATACACATTAACAAGATTGATTTCTAAATGGGAGGCACAATTTTCCACCGACTTTATCACACCATTACTGTTTTGCTCATTCCCCGAAAGTTGCAACCCTGGCCGAGTTGCTAAGTTCACCCAATTATCAAAAATTAGATGAACCCACGTATTTATGAGTTTATCCAACGAATTGGGCTTCTTATAAGTCAGAGCTGGCAAATTGGATGCAACCATCATTTAAAAAATAATCAATTGAAATTAAAAGTCTTGCTTTAAGCTTTGGGGTAAAAAAAAAAAAAAAAAAAAAAGTAGAGCCCAATAACTATTTGTAAAACAGCTCAAAGCCCATTAGTTTTACCTTTTGTTTTACAGTCTGTTCCTTGGATCTTCCAGAAGTTTTTTAGTTTTCAATCTCATCTAAATTCTGTCAATCAATGAGTGCAAATTAAGTCACTTTTCAGAGTATCCATAGTAGTACTGCTAAAAAACCATATCGATATTTTTAGTTCCTCAAATACTTAAAAACCTTCTACAACAGTAGAGTTATAGGTAAAAAATTTACCTATTCAGCTACAGTACACATCCATCTATAGATGTGCACTAGAGCTCCAAAGCAAAAAAAAGAATATGTATATATATAAATATATTTTTTTTTATTTAACTTTTCTTTCTCTTTTCTATTAAAATATTCTCTTTCTCTCTCTCTTCCTTCTCTATCTTTTCTTTCTTTTCGTCCAACTCAGAGTCTTAGCTCTCTCTCTTTCTTTTCTATCTCTTTGCTATCTTTTCTCTCTTCTTTTCGCGTGATCAGCGATAGCGTGGGTCGGTGGGTTTCGTGGATGGCGTGATCAGCGATGGCGTGGGTTAGTGGGTTGGCGATGGCTAGTCTGGTTCGATGGTGGTTTGGGTTTGATTTTGGGTTTTGTGCCTCTTGGTCTTGTTTCTTCTCTCTCTCAATCAAACTCAGATGGTGGGTTTAATGGTGGTCTGGGGTGCTAGTTCAACACTCTTGGTCTGAAAATCAAGCTCAGATTTGTTGGGGGCCCATCGCCGATCTCCCTAAGCCCCATTGTAGATCTGTTTCGCCTATGTGTATTATGTTGATTTTTTATTTTGTTTGTGATTGGTGATTTTGTTTGGTCTAGGTTGAGGAAAAAGATTAAGGATTTGAGTTGGTGATTTTTCTTTCTTACTGTGGACTGTTGCTGGTGGTGGTTGTTTGTGCTGTGCTTTTCTTCTTCATTTTTTTTTTTTGTAGATGTTTTTATTATTATTTTAATGAGTTATTTGTATTATTTTAATCAGATAGTTAAAAATATAGCTCCATTGCTGTGAGATGTGAAGAGGTAAAATAGATAGTGAATTTTGTAAATGCCAAATAGCTATATTTTTTGCTCTATTGCTGTGGATGCTCTCAAAAAGTAAAAAGATTTTAGTTTGGAAGACAAAATGCTACATTAACTCCACAACCAAACAAGAATCACTTCTTTTTCTTTGTTCTGTGGATGGTTGGGATGAGCTAAACTAGGTTCAAATCCAACCAATTTGCTAACAAAATTATGTCCCTGTAGTCGTACTTTTTCAAAGGGTATGTATAGTCATAGAAGAAAGTTCTTTGGAAAAGATTATATATATATATATATATATATATGCGTGTGTGTGTGTGTGTGTGTGTGTGTGTGTGTCTGTGTGTGTGTGTCTGTGTGTGTGTGAGTGACGGGTTTTGAGTTTGAATAGAATTTATTTTCTCTTCTTCTCTGGTACCTTCTTTTCCTGTGTCTAAGTCTAGGGATATAAAAAATTTTGTAACAGTTGATGTTGTCTATATTGTGATTAGTAAAAAATAAAAATCATATTTGTGACAGATATATGTGGAAGTATGTTGATTCATGTCTAGCTTGCCATCTTAACAAGTTGTGAAAAGTATTGTGTGAGAAAAGTTGTATCCCTGGTATTGCTCTTTCGGATCTCTTAGCTGAATACATTTGCTACCTGTCTTATACTTGATGCATCTACGCTACATCCGTAAACCTTAAAGTTTATCTTCCTTCTTGGCCTTAAGCATCTTTTCTTTTCCTTTTAAGTTCAATCGGAGCACATTGTATATTTAAAAGCACACACTCATCAAGGCTTAGAAAAGTTATGGAATGAGCTTGTTATATTTCTATTGTGATGTTATGAATGTTCTGACACCTCATTCTTTTCGTTGCTTATTGTTAGTGTTGGAATTTAAAAGCACACACTAAGTGCTTTGAAAAATAGGAGAAATACAAAAACACAAATAAATTAGAAATCACCCAAGAAAACTCATTTTTCTGACTTGCAATGAGTGAGTAGATTGCAGGTATTTATAGGTTAGGTGGATACTTTTAGCTCTTACATAATTAATTAATGATTACATATATGTCTCTCTTTTACACATGAACTTTGTTAATTACATATATAAACAATATCATATATTCATAATATATATATATATATATATATTTTTTTTAGAAATATCTGTTCAATATAATTATCTAAAATTATGTTTATTCTGCCTTAGTTACAGATAATCGTGGGAATAAGTTGCGGAAGATTGTTGCAGGTAATATATCCATTTTCATCTCACACTTCTGTGCAGTGTTTACTAAAATTCTCAACTTAGACTATGAAATTGAACTAGTTGGAACTTCCTTTTTAACCCAGGTGTTGGCGCATCTCTCGTAATGGTTTTTATAATACTGGGCATCATATTCTTTATCCATCGACGCCGCATGAAGAAGAAATATGATCCCTCATCCTTACTCAGTCGAAGCATCTCTTATGATCCCTCTGGAACGACAGATCAGGAGAGGGGAAGTAGCTACTTTGGAGTACATCTCTTCACCTACTGTTGTAAAAGCGGAAGCTTTAATACCAATTTGTTGAGAATAGCAAAAGCATGAATATCTATTTGTTGTGTGTGTATCCAAATAACAGTGGATTTATGCAAAATAGAAATAGAACGACAAAAGAAACAATCACACGGGAACACAAAGATTTACGTGGTTCGGCTTTTGGCCTACGTCCACGGGCGATGTCGAGGAGAAAGTTTCACTAACCAAAGAAGGAGATTACAAAAGTGGTACCAAAACACTCTCACAAAACCCAAACCCCAAATACACCCAAAAGAGCTCTCAATCACCAGAAGCACGTGACTAGAGAAACCTGAAAATCTCTAGAACAAAGTCACGCCTTAGAACTCTATACTATATGCGGCTCTCATACACACCCCCAAGAACAATAGCTGCATAATTAGTGTATATATAGAAGAGATGTGAGCCTTTTGTGGTGGAGTACAATACAAACTCCACCTAGGAGTAGAATTACTTAAGTCAGCAAAACATAGTCCTATTAGTATTAGGACTTGGTCAATTCCTTTGACCAAATTAAAAGCCACGTAACAACAAATCTCCACCTTGGCTTGAATTTGGTCAAGCCCCACAAACGAAACTTCTCCACCGCTAAACCAAAGCCCCTAAGGGCTATCACAAACTGCAAACACAAATCAAGTCCAAGCAATACTTGAACTTGTCCAAAAGAACTAGCTTGGTCATCATATATGCTGGATTATCCAATGTAGCAACCTTTCTGACTGCAACGGTGCCTTGAGATACAATCTCAATAATGAAGTGATATCTGACATCAATGTGTTGGTTATCTCATGATACATATGATTTTTAGTCAAATGTATGGCTCTCTGACTATCACAAAATACAACAATATCATTTTGCTGTAAACCTAGATCACCAACCAAACCCTTCAACCAAATAGCTACTTTCACTGCCTCCATCGCTGCCATATACTCTATCTCTGTAGTAGACAAAACAATCGTTGACTATAGTGTCGCCTCCCAACTAATAGCACAACCAAATGTGAAGACATAACCTGTCAGAAATCTCTTCTTGTCTAAATCACCAATAAAATCAGAATCCACAAATCCAACAATGCTACTACTCTCTGTAGAATCCCTATAATATATCAAGTCAACATTTGCAGTACCTTTCAAATATTGAAGAGACACAATCTCTTCACTCAAAGCAACAATCCACAAAGCCTCAATCTTAAGCTCCACCTGCTCACCAACACCGTGGTCTTTGACTATCTCAATACTCTCTTTTGACTGGTCAACAATAGCAGACTTATCAAAATTCATATCTCCGCTGAAAATTAACCATGGGGATCCTGAATCCATACACCACAACCTATAACCTTTTATCCCCAATGCATAGCCTAGGAATATGCACCTATTTGCCCTCCGCTCAAGTTTACCATCATTCACATGAACAAAAATAGGACAACCAAATACTATCAAAATAGAGTAATCAGCAAGAGTACCAATCCATACCTCAAAAAGAGTCTTAAATTCAATGACAGTTGATGGAGACCTATTTACCAAATAGCAGGCCATATTTATTGCTTCAGCCCAAAAGTCCTTAAACAAACCAAATTTTGAGAGCATACGGTGAGCTCTCTCCAAAAGAGTTTTGTTTATACGTTCTATAACCCCAATCTGTTGTGGTTTTCTTCTAACAGTGCGGTGTCTCACTATACCTCCATTCTTGCAGAACTCATCAAATTCACCTAAGCAATAATCCAAACAATTAGCTATCTAGAGACACTTAATCCTTTTACAAGTCTGCTTTTCAATAAGCGTCTTATATTGCTTCAAGGTGACAAAAACATCACTCTCATATTTCAGAAAATACACCAAAAAGTCTATATTGAACTTGACCCTACACTGTTTACCAAAGGCACAATGTTCACAAAAGTCCAACTTCCCAATTTTCTGACCATGCAACAAACCTTGTTTACATAATATTGGCATGCCAACCTCGCTCATATGCCCTAAATGAGTATTATCTGAATTTGGATCTACTGATGATGATATTGTTGCAACACCAACAATTGTGCTTCCCTGTAGCATATAGAGACCATTCACCAATTTTCCCTTGATGAAAACTAAACCACCTTTACTAATTCTCAAAACTCCACCTTCATCGGTGTATTTATACCCTTGAGAATCGAATATACCCAAAGATAGAAGATTTTTCCTCAAATCTGGCACGTGACGAACATTAGACAAAGTCCTAACAACACCATCATACATCTTAATTCTCACGGTTCCTATCCCCAAGACCTTACAGGTCATATTATTTCCCATCAGAACTTCACTACTAATTGACCGATAGGTAGTAAACCAATCTCTTCTAGGAGTCATATGATAGGAGCAAGTTGAATCAAGAACCCAAGCGTTGCCGGAGCAACCAGTAGCTACTGATAGAACTATGTCGTCACCCACAGAATTAACCTCCGCAACACTAGCTACATTACTAGTATTTGAAGTACTATCATTCTCCTTTTTTTCTTTGAGTAGTGTGCATTCTTTTTTCCAATGTCCTTCCTTTTTACAGTAGTGACACTTACCAGATCTAGATTTTTCTCTATTACTACTAGACCCATTTTCATTGGATCTACTTCTAGCAACAAGACCATCAGCCTAATTATCGCCCTAATTTTCAGAAACCTTCTTTTTCAACTCCTTAGAATTCAATGCATCTTTGACATCATCAATTGAGATAGAATCTCTTCCAGAACCATATAACATGGTGTCGACAAAGTGCTCAAAAGAAGGAGGCAATGAACATAACAAAATTAGAGCCTGATTCTCATCTTTTACTTTGCATTCAATATTTTTCAAATCAATAACAATCCTATTAAATTCATCAAGATGGTCAGAAATAGGTGTACCTTCTTTCATTCGAATGGTGTATAGCCGCTGCTTCATGTACAAGCGATTTGTAAGAGACTTAGTCATGTACCGACTCTCCAACTTAAGCCACAATCCTGCAGCTGTTTCTTCGTCTACAATCTCCCTCAAAACCTCATCTCCAAGAGACAATAGAATTGCACTATGTGCCCATTCTAAGAGATCTTCTTTTTCCTCATCTGATAGTGTCGCTGGCAAAGCATTCTTGCCCTTTAGTGCTTTCCACAATCCTTGTTGCACTAACAAAGCACGCATCTTGACACACCATAAACTGAAATCATTCTTCCTGTTGAATTTTTCAATCTCAAATCTTGTTGCTGATAAAGCCTTTGTCGCCATACCAAAAAACCCAGTGAACCAATAACAATACAACCAAATAGATCTGATGAACAATCTCAACTTAAAACAAAGAACCCAAAGCTCTGATGCCAGTTTGTTGTAAAAGCGGAAGCTTTAATACCAATTTGTTGAGAATAGCAAAAGCATGAATATCTATTTGTTGTGTGTGTATCCAAATAACAGTGGGTTTATGCAAAATAGAAATAGAACGACAAAAGAAACAATCACACGGGAACACAAAGATTTACGTGTTTCGGCTTTTGGCCTACGTCCACGGGCGGTGTCAAGGAGAAAGTTTCACTAACAAAAGAAGGAGATTACAAAGGTGGTACCAAAACACTCTCACAAAACCCAAACCCCAAATACACCCAAAAGAGCTCTCAATCACCAGAAGTACGTGACTAGATAAACCTGAAAATCTCTAGAACAAAGTCACGCCTTAGAACTCTATACTATATGCGGCTCTCATACACACCCCCAAGAACAATAGCTGCATAATTAGTATATATATAGAAGAGATGCGAGCCTTTTGTGGTGGAGTACAATACAAACTCCACCTAGGAATAGAATTACTTAAGTCAGCAAAACATAGTCCTATTAGTATTAGGACTTGGTCAATTCCTTTGACCAAATTAAAAGCCACGTAACAACACCTACAATGAACTTGAAGAAGCCACTAACAATTTTGATTCAGCCAAAGAACTTGGAGATGGAGGCTTTGGCACTGTATGCTATGGTAAGATTGAGCGCACGCATACACAAACACAGAACTTATATTTACTGCCAAAATACTCTTGGTATCTAAACTTAATGTTATCAACGATTTAGGACTTGAAATTTAATGTAAGCACTTCTTTTCTTCAACAAACTTAAAAGTGCTTGATTTAAGTCCTAACAAATTTATAGTGATTACTTTTAGTCCATTTTAAGAGATGATGTTTCAATCTTTAGTTTGGTCATGTTATCTAAGGAATTAAAAGTGCTTGAAAATGACTATCAAGTTCATTTGCTTAAGCTTGAAGATTTCTCTCTTCTGACCATACTTCTTGACTAGGCATACTTCGTGATGGGTGTCAAGTTGCAGTGAAGCGCTTGCACGAACACAACTGCAAAAGAGTAGAACAATTCATGAATGAAGTTGAGATCCTTACTCGCTTGCGTCACCCAAATCTAGTCTCACTGTATGGCTGCACCTCTCGCACTAGCCGTGAACTCCTGCTTGTTTATGAATACATTCCTAATGGCATAGTTGCTGATCATCTTCATGGTGATCTTGCAAAACCCGGTGCACTCCCATTTTCTACTCGAATGAAGATTGCCGTTGAGACAGCAACTGCTTTGGCCTATCTCCATGCTTCTGATATCATCCACCGTGATGTAAAAACAAACATTCTCCTTGACAACAATTTTTTGGTTAAGGTCGCAGATTTTGGTCTGTCTCGTCTCTTTCCCACCGATGTCACTCATGTCTCGACTGCTCCACAAGGTACTCCAGGATATGTCGATCCAGAATATCACGAATGTTACCAACTTACTGAAAAAAGTGATGTGTTCAGCTTTGGGGTGGTCTTGATTGAGCTTATATCATCTATGCCTGCTGTTGATATCTCAAGGCATCGACACGAAATTAATTTGTCTAACATGGCTATGAACAAGATCCAAAACCACACGTTGCATGAACTTGTAGACCCCTCTCTTGGGTTTGAATCAGACTGTACGGTGAAAAACATGATAACTGATGTGGCAGAGTTGGCATTTCAGTGTTTGCAATATGATAAGAAAATGAGACCATCAATGGTAAAGGTGCTTGAAGCACTAAAGGATATACAACATAGAGACTACGTTAAAGATAAGGAGGGGATTAATATTTCTGCAGATGATGTTGTGTTGTTGAAGAGTGATCCGGTACCACTTTCGCCAGATTCTGCGCTAAATTGGAATATCAGCACGCCTACAACATCAAATGGCAGTCGTTAAGCTATGCTTCTTATTTTTCACTAAATATTTCTTCCCATTACATGTCAAAGAAGTTGGTACCTGCGCCACATCTACTAAACATTGATAACTTGAATGAGAGTATGAGATGTACATATTTATGTCAAAGCTGTCATGGATATGGATTCACTCCGTTTCATAAGTTTTGGTCAATTAGCTTTTTAGATGATTTATTCCCTTCTACTAATTAAGAGTTCAAATAAAAAATCTTAATTATTTATTTGTTTATTTATTATTTTGATTGTACATTAGCAATGCATAAAACATCATATGTAAAAATATAATAATAATTAATTATTACGTGCACGTTCGTTGTATGTCAAGTAGACACTTTTTCTTTATGCCAACTGAATATTTCTTCTTTGTGCCAAGTGATTTTGTTCTTTTCACCATGTTAGTACCATTTTTCTTCCCTTACAATAATTTAGTTATTTTGGAGCTCTTTCCTTTGGGATTAAAAAATAGAAAAATGCTATGTCCACAACATTTTCATAATACTTTTACAATAAATTATAGGTAGTAAGTTCTTACTAGTTGTTACTAGTGGACAAAAAATTATTTTAATGATGGGTAAATAGAACCAATAACAACTTACCATCAAATATTTGTTGTGAAAATATTGTTGACATAATACTTCCCTAAATAATAATGAATTTCTTCAAATTCCAATATCCTTGTAGCGATAAATCTTAATGGAATTATATGAATTTTGTTAGGATCAATAATGTTTAGTGTTGGTAGATTCTATGACATTGATATATGTTGAAATTGAGTTTGTAATGTGTTATTGAAGATTGAATCAAGAAACAGTTCCACAATGTTGTTGGATTTAAAAGGACCCCAGTTAAATTAATCAATTATCAAGTTATTTAGTCCAATTAGATGCAATATTCAACCAAAGCAAAACCTTATTGCTAACCTAGAGATTAATGCAGCGGAACATAAATTAGAAACTACGGGTGATATATGGGTCATCTCTCTTGAAAAATCCACCAATAAGATTACAAGTAAAATGAATTAACACAATTCCAAATACCTATTCATAGTAAAACCTACTAATCCTAGCTCAGCTTCGACTAGGTTGGATTTACTTCTTAGCAAACTTTTTCAATAGCTTGGGATCTGCCAATTGATGTAACTAACTTCAAGGTGCATGGATCTACCAATCGATGTGATTGACTTCTCAACAGCAATTCGAGATTGTTGTAGTGGTTGGTGCAAATGTCTTTGCAGCAACAAGCTTCAATGGCAAACTGGAAGTAGCTTCCTATAAAAACCTAGGCACACAAATTCACAGAAACTTCTCTTAATGTGTATCTCTTATGTCCTTATATCAAGCTAGGTATCTTGGGTTGAAACAAAATTTTCTATTCAAATTTCCCGTAACTCGATAAGTCGAGAGGTATCAAGTTAGGTATCAAGATTAACTAAGCCACGATATGTTGAGTAGGTATTGATGTACAATTGAGGTACTTGTTTCAATTGTCTCTTGAGCAGTTTTCTTTTCTCTTCAATATGAATCTTTAACGCACTTTTGGACACTAAAAACTAAGACTCAAAATATATCATTAAGTGCATTTTAAATCAGATTAGCCATGATACTGAAAAATATGACCCTAACATGTGCAATAATCCATGTGGTTAAAGAGTCCTGACATTTTTGTACAGTAAAAGATTATTGTTGTAAGTTGTCTACTGGTTTGTAGAGTCTAGGAAAAGATTTTTGCTCAAATGTAAAATTCTCTTATCATAGTGGATTTTTTTTGTTATTGAAGGCTTTCCTCATAGTGGTTTTTCCTTTGGATTTTTCGTCTATTTTCCACTTCGTCATCATATTTCTATCTCTTTATGAATGATTTTGTCACTTTTGTGCAATTGGTGACACCTTATTGAATTTGCATTTACGTTAAATTGCCTAACTCATATGTTTAAATTGGCAAAATTAGATTGATTAAATAACTTGGTTAATTCACTTGTATCGTGTGTTTGGGATGCTGAATTTCTGTTCTGCGTTTGCGTTTTTTTTTTTTTTTTTTTTTTTTTTTTTTTCGTGGACCAGCACCTCTTACACTATTCATGGGATATGAACAGTGCAAACAGGCTTATGAACAGTATATTTACCAATGAACAATAACCGAAAAATCATTTTTTATTGTTTTCAGTTTTCAATTTTTAGCAAAATAAGCGGATCTCAAACAAACCCGTAATTCAATAATCAAGATCTAAAGCTTAACATATTCCAATTTCTTTAAAAATAATCTAACAAAGAAGTTTCCCCAATTTCGATTCACATAGGAAAATAGGAATTACCTCTTGTACACTTGAAATCCAGGAGCTTACAAACTACTAAACATAATACAGCGTTATAAATTCTACAGGTTAGTCTAATAGTTCTCAACCTCTCATGGGATTCATGAAATCCTAAATTAAAAATTCTTACCAAGTATCTTGGAAACACCCCCAATAAATTTATTCCTATAATTGCTTGATGTATAGAATAGAGGATTACATATACATGAAGGAATTTAATATTTTTATATTCAAAAAAAAAAAAAAAACGGATAATTGTACAAATCCACCATAAACAAATGGGTATTTTCAATTTGCACTCCAAAATATAAAAAGCTTTCCATTACCATCCAATCAATCATCAAAAAATATATAAAAACAGAGACCTTATGTGGAAAAATGTCAGGTTCTATCAAGTGTCGCATTATATGTAAAAAGAATTGAAATATTCTCAAGTGTCACATCTACGATAAGAACAAATTAAATAACGACTTTTTTGTTTCATTTGGTTCAATGTTTCAAGACTTTTTTATTAAAAAATAAATATTCTTTGTATTCTTTGGTTCAATATTTCAAGACTTTTTATCCAACACACATACATACAAAAATCTTCACATTTTAATTCACAATTTTCACCTCTTGCACTTCTACCCAGTGATGCCTCAATTTGATTGATTGTGTAATGTGTGTGGGTGTGTGATGAGTCCCACATCGGGTATTTACTGGGTAAATCTGAGCTTTATTAACAACTACAAGGAGCCTCAATTGTGACTAGTCCTTTTGAGGTATAGCGCAGATGTGGCTAGCGCTTTTTTCTTGGGTTGTTACATATGGTATCAGAGCTGGCCCGGTAACCCCGTGTGGGCTCGGAGACACTACCCTACAAAGTGGGCCCTAACGAGGACGTTAGAGATTTAAGTGAGGGAGATTGTGATGCCTTAATTTGATTGATTGTGTGATGTGTGTTGGTGTGTGATGAGTCCCACATCGGGTATTTACTGGGTAAATCTGAGTTTTATTAACAACTACAAGGAGCCTCAATTATGACTAGTCCTTTTGAGGTATAGTGCAAATGTGGCTAGCGCTTTTTTCTTGGGTCGTTACATAAAGTGTAATACCCCAATTTTGTTTTTATGATTATCACCGTCATCTTCATTATTAATATAGAGTTGAGGTACTATATGTGTGTGCATAGAAAGATGGGAGTAAACAATTTTGTGGTACTACTAATAGGTGAGAAAATTAAAGTTTTAGTGTATATAATTTAGCGCGACAGTTAAAATAATAAATAAATAAAAGAGGAAGATATTTTATGGGCCTCTTGGAGACTGAAGAGATAAGTTCAAGTGGGTTTCAAAGTCCAGCCCACTACCCACTAAGCCCACATCTTTGATGTGTTGAATATAAGGTAGAGGAAAGGATAATTAGGGTTTTCATAGGAAGGGTTTCATTACTAAGGAGGCTAGGAGGTGTATTTTTTTTCCTTGAGAGTTTAGAACACATACAATTGAAGAGACAAACAATTGTTCCAGGTATGATTTTCTCACTGTTAGAAACAAAGAATTAAAGGGTTAGAATTTTATCATAGAAACGTCAGTGATTGTAGATTGTTTAAAAGGGGTATTTTTCCTATAATATGATTTACACTATTAAGTTAGTTGCCTACGGTTTGTATTCAAGAACAAAAGTCATGGTTTTAAATCTCTATCATGCAGATGGATTTTACGTTTTCATTGGGATAGATATATTAAATCCTAAGCTTGCCCACTTTATGTATTCTAGAACAAAGCAAAGCCATGAATTTAAAAAGGGTTATGTATATGGCTTTACGTCTTCTCTAGGTTATATATATATATATATATATATATATATATTAAACCCTAGGTATGCCTATAGTGTTTATTCTAGAACAAATTCATGGTTGCAAATCTTGATTCATACATACGGCTTTTACGTTTCCATTGGAGATATATATTAAATCATCGGTGAATGATATTTTGGCTACTGCCTTACTCATGGCAATATGAGTTTTGATTAATGCAAGGGAATATTATTGGTTAGAGAAACTTTTAATTTAGTGTTAAAAGGGTAATTAGTTCAGCAAAGTATAATTTTGGTGAGTCAATTTTTATAGTTCTATAAGCTTTATATTTTGTAGCAGATATTAAGTATATTTCTGTGATTGATTATAGGTCCTATTTAAGAAGTATTTGAGACTATTTGGAGGGTGTTTCAGCTGAACTTTCAGATTGATTCAAGTGCAGTAAGTAATTATGCATAATATGCACAAGTTTCGTCATTTAGGTTCTTAAATGTCAAAGGTTTTCAAAAGTTATATTTTTAAGCTTACGTTTTCTAAGGTTCATCGAAAGGATTTTTTTTATCATTGAGAAAGAAACTTCGACTTTTAAATAATGTTTTAAAGAGAAACTTTGAATTTTAAATAACATTTTGAATGTTCGAATCTCATTAAAAAGATGATTTCTAAACTAAACTCTTTTCAGAAAATAATTGAGTTTCAAAGTAAGTTTTCTAAAAAGGTTCTTGTTCTTAAATTGTTAAAACTAAGTGATTCCAAAGTCATATTCTTATTTTCCAAATGGTATTTAAGACGTTTCTTTTAGCAAATTGGGTTTTCAAACTTACTCAAGAATTATAAAAATATTTACATAAACTCTTCAGTTCTTATTCATTCCCTGAGAGAGTCAAGCATCCTTTGATTTATGTTCTATTCAATATTGTGATCTTTGATATACTTCTGTATTTGGAATAATTGTTAATATCAAGTAAATTATTATTGTTTTGTATGAACTTTGCTTTTGTGATATGTGACTCAAAATAAGTGTTTTTTTTAAGAATTGATCAGATATATCAGATATATGTGTAAATCCGCTCACAGGATTGTATGTGAGAATATGTGTTGATTCCTCACCAACAAGGGTTAGATGTTGGTATCCGCTCACAAGACTGTATGTGAGAATATGTGATGTGTATATGTGACACTGTGCTCTGATCAATTATATGTATGTGTTTACTAATTATTTTAAGATGTGATTACATATGTATTAAATGATTCGTTATATGTTTTTTTTGGAATAACTATTTTTGATATCATTGAATGAGTTTGGGAAAGATCAAAATACTCGTGCTTTGCTTGACTCTATTCCGTTGTATATTCTGTATAATTACTTACTAGATGTGTGGCTCACCCCATTAATTACAATTTTCAGATTAAAGTTTAGTTGGGGAACTAAACCATTGGATTGCTTCGTAAGGTGCAAGGTAGAGCGTGGGAATTTTTAGGCGAAGTCAATAATACTTGAAGCCTTAAAGGATTATTAGTTATTTTTCTTTATTCCGCTTTAGATTTCACAGAATTTTGGAGATTACTCTAAATTGAGGATTTTAGTATTGTAAAAGATATATTAAGATCATTGTTTATTCGGAGTTTTATTGAATTATGTTTAAATTAATTATGTTTATTGAGTTATGTAAGTTCAGCAAGTTAGTCATGTATCTAAATTCATATTCTATGGATTTGGGTCGTGATATACCCCATTATATATACCCACACATAGCCTTTCATGCCATCTCATGTCAAATACAAACATGACCAAAAAAGATGTCATTTACCTTCAATCTTTTGAAGACACTTACCTAACTCTAACATTGCTATTTCATCTAATCCTAATCCGTATTAGTTGGCTACAACCAAGGAAGGGGTTTTGCATTTTATATTGAGTGACAACGACAATTACGATTTTTATGTTAAAATCAGACGTTGTGGATTTATGGATTTTGTAAATGATGTGATTGACTATAGGTGTTTGAAATGTGTATTTTGTTTTAGAATTAAGGAGAAAGAGAAAGGCATATACTATATCAACTTTTATTCTATAATATTTATCGTTTTTTTTATAAAAAAATTTTTATTTCTCATTACTTCAATTGAATAATTATAATGGATATGTATGTGTAATTTTATAATTGTTGTTTTTTATGATGAACTTATTACTAATAAAATTCTATAAGATTATGTTATAGTATAGATATAACATTTTCTAAAACCATAATACATAAAATATTACAGTATTATCTATGTATCGCACGGGTAACTTACTAGTTGCACCTAAACATGGATATTTTACCCCATATTTTGAATGATGATTAAAATTCACCGTCACATGTAAGTCACGTGATAATAAAATAATTAATTCTCCCTTCTACTCTTTTCCCAAGTTAATGTACTAAATTATTCTTAATTTTTTCTATTTTCACATGGATAAAATTAACTTGCTCATTGTTCTTATGTATTGAGGCTTATAAACTACGATAGATATTGACAAAATTGAAACTGGTTTTCCCAAAAAAATCCCCAAACTCAAAAGGTTGAATTAAGTTTTCTATAAGAAAATTAGATATTCTTTTTAAACCATCATTGAACAAAAAACGAAAGTTGGAATTGGGATTCTCAGAAAGTCCCCCAAACTATCAAGCTGGGTATTCCAAAATCTAAATAAACATGCTCAAAGAATGGAATTGTAGTTGAAAAAAAGTGACATATTGTTTCTTGAGATGTCACCAGAGTAGATGTGAGAGAACAAAGAACATTGAGTGCTTGATGAAGCAACTGACCAAAGTGGCTTCATGCACGAAAACCTCACTATGCTCTCACATGCGCCACGGTCTCTGCACTTGCGAGTTCATATCTATTGATTCTAAACAGTGTTATGAACCAATTATATCTTTTTTCACCCAAAAAAAAAAAAAAAAATTGGATCAATTGTATAAATTCACCATGACCACCCCAATTGCATATTTTACACCGCATACAAAATCTTGCCATATGACCGCCCCAATTGCACCAAAGCTTGCAAATTGCACCTCATATTTTGATTGGTTGTTAAAAATTAATGGCAATTTGATAGTCATGCCACCATTAAAGAAATGAATTCTTCCTTTTTTTCTTTTCTTTTTTCCAAGTTTTTTTGAACTGAAATTGAAATCTTAAAAAAAAAAAATCTTTGTATTAGACTAGCATTGAACATAAATGAAAAAGAGAACTGAGTTTCTCAAAATATCCCCCAAACTATCAAGTGGGTAATCCCAAATCCATAGAAACAAGCTGAAAGAATGAAAATGAATTGAAAAAAAAAAAGTGACTTTTTTTTTTGAAGGCCAAACAAGCAAAAAATAAAAAGAAAAGAAAGCGTGACTTTAATGTTTCTTGAGATACCAAAATATATGTGGGTTTGGCTTATTTTTACTTTTTTTTACTAGATGTGTTCTTTTGTTTTAAATATACAATAGCAAATGGTAGTGAGTTTTAATCTCCACATTTTATTTAGTTAGTGGGTTATATGGTAGTTTTTCATCTATATATATATATATATATATATAAAACCAAAATTTCTGAAACTCTCATAATTTTTCACATCAGCACAATATTTAAATAAAATTATCATTTTATTTAATTAAAATTATTTTTGTTTAGTTCAAACTTAAATAAGGAGTGAAACGCTATCTATCTAACAAGTCCGACTTAAACTCAAACTTATTATTCAATAAAATTATTTTTGTTTAGTTCAAATTTAACTAGGAGTGAAACGCTATTTTTCTAACAAGTCCAACTTAAACTAGTTTAAGTTTAAGTACTTAAACTTAAACTCATCATTATCATTTTTTTAAAAATAAAATTATTTTTGTTTAATCAAAACTTAACAAAGAATGAAACTCTATATCTCTAAAAGTCCAACTTAAGCTCAAACTCAAACGTTAATAATTTATATAAAATAAAAAATTATGATAGGACTCAAAAAAGAAAAAGAAAAAGAAAAAAGAGACTAATGTTGAAAAAAAAGAGGGTTTGGTTTTTGAGTTGAAATTTCTACTAATTATTTTTTTTTATTGTACATGGCAGATAAAAAATCTCTATTTTTTTTGGAGAAAAATAAAAAATGCAACCTATGTCTTCCAACCTAGGAAATGATAAATTTTTATTGGGTATGTTATATATAAATTTGTTGAATTTGGTTTGGTTTTAAAGTAGAATTTGGAGATTCTATAAATTTTGAAGTTTTAAGTCTTGGGTTTTCGGTATTTGCGTCTCAATAGGTTGATCTTAATTCTTCACCTTAAATGCTTTTTATTTAAGTTCATATAATTTTTTGTTTTTTTATTAAATTTTATTAGTCGCTAACCCGTGCGATGCACGGAAAAGCTATTGAGTATGACTTATTATTTAATATGAATGTTTTACAAATATAACTTTTGTAACCTCTTAGATTACACATTAAGATTCCAATTTTAAAAATTCGATATGAAACATTAAATTACTAACGTTCTTTTTGTTTTAGCATTAACATTTTCTTGGAAAATATCAATCAAACAAAAAATTAAATAAAGATTAGTATTCAATAATCCAATAAATGTTGCGATGTTAAATATTTGTCTAATCTCAACTATTGGCTCCAATGTAAAATAAAGAAAGTAATTAAACATTTCGAATGAAAAATTGTCAAAAATTTACACATAAAATCGTTAAAAATGAGAGACATACAGATGCTCCATGGACCATAGTACATGCTCTGTAATTTCAGTTCATTGTTGATTTCTGGTCTCCATGCATTGCAGTAAAAATTTCTGCATCATTTGCTTTACTCAAGCATGAATTCAAATACTCCCTTGAGAGATAAAAGAGTGAACCTCCTAAAGTGCATGCCTTAGTTTGAAGCTCTCCCAAATCTAACAGATTGTATAACATGGTGAAAAGATAACCAAGAATAGATTACTATAGAAACAACGTAAAGAATATGTGTATTAGTATAGAGAGAAAGCAACTATTCCATTGCAATGACCATCATGAACTTCTTAAACATATTTTTACACCTTAAATTAAAAGCAACAAAATTAAATGAAACCTTGATTATATAAGGGAGTCAAGTCTATCATTAACTCGTATTCGTCATGTGTAACATTGGAACTATCAGATGGCATATTCAATGACTTTTCTTTGTATGATGGCAGAGCATATTTTGATAGCTAATTAATAGCATAAAATTTGAGTGATGAGATTTGAGTTGAAGGTAAGGAAACATGTCTATCAGTCTATGCAATAATAGGCAACTTCTGAATTTAGATTAAACTATAATTATTACATGCGCAACTTGTCCAAGTAACAGACAAACAAATGTGCATTTAAGTGTAGACTTATAATTTCAAAAACTTTAACAACAAACCAAAAAAAAAAAAAAAAAGGCACGACAATAGGGTCTCAAATGCAACCTCACTAAAAAAAACACCATCAAATCAACCACAAGAATAATATTTCCCTAGCCCCATATATTATGACAGTAGCAGGAGGCTGGACTGAAGGTGGGAGATGGTTTGACATAATTGTGGTCCTTGGATCTCTCTCTGCCATTGATAAAGAGTGCTCAAGGGTTAGAGTTTTGGGGTTTTGAGCATGGGAGTCAAAATCGTATTGGAGACCGTTTAGGTTTGGCTAGAGAAACGAAATATTTCAGTACTGTTAATACTAGTGTACCGTTTCGAGATTTGTATTATTTTTATAAATAGATATTGTAAAGACACAATTTACAATTTGGACCTACAAGAGAGATGGACTCTAACCCAACAAGTGAACAATATCCTTGCAATGAATTTGTAAGAGAGTGGGCTAAGTAAACTTGGTTGAGACGAGCTGGCTGATAGCCCAAGTCTAGCTATGATCAGCCTGATGAAGACGAAGTGCTGGAACTGTATTGGGTTCCTCTCTGCTCAGTCCGAGGAGCCTTTCTTGGCAATTCCTTGAATGTTTTTCTTTCTCTTTCCTTGATGCTTTTTTGTTTTCCTTTCTTCTTTTTCTCCTAATCATCCCCCCCTCCCTTCCTTGCCTTAAGCTTCCTTTATATGCCAGTTCTTCCCACGTGCCAGTTAGGTGGTTCCTTCTTAATACTTGTCCCATCAACCTTCCCCTAAAGTCTTTACATGGTAGCTGTAAAGGACCAGTGCCACTGTTCAAATGTCTTTTCCCATTAATGCAACCATGATGTTAGCTGCAGGATTATAAATGTGGTGGCAGCAGCCTTTTACCTAATATCTAATCGTTGCCACTTGTCCTTTTTGCCTACATAAGTTAGGGAATTCTCCAGAATTGCTAGGATCAATGTTGGAGCATTCATCTGGGTCATCCCTTTGATAATCCGAACAGGCAAGTCTCCTCGGACCAGTCTTTTTCTTTCCGCGTAACTTACACTTCAGAATTGAGTTAGACCAGGCACATTCCTCAAGATTTGTTGTCCTCGGACGTATGGGTCTCCTCGGACAGGCCCACGGCCTATTATTTGGCATTGGGCATTTTACCCCTACAGATATATAAATATAATATTTTCTAGGTATAAAATTTTAAGCAAAATTTTCTTTGGACTAAAGAAAAATCAACTAATATATTATTCTTTATTTGTCAAAAAATGATAATATAAATATTAAAAACAATGTAATGGCCTTATGGGTACATTAGTAAAGAATGAATATATTAATTAATGTTTAAAAAAAAAATGAAAAGCAAATAAATTTAGACTTATTCATTACAAATAACAATTTACAAAGTTTGAAAACTTGGAATTAGCAGTTTTGCTTTAATGAGAGTAATTATATATATAGTTACTAGCCTCTGAGCACGCGCTAATGCTCGTGCTCAGAGGCTCTTCTATTTTTTGGGTAAGGGTAAATTTAGAACATTTATTATAATTTGAGATTACTACATTTTTTAATCACAAAAAAAAAAAAAAAACTAGGGGTGTGATGAGTATTATGTATGGTCAATGGCTAGTTTTTTTTTTTTTTAAGAATCTAAACGTGGGTTGGGTTTGGATGTGGTATTTGAAATTTTTTGGATTTTTTTTTAACTTTCTTTTTTTTTTTTTAGCAGAGTAGTTACCCGAAACTTTTGTTATAGAATTGAAAGTGGTTTTTTTTTTTTTTTTTTTTTTTTAGAACGTGGGGTATTTTTAGGGAAAATTTGACTGTGGTTTTTATTTTTTATCCGAAACTTTTTTTTATTTTTATTTTTATGGGAGTTATCCGAATTTTTTGTTATAGAATTGAAAGTGGTTTTTCTTTTCTTTTCTTTTTTTTTTTTTTAAATTGAACGTGGGGTTTTGTTAAAGAAAATTTGAACGTGGTTTTTATTTTTTATACGAAACTTTTTATTTTTATTTTTATGGGAGTTATCCAAAACTTTTGTTATAGAAATAAAAGTGGTTAAAAAAAAATTGAAAGTGGTTTTTTTTTTTTTTAAGAAACATTTGAACATGGGTTTGAATGTGGTTTTTTTTTTTTTTTTTTTTTCCATTTCTAACCCTATCATTTAAGCTTTACAAACTGATAAATTTAAGAGTATTTTAGGCATCAATATTGAGGAATCCAAACAGAGGCAGCCTCTTAAATAATAGTATAGATGATTGTGGGCTAGTTGATGCCAGCTATTGTTAAAAAAAAAAAAAAAGTTTCTGATCTTATCTCTTTTCACTGGTAAAAGAACCACAACTGAATTGACTACGCAAAGCTTCAGTAAAAGAACCACAACTCAAGAGGCCGTTCCAGAAAATTCCAAGTATAAATCGAAGGTTGCAATGCACTCAATCTTCAACTGCATTTTTATGCAGATGAGCTTTTTTTTAGCCCGTAGACAAGTGAGCAAAGCCAAAAAAAAAAATTTACAAGATTTGAAGAATTTTTTTCGCCATTATTCTCAAATTGAAGCAAAGAACAACAAAGAGTAGAAAAGGAAAGCGACTGGAAGCAACAAAGAAGAAGTGTAGATCTGGTAAATTCATGTGTTTTTATTTAAAAAAAAAAAAAACTCTAAATCTTATACCGGTCCGAAACCAATATATCGGCCGAAATCGCTGAAATCCACCAAAATGACTAAAACATCCTAATACACTTTGGTATCTAGAGCAGTAAGGATCAGGTCTGTTTTTGTACCAGTGCAGGCGCCGACATGAAAAATTCCGGCTGTACCAGCCAGTAAAGTACGTAATTATCTCCCTTCATTTTGAGAGTGGTTGAGAGAACAGCTTAGGCAGTTAGGCTGCATCTAACCCGTATGAAAAGAGAGATTCAATCGACCCATGAGAATAGGAGAGAAGAATAAGGTTATGTTTGGTAACAATTTTTGTTTTTTATTTTCAAAAACTTGTTTTTGGGAATATAAAGAAAAAACAATTTTCTTGTATTTTTGAAATTAAAAACATGTTTGGTTAGTTGAAATTAAAAAGATAGGTTTTTGAAGAAAAAAATAGAGAATACAAAAAGATGTTATTCCTAGGATTTAAACTCTAATGCTAATTCATTAAATGAGACAAATTTATTAAATTAAATGCATGTTTTCATTGACTTTTGAAAATTTGAAATTGAAAACAGTCTTTTACATATTTTCAGTTTCTTTCATAAATTGAGTTTTAAGAACAGTTTTTGTTTTCTGTTCATTTTGGATTGCCAAACAGGGTTTTTAGTCTAAAAATTAGAAAATTATTTTTGGATACAAAAAATAAGGAGAAAAAACAGTTACCAAATATACCCTAAGCTTTTGTGTTTACATTTCTACATAATAGCTTACGTAAAGAAGAGGAACGTTTTCTCTTTATTGGGTTTTAGAAAAGTTTAAATTAAGGAAGGAGTCCTAAATGTGCTGTATTATCGGTTTTTAGAAAAAAAAAATCAGAATATTTTTTTTAAATAATGCTGACGTGAAAAATTGTGAGAGTTGTAGAGGCTTCAGTTATATATATATATATATATATATAGATGATTTTTGGTTGATTAAATATTTGTTTGGATTAATTTTAATTAATTATTTGTTTGGATTCAACATAAAAAATAATGGAATTAAGTATTATAATTTTGATAATGTTCCATATCATGGTCTACTCAAATTTGAAACTTGGTGTCTTCCTCATATCATGGTCTTTATTTATATATTTACAGTTTATATTAGTTTTGAGTGCGTGTGCGTGTGTGTGTGTGTGTGTGTGTGTGTGTATATATATATATATATATATATAACACTATTGAGAGCTTTGCTTTATTAATTTAAGAACTATAAATTATTTTGTAGGTTTCGTTAACTGTACACTTGTAACTTAATAACGTTCAATATTAGACAACACTTCTAAACTATGGAAAAGTGTAGAAGTTAAATATTTCTTCATTTTTTAAAAAAATACTAGCTGGCAAAATGTCTATTTACTCATTGTTAGATTTTTTTTTTTTTTTTTTTCAGAGTCAATATCTTTTCCGTACATCGCATGGGTTAGTAACTAGTTAAAACAAAAGGGGATTTCAGTTAAAAAATACTGAAGGTAAGCCAAACTCAATATATATATATATATATATATAATGTCCCAAGTCTAATGTATGATTTAGAGATGTGACAACCGGCGCACACCCATAAACTTTTCCACAACTTTGCCATAACTTTGCTATATGGCAATTCGTGAGTGATGAAAATAAAATAGAGGGTCCATAATTTCACCACTCACGAGTCGCCACGTAGCAAAACACTGATAAAGTTGTGGAAAAGTTTGTGACACTAGATTTACTCATGCAATTAATATCCCACTTAATGTCAGTAACTGTTTTTTAAAAGGGGTTCAATAATAAGTATCAATTCTTCAACCACCGCACATTCTTGGTGCGATAGTCACTTCACAAGTATAAGTGCTTGTAGAGTGTGGGTGGAAGGGCCAGGGTTCAAGTTTTCAAGAGAGAGTTTCACACACATATACACTTAGATTAGGTTAGAGTAGAATTCTATCTTGTATAAAAAAAAAAAGGGTATCAATTCTTCCTAAAATTAAAAAAAAAAAAAAAAAATTAACAGGTATCAATTCTATTGAATATTTCCTCATAAACAAAAGTTTTTTTTTTAATTATTTTTAAGAAACTTCTTTGAGAAACAAAAGTTGGTAGCGCACACTCCCTTTCCTGTCTTATAATTGAGTTTTTCTTAGCTTAGAGATCTTTCTCAGGTTAATGATTAAGGGACATTGAAGTGCACACTCCCTCTTTTATGTGAAAGGTAAATAATAACACCAACACTTGTCTTCAAGGAGCCCAATCCTTAATTAAATGTAAGATAATAATAATAAAGTTATCAAGAAAAAAATGTATCTATAGGTATTATTACATAGTATTAATATGTGGAGGATTCTTCTGCGGGAGATCTTGGAGGTGACGATAAGAAAGGTTTGGGAGGGATTTGCAATGCTTCTATGTTTCCTTCTAACATTTCAATTACTTTACTCATGGACGGCCTATCAGATGGATTTGTCTGTATGCACCACAAACCCACTAAGATCATCTTTCTCACCATTGCAGTTTCCTCTATAGTCATATTTATGGGAAATCCTAAATCATTGTATTGCTCAAGACGCTTATAAATCCAATGTGGAAAATATGTCTCACTGGTATTACTTATTCCAACATCAATTTTCTTTTTTCCTCCAACCATCTCCAAAATCATCATTCCATAGCTATAGACATCAGATTTGTGCGAAACTACTCCAAAGTTTCTACTGAACACTTCAGGAGCTATATACCCTATTGTCCCTCTGGCTACTGCCATTGATACGTTACTCTCATTCCTTGGAGAAAGTTTAGCAAGTCCAAAATCAGAGATCTTTGGGGAAAAATTTTCATCCAGAAGAATGTTATGTGGTTTTATGTCAAAATGCAAGATTCTAGTGTTGCAGCCACGGTGCAAGTACTCAAGCCCCCGAGCAATGCCAATTGCAATTTGGAACAATTTTCCCAATCCTAAGGGCATAATGGTTGTCTCTGTGTTGTCACTATGTATAAACTTTTCAAGTGATCCGTTTGGCATAAACTCATAGATGAGAGCTCTTTTATGACCTTCGAGACAAAATCCAAGAAGTGTGACAATATTAACATGGGAAGTTCTACTAATGCTTGCAACTTCATTGATAAATTCATCTCCATTTCCTTTTGATGCATTCAGGACCTTCACAGCTACGAGACGACCATTGAGTAGCTCTCCTTTGTAGACACCACCACAGCCTCCTTGACCCAGTTTAGCCTTAAATGAATTGGTGAATTTCTTGACATCTGAGAATTTATATCTGTTTAGCGATAGTGGTCCGTAATTTCTAACAAATGCCTCAAGATCATGTTCATTCTTTGTTTTCTTCATAAAAAATGGTGTTGACGTAGTTGATCTCTTACTTCTAAGACAACAAATTGTGATACTGGTAAGTAACACTCCAAGCCCTAAAGCAACAAGACCGGCAACAATCTTGATCCTCTTACGCTCATGCTTACCTGTAACCAAAGCTGAATAAATATAATTTTAGATAAATAGAAATATATTGAATAGATATTTCTAATATATATATATATATATGATATTGTTTATATATGTAATTAAAAAGGTTCACATGTAAAAGAGAGACATATATTTTGTCATTAATTAATTATGTAAGAGGTAAAAGTATCCACCTAACCTATAAATACCTGTAATCCATTCACTCATTGCAAGTCAGAAAAATGAGTTTTCTTGGGTGCCTTCTAAGTTATTTGTGTTTTTGTATTTCTCCTATTTTTCTAAGCACTTAGTGTGTGCTTTTAAATTCCAACACTAACAGTAAGCTACGAAAAGGACGAGGTGTCTGAACATTCATAACATCACAATAGAAATATAACAAGCTCATTCCATAACTTTTCTAAGCACTGTGTGCACTTTTAAATATACAATGTGCTTCGACTGAACTTAAAGAAAAAGAAAAGATGCCCTAGGCCAAGAAGGAAGATAAACTTCAAGGTTAATGAATGTAGCACAGTTGCATCACGTATAACATAGGTAGAATAGGTTTTCAGATAAGAGTAACGAAAGAACAATGCTAGGGATACAACTTTCCTCACACAACACTTTTCACAACTTCTTAAGGTGGCAAGCTGGGAATGAATCAAAATACTTTCACATAGATCTATCACTAACACCTCTTTATTAACCAAAATGGACCAGAGGAGAAGTGAAAAGAAATTCTAGTCAAACTCAAAACCCAATGTATATATATATGTGTGTGTGTGTGTGTGTGTGTGTGTGTGTGTGTGTGTGTGTATACACTTTGAAAATGTATGACTACAGGGAAATAATTTTGTTAGCAAATTGGTTGGATTTGAACCTGGTTTAGCTCATCCCAAATGTCCACAGAAACGGGTTACAAAGAAAAAGAGTGATTCTTGTTCATTGTGGAGTTAATGTAGCGTTGTCTTCCAAGCTAAAATCTTTTACTTTCTGAGAAGTGACTTAATTGGCACTCATTGATTTGACAGAATTTAGATGGGAATAGGAACTTAAAGAAGTTCTAGAATATCAAAGGAACAGACTATGCAAAATAAAAGGTAAAACTAAACCAATTAGCCATTCGAAAATTCAGATTGTCATTTTCTACTCTTGAAGAAAAATCCAACAAATCATTCATCCTGCCTAATTCATTTAGACCTATTAGAGCATCCACATCAGTTGGTGGATACTCTTCTATAATGCAAAAATTCCTCTATTTTACACATTTTGGCCAAAAATCCTCCCACATCAGTTCGTCTAAAACCGTGTAAAATCTTCTAAAAATTTTCATAAGCTACAGTACCCGTGTAAATTTACACGAGTACTGTAGCATGTGTATTTAATAAACTAATAGTTTTTTCTCTCACCTCTCCACCTGACTCTCAGCTCCCTCTCTCTCAGTACTCATGTCTTCTTTCTCTCATCTCGCATAGCACTGCTCTCTCTAGCTCCGCTGATCGCCATCGCCGCTGATGAGAACGAGGTTGAGCAAACCTAGAATCTCGTGGGTTTGATCCATTTTTGGTTGAGCTTGAGGTCAGCGGCCGTCGCAAGGAGGTGGCGGTGCTGCGAGGCGTCGTAGGCTGGAGGCCTCGATCTCACTCCGATCTGTAGGTTGCTGGGTTTTTTTTTTTTTTTTTTCTGGTTTTTTGGTTAACTGTGGGTGTTGGTCGGTGTGAAGAAGAAGATTGTTGATGTAGTGCTTGTGATGGGTTGATGGAGAAGAGGAAAGAAAAAGATTCTCAAAAAAAAAAAAAAAAAAAGAAGAAGAAGAAGAAGGAGAAGAAAGAGAGGCGGAGAAAGAGAAGAGGATGAAGTGAAGAAGAAGAAGTGGTATTCAGAAGAGAAAAAGGGTTAGTGGGGGTAGGTGGGAAATAATAAAAAATGTGAGAGAAAATATTATTTTAATAAAAAGTGTGTATAATAGATAAACTGATGTGGGTGTTTTGTAAAAGTGATAGTGTAAAATAGAAAAGGTAGCTTTTTCTGTGTAAAATAGATGATAAATTTACACGAGCTGATGTGGATGCTCTTAGGTGCCCAAATAATACAAGCTAGAGTTCAAATTGAAATGGAAACTTCAAAATTACTACCCTGTATGCTAGCATAATTAGAAACTACTAATATTTCACTTTTATAAGAGGGGGTGGGGGAAGTGGTGAAATTTTGATCAGTGGTCACTATGATTTTCCTATAATCTGTCTAGAAGATGCATTAGAAAAATTTGAAGAAACTACTCAATGATGATAAGGAAATTTCCTTCAGAATTACCATCATTGCAGGCTTTGAGATGAGGCCGGTCATGGCAAAAACAAACAAATTCATTGTTCTCAAATCCACAGCGTCCATTACTTCTCTCACAACTGCTGCAATCATGTGCACTTCAATTCAAAGAGAACCCCATCTTTAGAACTTCAGTGTAATTCATTAGCAACAAGCTTGTAAAGTTGACTCCAACATCCACAGTCACATCAACCAAAGACCGGCACGACTTCAACCAATAGTTATGAAGCTCCAATGCTTCCTTATGAACACCGCAAAAGAATGATGGGTACTATTGCTAGCACAGTCTAATTCATATACAGGGTAATAAGGCTTTGAACTGTAGTTGTAGAAGATGGAGAAATCACTATTGTACAAAATAAAATTAAATGGAGTTTGACCAAGGCTAACACTATGCAAAGGAGCAGGCAAGTGTACTCATACACCACGGCGTTGGCTACGAGAAACGACTGGTTTGAGTAAAAGATATCCTTAACGATATAATCATCATTGGCAATTGTAAGAACTGGGTTTTTGTCTTTGCAGATGATTGTAAAGTTTGGGTTGCCACAAAAAGGTTCTTGTTCATGAAGTATCCAGAAGGGGTAGCTTATATTTGGGCCATCTCCAGAAGTACAAGGGACACAGGCTTGGAATTTTGGGTCAAGGGATAGAATGTAGTTGACTAAGGAGGTGAAGATGATGAAAAAAAAATGCATGTAAGGGAAGGTTTTGGGGACATGGAAAAGTTTAGGAGGTCCATTTGAGTGGAAGTAAGTAAGAAGCAGAGGAAAATAGAGGAAGAGAAGGGAGATGTTAATGGAGAGACATTTAAGAGGAAAAAATTCCTAGTGGTTGGTATGACTAGGGTGTGAAAGTTCTCAATGTGTTAGATTTACTTTTGTTTTTGGTTTATGATTGGAGTTTGAAAAGGAGGGAAAAGACAAACAAAGGAACAAGCATCGAAAAAAGATTTTGTTCTCTCTAACAACTACCAAAGTAAGATATCATTTCAATCACAGTAACTCATATCAGTTGTAAAAAATGTTGTTTAACATTACTCTACATTAGAAGACTTAATAAAAGAATTAGTTTGGATAATGATTAAATGGTTAGACTTAGAATTAAAGTTGATACAACTTTTCTTCAAATTTTTGAAAATAGATTATTTGGAAAAACTATGCCTAAAAAAGAAAAAATTGTGGTTATAAAAATTATATTTTTGAAAAGTCTTTAAACCGAGCCAAATTATATTTAGTTGACCAAGAGTTCGTCTGATCTATTAAATATCTCTATCAATTCGGGATCATTAAGGCCAGTACCAATCTCTTTTGTTTTTCTTTTGGAAGTTTTAATTTCATTTGTGTTGACAATTTTGGATTCCATGATAAGAAAGAGATTTGGACAAAAACTTGGACAAACATAGTCTTAGACTAAATACACCATCAATATCCCTATTCCCTAGTAATGTTGACACCATGATGAAATGATATAGTAGATATGTATTAGTGTAGGTAAAATATAAGTCAGACATACTAGAGAAAAAGAGCTACACCTACCAAACAGTTCACATGGAGCATAAGAAAATGGTGTACAAATTAGGCAGGGGCATTTGTGGCATTGGCGTTTGAACGCTATAATAATAAGAGTGGATGATTTTGAGTGAACATTTGTTTGGTTGAACGGGAAGTAGAGAGTAGGAAGAGAACTATGATAAACATGATTTTGATTGCGGCGGATTTTGTGATTTCCGATTGGCATGTAAGAATAAACTCAAGTTTAACATTAACCTCAATCTATTGGACTAAAGTGTCTGGTGCTAAGTCGAGATTTTGTATTTTGTCCACACACACACACACAAAAACAATGCCTAATTTAATTAATTGCCTTTATTATGAGCATAAGCCGTAGCAAGAAAACTAAGTGCGACATGTCCTTTAACTTTATGAGTGATTGATGCATTAGCGAGTTATCATAAATAGTCCAACAAGTTTTGTTACAAGAATAGAATTCAAATTTATCCACACACACACACACACACACAAAATCAGCAGTCCATAACTTGACATGCACAAGTGAAATCAAAATGCTCCCCCAAAAAAAAAAAAAGGCTTAAAATCTAGAAAACGTTCAAGAATATTCAAGGCTCCTAATGCGTTTCAAGAATTTAAAAATTATGTTATCATTTTGTAAATCATCAAACACACAAAGTAGAGGAAATAATGTTCTCATCAACCCTTACTTGATACAGTTTATTCAATAGTTTTATTTCAGATAATTAATGTGCACATTCTATTCTTATCTTTTCTATGGGAGTTTGGAATTAAAATTCTATGATTTATTGACTAGTATTTTTATGAAACAAAAGTAGTAAATAGTACTATAATTATAGTTTGATTTTTGACTCTCATATGAATCCAGCGGCTTCTCATAACGTAATTTAAAGACTTTATAACTAATATTCACAATTTTACCTGTCACTTGAAAATTGAAATATTGAAAACCATACGTTAAGGTTTCACCAAAAAAAGAGAACCACACATTGAAGTCACTAGGATTTGTCGTGAGTTCTCACACGAGTTAGGTTATGGCTTGAAGAGTCCCAATTAATACAGTCGTTTTCCTGGCGATTACTTCAATAAAATAAACATAGTCCTTCGTTGGGGCCATAAGACCAATAAAAGTCAACAAGACCGGTCAACACCTATGACTCAGTCAATGGGGAAAATTTTTGCTAATTCTATTTACCATTCACGGTAATAGACGAATTCCAAATCAGATATTTGGATGGAGTGCTATGCTATTTAATGACTTTGTGAACACAATTGTGAGAATATTTGCCTATAGTCTTAAAATTCAATTATTACCCACCCAAAAAAAAAAACTCAATCATTACCTTCTAATTTTTTTATCGAAATATTTAGAGTTTTAAAATCTCTTATTTCATTGTAAATATCGAATTTTTTACTAGAAAAAAAGAAATGAAAAAAGAGTTCAAATATCTCATCTTATTGTAAATATCAATTTTAAAAAATAAAAAAGAAAAAGAAAAAAAATAGAGTATTCAACATTCATTCAAAGGCCATATCTTAGGAACTAATTTAACTTTTTTAAAATAAATTAATAAAATTTTAGCTATTCATTTTTTGTTTTAGGAAAATATCATAATAACTCACTTAAAATAAAAGAGAACATATTGTCTATTCCAATAACTTGGAACTTATTCGTAAACATATTGAAAACTCCAACGAAAAATTATTATTATAGGATTGGTGATTCACCATTTTCAATCTTGCTTAAAGTCTTAAGGCCACAAACTTTTTTGATTTCTGTATGAAGGGTATTATGAATGGAATTGCTCAAAACAAAGATAATTCCACCGTCCTAACAGATTATGACAACTTATTAAAGCATGACTTAGGCCAAAATGAGGATCAAGTTTTTTGCTTACTAAATGGACCCACATTAATTTACGTAAAGCAAACAATTACAAACCATGAGAATGCTGTGCAATTGTTAACTATGCCGACTACCCAATGCCAAAGAGAAGTGTTAAACTATGAAATTATGTGAACTATATACCAGAAAAACTAAGCAAAGAACAAGAAATATGTGTTTCAGCCTAATCCAAAAGTGAGAAGAGAAACAAGCATGCATACCGTTACTTGAACAGAAACTTGGTTGCACTCCATCACGGCAAAAGCAGCCAAATGATTGTTGGGAGGAGGTAGAATTGCATATCCCACCTGATGCCACACACCCCCAACAGGGAATTGAAAAGGCATTAAGGTAGTCTACATCAAAACCTTGATTCAATACATTTGGTAGTGCCAGGGCTCCCCCCACAGCGCCAGTGAGAGCAGTCCGTAAAATTGGAACTATAATACTTGTATTGCATTCCTTAAGAAGCTCTGGGATCTTCGGGGAAACTTCGTCTACAAAGTAATTAGCGGTATTATCTGTATCACCAACTCCTCCTAAGGGGCAGGGAAAGTTTGCTCCATCCAATCCTCTAACTCGAGAAGTGCAGTTATAGAACACAGTTAGGTTTTGATCGGGTGGTGTGGAATAATCGAAGTTATTAAAATCCAAAGTGGTATTGTCTAAATTTGGAGTACATGGACTATTCCAGAGGTCCAATCTTGCAATGGTCATGATAGGATGAGGTTGCTTGATGTCTAGTACAAGGAACTCTAGTTCTTCAAAACTGATAATTGGGTATGGGTATTCATTGTCGCGGCACGTAAGCTCGAACCCTTGAATACCGCAATTTGCAGGTCGATTACCACCCCAGAAAGGGTACGGAATGTTTTTGATCCATCCACAATCAAAGGGACGACTGCACTCAACAAAGTATTCGACGGCGTTGCAGTAAGATGGAGGTAATATTGTTAAGAAGAAGAAAAGGGTGATGAGGGAAGAGAGAGCTAGATAATAGGAATTCATGTTTAGAAGATAATGAAGAAAAGAACTGGGAGAGAAGCAATGTTTATGACGCAGTCTAACGTAGAACGAAAACTTCTATTTAAGAAACGTTAAACGAAGACTGGTAAGTCCGAAGGAGATTAAAGAGTCCACTCCACAGATTAATTTTTAAGCGCGGATTAGTTTGGACTGGAGAGTCTGGAGGCAAATTTTCCCACTGACTTTTCCACACCATTCTTTTATGTCGGTGACTGTGCCGCTTTATGGTTCACAAGTCTTAAAGAAAAAGTTTTTCCTCAATCCCAGAAAATTGCACTCATGGCCCAGTTGCTGAATTCACCCGGTTATCAAAAATAGAAATAATTTTATTCATCCAATTAATTGGGCTGGCAAATTGGATTCAATTTCAACCATCTTTAAAATAAATAATAATAAGCTATTTACGCCCATCCTTAAATGAAATTAAAAGACTTTCTTTTAAATTTTGTGGTAAAAAAGTAGACCCCAATGACTTTTCGTAGAATAGGCAGAACTGTCTTTCTAGGCAAGTTCATGTTTTTGGGGCATTTTCGCCTACAAAGCTATGCCTTTAGTCGAACGACTTCAAAGGTCTGCTCGCCTCCACTAACACGGAAGAATATTCCTTGATTCCCGTATATATATATCTTCTCGATCAAAGAATGTGGGTCCCATTGATGAGTGAGATTTACTTGCCATGAATGAAAAGATACATGTCTGTAACACGGTATATCTTTTCCCGTTAACATTAACTTAATAATAAAATTAATTTTAGAATTATTATGAAATTAATTTTAGAGAGAGGTTGTTTGCCGTGTATATCAACAAAAATGAGGGCATTATTCTCATACACTTCTTATTATTGTACATCATCTATTCACATCAACTTTTTTATATTTTAAATGTAAACATCATGCCTAAAACTATGGATATTATATTAACAGAGTGTACATTAACAAATGTGAGAAGAACAATTACAAAAATAAATAAATAACCAATAGGAACAGAATAATTACTAAAATAAAAAAGATTTATTGTAACAAAAAAAAAATAGTGATAATAAATCATTATTGGTTTTTCAAGTTAATTTTTGTTGCGACAGGGACTTTTAATTAAGAGTGTTACTTTAAGACCATTGTTTTCAATTATCTTTTTAAAATACCACTCAAACCAATTTAGAAATAAACTTTTTCCTTGAAGTAATACTAGTATGTAACGCCGTGCATATGCACGGGTATATTTAAAACAATCATAATTACATATAATATATATATGATTAAAAATCTAATTAGATCTAGATTCTTCAGTTTTTGCCCCTAATAATTCACTTACCACAAAAATTAACAAATTAGATGCGCAAAATTAAACCCCAATTAAAATTCAATCTAAAATCTAATTAAATTTAGACCTTTTGATTTTTGCACCTAATAATTCATTTGGCATAAAAATTTAAAAATTAAATGACACGTGACACAAAATTAGACTCCAATTTATAATTAATTAAATTTTCCCTCTGCTTTAGCTATATATACATATATATATATATATATATATGACTTACAAATTTGAATTTTTTTAGTTATATTGTTATGTTTTTTATGATTTATTATATTAGACTCTTCGTTTTTTACATTAAATTAACTAATTTGGCACAAAAATTTAAAAATTTATATTAAACGGAACACATGGCTCAAAATTAAACTCTAATTGAAATTCAATTTTTACCTAAATTAATTCACTTGGCACAAAATTCTAAAATTTAGATTAGATGAGACACGTGGCATAAAATTAGACACTAATTGAATTCTAATTTGAAATTTAATTTGATTTTCTCTCTGCTTTACCTATTATTATATATATATATATATATAGATTACTTGTACATATATCCCTAATTGACATAATTTTTGTTAAACACCAATATATCTGGGTCCATTCATTTTTGTCATTCTTTGACTTGTCTATCAATTCCCACATCTCTCTGAAATAAAATTTTTAGAAATCAAATAGTTTATTGATTTATTTATTTATTTTAGACACATAAATGTTTTAAATATAATAGAAAAAAGAGAGGAATCACAGAAGAGTTAACAAAAATTGATTGGTGATTCATTTTTTGTTTTAGGAAAATATCATAATAACTCACTTAAAATAAAAGAGAACATATTGTCTGTCCCAAAAACTTGGAACTTATTCGTAGACATATTGGAAACTCCAGCGAAAAATTATTATTATAGGATTGGTGATTCACCATCTTCAATCTTGCTTAAAGTCTTAAGGCCACAAATTTTTTTGATTTCTGTATGAGGAGCATTATGAATGGAATTGCTCAAAACAAAGATAATTCCACCGTCCTAACAGATCATGACAACTTATTAAAGCATGACTTAGACCAAAATGAGGATCAAGTCTATTGCCTACTAAATGGACCCACATTCACCTAAAGCAAACAAACAATGAGAATGGTATGCAATTGTTAACCATGCCAGCTACCCAAAGCCACCTAAAGCAAACAAACCATGAGAATGATATGCAATTGTTAACTATGCCTACTGCCCAAAGCCAAAGATACCTGTTAAACTATGACATTATGTGAACTATAGCTAAGAATAGGAAACTATGAACCACAAAAACTAAGCAAAGAACAAGAAATATGTGTCTCAGCCTAATCCAAAAGTGAGAAGAGAAACGAGCATGCATACCGTTACTTGAACAGGACCAAGGTTGATCTCCATCACGGCAAAAGCAGACTTCTGGATGTGGGAAGGAGTTAGAAGATCCGCATATCCCACCTGATGCCTCACACTTCGAACAGAAAAATGACCAGACATTACTGTAGTCCACATCAAAACCTTGATTCAATACATTCTTAAGTGCCTGGACTCCCCCCACGGACTCGTCAATAAGAGCAGTCCGTAAAATTGGAACTTTAATATATGTATGGCATTCCTTAAGAAGCTCTTGGTTATTGAAGGATTCGTTTACAAAGTAAGCGGTATTAACTCTAGCATCAACTGCTCCTAAGCTGCAGGGAAAGCTCGCTTTATCCAATCCGCTAACTCCAGAAGGGCAGCCATAGAACAAAGTCATGTTTATATCGTTTGGAGGGTAATAATCAAAGTTATAAAAATCCAAAGTGGTATTGATGACGAACGTTGGACATGGATTGTACCAGAGGTCGAACCTTTTAATGGTCATGATATGATGAGATTTGTTGATGTTTAGTACTTGGAACTCTAGATTTTCAAACATGATAATCGGGTATTGATCGTCGTAGCACCGAAGTATGAACCCTTCGCGACCGCAATGTTCAGGTCGATTACCTCCCAAGAAAGGGTACGAAATGTTTTTGATCCTTCCACAATCAAAGGGAGGACTGCACTCAACAAAGTGTTCATCATCGGTGCAGTAAGATGGTGGTAATATTGTTAAGAAGAAGAATAGGGTGATGAGGGAAGAGAGAGCTAGATAATGGGAATTCATGTTTAGAAGATAATGAAGAAAAGAACTGGGAGAGAAGCAATGTTTATGACGCAGCCTAACGTTGAACGAAGACTGGTCAGTCGGAAATAGATTAAAGAGCCCACTCCACAGATTGATATTTAAACGGGATTTGTCTGGACTCTGGAGTCAAATTTTCCCACTGACTTTCCACACCATTCTTTTATGTCTGAGTCTGCCGTTTTATGGTTCACAAGTCCTAAAGAAAATGATTTTTCTCAATCCCAGAGAGTTGCACTCATGGCCCAGTTGCTGAGTTCACCCGGCTATCAAAAATAGGAATAATTTTATTCAACCAATTAATTGGGCTGGCAAATTGGATTCAATTTCAACCATCTTTAAAAAAAAAAAAAAAAAAAAAAAAAAAAAAAAAAAAAAAAAAAAAAAAAAAGCTATTTACGCCCATCCTTAAATGAAATTAAAAGACTTTCTTTTAAGTTTTGTGGTAAAAATGTACACCCCAATGACTTTTTGTAGAATCGACAGAACTGTCTTTCTACGCAAGTTCAATTTTTTGGGGCATTTTCGCCTACAAAGCTATGACAATATACCCTTATTCCTTTGTGTGTGTGTGTGTGTGTGTGTGTGTGTGTGTGTGTGTGTGTATATATATATATATATATTCTCGGTCACAGCAAGCGGGTCTCACTGATGAGTGAGACTCACTTGCTATGAATGAGAAGATACATATTTGTAACATGGTATACCTTCTCCCGTTAACATTAAGTTAATAATAAAATTAATTTTAGAATTATTATGAAATTAATTTTAATTAGAGAGAGGTTGTTTACCCTGTTTATCAACAAAAATGAGGGCATTATTCTCCTACACTTCTTATTATTATACATCATCTATTCACATCAACTATTTCATATTTTAAATGCAGACATCATGCCTGAAACTATGGATAATATATTAACAGAGTGTATATTAACAAATGTGAAAAAAACAATTACAAAAATAAATAAATAAATAACCAATTAATAGGAACAAAATAATTACTATAAAAAAAAAATTTATTGCAACAAAAAAAAAAGTGATAATAAATCATTATTGGTTTTTCAAGTTAATTTTTGTTGCAACAGGGACTTTTAATTAAGAGTGTTACTTAACTTACTTTAAGACCATTGTTTTCAATTATCTTTTTAAAATACCACTCAAACCAATTTAGAAATAAACTTTTTCTTTGAAGTAATATTACTTGTACATATATCCCTAATTGACATAATTTTTATTATACACCAATATATCTGGGTCCATTCATTTTTGTCATTCTTTAACTTGTCTATAAATTCCCACATCTCTCTGAAATAAAATTTTTTAAAACCAAATAGTTTATTGATTGATTGATTTATTTATTTATTTATTTATTTTATACACATAAATGGTTTAAATATAACAGAAAAAAGAGAGGAAACAGAGAAGAGCTAGAAATTATAAGAAAATAATAATCTAAAACATTAAACTAAAACATTAATTAATTTTTTGTGTAAGCAAGAATTGAACATAAATCTAGATCTTATTTGATGATAAATAATTTTCCTAGTTGAGCTAATTGAAAGTTAAAATGATTCTCTATTAAACTTTTTTTTTTTTTAATGAAACTGTATTAAACTCTTAATTGAATTCTTCTCAATATATTTTTTAACCTATATAAAATATCCAGTTGGACACACCCTTGGTAAAAAATAACCACTATCGAGTATTGACTAGTATTAATCTCGGTCTCCATCAGTATGAACCCTTGACCCACTCTTGGTAAAAAACTAACCACTATGGACTAATATTAGTATCAGCCTCCATTAGGCATTAGTATGGCCTCTTCCCCCCCACCCCCCCCCCCCCCCCCCCCCCCCCCTTTCCTTTTGCCTATGTGCATACCGCAATTATTCCCATCAACAATCAAATGAAGAAAAGGAGACTAACAAACCGTAATACAATACAAAATAAATCTAAACAAAAAGCAGTGAACAGAATTTATCATGTGGAACCGGAACCATGCATGTCTGTCTCCATGAGAATTACAGAGAGCATACCTTTGCAGCTGTTACGATGTGTGCTTCCATCTTTGCAAAAGCACAAGAACTCCTCAACCGTAGTGTTGTATCCACAATACCCTTCAGACCTCTCACATGTAACACAATCCTTAACTGTTTCCCAATCAATCTGAAAGCCATCATTCATAGCCCCATCCTTAACTGTTTCCCAATCAAGCAGAAAGCCATCATTCATAGCCCCACCAAACCCACCAGTTAAATTACTCATATTGATCTGCGTCTGTCTCACTGTCACCACCACTTTCTCCTCGCAATTCTTTGACCAATCAAAGCCCACCGTCTCATTATTCTCCACAAAAACATAAGACCGTTTGCTACCAATATTCAAGCACTGGATGGAAGGCACAGTTATTGCAGGGTCGGAAGTGCAATTAAAGTAAAAACTCAGATTCAAATCCATTGAAGAATATTTCAATGGTAGCGTCTCTAGAGAAACGTTATGACGTGGCCTTGGGCACGTTTGGTTGGTGGTGACATCAATATCCACAAGGGTTAGGGTATAGTTGGCATAATTTATATCTTTCACGTAGTAGTTCCGGTCACCGGATAAGCCAAGTACGGCCTCGCCGTTCGGGCACCTAACGCCAAACCTCGAGTAGCCACAATAAGATTGCTGATCAGAGGCGATTTCATTACGAAACCAAAAAGGGTAGCTGATGCGAACGTTACCGCAGTAGTGTGTTTGGCATAAAGGACTAGAATTGGTGGCTAAGGAGTTGATGAAGAAGAAGAAGAAGGAGAGGATGAGGAGGTAGCTAAGGAATTGTGACATGGTGAAGCGTCTGAAACAATAGCACGCGAACCGTTGTTTCCGTGATCCGGGTAAAATACTACTTTATATAAGCCAAACATTTTTTTTTTTTTTTTTAGATTAAGCCAAACATATTTTGGTACTATACTACCAGCACAAATAATTTCTCACTCTATATTGGGTCCACCATTCTGCCTTTACCTTTAGACTTGTTCCTTGGAATTTTTTTTTTTTTTTTTTTGAGAATGTTGTTCCTTGGAATTAATTACGTTACGAATAAAAAAAATTTCATCAAAAAATTCACGCGCTTTCTTTCGTTATTAGTATTACTAATCTTATTTGGATCTATCACAATACAGCGTATTTGGTAAAATATTTCAAAAAAATTCTACTCATCCATAGACTTGCGTGTACATTGACATGACAATGCACGGAATTGTGGTCTTGCCGACTCCTTCCAGGCAAGTTTAACAAATACTATCCAACACGTTGCGGAAAAGTTTCCGAGAACTTAAATGGACCTTCTTGACTTTTAATTGAAGAGCAGCTTATACAGTTTAAATTTTATTCTTAATTTTTTATATTTCTTTTTTCGGTTTTGGAATTTTTTTAATTTGGGTTTTATTTTCTTATTATAGAAACTTGTTTAGGAGCATTTTAGTCAAAATTGACTATATTAAATAATATTAATTAGGATTAGTTTAAGACTATTAACAGAGCAATACAAAATCAAATTCAACAAAACCAATGAATAACAGACTAAAAAATCTCATTGCAAATAATATCAGTAATTGCTAATTTTCATTGTTTTTTTTATACCAGCTAATTTTCATCACTAATTGCTAATTAACATATTTTTTAAAGTTCATCATTACTTGAATCGTTTATTTTTTTTTTAAGGGAAAACGTAATTCTAATTTCATAACCAAAATCACGGATAACAAAAGCGGAGAATAGTATTGCAGAAAGTGAGCAGAAGTTCGGTTGGCATCACTCATAACAAAAAAAAAAAAAAAAAAAAATGTGAAAATAAAGGGAGTGGTTCAAGTCTTCTACAACCACAACTTTTTGCTCTAATTTTGATATAGCATATTGTAAGCGAATATCTATTACTTGCAGATGTAATCACTATTTTTTCTTCATTACCCACACACGGTCACTTCACAGTTGTGATAAAGAAGTTGTATAATAATTTGTGGTACTAAAATTTTTTTCAAAAAAAAAGTGATAATCAAAATTTGTATCCATCACATATCTTTAAGGGTAAATTCACTTTTACCCTTTTTTTTTAGGGTTGATATGTTTATTAGAAGGATCAAGTCTTTGAACTACTACTGCCGCACACCTTTGGCTTAATGATCATTCTATAAGTATAAGTGTTTGTGGGAGTATGGAGACAAAAACCATGATTCAAGTATCCAGGAAGGAGTTTCACACATGAGTTTCACACATGTATACTAAGATTATACTAAAGTAAAATTTCTATTTTGTAAGAAAAAATATCAATAAAAAAAGAGAAGGCTTTGACCTACTAACCCAAACCAATGACAACGGTATGCAATTGTCAAAAAGAAGTAAAGAACGATTAACTATGCAATTACGTGTCTTCTAAAAAAAATCAATGAATAAGCATGCCCACTATGTGGCCTGTAGGTAAGATTAGGCTAAGAAGAAGCACTTTATAGTATATACCATCAAAATTCAAAACCAAACCAAGAAGAAGAAATATGTTTCAGCCTAATCCAGGAAAGTGAGTAGAGAAAAGACAGTACATATTGTTACCTGGGCAGTTATAAGAGCGCTCTCCGTCACTGCAAAAGCAGACAAATTGGTGCGTTGCGTTAGAACCGCAATACCCACCTGAATCCAAACACCCGCTACAGGCAACAGGCAAGGCATCGTAGTACACTTCAAACCCTTGAGTCAATGCTTCACGAAGTTGCGGGACTACACCCGCAGACTCATCAATAATAGCATTCCGTGAAATTGGAACTCGGATTTTTCCTCTGCATTTCTCTGGCTCTAGAATATGGATCTTTGCTAACGATTCGTTTGCAAAGTAAGCGTTATTATTTGCATCACTACCTTCCAAGCTGCACGTAAATCTATTTTGGACCGGTATAGATGTATTGACTTGAGGAGGGCAGCCGTAGAACAAAGTTATGTTTAGATCGGTTGTAGCGTAATCAAAGATACTGTAATTCAAAACGGTATCGAGGTAGGTTTGAGGACAAGAACCATTCCAGAGGTCAAATCTTGCAATGGTCATGATATTTTGAGATTGGTTGATGTTTACTACAAGGAACTCTAGTTCTTCAAATTTGATAATCGGGTATTCATCGATGTAGCACTCGAGCTTGAACCCTTGGAGACCGCAATGTTCAGGTCGATTACCTCCCCAGAAAGGGTAAGAAACGTTTTTGATTCTTCCACACTCATAGGGACGATTGCAATCAACAAAGCGTGCATCGTCGGTGCAGTAAGATGGTGGCGATATTGCTAAGAAGAAGGAGAGGGTGATGAGGGAAGAGAGAGCTAGATGATGGGCTTCCATGTGTGATGTGTAAGAGAGATCACAGAGAAAAGAATAAGATGAGATGTGACTTTTTTTTTTTTTTTTTTCTTTCTTTTTTTGATAAGATATAACGTTGATAACGCGTTTACAACGTTGAACGAAGACCTGTAAGTGTTCAACCAAAAAACGAAAGACCGGTAACTCATAGAGAGATTCCAACTCCCCTTCTTTAAAAGTGTGCGTTTGACTTCAGTTAAAAAAATTAATTTATTTTATTAATTTATTTTATTTTATTATTATTTATAAATTTTATTATATTTTTTGTCATTATTTATAAATTTTATTATATTATTTTAATTAAATTTTATATTTATTTATAATACTTTAAATAAATAAATTTTAATTACAACAAAATAAGCAAATTTTAAAAGATACAATTTTTCACCGACTTTATCACATCATTATTGTTTTTCTCATTCCCCGAAAGTTGCAACCCTGGCCGAGTTGTTGAGTTCACCCAGTTATCAAAAATAGGATGCAACCATCTTTTAAGGAAAAAAATCAATTGAAATTAAAAGTCTTGCTTTAAGCTTTGGGGTAAAAAAAAAAAAAAAAAAAAAAAGTAGAGCCCAATAACTTTTAGTAACTTACAAAGCTCTGACCATGTTCGAACTATTTTGAAGGTCTGCTGGCTGCTGCTCGCCTCCACTAAACACCGTCCCACCATTGAAATTTATGTTAGAATTATTATGTCATTTCATCTTTGCTAAATGTTCATCACTAATTGCTAATTACCATTTTCTTTAGATTTTTGGTTACTTTTATCATTGATATATTCGGCTTCCATGTACTAACAGAATAACAAATAACAATGGTTCAATTTTTTTGAAGTAACCTTCAAAAAATGTATAATAATCTGCACACTCAACTTGTTTACTTGAACAATTATAACAAAATAGTAGGAACTTCAATTTTTTCATAATTTTTAATTTAAAATACGGACGGTGCCACAATATCAATGTCCACAACTTATAATTGTGGCGATTTTTTTTTTTTTTTTAAGAAAAGTGATAACACTAAATAATGAGTAATATACATGTCCAAGTTATAAAAAAAAAAAAAAATCTCCCAAAAAAAAAAAAACAAAAATTAGACAAAAACAAATCATGAACCACATTCTGGCAGAAAGCCAAAAATCATAAATAACAAATAGATAACCTTAGTAGTAGCCTTAGCTAACTACTATATCGACTTGCACACTAATTAGTCTTTTGAAAGAAACTATTTCTTGAGAGTGTTTGAATGATATTAAAGTACAAATGGTTATGCCACGAATACCTCCTATTGTATCTTTTTTTTTTTTTTTTTTTTAGAATAATAAGTATTAACACACACACATGGGGAGAGAAGAGAAGATTTCTTAAAAAAACATACAATGGTGTATATCTAAAAAAACTTAACTCTTGGATGCACAGCACCTACTTTAAACCCCTTTAACTCACACTCATTTTCCAAAGTGGGATTAATTCACTGTTTTTTTTTTTTGAAAAGAATAAGTATTAACACACACACATGCAGGAAGAAGGAAGGAAGTTTTTTAAAGAAACTTACGGTACTAATTTAGTGAAGGATTCTTCTGCAAGTGTTCTTTTCTTTGTGGAGAAGACAAAATAGGCTTTGGAGGGATTTGCAGGCCTACTTCAATCACTTTACTCATGCATGGCCTATTAAATTTAAATGGATTTGTCTACATGACTATATGCACCACAAGCCCACTATGATCATCTTCCTCACCATTTCATTTTATTCAATGGTCATATCACTTGAAAATCCTAAATCATTGTCAAGCTTAAGAGCTTCAGGAGGATTCTTGGTCCATACAATAAATTATGATTATAATAACTTAATATCAATTATTTTACAATTTATTTCAATGACAAACATAAAATAATTTTTTATTATAATGAAGATATCATTGCAATAATATGATTAGAATTATTTTTTATTGCAATAAGATTTTTGAAGTAATAGTATATTATTACAAAATATTCAAATCAGTAAATTGTTTATTGCAACTACATATATATAATTGTATCAAAGTTCTTATTAAAATATTTGGAGTTTATTGCAATGGAATTTTTTGTTGTTGCATATATCTACTTCCTCAAGTTTTATTGTAACAGTTCGCGTCAAACATTGCAATGACACAAATGTTATTGCAATGATTTTTTTCATTGTAATAAACATTTTTTCTTGTATTGAAAAAAAAAAAAAAAACCAAAATGTATTACTTAAAATAAAAAACATAATAGAGCATCTTCAAAAGCATTACATATATGAATTTTTTTATGAATAAAAACGTTAAAACACTACTACTATATTGTGCATGTTAGAGTTCATGTATAACACATCCTTTATTTAATTAATCTATGCTAGCTTTTTTGATGATATGGATAATGAAATAAAATCTTTAGCTTGCCAATCCTCCATGTATGAGACACCAGTAGAGGGCAACCATGATTCTCCAAAGAGAAACAAAGAGACTGTAATGCTAGGCTTGAAAAGAATCTAAAACATATGAACACTTAGCCACCTCACCCACTTCTCTGTACTTGCACCTAGCCAATGATTATTGTACTCTATATAAGGTTGACTTAAAGCTCTCATTCCATTGTAGCCACCCTTCCTGCACTATGAGACTCAGGGCCGGCCCTTCCCTTAGGCGAGTTAGGCAATCGCCTAAGGCCCCCAAGTGGAAGGGGGCCCCAAAATTTTAGAAAAAAACCGGTAGTAGGGGCAAAAAAAAAAAAAAAAAAAAAAATTAGTTTCAGAATTACAAAATTTTGAAACATTCTTTTAACCAAAAAACAAAATTATTGTCCAAAAATAACATTATTATCCTCTACACAAACCAAAAATCAACCGGATAAACTACAAATCCGGTCTAAGAGATTAACCACCAAACAATCACAAATTAAAACAAATAAAACAACTCAAAACCCTAAAAATTTTACCTCTCTCTGCTCTCCGCCTCTCTCTGTCTCTCATTTTCTCTGATTCATTTTTCTCCACTATGCTCACTTGAGTGACTGAGTCACTTCTCATCTGTAGTCTGCAGCACTGCTCAACAGCTCAAGGCTCAAGTCAAGCAAGGCAGACCGCAGCAAGCTTCCTCCGCCTGGACCGCCGCTGCCCACTGGACTGCTCAATGCTCTCTGGCCTCTGCTCTTCAGTCTTCAGCCGTTCAGAACTTCAGCCTTCAGGTATAAAAAGTCTTTGAGACTTTGACTTGGCCTTCTTTTTTTTGGGTGAATCCGTGAAAATGACTTGGTAAAGTGAATGACTGAATCTCTTTATTGGTTCTTGTTATTTGTTAAGAAAAGGTGATTGCCATTGGGCCCAGGTTTTTTTTTACAGTTTTGGGCTTCAATTTTTTTTTTTTTAATAAAGCCTGCCGTTTTAATTTTGGGGTTGTAGATTGGATTTGCTTTGTGTTTCTTTTTTTGGGTGGGTCAAGTCCCGTGTTATGGGTTTTGTTTCTTGGGTTATAGATAGGATTTGTTTTGTGCTTTTAATTTTTTTTTTTTAATTTTAATCTTGTGTTTATATATATATATATATATATATATTTTTTTTTTTTTTTAGTTAGTGGTAATATATTTAATAAGTCTTTATTTATGCAGGTTGAGATTGCTAAAAACTTGTTATTGTTCGGTGAAACTACAACAATACTTTTTATATAAATCAGGTTTTATTTCTCATTTGCTCTACACTTGAAAGTTATTGTTTTATTTTAGTCTTTATAAATATATTGTTTGATTAGAAATGTCTACTAGAAAATATGCATCTGGATATGAAAAAATTAAAAAAAGAAGAAAAGAAGAAAAATTAATTGAGTCTCAAAAAGGATCAATGGATAAATTTGTTATTAGTAATAAACAAAATATAACACAAAATTTAGATGAAAATATCACAAATGAGCAAGAAATTCACCAAAAAGAGTTAGAAGATAATGAAATAATACAATTGCAAGATAATAATGATGTTCAATTTTGCAATACAACAAATCTTGATAATGAACTTCAAAATAATTTAGAAGAAAATGAAAATAATGATGACAATGTCACAAATGAACAAGTTCGCCATAATGACGTTCAACTAGAAGAAAATGAAAATAATAATGACATGATGAATTATATTCCTTCAAATATTTATGATCCAAGTAACTGGAAAAATATTGACACAAAATTAAGAGATTTATTAGTAGAAAGAGGTCCAATTAGAGACAATGATATAATTTTTCCTAGAGGTGATGACAGTAGACATTTTTCTACTATTTATTACACTCGAATATTATCAAATGGGGAGAAGCATGATAGAAAATGGCTAGTATATTCAAAAGATACAGACTAAGTATTTTGTTTTTGTTGCAAGTTGTTTGAGTCTAAATGTACTGGCCAACTATGTAATGAAGGAACTCGAGATTGGAAAAATATTAGTTCTAAAATTAGAAAGCATGAAACAACTAGAAAGCATATTACTAACATGAACACTTGGCTAGTTTTGGAAATGAGATTGTCAAAAAATAAAACAATAGATAAAAATATCCAAGAACAATTTGCATCTCAAAAGGCAAGAAAAATAGATTTTAAATAAAATATATTATAATATAAAAATATTAAATAAATATTAATTTAATAAATATATAAGTATAAAAAAAATGCCCCATTTTTAGTTTCTGTCTTAGGCCCCAAAATGTCTAGGGCTGGCCCTGATGAGACCACTCATATATATAAGACTGCACAAACACTATTCTAGAATAAGGCCTCCATGGTCTGCAAAGGTATGTGAGGGTTGGATTTTGAGAGGAAATTAGGTCCGCATCTCCAAATTTATTGCAAAAATGAAATCAGAAGCCTTTGTTTTTATTTGGACTTTGATATCCTCGAGCGGTGATACATACATGTATTTGAAATTATGAGTCCAGTAGACTAATTGTAAGAGTGTGGTTTTCTATGAAAGGGACGTGTGTTTGTATAGTTAGTGTCCATACGAGTAACACTAGAAAAGGTGGGATGATGAAAATATATAGGAGCCAACAACTAAGTGATTTGAGAAATAATAGGTACCATTAGTAATTTAGTTTATTTACTATTATCTTATCAACATTAGAAGTTGATATTTGCTATTGTTGTTATTATCTTTTATTTATTGTAATGTTGGAGTTTGTTTTAAGTAGTTAAGAGTCCTAATGGGTTAGGTAGTTGAGTCATTGTGGCTCATGTTGTGGGCAGTTCCTTGTTTTTAGATTGTAAACGTTGTGGAGTCCTTATTTTTTGATTGTTAAGTTGTAGCAACTATAAAGCCAGCCAAGTATTATTCAATAAAAATATCTGAGAATTTAATCAAATTATATCCTAATTAGTTTCCAAAAGTCAGGATTCCCTCAATCAAATCCTAAAGGTTTCTAGAGGTTAGGATTTCCTCCATCAAATTCAAACCTTATCCCTTTGTTATCTTTTGATCTTTTACATATCAATTGTTTCATTAGAAACAACCAAAATTCTATATCATTTTCTCTAAATATTTATACTTTCCCTCCCCAAAAATTGTGTATGTATTAGGCAGTGATTGTGTTAGATTGTCCAAATAGTGCTTCTCTTGATCATATATCATATACCACTTACTTGGCACTTGATGATGCCAGAAATCGGCTCAGTAAGCTGCGAGGTCTTCACGTACTTCGGGCAGTCCTGCACAGGAAGAATGAACCTCAAATGGTGGTACCGGTGTGGTGCCGGCCAACAACCCTCCGACGGTTAAGTTAGTATTGCTCACAACTCTAGAGTGCCAGAGTCGGGGTAGTAATATGCGTACCTCAATTTTGGAGGGTGTGGAAGTATTTATAGTAGTAGCAAGAGCCCTTGGCCAAGGCGTGCTGGAGAAGATATCACTTTTACCGAAAATACCCCTGAGTACCGTGGAGGGTAAGATTCTCGTTGGGCAACCAAGCGTGTTGGGCAAGCCTTCCCTTTGGGAATGGTTGCGCTGCGCGAGACACCTATCCAAGTAGTAGCGTATGCGACAAGATTCATTTTCCTGGGGAAGCGTACGTGGCAAGACAGGCTGTGGTGCCCCCATGTCCTTCCCGTCACCGGTCTCCCCCGTCACCCTAAATACGGGTCGTGTCGTCGGGGTCTAGCGTCCGTCGTCATATGCCGCACCGTCATCCCTCTCGGGGTGTCGGCGCCTAGTAGGAGTTTTTATCCCTATCAGGTGCCCCCTCAGCCCATCAGTCCGTGAACACGAAGGAGACGGACTAATGGGGTGACGGTTCCAGCTCAGGCTGTCATTCAGTAATTAATGCAGGGTAATTAATGCAGGGCACGTGTCGTCGGCTCAATGTCAATGTGCCAAAAACGAGGCGTCCCCTCGCCTTCCGTACTCTCCCTCATATATAAGCCTTTCTTCTTTTCCCTCATTTTCACTTTTTATCGAAATCAAGAGATCAGAGCGCAGCCGTTCACCCAATCAAGAAGAGAGTTTAATCCGTCAACATAGTCGTCCGTCGCGTCATCGCAACCGTCCGGGTCACCCTTCATCACCGAGAACAACTGGTAAGTGTTCATCATTGCCTTGCTCATTTTTACCACTGTCAGTCACCTTTTTTAGGGCAGTTTGGACTTAGGGTTTTCTGTCATATGTAGGTGTAGATGTCTAGCGCGTCCAGTAATCAATCGTTTGTCCGCGAGGGAGCGGGCAACGATGAAGTTAATCCGTCGGGTCCAAAGGATCCTTCAACTTCAACAGAAGATAGCTCGTCTACATCCTCCTCTTCGTCAAGTAGTGGTAGGACGGAGAGTAACCTTAGTGATGGGGTAGGGGAGGATGAACAAATTCAGTCCGTCATAGAAAGTGATGGGATGAGGAAGTTCATCATGCTCTCGCTGTGGACGGTGAACGACTTTACGTCCATCATAAGAGAGTCACATTTTAAAACACTTAGGAGTAAGTACCAGATACCCGCCAACGTGCCCATCCGTCTACCCCGCCCAGGAGAGAGATGTTATTATCACGGGGTCAAGGGTGTCGGGATCTATGAGCAGATGCTCAAGGCGGGGCTGAGGTTTCCTTTGACCCAGCTGCACCGTCACCTCCTTCATTACCTAGGATTATCCGTCAACCAGGTTTCTCCGAATGCCTGGAGGATCTTCCTCGGGGTGGAGGTTCTGTACGGATCATACTCAAAGGGAAAAAAGAGGTTAACAGTGGAGGAGTTTTTTCACTGCTACCGTCCGGTAGTGATAGTAAAGTCAAGGGGGATGTATAGCTTCGTGGCAAGGAGCCCGTTGCTGAGGTTGGTGAGTGATACTCCAGATTCCAATAGGGACTGGAAGTCTAGGTATTTTTTTATGGACGAGGACGAGTGGATGGGTAGTCCTGACGAGACCGAGTTTATGCCCGTCGACACCACATGGGGTGTTTTACCCCTGTCTGGTATGTCTTCATTCACATTCCTTCTTCCTTTGTTGCAAACACCACGTGTTTCTGACCGTCCTCTTTTGCAGCCCAGAACCGTCCACAAGTTTCTATAGAGGATTGGAGCTTTTTGGAGAAGATTTTCCAAAAGAGTGAGCTGACGGACAGGTGTTGGGCCACACTTGTGACATTAAAGACAATTTGCTGGCATTGTGACGGGCCTGAGCCGTCCAAGGAGGCATTGAAGTACGAAGCACAAGTCCGAGCACGTAAGTCCGTTCACTTAAATTTCAAGTTCTTTCTTTTTGCCATTAACTAACGTACCGTCTGGTTTTGCAGAAATGGACGAGGCAAAGAGGAGAGCCTTCATCAGGCAGCAGGCTGCTGCGAAAAAGAAAGAAGCTAAAGGGGCTGGGACGGACGGGCCCAAACCACCCGCCGCGAAGAGGAAGACCGACCAGGAGGGGGATCGTCATCCCAAGAAGCCAAAGGCTACCACAGAGACGGTGGTTGGCCTTGAGGCGGAGATAAAGAAAGTCGTTATCAAGCATGGCAGGGGGAAGGGCCTCATGACGGGCGGCCCGGGTCCCGCCGTTGAGAAGCCACCCGTCCTCCTTCGCGAGGATTCCAAATATGCCATTGAGAAGCTGTCCTCAATACTGACGGCAGAAGACTACGAGGATATTGGCAATCACTCGACGGAGGCGATAAGTGAGACGGGCCTTTTCAATCTTGCCCAGGTAAGAAACTTTCCGTCATCATCAATTTCTTTAAAAACATGTATATCTTCACCCGTCATGTTGACTTTGTATTTTTGTCTTCCAGGCCGTCGTCATGATGAAGGGCTTAATGGACCGTTGTGTCCACTAGGAGACGACCATGAGCCGCCTACGGGAGAAGGCAACGGAGACGGAGGACGAGCTTCTTCAGTACAAGGCTTGGAAGGTGAAGATGGAGAAGAAGCTTTCCTTGTCCGAGCAAGAGAGGACGGAGCTGGAAAAGCAAATGGGCCTGCTGCAGAAGGTCCTAGCTGACAAGGAGGCTGAGATTTCATCCGTCAGGGACTAACTCCGTCAGGTTGGCGAGGACTCTATCAAGGAGTATCGTGATTCCGAAGCCTACCTGACGGAGTTGGGCAGTACCTTCGCGGATGGTTTCGATGATGCCCTCCGTCAGGTGAAGGCCTTGTACCCAGACCTTGACCTCTCCAATGTCGGCATCAGTGAGGCCCAGGCACAAACTTCCGTCCTCCCCGCCGCCTCTGAGAGTACGGAGCGACTGTTTGATGATGACGCAATCGACAAAGGCGACGGGAAGGATGATGACGGGGCAGATGCTGGCAATTCTGCTCAAGTTCAGGACGACGAAGCTGCCGTGAAAATCGTCGATTCTCCCGTCCAGTGATCTTGTGTTTGTAGAGATTTCAATTGTTTGTCTGTTGTGGACGGTTGCCTTCCATGGCTTTCTCAATGTGTATTTTTGTTTATTTGTTTTTCTCTGTGAACAATGTTGCCATTTGTGAACAATGTTGCCATTTAAGGCTTTTTATTAATGCATTTTTTACTTCATGCTCATTCCTGCTTTTTACTTTAAGCTTTTATGAACGGTTTCCTTTGTATGCATTTGGCTCTTGTGGAACCGTCAACCCTATAGGGCAGTCGTGATTTTGGCATAGTCTGCCCGACATATCATTTGAACAACGTTGTGGACTTTTAGGCCCGTCGTCCTTAGAGCACCGTCGGCATCGTGTGCCTGACTCTATTATGCCGTTGTCTAGCTTAGGCCGTCGCCATTTAGACTTGGAATTTAGGGATTTCCAATTAGGAAAACGTGATGGCTTATAAGTCGTCAGCATAGGTGCTGATGCTTTAATGCCGTCATGTAGCGTAGGCCGTCGTCTTTTAGACTTTGGCCGTTGGGCTTTCCTTTTAGGAAAATGCAGTGGCTTTTAAGCCGTCAGCATGGGTGCTTGACGCTTTTATGCCGTCGTCCACCGTAGGTCGTCGTCTTTTAGACTTAGACTTTTTGGCTTTCTATTTAGGAAAATGTGGTGGCTTTTAAGCCGTCAGCTTGGGTGCTTGACGCTTTTATGCCGTCGCCCACCGTAGGTCGTCGTTTTTTAGACTTAGACTTTTTGGCTTTCCATTTAGGAAAATGTGGTGGCTTTTAAGCCGTCAGCTTGGGTGCTTGACGCTTTTATGCCGTCACCCACCGTAGGTCGTCGTCTTTTAGACTTGGACTTTTTGTCTTTCCATTTAGGAAAATGTGGTGGCTTTTAAGCCGTCAGCTTGGGTGCTTGACGCTTTTATGCCGTCGCCCACCGTAGGTCGTCGTCTTTTAGACTTAGACTTTTTGGCTTTCCATTTAGGAAAATGTGGTGGCTTTTAAGCCGTCAGCTTGGATGCTTGACGCTTTTATGCCATCGCCCACCGTAGGTCGTCGTCTTTTAGACTTAGGCTTTTTGGCTTTCCATTTAGGAAAATGTGGTGGCTTTTAAGCCGTCAGCTTGGGTGTCTGATGCTTTTATGCTCGTAGAATGGAGCCGTCATCATTGACACCGTCAGCTTTTCATGCTTGAACAGATTTTATGCTAAGGCTTTAATACTTTGCCCGTTTCTGATGTTTAACACTTAATAGTAAGTAGAAGAGACTTTGAATAAACCTCTGTATGCCTTGCATAATTTTATTAGAAGGGGAAAACATGCCCTTTGAGCCCCAGTAATACATTAAAGTAGATCAATTACAAGTAGTACTTACGTAGATGTTCGGCATTCCATGGGTGGTGCAGCTTCTGCCCCTCTAGTGTTTCCAGATGGTAGGTGCCCTTCCTTTGCCATGCTGTGATTCGGTAGTGCCCTTCCCAATTGGGGCCGAGCTTTCCTTGGGTTGGGTCTCTGGCAGCGCCCATGATCTTTCTTAGGACGAGATCACCGACCTGGAATTCCCTGTGTCGGACTCGGGAGTTGTAGTGCTTAGCCATGCGATCCTGATACCGGGCTAACCTTTGCTCTGCTGCTACTCTGTCTTCGTCGATCAAGTCAAGCTGCAGGCGCAAGGCCTCGTTGTTCCTGCCTTCATCATGGGTGTTCACCCTGTAGGTTGTGAGTCCCACTTCGGCCGGAATGACTGCCTCGCTTCCGTAGGTTAGCCTGAACGGTGTTTCTCCTGTGGGGGTCCTTGCTGTCGTTCTGTATGCCCATAATACGCTTGGCTGCTCTTCGGGCCATATCCCCTTTGCCCCCTCGAGCCGAGTCTTGATAATCTTGAGCAAGGATCGGTTCGTTACTTCAACCTGGCCGTTGGCTTGGGGGTGGGCGGGGGAAGAGTAATGATTTTTTATTCCCAGCTGCGCACAGAACTTTCGGAAGGGACCGTTGTCAAACTGTTTGCCGTTGTCGGAGACTAATACCCTGGGTATTCCGAACCTGCATATAATAGACTTCCAGACGAAGCTTCGTATGTTCTTCTCGGTGATGGTGGCCAATGCTTCAGCTTCCACCCATTTCGTGAAGTAGTCTATGCCTACCACAAGGAACTTTAGCTGTCGCACCGCTGTTGGGAATGGGCCCATGATATCTAGTCCCCATTGAGCAAATGGCCATAGGGCCGTCATGGGGGTCAGCTCTTCGGGGGGCTGCCTGGCGATGTTGCTGAACCTCTGGCACTTGTCGCAAGCCTTGACATAAGCCTACGTGTCTTTTCTCATGGTCGGCCAGTAGTATCCAGCCCGGACCAGCTTATGCGTCAATGACCGCGACCCTGAATGGTTTCCGCATATCCCTTCGTGCACTTCCCTCATGACATAGTTTGCTTCTTCGGAACCCAAACACCTTAGGTATGGGCGAGAGAAGCCCCTTTTGTACAGGACGTCCTCCATCAATACGAACCTTGCCGCTCGGACCTTCAGCTTTCGGGCGGCTTCTCTTCCGTCGGGGATGGTGCCATTCTTCAGATAGGAAATTAAGGGTGCGGTCCAATCACTTTCAGAGCCTATTTCCTACACACCGACAGTGTCAATTATCGGAGCAACCTGTATAAAAGAGAGCACACCGTTAGTGGTGGCTTCATTCTCCGAAGAGGCGGCTTTGGCAAGGCGGTCGGCCTGCTCGTTTTCTTTTCTGGGGACTTAGACTATCTTCGCCTTCATCTCGTCTACTCTTCTCCTTGCTTGATAGTTGTATTTATTCATTTTCTCGCCTCTGCACTCGTAGTCCCCGTTTACTTGATTGACGGCGACCTGGGAGTCGCAAGAGACTATCACGCGGGCTGTTCCTGCCGCTTTGGCGAGGTCCAAACCAGTTATCAGGGCTTCATACTCCGCCTCATTGTTGGTGGTGGGGAAGTCCAGACGGATCATGCATTCTATTCGGTCTCCCTCGGGGGACTGAAGGACGACACCTACGCCGCCGGCCTGTCTGGTTGACGACCCGTCTGTGTGTATACTCCATGGGGGGTAGTCGCTTGCCCCCTGGTCGACTCCACCTGTGAATTCGGCAATGAAGTCTACCACTGCTTGCCCCTTAATGGCGGTGCGTGGGCGGTATCTAATGTCGAATTCAGTCAACTCTATTGCCCATAAGGCAAGGCGGCCAGCAGCCTCGGGATTGTGCATCGCCCGTCGTAATGGTTTGTCGGTCAGGACGACTATCGTGTGGGCTTGAAAGTACGGCTTAAGCTTCCTTGCTGCAGTGACCAAGGGGAAGGCGAGTTTCTCCATGGGCAGATACCTTCCTTCCGCTCCTTGAAACGCCCGACTGGCGTAGTACACGGGCTTCTGGACCCCGTCCTCTTCTCTGATTAAGGCCGCGCTGACGGCTGCTGGGGAGACGGCCAAGTAGAGGAAGGGTTCTTCTCCTGGCTGTGAAGGACTCAGCAATGGAGGGGAGGAGAGATAAGCTTTTAACTCTTCGAATGCCTTTTGACACTCGTCCGTCCACTCGAATGTTTTCTTCAATGTGCGGAAGAAGGGAAGGCATTTGTCCGTTGCCCTCGATACAAATCTGTTCAGTGCGGCGACCTTCCCGTTTAAACTTTGAACCTCTTTTACATTCTTCGGGGGGGCCATCTCCATTATTGCCCTGATCTTGTCCGGGTTGGCCTCGATGCCTCTCTGAGAGACCATGAAGCCAAGGAATTTTCCTGCGGTCACCCCGAAGGCGCATTTCGAGGGGTTGAGCTTCATATTGTATGAACGGAGGGTTCCAAATATTTCCTCGAGATCGCTCAGATGATCCTCCTCCTTCTGGCTTTTCACCAGCATATCGTCGACGTACACTTGAACGTTCCTCCCTATCTGGTTAGCGAACATTTTGTTCATTAGCCTCTGGTATGTGGCACCTGCATTCTTCAGTCCGAATGGCATCACCTTGTAGCAGAAGAGTCCTTGGCTGGTGACGAATGAGGTTTTTTCCTGATCTGCCTCATCCATCCGGATCTGGTTATATCCCGAGAAGGCATCCATGAAGCTCAGCAGCTGGTGCCGGGCCGTAGAGTCTACCAGGGCGTCGACTCGAGGGAGGGGGTAGCTGTCCTTCGGGCATGCCTTATTCAGGTCCGTGAAGTCCACACACATCCGCCACTTCCCGCTGGCCTTCTTGACCATTACCACATTGGCCAACCAGTCGGGGTAGTATACTTCCCGGATGAATCCAGCTTCCCGTAACTTGCCGACCTCCTCTGCTACTGCGCGGTCCCTCTCCGGAGCGAACACTCGCTTCTTCTGTCTGACGGGCCGGAAGGAGGTTGCCACGTTCAGCCTATGTACCATGACTGAAGGGTCGATTCCCGGCATGTCTTCATGGTTTCAGGCGAATACATCTTGGTTTTCCTTGAGAAAGGTCACGAGTGCCTGGCAAGTCGCCGGGCTGTTGAAGGCACCGATCCTGGTGGTTCTGTCAGGGTTAGATTCGTCGAGAATTACTTCTTCGAGCTCCTCCACAGGCTCTACCCCCGTTCTCTGCTCTATGTTCATTGTCTGTAGCTGGCTATTCATGTCTACCATTGCGAAGTAGCATTCTCGTGCGGCCACTTGGTCTCCCTATAGCTCTCCTACCCCGTGCTCTGTAGGGAACTTGACCTTTAAGGCATAGGTCGAGGTTGCAGCCTTTCAGGTGTTGAGGGTGGGCCGTCCTATGATTGCATTGTATGCCGAGGAGCAATCAACAACTAGGAAGGTGACGTCCCTAGTGACCTGCCGAGGGTACTCCCCGATGGTGACGGGCAATGTGATCGAGCCAAGGGGGTATACTCTTGTCTCGCCGAAACCTGTGAGTGGTGCCTTGGTAGGGACCAGGCGTTCTTTGTCGATTCGCATCTGCTGGAATGCGGGATAGTAGAGGATGTCCGCGGAGCTTCCATTGTCGATTAGGACCCGGTATGTGTTATAGTCTCCTATCCGGATGTTGACGACAAGGGCATCGTCGTGAGGATGATGGAGGTGCCGGGCATCCTCTTCTGTGAATTCCATGGTGGGGCTGTTGATTCGCGGCTTCTTCTGGACAGAGCTCACAGCCTGAACATTCTGAACCGCCCTGAGGTGGGATTTCAGAGCCTTCTTTGTTGAACCGGCGGCCGATGTACCACCCAAAATCATCCTTATATCCTCTATAGGTGGTCTGGGGCGTTCATTGTCCCGGTGGGGGACCTGTTCCTGTCGTGGTGTTTCTGCCTTTTCTCTGCTGACGAACCTCTGCAGCTTCCCTTGTCTAATCAGGGCTTCAATCTGCTGCTTCAAATCGTAGCAGTCGACGGTATCGTGCTCGTGGTCTCAATGGAAGCGGCAATATTTGTCCTTGGGCCGTCTGTTTGGGTTCGACTTTAGCTTTCCCGGAAACGTCAAGGATCCGTCATCCTTGATCTGCATCAGGACCTGATCAACCGGAGCCGTCAATGGGGTGTAGCTTGTGAATTTCCCGGCATTGGGCTTTGGGCGTCTATTGTCTCGGCTTTCCCCTGTTCGAGGCGCCTTCCGCCCCTTATCTTGCCGGGTGTCTTCCTGCCTTTCCCTCTTCCTAGGGGGTTTCTCTTCTCGTGCCAGTAACGCATTTTTCGCGTTCATGTACTTGGTTGCCCTGTAAAACACATCCGACATTGTCTTCGGGTCATTTTTGTATAGCGAGAACAAGAATTTACCCTTCCGCAACCCGTTTGTGAACGCGGCGACTTGTATCCTATCGTCCGCTCCATCAATCGACAGCGCCTCCTTGTTGAAACGGGCTATATAGGACCTCAGGGTCTTATCCTCCCGCTGCTTGATGTTCATCAGGCACGCTGTGGATTTTTTGTGCCTATGTCCCCCGATGAACTGTGAGGCAAACTGAGCGCTCAGCTCTCTGAAGGTGCCGATAGAGCCGGGCGCCAACCTGCTGAACCAGGTCCTCGCGGAGCCTTTTAGCGTTGCCGGGAAGGCTCAGCACATGATTTCGTCCGGTGCGCCGTGCAGGTGCATCAATGTCTTAAATGACTCCAAGTGGTCCAACGGATCCTTGGACCCATCGTAGCTTTCCACCTGGGGCATGCGGAATTTCGGAGGCGTAGGGAACAAGATGACGGGTGCTATGAACGGGGAATCCGTGCTGTGGACGAGGTTGTCGAGGTCGCTGGATACTCTCCCTTTGAGGGCGTTCATCATGAAGTCCATGCGCTCCTTCATCGCTTGCATCTCTGCGGCAATATGGGACGGGATATTGCCCTCGACCGACGGACGGTTCGTCTCTTGCCCTTCGGGTCGGCTTAAGGCATTGCTTCCCTCAGGGCCTCCACGGTTCCTGTCCTCGGCACTACTCTCCTCTTGGTTCTCCCCTTGGTTGTCCAGCGTTGCGTTCCTCCGTTGTAACTGTTCTTCCAAGTCATTGTTGCGTTTTGTGAGGCGTTCCACTGCGGCCGCCAGAGTCTGGACTTGCCTTTCGAGTGCCGTGGTGCGTTGTTCATTTCCTTGATCGTTCATGGTTGTTGCCCTTGAACGTGTGAGAACCATGCAACTCTTTGTCCGGAAAGCACGAAACACAGTCTACGTGTGCGATTCCCACAGACGGCGCCAACTGATGATGCCAGAAATCAGCTCAGTAAGCTGCGAGGTCTTCACGTACTTCGGGCAGTCCTGCACAGGAAGAATGAACCTCAAAGGGTGGTACCGGTGTGGTGCCGGCCGACAACCCTCCGACGGTTAAGTTAGTATTGCTCACAACTCTAAAGTGCCAGAGTCGGGGTAGTGATATGCGTACCTCAATTTTGGAGGGTGTGGAAGTATTTATAATAGTAGCAAGAGCCCTTGGCCAAGGCGTGCTGGAGAAGATATCACTTTTACCGAAAATGCCCCTGAGTAGCGTGAAGGGTAAGATTCTCGTTGGGCAACCAAGCGTGTTGGGCAAGCCTTCCCTTTGGGAATGGTTGCGCTGCGCGAGACACCTGTCCAAGTAGTAGCGTATGCAGCAAGATTCATTTTCCTGGGGAAGCGTACGTGGCAAGACAGGCTGTGGTGCCCCCATGTCCTTCCCGTCACCGGTCTCCCCCGTCACCCTAAATACGGGTCGTGTCGTCGGGGTCTAGCGTCCGTCGTCATATGCCGCACCGTCATCCCTCCCGGGGTGTCGGTGCCTAGTAGGAGTTTTTATCCCCATCAGCACTCATGGTAGAATTGATAGCTAAAGTGCAAATATAAGGTATCCCGGTATCCCCTAATGCTGCAACGATAAAAGACTGATAGGTCGGACTTGAAAAGAAATGCCACAGCTTGGACTTCTTCTCATGTTCACTACTCTGAAGTTTTATCATCAACAGCTACACAAGAATATATAGAATATGACAACATTAAAATAAAAAAGTTTGAGACACTATTTAAATGCTTAGCATCTTATCTTAGTCCTTCCATGCATATAGCTTAGTTTTTAGCACTAATGGTGCATAGCCAAATTAGTTTACCATGAATAGAAATCAATTTGATGTACAAAATATATGTGAGATTTAGCACAAAATATATTCTTTTTATAATTTCAAAAAAAGGTGGTAATTGTTCAATAAATATTTATTTAGGATAAATCTTGCGCTAAGAGGAAATAAAATAAAAGGACATGTTGATATTTGTTAATTACTGAATGTGCTTGATCCATTTGTAGGCCAACCAGTGGCTTTGCTTTGATCACCAAAGATGATAGTTAGGATGATACCATCACCAACCATCATTATATTTCATTTGTCACTTTGGATAAACACGTATTTTCTATAGGTAACTTCCTTGATATAGACCACAAAACGTTTGATCTAATAGTTGGTGCAATTTTAATTGCATTTGTGATGGTCTTGTAGTGACCAGATCCATCAGAAGCCATTATAATGTTGATTATGAAACCAAATAGCCCTTAGTATCTTATTTCTTGGTTTGTCCTTAATTTCTATAGACTGAGATTTTTTTTTTTTTTTTTTTTTTGGTTTACTAAAGGATTCGTCTGCATGAAACAATAAAAACATAAAAATTAAAAAAAAATGTTTTTAAAAATTATTTTACGTAAAGGATTTTTTATGCATTTCTTTAATTTTTACTTTTTATTAAGAAGGGCCATAGACTCGTGTTTTACCCAATAGGCCCCAGTCTGAAATTTTATACAAGCTTTATTAACTCAAACCTTTATGATTTATGACCCAATTATGCTCATAAATAAAACTAAGTCAAACCCAAGCCCATTAAGTTATGCCCAACAAGACATAAATTTTTTATGTACTACTGTACATTTTATCCCCCATATATATTCCATATAATAAAACTTTTGCAATTATATTAACTCACTCCTTTAATAGAATCTTTACTCAATAAGCTGACCACTTAACCCAAAAGTTTAAATCAATGGATTTAGTCCAAATTATTTTACATTACCCACTAACTCTTATCATTATTATCTAATGTGAGATTTCATTATTTAATAATAACAAACCACTATTCCAACACTGGGGGGATAATAGCATACCCTTCAAGAAAAAAATAATGATATTATTGGTTAAACAATTAAATATTATAACTATGCAAAACTCAGAAATAAACATAGTTTACAAATACTCTTCTCTTTGAAATATGAGTAATGCTACGTCCATAATGCTTTCACACAATTCCTAGGTAGTAAGTTGTTGATAGTTTTCATTTTAATTTTCTACTAACATAATTTTTTTATTCACCCTTATGAAAACATGGTGTACATAGCAATGATAGTATTACTCTTAAAAAAACTATGACGAACCCAAGCTCATTACTTTAGTAGCATCTCCTCCTTTTTGACTTTAAAAGGGACTAGCTCGGCCCAAATCTGGACTGACCTTGAAAGTTCTGCTAGGTTGGCCTTATAAGCTGACACAAAGAAACCCGTCCATGGCCACCACATTCCAATGGGCTTAAAACAAAGTTAATAAGAAATTTGAAAATATGAAATAGGACCTAAAAAAAATTGTGAAATTGCTTTCTTTGCAATCAATCTGTTACATTCATTATGGATTTAATTACCCAAACTGCACATAATTATTTTTTCTAAAAAAAAAAAAAAAAACACTTTCAAACCATGTAAATTTTCAGCACTAATGCCCTAACACTATAACTCCTTGGGTGGCATTGGCTGCATGGTCTATATACAGCTAACAATGATTCACCTTCAATTCCCACTGAAGAATGACCTTGAAGCTGAAGGTGTTAATTCACCGTCCGATGATGACTCTGAAATGGTATAGTTGATTCCAATATTACTACTGGGCATGCTAACATGTCCAGTCACTGCATCCAGCCTGATCACTATTCAATTCGTACGCCATATCAATAGCTCCATCAACAATGTAACCATGTTGCGGAAATGGTTTCAACATCATCAGTTGATGATTCGGATATTGCTCCATCATTTCGCCTATAATTTTCAAATATATGTTACTAATGTCAAACACAATAATTATGTTTAGATACGCTACAATGAACTGGCTTGAATCCAATACTATTATGCACTAGATCCATTAAGATACAGACATGTCTCAAATGCTTGACCGGTCTAGTGCATAGGAGCACTGGACTCAACCTTTACCTACACTACATAACTTGCAATGATAATTTATAAGTACCTTGTGTTAGTAAGGCAGTCTCATTCATATTTGCATCCACCTCTTCTAAGGAACTCCAATTTTCATATGCTTGCACCACCAATCTCCCAATGTAGGTCTGCAAATGCCAACAACAGCACCCCCATATTAGTGAAACACAATTATTCATTTTTTGCACAAAAATATATGTTTACTATAAAAGAAAAAGGTTAGCAAATAGTAGTCATACCCTATCAATATTGCTTAGTTCCCTGGAAGTGTAGTCTTGTCCATCAATCACAGCCTTGATAACTTGGCATATTGGATTGAACATGACAAAATGATTAGTTCCCCGTAAAATGTACTGTTTGTTGCCCAAAACGCAAGTCCTTGCATGCTTTATCGTGACTTCCCACATTTTCTCAGACATTCCGACACCTAAAATCTGTTTGAAAAATAACAAAAAATAAAAATAAAAAATGTTTTTAATTATTTGGAAGCAAGAAGATATATTCTATCTAGGATTTTTATTTGTGATGAACTTGAAGTGAAAAATGGAAATTACATACTTTTCGAAGTGATTGAGGGTTCACAATAGACAACTTCAAGAAGTCTTGTACAGTTTTAATACCCTCAGATTTCAACTTTGTATGGAAAGCTCCATCTTTTCCGATCTTCTCTAGGCGCCAAACATCGTCATCCAACATTGGCGGATGATGCTTTTTGTACACTTTATAAGAGAATAAAATTTAATCAGTACATGTATTTCTTTTTTCTTTTCTCTTTTTTTGGGTGTTTTTATGCTTTGACGTACTCAAAAATTGTTTTGATAAAAATGAAGAAAAGTATTAAAAATTTCAAAATTCACCACTCTAATTTTATAAAACAAAAGTTTTTTTTTTTTTTTTTACTTAATCAAAAAGAGAGACAAATTAATGAGGGTAAAAAATTTGATGGGTCTCATGTGAATATAATATAAGATTTGCTGCAATCTGATTGACAAAATGTCTATGAATCCATTGACCTAAGTCAATGGACGGCAAAACGCGTAGAAAAAAATTAAATTAGAAGAAAAATAAAAATAGAATTAGAGAAACAAAAAAGAAAAACCACAAATCAGATGGTAGGGATCCACATGTGGGGTTTTGAATAAGTGGCTCAAATGTCCCAACGTGCAGTTGGGACCATATGTTATCTTTTCCCAAATTATAATTTACTAGTAGAGGAAAACTATTAGCTGTTTGCTGACTTAAAAGTATTTCATTTGGTTTAGTGAGAGAGAGTGAAATGGAAATTCACAATCAAGTGCTAGATAAACATGATTTTTTTTTCTAGAAATTTTGATATAATTTATTGTAATTGAAGCAATATTATTTTAATTAAATCTAACACTAATATTACTTTTATTATTATACTAATTAAAAATAGTCATATAAATAGTTATGAAAAAAAAAATATTGTGATTCTAAACTATAAATATGTGTGTGTGTGTGTGTGTGAAAGGAAGAAAAAAGTTGTCTATCTTTTTTCCAAGTGTGGGCCTTGATAACACCGGCCACTTCAATAAAGCAAATGAATGAAATCATAAGACTAACAAGGCTATCACACACAAAACATAAAGTAGTGAAATATGGTTTAAATGTCTATTAATGGAACATGTCTCCATCTCCTATAACGCTTTGGAAGGGTCAGGACATGGAACAAAAAAGGGTCAGCAATATTCTCAGTATTGGACCAAATTCATAGGTTTGGTGGTGGTTTGATCAATCGCTATGGGTTTGACTCATGACCTAAATTCCACACCCCCCCCCCCCCCCCCCCCTCATTTGTGTCTCTATGATTGGTATCTACCTTGATTAAATAAATTTTATGTGTACAACAAGCTCATGAAAATAATAATGATAAATCAAACAAGTTGATGTAGTGGTCAAGCTCTAATAGGTAAGGTAAATATTTTTGCAATTATACTAAGGTCATTATTGTGATGAATATCTTATTATCCCTTTTGAAATATACTAAATAATTTTGCCACTTAGGCTTATACTATACACTAAACTCTAATCAATTTTAATGAAAATAAAAAAAAAAATAATAATCATATTATGGATTTATCATTTATATTTCATTACTATAAGCTAGATACTTACATTCTCCACGATGATCTTTGACAACAAAAGGTTCAGTCATGGCTTCACAAATTCTAACATCTCCACTGCTTCCTGGAACCACTCTTACGCCTACTCTAAATTTTCGGCTCCGGATCCAGCTCGAATTGTCAGTAAATTCTATATCTCCAATTGGTGCAAAACCATCCCTCATGGTGACATTTAGCTCTCCAGTAAGCAATGGCCGCCTTCCGGTTCTCTCCTTCACAATGTTGTTGTTGAATTCTTCACTAGTCCAAGTTTCCCTATCCCCCTGAGGGAAGTCTCCATCAACAACAACAATTTCAATCTTGATTGGTTGAGGGAGAATTATTGGAACATTTGGATTAGCATTGTCTACCACAAGTATTTGAAGTGGTTTGTTGTCACAACTTCCAATCTTGCTTCCGGTGAATATGGGGAGTGAAAGCTTGTTACTGAACTCTAGTTTCAAGCTTGATGGCTCTAGAGCTTGAATTCGCAATGAAGGGGACCTCAGCAAGGAGCGTGTGTTGCGTCCCAGAACATGCTCCACCTCTTCCTTCACCTAAGAACATCAAGTGAATTTTCATAAATAACTACACAAAAAGAACTAAATTTGATGGGTAAAATTCAATACTTTCTAGAATACACTGACATGATATATATATATATATATATATATATATATATTATATTCTCCTATAAATGATGAGTCTCATTAATTAAATTCATAGTAAGATTAAACAATTTATACAAGAGAAAAGAGTACTATATCATTGTAGTTCAAGAATAGTGAATAATACACCAAGTTGAGCACCATATTCAATACAACATATTGATTAGGGTTTATAGTTTATAATACACTAAGTTACTTGTTCACTTGAACAATGAATAAACAACTAGAACACATCCACTTGCTTAAGAAATACATAAATTACTTTCGAATACTTTAATTACGGCCAACATATTAAGATTCCAACTTATGATCCACCATCCATCTCATTCAAGTTGCACCTGTTGGCCTCATGTGACTGGAACATCCATGATTAATCATATGTACACATACACAAACTCGTTATTGTGGAGCATATGTGAGTGTATATGTAAGGATGATTTATATATTAGGGTAAGAATAAATAAGCATAACATACCACTCTTCTAAGCAGAGGTTCCAATGCTGAGAAAAGATTCTGTAGTGAATTCACCATAACCACTTCTCCAATGACTCTGTCAAGATCGAGAAGATGAAATAAGAAGCTAAACTCTAATATATACCTAGTGCAATTTAAGAAAGCATCTTCTAAACAAAAACAAGAATAAAACTTCTAAGAATCAATAAAGAAACTATATTAAAAAAAAAAAACATTAAACTCTAAGTCTAAACACTTACGAAGCAAAAGAAGGTCTAGATTTCATCTTTTTCTCTGGTGGCTGATCTTCATTTGATTCAGATTCATTAAAATATCTTTTGGCCGCCATTTTTTTCTCCAAATTTAATTCCAAGAATCAGAGTTAGAGAGACAAGAGAAATGTTGGAGGTTGTAAAAAAAAAGTTCAATTTCAAGAATCAAAGAGACAGAGGTGTCGGAGGTAGGAATTGTAGGGTTAAGGAAGACAATATGTATAGCTTGTATATATGTATATATATATCTAAATGTAAAAGGTTTAGAGCAAAAAAATGAAATTAGAAATAAACAAATAATAAAAAAGAAGTTTCTTGGAATGATAGAGGAAACAGCTGGGTAAGGAGAAACGTGGTGACCTAGGCTGATGTAACGACTTTGACGTCAACTTCCCTTGCCTTTATGAAGTCAACCAGTCTCTCTTTTTCTCTCTCTAAAAGCTTTTGGTGTTGTGGAATGTGGACCAATGTATGTATAAAAATCACACGGCTTAGATTAAAGGGTATATAACACTTCAACTGATCGAACCAATAGATCCATAATCCGGTCAAAGTACTTCATTTCTCGGAAGGATCTGATTAGATATTCCAGACTTCCGGTAGGGACACCCTCGATCAAGAGTTGGGTCCCAAAACTCTACCAACCAGCTCTTTATGTCTCGTTCCTGCCGGTGAAATTTTTGTTGCTCGTATCATCATTTTCAAGGTAAATTCTAAGGTACTCGGGACAATGTTTTTTTCAATCGTATTTATAGGAAACTTCTAATGAGTAAATTCTATTATTATAAATGGAAGAAAAATGAGTACCATTTTTAATAAGTATTTTAAAAATAAAATGGAATTGAAAAAACTGTTAAATTATTAATTTTTTTTTTATAAAAAAAAAAATCCTATAAAGGTTTACTAATAAATGTCATTTGGGTAATCGTGAACATTTCTCTTACACTATTATCAGAAATTTTATACTTCATATACACACAAGAAAGAAAAAAAAAATTGTCACTTGTTGATATGAAAAATTGTTAGTAATAAATAAAAATGTAATGTGAAATGTGAATCCATATAAAAATTAGCAAAAGTTTGCTAGCTTAACAAATGTGAAAAGCTTGTCAAATTTTCTATGCATGTAGCATTATTCTAAAATCATTATTGGGTTACGATTATCCTCTCATCGTCACTTCTTTTTTTATTTTAGATTTTTTTCTAGAAGGTAGAGATGAATCAAAACATCTCCTTCTTTGTTAATATTGAATTATTTTTCGGTGTAATTTTAAGCAATGTTACACTATTTAATAACTTTTTATTGAAGTAATAAATTGAAAACCTCACTGTTAGATTACATGTTCTTTATATTCTTAACATGCATGTCAGATTTCATGTCAATCAAACTTTATTTACTATTTAATCTATAAACACATCTTTGATGCATAATTTTAAATTATAAAAACTTGAACTTTACAGATTTGATTGATCAAAAAGTTAGTGAGCTTTGATTGTTTTGAAATTTCGCAAGCATAAAAAATGTACGAAAATAATGTAATCTAATGCTAAATTTTGTCAAAATTTACTTTCAATAAAAAGATATTAACTGGTGTAATATTGCTTAAAATTAAACATGCGAAGTTTTTTTTTTTTTTTTATACAAGATAGAAATTCTACTTTAGCATAATTTAAGTGTATATATGTGTGAAACTCCTTTCTGAAGACTTGAACCTCGACCCTTACTCCCCATACCCCACAAACACTTATATTTGTGGAGTGACCATCACACCAAGGGTGTACTTTGGTCACGCGAAGTTACGGTGCTCACGCGAAGTTTTTTTTTTTTTTTTTAACTTGTACTCTATTTTATTTATCATTACTAGAATTGTAATACCAAATCATGCAACTTTTTTTTTCTTTTTAAAGTAAACCTAGGTATGCAACTTGCTATATGGACTCCACTATTCCACTAATGATTCCCTATGAATAATGCAACTGATGTAATATTTTTCACAACATTTGGAATAATAAGTTTTTTGATTTTCATATAGAACACCATTGATACCACTTTATCATTTACAATTAATACTATGAATTCTCAACCGTCACAAAATAAATTTAAAAGTTCATGTGTAGTACAAAGAAAAAAGATGACCTATCAAAAAAAAAAATGATGAAAATGAATAAAATTAATTATATAAATAAAAATAAAGAACCTTTGTGTAGTTAATGGAGAGATTTTTTAGATTTAAAAAGAGGGTCATCCCATTGACCATTACGTATCTCATCCATACAGTTGATATTAAAAGAATGTTTTATGTGATGATAATAATAATAATAATAACTAATCATAAATCCATACTATGTACAGAAAAATTTATAGAAAAAATAATAATAAATTTCCCATATTTTAAAATATAAAGTAATAAAAAAATATTAAATAAATATAAAACACAAATAAACAATAAACTATTTAGAAACATCAAACGTAATTTAATCAAAATTAGTTTGGTTAATTTCGATTATTTTATTCTTAAAAAAAAGTTCGAATTGGTTAATTTTATATTATAATAATGATGTTGAAAAATATGGATTTCACTTTCTTCCTTTCTTTTTCTTTCTTTTTTTTTTTTTTTTTTTGTTGCTAATAAATATGGATTTCATTACTTGGTTATGTAACTACTATTTGTTATTGGTTAGTTGCATTATTAGTTTATATTCTATTATGTAGTTACATTCTTCAATTATTATCAGTTACATCCACTTTAGCATTTGTATGATAAATGTAGGTCATTATAAATCAATAAGTTATAATGCAACTTGTTGCATTGTATCTCATTCTTCTTAGTGAAATAAACTATTCCTCCATTTCTACCCAATATTGTGTTTTTCGTTTCTCATCTTTCTTTGTTTGGAGTTATCAGTTTCTAATTCAAACCTATTTGTATAATTCACCTTCTATCACAATAACCATCCAAGATCTTGACATGGCTTCCTCTTCTACTAGCTAGTTCTACTGCAACTAGTTATTATCCCTCAGCAAACCTTCCTCAACAATGCCTATCTTCCTTCTATCAAACGTATCAAACCTAATATCTCTTAAACTTGATCACGCCAAATACATCCTTTGTAAAAATCATATTACTTCCATTTTAAAAGTTTCTTCCCAATTAAACATCATTAATAAGTCATAGCAATGTCCTAACATATTTTCGAGAAATAAGATTGATGATGAAACTCCACATGAAGATCCATTATACCAACAATGGATGGTTAGAGACCAAGCCCTCCTCACACTTATAAATGTATCATTACGTTGTGAACCGGGTTGAAAAATTGAAATTACTAAATGTAAAGATAGTTAGTCAATTTAAGGTGATTAACCTCCTGAACTTGATAGAGAATAAGAGATTTTTTTTTTTTTTTGGGTTAATTTTTTACTTAATTCTCATTAATGTCTACCACGTACATAAATAGTCAAAGACGAAATAACCTCATCATAATATAATTCCTGTCTAATGAAGTATGATTTTTTAGGTTTTTGCAACCACCTTTTCATAGTTGTAAATGATATCTAAGATTTTTTTTTAATTATCTATGTTTATATATATAATTTCCTAAAAAACCTATGTGCATTTTTTTTTCATTCTACTTATAAATAATCAAATGACATTGTGGGGGAATGAGGATCCAAAGCAGTAATAAAGTGGGCAAGGTTGTTTCCAAGGAGGGGAGTTTGATGAGGAGTCTTTGGAGAAGAACTATTTTTCTAATAAAGGAGTTCGAGATATCGCCATTGAGAAAAATAACGAGGACCGAGAACTCTATATTAACCTCGGATGGTTAAGAATCAAGCGTGCAGGGAGCATGGTGCAATCCCAAGGGAGACAAAAGTAACTTAGTATAAAACAAGGAAGAGAAGAAAAATGAAGGACAAGGCACCCATCCCCTCCACAGTAAATGCACCACAACCACTTAGCTGGCCGCATTAATGGGGAAATGACCCTGAACAGTGTCCCACACAACTCATATTCTGGTATAAAAATCTTCTAACAAGGCCTTGAGAGACAATTGTCAGGTGAGTTTAATCATAGCCTTCCAAATGTAAGATTTAGATACATTCTTGCAAAGTTATTGTACGGTCCAGGGCTAACCCTTTATTGGGCTTCAGGAATAAGGTCTCGCTTCGTGATCCATGAGCCCGGTCATTCCACCTTAATCTGGGTCGGGCCGGACATTATTGATTGCCCGAAAATTAGGCTTTGACATAACCGGCAGGAACTCCATTGCTCACAATCCCATCATTTTTACATGGTTGGCTGATTGGACCAGCCGTCGTTCGGTAGCGAGCGTTTCCGTGGAGATTTGTTCACAAGGGAGCATTTTATTCGACTTGGCCGGCAACACACCGGGGAAGTAGTTGCCGGACATATTGCCAGCAACAATGAGCAAGTTTCAATGCCACTCTTACCACTCAACTACCAAATTCCCACTTAGCAACGACGACATTGGACCCTCTTTTCCATTATCACCCAGAGCAATCATAATCCCTCCACCCAATTGAGGCTATAAATAAGAGAGGGCTACAAAGAAAGAGGGGGTCTGAAAAAATGGGGGGAGGTAAAAGAGAGGGGGGAGAGTAACAAAACAAAAGGAGAGTGAATTAGCCGAGAAGCAAGAGAGTTATCATTGGGCCTCAATGTAATGAACAACCCGTTGTAGGAAATACTAAACCCACTTCATAAATAAATTATGAGTCCAAGTGAGAGCCTAGCCCAATAGTCTCTTATTAGGCCCACACAATTGGCGCCGTCTGTGGGGATCTCCTACTAAGCCGTAGTTCAGCTGTGGTCCATACCTGGTGAGATGTCCGAAAGGCGTTCGGATAGTTACGCCGAAAGTGGTTTAGCAGGGTCCTCTCGGGGATCCACTTGGCGGGAGTGAAGGCACAAAAGACGTGAAGACAGATACTGAGAGTGAGAAGAAGAGCAGTCCGGTCGAAGCGAAGGAACGCGCGGAACCCAGCAAACGGTTTCCGGTGCCACGGAGAACAGGCAACTCGATGAAAGGGATGAAGAGCTTGAGCGGTTGCGAAGGCTGGTAAGAGATTTGGAGCTGGAGGCTGAAAGACGGCGGAGAGAGAATCTAGAACGCCGGGAAAGAGGACCGAGAGGAGCGAGGAACTGCCGGAGGGAAGGGTCCGAGTAGTCCGGCCATTATCGGCCGCATGATCATTCACGCTCGTGGGAGACGCAGCGATACCGGGACCACTCCCTTTCACGAGGTTATGCCGACCGCGATTCGGACTCCCCAGAAAAGTGACGCCCACGAAATGCGGCCATGGATGCTATGAGCTGAACACTTCGTAAAGTTGCACAGTCTCCGTTTTCAGATGGCGTTGAGCAAGCCCCAACATCGAATAGATTTACTCGACCATCGTTCAACTCTTACGACGGGAAAATGGACCCGGTGGAGCACGTCAGTCATTACATTCACATGATGTCTTTGCATGAATATGACGACGCGCTAATGTGCAAAGTCTTCCCGTCCAGTCTTGGTTCCACCGCGTTAAGATGGTTTAATGGATTACCAAAGGGTTCTATTCACAGTTTCGCGGAATTGATCCAGGAGTTTGGAGCCCGGTTTGTGGCCTGTAGCCGGGTTCCATAGCCGGTAGACGCGTTGCTCTCTATAAAGATAAGAGTTGGAGAGACCCTGCGCAGTTATGCGAACCGCTATTGGGAACTCTACAACGAGATCGGCGGGGGCAATGAGAAGATAACAGCGAGCACTTTTAGAATGGGGCTACCCGAGGACTCCGAGCTACGAAAGTCATTGACGAGGAAACCTCCAGAGGGCATGAGGCAACTAATGAGGCGCATTGAGGAGTACAAACGCCTAGAAAATGATAGGATAGAAAATAAGGGTAAAGCCTTACTAACTACTCGTCCTTGGCAGAACGAATTTCAGCCAAAATCCCGAAAGGGTTTAACCGTCCAAGAACCAGGATTGCAACAAGGGGAGGTGAACGTAATGTTTGAGGAGCCGGTGCACAGAATCATTGACTGGATAAAGAACGAGCCGTACTTTAGGTGGCCGAACAAGATGGCGGGCAACCCGTCCCGGAGAAACCAAAATCTATACTGTACGTACCACAAGGACAAGGGACACACCACCGAGCATTGCCGGGTATTAAGAGATCACTTGGCACAGCTGTTGAAAGCAGGGCATTTGCAAGAGTTCGTAGTCAACACCGATAACAGTGAGCCTGAACTGGGTGCACGACCGGGCAGGAATCCCAACCCACGCCCTATCGGAGTAATTGAGGTAATTCACGCTGCACCAAGGGATATCGTAAGGGTTGGGAGAAGAGAAGTACTAATGGCATCCCCGGTTGAAGTCTATTCGGAGGAGCATCCATATAGAAAAAGGGTAAAGCTCACCCGAGAGCCTATTGCTTTCTGCGACGAGGATCTAGTAGGGACAGTCCAGCCGCACGATGACGCATTGGTGGTGACGGCCCAAATAGGCGGCTTCTTAGTGAAGAGAATATTGGTGGACCAAGGAAGCAGTGCCGAGGTCATGTATCTTGACCTGTTTAGGGGGCTCGGGCTGAAGATTGAGGATCTCACAAAATACGACACACCCCTGATCGGCTTTGATGGCCAGGTAGTGGTTCCTAAAGGACAAATCTCCCTTCCTGTGGTTTTGGAAGGGAAGGAAGTCAAAGTATCATTTATAGTGGTTGCCTCATTCTCTCCTTACACCGCAATTCTTGGGAGGCCATGGATTCCTGCAATGGGGGCAGTGCCGTCCACTCTGCACGTAAAGATTAAGTTCCGGACCGAGCAAGGCGTCACTATGGTAAAGGGCAGCCAACAAACGGCCAAACGATGCCTTATTGCAGCAGTAAACCGGTAAAATCAAAACACCGAACAGAAGGACCAATTTGAAAAAGTCCCTTCATAGCAATTACTGTAGCCCTCGGGGGAAACGCGGGCTAGTCACGCAGAAGAACTGATCAAGGTAAAACTATTGCCGGATAAATGCAGGTATTTTTAGATAGGTGCGAGTATGAAAGACGAAGATAAGGTGGGGACGTTACTGCTTCTCGTACGGCATGTGGACGTATTCGCTTGGAGCCCATATGAAGTACCCGGGGTGGACCCCGAGTTCATCGTCCACAGGCTCAATACTGATCCGTCGATCACTCCTAAAAGGCAAAGGCCGAGAAGGTTAGCCAAGGAGCATGTCGAGGCTGTAAAGATGGAAGTAAAAAACCTAAAAGAAGCGGGGGTTATAAAGGAGATCTTCTACCCGGACTGGTTAGCAAACACAGTGGTAGTGAAGAAGAAGAACGGCAAGTGGAGGGTTTGTGTAGATTTCACGGATTTAAACCAAGCATGCCCGAAAGATCCATTCCCAATGCCGAAAATCGACCAACTAGTGGATGCCACATACGGACACCCGAGAATGAGCTTCCTGGACGCTTTCCAGGGTTATCACCAAATAGCCCTAGTAGCTGAAGATCAAGAAAAAACGGCATTCATCTCACCGGAGGCCAACTATCATTACACAGTGATGCCCTTCAGTTTAAAAAATGCCGGGGCCACTTACCAACGGATGATGTCGAGAATGTTCCGCGATAAGATAGGACACACGGTGGAGGTATACATAGACGACATGGTCGTCAAAAGCAAGCTAGAAACCGGGCACAACGAGGATCTCCAAGGGGTGTTTGAAATCCTTCGACAACATAGGTTGCGCCTTAATGCAGAGAAGTGCGTCTTCGGAGTGAGAGCTGGTAAGTTTTTGGGTTATCTGGTCACTACCCGAGGAATAGAGGTCAACCCCGACCAAATCGAGGCCTTGAAGAACCTGAAGCCACCGAGGAGTCCAAAGGAGGTACAAATATTAACCAGGATGTTGGCGACCCTTAACCGGTTCATCTCCAAATTTGCCGATCGCTGCCGTCCTTTTTACCAACTCCTGAAGAAATGGAAGGGATTTCAATGGGATACAAAGTGTGACGAGGCATTCCAGGACCTGAAGGTGTATTTGGCACATGCCCTTATGTTGACCGCCCCGCTGTCCAGGGAGGACTTATTTATATACCTCTCAGTATCAGAACACGCAGCTAGCGCCGTACTTCTAACAGACCAGGAAACACAACAGCCCGTGTATTACATCAGCAAGACCCTGGTCGACGCGGAAGTCAGATATCTACCCCTAGAAAAATTAGTGTTGGCCCTGGTGCTCGCCACGAGGAAGCTGCCTCATTACTTTCAGGCCCATACCGTATACGTGTTGACCGAGTACCCTTTGCAGTTGCTACTGAGAAGATTAGATTTCACAGGGCGGATAGCTAAATGGGGAACCCGGCTTAGCGCCTTTGACATAAGGTATAGACCAAGGAATTCGATCAAGGGTCAAGTGTTGGCCGACTTTGTGGCCGAGTTTTCCCCTAAGAAAGAAGGGGAGATTGTCTGTCGAGTGGCCTCTTCCCCGTGGAAGGTCTATGTGGACGGCGCTTCAAGCGCAACGGGGGCTGGAGCCAGGATAGTCTTAATCACACCAGAGGGAATTTGGCTGGAGCATTCTTTTAGACTGGGGTTTTGGGCCTCCAATAACGAGGCAGAATATGAAGCCTTGCTTGCCGGCATGAGGACCGTGGCGAGGTTGGGAGCACAGGATGTTGAAGTGTACTCGGACTCACGGCTGGTGGTTAACTAGGTACAGGGAAGCTTTGAAGCCAAGGACCCCAGAATGAGAAAGTACTTATAGCTGGTAAGGAAGGTCATGGTCAGGTTCCACACAGTAAAGATAGTGCAAGTTCCCTGGGGGCAAAACAGGCACGTAGACTCTCTGGCCACGCTGGCATCGGCATTGATGGAAAACGTACCTCGGATGATCAAGGTAGAACTTATACAGGAACCTAGCATCCTAGAAGTGGGGGATGCTAATGGCCCTACAGTTGGCGTTACCACAGTTTCCCATGCCGGCCCATGTTGGATGGACCCTATCATTCAATTCCTGGCCAATAACCGAATCCCGGACAATGAAAAGGAAGCCATCAAGATTCGCCGAACTGCAGCCAGGTATTGGTTGTCAACAGACCGGAGATTATATCGGAGATCCTTCAAGGGGCTGTACCTTTTATGCTTGCACCCCGGTAAAGTGGACAAGCTTCTGACCGAGTTACATGACGGGGTGTGCGGCAGTCACGTGGAAGGACGTTCACTTGCACACCGGGCAATTACCCAGGGATTCTGGTGGCCGCAAATGCAGAAAGATGCCGCCGATTATGTGCGGAAGTGTGAAAAGTGCCAAAAGCACGCCCCCTCGATCCATCAGCCACAAGGACCTCTTAACCCAGTCAGCAGCCCCTGGCCTTTCGTCCAATGGGGGCTGGACATTCTTGGTCCGTTTCCCCGGGCGACGGGCAACCGGAGGTTCGTCCTGGTAGTAGTGGACTACTTTACCAAGTGGACGAAGGCTGAAGCGTTGGCGAATATTCGAGATGTGGACGTCAAGAAATTCGTATGGAAGAACATAGTGACAAGGTTCGGAGTGCCGTACTGTCTCGTGTTTGACAACGGGTTGCAGTTTGATAGCCGGGCTTTCCGTGAATTTTGCAGTAATCTGGGCATCAAGAATAGGTACTCGACGCCCGCCCATCCTCAAAGCAACGGTCAAGCTGAAGCCATTAACAAGACAATCGTGAATGGGTTAAGGAAAACGTTGGATGGCGCGAAAGGTTGGTGGGCAGAGGAGCTACCCAGCGTGTTATGGGCATATCGTACAACGCCCAGGAGATCTACAGGGGAAACTCCTTTCTCCTTGGCATATGGGGCAGAGGCCGTGATACCCGCCGAGGTACACCTGTACAGTGCGCGTGTAAAAGGGTTTGATCCCGGCCAGAACGAAAAGATGTTAACGCAGCACTTGGATCTCCTCGACGAATACAGGGACACCGCACTGATACAACTAGCCGAGTTTCAGCAAAAGATGGCTCGTCGCTACAATCAGGGGATAAGGTCAAGAGGGTTCGGTGCGGGGGATCTAGTCCTTCGTAAGGTCGTGGGGAACATGCGTGATACCAATGCCGGGAAGTTGGCTGCAGCTTGGGAAGGACCGTACAGAGTCACTGCAATCACTGGGGAGGGGGCTTATTATTTGGAAAGCCTAGATGAGAAACCTCTTCCTCGGCCATGGAACATTCATAACCTGAAGAAGTTTTACTGCTAAACGCTTCGAGACAAAAGTCCTATAGTTGTCCTGTGTATGTTTTTTACCACTTGCAAATTGAGGGGATGCTTAATCGGTGCAGTGTTGTCTACAAATATTACCTCCTGACCTAAGGACAGAAGCCTGTTCCCGGTTCGACCTTAATCACCGGACAGGTGGAAACCTAAAATAAAAATCTCTAAGGACAGAAGCCTGTCCCCGGTTTGATCCTAATCACTGGATAGGTGGAAACCTAAAATGAAAATCTCTAAGGACAGAAGCCTGTCCCCAATTCGATCCTAATCACCGGACAGGTGGAAACCTAAAATGAAAATCTCTAAGGACAGAAGCCTATCCCCGGTTCGATCCTAATCACCGGACAGGTGGAAACCTAAAATGAAAATCTCTAAGGACAGAAGCCTGTCCCCGGTTCGATCCTAATCACCGGACAGGTGGAAACCTGGAAACCTAAAATGAAAATCTCTAAGGACAGAAGTCTGTCCCTGGTTCGAACCTAATCACCGGACAGGTGGAAACCTAAAATAAAAATCCTTAAGGACAGAAGCCTGTCCCCAGTTCAATCCTAATCACCGGACAGGTGGAAACCTAAAATGAAAATCTCTAAGGACAGAAGCCTATCCCCGGTTCGATCCTAATCACCGGACAGGTGGAAACCTAAAATGAAAATCTCTAAGGATAGAAGCTTGTCCCCGATTCGATCTTAATCACCGGATAGGTGGAAACCTAAAATAAAAATCTCTAAGGACAGAAGCCTGTCCCCGGTTCGATCCTAATCACCGGACAGTTGGAAACCTAAAACGAAAGTCTCCGAGGGTAGAAGACAGTACCCCGTGTGATTTTAACCGCCAGACAAGTGGAAACCAAATATCTCTAACTTCTAAGGATGAAAACTTATCCCCGATACGGTCTAAGTCGACAACTAGACGTTCATTATGTAAATATTCGGTTGAACAATACCGATCAAATTCATAAATTAAACAAATCAATTTACCTCACATTCAAAATAAAGCATTTCATTCAGGCAATGAGATCAAATCGAAATGTTCCGAAGTATAAGGTAGGCAAAAACATACATTAAAAAGAGATTTGACATTTCAGTGATTAAACAAACCAAAATAAGTCGCGACATAAAACTTAAAAATAACCATTGTTTAGACACCACAACCCGGTGTCTAGGCAAATGAATCAAAGAAAAATTAAATAGCAAAAAACAATTAAAGTAAAAATGAATGACAGAATCAAATGGCTGGGCTTGTCTGGAAGAGCGGGGCTAGGTCAGCAGCGGCTTGGTCCGGGCCCTCTTGGCCAGGCTGCTGGTGGGTCTCTTCATGTCTGGGAGCATTAAGGTTGCTGGTAACTCCAAGTCTAGATCTTCGACGTGAGTATCAATGGCTTGAACCAGCTCCCTTATGCTCGGGGTATCCTCGTCATCAGCAGCTCTGGCTTGGCTTTGCACCGGGTTAGGAGGGATAAGCCGAGGTATGTTCTCCAGGGTCCAGAGTGCGGTGTCCCCGAGAACACCAGCAGCCTTGAGAGCGGCCTGCCAGCCCTCTTCGAATCCATGCGTCCGAGCTTGGAAAATGACAGGCTCCATGGAGTTCTCGGCATCCGCGAAACCTTCGTTGTACCACTTTTCTGCACAAGCCTCCAGGGTTGCCTTTAGGTTGGCAATTTCCTCGTTATGGGCCATGGCTAAACTCTCAGCTTGAGCCAGCTTCAGTTCGGAATCGTTCAGCTTTGCCTCTAGCTCAGCCGCTCTCTTCTCTGCCAGCTGCTTGGCCTTTTCTAAAGACTGGGCCTTCTTCTCGGCATTCTCGGTAGCACTAGCTTTATCTCGGGCTGTCTCAGCGGCCACTTCCTTTAACGCTTTCTCCTGCTCGGCGTCTTCAGCTAGCTCCTCCATCCTTTCAACGAGCAAGTGCGTAATTTGTGCGGCCTACAGCGCAAAACCAGTAGGCTCAAAAATGGTTGAAGGAACCACACACCCATTAAGTCAATAAAAAATCAGAAGTTAAGAAGCTCACCGCTATAGTATGCCATTGGAGCCTCCGCACTATGGAATCTTCGGCACCGTCCTTGAAGAAGTGGACATCTTCAGGCAACATCAAGCCGCTGGCCAGACTCTGCGCCACCCGGCCACCCTCCCCTTGAGCCCACAATCTCAAACTCGCCGATGCCGGTAAGGGCTCGCTCCCCAGCATGAACCTTGGTTACCTGATGGCCGGATGTTTCGAAGTGGAAGCAGCCCCCACACCCCCGCCGGCAGCTGGTTGAGAACCGCTCACCGGTTCCCGGATCACTATCCCGCCGGAAGGACGGGGAGGCGTCTTCGAGTGTGCGTCTCCTTGCCTTCCGGGAGGAGGGTCCCCAACGCGTTGTTTCTTTTTCTGCCTCGCGGGCGGAGGGGGGGGAGTGCGTTCCCTGGCCCGGGTTTGTTGTTGTTGAGTTGGGGGCCGTGATTCGGGCAAAAAGCGATCTACGGTAAGCGTCTTCCTCGTCACCATCTCGGTAATGGGGATGCCTGCTCGATCAAGCTCGGCAACTTCTGCTTGAGCTGCTTGGGACTCAGCCTCGTCTCCTGCGAGAGGAACGTGTGCGCGCTCCTTCAATAGCCGGGACACTCTCTCAGCTGACTCGTCTCGGACAGGTGCTAAATCATCAGCTGTTGTATAGTGCGGGCCAATATCTCGGGCTTCGCCAACTGTTAGAGAGGGGGGGAGGAAATTGGCATGATGAACGTCCATGTAAGAAAGCAAAGGACTATCCACCAAAAGGGCCTGAGTGAATGGTTGCCAGGTCCTGTAGACGGGCGTGCAACCGAGAATCAAATGGGATGCCCGGAGCTAGCCGTCGGTGTGTACAAAAATCTCGGACCTAAGTACAAAATTAAGGTCTCTCACATGCACTGATCTTATATCCGGGGTGAACACTCTTCCGTCTGCAATGGAAAGAAACAACAGATTAGCCTTCATAAGGTAACATAAATAGTAGTAGGAAAAAGAACAAGTTAGTATTCGGTACAAACCGACTTCGCGCCGTGAGAGGGGGCAGGGAGCATCATCGGCAAACCAATTGCCGCTGACCTGGACAAACTCCCCGGCAGAGTTTCTGTTAGAGTCAGGTAGGTAGGAGATTAACCGTACCCGCATATCCCTAACTTTCAAATAATAGTTGGTTCTCTTTTTCCCACACAAACTATACATGTGGTTTATATCGTTATGGTCCAGTTGAAGACCGTACATCCGATTCAATCTATTGACACAACTAACTACCAGGTAAAAGTTGGGAGGAAGTTGATCGGGACACAACCCGTAAAATCTAAGGGTGCTAAGCAAAAGGAGGTTCACAGGAAACCTAACCCCACCTCCAAAATTGCCATCAAGGGAAAGAAAGCAACATTGGACCCCCTATGAAGAGCGATTTCACTCTCATGGCAATATGCAACATTCACATCCTCTGGGATGTTGAATGTCTGCCTAAAGGAGACTAAAGATGCTTCAGTGTTTAACAAGTGAACAAAACCCATCCTAAACTATGGAAACTAAGAGAGGAAGCTTAAACGAAGAAATTAAAGTAGGAAGAAAAGGCAGAAAACTTACTTTGGATTCTAGGAAAAGGGTATCTAGACTAGGGAATAACCATTCAGATGAATGCACGGCAGAGAGGGAATTCAGAAACTGAGGGAAGCAAAAGTATAGGAATGAATTGGAGTGGACTATTTATAGGTGCAAGAAGAGCAAAGATGAGCATTAATTAATGAAAAGGGGAGAGCGGGAAAACTGGCGACCCCTCACCTCAAATTGGCAAGCTCGCGCCGCCTCGGTTCGCAAACCGTCAGGCAATAATGACGGATAGAACAACAGGCTGGCATGACGCGTCTTTTCAGGGCGCATTAAAGTTTTACTTAAAACCTTTCAGTGTCAAACCCCTTGGCGTTCTAGGGCAGCTACAACACCCGAACTTCCTTGATTCGGCAAGCGGATACTAATCAAGGGGGGGCTATTGTACAGTCCAGGGCTAACCCTTTATTGGGCTTCAGGAATAAGGTCTCGCTTCGTGATCTATGAGCCCGGTCATTCCACCTTAATCTGGGCCGGGTCAGACATTATTGATTGCCCGAAAATTGGGCTTTGACATAACCGGCAGGAACTCCATTGCTCACAATCCCATCATTTTTACATGGTTGGCTGATTGGACCAGCCGTCGTTCGGTAGCGAGCGTTTCCGTGGAGATTTGTTCACAAGGGAGCATTGTATTCGACTAGGCCGGCAACACACCGGGGAAGTAGTTGCCAGACATATTGCCAGCAACAATGAGCAAGTTCCAATGCCACTCTTGCCACTCAACTACCAAATTCCCACTTAGCAACGATGACATTGGACCCTCTTTTCCATTATCACCCAGAGCAATCATAATCCCTCCACCAAATTGAGGCTATAAATAAGAGAGGGCTACAAAGAAAAATGGGGTCTAAAAGAATGGGGGGAGGTAAAAGAGAGGGAGGAGAGTAACAAAACAAAAGGAGAGTGAATTAGCCGAGAAGCAAGAGAGTTATCATTGGGCCTCAGTGTAATGAACAACCCGTTGTAGGAAATACTAAACCCACTTCATAAATAAATTGTGAGTCCAAGTGAGAGCCTAGCCCAATAGTCTCTTCTTAGGCCCGCACAGTTATATAAGGCCAAGAAGCATCTAGATCAATGGGGGAGGTGAGATTTTTGGTATAAGAAAAAAATGAGAGAGAACAAAACCGGCCATTGTACCTTCTTCCACAAACAAAACCCGAGGACAAACACTTAGTCAATTCTCAATCTATTTAGTTAATTGTGAAGCTACAAAATTGTCATCTTTTGTTATAAATTGGGTATTTCATGCTGACCTTATATCCCATCTCTAAAAATTTATTGCGTGAGTAACATAGTTTCTTTCTTTTCTTTTTCTGCCCGCCACAGACATGTTTGGATATCAAATCTACTTCATGCTTTAATGATTATATATTGATTATTTTTATTTATATATTTTACTTGTATGAAACATATACTTATAATCTTTTTAAATCAAGCAACTTAAGCATAACAACACTTAGACTAATTCTAACACCACACGCGAAACAAAGCTTAGACTAATTCTAAAAACACACTCACACACGAAACCAAGCTCAAGAAAAAAAAAATTTATAACTTGTATTTACATTCATATAGTGCCTCTATGGTCTCTACCAAACTCTGGTGAAAAGGAAATGTCTCAGACATATGCAACATAAAGGAAGATTGATAACATTACATCAACATTGCCTAAATCTGCGTGGAGATAATTATCATTATTATTATTATTTTTAAAGAAAAGTAAAAGGAGAATGAAGGAGGAAGGAAGGAAGAAAGAAAAGAAGAAGAAAAATATCATGCTATATTTAAGTAGACCGCAGGTCAACTCCTAGTACTGTTTACAAATTTTTCTACAATAACCCAGACAAGTTAGATGAAAAATGGTCTCAAAGTCATTTGCCCCAATGAATCTACATTTCGAAGTAATTTCGTTGCATATTCTTCACAAAAATAGGCTTATCATCAAACGGCCATTAGTGCATCAAACCTATATTACTAGTCCACCATACATATATAACCTCTAAAATATATCAGAATAATTCATACACGGTTAGCAGTCATAGCATCATTAATATCTCTGTTGCTCGACTTCAACACATGTGCCTTATCATGATGTTCATGTGTGGAATGGAATAAATAAACGGCTGGTTCAGATGAAAGCAACAAAAAAAGAAAGAGCTCAGACATATCATTGGTCCACTTTCTTTGGATGTTTGTTGAAGGCTTCTCAGGTATGGTGGGTCACACCTATGTTCTTTGCACTGTTGGGATCCCAAATCCTCATATTACTCCGCGTTCTTGGTGACTATCTTTACATTCTGATTGGACTTAAAGAGAGAATCAAAAGTGCATAAACCTTTATTCACCATTGTTTGACCGAATATTATACTAGGGTTCATAATATCGTAATAATGGAAAAGTACTATATAGTAGATACGCGGTGCAGAAGCATGGGTAAAAGTTAATTCCACACGGGTGAAGCGAACCTTCCAAGGTTGAATACTCATAAGGACTCTTGTATTTTTCATTAAACAATTTCGATCAAACTACCTAGTTACTTCCTATACTTTAGTATACTTTAATGATTCATTAGTGATTTTAATCCTTGAAGTTTCTTAAGATTTAAGAATCTTGTAACTTAATTCCGCGAGGGTAAAGTGAAACTTCCAAGGTTGAATACCCATAAGGACTCATGTATTTTTCATTAAACAATTTTGATCAAACTACATGGTTACTTCCTATACTTTAGTATACTTTAATTATTCATTTGTGATTTTCATTAATTCCATGAGGGTAAAGCAAAACTTTTAAGATTGAATACCCATAAGGACTCTTGTTATTTTCATTAAATAATTTTGATCAAACTACATGGTTACTTCCTATACTTTAGTATACTTTAATGATTCATTAGTGATTTTAATCCCTGAAGTTTCTTAAGACTTAAAAGTCTTATAACTTAATTGATGCTTCTTGATTTTTCTATTAGAGAAGTCTAGGGTTCATATCCCCTCTCTCATGACTTTTGAATTAATAATAATAACAATCTTGAAGTTTAAATTATTTATTGTTTTTGGCCCCTAACAAACTTGCATGTTGTCACTTTCTAATCTCTAAAAGACATAAAGTAATCAACTTTAGTCCCTAATGAAATTAAAATATTTATTTTGAATCTTGAATAAACGTATCTAATCAAGTGATAACGCGTCAGTTTTAAGTTTGGTCATGTAATATAAAGGACTAAAAGTTATCATTCAAACTTTAAATATATATATATATATATATATTTTTTTTTTTTTGAAACAAACTTTTTAAGGGCACGTTTTGGTTCCTAAACCCAAAAAGTAAAAGGATTAAGGCCCAAAGAGCCTAACACAATGAATTTGTAGAGAATGGGCTGGAAATCAGACTTCAATGAGTTAGACAATAACCACAATAGGTTGAAGATGACAAGAAAACAAGGATAAACGGGTTTTGTGCAAAGAAAATCTTTCTCAACAAAGTCCAAGGAAAGTAGTTCTTGTATAGGACTCTCGTGAATTTGATTACAAGTCTAGTTCTTATTGCTACAATATTTTTTCTATAAATTCTTCCCCCCTTTGTAATTGGGGTCTTTCTTCTTTAAATTACACTGTTTTTCTTCATCTCAGTTCTCCACTTGTAGATCAAGTTACTGGTTTTGATCCTTATCCCATCATCCCCTTCCTGAAATCTTTGGATATAGCTGTAAGGTTGAATATTACTGTTCAGCTATCACCTCTACATTAATGCGGCCAGAGAGTTAGTTGCAAAGCATTCAATGAAGAGGTAGCAGCTTTTTTTCAGATATTTATCAATTTCCCTTTGTCCTATTCTCTCCTGATGCTCATCCTCACCAATAAGAATATCCAGTGTATCATTTTTGTCTGTGAGTCAACCCTTTGACCTCTACCCTGCTTAGCTGAGGAGGCACTTCTCCTCGGACTACTTTACCAAACTCTTATGTCCAGAATCCTTCCATTACTTACTAATTCGTACTTTTTCGCTAACATCTACTTGTCCTTGGACAACTAAATGTCCTCGGACAAGGCCCACGACCCAATATACATTCCTGGGCCTTTCATCCCTACAATAGCCCAGCGAAATTTCACTCTTTTGCTCCTCAAGAATAAAGGAGGATTTTTGATATTTATAGCAATTATTTAGCTCTGCCCTTACGTCATCTCTATTTGTGCAGGTATTTTTTCAACTACCCAAAGGCACCCTCCTGACGCTTCGACATCTAGGACGCGCTTGCATCAAATTAATGTTGCAGTCCCTGGTTTCCTCGTCACCAACCCTGTTCCAGAGGGCATATAGCAAGTAGAACTACCTTTCTAGCGTACAGCCGAGAAAGAAGCAACTCTTTCTCAACCAACTGTTAAGGAAGAAGAAGAAGTAGTTGAAGTCTTCGAATCCGAGAACGACTTTGAGATTTTTAACCAACCTCTACCTTCAAAATCTCCAATTGTTGACTTCAACCAACTCCTTCCAGTTCAAGTTAGTAGCATTCAAGAAGCTCCAAGTATACCCGACGCTATGGTGCTCCAGCGTAAAGCCAAGACAAGCCTCCTGAATCTCTTAAAGTCTCATGCAAGAAGCAATGTGCCAGAAACGGCAATCCAGAACAAGCCCTCCACTCCTCCTTCTACCCAGGTCCCCAAACTTGATCCCGTAGATAAGAAGAAGAAACGGGGCCTGAAGAACAAGGAGGTGGTGGAAGAAGGAAGAGGCCTTCCCTCTAAAGAGGCTGAGCCCCAGAAAAGGGGCCAAAGTAGCCAGGACAACTCAAACGAGGTGTTCCAGCGAGGGATCTATTGTGGAGAGGGGCGAGATCATCGCACTAAGGTCTAGGCTTAGAACCCCCCTCTAGTGTTGAACGGGTCTTCCCTCCCTACAGATTCCTCCACTAGGGACTTTCAACAAGGCAAGGCTAGGTACGTAGCCCACACCTTGGAGCAGTCCCTCTTGCTACCCAACGATATGGCCGACCTTAGGACCATGTAGAAACATGAGGTGTTCCTTACTCTTAAAAGAGACCTTGCAATGGTAAGCAGTTTTGCCTATCTTTTAGTTCATTATTATTAGTATCGTCACGTTTCTTTTTTGTGTTTTCATTGTTTTCTGTCACTACTCATATACATTCCATTTTTTTAAGGTTGTAATAGGTGTTAATTTACCAATAGTATATGGCCGAGGAGCCAAATATTACTCTGGTTCTGTTTAACTCCTAGAAAGATAATAAGCAGTGCTAATTTACCCAAAGTAAGTGGTCTGAGGAATCAAGCATAACCAAGGTTCTGTTTAGCACTTGAATATTTGTTAAGGAGTATTAATTTACCCAAGGTATGTGGTTCGAGGAGCCAGACATGACCAAGGTTCTGTTTAACACTTATTAAGGAATATTAATTTACCCAAGGTATGCGGTTCAAGGAGCCAGGCATAACCAATGTTCTGTTTAATACTTGAATATTTGTTAAGTAGTATTAATTTACCTAAGGTACGTGGTCCAAGGAGCTAAGCAAAACCAAGATTCTGTTTAATACTTAAACAAATAATAAGAAGTAGTAATTTACCCAAGGTATGTGGTCTGAGGAGCCAGACATGACCAAGGTTTTGTTTAATACTTAAAAAAGTAATCAGGAGTATTAATTTACCCAAGGTATGTGGTCCAAGGAATCAGGCATGACCAAGGTTCTATTTAATATTCTAACAAGTAATCAGGAATATTAATTTACCCAAGGTATGTGATCCGAGGAACCAAGCATGACCAAGATTTTGTTTAATATTCTAACAAGTAATCAAGAATATTAATTTACCCAAGGTATGTGGTCTGAGGAACTAGGCATGATTAAGGTTCTTTTTTAATATTCTAACAAGTAATTAGGAATATTAATTTACCTAAGGTATGTGGTCCAAGGAACTAGGCATGACTGAGATTCTGTTTAATATTCTAATAAGTAATCAGGAATATTAATTTACCCATGCCAGGCCAAAAAAATGTATTGACTCTTTGTAATGAATTAATTGATTAATTAGTCAAGTTTATTAATTAATCAAATTAACATGCAAGATGCATGGTAGCACAAACAAATCACCAATTAAACAAAGTATGCAGCGGAAAATAAATTGACACGGGGATTTGTTTATGAATGGGGAAAACCTACACGGCAAAAACCCCATCGAGTGATTTTAAAGTCACGACTCCCGAGAATCCACTATTATCACAACAAGCAGTTACAAGTAAAGGAATCCCAGTACCTTATACTAACCTACAGTTGAACCCTTACCCCAATACCAAATTGGACTTATTCTGTAGTGACAATCTCAAGTGGCGGCTCTAGGAATTTTTTCCTGGGTGTTCCTAGATTTTTTAAATCAAGATTTTGTTAGGATTAGTGCCCTTAAATCCTATTGTATTATGCTATGTATGATATTATGTATGACATTATGTATGACTTAATATTGTGATTGATAAAGTTTTTTTATTATTATCTAAAATAATGGTAACATGAATATTTAGACATTATCATATAGTCCATGAGATGCATAGTACGTAATATATGTGATTTAGTCACAGAAGATATAAGTCACAAGTTCTTTGTAAATTCAGAATTTTAGTTCGTAGTTGGTGATAAAATTGGGCATTTCATCTGCCAAGATCATAACATATCAACTAAGATGATTTGTCTTGATCATGGAAGTGTAGACTTCTAGTTGATGTGTTGATATGTTTTAAGAGTTAAGACATATTGAACTGGACCGCTGTGAGATTTATTATTCTCCTAACAACTGTCAAATGAATAATAAATCTCACGACATCTATTTGCATGAACTCTTAATCCTGAGAGAATAATGAACCTGATCATGAAGTGTAGGTTGCTTTGATATATCAGAAGTGAGATCTAAAGTAACGGTCAAAACCTCAGTATGTTGGGCAGCCACATTTAGTGTTGATGGAATATATATTCTCAAGATGGAATTCATAGTCTCTTAACGGAGATACAAAATATTCCCTTGAGATAAGTTTAATGGGTTCAGTTATTCAGAGAGTCAGGCCTAATCACTTTGGTAAGAAATTACTAAAGTATATATTTATGAAATTGGATTTTATAAATATATGATGAGTAACTTTAAAGGATTAAACCAGGTACTCAAGGATTAAGATGTAATAATTCACAAAGTGGCAGTCTACATTTATGACTTTGTATTACTACGAATATTTTATGAAAGGTTTGCATGTATGATAAAGTCTTAGGATAAAATTTATTAATAAGGCCTAGAGTGCAATTATATTTATATAGTGGTATTATATATAATTAATGATAACTTTGAACTTGTCAAGAGTTGACAGAAAAGCTCAAGACCCATTAGAGCTAGTGTCTTATTGGTCCCTTTTGGTCTCACTCCAAGCCACATACTAGAGCTCAATTAGAAAGGCTCAAAAGGCTAACCCAATTAGATAATCAGTTATAAAGAGAGAAATATACAGAATTTTAAAATAATATGAATTGGTATGTAAGTGAGAATGAAACACTCTTTCATTCTTTCTAGAACAAAAACTGATTGAGAGACCACACATCTTTGGTGTTAGTGGAATTGGAGTGAAGATTAAAAGTGTTCCCGAGTACTTCTAATCTTTGATTTTGAAATTTGCTACACTAAGGTACACTCTCTTGTTCTTATATTCTAAAATTTACATAGTACATGTTATCAATTGTGAATGAAGTAGATCCGTTAATTTTCTGCTGCGTATGTTTTGTATGCGATACAAATATGTATTTTTCCAACAATTGGTATCAGAGCGGTCTTCAATTCCAATTTGTATAACATGTTTTGTGAGTTTTTGAATTACAGATAATAGTTTCATGATGATAGAATATTATATAAATGCATATATAATCTTCTGTATGGTTATTGAAACTATGAATTGATGAAAACTGATGTTGATGTTATGATGTTGTTTAAATTTGAATTTAAGTATGTTAAATTGATCTTTAAGGCTATAGCATCAATGGAATTCAGTTTTGATATCAATTTCCATATATTATGTTCATATGGTGGTTGTTTGTTCATGAAAAACCGTTGAAAACTGTTAATATCTGAACTTGAAAAACTGAAAACACAGGTTTTTCGCGGGTAAGTTTCCCGCGAAGCTACTTGCAAAAAATGCCACTGAAGTACAAAAATTTTAGCAGTTAAGCTTTACTAGCGAAACAGTAGCGAGACAGTAGCGAAAGTTTCTGTCTGAATTTTTTGTGTTTTCAATTTTTTGTTTAACTCATTTTCGCGAGAAGCGCTTAGTCGCGAGATACCCGCGAAAACTTGGAATTTAGAGTTTTTCAAAATGTTTTCAATTGTAAAAAGTGCAAGGCTGTGTATAATTAGTTTACACATGTTATATAATTAAAAACCTTTAATTTAAAACATCTAGTGGGAGAGAGATATAATGGTTGGATCTCACGGCCTTCATTGTCGGTTCATAGTAGTGTGAAATATATACTTTGTTTTTGCTTCGAGCTTAGCATTCCATGCGGAGAGTATTTATTTCATGGTCCTACAAGGTTAAACTTCTTGGTTTATGGTGGTTTTATCAAACACCTTGTCTTAGCCTTGAGCTTTGCATTCCATGCGGAGGGTGTTTTGATCATGGTACTACAAAATAAACATGTTAAGGGGATGAAATGTGACTACACATGATTCTAGACAACGGTATACACTAGACTAAATATTATAGTATCCTCTATGTTGAGTTCTTACTATTATCATTTAAAGGCCAAATATATAACAGCATATTATTAATGTTTGATAAGAATTATCATGATAGCACTAATAATGAGAATAATTCTCAATCGATCATAGTATTTAATGTTCACTCTATGCTGAGGGATATTAAATATGGGATTAGGTTGTCGTTGCATATATTGTATTATGGTTTTATTAAGTTTCCATACTATATGTTTATATGCTAAATTGATAATGTCCAGTTTACTTATTATATTTATGTTTATTATTTTCAGATTTGAACATGATATCATTTAACCCACTTGTAACCATTCTTAATCAAAACAAACTGACTAGATCCAATTATTTTGATTGGAAAAAAAAAATTGGACATAGTTCTTACAGCTGAAGAGCACAAATATGTGCTTACTCAACCATGTCCTTGCTTTCTTTCATTATATGCTCCTTTTGAGGAAAAATAGCGATATGATTGTTGGCGGAAATCTAATGAAATAGTCAAGTGTTATATCCTAGCGTCCATCTCAAATGTTCTACAGCGTCAAATGCAAGATATAGAACTGGCTTCGGACATTATGCTAAGTTTAAAGGAGATGTTTGGTGAGCAAGGTCGTTCTACAAGGCAAGAAACCATGAGACAAATTTATAATACCAAAATGGCTGAAGGTAGTTCAGTGAGAGAGCATTATCTTACAATGATCTCTAATCTGAATACATGGAGGTGTTAGGTGTCGATATTGATGGAGAATCCCAAGTGGATATGATACTCCAGTCACTTTCGGAATCATTTAAGGAATTCAGACTTAATTATAACATGAACAAAAATATTTATTCTTTGTTTGAATTATTGAATGAGTTAGTGGCAGTGGAAGGCATCTTTAGTACTTTTAGTGTTGAAGCCAATGTGGGTGAAGCTTCTACTTCTCAACCTAAGTTAAAAGGTAAGGGTAAGAAGAAGAAGAAGAAGAAGAAGAAGGACTTCACCAAGCAAGATGGTAAACAAATTGCCTTAGGAGTTGCCAATAAAGGAAAGAAAATCAAAAGAAAGTGTTCCTACTGTGGTGAGAAAGGACATTGAAAGATGAATTGTCCAAAGTTCAAGGCTGCCAATAATAAGGGTATGAAAAGTTCATTCCTCCTTAAAATATGTTTAGTAAAAATCCCACTGATTCCTGATATGAGAATTCAAGTTGTACTAATCATATCTGCAATTCTTTGCAGGGGTTCGAGGAGATCAGAAAACTTAATGAAGGGGAATTGTTTCTTACTTTGGCTGATGGGAGCAAGATTTCGGTTGTAGCTGTTGGAGTTTTTAATTTATATTCTAAATCTAGAGTTCTAATATTGGAAGACTGTTTGTATGTACCTAATGTTCGTAGGAATTTAATTTCTGCAACATATTTAGATAAAAATAAATATTGTGTTATTTTTAAAGACAATGTTGTAATAAAAAAAGGTAAAGTGTTTATCTGTTTTGGAAATATTGTTAATGGTCTTTATATTTTAACTCTTGATAAGCATGAATTATATAATTCTGAATTAGATAATAACTCTTATGTAAAATCATTAAAGAGAAAGTTTCATTCTACTAATAATGCATATCTTTGGCACTTACGTTTGGGTCATATTAATTCAAATAGAATTTAAAAACTGATCAAAGATGGATTCTTAAAGCCATTGGACTTTGATAAATTTCTAGTTTGTGAATCTTGTTTAAAGGGTAAAATGACCAAACGACCTTTTAATGCAAAAGGTAGAAGAGCCCAAGAGTTGCTAGAATTAGTACATTCTGTTAGGTTCTAAGAGCTTAGAACAATTGGCAAATCGTGAGCACACAAGAACATGTAAGCTGCAGAAAGAAGATTTCAGAATCTGCCTGGTTCGATCGATCGAAAGACAGGCTCGACCGATCGAGAATCGTATCTGCAGAATTCTAAGTTGGCCCAAACAGCAGTTCTAGCCCATTAAGGATTAGGGTTTCAGATCTACTTCTCCCACTATATAAAGGAAACCCTAAGCACGTTTTTTACAAGGCTTTTTAGAGAGAGAAGAGTGTGCCTCTTTTGTATTTAGGGTTTTGCTCCTAAAACCTCTCTTATAACTTCTACCGGTATTGTTCCTTGAAGAATCTCAAGATCCGGTATTGCTGAAGTTGCTGCCTTCTCTAGTCATCAAAGGTGCTGATGATCTAAACCTTCAAGGGTGGTCTTGGAGTCACAAACAGGAGAGTTTGTGTTGCTAAACCTTTGAGTGGGATCTCAAAGTCACAAACGGTGGTGTTTGTGTTTTGCAAAGATTAAAGAAAGAAGGAGTCCGTGGATCTCGGAGCTATCATGGGGTCGTGGTAGTAAGTTTCATACACTTAGGTAGCAATAGGATGTTAGTGGTCTAAGTCGCTATTGTGTAAACTTCAATTATTTCAAGTGGATTTGCTATTTTACCTTGAGGATAGCTAGGTTAAATCCTCCCCAGGTTTTTTACCGGTTTGGTTTTCCTGGGTCATCATATCTTTGTGTTCTTTATTTTTCCGCTGCTTTACTTGATATGATTGTTATTGTTTTAACCTAGATCTGAATAATAAACCTAAGTATTCACTTGGTTAATTAATTAGGTTAAACAATCTAGTTTACAGGGGTTTAAACGAACTGACACATTCAGATGTATGTGGTCCTATATCAATTCAAGCAAGAGGTCGCTATGAGTATTTCACTACTTTCACTGATGATTACTCAAGATTTGGTTATGTGTACCTAATGAAACGAAAGTCCGAAACCTTTGAAAAGTTCAAAAAGTTTAGGGCTGAAGTTGAGAATCAATTGGGTAAACGCATAAAGGTCATTTGATCTGATCGTGATAGCAAATACCTTCTTGGGAATTTCAAGGGTTACCTGAAAATGGGATTGTATCCCAATTGATTGCACTTGGAACTCCACAACAAAATGGTATAGCGAAAAGAAGGAATAAGACTCTTTTAAATATGGTTAGGTCCATGTTGAGTTATTCGACGCTACCAATTTCTTTTTGGAGATATGCCTTGAATACTGCTATGTATCTTCTGAATTTAATACCTTCGAAGTCTATTATAAAACACCTATTGAGTTGTGGAATGGGCGTAAGCCTAGTATGAGACATCTTCATATTTGAGGTTGTCCAGCATGTGTTGAAAGGAAAGTCTGACAAGTTACAGTCTAAAATAGAAGTATTTTTCTTTGTAAGGTATCCAAAAGGAACTGTTAGAGGTTTATTCTATAGTCATAAAGATAATAAAGTGTTTGTTAGTGTAAATGCTAAATTCTTGGAAAATGACTATATGAATAATTATACTCTTAGAAGTAGAGTTGTTTTAGCTGAAATGAAATGAACCTGTTAATGAACTACCAATGGATGAAACTAGGGATGATGTGGTTGTATTAGATACACCACAAGATATTACTCATGAGATGTCTAGTACACAGGTGCCTCATCGTAGTGGGAGAATTGTTCGGCCTCCTATAAGATTTATAGGTTTAGGAGAAACTTATGAAACTATCTCAAAAGAGGCTGAATCGGATCCCTACACTTATGAAAAAGCAATGAATGATATAGATGCACATCATTGGATCAAAGCTATGAAATCTAAGTTAGATCCCATGTATTCCAATCAAGTTTGGGATTTTGTAAAGGCGCCTAACGGCATTAAACCTGTTAGTTGCAAATGGGTTTACAAGAGGAAGAGAAGGATAGATGGAAAGGTTGAAACCTTTAAAGTAAGGCTAGTGGCGAAAGGGTATACTTAAAAAGAAGATATAGATTATGAAAAAACCTTTTTACCAGTAGCAATGCTTAAATCTATTAGAATTCCCTTATCCATTGCTGCTCATTATGATTATGAGATTTGGCAAATGGATGTCAAGACTGCATTTCTCAATGGCAATCTTGAAGAGGAAATCTATATGTTGCAACCGGAAGGTTTCATAGCACAGAACCAAGAGCATATAGTATGCAAGTTGAAAATGTCCATTAATGGACTTAAGCAAGCATCTAGGTCATAGAACATCAGATTTAATCAAGCAATCAAGTCTTTTGGTTTTGAACAAAATCATGATAAATTATGTATGTACAAAAGACATCAAGACAAAGTGGTAATGTTCCTAGTGCTTGTTGTTGATGATATTCTACTCATTGGAAATGATGTAGGGGTAATGTCATCAGTAAAGGTTTGGTTGTCAAGCCAATTTGATATGAAGGATTTGGGTGAAGCTAACTTTATTCTAGGTATCAAGCTTTGGCGAGATCGCAAAAATAAGATGTTAGGCTTATCATAACCTGAGTATATAGATAACGTTCTAAAACGGTTTAACATGCAAAACTCCAAAAAAGAATTACTTCCTTTCAGACATAGAGTTCCTCTGTCTGATGACCAAAGGCCTAAGACTCAAAAGGAAGAAAATATGATGAGACAAGTTCTTTAGGCTTCTGCAGTGAGAAGTCTCATGTATGCCATACTTTGTACTAAATTGATATCTGTTATTCAGTTGGCATGGTCAGCCGATATTAATCAAATTCAGGACCAAAATATTGGCAAGCTGTAAAGCGTATTCTCAAGTATCCACGGAAAACAAGAGATTATATGCTTGTTTACCAATGTGAGGATTTGATTCCATTATCTATACAGATTCAGATTTTTAAATATATCTAGATTTCAGAAAGTCCACTTCAGGTTGTGTGTTCACCTGAAGATGTATTAAGCAATCTTGTATTACGAACTCCACTATAGAAGATGTATATGTTGCTACTGGCGAGGCGGCAAAGGAAGCTGTTTGGCTCAAGAAATTCTTTTATGATCTTGGTGTTGTGAGAATGGAGCAAGTTCTCATCACATTGTTTTACGACAATAGTGGAGCGGTTGCACAATCCAAAGATCCAAGGAATCTTAAAAAAAGAAAGCATATTGAGAGAAAGTACCATATCATTCGAGACATTATTGCTCGTGGAGATGTAGTAGTAACAAAGATGAAAAGTGCAAATAATCTAGCAGATCCCTTTACCAAAACCTTGCCTCAAAGGACTTTCGAGTCACATTTGGAGAAAATGGGAGTTAGATTAGTGCACAATAGTCTTTAGGGCAAGTGGGAGATTATTAGGATTAATGTCCTTAAATCCTATTGTATTATGCTATGTATGATATTATGTATAACATTATATATGACTTAATATTGTGATTGATAAAGTTGTTTTATTATTATCTAAAATAATGGTAACATAAATATTTGGACATTATCATATAGTCCATGAGATGCGTAGTATGTGATTTATGTGATTTAGTCACAGAAGATATAAGTCACAAGTTCTTTGTAAACTCAGAATTTTAGTTCGTAGTCGGTGACGAAATTGGGCTTTATCTGCGAAGACTATAACATATCAACTAAGATGATTTGTCTTGATCATAGAAGTGAAAACTTCTAGTTGATGTGTTGATATGTTTTAAGAGTTAAGACATATTGAACTAGACCGCTGTGAGATTTATTATTCTCCTAACAACTGTCAAATGAATAATAAATCTCACGACTTCTATTTGCATGAACTCTTAATCCCAAGAGAATAATGGACCTGATCGTGAAGTGTAAGTTGCTTTGATATATCAGGAGTGAGATTTAAAGTAACGATCAAAATCTCAGTATGTTGGGTAGCCACATTTAGTGTTGATGGAACATATATTTTCAAGATGGAATTCATAGTCTCTTAACGGAGATACGAAATATTCTCTTGAGATAAGTTTAATGGGTTCAGTTATTCAGAGAGTTATGCCTAACCATTTTGGTAAGAAATTACTAAAGTATATATTTATGAAATTGGATTTCATAAATATACGATGAATAACTTTAAAGGATTAAACCGGGTACTCAAGGATTAAGATGTAGTAATTCACAAAGTGACAGTCTACATTTGTGACTTTGTATTACTACTAATATCTTATGAAGGGGTTGCATGTATAATAAAGTCTTGGCATATAATTTATTAATAAGACCTAGAGTGCAATTATATTTATATAGTGATATTAAATATAATTATGGTAACTTTGGACTTGTCAAGAGTTAACAGAAAAGCTCAAGGCCCATTGGAGCTAGTGTCTTATTGGTCCTTTTTGGTCCCACTCCAAGCCACATACTAGAGCCCAATTGAAAATGTCTAAAAGGCTAGCCCAATTAGATAATCAGTTATAAGAAGAGAAACATACAGAATTTTAAAATAACATGAAATGGTATATAAGTGAGAGTGAGACACTCTTTCATTCTCTCTAGAATAAAAACTGATTGAAAGACCACACATCTTGGGCGTTAGTGGAATTGGAGTGAAGATCAAAAGTGTTCTCGAGTACTTCTAATCTTTGGTTAGTTTATTATACTGCTTTAATTATTGTTGTTTAGCCTAAAAATATACTATATTGCTTTAATTTGTTTGTAACTGATAGTACACTATTCCTTCGCTTCACAGCTTATAAGGCAAAAAGTGAGAGAAAACTCTTTCAATGTGGGACTTGCACAAGTACAAAAAGCTAACACTTGCACAAGTTTCTCAGAGACTGCTCTCAAAGATTTCCTTGGAGTACAAAAAACTAACCCACAACCACTGTTACAACCCCACCATATAATCTCTAAAATTTCAATACTATGCAGACACGGTTAATTAACAGTTAAAGCATATCATTAAATTATGTTGCTCAATATTCATTCAGCAAAAAGAAACTAAAAATATTCTGTTGTCCAACACATGTTGCCTTATCTATTGGCATTAATGTGTGGTAATAAACTATTGATCGATGCAGATGTAAAGAACCAAAAAAGAAAAAAAGAAAAAAAGCTCAGATGTGCAGAAGAATACTATTGGTCTAGGTCCACTTTGTTTGGATGTTTGTTGGGGGCATAGCGGGTCACAACTCACAACTCACTCCTACTTTTGCGATTTGCACTGTTGGGATCCCAACTCCCCAGGCCCGGCGTCTTGGCTTGGTGACCGTTTACATTCTGAAAGGACTCTTTTAAGTTTAAGGGGGGAATCAAAAGTACATGAACTCTATGCACCATTGTTTGACTGAATATTATATTATATTAAGGTTCATATAGTGGATACGCGGTCGTGTAGAAGAACCCTGCATAAAATATTAACTGCACAACGATGAAGCGAAACTTCCAAGGTTTCTGACCGGTTCTCAAAAAAAAAAAAAAAAAAAAAACTTCCAAGGTGCATTTACAACACCCCCCCCCCCCCCCCCCCCAATCCCGAAAAAAAAAAAAGAAAAGTTCCCAGGTTGAAACTTGAATGTTGAATACGCAAAAGTTCTCTTGAATTTTTCGTAAAGCAATTTTGGCAAAAACATAATGTTAAAGTCTAGCCAAATGACTGAATCTTAAAAGAAGAAAGAAAGAAAAAGTCTAGTCAAAAAATGAGTCATATTTATTAAAAGTCTTGTATCTTTCTTTTTTTTATTTTTTGGTTGAGAAAAAAAGTCTTGTATTTTAATTGTCATTTTATAGTATTTTTAAATGAATATTTTTAATCTCTAACAAACTTTAAAGTGGTTGCTTTTAATCACAAAATAAAATTATAAAGTAATCAATTTTTGTCCTTAACAAAATTAAAATGTTTGTTTTTAGTTTTTAATGTCTAATAGAGTGATAACATGCACCCCGGGGGCATGGCACAGTAGTAAGAGTGATATGCTGATGTTGCTCTCTTAGTTGGACTTGATGTTGTGGGAACCATGTATGAACGTTTTCACTCTGTTGTAGCTGTTTCTTAGTTTATTTCAGTTTTCTTGTTTACCAAAAAAAAAAAAAAAAAAGAGTTCGGGCTTGGTCACACCTTGCGAGTCCAGGAGTTATTGAGTTCGAGTCGTGCGCTTTGCAAAAATGTTTGTACCACAACTTGGATCAATAGCAAGTTTAAGTGGGCTGGGTCAATAATTACATGTGTGAAACTCTTTTTCGATCATAAAAATAAAATAAAAAAAGAAAAGAAAAAAGAGTGATAAAACGCCGGTCTTTAATTTGGCCATATCATCTAAGAAAGTAAAAAAAAAAAAAAAAAATCATTTTAAACTTCAGAGGTTAAAATTACTCATGCGCTAACAAACAATATATTTAAGCTGACATTTTTCCAAAATGTTTTCAAAAGAATGAAAAAATAAATATATTTCTGAATTTTACTAAGCCCTAATTTATAATATAGAATCGTATTGGAGTTAAAGGTTTTTTTTTTTTTATCACTTATTTTCATTTCGTTTTCGGATTCTCAACTATGTTTCACACAATTTATTATTGTTTGGCACTTTGAAATAATTATGTTCTCATATAACATAACCAAAAAAAAAAAAAAAACCCTGAAAGTGATTAGTCAACTTAACATGAATGACCATGACTCCGGAAAGAAAATCGTGACATATATGATATATGTATTGATTGAAACATGGAATAATAGAAATACCAAAAATTTAAATGGGGAATTGTAGTTAACTATTATTTTTGAAAAAAACATCTTACCAAATATGTATTTATATATCAAGGCACACAGCAACCCATTCGTTAGTTAATGTAGAATGATGACTGACGATCAGGAAAACGTTAAACTAATCGCATAGGCTCCTAAAACCAGATTGTAGTATTTAGACAATAAAGATTATTCTCGTCCTGATTAGTGATGCAGCCTTAGTCCCAATTTGTAAGTCAAACCTTGCCCTTCATAATTTTCCGCCTTAATATAGGAAAGGCTCAAGGGAGTAACCAATTTTAACACAAGTTGAACAAGGATTTTAAGAATGAGAAGCAAATTAAAATTTAAAACTAAATTAATAAGTGAAAAAAAAAAATTTCTTAATACATTTCATCATGTTAATGAACATGATGATCATATATATTAATAACACTTCACACACCTTATCGATTTCAATTTTTCTTCAATTTTGTGTAAGAATTTTTAGAAAGGGTGCGATTTATTGGAGGTTAACAATACTAATCACCAACACTTGTTTATGGATCATTTGCCTTTTTTCTATTGAAAATGTCAAATATTATATAGGTTCATAGGAATAATAAATAAATAAATAAATAAATAAAAACCTCGTCAATCATTCATAATTGTATGAAACATTGATAATGATATCTATTCTATTTGAGAAAATAAATTAATCAAGATCGATTTCTATGAAAAAGTCAAACTCATTCAAAACTAAATGAATTAAATTTGAATATGTTATTTAGTTTTGTAATATGTTTGATCTTTGGCCTTTGCTCATATTAAAAGCACAATTAGACCATCAAATTTTGAATTATTAATGCTCAATTTTTGTCTAACCCGATTACTACCCTACTTGAAAGAAAGATTTGAGTAGAACCCAAAATTTAACATAACATTTTTGCATTTGGCTGAGTTCGTGAATGGGATTTTTTTTTTTTTTTTTTTTTTTTTTTTTGCATTACTAAATCCGAAATTTTTAAACACCCAAAGAAAAACTTTAAATTTTTAAGAAGGTTAGAGTCATATAGAAAGAAAGAATATGATAATATTACAAATTGCTCACATGATTAGCTTATATCACTACAAGAAATTTGGTTATTTTCAATGGTTAAAACCGTTGAAAAAAGTATTAAAAACATTTCTGACATTGAAAAAAAGTTCTAAAAACATTTTTGATGGTTGAAATGACATTTCTGCATTTGGCTGAGTCCATGAATGGAATTTAACAATTTTGCATTTGGATGAGTTCGTGAATGGATTTTTTTTTTTTTTTTGCATTACTAAATCCAAAATTTTTAAACACCCAAAGAAAAACTTTAAATTTTTAAGAAGGTTGGAGCCATATAGAAAGAAAGAATATGATAATATTACAAATTGTTCATATGATTAGCTGATATCACTACAAGAAATTTAATTATTTTCAACGGTTAAAACCATTGAAAAAAGTACTAAAAACATTTTTGACAGTTAAAACGACCATCAAGAACCGCCATTAATAACTATTTCGAGAATATTTTTTTACCGCCTATGCAACCATTGAAAAAAATGTTACACTTTTATCAACAGTTAATAAATGTTAAAGTATTATTATAAAAGTATGCTTGTTACTTTTTTTCACATGCATTCAACTATTAGTAAAAGGTACCTTGAGATAAATTCTAATGGTTTGTAAACGTTGAAATAAGTATTTTCTTTAATAATAAAAAATTTTGAATGTGCTCTTTCACATTGATCAAAATTTAATAACCCAATTCAAAATGTTCAATTCCAAATTGAATTACAACAGCCAATCAACTCCTCTTTTAACACGATGAAACAAATTGTACAAATTAACACAACTCAACTACTCTGTCTATTGCCCCCTTTACATTTTTAAATTTGAAACATGAATCACTACTTGCTAGTACACATAAAAGTATTTACAACAGCCAATCCTTGTACACTAAAAGGTATTTGGAGAGTTCTTGTTTGCTGCATAATTTGCTACATACCTTCATCAAGATCATCACCAACTTCTTACCTTTTTAAGGTTCTACTAGCATCAACAACATCCACTTTGTATTTCATGGGATATTGTACTTTGCATTATCTTCTTTTCACTTCAAACGCTAGGGAAAAGGAAATATAAGGATCAGGTGAAGAACACGTACATCTCTCTGAGATTTTGTAAGCCAGTAAAGACATTGTCAATTGGTCCAGATAACTAATTGTAGTTTAGATTTCTACAAGAAAAGAATTAAGAGATTCTGATTGAATAACCAAAAAGCAAAAGCAATTCAGTAAATAGGCACTTGGGGGGAGAAGTAACTCACTGATATTAGAGACATTTCATGGCTGGTAGAGAGTGGGAAATATTTTGTCTCAAATAGTTGTATGCCATATTTCTGCATTCACGAAAAAGTAGATTAATCACCAAAAACTTGAAAGAAAAAAAATTAAGCACACAAGAATCACAATTTACAAAACAGACATCCTACATGTTTGTGGCATTGGGAGGTAAGCTATATGGTATTTCACCCTGAATGTTATTGTAGCTGACATCCTTAAAGAAGAAACCAGAATAAAGAATTATATAAACAATGCTGGTACAACTTCAATAAGAGATAAATATAACAAGACATATTCACTTACAGGTGTTTCAAATGATGCAGGTTATTAAGCTGACCTCCAATAGGTTTAGTCCTTGAATTTTACTGCATAAAGGGTAGTAGAACATAGAAGGGTAAGTTTTTGGGCCTTTTTGAAAATGTGGCATTGTTAATAGAAAAAATAGGTTAGCTAAGTGCATTACAGGTGTATAGCAAATGAATCAAAACATGACACTCCTGTCCATGACTCCTCACATGGATCCCCACCATCCACTCCCCATCCCTTAATATATAGCCTTACCTACTTGACCATTGACTACTGCTATTTCAAGACAGTTAAGCACTTTTTCACTTTAACCTATAGCTTAGAGATCTTAACAAAATAGGTTAAGCTAAGAGGAGCATATGGATGCTGCACATTAAGTTCAAAATTTTGAGTACTCAATATCACATGCTCAGCTTCAACCACCCACTCATGATATTGCTCAAACCAGTCCTATTTAACACAATACATGTCAACATAAGACAAAAATTCAAGTTATTGTTGGACAAAATAAATACCTAATTGACAAAACAGTTGACAAAATTAAAATGCCTTAAATTTAAAATTAAAAGTAAAATAGGAAATGACTATTTAATTTATATTAATTAAAGCCATTCATCCATGATATGGTTTTTACATGTTGACACAATTTTGTAAAAATTCTTATGGGATATCATAGACATCTAAGTCCCTTTTACATTCAAACTTAACTTGCTGAATTTTTTTTTTTTTTTTTTTTTTTTTTTGGAGGGGGTGGGGGTGAAGCTATGAAGAACTTACAGTGGGGAGCAGATAGGATAAGAAAGAAATATCCTGCTTATGAAAAATTCACAAGAAGCTCTCAGTACATTGTTCAAAGGGCGTGGGGTCTTACTCAGACAAGGAATTCCCAGTGACAAGGCCGACCAAACACAAATGACAAACCTAAGGATTCTAATACAACATTTAAATTACTTTATGGAAACATGAAAAACAAGGCAACTGGCCATAGACTTGAAGCAGACAAAAAGAGTTGATTGCAGGTTGTAGTTTATCCAAATTAGTCATGCAATTGACATGGAAAAAAGACGCTAGAACACTAAACTTATCAGCAACTTATTTTCAAGAGAAGACATAGGTGCAAATTTGGATATTCATCTGAGCAAGAGATAAAATAATATGGAGTTTCACACCACATGGTCAGTTCACGTTTAATTGTGCATACAGTGTGGCTAGTGAGGCTAAAACAATAGGCAACAAAAAGAAACCGTTTTTGGTCAGCACTGTGGAGGACCAAAATTTTAAGAATCACATTAAAGTCTTTGCATGGAGGGAATGTCATAATGCAATTACCAAAATGAGTATTGTCAAAAAACTGCTGGAACAATTACATTAATAAATTCAATCTCACCGGCTAAAAACAATCAAAGTAGCACCATTACCTCAATCATTCATTGCATTAGTTTTTGAGTCAAATCTATCCTTTGGATGGAGTTTCTGTAAATTTATCAAACATACCTAATCAGGACAAAATCTGATTTGTTCTGAAGAACTAAAAGCTCGATAAGATGAATTAGAGTTGATAGGGAAACTACTAGGGGCTTAGGAAATAAATAACGGGGTCCCCATAATACTTAAAAAAGAACAAAAATTAACAAGAACAAGAGGCCAAAAAAAGAAGGGGGGGGGGGGGGGGGGGGTGGTGGCGCAGAAGAAATCAATTATGTTTGCAAGAGTTGTAACACAATTAAAATAAATAGTGGTTAGCTTATCAAGCTAGGCACCCCTAGTGTCAACTTCCGATAAAAATTAAAAGTAAAATGTCAAACTGAACTGCTTTTAAGCCAAGCTCAATTGTAACTTTTCTATTAAGTTTTCAATTATAAAAGATAGTCAGTCATCAACCAATTAGCTATAGCTCAATTGACACTTCCTCCTCTCATAATAAAGGGACGGAGGATGAGGTCCTGAATACTGGGTTTGAGACCCACTGGGTTTGTGTGCATGTGTAATTTAACAATCAAAATAAATAGTCAGTCATCAATAGCCTGCTATTCATAATGGGTTTTCAGATTCATGCATAAGCAATGAAGCTTCCAAGGATTAATAAAGTGCCTAAAAAGGATTTAACTTTCAAGGGAAGTATCACACCTGTGTTTTCTAAACAAAAACTTATCATAAATCTCTCACAGTTTGAACCATCATCCAACTCAAGATACAAGTTTACATTCTACAACTATCATTGCCATTGGAAACATGAATTCATGATTCAGCCAACAAAAAACAGAGTATCTAATAAAAAAAAAATGCAAGTCAGTTTCATCCTCAATGCTCAGTACCATATATTGCACATATGCTGATAATTAAATGGTAAGAATATCCTTCTACATATTCAATCTCAAGAATTATTTCATAAAAATTAACAAAATTCATTATTAAAGCACATTTGATGGGAACAAAAACAAGCAGTAAAGCACACCCAAATATCAACCAATCACTATAAATTACCAACAACCACAACAACAAAAAAACTACTATGCTCACTTATTCAGCAAAAAATATGTGAACACTATAGAATTCCAATTAATAATAATAAGCAACATGAGGTGTTCCTTACTCTTAAAAAAGACCTTGGAGCAGCCCCTCTTGCTACCCAACGATATGGCCGACCTCAGGACCGTGTAGAAACATGAGGTGTTCCTTACTCTTAAAAGAGACCTTGCGATGGTAAGCAATTTTGCCTATCTTTATGTTCATTATTATTAGTATCGTCACGTTTCTTTTTTGTGTTTTCATTGTTTTCTATCACTACTCATACACATTCCACTTTTTTAAGGCTATAATAGGTGTTAATTTACCAATAGTATATAGCCGAGGAGCCAAATATTACTCTGGTTCTGTTTAACTCCTAGAAAGATAATAAGCAGTGCTAATTTACCCAAGATAAGTGGTCTGAGGAACCAAGCATGACCAAGGTTCTGTTAGCACTTGAATATTTGTTAAGGAGTATTAATTTACCCAAGGTATGTGATCCGAAGAGCCAGGCATGACCAAGGTTCTGTTTAATACTTGAATATATGTTAAGGATTATTAATTTACCCAAAGTATGCGGTTCAAAGAGTCAGGCATGACCAATGTTCTGTTTAATATTTGAATATTTGTTAAGTAGCATTAATTTACCCAAGATATGTGGTCCGAGGAGCTAAGCATGACCAAAATTTGTTTAATTGTTTAAGTATTAAACAAATTCTGTATAAAACTTAATCAATTATTATTCTTGATTACTTTAAAAAGTAATCAAGAATATTAATTTACCCAAGGTATGTGGTCCAAGGAATCAGGCATGACCAAGGTTCTATTTAATATTCTAACAAGTAATCAGGAATATTAATTTACCCAAGGTATGTGATCAGAGGAACCAAGCATGACCAAGATTTTGTTTAATATTCTAACAAGTAATCAAGAATATTAATTTACCCAAGGTATGTGGTCCGAGGAACCAAGCATGATTAAGGTTCTTTTTTAATATTCTAACAAGTAATTAGGAATATTAATTTACCTAAGGTATGTGGTCCGAGGAACCAGACATGACTGAGATTCTGTTTAATATTCTAATAAGTAATCAGAAATATTAATTTACCCATGCCAGGCCAAAAAAACGTATTGACTCTTTGTAATAAATTAATTGATTAATTAGTCAAGTTTATTAATTAATCAAATTAACATGCAAGATGCATGATAGCACAAACAAATCACCAATTAAACAAAGTATGCAGTGGAAAATAAATTGACATGGTGATTTGTTTACGAATGGGGAAAACCTACACGGCAAAAACCCCCACCGGGTTTTTTTAAAGACACCACTCCCGAGAATCTACTATTATCACAACAAGTGGTTACAAGTAAAGGAATCCCAGTACCTTATACCAATCTACAGTTGTACCCTTACCCCAATACTCAATTGGACTTGTTCTGTATTGACAATCTCCAATGGCGGTTCCAGGAATTTTTTCCAAGGTGTTCCTAGATTTTACAAATCAAGATTTTGTTAGGATTAGTGCCCTTAAATCCTATTGTATTATGCTATGTATGACATTATGTATAACATTATTTATGACTTAATATTGTGATTGATAAAGTTGTTTTATTATTATCTAAAATAATGGTAATATGAATATTTGGACATTATCATATAGTCCATGAGATGCATAGTACGTGATTTATGTGATTTAGTCACAGAAGATATAAGTCATAAGTTCTTTGTAAATTCAAAATTTTAGTTCTTAGTCGGTGATGAAATTGGACATTTCATCTACGAAGACTATAACATATTAACTAAGATAATTTGTCTTGATCATGGATGTGTAGACTTCTAGTTGATGTGTTGATATATTTTAAGAGTTAAGACATATTAAATTGGACTACTGTAAGATTTATTATTCTGCTAATAACTGTCAAATGAATAATAAATCTCACGACTTCTATTTGCATGAACTCTTAATCCTTAGAGAATAATTAACCAAATCATGAAGTATAGATTGCTTAAGCTTTGAATTTCATGCGATGGGTGTTTTGATCATGCTACTACAAAATAAACTTGTTAATGGGATGAAATGTGGCTACACATGATTCTAGACAACGGTATACACTAAACTAAATATTATAGTATCCTGTATGCTGAGTTCTTACTATTATCATTTAGAGGCCAAATGTATAACGGCATATTATTAGTGTTTGATAAGAGTTATCATGATAGCACTAATAATGAGAATAGTTCTCAATCGATCATAGTATTTAATGTTCACTCTATGCTGAGGGATATTGAATATGAGATTGGGTTGTCGTTGCATATATTGTATTATGGTTTTATTAAGTTTCCATACTATATGTTTATATGCTAAATTGATAATGTCCAGTTTACTTATTATATTTATTTTTATTATTTTCAGATTTGAACATGACATCATTTAGCCCACTTGTAACCATTCTTAATTAAAACAAACTGACTAGATCCAATTATGTTGATTGGAAAAAAAATTTGGACATAGTTCTTACAGCTAAAGAGCACAAATATGTACTTACTCAACCATGTCCTAGCTTTCTTTTATTAGATGCTCCTTTTGAGGAAAAACAGCGATATGATCGTTGGCAGAAATCTAATGAAATAGCCAAGTATTATATTCTAGCGTCCATCTCAAATATTCTACAGCATCAAGTGAAAGATGTAGAACTAGCTTCGGACATTAAGCTAAGTTTGAAGGAGTTGTTTGGTGAGTAAGGTCGTTCTGCAAGGCAATAAACCATGAGACAAATTTATAATACCAAAATGGTTGAAGGTAGTTCAGTGAGAGAGCATTATCTTACAATGATCTCTAATCTGAATACATTGGAGGTGTTAGGTCCCGATATTGAAGGAGAATCCCAAGTGGATATGATACTCCAGTCACTTCCAGAATCATTCAAAGAATTCAGACTTAATAATAACATGAACAAAAATATTTATTCTTTATCTGAATTATTGAATGAGTTAGTGGCGGAGGAAGGCATTTTTGGTACTTTTAGTGTTGAAGCCAATGTGGATGAAGCTTCTACTTCTCAATCTAAGTCAAGAGGCAAGGGTAAGAAGAAGAAGAAGAAGAAGAAGAAGAAGAAGAAGAAGAAAGACTTCACCAAGCAAGATGGTAAACAAATTGTCTTAGGAGTTGGCGACAAAGGAAAGAAAATCAAAAGAAAGTGTTTCCATTGTGGTGAGAAAGGACATTGGAAGAGGAATTGTCCAAAGTTCAAGGCTGCCAATAATAAGGGTATGAAAAGTTCATTCCTCCTTCAAATATGTTTAGTACAAAATCCCATGGATTCCTGGTGTGAGAATTCAGGTTGTACTAATCATATCTGCAATTCTTTGCAGGGGTTCTAGGAGATCAAAAAACTTAATGAAGGAGAATTGTTTCTTACTTTGGCTGATGGGAGCAAGATTTCGGTTGTAGCTGTTGGAGTTTTTAATTTATATTCTGAATCTAGAGTTCTAATATTGGAAGACTATTTGTATGTACCTAATGTTCGTAGGAATTTAATTTTTGCAACTTATTTAGGTAAAAATGGATATTGTGTTATTTTTAAAGACAATGTTGTAATAAAAAAGGGTAAAGTGTTTATCTGTTTTGGAAATATTGTTGATGGTCTTTATATTTTAACTCCTAATAAGCATGAATTATATAATTCTAAATTAGATAATAACTCTCATGTAAAATCATTAAAGAGAAAGTTTCCTTCTACTAAAAATGCATATCTTTGGCACTTGCGTTTGGATCATATTAATTCAAACAGAATTCAAAAAATGATCAAAGATGGATTCTTAGAGCCATTGGACTTTGATAAATTTTCAGTTTGTGAATCTTGTTTAAAGGGTAAAATGAGCAAACGACCTTTTAATGCAAAAGGTAGAAGAGCCCAAGAGTTGCTAGAACTAGTAAATTCAGATATATGTGGTCCTATATCAATTCAAGCAAGAGGTGGCTATGAGTATTTCATTACTTTCACTGATGATTACTCAAGATTTGGTTATGTGTACCTAATGAAACGGAAGTCTGAAGCCTTTGAAAAGTTCAAAGAGTTTAGGGCTGAAGTTGAGAATCAATTGGGTAAACGCATAAAGGTTATTTGATCTGATCGTGATAGCGAATACCTTCTTGGGAATTTCAAGGATTACTTAACTGAAAATGGGATCGTATCCCAATTGATTGCACTTGGAACTCCACAACAAAATAGTGTAGCGGAAAGAAGGAATAGAACTCTTTTAGATATGGTTAGGTCCATGTTGAGTTATTTCTACCAATTTCTTTTTGAAGATATGCCTTGAATACTGCTATGTATCTTCTGAATTTAATACTTTCGAAGTCTGTTCCTAAAACACCTGTAGAGTTGTGGAATGGGCGTAAACTTATTATGAGACATCTCCATATTTGGGGTTGTCCAGCACATGTATTGAAAGGAAAGTCTGACAAATTACAGTTTAAAACAGAAGTAGTTTTCTTTGTAGGGTATCCAAAAGGAACTGTTGGAAGTTTATTCTATAGTTATAAAGATAATAAAGTGTTCGTTAGTTTAAATGTTAAATTCTTGAAAAATGACTATATGACTAATTATACACCTAGAAGTAGAGTTGTTTTGGCTGAAATGAATGAACCTGTTAATGAACTACCAATGGATGAAACTAGGAATGATGTGGCTGTATTAGATGCACCACAAGATACTACTCATGAGATGTCTAGTACACAAGTGCCTCGTCGTAGTAGGAGAATTGTTCGGCCTCCTATAAGATTCATAGGTTTGGGAGAAACTTATGAAACTATCTCAAAAGAGGTTAAATCGGATCCCTACACTTATGAAAAGACAATGAATGATATAGATGCACATCATTTGATCAAAGCTATGAAATCTGAGTTAGATCTCATATATTCCAATCAAGTTTGGGACCTTGTAAAGGCGCCTAATGGCATTAAACATGTTGGTTGCAAATGGGTTTACAAGAGGAAGATAGAGATAGATGGAAAAGTTAAAACCTTTAAAGTAAGGCTAGTGGCGAAAGGGTATACTCAAAAAGAAGGTGTAGATTATGAAGAAATTTTTTCACCAGTAGCAATGCTTAAATCTATTAAAATTCTCTCATCCATTATTGCTCATTATGATTATGAGACTTAGCAAATGGATGTCAAGACTGCATTTCTCAATGGCAATCTTGAAGAGGAAATCTATATGTTGCAACCGGAAGGTTTTATAGCAAAGAACCAAGAGCATATAGTATGCAAGTTGAAAATGTCCATTTATGGACTTAAGCTAGCATCTAGGTCATAGAACATAAGATTTGATCAAGCAATCAAGTCTTTTAGTTTTGAACAAAATCTTGATGAACCATGTGTGTACAAAAGACATCAAGACAAAGTGGTAATGTTCCTAGTGCTTTTTGTTGATGATATTCTACTCATTAGAAATTATGTAGGGGTAATGTCATCAGTAAAGGTTTGGTTGTCAAGCCAATTTGATATGAAAGACTTGGGTGAAGTTAACTTTATTCTAGGTATCAAGCTTTGGCGAGATCGCAAGAATAAGATGTTAGGCTTATCACAAGCTTGGTATATAGATAAGGTTCTAAAACAGTTTAGCATGCAAAACTCCAAGAAAGGATTACTTCCTTTCAGACATGGAGTTCCTCTGTCTGATGACCAAAGGCCTAAGACTCAAGAGGAAGAAAATATAATGAGACAAGTTCATTATGCTTCTGCAGTGGGAAGTCTCATGTATGTCATACTTTGTACTAGACCGATATCTGTTATTCAGTTGGCATGGTCAGCCGATATCAATCAAATCCAGGACCAAAACATTGGCAAGCTATAAAGCATATTCTCAAGTATCTATGGAGAACGAGAGATTATATGCTTGTTTACCGATGTGAGGATTTGATTCCCATTGGTTATACAAATTCAGATTTTTAATCAGATCTAGATTTCAGAAAGTCCACTTCAGGTTGTGTGTTCACCTTGGGAGATAAAGCCATAAGTTGGAGGAGTGTTAAGCAATCTTGTATTACGGACTCCACCATAGAAGCTGAATATATTGCTGCTTATGAGGCGGCAAAGAAAGCTCTTTAGCTCAAGAAATTCCTTTCTGATCTTGGTGTTGTGAGAATGGAACAAGTTCTCATCACATTGTTTTGCGACAATAGTGGAGCAGTTGTACAATCCAAAGATCCCAGGAATCATAAGAAAGGAAAGCACATTGAAAGAAAGTACCACATCATTTGAGACATTATTGCTCATGGAGATGTAGTAGTAACAAAGATTGAAAGTGCAAATAATTTAGCAAATCCCTTTACCAAAGCCTTGCCTTAAAGGACTTTCGAGTCACATTTGGAGAAAATAGGAGTTAGATTAGTGCACAATAGTCTTTAGGGCAAGTGGGAGATTGTTAGGATTAATGCCCTTAAATCTTATTGTATTATGCTATGTATGATATTATGTATAACATTATGTATGATTTAATATTGTGATTGATAAAATTGTTTTATTATTATCTAAAATAATGGTAACATGAATATTTGGACATTATCATATAGTCCATGAGATGCGTAGTATGTGATTTATGTGATTTAGTCACAGAAGATATAAGTCATAAGTTCTTTGTAAACTCAGAATTTTAGTTCTTAGTCGGCGATAAAATTGGACATTTCATTTACGAATACTATAACATATCAACTAAGATGATTTGTCTTAATCATGGAAGTGGAGACTTCTAGTTGATGCGTTAATATGTTTTAAAAGTTAAGACATATTGAACTGGACCGCTGTGAGATTTATTATTCTCCTAACAACTATCAAATTAATAATAAATCTCACGACTTCTATTTGCATGAACTTTTAATTCTAAGAGAATAATGGACCTGATCATGAAGTGTAGGTTGCTTTGATATATCAAGAGTGAGATCTAAAGTAACAGTCAAAACTTCAGTATGTTGGGTAGCCACATTTAGTGTTAATAGAACATATATTCTCAAGATGGAATTCATAGTCTCTTAATGGAGATACAAAATATTCCCTTGAGATAAGTTTAATGGGTTCAGTTATTCAGAGAGTTAGGTCTAACCACTTTGGTGAGAAATTACTAAAGTATATATTTATGAAATTGGATTTCATAAATATATGATGAATAATTTTAAAAGATTACACCGGGTATTTAAGGATTAAGATGTAGTAATTCACAAAGTGGCAGTCTACATTTATGACTTTGTATTACTACGAATATTTTATGAAGGGGTTGAATGTATAATAAAGTCTTAGGATATAATTTATTAATATGGCCTAGAGTGCAATTATATTTATATAGTGGTATTAAATATAATTAATAGTAACTTTGGACTTGTCAAGAATGGACAGAAAAGCTCAAGGCCCATTGGAGCTAGTGTCTTATTGGTCCCTTTTGGTCCCACTGCAAGCCATATACTAGAGCCCAATTAAAAAGGTTCAAAAGGTTAGCCCAATTAGATAATCAGTTATAAGAAAAGAAACATACAGAATTTTAAAATAACATGAAATGGTATATAAGTGAGAGTGAGACACTCTTTCATTCTCTCTAGAACAAAAACTTATTGAGAAACCACACATTTTGGGCGTTAGTGGAATTGGAGTGAAGATTAAATGTGTTCTCGAGTACTTCTAATATTTGGTTTTGAAATTCACCACACCAAGGTACATTCTCTTGTTCTTATGTTCTGAAATTTATATAGTACATGTTATCAATTGTGAATGAAGTAGATTCGTTAATTTTCCACTGTTTATGTTTTGTATACGATACAAACGTGTATATTGAAATATTAATAAAATTATTAATTATTGTTGTTTAGTTGTTTCATTAATTTGTTTGTCTTTTATAAACTATAATTTGTTATATTGTTGTTTCATTAATTATAAAATTATTAATTGTTGTTTAGCCTAACATAATTTAATTTGTTTGTCTTTTATAATGTATTAGTTTATTATAATGCTTTAATTATTGTTGTTTAGCCTAACAATAAACCATAGTGCTTTAATTTGTTTGTCATTTATTATAAGCAACTGATGGTACACTACTCTTTCGCTTCACAGCTTATAAGGCAAAAAGTGGGAAAAGACTCTTTCGATGTGGGGCTTGCACAAGTACAAAAAGCTAACACTTGCACAAATTTCTCAGAGACTGCTCTCAAAGACTACCCTAGGAGTACAAAAAGCTAACCCACAACCACTATTACAACTCCACCATATAATTTCAATACTATGCAGACACGGTTAATTAACAGTTAAAGCATATCATTAAATTATGTTGTTCAACATTCATTCAGCAAAAAGAAACTAAAAATATTCAGTTGTCCAATACATGTTGCCTTATCTATTGGCATTGATGTGTGGTAATAAACTACTGATCGATGCAGATGTAAAGAACCAAAAAAAAGAAAAAGAAAAAAAGCTCAGATGTGCAGAAAAATACTATTGGTCTAGGTCCACTTTGTTTGGATGTTTGTTGGGGGCATAGCGGGTCACAACTCACAACTCACTCCTACTTTTACGATTTGCACTATTGGGATCCCAACTCCCCAGGCCCCGCGTCTTGGCTTGGTGACCGTTTACATTCTGAAAGGACTTTTTAAGTTTAAGGGGGGAAATCAAAAGTACACGAACTCTATGCACCATTGTTTGACTGAATATTATATTATATTAAGGTTCATATATATTGTAATATTCGAATAGTACTATATATAGTGGATACGCGGTGGTGCAAAAGAACCCTGCATAAAATATTAATGGATCGAGATCCCGTGCAATACCCTAGGTATTGCACGGTGTGCAATTGCACAAATCTCAGCCCTCTATTTAATCTAATGGTTCCTTATTTTGAAACCTCATCAAAATTAAAAAGACCCTTTTACCCTTAAAATTTTTGGAGTCCCTCCACTTCTAATCCGTGAGCTGTTTTCATTTTTGATAAAATCAAATTTCTCTCTCCCTGAGCTCCTCTGCCTCTCTCTCAACCTGCCTCTTTTTTATTCCTCCCTCAATCCACCGTCACCCATCACCCAAAGAAGACCCATCGGCCATGCTCATCTTACCCTCTGAAATTTCTTAACCCCAAAACACTCACACTCACACTCTCCCTCTTTCTGTGTCTCCAAGTGCCGTTCCTTCTGCCTCTCCCTCAACCTGCAGTCACCGCTGCCAGCATCACCCAACGAAGACCCATCAACCAAACAAAGCTTCTTCCCATCTGAAATTTCTGAACCCCCAAGCACTCACACTCACACTCTCCCTCTTTCTCTGTCTCCAAGCGCCTCTCCCTCAACCCTCCGTCACCGTTGCCAGCATCACCCAACGAAGACCCATCAGCCAAAACAAAGAAAATACTGCATTCCTAGGTTACTTCCAACATCAAATGACTCAAGGAGGTGAGTTCTCTGTTTTGGGGTTTGATTTTAATTCTACTAGTGATATATATTTCACCATGGAATCATTATTTAGTTTATGTTTTGTGGAATATTTTTGCGTAGTTTTTTTGCTGCAACTTGAATATTGTACATTTTCAAATGGATATGTGAAATATGGTCTAGCAAAATTATAGAAATGGATGGTCAGTGGTACAGGGGATATAGCTAAAATCTCTATTTTGCTTAATTAGATGTTACATTGGTTGAAAATGTATGCTTTTAGGTCCTGGATGTGTTTAAAATGTAGTGTTTTAGGTATGATACTCTTAAACAGTTTCTTAAGAAATTTGAGCTTGAAACTGTCATTTATCAATTGGGTCATCATCTCTCATGATCATATATTGGTCTGCTGTAATTCTTATATATGATAAGCACAATGTTGGTACAAAAAATTTCAGCTTTTATTTTCAATTAAAAACATTCATTCTTCTATATTTATAATAGTAGATAATTTTGTACATTTGTTAATTAAAAGAGTATTGTTTAATTAATTGCATAGTGGTGAGCGAATTCTCTCAAAACATGGATGCCAATGCAGATTTGGATCCTAGAGTTGTTATGGAATTTGATACATTAGAAGATGCATGGGAATTTTGGGTTAAATATGGAAGGCAAGTGGGCTTTGATGTGGTGAGTGACTTTATTAAAGGTCATTCCTGACTGGCCTTTTGTGTGAGTTCCACCTATAACAATTTGGTGAGTGATTTATATTTTTGGTTGAGACAAGTTTGGTTTTGGTCCCTCAAATTTAAAATATTTAGTTTTAATTCTTACTCACCAAATGAATATTGGTCAAGTAAAAATTAAATCCATGTGTTTATATCCTCTCTACTCACCAAATAAATAAATTTATTTGTTTATATATACACAGGGAAATGAAGTTAGGTTCAATTATGGACTAACTCCATGTGTGGAAAATACAAATGCTTGCCTGCAAACACAAGATTTTTTTGGTATGTAAAAAACTAATGAATGGTAAGTTCAATTATAGTGAAATTTTCTCATGTTTGTTTAAGTTTGAAATGTAACTTGATTTTTTTGACATGTTTTCAGGCTAATATTGATTTTGCACTATGATGGATAACATTTTTTGGACAGTTTGTTTGATAGTATATTGCACAGTGGACATGGTAGCATATTGCACAGTGAACAAAATTTTTGGACAACTTTGCCTTGGACAGTTTTTTAGACAGCAAATCTGACTATTTAGACAACTGATTACATATGTAGCAAATTTTTTGTAACTAAAGAAGTTAGTCAAACATGTTAAATATGTTGGATTGTACAAGTGCATGTTTGAGTAACTTCTAGTTAAACATTAATTATATATACAAATGATTAATATTTTTACATGCTTGTCCTTAGTGGAATGCTCTTACTCAGTGGAATGTAGCATCTCTTCGTACCCGAATTTTTGTTCCCTAAATTTGTTAGTACATGGTAGAATGAATGAGAGATTTCCAATTTCATATTACATTTGGTGCTATTGAGTGTCTAATTTTGTCGTATGTAAAAGAAAAAAAATATGAAAGAGATAAAGTCAAAGAGGAAAAGCATAGGAAGAAAATGAGGAATTGTGGAGCTTAGCGCACGTTCAGGTGGTCTAAATTGTGCAAAAATAAATATCAAGTTATCATGTTAGAACAATTTTGGAAAATGGTTTACCATCCCAACTCCTCGTTAGCTAAATACTTCCCTGAAAATCCTCTCCATGACTGCAAACCCAAACCTCACCAATCTTGGACTTGGAAGAATATCATTTACAGCAATTCATTAATACATCAAGGTAGGTGGATGATAGGAACCGGTTTGAACATTACCTTAGACCACCTAGCTTGGTTCCCTAGCACTTCTAAATATCAGGGAGTTGTTGGCTCAAATTTGAAAACTGTGGCTGACTTTGTTAAATCATTCACTAATAACTAGAATCCCATTGTTAGAAATCTATACCACCCCTCTTTTTTTTTTTTAAGGAGGACAAGATGTTTTGGAGACATTCAAGTACTGGTATGTACCAAATTAAGGTCTATAAGGAACAAATGGAAAGTAAAATACATTTGAAGATTATCACCTTTGTGTGGAAAATATTACACGATTGTTTGTCTATTAATCTTAACTTGACAGAGCAAAAAACTTAGCCAAAACACTAAAAACTATGGAAAGATGATACAAAAAAAATATGAAAAATAACAGTAAAAATCATGAACAAAGCCAGCTTCACAGAGGGGAAGTACTACTCGGTAAGTAACTTGTTCAGCTCAGCAGCTCTGGTCACACTCTTGACAAAAATGACAACCTGATTGAAGTCCAATGCATCAAAAAGGTCATTCAATTTGCGGTTTTTCTCTGCCTCCAATAAAATGTAGTGCTGCACTGAGAAACAATGAAAATGTGCATTAGTTGAATGAGCAAGAGACAGTCAACTGATGAAACAAAAATATTGCAAAAATAAAAAAAGCATCGAAGATACCTGTACAAGACTGTGAAGAGTCAACTTGGTCTCATCATCAACATAAATTTCCATTGGCTGAAAAAAACGAGTGTCAATATGAAGTGCATCAAAATACCATATTCTACAGCAACCAAAACTCAACAACAATAGATAAACAAATAACTGGCAATCCAAAAAGTCATTCTGAACTGTGATGTATTGATTGAACTTACTCATCTCTCAAATAATAGAAACATCCAGCTACTACCCAAGAAATAAGAAGTTGAACCAATATCCTCATTAAGGCCCCACAAACACAATCACTCAACCACACATAACCAAAAGGATCAAGAGAAGTGATTACGCCCAAAGAATAGTTTAGACTAGAAGTAGGAAAAACTAAAAAATATTGCAGGTACTACAACTACAAATTCATTCCCTTGCCAATGACAAGGCAAATTGAAACCTAAGCAACAAAACCACACAATTGACACAACCAACAAGGCAATGACATGACATTTAATAATACAAAGAATATCATAACTTTATGATGCCATATCACACCTCTTGCATAAATTTTTTGCAAACAGGGCAAATCTCTTTACTAAGAGTTGCTGAAAACATCATAAGTTGCTTGTCATGAGGAGTCATCTTAAAGATCTCCTGCACATCTCTCCTCGTGTTTGTAAAACATACAAGAACATGGACAACAGAAGGCTTAAAATAAGAAAATTATTATTGCAAACAATGCAATACACTGTAAAGAGAACAAGAGAATTGCAAAGTATCAAATTTCAGAACTAATCCACATAAGCAAGTGATTCTAGCATCTTATCACACTCATCAAGAATAAAATGCCTCACATTCTTCAATCCAAGATCTATATCCCTTGCTAGAGCTAATATTCTTCCAGGTGTTCCAACAACAACAGCAACCACAATATGCTAGGTGCACAGCCCAGTTTTAATGAGGCAATCAGAAAATAACAAATGCATTTGGCATTAAGGAGAAGCAAAGACTAAAAAAGGGCATCAAAGCAAAATTACGCTCCAATAAAGGTTGCCACTGAAAGAATCTGAAAAGAGGCCCAAGGTATTTAGTGGCAAATGCAGGTAAAAAATTTTTGGCATGAATTTTATTTCAAGATAAGCCAATTAAATTCATAGCCATGCTTAATTGTTTAAAGCTTCTGTGCTGGACAAAAAAAAAAAAAAAAAAAACAGGGAGCACCAATGGACAAAAACAAGAAATCAAACCCAGAGAAGGAAAAATCAAAGAGAGAGACAGAGGAACTTTGTTATATTTCTCCATCTTTCTCCTTCCATATATGTTTATCAAAAGCAAGATATCATATATCCACAATGAAGTTGCAAGCCATACAACTAATCCAAATATTTATACCTATTTTCATGAATTACGATTCAAAATATAACCATTTAAATGCTAAGATAAATTCGTTCTTACATTAAACAAGCAGCTAGACTATAAAAACTTAAACTCATCGTACTGCCATACACATGGGGAAAAAAAAAAAAAGCTCAAATGAAAACAGATCAAGAAATACTCCAATTTGGACAAAAGGGAATTCAATTTCTTTATCAAAAGAAAACAAAATCCTATTACAATACTAAAAATTAAAAAATCTTCTTTTTTGTTGAGAAAATTAAAAGAAGGAAAAATCAAAGAGAGAGACAGAGGAACCTTACCGGAGCCACGGCCGGAATTGGTGGAGCGGAACACGGTGGCTGCTAGCTGTAGCCATGGAGATTGAGCATCAACTTCTCTCTTACCCGACTCTATCCAAACCCTAACCCTCACTTTCTCTGATCTGGGTCTGAAAAACATCAAATTCTCATAACAACACCCGATTCTCTCCAAACCCCAACTCTTACTCTCTCTCTGATCTGGGTCTAAAAAGGGTGCGAGTGTGTGAGGGTCGGGATCTCAGATGGTGAGTTACTGTTTATTGTTTTTTCTTTGTTTTTGCTTATGGGTCTGAGTTGGGTATGCGGGAAGTAAGGCATTTTTCATGTGAAGACTTCGAAACAGCACATCCATCAGCATCTGTAAAAATCATTTAGAATAATGAATCAAATAGGGATATATGCATCTTAATGTGTGAATCAAATATATGAAATGAAATTTTATTCAAAATATTCATTAACCTTTCGTACTCCATCCAAAATCCTACAAGTATTGAGGCAGTGGAAACAATATAACTGTGAACAGAACACAAGCCATCAAATTAAATAACATTAATAATAATAGAACTTCAAAACAATTCAACAGTTTGGTTGCTTTGAAATCAATCAAATTGGCCAAGATTCTATACATCTCAAAAAAAAATTTATTATTAGAAAACTTTAGAAAACCAAAAGCTTTGCTAAAGTGAGCCCATCTCAAATCAAGGAAGTTTCCACGTAATTGTACCTTAGTGTGCAACCTTAGTGTGAATAGTAATGTTTTTAATTAGAGATTTGCTATAAATTTATGGGGTTTTCATGTAATTTGTGTATATATCATTGTATATATCATCCCATGTGGGCTTTGACCAACAATCTAATTTGATTGTTTTTAATTTAATAAATTGACCTTAATAATCTATATGCAACCTCCCGAGTCCAGACATTTCAAAGTTTAATATAAATTTCACGAATTCAATCTACAAATATTCCTAGAATCAGCCACCAACTTTATATACCATCTCAAAAACAATGAACCCATTTACCAAAAAAAAAAAAAAAAAACACTAATTTTATTTCAAACCAAAACCTCAAATTTTATTTGTGAGGAACAATTGCAAGTTCTTCTCCAACACACACCATAATCATCAACTTCAAAAACAAAAACAAACAGAGATGTCTATGAGCATCGAAGCTTACATAATTTCTGAAATCATCAGAAATGAAACTAAACAAAAGCAAAGAAAAGCATAAATACTTTCCGGTGTTCATATTGTCACAGGGGCACAATATCAATCTTATAAGCATAATACAGCTATAGCAACCCAACAAAAACCCAAAACAAATTTTGAAACTTTCAACACAATTGTCAACTTCTTCACAGCAAGTTCCAATTCAGTATTAATTTATCATTTCCAAACTCAATCCCATCACATTGTACATCTAAAGCCAATTTATCTAACAGTCCATCAGAAATGAAATGAAACTAACAGTATTCATATTGTTGTAACAGTATTCAATTATCTAACAGTATTCATATTGAAACTAACAGTCCATCAGCCAATTTATCTAACAGTATTCAATTATCATCAGAAATGAAACTAAACAAAAGCAAAGAAAAGCATAAATACTTTCCGGTGTTCATATTGTCACAGGGGCTCAACTTGGTGTATGGGATTTTTTTGGTGCCAAAAACATGTTACACCTCAAACTACTCTGCAACCTTAGTGTGCACCACTATCCAATTTATCTAACACCCCTAATTCAAAAACCAAACAAACCCCAAATCAAATCGAAACCCAACACAAAATTTGAACAAACACTCACCCTCCGTTCTCATCAAAAAGGAAATGCACAAAATTTGAAAAGTTCCGATGAAGCAAACAGAAAATCCGAACACCCAATTCGAAGTCCAAATTGGGGAAAAGGGAAAACACCTTTGAAATCGTTCTGCTCACGGTGGCTCCGGTTTGTTTCCAAGCTCCGGCGAAGTCTTCTTCTTCGAAATCGTTCTGCTCCGGCGATCTGGTGGTGGTGGTGGAGGTTCGGTGTGAAGGAAGAGAGGAAGGCGATCTGTGTGGCGGTGGTGGAGGTTCGGCGTGAAGGAAGAGAGGAAGCAGGTGTGGCGGTGGTGGAGGTTCGGCATGAACCAGCGAGCGTGCGAACAGGTTGTGGAGGTTCGGCGTCTATTTGTTTGTGAGCGTGAAGGAGGTTGTGCGTGAGTGAAGGTTTTGTGTGGGAGTCTCTGTTTTTTTTTTTGCTGTGTGGAGGTACGCGAGAAGAAAACAACGTGGGAGTGTTTTTTTTTTTTTACGTGGCAAGTGCTAATTAAAGATGAGAAAACACCCGGACCCAATGTTTTCTCATCTTTAATTATTGTCACAATTCAGAAAGTCTGTCAAAGGCCCTTTCCACTTTCCCATCAATGATGACCAACCAGATAAACAAGAGAAAGCAAGAATGAAAATAGTAAAAGGGTAATCAACAGATTACATTAAACATTTTTTAGAATAGTTTATTCCTCGGTTGCTTTTGTAAAAGTAAGGAACAACAAAAGAAAAAGCTGTGCAAAACTAGAAAACGGAGAAAGCCCAATCCTTCGGGGTTTTCATGGAGAAATTATTGGCTCCTGCCACCCAATAGAAAAGTGCCACATGGCCATTTTTCCTGATGCAGCTCCACATCAGCACTTACCCAAAACTAACATTCACAACAGCATTTCCCTTATAGTGGTGGCTTTGGAGTGTGGCGGTTATTGGCTCCTGATTCCGGGTAATCATGCAGTTCAACATCCATCCTTCCAGAAAAGGTTTGTTCATCCCATTTTTCCTCGGTAGCTAGCTGTGTTTGAAGATAAGAAAAATGAATTAGTATGTTGGAATATTAGTGATTGGCTCTTAGATATCATACAATATTGAGTAAAGTTTTGGACTATCTTTCATCAACTTTGTTATTACCATGTGGGTATTCTGTGAACAGACCAACGGTCTTAGAATCTGTAGCTGCTGCCTCAAATATCCACATAGAGAAAAGCTTCTTGTTCCTGCTTTACCAACCCACATTCTATTTGATGAGCTATGAGTATGTGAGATGTTACACACAAACAAACACAATTGGATCTCAAGTTCACCATAAGGTCTATAATATAACAACTGGTATGCTATGCATCGAGCTTTTTAGTAACTAATAGTTAAAATTCAAGTTCATACAGATAGTTAAGCAGATATGCCTGCATCAAGGCTATCACATTAACATAACTGAATTCTACTCTAGTTATTCATATCTCTTTCTCTCATCATACATTATTGCTATCCAAATTTGCCTTTGTCGCTTCCCAAGCCCAAGAAAACAAGAAGATAATAAAGCTCTTGAGTCTTGATCTACTTAAATGAGTAATTAAGAAGCATATTCTTTACTGCTGCTATCCCAAACACTATATAATATAATGAAGAGCACTCCTATCACCTAGAAAAACTAACATTCACAACAGCATTTCCCTTATAGTGGTCGCTTTGGAGTGTGGCGGTTATTGGCTCCTGATCCCGGGTAATCATGCAGTTCAACATCCATCCTTCCAGAAAAGGTTTGTTCATCCCATTTTTCCTGGGTAGCTAGCTGTGTATGAAGATAAGAAAAATGAATTAGTATGTTGGAATATTAGTGATTGGCTCTTAGATATCATACAATATTGAGTAAAGTTTTGGACTATCTTTCATCAACTTTGTTATTACCATGTGGGTATTCTGTGAAACTAGATGAGCTTGATGTCCATGCATTAGGTTTCCGATTCCTACAAATAAAATAAAACATTTCATAAGAAGGAGAAAAGAATATGATGATGATGATGAACATCAAGAATAAAGTTATTGGAGATTTACTTGTGACTGGGACAGCATTCAAGCTGATAAGTTGAGAGAACACCAATAAGAGTACAAGTAGAGGAGAGAAAGTGTTTGCCATTGCTATGGAAGTGTTCCAAGTGAGTATCAACCATATGATATTCCTCAGGAACACGGTGTTGGCATTGATGAAATGCTTGAGATTCAACCATATGATATTCCTCAGGAACACAGTATTGATATACAATATTTGATCTTTCTGGGGGATCAAGAATATTGTAAGGGAATCGCCGGAAGTGAGTGGCACAAACCTTAAAGATTTGTATAGTCGTAGGGGAGGCCAACAAAACCAAACCAAACCCAGGTTAAAACTCAGCTCCACTTACCCACAGCCGGAAACCCCAAATCAAAGCCAAAATCAAAATCAAAATACAGTCCTCCTCCTCTGATATGCCGATACTACTGCAAAAAAAGCCAAAGGCGACAACAAATCGGTAGAGATCCGTCTCTGTATTTAACAGCACCTTTTTTTTGCACATTCCAAATTCACAAGCAAGTTTTTCTTTCTTTTCTTTTGTACTATTATACAACAAAAATAATTGAAATTCAAATCCATTCACAAATAAAGTTTTTTTTTTTTTTTTTTTAGAGAATCCACCGCAACAGAGAGAGACGCTTCTCCGAATGAACTAAGAGTAAATTTCCTTATTCAGAATCCTCACCAAAACGAACTTGAAGATGCCAAATCCTTTAGGAAACAAGAAAAAAATGTAGAGAAAACAAAAGAGAGAAACTTTAATCAGTACGCATCAATCTCTACACATGCTTCAACTTCAATACACATACACTACCAATCACAATTATGCTATTTCCTCTGTTTGGCTACCGAGAAAGTGTAAGGAAAAAAAGCTAAGAAAATACAGCTCCTAATCTCAGATTCTGCTTAACTCGGCTGAGGCGAGTTATTCCGATCCAAAACCACTTAAAATATTTTCAAAAAAAAAAAAAAAACTCGGTTCTGCATTTTCACTTGCTTTGCTGTAATATTTTCTCGGTAACCAAACGGAGAGCAAGAGTTAAAAAGACCTAGAGATTGGAAATGGGAAGTACCTTCCGAGAAAGCCATGGTCGAGGAGAGAAATCTGGAGCCAACGACGGTGACTCGGACCATGCATGGAGAGAGTGGAGTCACGAAGGACTCACCGGAGAACCCATGGTTTCCGGCAATGGTGGATCGGAAAGAGAGTAAAGATCTTGGGATTAGTGGAGACGGGTATAATTTTGTTGGTTATTATATATGTTAAGAGTCTAGTTTTGCTTGACAAACTCAGCTGTGCAATTTCTTACTGAGGAAAATGAAAGTGGAACACCAACAGGCAAGATGCATGGTATTTTCATCCTTATTTTTATGGTTTTTCATTTTCTTCTTCATTTATACTTGACATCAATTATGAGATAGATATGAATATAATATTGTCAGAAAGCCTATCCAAGTGGATCTCGATCCATTAATATTTTATGCGGGGTTCTTCTGCACCTCCGCGTATCCACTATATATAGTACTATTCGAATATTACAATAAATATATATATATATATATATATATATATATATGAATCTTAATATAATATAATATTCAGTCAAACAATGGTGCATAGAGTTCGTGTACTTTTGATTGCCTCCTTAAACTTAAAGAGTCCTTTCAGAATGTAAACGGTCACCACGCCAAGACGCGGGGCCTGGGGAGTTGGTATCCCACCAGTGCAAATCGCAAAAGTAGGAGTGAGTTGTGAGTTGTGACCCGCTATGCCCCCAACAAACATCCAAACAAGACCTACCAATAGTATTCTTCTGCACATCTGAGCTTTTTTTTTTTTTTTTTTTTTGGTTCTTTACATCTGCATCGATCAGTAGTTTATTACCACACATCAACGCCAATAGATAAGGCAACATGTGTTGGACAACAGAATATTTTTAGTTTCTCTTTGCTGAATGAATGTTGAACAACATAATTTAATGATATGCTTTAACTGTTAATTAACTGTATCTGCATAGTATTGAAATTTTATAGATTATATGGTGGGGATGTAATAGTGGTTTTGGGTTAGCTTTTTGTACTCCCAGGAAGTCTTTTAGAGCAGTCTCTGAAAAATTTGTGCAAGTTTTAGCTTTTTGTACTTGTGCAAGTCTCATAGCGATAGAGTTTTCTTCCATTTTTTGCTTCCATTGTGAAGCAAAAGAGCAGTGTACTATCAGTTACTAATAATTAATTACAAACAAATTAAAGCAATATAGTTTATTGTTAGGCTAAACAACAATAATTAAAGCAGTATAATAAACTAATACATTATAAAAGATTTCAAAATCAAAGATTAGAAGTACTTGAGAACATTTTTAATCTTCACTCCAATTCCTTGAGTACTCGATTTAATCCAATTTCATAAATATATACTTTAGTAATTTTTTACCAAAGTGGTTAGGCCTAGGGAATATTTTGTATCTCCGTTAAGAGACTATGAATCCCATCTTGAGAATATATGCTCCATCAACACTAAATGTGGCTATCCAACATACTGAGGTTTTGACCGTTACTTTAAATCTCACTCCTGATATATCAAAGCAACCTACACTTCATGATCAGGTCCATTATTCTCTTAAGATTAAGAGTTCATGCAAATAGAAGTCGTGAGATTTATTATTCATTTGACAGTTGTTAAGAGAATAATAAATCTCACAGCGATCCAGTTCAATATGTCTTAACTCTTAAAACATATCAACACATCAACTAGAAGTCTCTACTTCCATGATCAAGACAAATCATCTTAGTTGATATGTTATAGTATTCGCAGATGAAATGCCCAATTTTATCACCGATTACGAATTAAAATTCTGAGTTTGAAATTTGTGACAATGGATCAGTTTTTTCTTATTCCCTGTGTTTCTATTGTTGTTTGAATTGTGAAATGCACTGAAGGTGTTTGTGAAAATATTTGTTAGAAACTTTGAAGTGATGTTAAGATAATTTATTTGTATGTTGTGCAGTCTTGAGGGAGATTCGTCATGTTGAGAAATGCGCCAAGCTATTCTTTAAATTGGTTAGTTCATTCAGGAGATTCATCTTGTGTAATGGAAAAATCAAAACAAACTGAAGTTTCAAATGGACTTTTCTCCGCCATGGCCTCATTCAGGAGATTCATCTTTTGCCTTCCATTGTTGCCAATGTATAATCAAATTGCTGTGCAAGTTGTATTTTCATGTAGTAACTGATTTTTTGTGTTGATGTATAGATGAAATGTAAACAAATTTGTTTTTCATGGAGTTCTATTATTAGCTTTTTAGGTCTTAATGCATTCCAGTTTTTTCTATTGTGACTGGAAAATTTATGGGTAGGAGATTTATGAAAAAATCTATGTTGGCAATGACGATATGGGTTATCCTCACTCTTGTTGATGCACACGCTAACGACTATGGCGCTACCCTTAATGGTCCCCTTGAATTTTATATTGCCTAAATAAAATTTATTGATTGCCTTGTATATGCATTTGAGAGGTGTCATGAAGTTAGCAAAGAATATAAACATCCTCAAGGACTTGCTGCTTGTGCTTTTCCAATGTTTGATTACTGCATGGAGGAGAAAATGTTGCCAGTTAACCACCAGGTGGTTGAAGTCGCTTCAAAGTGCATGATTTCATGCCTTAATAAGAGAGATGAAAAACTTTGATGGTGCCAGCACTTTGATCCAAGAATGAACAAAATTCTATTGAAATGTAAACTTTGATTACAACATAATAATAATAAGAAGAGTTCTAATAAAATATACACATCCATAGGTAAAGATTTGCCTAAAATAGATGGTGCCAGCACTTTTCAATTGTGTTCTCATATTTATTCTTTTTTTTACTACACTTTTGTAAACCAGAAGAAGAATTAATTCTTAATGAATGAAGAGAATGGTCAAATTTAAAAGTCATCCCTACCATCCAATGATTCAAAAGAAAACAAAAACAAAATTATATTGAATTGTACACTTTGCTCAACCATAATAACAAGAATTTTATTGAAGTATATACACTTTGATTACAAGGTCATAAAAATATTATAGCTGATAATAAAGTAACTTTTTTGACCATCACAATACATATTTCCTTTAGAAAAGAGGGAGAAAAAAGTCTTGCATGCTTGAAGATCAACTTGCTGGAAACTTCAACTCCGCGCGCAGCAAGCAAGGGTACATTTCTAAAACTTGCCTGTGTACAACTTGTCTATCTCTGAAGGACAAGAGAAGAAGGAATGCAAGTTAAATGCATCAGTCATGAAAACTAAAAATTATGTATTTATGTTGATAAGTTGGTAACTGGAAAGAGCGAAGTCTTTGAATTATGGTAACGATTAACGACAAATTTCCTATGTCTTAACCATCATGAACATAAGAAAATTAGTTTCAAAGCACAATAATGATCTAAGATGGTTGTCAGTCGAGTTGTGGAAGTACTGTAAGTTATAAAAAAGATGTAACCAAAGTGCCTAGAAATTAAATACATAAAGACTAAGATTAAAGAACCAAATTCATTTAGACATTATAAAAACAAACTTCATGGCTAATAGTCTACATCTATAGCAGTTTTTGGGGATGCCAGGACAAGTGAAAAACTAAAAAAGTCCATTTTGTATAATTTTGAACTTGAAAATCTGTACAACCAAGTGACACTCAATGTGGATCATTCAAGATAATAAAAGCATTTTTTTAACAACCTGTCTACAAGAAGCCTTTAAAGTCAAATTTGCATAATTACCTCCAAATGCAAGTTAAAAACTCTATTTAGTTTCTTCTTTTTTCATTTTGATGCAGCTGCTATTAGCTAACTATCTAAAACATGCTTTTTTTGACAACCTGAGATGAAATATATGCTGTCAAAATCTTTTTACAAAAGCATTTTTCAGTGTGTTGAACATTCATTTTTTGGTCAAACACTCAAATAGACAGCTCCTCAAGGTTTGAACTTTCATCATTAGGAACCTAATAATAACCCTTCGAAATTCAACAATAAAATTACCCTTCAGATGTTATAGCCTTATAGGCTTCAAACGTCTGGATGATCTCATTTGTTCTATGATTTGAAAGAACAACGCCAATGCATTAATGGCTCTCTCTTTCGCTTGATAATGATATTCACAAAAATGCTAATAAATGATTAAACATGCAATATAAACATCATGTCAATGCTTGAATTGAAATAGTGGCAAAGTTCATAAACAGTTTATATATGGTACCTTTCATCTACATATGGGGCGGGTTGGAATTTATTGAGGTTGAAAATGTGGCATAGTTCATGCATGTTTGAAATGTTTTCACCAAAAATTGCAAAAGGAATGAGACATCTAAGTCCGTACAGTTTGAAATTTAAGAGCTTCTATCAATATCATACTATCATGTAAATGTCCTCTAGTTTATTAACATTTTTGCACTTGGATGAGTTCGTGAATGGATTTTTTTTTTTATTTTTTTTTTATTTTTGCATTACTAAATCCAAAATTTTTAAACACCCAAAGAAGAACTTTAAATTTTTAAGAAAGTTGGAGCCATATAGAAAGAAAGAATATGATAATATTACAAATTGTTCATATGATTAGCTTATCACTACAAGAAATTTAATTATTTTCAACGGTTAAAACCATTGAAAAAAGTACTGAAAACATTTTTCTACGTTGAAAAAAGTACTAAAAACATTTTTGACGGTTAAAACGACCATCAAAAACTGCCATTAATAACTGTTTCGAGAATATTTTTTTACCACCTATGCAACCATTGAAAACAATGTTACACTTTTATCAACAGTTAATAAACGTTTAAGTATTATTATAAAAGTATGCTTGTTACTTTTTTTCACATGCACTCAACCATTAGTAAAAGGTACCTTGAGATAAATTCTAATGGTTTGTAAACGTTGAAATAAGTATTTTCTTTAATATAAAAAATTTTGAATGTGCTCTTTCACATTGATCAAAATTTAATAACCCAATTCAAAACCAAAACATAAACATAAACGCAATTGTTCAATTCCAAATTGAATTACAACAGCCAATCAACTCCTCTTTTAACACGATAAAACAAATTGTACAAATCAACATAACTCAACTACTCTGTCTATTGCCCTTTACATTTTTAAATTTGAAACATGAATCACTGCTTGCTACACAAAACCTGTTTTGAATAGTACACATAAAAGTATTTACAACAGCCAATCCTTGAACACTAAAAGGTATTTGGAGAGTTCTTGTTTGCTGCATAATTTTTTACATACCTTCATCAAGATCATCACCAACTTCTTACCTTCTTAAGGTTCTACTAGCATCAACAACATCCTCTTTGTATTTCATGGGATATTGTACTTTGCATTATTTTCTTTTCACTTCAAATGCTAGGGAAAAGGAAATATAAGGATCAGGTGAAGAACACATACATCTCTCTGAGATTTTGTAAGCCAGTAAAGACATTGTCAATTGGTCCAGATAACTAATTGTAGTTTAGATTTCTACAAGAAAAGAATTAAGAGATTCTGATTGAATAACCAAAAAGCAAAAGCAATTCAGTAAATAGGCACTTGGGGGGAGAAGTAACTCACTGATATTAGAGACATTTCATGGCTGGTAGAGAGTGGGAAATATTTTGTCTCAAATAGTTGTATGCCATATTTCTGCATTCACGAAAAAGTAGATTAATCACCAAAAACTTGAAAGAAAAAAAATTAAGCACACAAGAATCACAATTTACAAAACAGACATCCTACATGTTTGTGGCATTGGGAGGTAAGCTATATGGAATTTCACCCTGAATGTTATTGTAGCTGACATCCTTAAAGAAGAAACCAGAATAAAGAATTATATAAACAATGCTGGTAAAACTTCAATAAGAGATAAATATAACAAGACATATTCACTTACAGGTGTTTCAAATGATGCAGGTTATTAAGCTGGCCTCCAATAGATTTAGTCCTTGAATTTTACTGCATAAAGGGTAGCAGAACATACAAGGGTAAGGTTTTGGGCCTTTTTGAAGATGTGGCATTGTTAATAGAAAAAATAGGTTAGCTAAGTGCATTACAGGTGTATAGCAAATGAATCAAAACATGACACTCCTGTCCATGATTCCTCACATGGATCCCCACCATCCACTCCCCATCCCTTAATATATAGCCTTACCTACTTGACCATTGACTACTGCTATTTCAAGACAGTTAAGCACTTTTTCACTTTAACCTATAGCTAAGAGATCTTAACAAAATAGGTTAAGCTCAGAGAAGCATATGGATGCTGCACATTAAGTTCAAAATTTAGAGTACTCAATATCACATGCTCAGCCTCAATCACCCACTCATGGTATTGCTCAAACCAGTCCTATTTAACACAATACATGTCAACATAAGAAAAAAATTCAAGTTATTGTTGGACAAAATAAATACCTAATTGACAAAACAGTTGACAAAATTAAAATGCCTTAAATTTAAAATTAAAAGTAAAATAGGAAATGACTATTTAATTTATATTAATTAAAGCCATTCATCCATAATATGGTTTTTACATGTTGACACAATTTTGTAAAAATTCTTATGGGATATCATAGACATCTAAGTCCCTTTTACATTCAAACTTAACTTGCTAAATTTATTTTTTCTAATTCTTTTTTTTTTTTTTTTTTTGGAGGGGGTGGGGTGAAGCTATGAAGAACTTACAGTGGGGAGCAGATAGGATAAGAAAGAAATATCCTGCTTATGAAAAATTCACAAGAAGCTCTCGGTACATTGTTCAAAGGGCGTGGGGTCCACTCAGACAAGGAATTCCCAGTGACAAGGCCGACCAAACACAAATGACAAACCTAAGGATTCTAATACAACATTTAAATTACTTTATGGAAACATGAAAAACAAGGCAACTGGCCATAGACTTGAAGCAGACAAAAAGAGTTGATTGCAGGTTGTAGTTTATCCAAATTAGTCATGCAATTGACATGGAAAAAAGATGCTAGAACACTAAACTTATCAGCAACTTATTTTCAAGAGAAGACATAGATGCAAATTTGGATATTCCTCTGAGCAAGAGATAAAATAATATGGAGTTTCACACCTCATGGTCAGTTCACGTTTAATTGTGCATACAGTGTGGCTAGTGAGGCTAAAACAATAGGCAACAAAAAGAAACCGTTTTTGGTCAGCACTGTGGAGGACCAATATTTAAGAATCACATTAAAGTCTATGCATGGAGGGCATGTCATAATGCAATTACCAAAATGAGTATTGTCAAAAAACTGCTGGAACAATTACATTAATAAATTCAATCTCACCTGCTAAAAACAATCAAAGTAGCACCATTACCTCCATCATTCATCGCATTAGTTTTTGAGTCAAATCTATCCTTTGGATGGAGTTTCTGTAAATTTATCAAGCATACCTAATCAGGACAAAATCTGATTTGTTCTGAAGAACTAAAAGCTTGATAAGATGAATTAGAGTTGATAGGGAAACTACTAGGGGCTTAGGAAATAAATAACGGGGTCCCATAATACTTAAAAAAGAACAAAAATTAACAAGAACAAGAGGCCAAAAAAAGGAGGGGGGGGGGGGGGGGGGGGCGCAGAAGAAATCAATTATGTTTCCAAGAGTTGTAACACAATTAAAATAAATAGTGGTTAGCTTATCAAGCTAGGCACCCCTAGTGTCAACTTCCGATAAAAATTAAAAATAAAATGTCAAACTGAACTGCTTTTAAGCCAAGCTCAATTGTAACTTTTCTATTAAGTTTTCAATTATAAAAGATAGCCAGTCATCAACCAATTAGCTATAGCTCAATTGACACTTCCTCCTCTCATAATAAAAGGACGGAGGATGAGGTCCTGAATACTGGGTTCGAGACCCACTGGGTGTGTGTGCATGTGTAATTTAACAATCAAAATAAATAGTCAGTCATCAATAGCCTGCTATTCATAATGGGTTTTCAGATTCATGCATAAGCAATGAAGCTTCCAAGGATTAATAAAGTGCCTAAAAAGGATTTAACTTTCAAGGGAAGTATAACACCTGTGTTTTCTAAACAAAAACTTATCATAAATCTCTCACAGTTTGAACCATCATCCAACTCAAGACACAAGTTTACATTCTACAACTATCATTGCCATTGGAAACATGAATTCGTGATTCAGCCAACAAAAACCAGAGTATCTAATAATAATAAAAAATGCAAGTCAGTTTCATCCTCAATGCTCAGTACCATATATTGCACATATGCTGATAATTAAATGGTAAGAATATCCTTCTACATATTCAACCTCAAGAATTATTTCAAAAAAATTAACAAAATTCATTATTAAAGCACATTTGATGGGAACAAAAACAAGCAGTAAAGCACACCCCAATATTAACCAATAACTATAAATTAACAAAAAAAAAAAAAACTACTATTCTCACTTATTCAGCAAAAAATAAGTGAACGCTATAGAATTCCAATTAATAATAACAAGAAAAATTGAAACTTGGGATTAGTTATGGAACAGAGAACAAAAATTCGAAGAAACTTACTTTATTAGCTTGACCATCCTTTGTAGTAGACTCTGAAACAAAACACAAAGCCATCTAAGAAAGATACAAAAACCTATATATAGGCATATAGACAGGAAGAGGGGAGAGAGAGAGAGAGAGAGAGGAAGCTTGGGGGTTTGGGGAGAGAGAGGAAGTGAGGGAGAATTTAAATTTTCACCCTAAAATTTTCCCAAGAACCAAACATTACAATTTATAAACAAAACATGAAAACGCACCGAATTTGCCTCCATTGAAGAATCGAGACGAATCAGGCAAACTGATCTTCGTGTCGCAATGTTGACCGAGCTTGAAACCCTAGAAAATTTGGGGAGATTAGATGAGGCAGGCGAAGAGTAGAGGAGTTGACGGAAGACTTCAACTTCGACTTTGTGAGTGATGATGAGACGGAGCCACCGCGTTGAGAGACCAATAGCTATGCGATTGCCACGACCTAGAGCTTCGAAATTTCCATGATTCAGAGCTATGAATTTTGCTTTGAAATTTCTAGGTTTTTGTGTGAGAGAGATTAACAGAAAATTGATTCTTGATGAAAACTGATTTCATTGAATTTTCAGTAACTGTACAACCGTATATATATACTCACTTAGTTGTTATATGCACGTGTAAACACAACTTAATTCTCACATGTGAACATAATTTAATAAACATAACAAACTCATCTATGCATCTGATTAAAAACTAACTAAACTAACTAACAAAACTACATGCCGTTTCTGCAAGACACCAGGTAAAGCTGCACTGCTGTTTAAATGAGAAATTACAATTCTTCAAATTCTTCAGCTCTGAGACACAATTTGGACTTCTATTTGAAGCTTCACTTGTTCTTGTATTTCTTGTTTGGGCAGCTCTGATGCATGAGCTGCTGCACTGGGTGGCATGCTGTGCTGCACTTGATGTTGCAGCTGAGATTGCATCATCTGATGCACTAGCTGCTGCATTGGGTGCAGCAGCTGGTGATGCATCCTCTGCATTTAATGTTGCAGCTGAGACTGCATCATCTGATGCACTAGCTGCTGCATTGGGTGCAGCAGCTGGTGATGCATCCTCTGGTTTTTCATACTCCCCCTCAAGATGGACTGAAGAAGAATAAATGTTGAGCAGTCCCATCTTGGATATTAATTCAGAGAATTGTTTATGACCCAATGCCTTAGTCAATAAATCTGCCAGTTGAGAATGTGTTCTTACATGATTCAATTTAATCACCTTAGACAACACTTTGTCCCTTACAATGTGACAATCAATCTCTATATGCTTGGTCCTTTCATGGAAAACCGGATTAGATCCTATGTGCAAAGCTGATTGGCTGTCACAAAATAGCATTGCTTCTCTATCATGCCTAATCTACAAATCCCTTAGCAAGTAGAGAATCCACACAATTTCACAAGTTGCTACAGTCATAGCCCTATACTCTGCCTCAGCTGAAGACCTTGATACAGTAGCTTGTTTCTTTGATTTCCAAGAAATCAATGAATCTCCAAGGAAAATGCAGTAACCTGTAACAGATCTTCTTGTGTCTGGACATGATGCCCAATCTGCATCACTGAAACCTTTGACATGGAGTTCTGATTTTGCAGAAAAGAATACTCCTTTCCCTGGTTCATTCTTAAGATAATGAAGTACCTTAAGAGCAGCTGCTAAATGAGGCTTTCTAGGCTTTGCCATGAACTGACTGAGCTTGTGAACAGCAAAAGTTATGTCAGGCCTAGTAATAGTTAAGTATAAAAGTCTCCCTACCAACCTTCTGTACTGACTTGGATCATTTAATAGATCACCTTCATGTTTACTAAGTTTCAAAGTGGGATCCATAGGAACTTTGGCTGGTTTGCATCCTAGTAGACCAACATCTTCCAAAATCTCTAGAGCATATTTCCTTTGACACAAGGAAATGCCCTTGGTTGTTCTTGCTACCTCTAAACCAAGAAAATACCTCAAGTCCCCTAAATCTTTCAACTTAAACTTCTGATCTAATAAAACTTTAAATTCCTCAACTCCCTTTTGATCATTACTTGCAATTAGAACATCATCAACATAAATCAGCAGTACAATGAATGAATCTCCTTGCTGCCTAGTGAACAATGAATAATCAGCCTTGGATTGAAAAAAACCAAGATCAATCAAGGCAGTTGAGAACTTAGAAAACCACATTCTAGATGTCTGTTTAAGGCCATAGAGTGATTTATTGAGCTTACAAACCAACTGAGGCTGCTCCCCCTTGCTGTGATCAACCTGAAATTGCTCCCCCTTGTTGTGAAATCCTGGTGGAAGGGACATATAGACTTCTTCATGCAAATCTCCATGTAGAAATGCATTATTGACATCAAGTTGGCTGAGAAACCAACCTTTCACAGCAGCCACAGCAAGCACAGCCTTGACAGACACCATTTTTGCAACAGGGGAGAAAGTATCAATGTAATCTAGCCCCTCCTTTTGGGTGAAACCCTTGGCAACCAATCTAGCTTTATACCTCTCAACTGAACCATCTGATTTGTATTTTACTCTATAAACCCACTTACATCCAATGGGTTTCTTACCAGGTGGCAAGGAAGTAATAGTCCATGTATGATTAGCTTCTAAAGCTGAAATCTCAGCATCCATGGCTGCCTGCCACTTGGGGTTACCAACAGCTTGGTGATAAAAAGTAGGCTCAATAATGGAGGATATGGCACAACAAAAATATTTGTATGGAGAAGACAGATTATTATATGACAAATAGGACTGAAGGGGATGAGAAGTACCTGAAACATGAATGGAGGAGCTCAGAATGGTAGCTGATGTGACCTGATTACAGTGATAAGCCTTAAGGTAAGAAGGCGGTTTAGTAGCTCTGGTAGATCTTCTAAGAATGGCAGGCTGAACAGGTGCATCAGAAACATCATTTGCATCAGGAAATTCATGGATATCTTCATCAAAATCTTGATGAATTTGGACAATGGTGTCATCAGAAGTACGTAATGAAGGAGAAGGAATAGAGAAAGGGATAACAAGAGACTCAGATGAGTGAGTTGGAAGAAAAACAGGTAAAGGTATGAAAGTGTCATATTTAGGAGAGGTATCTGAAGCAAAGGGAAAACTTGATTCATGAAACACAACATCCCTAGACAGAAAAGTTGTGTGAGAATCAAGATCAAAGAGTTTATAGCCCTTGACATTGAATGGATATCCTAAGAAGACACACTTTCTAGCTCTAGGAGTGAATTTGTGTTTATGAGGAGTGAGATTGGTAGCATAACATAAGCAGCCAAAAATCCTAAGATGTGAATAGGAAGGAGGTTTATGAAATAGGAGTTCAAAGGGTGTTTTATGATTTAGGAAAGGTGATGGAAGTCTATTAATTAAGTAGACTGCAGTAAGGACACAATCACCCCAAAAAGAGAGAGGAATATTGGATTGAATCTGTAATGCCCTAGCAGTAGCAAGTATATGCTGATGCTTTCTCTCCACAACTGAATTTTGTTGTGGAGTGTAAGCACAACTTAATTGATGAACAATCCCTTTTGAACTGTAAAAGTCATCAAAGCTAAACTCTAAGGCATTATTAGATCTAATGGATTTAATTTTGGTTCCAAATTGAGTGAGAATCATGTTATAGAAAGATACAATAAGTGGTCTAACTTCAGATTTAGCTTTAAGCAAGAAAACCCAAGTTGCTCTAGAAGCATCATCAATAATAGTGAGAAAATACTTGTGACCATTAGAGGTTAAAACAGAAAAGGGACCCCAAACATCCATGTGAACAAGATCAAAAGGGTGATCACATTTATTATTATTGAAAGGAAAATGAATTCTTTTCTGTTTTGCCAAAGGACAAACAGTACAAGGCTTATTACAACAATTCTTAAGAAAAGGTAAAGAACTGTTCAAAGAATGAACCTTGGCATCAGAAGGGTGTCCAAGCCTTGAATGCCAAAGTGAAAACACATTTGCAGAGAGGGAAGAGGAGCAAACAGTAGAGAACGACTTGAAATTCTGCTTGGAAATGAAATCAGAAAGGGATGCAGTGGCTTGAGAAAGGCTTGAATCTTGTAACAAGTACAAACCATCATGCATTTTGCCCATTCCAATCGTGCTCCAACATGTAAGGTCCTGTAGAAAACAGAATTGTGATAGAAAAACCAAACATATAGGTTGAGATTTAGTCAAGGCACTGACTGACAGAAGATTAAATGTAAAAGAGGGTACACAAAGAACATTGCTAAGGGTTATGTGGGAGGAGAGTTGAATGGTACCAATGTGTGTTACAATAGCTGCTTCCCCATTAGGCAATTCAACCATAGTATGTGAAATCTCAGTATAAGAAGTCAACAATTGAATGGAACATACTATATGATCACTTGCACCAGTATCAATAACCCATGTATGAATATCATAAGCTCTTCTATTCACAATTTTAGCTGAGAAAACAGAATGCTTGAAATTAATAGGATTACCTGCAACAACATTGGATGGACAAGTCACAGAATTAGCAACATGAGGTTCTTGACCTTTAGGAAATTGTTGAGTAGAACAAGAACCAATTAGGGTCGGAAGTTGCTGGTATTGGTCATGAGTGAAGGCTGGAGCTTGAGAAACAGACATGGACGGGACAAAATCAGTAACTCCAGTGGAAGTGCTGCCTTGAGTTAGTTCAAGATTGGATGAAACTTGATGAGCAGTGGCATTTTTATTGTTCTTGAACTTGAATCCTGGTGGGAAACCATGCAACTTATAGCATTTATCCACAGTGTGGCCTAACTTTCCACAGTGAGTGCATAAAGGCCTTTCTTTGCCTTTGAAGTTCTTGGTTGCTAAGGCAGTGGATTCAACCCTAACAACATTATGTACAGACCTCTGCATTTCTTCTTGGATGAACAAGGAATGAGCCTTATTGACAGAAGGCAAAGGATCCATCAACAAGATCTGAGTTCTTACTTGAGAGAAGGCATCATTCACTCCCATAAGAAATTTCATGGTGGACTCTTTGGCTTGAAGATTCTTCAACCTCTGATTGATTCCACACACACACTGACCACAAGTACACAGAGGAAATGGACTCAAATTCTGCAATTGATCCCATAAAATCTTGAGTTGAGTGAAGTAATCAGTGAGTGATTGCTCTCCCTGATGAATCTCAGCAATTTGTTTCTGGATATTGAAAATTTTGGTTCCATTTCCTTGACTGAAAGTGTCTCGAAGATCAGTCCAAATCTCTAAAGCAGTATCTCTATAGATAATGCTTCCTTGGAGCTTCGGTGATATAGAGTTGATGATCCAGGTGCCCACCATATTGTCAGCTCGAATCCATGCTTGAGCAGCAATTGGAGAATTCACCAATGGTGAAGAGATTGTTAAAGATCCATCAATGAATCCTAGCTTGTTTTTGGCAATTAGAGATTTTCTCACAGATCTTGCCCAAGCAGGATAATTTTCTCCCCCAGTCAGTGGTTGAGAAGTGAGAATTGCTCCTGGATTCTCTCCAGGGTGTAAGAACAGAGGATCACTAAGATTGTACGAATCTTGTGAAGAAGATGAAGCCTCTGTAGTGGAAGCATTTGCTGCCGTTGTTTCTGCCATTGAAGAAGCTTTAGAAGCTTGTAGAACACAACAATGGCGGATGAGAAAACCCTAACAAAATTAGAAGCGTCTAAGAAACTTGCTCTGATACCATAACAGAAAATTGATTCTTGATGAAAACTGATTTCATTGAATTTTCAGTAACTGTACAACCGTATATATATACTCACTTAGTTGTTATATGCACGTGTGAACACAACTTAATACTCACGTGTGAACACAACTTAATAAACATAACAAACTCATCTATGCATCTGATTAAAAACTAACTAAACTAACTAACAAAACTACATGCCGTTTCTGCAAGACACCAGGTAAAGCTGCACTGCCGTTTAGATGAGAAATTACAATTCTTCAAATTCTTCAGCTCTGAGACACAATTTGGACTTCTATTTGAAGCTTCACTTGTTCTTGTATTTCTTGTTTGGGCAGCTCTGATGCATGAGCTGCTGCACTGGGTGGCATGCTGTGCTGCACTTGATGTTGCAACTGAGACTGCATCATCTGATGCACTAGCTGCTGCATTGGGTGCAGCAGCTGGTGATGCATCCTCTGCATTTAATGTTGCAGCTGAGACTGCATCATCTGATGCACTAGCTGCTGCATTGGGTGCAGCAGCTGGTGATGCATCCTCTGGTTTCTCATAGAGATTTGAGCTACTAGAGAGAAAATGAGAAACTGTGAGAGCTCTCTATAAAACTTTGATTTGTTCTATTGCTTTATATAGCTTTATATAAATTAAAAACTTTTATTTAATTTTTTTTTAGCACTTATTTCAACAGTTGTGCCAACTGAAATAAGTAGGTTTTAATTTCTTTATTTTGATATCCACAGAACCGTAGAAACTTAAGGGTTTTGTTAACAAATTTTAGTATTCGTAGATAAAAAAATGTTGGAAAAACTCAAGTTGGTTGTAGTGTATGATTTATAGAAGTTGCTATGCGTAATTATTGGTTGTTATTCCATCCACTCATGTACACAATAATAATTAATAAATCAAGTCATCTGAATAAAAAAAATTAATGTAATATAAATAGGAAAAAATAATCATTGTAATTATTCTACAACATGTACTTCTTATTCTGCCCTAAACCCATTCGTGTATGTATAAATGAACGATCAACAACAACAACAACAACTACTACTACTACTACCTATGCAAATCAATTAAAATTGCATTAACTTTGGAGCAAACCTCAATAACCTATCCAAGGCATGGGCAGTGAACTTTCTTGCAAACAAATAGCAAACATTGGTGATCTTTCCATTGTACTCACATTCGCTACCATTATTCCTTAGTGTCTTCAAAAATTCAACGGTCACATGCGTTCTTATGAACTTAGATGGATGGGGCCCACCCTTGGTCCAGTCAACCCAAGTCAAAGTCCTATTTGAATTCTTCTTCCAAAACTTGATACTAACAAATGTGGGCAAATAGTGTTCATCCGAATAGCAAGAGGGCTTGCAATGTCTTCCAAATACTGCATAGTATTTCTCGTCCGAAATTACCTCAATGGCAAGGTCACGGTCCATCTCAAACCATTGTGAGCCTTTTCTCCATTGCGCGAGCTTAATTGTGGGCCCCATTTTGTGATCATATCGGCCTTGGCCCACTGGGCCTGGTAAATCATAAACCTCCACAAAGGACTTTTTTGAGCCCATGAGATATTTGTAGATTGTAGGGAAATTGAATAGAGGAATGCATGACTCCGAGAGAAGGATAAAACGTTGGTTGGATATGTCGAGCAGTGCGTTGGCGAGTAGGCGGCGCTCCGCTTCCACCATGTTGAACTCTCCCCATCTCACCGCCTGAATCATTGTAAGTAGAGGGTTAATATTTGGAAAAATGCTTAAGGTATTATAAATTTCATTATAAAAGTTCAATATGGTATTAAATGTGATCGTGTCATTTTAACATCATAATAAATAAAAGTTGAATTACTTTTGAAAAACTCTAAAAAATACTCTCTCTTTTTTTTTGAATAAAAACGCTAAAGATACTATTATACAAAATGACATGACAATGAATATAATTAGTGGATTTCAAAACCATAATATATAAATGTCTGAATTACTTTTTTTTAATTGTTGATGACACATTAGTTTGTAAATTATATGTAATAAAATTTGTAGTATCCCCTAAAATCGCTAAGTATTTTTTTGAGTAATGCTACATACATATACCTTTTTATAAACTATTGATGTGTCAAATTTTTACTAATTTTTCATTTGTGCACACAACATATATTATTTTTTTTATTTTCCAATAATCATTCACTATATTAATAGTTTGTAAAATAATTTGTAGTTTTAACATTTCCCAATATATGTTTTTTGTTTTGTTTTTTTTAATGATTAGCAATACTTCATTTGGAAGGTTCATGCAGTAAATTTCATAGAGTTCCTACCCTTACTCTATTATTTGTGGTGCAAATTGCAAATGCTATAATAGAACCAAAGTACTCCCCCCCCCCCCCCCCCCCCAAACAAAAAATAAATAAATAAATAATCAGGCCCAAGTTGAAAATTCAAATTGAGCCCAACAATGGGGCCTTCCCATGGAGTGTTGGTCCAGAAAATATTGCTTTTCTTTGGTTAACCGAAATAAAAAAGAGAAACACTTTTGCTACCGACATCTCTAATTTTTGGAACATGAGGACTGAGCGAATAAAAGAATTTAGAAAAGTTGGTTGGGGAGGTAGAAAGTTAGGGTGTAGGAGAATGAGGATAAATGGAGTTTTACTTTATATAGTTGCAAAAGGAGTAGAATCAAAGCAATGAATGAAAAAGATTGCTACCACAGCGTAAACCCAAAGGCAATAATAATACATTAACAAGGACACGAAATTCACTGGATTCGACCAAGTGATAAAATAGAGTAGCATTGTAAAGGAGAAGGAACTGACTGGGCATTAATTCACTCTTTGTGTTCCATTATATTTATAGGTAATTCTTGGGGAAATTAATTGGTGAGGTACGTAGAGTATTAGTTGGAAAACCATTTTACCTAAAAAAAAAGTAAGAACCTAAATCATCCAGTTGACTTTATGGCTAATGTAAGGATAAAAACATCCAGAAAGATAATTTATGACGAAGTAAGAACCTAAACAATGGGATAATCCAGCTGACTTTATGGCTAATGTAAGTAAGATTACCCCATTTCATGACTATTGAAGAAAAATGCAATATTTCTAGAATAATTTATTAGGAAATAATTTATGATAAAGCACAGGGATGGCCCAAGGCCCCAACCACACAAAACTTCAACCCCAAGGAAAAAAGACCCAAACCCAAAACTTTATGACAATAATCACTCTTTTTTACGGAAGAGGGCAAAAAAGTCGTAAAGAAATTGAAGTAAGTTTACCCCATTTGATGACTATTGAAGAAAAATAAAATATTTCTAGAATAATTTATTAGGCAATAAGGAAAAATAAAAAATAAAACCAACAGTAATCATTTAAATTGAGATAATTTATGATAAAGCACAGAGATGGCCCAAGGCCCCTACCGTACAAAACTTCGACCCCAAGGAAAAAAGACCCAACCCCAAAACTTTATGACAATAATCACTCTTTTTTAATACACAGGAAGAGAGGAAAACGATTGTAAAAAAACTTATAGTGATATATAGTTAAAATACTTAGTATTCTAAAAAAAATAAATAGGTAGTTGAAGTTTATCAATTATAATTATTAGTATATAACTCGTGTATATGCACAGTACAATTAAAAAAAAATTACAATTATATATATATATGGATTCAAATTATACTCTCTCTCTCTCTCTCTTTCTCTCTCTCTCTCTCTCTCTTTTATTTTTTTATTTTAATTTCTTTTGGTTATATACGTGAGTTTACTCTTTCTTTTTTTGTTTTTAAGTTTTTGATGATTTATTTATGTTAGGCCTTTCACCTCATTAACTCACTTAGAACAAAATTTAAAAAAAAAATTAAATAAGATACATAGCTCAAAATTAGACAACAATTAGAATCCAATTTAAAATTTAATTAAATTTTTTCACAGCTTTATCTATTAATATATATATATATATAATTAAAAATTACATTACAATTTTACATAATTATGTCTCGAGAGAAAGTATCTTTTTTAAAATAATAATATGTTTATATTTCTTTTTGTTATAATTTTGCTTCAAATATAATATTCAATTCTCTATATAAAATTAACCTTAGTTTAGCTAGTATTATTTATCAAATTATATATTTAATGCATCAAAATACTAATATCTTACCCCTAAATTAAGATTTTAAGTTTGATTACCAAAAAAAAAAGGATTTTAAGCTTATGTATATTTTATTTTTATTTGACTCTCTCAAATTGCACTCCACAAGTTATCCCCTGAAAACTCATGCGGTCATGATAAGTTCGAATAATGAATATTGTTCATAATGTGTCCAAATATGATTAGCCAAATTATAAGTCACAGATTAATATTGTTCATCAAGCCTGACATGTCTTCAGGAACCCTTACGTACAAGACAACTTAGGTACAAAAACGTTTAAATGAGGTATTTGATTCTAAAAAAAAAAAAAATTAGTATTAGAAAACAAACGTTAAGACCAGTACGTATTGGTGGTGGGCCGATGACCAAAAATATATTATTGTAGAGCAGAGATGTTCCTAGATACAACCTAGGATTGATCAACATTATTGTTGCCTACTGACGCAAGATGATTTGAATATTAAACGAAGAGACATAATATCATTAATAAATATTTTATACAAATAAACCTATTAAAATAATTACAAGACAAGATATTCACCGAAACTATCTAAATAAGATCTGATTGATATAAAATTTATCGTGTCTTTAGAACATAAAAAACATATAATCTAACTATTAGATTTTCAAAATATATAACTATATTAATGTTTTAGTGCAAATATCTAGCCATTTGTAGCCAAACTTTGTTCTTAAAAAAAGCATATGACTTTTTTTTTTTTTTTTGGTTTAAAAAAAAAAAAAAAAAGCATATGACTAAAACTATATATGTATGGTCTTTTTAATCGCAATACAGTGAATTGAAGGAAAATAGTTACAAACCAATTTTGAGCTAAATTTTTTTCATTGAACAATTCAATAAATGGGAAGCTGTAATGTCTAATCCGTAAAAAATTAATCTCTAATATTAGGCTAGAAACATAAAAATGATTCTTTATACCCGGATGGAGCAAGTGAACACTTGGTTCTATATATAAGAACCAACTGCTCACAGGTTCTAAATTTTTTTAAGAATCCATACCCGGATGGAGCAACATTTTTAAAGTTTTGAATGTAAAATGACAATTGAGGGGTGTTTACACCCTCAATGCTAGTGCTCTTGTATGCATAACAAATGCTACATCACATGCTGATACAGTAAATGAGACGCTCCCATTTCATAAACCCAAAAATATCTTATAGTAACGTGTTTTCACTTTTATGATTCACGCGGTATCACATGCATGTATAACTAATCTCCATCACAAGGCATGCTATGATTCTATAATAAGTGTATATTAATATATATATATATATATATATATATATATTTATATCCTATCACGTTTTTCAATTAACGAGGTGCCCCTTCTTGATCTCAACATAAAGAAAATTCAACTCTACTTTTATTAAAAAGCTGTAGAAGGTACAAACCCAAGGCAAAAGAAAAGGTTAACGATTTTGTTTACAAATGGCCCTACAGCAGTAAGTAAGATGAATTTATTGTTTTATTAAATAATGTTGTTATGTATTTTTTTTTTTAAATTGAAGCCAAATTATACACATATATTATAAATAAAAAATAAAAATAAAAAAGCACACACAACAACGATGAATTTTTATGTGTAAACTAATAAAACATTAACAATGAATTTTATGTGTAAACTAATAAAACATTAACAAGTTTTTTTTTTCTTTGAAAAGTGTGCATTAAGTTAGGCACCGCTAGCTCCGAAATAAGCACAAACCCAAGACTTGCATTCGGGGTTGTATAAGTATATATGTACATGTTTGGAAACCTATATACGAAGGAAAAATGGGATGTCATATTGGATTGAATTCTGTATTCTTACTCTGATGCGCTGGAACAGGTAAAATGCACTGCAGATGTAGACCCAAACTTTAAATGTGTTGACAAGTTCTTGCAAGTTGTATATATTATTATTATTATTTGCTGAAAATTCTATATATTAATTGGAGCGTGCTTTCCTCGAAATTGACATTTATGAATAATAACTCTCTACGGCCTTTATCATTCTGAGTTTTCCTATTTTCTTCCCCTCCCCCAGTTTGTTTAATGTTTATGTTTCGGACCTTTATGACCTTTATCATTTCAGGCTCTGCTCTGGTTTAGATATAATTCTTTTTCTTTCTTTTTTTTTTTTTAGTTTTAATGCATTATCCAGTTTACCCAAAAAAAACATAAACACTCTATAGTATGCGGTTGATTGATTTTTTTTTTATTATTAAAAAAAAATTATTCTCGCTTTGTTAAAATACATGAATAAGTGCAAAGAATATGTATGTATGTATGTATGTGCATGTATATCTACTGACCTTACTTGGGATCCTCCGGCCATGAAAAACTGAACCTTGAGGCACAGTTCCATTGAAAGAAGGATTTGGATGGACATATATAGAATAGAGACCTTCATGTCCTTTAAAGAACAACTCCCAAAGTGGAGCTAATGGCATAGCCCCTTTTGTCAAAAACATGAATGCAACTTTTGGTGTGCGATTGAAAGGTAATTCACGTATCCTAGGCACCATGGAAGCTCTCCATAGCAACTCTTTGTCTTCCATATCGTGCATAACATCTGGTGGTTTTAAGTATTCTTTTAATCCAACTCGGGTGAGATTCTTGGTTTTCAATGAAATCAGGACGGGGGGTGATGTTGGAGATAGGAACTGGTTGAGCTGCAAGTTGAAGGGGAAATCTTTCAGATAAAAACTGAGTGTGAGTCCAAGGGCTAAACCGGAGCAAAAGATAAGAAAATAAGAGACAAGGTTATGGAGGTGCATTTGGGCATTGAAGAGCTTTTGAATTGAGGTTGGCGAGGCTTGTTGTTGTTGTTGTTTATTCTTCATTTTGAGAGACAGATAAGAGCGAACAAAGGATGTTTGTTTTCCAATGAAGCAAGGTTAAGCTTTTTAATGGGGAGAGAGAGAGAGCGAAAGAGAGCCCGTAAGCTTCACGAAGCTTGGGCCTCTCTACTCAAAAGAGATTCTTGAATTGTTCTCCGAACATAACTTATATACTATATTTATAATATTTAATGAATTGCCGTGACTTACATTTCATGTTTCCCGTTAACTTTGAATTGGGCTCCTCTTACTTGTGTTTTGTATTTTTCTTTTTTATTTTGTTTGTGGGTCTTGTTGATGGGTATTTTAAAGCATTTGTTAATGGGTCATTTCAGGAAAAATTTGATACTATTTCATGGAAAATATTTACTTTTTTCTTTTCTCATAAAATTTTTAAAAAAAAACATATTTCTTAAACAAATACTATTAGAACACCTATTAACTTTTCTATCCTCTTGTTTAATAGAATTTATAATAATATATCAAAATGCTCGAACCAACCAATAAATCAATAATTAAGTTGAGTGCACAGACTTGCAACCCACCCCAAAGTCACCAATATCATGACTTGGGTAGTTATAATTTGTATAGATGGGAAGATGCATGCATTGAATGGTGAGTGAAATATGTTTCATTTGGGACTTAATGACATTATTTTCGTTCTAATTATCAGCATTTTTTTTTTTGAGAAAGTAATTATCAGCAATTAGGACACGAAATCTTGTCGAGTAATTATACAATAAAAATTGCATCGAAGCCCCTAATATAATATATATTGTGGTTGCTCCCACTAGGTGCCTCCTTAGCCCTTTCATTCTTGTTCTTTTGATTTTTTGATAAATTATACTTTTGTCCCTTACGTTTTATTGAAATGGTAATCTCCCCTAAATGTTTTTATATAAAACACTTCCTCGAGTTTTAAGTTTTATATAAATACAACAAATAAGTTCATAACTTCTCAATTCTCACACTATTACTTCAGTAAGAGATTTTTTCTTTTTTTCTTTTTCTTTTTAAGTTTCCTACTCATTTATAGAAATCTCAAAAGAGAGACTATTATTTATATGAGTAATTCTTATGTACTTCCGAAGTACGGAAAATAATGCTCTCTCATCTAACATTCATAGTGGGTTCCACTCATTAAATTTATAGTGAGATCTATCATGAATGTGAGAAGATGAAACATCATTTTACTATACTCTAGGACTACCTAAGAATTTTCCTATTTATACAAACCTCGAGGGATGGAGTGTCATTTGGTCCACATTCACTGGCGGCTCCACATGCAACCTAGGGTGGTCACAAGACCACCTTAACTTGCACCTGACTTGCAAAAAAATGTATATATATACTTGCTAAAAATATATAGTATGCTAAACTAACCTATTATGACTATCCTAATAAAAATGTTGAACAACCTGATTGGGAATTACAAAAATTTGGATTAAAAAAAATAAGAGTAATATTACATTCTAATTCACAATATTTTTACAATAATTTCACAACAAATTTAATGTAATAAGCTGTTTTTAATTCTAATTTGACTCCAATACTGATATTATTTTTTTTACCTAGCAGTAACAGTTTTTTGCATAAAATTTATTGTAAAAATGTTGTGGACGTAGTATTACTTCAAAATTAATTTTACTCCCCAAACATAATCCTTAATCCCTTTTATAAATTTTTTTAAAAAAATCTTAAACAATAATAATAAATATTAGCCCAAATAACAACAAACATAAACCAAACAAAAACAAGATAAGACCAAACAACAACAAGTGAACAAATTATTCAACAAAAGCCTATTATAAAACAAAAAGATAAAAATTGCTAATCATTCAAATTTGTAGATCGTTCAACCTATTCAATAAAATAATCTATAATTTCATTTTTTCTTAAAAAATGGTACTAAGAAAAATATTGTGGTTGTAAGTTCTTTTTTATGGTGTCGATAATTTTACTCTTTTTGGCTTTGCAATCGCAACAATTTTACTCTCTTAAGTGACTCGACTCGCAATTGTAGCAAATATTCAAGTTATCGCTTTATTAGATTTTGTATAATTTAAATTTCTTAGTGATTCCCTAAAAAAAATTCCTAGAGCCGCCACTATCCATACTCCATAGTTTTGATAGGAATATTTTTTCAGAAAAATTGAATATTCTATTAAGAAATCCAAGCATGGACTTATTTATCACATTTATAAAACCCTCATAGATAAGTTTAGTTTATACATATATTTGAGGAGGGATATTGTTTTGATAAACTTCAAGGGGAGGAGGTTTGGTATGTTTATACAAATTTATGACCTATTATATCTGTTATTCAATTTCTTTCTGTGTTTTTTTTTTTTTTTTTTTTTTTGTGTGTGTTTTTTTGTGTGTTTTTTTTTTCTGGTATGATCTGCTATTCAATTTCAATCATACGTCATTGAAATATCAACTTTAGTTTTTATATATATAATCTTTTATTAACCAGCACATTCCATAGCATAATGCTAATTAGTAATTACGTAACATTTTAAATTATTTGTATATATTTCAATTTCAATCATATACCTATATGAACGCTACACCAAATCTATATATGTTGTTTCTCATCCTGCAGTTGTTTGTTGCCAATGAATGAATGATGTGAACTCAAATCTTCTTTGAATGGACAAGATAACTCAATTTGCGTTTTCTGAGAGTTGTAGTATTAGTGAGATGTTCACATCTAAATTCATATTAATCTACCTTTCGAGTTTGTCAATCCGTACGTGGCCGAGTTTCAGTTGTCTAAATGATCGAGGGGTTTGTTTTTTTTGGCAAGTTTTTTTTATAAGTTCTCAATCAGTTTAATATATATATATTAGATCCTTACATAAAATTGATGAGAAAAACTTCTATATCAAAACACCATACCGACAACATATACCCCTTTGTTACGTGTTGTGTAAGCCATGGATCTACTTTGTCTTCGTGTAAAGGATTTTAAAACCTAAGTACGGATAAATCCAATGTTAGAAATACTGAATCCAATAGTATTGTATTTCACAGTCAAAGAATATATGAGAGTGCCTTTACATAAGAGGCATATGACTGCAGTACAAGAATGTGTGCTATACAAGTAATCTAGTTGGGCCTAAAGCCCACAACACTATACACGTTAACAGCCTCCCTCAAACTTAAGGTGGACGTGAGACTAGCTTGAAGTTGTCAACCAAATTACAAATGCGTCCCTTAGGATGTGACTTTGTTTAGATATCTACAAGTTGATCTTTGGAGGAGACGGAAAAGAGCTTAAGAGCACCATGGACAAGATGGTAACGGAAAAAATGACAATCAATCTCGATGTGTTTAGTCCGTTCATGGAAGACATCATTGTGAGTAATATGAATGGCACTCTAGTTGTCACAATAAAGAGGAGTAGCAGAGGATGTGGATACACTTAAGTCCTTAAGAAGCCATCGTAGTCAAAGGAGCTCAGATGTAGTATCAGCAAGGGCATGATATTCTGCTTCAGTACTGGAGCGGACCACAAAGGTTTAATTCTTGCTTCGCTAGGAAATCAAAGAAGAGCCAAGGAGAAAGCAATAACTAGTGGTGGACTCGTGCTCAGTAGGATCTCCTACCCAATCAGCATCAGAGAATGCACGGAGTACAACAGAAGACTGAGCTGAGTAGAAAAGGCCATGGAACAGAGTGCCCTTCAAGTATCAAAGAATGCGCAGAACAGCAACATAGTGAGTTGATCATGGAGCAGACAAATACTGGCTTACCTGATGAACAGCATAGGAAATGTCTGGATGAGTAACTGTGAGATAAACTAAGCTGCCAACCAACCGTCTGTAAAGAGAAGGATTAGACAATGGTTTCCCCCCGAGGGAGTCAGATGCGCATTAAGTTCAACTGGAATGTCAATAGTCTTGCTGTCAGTGAGTCCAGCTTGAGACAAAGGTCAGAAGCATACTTGGCTTGTGTAATATAAAGATCATCTATGGAATGAGTGATTTCAGGACCCAAGAATTAGCTGAGATGTCCAAGATCTTTCATCTCAAATTGCTGACTGAGAAAATCATTGAGTTCTTGAATACCACTGTGGTCATCACCAGTTTTGATCATATCATTCACATATAGGAGAAGTAAGATGGTGCATTTATCAGTGTGACGAAGAAATAAGGTAGAATCATAAGGAATGACAAAGTAACCCAAGCGAAAGATGATGGAGTTGAATTTGGCAAACCAAGCTCGTGAAGCTTGTTTAAGGCCATAAAGTGCACGTCAAAGGCAGAGAGACTAGGAGGAGGTTACATATAAACTTATTCACTCAAATCTCCATTAAGGAAGACATTTTTAACATTCATCTGAAAAAAATCCCATTTCCTAGTAGCGCCAATAGCTAAGAGGGCACTAACAGATGAGATACGAGCAACTGGAGTAAAGGTTTCTTCATAATCAATCCTATACTCTTGTGTAAAACCTTTTGCAACAAGACGAGCCTTATAGCGCTCAATGGATCCATCAGAGCGAGTCTTAATCTTGTAGATCCACTTACAACCAACCACAGACTGTCCAGGAAGGAGAGTAACCAGATTCTAAGTATGGTTCTTGGTTAATGCATTAAGTTCCTCTTTCATCGCAATCTGCCATAAATGGTTAGTGGAGGCCTCACAATAGGTGTAAGGCTCGTGGAGTGTAACAAGGGCAATGTAACAATGATAGTTAAGTAAATGTACAAGAATAGATCTTACCCAGGTTGAGTGAAAAGGTGGAATGTCTTGTGGAGGATCTTCAGAAGGAGCAAGAGTAAGGGACCCAGGCTCAAATTGGGGTAGCTCGTCATTAACCTGTTCAGGAGAAGCATAAAAAATATATGGAGGTTGGATAGAGAAGTCCAAAAGAGGATCAAGAGTATTTGTAGAAGGAATATGAGACTCGTCTAGAAAGATTTCTAAATAGAGGAGGTAGTTAAGGAAGAACGAAAGTGAGAGAGTTCAACAAACAAGCGGTGTTCCCAAAAGACAACATTATGAGAAACATGAAGATGATGAGATACAAGATCATAACACCGATACCCCTTTTGAGTTTTGCCATAACCAAGGAAACAGCAAAGTCTGGACCGAAACTCAAGTTTGTTGTGCTCATAAGGCTGAAGAAGAACGAAACAAGCAGATCCGAAGGAGCGAAGGTGATGATCGTCAGAGGGTGACCCAAAAAGGCGCTAATATGGAATTTGATTATGGATGACAGTGCTTGGAATGCGATTAATAGTGTGAATAGCATGGAGAGCAGCTTCACCCTAAAATGGGACAGGAACTTTGGTAGAAAGAAGAAGAGCACGAACAGTGTTAAGAATGTGACGAAGTTTTCGTTCGGCACGACCATTTTGCTGAGAGGTACCTAGACAAGTTAGATGATGTACAATGCCATAGGAATGTAACAGAGCTTGAAAAGCATATTGAGTATATTCAAAAGCATTATCAGATTGGAATGCGATTAATAGTGTGAATAGCATGGAGAGCAGCTTCACCCTAAAATGGGACAGGAACTTTGGTAGAAAGAAGAAGAGCACGAACAGTGTTAAGAATGTGACGAAGTTTTCGTTTGGCACGACCATTTTGCTGAGAGGTACCTGGACAAGTTAGATGATGTACAATGCCATAGGAATGTAACAGAGCTTGAAAAGCATATTGAGTATATTCAAGAGCATTATCAGATTGAAAAATTTTGATACGTTTGAAGAATTATGTTTCAACCATTTTTGCACAGTTACTATGTATTGGTAAAATTTCAGAACGAGATTTTATAGGAAAGATCCAACTATAACGACAATAATCATCGATAAAGACAACAAAATATCGAGATCCACCAATACTAGCAACTGGAGAAGGTCCCCAAACATCAGAATACATTAACTCAAAAATACTATTAAAGATAGAATCACTATTATTAAAAGGTAAAGCTGGCTGTTTTCCGAACTGGCATGAAGTACAATCAAAATTGTCTTTGGACACAGAACCTAACAGACCCTTAGAAGCTAACTGTTGTACCCGAAAAGGGGGTGCATGACCAAGACGAGAATGCCAAAGTGTGAGAGAAGGTAAGGAAGAAACCGCCGCAGCAACAGAAATAGGAGCAACAGGTGGAAGATGAAAATTTTCCACGAGAAATATATGTCCAACTCTAGGATCGGTCCCAAGCTCTTGTCCCGTCCTCAGATCCTTCATAATACACCCAGAATAGTAAAAAATAAGGCAATATCCTAGTTCAGCCAATTGTCCCACAGAGAACAACTTATAGGATAGGTCAAGTACATGGAAGACCCAAGGAACAAAGATGTTGGAGGTTGAAACAAAACCTAGACTATTCCCATGCATGGTGGAACTGTTAACTATATGAATATTAAGAGGATGTGGTGCAGGGTCAAGTTTGGAGAATAAGGACGAGTGAGGTGTCATGTAATTGCAACAGGCAGAATCAAAAAACCAAGTTTGAGACTTACCGGGTGAAATTGAGAAAGCAATGGAAAGAGATGCATTACCAGCCATACGAATAGCCTGAGCTATGATGTCCTGTAATTCAGTGGGGGAGAGGTTAATAGTGGATCTAGAAGACTGGGACTCAGCTGAAATGGAAGGCATTGGCGGAGTAGACTCAGTATTAGCAACTGCAGTAATAGATTTGTTGCGTCAGTAACAAGTCTCAATAGTGTGGTCAGGACGCTTGCAATAGTTGTAGAACTTTTTGTTGGTCTGCTTATGACAATTGCTAAAGCCAGATGAATCACCTGATTGCTGAGGTTGCTCTATCGGTGGAGCAGGAGGAGTAATAGCCAGAACATTAAGCTTATTCTAGGCTTGAAGGGTTGCAAGGCGAGTTTCTTATCTAACCAACTCGTTTATAGCAGTATCAAGAAAGGGAGGAGGACTGCGATTAAGAAGCTGACCTCGGATGGGCTCATAGTTCTTGTGAAGTGACATTAGGAACTCATAGAGATGAAATTCATCTCTAATAGTAGCATATTGTTGAGATCTTTTGAGCATGCCCAGGTTGGATCAAAAAGGTCAATTTGGTCCCAAATGAAGCGAATTTGATCATAGTAATCATTGATGGATTGCCCTGGTTCTTGCCTGAGTTGATGCAATTCAACCACTAACTGATATTTCATGGATCTGTGAGTAGTGGAGTATCTTTTGGCCAACATATCCCAAGCTGATTTTGCATCATCAAAGCTGCCCAACAGATTGGAGATGGAGGAAATGGAAGTGTTCCAAATCCATGTGAGGATCATGTGATTGTGACTATTCCATTTAATCATGCGACTGAGGAAGGCAGCATCTTCTTCACTTTCCCCCTTGACAGGAATAGTGATTGCACCAGTGCAATATTGCTAGAGCATGCGACTCTTAAGAAAACTTCGCATAGCTTGAGACCAAGATAAGTAAAAATGAAATCTACACGAAAAACTGGATAAGGAGAACTTTGATTGCAAAAAGTCAACTCTGAGAAAAAGTCAACAGTCAAAGTCAACGGTCAGAGGTGATGATGTCAGCAAGATGACGTGGAGTTGATGTCAGCAGATGACTGGACGCTAACGTGGCATTGCTGACGTCATAGGTGACGTCAGCCTAGAGCAGTTGACGGTGCGTGAGTTGCAGTACAGATCCTTTGAGCGGCGCATGAGGTCTCCGATGGCTTCGAGGCTTCCACGATTGTGTAGATTGGCGCAAGACGATCTCAATGGTACTTGTAGAAAATTAATCGAAGCAATATTTGTAGTGGTGATGAAAAGGGCAGTGGTTTTCGAAGTGTGAAACTCCTCAACGGTAGCGGCTGCAGGTCCGGAACCCAAGGATGACGGCTGAAAGATGTAGCAGCTGCTGTGATGGCAGAAGCGATGTTGAGAATTGAGTAATACCAATAATGGCAATACTGCTAAGAAAGGGTCAGAGCAGTTGCTCTGATATTATATTAGAAATGCTGAATTCAATAGTATTGTATTTTACAGTCAAAGAATATACATGAGTGCCTTTATATAGGAGGCATATGAGTGTAGTACAAATAAGAGTGTAGTACAAGAATGTGTACTATACAAGTAATCTAGTTGAGCCTAAAGCTCACAACACTATACACATTAACATCCAATAAAATAGGATTCGGATCCATTGATTCATAAAAAAAAAAAAGTACAACTAATAAGGATAGTAACTCGTTTTTAGTTTGATCAATTTTTTACCCATACCAAGTTTTGACTAGATTCAGGTTAAACCCAAACCTATCATAACCCAACCTGTTTGCCAAGTCTTTATTATGAAATATAAACATAAAATTTTTTTAATTGGCCCATTTTCATTGTATATTTCAATATTTATATGCTAAAGTTCTATAAGATTCTCTATATGATAGATGTAAATACTAATGACATAGTTCGTCAACTTGTATGTACATGAATGGTAGTTGGGTTAAAAATAAAATTATGATAATATTGGTCGATAGTTATTCACTAATTGGTCGATAGTTATGCTAAATTATTTTCCTGGTTTTAAAGTTTTTTTTTTCTTTTGGAAAAAGTAGTTTGCAGGTCTTATGAACAGTGCATAGGACCCACTAATTTGTGAAAAACGCCCTCCTAAGAAATGCAAACAAGCTTCCCAAACGGAGGCTAAATCACGTCAAATTTGAAAATTTGAATTTGCAATTCTCGATCGGTCAAACTAGGATTCGAACTCATCTCGATTGCTTGAACTTGTAGTTGAACATACAAAAACTTAGTTTTCTTTGGCAAATCTTGAGCTTTTGTCTTGGACTTTTAATTTACATTAAAACTTCAACAAAACTCAATATTTTGTCTTTTGTTGCCAACACCTAGTCCGTTGGACCTAACAAAAATGGTATCCACTATTCTCTTGTTTGTATTAGCGTCTTGTGACCAATGAGCTTTCACCATAATGATCTAGCCCCTGTATTTGTGTCTTCCTGTACGATTGTTTTTCCTATGCATTGTTCCTTGCCTTGGTTGGGATGTACGCCAGTCGTGCCTTCAGCCTAACTTACATATTTGACAATCTTGCCCTTGAGACTAAGGGGTATTTATATGACAATTGTGTGATAATAATCCATTATTAGTGATCCACATGGAAGCCTAGGATAGGTATGATATTTCCCTAAAGAAAAGACCGTTTTACCCTTACTGCTGAAGTGTCTGACTATATAATATGTAATTTTCAAATATAAATATTTTCAATATCAGATCTATATTCATGTTTGCCAATTAGTTTTTTGAGCTAATTCAATTTACGTTAACTTATGTACAATTTTTTTTATAAAAAAACTTTACATTTTATAGGTACAATTATACTTTTGAATAACTTAAATGAACCAATGAAAATAAGATATACCAAACAAGCACTATAGCATGCATGTTTCATAAGTTCAGTATAAATTTTCCTTCTAATATTTTCTTGTTTTTCATTGACTAGTATTGTTAAGGGCATTTTTGTCCAAAGAAGCTTTCCTTATCAATCTAGACGAACGAACTTCACTTGCAATTCTTCAGGATAAAATTCTCTAGTGACCCGTCTAGTTTTTGGATGACTCATCGGGGACCCTTTTGGGTTAGCTCGATGGGTGACTCACACACCCCATAAGTGAGGGCAGACGAACTCGATGGATGAAGAGGTAAGCCTAACGAGCAAATGCTTCAGAACCCGACGGTTGAACCATGGGTCTCGCAATACTTTTCATATACACCACACACCAACCCCTACAAGGAAATAACTTGCATATCACATCTAAAGATCCCTCCATATGCTTGTATCCTCCCAATATGAGAAGTAAGGCCTTGAGATCTTAGAACATTAACTCCATATCCTCCATCCAAGGAAAAACCCTATGCTCGTGGGATCTTGGTTAGCCCTATACCACTATAAGCACCAAGCCTCCTCCTACCAGAGGTACATGAAAGTTCTCCTAGCTTTAGTATCCTTGAGTTCTTGGAGATTCTTCAGCCATTAAACCATCAAAGGGTTTTTGGCTGGCACCCCATCGATGCTCTTTGTTGGTTCTTTTTTCTCTTGTTCTGCAGGTACCCAATCACTATATGTAAGGACTATCAACTAACTGACGATTTTTGTGCATCATCAGTTGGCGTCGTCTTTGAGAATTCAAGTGATTCACCATATTAGCGCTTCTGAGACAAAAGAGTTGTATGGTCCTGATGCAATCAATGGCTACCATTAACCAAGAGACCGGGAACCCATCCAATAACCTGGAAAGACAAGTGCAAACCCTCGTTGCCGTGGTCGAGCAGCTCACCAAGCACAATCTGGAGTTGGAGCAGCAGTTGACCTAGAGGTACAAACGACGCCATAACGACTAGTGTGACGAACAGGACAATGAAGAGCGAAACGATAGCCACCCCCCGACGGGAGATCAACAGGAGAGGGAAGATCAGTAAAAAAGCAACACCACCAACAGGCAGGAATGACAGGAGGATACTAACCGTCCATCTAAACTGGAAAGTGGCGCGATGTGCATGGCACATGACATGCAAATGATGAAAGAGAAGATGGACATGGTGATGAATGCCATGAGAGGATGAGTGTCTACTAACCTGGACAAACTAGTCCAACGGATTGACTTACCCTTCATAGTGCAGGTCATCTCTTTCTCTCTTTCAGCCAAGTTCTGGATGGTGCAAGTCAAAGCGTATGACAAATCGAAGGATCCATTCGACCATCTAGAAATGTTCAAGATCCTAATGCATCTACAAAGGGTTCCAGATGATATCATGTGCAGAGCGTTCCCTACTGTGCTTAAGGGACCTGCAAGAGTGTGGTTCAGTAAGCTAACCCCCAACACCATTTCTACTTTCAAGAAGTTGAGTGGATGATTTATCACCCACTTCATCAGAGGACAGAGGTACAAGAGGTCTTCGGCAAGCTTGCTGAACATCAAACAACAGGAGTACAAAAGCTTGAGATTTTACGTGACTCAATTCAACAAAGAGGCTCTGCTAATTGACGAGGTCAACGACAAGGTTTTAGTTATGACTTTTACTAATGGACTCCAATTCAGAGAGTTTCTTTCTTCCATTTACAGGAATGACCTGAAGATAATGGATGACATGTTCTACAAGGCCACTAAGTACATAAACGCTGAGGATGCCATAATGGCCCGAGGGGTAGACCGAAGAAAAGGGAAATGCAAGATGACTCCTGTCAGGACAGAGGAAGGAAGTATGCTCCAATGAATGAACAAAGGGATGAGAGAAGATCAAGATCCCCACCCGATAGGATGGCAAATTTCACCCCACTGAATACAAAGCTTAACCAAGTCTTTATGCAAATACAGAATGACCTAGCACTAACGTGGCCAGATAAGCTGAAGGGTGACCCGAACAAAAGACCAAGGAACAAGTACAGCTATTTCCATCAGAACCATGGACACGATACTTTTGAATGCAACAACGAAAAGCAACAAATAAAGGCCCTCATCAAGCAAGGGAAATTATAGCGATTCGTTAGGAGAGAAAGAGATGGAGAAAACCCGCCAAGGGATCTAGAACCCTATCGACTAGCTGAAGAGCAATTGAAAGCCTCCTTCGGAGAGGTACATGTAATTGTAGAAGGAAGCACGATGGCCGACTAGTCCAAAAAAGCAAGAAAGACTTACTTGCGAATGGTGCAGAGTGTGCAGATCACTGGTCGTTTACCTAAACTAACAAAGGTCAACGACCTAACCATCAACTTCACAAAAGACGATGCCCGATGACTCCACCACCCTCATGATGATGCCCTAGTCATCAGCTTGTCAATAGTTGACTTCAATACTCAACGAGTGCTAGTAGACAATGGAAGCACAACTAACATCCTCTATTACCCTGCTTTTCAGCAGATAAGGATTGACAAGGAGCGGCTTCTACCATCGGACATGTCACTCGTAGGATGATAACTCCTTAAAATATATACTTGTTATATATTTATGTGGGCGTTATCTCCTTATTACTATGCTTAATTTGTATAATTAAGTCATGATTTGCATTAGTCCCTATTATTTATCTTTACCTAATTTCTTGAATAAGATGTCATTCATTGTGTGTAATTTTCTGCTTTCAGGAAATCATGTAAAAAAGATGAGTTTATAGGAGTTTGTGAGAGAATGGAGACCAAACTAGAATTAAAATGGAGCTAAAGGACCATGCTTAAATGTCTAAGGAGGTGCAGCTGGAGTGCTTAGGTCATCTACCATGTTTGGAAGCTTCAAATAAGGAAAGAAATCAAAGAGGCAGAGTCTGAATGGGTTGGAACCGTGACTTAAATATCTACAACTTTCCAGTTTTGAGTTTTTCGAAATTCTCAATTTTTGAAGGCCAAAATTAACTCACAATTTTCTGCTATAAACTTGGACGAAAATTAAAATAGTAAAAGTTTTATTTTTTTTTTTTTGGACACTTTGACGTTAGGGTTTTGAAGGGAACCAGGCAAAATGAATTTTGGAGAGAAAAACTTGTATTTTCCTTTCTTTAATGGCAACCTAAACTCTTTGCTAGGGCTAAGGGTTATGTTTCTTCTATACGATATAAATATTCAATGTGATTCTTTCTAAAATTTTATCAACAACATATTTGATTGTTCAATTAGATTTCTTTTGATGTATTAGTTCTTCCATGCTTTCAATAAGTTCAATTATGTTTTTCTTATTATTTGGATGAATTTCTAATAGTTTCAAATAGAAACCAGGTTTTAAAGTGTATGAGTTTTTCTGAAAACTTTTTTGACCGCATTATTAATCTAGGTTATCATGCATTCTTGAATTGTCTTAGTTCAACCGAATCATAAGTATTTAATTGTAAAAGAACAATCAATTATGAAATATATAATTTCTTAGATCACAAAGAATTTCATATCGATATAGGGAAACACCCCGATGCCCTGGTATTTACATTATTGATTTAAATCAGTTTTTATTATTATTCTTGTTAACAATCACCAAGCAAAAGTACTTTTTTTCTTCACCTAAATTGTTGTTTAATTATATTGTCTTTATATTTATCCTGCTCCTTATGGTTCAACCTTGGTACTCCGAGAATTATATTGCTACGATCTCCTACACTTGGGAATGAGCAAGCATAGGATTCAGTGGTACTAAAGTCTTCCTCATTGGAACCATCACTTTACTGTTGACCATTGGCACTTATCCTTAGTAGCTCACCAAGGAAATCACCTTCTTGGCTGTCGACTGCTCTTTTGCCTATAATTCCATTGTCGGGTGACCTACACTCAATGCATGGAGAGCAACCACCTGCACCTACCACTTGCTAGCAAAGTTCCCGACGGAGTACAGAATAGAGGAAGCACAAAGAAACTAGATGGCTGCTCACGAATGCTACATAGCTATGTTGGAAATGGATGATCATTTGTAGACGTTAAACATCGAAGAACGACGAGTCACAGTAAATCCGACAAAGGCCCTGGAAGAGATCTCCCTAGACGACAACTGCCCAGGACAGATCACTCGTATCGGTATGCAAGCCAACCTTTGGTTTGCAAGGAGCTTACCATCTTCTTAAGGAGAAACCTAAACGTCTTCGCTTGGAGCCATGAGGACATGCCAGGGATTGATTCTAGTACCATGGTTCATAAGCTCAATGTCTCTCCATCCTTCCCTCCCGTGTGGCAGAAGAAGAGGGTCTTCACCTGAGAAAAAGATAAAGCCATAGTTGAAGAAGTTCACAAGCTACTAGAAGCAAACTTCATATGAGAAGTATACTACCCGGAGTTGTTGGCTAATGTGGTGATGGTCAAAAAAGTGAATGGCAAGTGGAGAATATGTGAGGACTTCATTGACCAAAACAAAGCCTACCCAAAGGACAGCTATCCACTCCTGCAGATCGACCTCCTTGTAGACTCGACTGCTAAGCACCAATTGTCGACCTTCATGGACGCTTTCTCCAGCTATAATCAGATTATGTTTGTCATAAGTTAAGACCTATTTTGCTATAAGGTCATGTTGTTTGGACTGAAGAATGTGGGGGCGACGTATCAAAAACTCCTGAATAAGATGTTTGCCTAGCAAATTGGATGAAATGTTGAAGTATATGTGGATGACATGCTAGTGAAAAGCAAGAAGGACGATCACCACTTGGACGACCTTCAAAAAAACGTTTGAAACCCCTCGTCTTTACAACATGAAGCTTAATCCAAACAAATGTGTGTACAGAGTATCATCAAGAAAGGTTCTTGACTTCGTGGTGTCCTAACGGGGCATCAAGGCCAACTCTAACAAAATTCAAGCTATACTAGAGATGGCACCTCCAAAGAACATCAAGGAGGTACAAAGTTTGAACGGGAGGGTTGCGGCCTTTAATAGGTTCGTTTCTAGAGCAACGGATAAATGTTTACTGTTCTTTAAAACACTAAAGACAGCTTTTAAATGCACCGACAAATGCCAGAAAGCCTTCGAGGAGCTAAAAGCATTCCTTGCGTATCCACCGCTACTCAGTCCCTCTAAGCTCGGTGAAGAACTCTCCCTCTACTTGGCAATATCCCCAATGACCATTAGCTCAACTCTTATTTGAGAAGAGGACCACATGCAGTTACCCATTTACTACACCAACCGAGCATTTAGAGGAACGGAGGAGAGGTACCTTCCCATGGAAAAGTTGGCTTTTGCTTTAATTACAGCTGCCCGCAAGCTCAGTTCGTATTTCCAAGCACATATCATAGTGGTCCAGAAGGAGAAACCTTTGTAGAAGACAATGAACAATCCGGATGCAGCCGGACGGATGGTTTTATGGGTAATCAAATTCAGTGAGTTCGACGTACAATACCGTCCAAGGACGAAAATCAAGGCCCAGGCCTTGGCGGACTTTGTCATCGAATTTACAACAAAAGAGGACGAAGGAAGGGGGCAGTTCCATGGATTGTCTGGACGAACGACTCATCCAACTGATGCACTAGAGGGATTGGAGTTGCTTTACAATCTCCAGAATGGGATTTTATAAAATGTGCAGTCTGCCTCCAATTCCCAACGACCAATAATGAAGCTAAGTTTAAGGCTGTACTAACAGGCCTCAACTTGGCCAAAGCAGTAGGGGCGTCATCAATAGTCATATACAGTGACTCCCAGGTCATCGTGGGGCATGTTAATGATGACTATGAGGCCAAAGGAGAACAAATGAAGAAATACTTAAGCAAGGTCAAGTCAAGGGTATACCAAAATTTTTCGGTAAAATTCGTGCAGATTCCAAGGGAAGAAAATGAGCAAGCTGACCATTTGGCTAAGGCGGTATCTGTGGAGCACATGGCCATCAACAATCAGGTATTATCCTTTGTCCAACATTCACTTGCCATTGATAAAATGGATATACAGGAAGACGACTGGACGGTTCTAATCATCTCCTACCTCAAGAACGGGACGCTTCCAAAAGACCACAATGCTTCCAGAAAGCTGAAGGTGCGGGCATCGCATTTCTTATTAATGGGAGATGTCCTTTACAAAAGAGGCTTCTTCTGTTTGTATCGAAGGTGCCTAGTCCCCAACGAAGCATACTATGTCATGAGGGAGGTCCATGAGGGAGTGTGTGGAAACCACTCACAAGCTCGTACACGTGGGATACTATTGGCCCACTATGCAGAAAGACACCCAATCCTATGTAAATGCGTGCGATAAGCGCTAGCGCTTCAGCAACATTATATGACAACCGTCGAAAAAACTCACTTCAATGAATGCCCCATGGCCCTTCACCTAGTGGGGACTTGACATTATGGGACCCTTCCATATGGCGATATGGCGGCTCAAGTTCCTCATCTTAGGAATCGACTACTTTACTAATTGAGTCGAAGCAGAACCCTTGGCCACAATCACTGAAAAGAATGTCTAAAGCTTCATGTGGAAGAACATCATTTGTCGCTTTGGAATTCCTAGAGTCTTTGTCTCTAACAATGGAAAGCAATTCGACAACGACGCATTCAGAGACTTTGGCCAGCAACTAGGGAAAAAAAATCACTACTCTTCACCCGCCCACCCACAAGCCAATGGAAAAATTAAGGTTACAAACCTAACCTTACTCAAAATAATCAAGACTCAGCTTGATAGGGTAAAGGTGATATGGCCAGATGAGCTACCAAGCATTCTATGGGCAAACAAGATGACGACTCGAACACCTACAGGTGAGACACCCTTCTGCCTTGCATTCAGAAGTGAAGTAGTCATTCCAGTAGAAGTTGGGTTAACAAGCTATAGGGTAGCCCATCATGATGAAGGGAAGAATAAAGAAGGAATACACCTATAGTTAGACCTTCAGAAGGAAGTTAGGGCAACGGCTAAAGAACGAATGGCACGCTACCAAGACCTCATGGTCAATTATTACAACACCAAAGTCAAACCTTGGTGCTTCGAGGTTGGAGACCTCATCCCAAGGAAGGTAACAATGGCCACCAAAGATCCTGTATAGGGTAAGCTAGGCCCCAATTGGGAAGGACCCTACAAGATCATTGATTGCTATAGAAAAGGCACCTACCACTTGAAAAAACTCGACAGACAAAGGCTACACCACCCCTAGAATGCCGAGCACCTAAGGAAATACTACCAGTAGTGCAATAATAACAAACTATATTACTGCTTTTCTTTTTAACTCTGTTAAGTAGACCACTGAGTTTTTGTTTTTTAAGTTCTTTCTAAGACTCCAAAAGGCCTGTCAAGCAAGATTATCTGCATTTTTGTATTCAAGTTATTTTTAATAAAGGAACTATTCTTGAAAAATTACGTGTCTATGGACAATGAGAAGTTAACAAAAATCATAAGTCCACCTAATGGGTGGACTGACGACTAAGGACACCAATGGGTGCCTAATCATTTAGAAAAGCATAAGTCCTACCTACAGGGTGGACCAACGGCTAAGGACACCAATGGGTGAATAGTGATTCAAAAAAAAATCGTTAGTCCTACCTACGGGGTGAACCGATGACTAAAGACACCGACGAGTACCAAGTCATTCAAAAAATTTTAAGTCCTACCTACGAGGGGGACAAACAACTAAGGACACCAATAGGTGCCTAGTCATTTGAAAAAAAAAAATTCAAAAATCAAAAAGCCTCTAAGTCCTGCCTATGGGGGGGACAGACAACTAAGGACACCGACAGCTGTCAAGTCCTTAAGAAATCCTAAGTCTTTCCCACATTGTATTTTCATTTATGCCAAAACAAGGCACCCTGATTGTTCACGAATTAAAATAAAAACATGAACATAAATTACAAAAAATATCAAGTAATAAGGGCATTAGCTGCAGGTGGACCGTCAGGTGAGGCTTGACCGTCGGTTGTAGGAACAACAATCACTCCCTCAACTGCATCGTCGGTATCATCCTCAACATCAACAACTCCATCACCTCCATGAAGGGTCATTGGAATGGACACGTCAATCTGAGCAGAGGAGAAGTCCAGATCAGGGTAAAAGAGGACGATTTGCTAGCAAAAGTCCTCAAAACCCTCGCCATACTGAGCCCCTAGTAGGTCGAAGAAAGGTTGGGAATCCTTAAACTCCTCCACGACGTCGGCCCTTACCTTGTCAACTTGTTCACAAAGAGCGGCCACCTCGGTCGTCAGTTTGGTATTGGATTTGGTCAACTCCTCGACCTGACAGGCAGCACCCTGAAGTTGGCTCACCTTGGCCTTCTGGGCATTTACTTCCCCTATTGAGGGAACAGATGACCTCCTTGTACACCTTCAACTAGTCCATCCTCTCAGCCAAACGGGTCCTCAGACATTTGACAACCACCTTTTGGGCAACGTACCTGATTTGCCAGGCCCACATCCTCACTAAAGCCTAAAAAAGTGAAGGACAATTAATCACACTTAGTATAGACAAGAGAGAAAGTAAATGTGTAAAATGAGAGGCTTACCCTCGTCAGGTCAAAAAGGCCAAGGCACCCTAAAGGCTTCGTCTCATGCTTAGAGCATTTGTTGAGATTTGCATCTCTAACTAGGGATCGGACCATCAAGACGTCATGATGCTTATTCTTCACAAGCAAGGGGATGGGTGAAGGAGCAACGGTTTCGATGTCAATGGTGGAATGAGCAACGGGGCCTTGGGAAGTCATCAGGCCTTTACCCACTCCATGATGAGGAGGGTCGAAGATTTTCTGCGAAGAACCAACACCTATTGAAGGGTCTGTCGTCCTCTTCCGAGGGTACTCTCCGTCACCCGAGCTTTTCCTCTTCTACCCCACCTTGGTCGATGGGGCAAATGGGCTACTAGACTTAAGTTGAAGGGCTGCCGCCTTCTTTACCTCCAAGGCCTTTTTCTTCCCTAGGTCCATCTCTGAAATAGCAAAACCAACCAACAAGTTCTGACGAATCAATAGGTAAGGGGCGAACCAAGATAGGTAAAGGATGGGCAAAAGAAAACTTACGCAAACGGGTTTAAGTGTCTAACCTCCTTGCTTCGTCCGTCGAGACTGGTCCACCACAAAACGCGTGCAAGCTGTCAAGCGTGACCAACTTCTTCCAACTCCTTTCCCTGACGGGGATAGCAAGGATGCGTTGTAAGAAATCCTATTTCTCCTCGCTAATCGTTTGGAGCACCTGGGCTGAAAAAGAAAGCACGAAGGGTTAATAAAATGAAGTGAGTTCAAACGAATGAGCTAAGACCAACGACTCACCAAACTCATCTAAAATACCCCACATATTGTCATATTCTTCCCCTATGTTATCCCACTCGTCAGGCCTACACACCCAATTCGAGCCTTGAACAAAGAAATACCTACTCTTCTAATCACAATTGGAATTGAGAATGTTGGTCACTAGTTTTAGCTTTGGCTTACGAATAACGAAATTGTAAAAATCCTTCGAGGCTGAGATCTGCTAAGGTTTATAATAGTAGAAGAATTCGTTGAGGGTAACGCGATGGTAACTTACACTCATTTGCCCCCACAACACCTCAGCCTCGAGAAAAATCCTCCAAGCATTAGGGTAGATTTGGCTTATAGACACACCTAACTGGTCAGCCAACCGACGATGTAACTTTGTGAGAGACAACCTCAACCCTGCAAGGAAGGCGGCTTCATAAAAGCTGATGTCTGCAGTCCGTCCAGAATAACACTTTTCCCTCTTCCCTGCCATCCTCAGAGGTATATTGTCTGGAATATGAAAACAGGGACATAGCCTACTAAACACTTCGTTTATCATTATAGAGAGGAAGTCATTCACTGACCAAATACTAAAAAGGATAATTGGCTTATAGTCGTCACCCGACGAACTACTGGCCTCAACCTTCTTTTCTCTTCTTCTCTCTTCATCTTCATCTTCTTCTTCTTCTTCTTCATCCGCCTTCGAGAAATGGGCCAACAGCTCCTTCTCCTGGGAACCCGTAGGGTATTCCATCATAGGGTCATAATCCGATGGGCGAACCTCATTGTCGCCTACATTTGGACGAACTAACACTGCATGAGCACTCATCGCTTCCTTATCACTTGACATTCTCTCACCTATAAGCGACGAATGGAAACTAAGCATCTACTCACACAAAAACTAGACACTAGACCAACGGTCGGATGAGTAAAAAAAAAAAAGAGTGGAGAAAATAGGAAGCATAGGAGTTTGAAGGAAACTTACTTAAAAGCCAACGATGCACTGGTTGTTTCGACGAAGGACGATGTGTAGCGACGAATCCCAGTTGTGGACAATCGAATATGAGCTCTGGTGAGTGAGAAAGGGTAAAACAGACAAACAAAAAGGATAGGAAGGGCATTTAGCTATTTATAGGACGAAAAGACACAAGAAACGAAGCGACGCAACATTTCCTATCCACCATTCAGAAGCCGCCACGTGTCATCAACCATCATCAAAAGACAATTTTACCCTTCTAAATAGCATGAATACCAAGGGAAAGCAATAAATGACGTCTCGATAAACTCCATCACTCGTCGACCATCCCGACAAATAATGGAGTGTGGGGCAGCTGATAAGGGCATTTTTGTTCAGAGAAGCTTTCCTCATCCGTCTGGACGAACGAACTTCACTCGCAGTTCTTCAGGATAAAATCCTCTAGTGAGCCGTCTACTTTTTGGAAGACCCATCGGGGACCCCTTTAGGTTAGCCCGACGGGTGACTCGCGCACCTTGTGAGTGAGTATAGATGAACCCGATCGATGAAGAGGTAAGCCCGACAGGCAGATGCTCCTGAACCCGACAGTTGAGCCATGGGTCCCACAATACTTTTTGTACACACCATCAACCCCTACAAGGAAATAACTTGCACACCACGTCCAAAGATCCCTCCACAGGCTCCTATCCCCCCACTATGGGAAGTAAGGCCCTGAGATCTCAGAACATTAACTTCATATCTTCCATACAAGGAAAAACCCTATGCTCGTGAGATCTCGGTCAATCTTACACCACTATATAAGCACCGGGCCCCCTCTTACCACATGTATGTTAAAATTCTCCTAGCTCTGGTATCCTTGAGTTCTTGGAGATTCTTCAGCCAAACTTAACTATCGGAGGATTCTTGGCCAGCACCCCCATCAGTGCTCTCTATTGGTTCTTTGTTCTCTATTTTGCAAGTACCCAATCGGTGTATGTGAGGACTATCAAGTCACTAACGATTTTTGTACATCATCAAGTATGTTATATTTTTTGTTAAAAAATTATGTATTTTGTTCCTTTTATAAGTGATTGAAATTTATATCACGTTTTACGTATAGCATAGTATAAGGGTTTTCTTTTTCTCTTATTTTTTAGAATTATTGGTGTGGTGTGGTGGATTGCAATTAGAAACGAAACCACTTCAAGAAAAGGTGGCGAGAACCCTAGAAAAGGTGTGAGTGTCATACCCTTCATCCCTGCTATGGGTATGTCTGTTATTGTCTTTGATTGTAGGGACCTACTATGGAGGCAATGGGAGATCCGACTGCAGCATATATACCATGAAGCTAATGGATTTGCAGAATAATCTTGGTCTATAATATGTTAAACACTTTTTAAGCTCTCCTTACATATCAAAAAAAGAATGTCATAGCCGAAATGGGTGCACCAACACCACTCCAAAGTTTAAGTCAGTTAGAATTTTTTTTTTTTTTTCTTCCAGAAGAAAGAAATTTTGAGACACCACTCCAAAGTTTGTGAATTGTCATGCAATGTGTACCACACGACTATATGAATATTGATGTGTCAAGTGAACAATTGATGGTGTCACATATTACACATGAAACCATCCGATTTGTAAAAAAAAAAAAAAATTTTAACCCTAACGTCATTACTAATCAATCTTTCGTCACACAAAGTTTGGGTATAGTCAATAAAATAAAGTCCTCGTTTCTCTCTTACGTTTGAACTTTTAATATTTTTAAGATGCATTCTTTTTCGGGGCAGTGGTATCTTATACATCGATTTATCTACATTCATCTTATATGTCAACTTCATGCAACATTGTATAAGATAATTTCACGAACAAAATTGGCCTATATCCTTTTCACACAAACTAAGCAGCATTTTGTCTCATTTTCCAAACTAATTAGGGAAATGCCCCTCTTTTGAAAATCGATTTTCTAAAAATCGAGTTAGGCCCTATAGCGGCATTTTATAACTCGATCTTTACAAAGTCGAGTTATAGGCAAAAAAAATGAAAAAAATTATATATAACTCGATTTCATGAAGGTCGAGTTATAAAACGCCGCTATAGGTCTCGAAAACGTCACTATAGACTCCTTAAAACGCCACTATAGGGCTCCAAAAATTTTTTTTTTAAACTCGATTTTGAGAAAATCGAGTTTCAAAAAAGGGGCATTTTCCTAATTAGTTTGGAAAAGAGGGCAAAATGCTGCTTAGTTTGTGTGAAAAGGGCATTTGCCCATTTTGTCCATAATTTCACATATTAGATTAGTGGCCTTTTAATTAGTTTAAGTAGGCAACAAAAGTCAAATGATCTATGCTTCTCTAACGTTGATGTTAATTCCTTCTCACTTGTTTATAGAGGGACCAATTTAATTATACAAGGTTAGAATTTTTCTTTTGTCAAATTTTCTAATTAAAGCCGTGATAACAACATTGATGTGCGAGCATTTCCAATCAAAATTTAAATTTCTGGATGGTGAGAGACTGTTCAATCTCAATTGAGGAACCGTGGACCAATCATAAAGTACCTTTTGGAAATTGGAACTGCCTTTGAAATGATTGTCCAAGCCATGATGAGATAGACCCGGTTCTAAAATCAGTACGTAATCCAAAACTAGACCCACTGCTAATTATTTCTCCATTGAGTCATCCAAATATTTAATCTTGTCCACTCAAATTGGATCAAATCACCATCAAGATCTGCTCATTTGCATAGATCATAGGTAGGTTCTAGTGTGACGCATCCTCCTTTTCTCCAATCAAAATAATTCTAAAGAAAACGTGGGATTCTTTTCTTTATTTTTCACTGTGTTTGGTTCATTCCAGGCAAAGAAAGTTGGTCGCATACATGTTTTGGTTATGTGATTTTATGTAGTTGGTTGCATGTTTTGAACATGTGATTGCATGGTTTCATTTTATATTATATATATATGGATCCTTATTAGCCGCCTTTTTCGTTGAGTCAGTAGGTTTGAATGTCAATACATGTTTATATTTTTTTGTTTTCCTAAGCAATTGGAAGGATGTTGGAACAAGAGGAAGAGATACGTGCAAAGCCCACGTCCATTCCAAAACGAGTATTTTGTCTATTAAAACAACGTAGGCAGGTTGTTGATTAATTTAAGAGCTTGTCAAGTAAATTGTCTATGTTGGATTGTAATTATTGGTGGAGAAATTCTATAGTAAGGCAAATTCTTGGTGTGCCAAGCAGTTGACCTTTGCTAGGAGACTCCAATTGATTAAAACCATGCTATATAGTGTCCAAGTTTATTGGACCAATAACCTATTTTTCCTACCTAATTAAATTAGTGGTTAAGCTGCTTGTTAAACAAAAGCTTAATGCCTATCTGTGGAATGTCAATGCTCCTGAATGCAATGGCTAAAATAGCTTGGGATGACACTTTTCCTAAGTATGAAAGAGGTTTGGGTCTGAATAAAATCCATGATTGGAATAAAACTGATATTCTGAGATTGATTTGGAATCCCTTAGCAAATGCTGAATCTGTTTGAGTTGATTGGGTCAAAGTGTATTTGCTGAAGGCAGGGTAGATCCCAGTGGGAGGTTTCGGTTTCTACTTTCCAGCCAGATAGAAGGGAAGCTATGTTCTTGCTGAAGCATATTATAGGGAATGGTGAGAGCATTTTTGTTTGGGATGAAGATGGGCTTTGATGGGGGTCATCTGGAAGGTGCCGTCAACCTCATGAGGTTGATGGCGCAGTAATGGACGACGATGCCTTCGCTCCGGTCACCCAAGGCCTACACCCCAGCGCGTCCCAACGAAGTGGTCTACGCATACCGACGGGATGGATAAGTGACGGGGGAAAGCTGACGGCACCAACACGAGTCTTGTCATGCACGCTCCCATGAGAGGGAGAATCTTGTTGGGTACGCTACTACTTGAACGGGTATCTTGCGCAGCACGATTGCTCCCAAAGGGATGTCTTGCCCAACACACTTAATCGCCCAAGAAGTATCTTGCGCTCCACGCTACCTAGGGGCAATTCCGGTAAGGTGGTATCTTCCCCAGCACGCCTTAGCCGAAGTCCCCTACTGCTATAAATACCTCCGAGTCCTCCAAAATTGAGGTACGCGTAATTCTATCCGACTCTGGCACTCTAGAGTTGCGAGCAATACTAACTTAACCATCGGAGGGTCGTTGGCCGGTACCACGTCGGTACCCCCCCCTTTAAGGTTCTTTCTACTTGTGCAGGTTTACTCGGAACGCGCGAAGACCTTGCAGCTTACTGAGTTGATTCTTGGCATCATCAGTTGGCGCTGTCTGTGGGAAAAACGTACGTAGACTGTGCTCCGTGCCTTCGCTCCGGTCACCCAAGGCCTACACCCCAGCGCGTCCCAACGAAGTGGTCTACGCATACCGACGGGATGGATAAGTGACGGGGGAAAGCTGACGGCACCAACACGAGTCTTGTCATGCACGCTCCCATGAGAGGGAGAATCTTGTTGGGTACGCTACTACTTGAACGGGTATCTTGCGCAACACGATTGCTCCCAAAGGGATGTCTTGCCCAACACACTTAATCGCCCAAGAAGTATCTTGCGCTCCACGCTACCTAGGGGCAATTCCGGTAAGGTGGTATCTTCCCCAGCACGCCTTAGCCGAAGTCCCCTACTGCTATAAATACCTCCGAGTCCTCCAAAATTGAGGTACGCGTAATTCTATCCAACTCTAGCACTCTAGAGTTGCGAGCAATACTAACTTAACCATCGGAGGGTCGTTGGCCGGTACCACGTCGGTACCCCCCCCTTTAAGGTTCTTTCTACTTGTGCAGGTTTACTCGGAACGCGCGAAGGCCTTGCAGCTTACTGAGTTGATTCTTGGCATCATCAGTTGGCGCTGTCTGTGGGAAAAACGTACGTAGACTGTGCTCCGTGCTTTCCTTTCCGAACAAAGAGTTGCATGGTACTCACGCGTTCAAAGGGCTACCACCATGAACGATCAAGGCAACGAACAACGCACCACGGCCCTCGAGAGACAGGTCCAGACTCTGGCAGCCGCGGTGGAACGCCTCACAAAACGTAACAACGATTTGGAAGAACAGCTGCTGCAGAGGAACGCGACGGTTGACAACCAGGGGGAAAATCAGGAGGAAAACAGCGCCGAGGAGAGGGATCATGGAGGCCCAGAGGGAAGCAACGCCTTGAGCCGACCTGAAGGGCAAGGGACGAGCCGTCTGTCGGTTGCTGACAACGCTCCGCCCAGCATTGCCGAGGAGATGCGGTTAATGAGGGAGTGTATGGACTTTATGATGAACGCCCTCAAGGGACGAGTATCCAGCGACCTCGACGACCTTGTCCACCGTACAGACTCTCCCTTCACCGCACCCGTCATCTTGTTCCCCACATCGCCAAAGTTCCGCATGCCCTAGATAGAAAGCTACGATGGTTCCAAGGATCCACTAAACCACTTGGAATCCTTCAAGACATTGATGCACTTGCATGGTGTATCGGACGAAATTATGTACCGAGCCTTCCCGGCGACGCTAAAAGGCTCCGCAAGGACCTAGTTCGGCAGGCTGATGCCCGGCTCTATCGGTACCTTCAGAGAGCTGAGTGCTCAGTTTGCCACGCATTTCATCGGGGGACACAGGTACAAAAAATCCACCGCGTGCTTGATGAATATTAGGCAGCGGGACGATGAGACGCTCAGATCCTACATAGCCCACTTCAACAAAGAGGCACTTTTGATCGATGAAGCAGACGATAAGATACAGGTCGCCGCATTCACCAACGGGCTAAGGAAGGGTAAATTCTTGTTCTCCCTATACAAAAATAACCCGAAGACTATGTCGAATGTATTTTACGGGGCAACAAAGTACATTAATGCGGAAGATGCATTACTGGCCCAAGAAGAGAAGCCTCCCAAGAAAAGAGAGAGACAAGAGGACGCACGACAAGACAAGGGGCAAAAGGTGCCCCGAATGGGAGAAGGCCGAGACAATAGACGCCCGAAACCCCTTGCCGGGAAGTTTACGAGCTTCACCCCGTTGACAGCTTCGATCGATCAAGTCCTAATGCAGATCAAGGACGACGGGTCCTTGACGTTTCCGGGAAAGCTGAAGGGGAACCCAGACAGACGTCCCAAAGACAAATATTGCCGCTTCCATCGAGACCACGGCCACGACACTGCCGACTGTTACGATTTGAAGCAGCAGATTGAAACCCTGATTAGGCAAGGGAAGTTACAAAGGTTTGTCAGCCTGGAAAGAACAGAAGCACCTCGACAGGAGCAAGTTCCTCGCCGGGACAACGAGCGTCCCAGACCCCCTATAGGGGACATAAGGATAATCGTTTGGAGTGCGGCAACCGTCGGCTCAACAAAGAAGGCCCTAAAAACCTACCTCAGAACGGTTTAGAATGTCCAGAATGTGAGCACTGCCCAGAAGAGACCGCGAGTCAACAGCCCCACTATGGAGTTCACAGAAGAAGATGCCCAACATCTTCATCATCCGCATGACGACGCCCTTGTCGTCAACATCCGGATAGGAGACTATAACACATACCGGGTCTTAATCGACAACGAAAGCTCTGTAGATATCCTCTACTACCCGGCGTTCCAACAAATGCGGATTGATAAAGAGCGCTTAGTCCCCACCAAAGCCCCGCTCACCGGATTCGGGGGAACAGGAGTATACCCCCTCGGCTCGGTTACCTTACCCATCACTGTTGGAGAATACCCTCGACAGGTCACCAGGAACGTCACCTTCCTCATCGTCGACTGCTCTTTCGCCTACAACGCCATCATAGGGCGGCCTACCCTTAACGCCTGGAAGGCTGCAACCTCGACCTATGCGTTGAAGGTTAAATTCCCCACCGAGTATGGAGTGGGGGAACTATAGGGTGACAAGGTAGTCGCGCGAGAATGCTACGTCACGATGGTAGAGATGGACAGTCAATTACAAGCAATGAATATAGAACAACGAGTGGGGGCAGAACCTGTAGAAGAGCTCGAAGAAATAATCCTCGACGAGTCCAGGCCTGACAGGTCCACCAGGATCGGCGTTCTCGCCAGCACTGCGGCTCGCCAAGCGCTCGTGGCTTTCCTCAGGAAGAACCAAGATGTGTTTGCCTGGAGTCACAAAGACATGCCAGGGATCGACCCTTCAGTCATGGTACATAAGCTGAATGCGTCACCAACCTTCCGGCCAGTCCTACAGAAGAAGCGGGTATTTGCCCCGGAGCGAGATCAAGCGGTAGCAGAAGAAGTCGGCAAACTATGAGAGGCAGGTTTCATCCAAGAAGTATACTATCCCGACTGGCTGGCCAACGTCGTGATGGTCAAAAAAGCTAGCGGGAAGTGGAGCATGTGTGTTGACTTCACAGACCTAAACAAGGCATGCCCCAAGGATAGCTACCCCCTCCCACGAGTTGATGCGCTAGTAGATTCTACGGCTAGGCACCAGCTGCTGAGCTTCATGGATGCCTTTTTAGGGTACAATCAGATCCGGATGGATGTGGCAGATCAGGAGAAGACCTCATTTGTTACCAACCAGGGTCTTTTTTGTTATAAGGTGATGCCGTTCAGACTGAAGAATGCGGGCGCCACTTATCAGAGACTCATGAACAAGATGTTTGCTGACCAGATAGGAAGGAATGTTCAGGTATATGTCGATGACGTGTTAGTAAAAAGCATAAGGAAGGAAGACCACCTGAAGAACCTTGAAGAAACATTCGACACCCTCCGTTCCTACAACATGAAGCTCAACCCGGCAAAGTTCGCGTTTAGAGTGGCGGCGGGAAAATTTCTAGGCTTTATGGTGTCTCAAAGGGGCATCGAGGCCAACCCAGATAAGATCCGAGCCATAATGGAGATGGCCCCCCCGAAAAACACGAAGGAGGTACACAGTTTGAATGGAAAAGTGGCCGCCCTGAACCGGTTCGTATCAAGGGCAACGGACAAGTGCCTGCCCTTCTTCCATACGCTGAAGAAAGCCTTCGAGTGGACGGACGAATGCTAAAAAGCGTTTGAAGAACTAAAGGCGTATCTCTCTTCGCCATCGTTGCTCAGTCCCGCACAGCCGGGGGAGGCGTTTTTCCTATACCTGGCTGTCTCCCCGGCAGCAGTCAGCGCGGCCTTGACCAGAGAGGAAGACAAGGTCCAGAAGCCTGTGTATTACGCCAGCCGGGCGTTCCGTGGAGCAGAAGGAAGATACCCGCCTATGGAGAAACTTGCCTTCACCTTGATCACTGTGGCCCGCAAGCTTAAGCCGTACTTCCAAGCTCATACGATAATTGTCCTCATCGACAAACCCTTGCGATGGGCAATGCACAACCCCGAAGCGGCTGGTTGCCTGGCCTTATGGGCAATCGAATTGACTAAGTTCGACATCAGGTACAGCCCGCGCACCACCATCAAGGGACAAGCTATCGCTGATTTTATCGCCGAGTTCACCAGCGAAGAAGACCAGGGGGCAGACGAGCATCCTTCATGGACCTTACATTCAGACGAATCGTCAACCAGGCAGGCCGGGGGGGTAGGTGTCGTACTTCGCTCCCCCGAGGGAGCTCAGATCGAATGCATGATTCGCCTGGATTTCCCCACCACCAATAATGAGGCGGAGTACGAAGCGTTGATAGCTGGGATCGACCTCGCCAAAGCAGCGAGGGCCACAAAAGTAATAGCCTACTGTGACTCCCAAGTCGTCGTCAACCAAGTGAGTGGAGACTACGAGTGTAGAGGCGACAAAATGAGGAGATATCTCGATCAAGCGAAGAGAAGAATGGATGAGCTGAAGGCAGAAGTAATCCAAATACCTAGAGAAGAAAATGAGCAAGCCGACCGCCTTGCCAAAGCCGCTTCTTCAGAACACATGACCACCCTTGACAATGTACTCTCCTTTGTGCAAGTGTCGCCGCTAATAGACTTTGTTAGTGTGCAGGAAATAGTCTCCGAGGATAATTGGACGACGCCACTAGTCTCCTACTTAAAAGATGGCATCCTGCTGGACGAGAAAGAAACCGCCAGAAGGCTGAAGGTCCGAGCCGCAAGGTTTGTATTAATGAAGGACGTCCTATACAAGAGAGGTTTCTCACGACTGTACCTAAGGTGCTTGGGCCCCGAGGAAGCGGACTATGTCATGAGGGAAGTCTACGAGGGAGTCTACGAGAACCACTCGGGATCGCGGTCGCTGACGCACAAGCTGATTCGAGCGGGGTACTACTGGCCCACTATGCAGAAAGACGCCCAAGCCTACGTCAAAGCCTGCGACAAATGCCAAAGGTTCAGCAATGTCGTCAGACAACAGCCCGAAGAGCTGACACCCATGACAGCCCCATGGCCGTTTGCTCAATGGGGGCTAGACATTATGGGGCCATTCCCAACGACAATGCGGCAGCTGAAATTCCTGGTAGTAGGCATAGACTACTTCACTAAGTGGGTAGAAGCTGAACCTCTGGCCACCATCACAGAGAAGAACGTGCGAAGCTTTGTCTGGAAATCTATCATATGCAGGTTTGGGATCCCTAGGGTCCTAGTCTCGGACAATGGCAAACAATTTGACAACGGACCCTTCCGAGAGTTCTGCTCACAGCTAGGGATAAAGAATCACTATTCCTCCCCCGCCCACCCCCAAGCCAACGGCCAGGTAGAAGTAACGAACCGATCCTTGCTCAAGGTAATCAAGACTCGGCTCGAGGGGGCAAAGGGGATATGGCCTAAGGAACTACCCAGCGTACTATGGGCGTACAGGACAACGGTAAGGACCCCCACAGGAGAAACGCCATTCCGGCTAACCTACGGAAGCGAAGCAGTCATCCCGGCTGAAGTGGGGCTCACAACCTACAAGGTAAACGCCCATGAGGAAGCCAGGAATGATGAGGCATCGCGCCTACAGCTGGACCTAATTGATGAAATCAGAGCAGTAGCAGAACAAAGGCTCGCGCGGTACCAAGATTGTATGGCTAAGCACTACAATTCTCGAGTCAAGCACAGGGACTTCCGGGTCGGAGACCTTATTCTAAGAAGAGTCATGGGGGCCACCAGAGACCCTGCCTAAGGAAAGCTCGGCCCCAACTGAGAAGGACCCTACCGAGTCACGTCATGGCGACGAAGAGGCACCTACTACTTGGAAATGCTGGAAGGACAGACACTACCCCATCCATGGAACGCCGAGCACCTGCGAAAGTACTATCAATAGGAAAAGAATGGAAGCCCCCTACTTGTAGTTCCCTTAAATGTATTTTGGGAACCCAAAGAGCATGTTTTCCCCTTAAAATTTATACAAGATTCAGAAGTTTATTGAGTCTCTCCTACACTTTGCTAAATGTTGGACTTTAAGACGTGAGGTACCAAAGTCGACGGCTTAGAAGCCAACATCCTAAAATCTACAAGGCATAAAAGCGTCAAGCATAAAAGCTGACGGCTTAGAAGCCAACATCCTAAAATCTACAAGGCGTAAAAGCGTCAAGCATAAAAGCTGACGGCTTAGAAGCCAACATCCTAAAATCTACAAGGCGTAAAAGCGTCAAGCATAAAAGCTGACGGCTTAGAAGCCAACATCTTAAAATCTACAAGGCGTAAAAGCGTCAAGCATAAAAGCTGACGGCTTAGAAGCCAACATCTTAAAATCTACAAGGCGTAAAAGCGTCAAACATAAAATCTGACAGCTTAGAAGCCAACACCCTAAAATCTACAAGGCGTAAAAGCCCGTCAAGCGTAAAAGCCAACGGCATAGAGGCTGATGGCCCTATCCTAAAAGCCGACGGCTCAAAAGCTGACGGTTTCGCCCTAAAGGGATCGTGTAGAAACCAAACGGCCTCAAAGCGACGACACTATCCTAAAGGTTAAAAAGCCAATAATCCTACAAGGATAAGCGCAAAAGCCGGTCAAGCCTATAAGCTAATGGACCATAAGGTGACGGCTCGAAAAGCCAATAGTTCTACCCTAACTCGATAAAAAGGCACGAGCCCGTTAAACACAAAAACTGACGGCCGCACCTTGAAGTACCCTTAAAACTCGCCAAGGCATGGTCTGAGGTTGACAACCCCATTGGAAGGTCATGACTTAGTACAAAAAGCATCAAAAGTTCAAAATTGGACCGCCATGAAGCAATAAAAAGAAAACCATACACAAGGCTCAGAATAAAAATAACACATTACAAGCGATAAAGATAAATTGTCATATCACGAGAATATTGTTCTTACAAAAGCCCTCAAAATGACGGGGCACCATTTACAAAAATAAAAGAAAAAAGAAAGGAAAATTTTACAAAGATCAAACGGCAGGAGCATCTGGCACGACCTCGTCGCCTTTGAGGGGGTCTTGAACTGTAGGGAAGCCTTCGAAGCCGGAAGGATCGGACGACGGGACCTTTTGAGCGCCGGACGGATCAAGAGCAGGCTGGGCTAGGACGATACCGTCATCCTTCAGATGCATCCCAGACTCGCTGAGACTGTCATCGTCCACCATGACGGTGTCGCCCACAGGTGTTGACGGCACCGGATTATCCATGGACACCTTCGACAAGTCAAGGTGGGGGAAGAGGGACTTCACCTGCTTAAGGCAGTCCTCGAACCCATCACCATAGTACTCGGTGCAGGCATCGATGAATGTCTGGGATGTCTTGAATTCGACGACGGCGTCAGCTTTTTCCATCTCCACCTGGCCCAAGAGAGACGACAGCTCCTTCTTCGCCGTCATCTTCGCCTCCGTCTCCTTTTCCAACTGACGGGTTGCTTCCTCAAGTTTTCTTTCAGCTCTTTTATTTCCCCGTTCAAGGTTTGGCAAGCGTCCTTGTACTGGTCCAACCCGTCAGATAGATTCATGATGCGCTTCTTCTGAAGGCCCAGCAGCTCCTTGTTCTTCGCCCCCTTGACTTGCATGGCCCTCATGCGAACCATTGCCTATGAAACAAAATTTTCGTCAGCACAGTAACACAAAAGCAGACGGAGCAAGTAATAAAGAATATACGTACCCTAGCGAGATCGAAGAGGCATGAGTCCCCCAACTCCTACATAGATTGAGTGACGCAAGCGTTAGCTTCCTTCTTCCCACGTATGGAGTCCAGCCGCTCCAGGGTATACCCCTTGTGGGTAAGGATGCAGCGCCTGTCCTCTTGGGTGACGGGACCTTGGGCCGACATCAACCCCTTATCGGCCCCGTGCTGGGGAGATGGGGCCTTCGTGGAGCGGTCCTTAGGGGCGACCGTCAGTTTCTTTGCCGGGCGGTCCTCGGTCCCATCACCTTTCCTCTTGGGCGCGCCCTTGTCAACGGCCTTTGGGAGGGACGTGGACTCCCCCTCCTTACCCTTTCCTTCCTCTTTTTTACGGGCAGCGGAGGCCATGATTTGAGCCCTCAGCTTGGCTGACTCCATCTCTGCAAGACAAAGACCAAATGTAAAAAAAGGCCAAGTAAAGGTGACGGGAATGAATGGGTCAATCAAACTTACGTTGACGGGATAAATTGTTTAAACAGTGTGCTTCCTCTGTTGGCACGGGTCCCTTACAGTAGGCGTGGAGGGTGTCAGGTGTGATGAGGTCGCGACACTTCCTCTCCTCCAAAGGAATCTCCGTCACCTTGAGGATGAAGGCTTCTTGCTCCTCTGAGATCACCGGACGAGCGAGAGCTGAAAAAGAGAAGTGAAACAGACGGGTAAGAAACTTAGGATAAATAAAAACCTATGAGCAAGGCTGACGGCGACGACCTGACTCCCTGACGAAGGCCCAGGTGTTGTCAAAACCGTGAGGAATCGACCCCCACTCTTCCTCACGGCACACCCAATTCGTCCCTTCCACGAAGAAGTATCTGCCCTTCCAATTTCTATTGGAGTCAGGCATGTCCGACACCAACCTCAGCTCTTTCTTCCTCGCGGAGAAGTGGTAGATCCCCTGAGACAAGGCGATGTGGTGTAGACGGTAACACCAGAAGAACTCGTCAAAGGTTAACTGACGGTGCCCCCCACTTAGACTACCTCATAATATCTCGGAACCTATGAACACTCTCCAAGCGTTGGGGGCAATCTGGCTGACGGACAGTCCGAGGTAATTCGCCAGCTGAAGGTGGAGCGCCGTTAGGGGCAACCTCAATCCTGCCGCGAACATGGCATCGTACATGCCAACGTCCGCAGTCTTCCCGGAGTAGCACCTCTCTCTCTCCAAGGGAAGACGGATTGGGATATCATTTGGAATTTGATAACGCGCCCGTAGGGAGTTGAACACCTTGTCCGTTATTGTTGGCAAAAAGTGGTTAACCATCCCCTCCTTGGGAAGGATGAATGGACGGTCATCCTCAGAACCTCCGGACGTACTCTCCAAGGTGCCGTCGCCCCCACTGGAAGTCTCGTTACCCTCACTCTCTGCCCTGTCGCCACCAACTTCGCTGGCCACCCTACCTCCTCTAATTTCCATCCCCCCGTCAGAAGGTTGGCCTGACGACCCACTCTCCGATGACCAGGAAGAGCCGTCCCCAGGCTCACGGCCTGACCGGAAAACCTCATCGTAGCCCGCTCTGTCGCAGACTGACGACTGTTCAGTCGACGTCTCCCTAGACATCTTACTACCTACAAGCGACGAGGGTGGTCTAAAAACCCAAGTGACGACCTTTCCAGTAAAACTCCCAAAAGTTCAGTGTGCAATTAAATGAAAGAGAAATAGAAAAAATAACTCACCAAGTTGTAGAAAAAGCTTCGGTGGAGTTGACGGTATCGACTAGCAGATGAGGACGAGGATGCAATTGTGATCTCTTTGAGTTGACGGTTTCTCTCTGATCAGCAAAATTGGAATAAAAAAGAAAAGTGAGGGAAAGCGGAGCATATATATATATATAGGTGGTTTGGGGCGCAGAAGACGAAGCGACCTTCCCGTCCAGCAGCCGGCCAGTCGGCCAATGACACGTGTTCCGACACTAGGGCTGCTCGAGGGGACTAGCCATTAATGCTTTGTCTGCCACACAATGTACTCCCCAATCCGTCAACTAAGACTGACAGGACTGAGGAGTAGGGGGCAACTGATGGGGGTCATCTGGAAGGTGCCGTCAACCTCATGAGGTTGACGGCGCGGTAATGGACGACGACGCCTTCACTCCCGTCACCTAAGGCCTACACCCCAGCGCGTCCCAACGAAGTGGTCTACGCATACCGACGGGATGGATAAGTGACGGGGTAAGCTGATGGCACCAACACGAGTCTTGTCATGCACGCTCCCATGAGAGGGAGAATCTTGTTGGGTACGCTACTACTTGAATGGGTATCTTGCGCAGCACGATTGCTCGCAAAGGAATGTCTTGCCCAACACACTTAATCGCCCAAGAAGTATCTTGTGCTCCACGCTACCCAGGGGCAATTCTGGTAAGGTGGTATCTTCCCAGCACGCCTTAGCCGAAGTCCCCTACTGCTATAAATACCTCCGAGTCCTCCAAAATTGAGGTACGCGTAATTCTATCCGACTCTGGCACTCTAGAGTTGCGAGCAATACTAACTTAACCATCGGAGGGTCGTTGGCCGGTACCACGTCGGTACCCCCCCCCTTTAAGGTTCTTTCTACTTGTGCAGGTTTACTCGGAACGCGCGAAGACCCTGCAGCTTACTGAGTTGATTCTTGGCATCATCAGGCTTCTTGTCTAAAAAGGAAAAATAAGGGCATAGAATTGTGTATGATCCTGCTAGTTGTTCTTTTGCAAAGCTGTCTTAGATATGGAGCCAAGATTCCAATTGGGGGGCAAAGTATAGAACTATTTTTATTTTTTGGTGAAAATTCAAATTAGCATCTAGTAATCCAGTTAGTATTAACAAAATATCACCAAATGAAAAGATACAAGATAATTTTAGCTAAACACATTTCAATAAATTTATTTATCAAAATGGAATTCAACGTTTTTTTAAATCTTAGAAATCCTTTGTCATTGATTCGGTCCTAAATATGAAAATAATTTCACTTCTAATGTATAAATCATCTATCATAATTGATTTAACCATAATCTATATTATATACTATATAATTGATTAGCCATATTTGCGCCAAGTAGCTGCACCAAATTACAGAAATTTTTTTAGATTTTTCAATAAATTCATTCACTTAAGTTTTTAATAAAAACAAAAAGATTTTGATCTTTATCAACTTCTTTGGATAAAGTAACAATAAGTGTTCTAATGAACTTCTTCTTCTTCTTCTTTTTAAAAAAAAAAAATTTATAAAGTAACAATTTTACTAGCTTACATTAGTAATTTTTTTTTTTTTTTGGATAAACATTTATCCTACATCATCTATTTCCTAATAATAAAGTAACAAATTTAAAAGTATTTTTTTTTCTTCTCAATTTTTTCTTTTGGAATATATAACAAAAAAATATCTAATATTTATTAACTTTAACATAAACTAAAAAAAAATCCTAATAACAACCTAATAACATTAACTATTTTTTTGGGATAAAGTAAAAAAAGAAAAAACTAATATATAAATAGCATAAACTTCTTAATTATGTAAACTTCTTTTTTCTCTCTGTTCATATCAAGTTATCAACTTCTTCACAACTTAAAATTATCTAATATAAAAGTGAGGGTATATATACGGTTTGGTAAATTTTTCCCTTTTCCTACCATATGGTTTCTTGATATATTCTTTCCTTCTCATACTTACCTTATCTATGAAACTTGCATGTATGTATTTGCCTTCTTCTTTTTGTTTTTTCATAAAATTCCCTTCTTTTCTTTTCTTTTTTTCATCAAATTGAATATGTTTTGTGTGCAGATTGCCTTTTGTTTAAGTTATTTTTGTTAACTTTGATCTAATTTATATGCTTATTATGGTCTTCAGAATCAATTGTATATCTTCCATGAAAACTAACAAATTAATTTTAACAAAAATTTTATTCACTTTTTGAAAGATCTGTTTTCCAATATGTGTAGATCCCACAAGTAACCATGAGACCAAGATTTGAGTATCCAAAAACATGATAATAAACATCACTCCACAAAGAATGGAGACTGAAAATTGATTAAATATAAAAAAAAGATGATGTAAAAACAATGGATATTTAAATTGATGTGAAATCTCCATGAATTTAACTCTAATTCCAGATTTTTTTTAATGTTTAGAAATTAATATTGTTTGTAATTATTGAATTTAGAGTTTCTTTGTGTCTATATATTTATGTGTGTTATTGTGAATTTTGCTTCCAATTTTTTTTAATTTAATAAATTTGGGTAGTTTTTATTTGTAAATTCGGGATGATTGCTTGGGGCTAAAGTAAAAATATTAGGTCAATTTTAATCATAATTCACGCAATAGTAGGATGTTAAATGTTGATATTAATTTTATGCTTACATTAATTAACATAAACATCTTAGTATGTTTAGTGTTGATATTAATTTGACACTTTGAGATGCAAGTGCTTCATTATAATTCACTACAAAAAAAAAGGACCTTAGGCCGCGTTTCTACAACACCGCCTAAGGTCCTAAAACCGCGGCCATAGACCCCGGAGGCCTATGGCCGCGGTTTTTATGGCCGCGTCTCTGCGTGCGGCCTAAACCCCGCGACTATAGTCCTCCGGGGTCTATGGCCGCACTTTCTCAAACGCGGCCTAAGGACATAGTCTATGGCCGCGTTTAAAACGCAGCCATAGATTTAATTTTAGGCCGCATTTCAACCGCGGCCATAGACGTTGTCCTTAGGCCGCGTTTGGATCGCGGCTATAGTATCCAATCTATAGCCACGTTTAAAACGTGGCTATAGACAAAGGGTACTATAGCCGCGTTTTAAACGTGGCTATAGGACCCACTTTTGACAACTTCGTAAACCATTTTGGCCGCGATTTCTTGACCTTTAGCCGCGATTTCTTGACCGCGGCTAAAGACTAACCTATAGTCGCATCTAAAACACGGCTATAGGAACCTAAGTTTTTTTGAAATTTTCCTATAGCCACGTTTATAAAACGCGGCTATAGTGTTTTTTTTTTTTTTTTTTTTGGTCCTCTATTGGCGGATGACATAAGTTTTACAAACGCTGCTATAAGTTGTTATTGCTGCAATAGTTGTTATTGCTGCAAAATTCCAACTTATGGCCGCATTTTAAACGTGGTTATAGGAGAACCATTTTAGTATGGTTCTCCTATAGCCACGTTTCAAACGCGGCCATAAGTTGTTATTGCTTTAGCACACGGCTATAGGCTAAAACTATAGACACTTGCTCAAAATTCCTAGAACCATTAGAAAAAGGAAAACATGAGATAAGTTGCAACTGATTGTAACTATCACAACTAAAAAGTTATACCATGGGTTAAAGCAAATTGTAACTATCACAACTAAAATGGTAAAATTAGAACACAGGAACTGCAGTCCATGGGTTACAAATCAAAGAGTAGATTTTGTTTCTACTTACGTTCCACCAACTCCTCCTTTAATGAAATGGAAGCTCACAAATCCCAACCTTGCAACAAAATTACGAAAAGTCAATCAAGAATCTTGATAAAAACAAAATAATATAATGAAAAAAATAACAAATAACAAAGTCCAATTTAAGCTGTATTCAATCATTCACAATTTTCTCCATAACCAAACAAACCCGATCTCTTCATAACGCACCATACCCAATGGTGACAATTTTCATTTGTCACCATACCCAAACACTTGAGCAATTTTCATGTCTCTTCATGACGCATAATTTAAATATCAAAAGCTACAAAAACACTTCATAGACACAAAACCAACAATTCTATATCAGTTCATGGGTTTGTTTCAATTTTCAATATGCCAATTCCAAACAAATAAAATCTTAGCTTTTGTTTAAGCTTTATTCCACCATTCATCATTTTTCTCCATAACCAAACAAACCCAATTCAAAAGAATCTTTAAAAGAGGTTTTGTGCTTACTTCATTTCTCTTCATAACACATAAATTAAATACCAAAAGCTACAAAAACGCTTCATAGACACAAAACCAACAATTCTATATCAATTCATGGGTTTGTTTCAATTTTCAATATCCCAATTCCAAACAAATAAAAATTCCTAGCTTTTGTTTAAGCTTTATTCCATCATTTGTCACCATAACCAAACAAACTCATTTCAAAAGCAGAAATAAAAGAGAAATAGCTTACTTCATATCTCTTCATACCGCATAATTTAAATTCCAAAAGCTACAACAACACTTCATAGACACAAAAAGTCCAATTCTATATCAGTTCATGGGTTTGTTTCAATTTTCAATATCTCAATTCCAAACAAATAAAAATTCCTAGCTGTTGTTTAAGCTTTATTCCATCATTTGTCACCATAACCAAACAAACTCATTTCAAATAAGAAATAAAAGAGAAATATCTTACTTCATATCTCTAAATACCGCATAATTTAAATACCAAAAGCTACAACAACACTTCATAGCCACAAAAAGTCCAATTCTATATCAGTTCATGGGTTTGTTTCAATTTTCAATATCCCAATTCCAAACAAATAAAAATTCCTAGCTTTTGTTTAAGCTTTATTCCATCATTTGTCACCATAACCAAACAAACCCATTTCAAAAGAAGAAATAATAGAGCCACCGCTTACTTCATATCTCTTCATAACGCATAATTTAAATACCAAAAGCTACAACAACACTTCATAGACACAAAAAGTCCAATTCTATATCCGTTTATGGGTTCGTTTCAATTTTCAATATCCCAATTCCAAACAAATCAAAATCCTAACATTTGTTTAAGTTGTAGCCAATCATTCAAAATTTTCTCCATAACCAAACAAACCCATTACAAAAGAAGAAATAATAGAGAAAAAGCTTACTTCATATCTCTTCATACCGCATAATTTAAATACCAAAAGCTACAAAAACACTTCATAGCCACAAAAAGTTCAATTCTATATCAGTTTATGGGTTCATTTCAATTTTCAATATCTCAATTCCAAACAAATAAAAATCCTAGCATTTGTTTAAGCTGTATTCAATCATTCACAATTTTCTCCATAACCAAACAAACCCATTTCAAAAGAAGAAATACTAGAGATAAAAAAAAACTTTATATCTCTTCATAACGCACCATAACCAATGGTGACAATTTTCATTTGTCACCATAACCAAACAAACCCATTTTAAACGAAGAAATAAAAGAGAAATATCTTACTTCATATCTCTTCATAACGCATACTTTAAATACCAAAAGCTACAACAACACGTCATAGACACAAAAACTTCCATTCCATATCAATTCATGGGTTTGTTTCAATTTTCAATATCCCGAAAGAATCACAAATAAAAATTCCTAGCTTTTGTTTAAGCTTTATTCCATCACTAGCTGTTGTTTAAGCTTTATTCCATCATTCATCATTGCAAAAGAAGAAATAAAAGTGAAATAACAATTACTTCATATCTCTTTATGGCGCATACCTATACAAAGGTGAGCACAGGTGCACACACACATTCTCAACAACTACTATACTTCACCCAAGCAATGTTTTTAGTTTTTTCCCATACCTATACTACGTTCTGCTGTTCCATAAGCTTGGTGGATAATAAATATGTATGAAATGCTCCTTCCCCTTACTCAAGAGTTAAAATGGAAGTTGACAACCATCAATTAGCAAGGAAAGATGGCCCTCCCTACAATAATACATACAATATAGGCTTGTAACTAAAACTACAAATGTATAGAGAGCAAACAAGTTAGGAAAGAAAATGAGGGAAGAAAATATAATGAGAATGTACCTTGAAAAGACCTGAATATCCCAATGTGGACAAATCTGTTATAAGCAAGATAAGTAAAGATTTAGAAAGTCACAAAAACATCCAAGTTTGCAATCTAGAGCAATAATTATTGACCTCCAATGAAAAAACAATTAGATACAAATACCCCTTACCATGAGAACCATGAAACGATTGACACATAATACTTGGAGAATCACAGCCACCATACCCTTCCCCCCAATTTGACACAAAATACTAATGAAGGCAAAAAAGGCACAAACTTCATATGTGTGTACATGTAATTAACAACCAAAACTCCATACAATCACAAAATATCCACCAAGAGTTGTCCTTATCGTTGTGATGCAGCACTATCCTGAATATATTAAACACATCAAATTATTAGTAGCACATAACAATGCATTGCAATAAAGACGCTATTTTTACTAAAGTAAATGCTACATTTTTAGTACCAGAGCACGCAGTGAGCCACTTAAAGTTAAACCTAGCGACAGGTGGTCTAACGCGGCTCTCATGCTCGACATCATTTCCTCCATTTGCACCCTATGCTGTGCATCTGATTGCCGCCTTGCTTCGGCCAGTTGCTCCTTATGCTGTGCATCTGATTGCCGCTTTGCTTCAGCCAATGCTTCGGCAATTTGCTCCTTATGCTTTGCAAGTATTTCGGCGACTTCCTCCTTATGCCTCTGCTCAGTCTGGGCAAGTTCGTCCCTCAAACTCTGGTGCGAATTTTCCAATGAAGTCATCCTATGGGCCATTTCGGTGGACGACAGTGGAGTCGACGTACAACATGGAAGGTTAGACCCACTTCTGCCTGATGGGGTTGGTCCAAAACCAACCCCACGTACCCGTCCAGAACGTTCTGCTCCTATCACTTGAGCAAACGCATCGTCTTTTGGCCATAGGATTCCATCGCGACGCTCTCCATGTAATGTGCACCTGTTGGTTAAAATTTCAGTCATTTTATCCTGTTTTCACACAATAACCTAATAATATATTACTTGTTATAAACAATTCATGCATAAAATACAAAAGAACTAGGTTATGATAAAGGGCCAACAATCTTCTCTTTCACTGCAGTACTAACTGGAGACCCATCTTTGGTGCTGTACACTTTCGCAAAAAGTGTTGCACGCTCTACTGCTTGCCCACTTTCTTTTGCCTACATCATATTCAATAGTCTCATTACAATAGTGAAAATTTATGTTGGTGATATGAAGCAGCAATCAACAACCAAACATCGCAAATGGACTTTCGGACATAACATGCAATATAATGTATAACAACATATGAACAAATAAATACGATGACAATGTTATTTGTTCCTATCAAACAAAAGTAATATTCTACGCAAACTACCCTCTACATTGGTTTCAACCCAAAAAAACAAAAGTAACACGTAATTCTTAATGAAATCACGAATCAAAAACAGGAAACATCACAAGAAATGTCTATTACCATAGAGTTGAACATGCAAATTTATACAATGCCTTCTTTCCTCCAACACTGTGCTCTCCTTACATGCTCCTCTGACATTAGTTTTTAGTACGAACTTTTACTAATGAGACGAGCAATTGTAAAAATTTCATACCAATTCACACAAAATGTCATTGTCATCAGTAAATTAGTTTCATTAAACTCTTTATATTCGTTACATTTGATGCGAATATATATAGTAGAATATTAAAATGCTATTAGTTGTTGTATAATACATTTCTTACCATTTTGTCCGCAGTTTGGGCAAAACTGATAGGTACTGATCTCGCTATGTCCTTCTGAAACCCACGACTTCTCTTGTTCTTATCAATTAATGTCTACAAACACATTCCCGCCAACAAATTAAACCAAAAAAATCAATTACATAAACTGTACTCGATAAATTCAATTACCGCATCATATGTATATTACCAGTAAAAGACAATAGAGCAAGAAAATGTAAGCAACCTTTGTACTCGGCGAAAACCAATAGTCAACTAGCGCCGCGTAGTCCTGCTCATCAGCCCATCCCGGTATTTTCCCAATAACTTCTTCTTTCAATGCATTTGGTAGGTAGCATTTCTTTTTCAGCTTGGTCCTTCGGTTCCTCCTCAATTCCCCTAGTAGGTGCAATGCCTAGCTCATTTGATTAGCCGGTTGGATAATTTCTGGGTCAATAATCCACCATTTCTGAAAGGCACAAACTGAGTTAGCATAGTGCAATAGTCCACCCTACTGAAAATGTCATTTAGTACACATACGGCTGTACATAACAATAAAAAGTAGCTTAATTTGATACTACCTCAATCTCTAGCCAGCAATCTAGTTTGTTTTTTTGAGGAACACGAGTCCAAGCAACTGAGACAAGTGGGCACAAGGCATGGCTGAGGCAGAAAGTGCCCAACCATCGTGTGAATGTCTGTCCACTCTCCCCAATCGGTTGGCCGCGTACATTTAGCTCACATTCAATTTTGAAGTTCACTGGAAGACTCCATATTCGCGTCATTAACGTTCTCCCACGCGTTTTCTGCACATTACTAGATGCTGGGGTTTCTTGAACCACATCTTCTGCACGCCCATTACTGGATACCGGGGTTTTTTGAACCAAATCCTCTGCATATAATAAACCACCATTAGGAATGACACTTTAAAGTTCACATTTACAAAAAAAGTAACAGTATATATCTATTTATTTATATTTTGACATATATATATATAGCACAAGTGCTATATATATTGGTTAGTGATGTTGGTAAATGTGGACATTTTCAAAACAATGTTATATTTATATGGCAAGACTTTGTCCTACCGTAGAAATTAAATGCATTACATGCTATCCTTAGCCCGAATATGAAATTTCATTTTCCACAAATGAAACTCTATTAAAGCTTTAAGTGGCTCACAAAACTATAGAACACTACATAGCCTACTTTCATTACATACAATTGTTAGGTTAAATTACAAATTACATCAAGTTTGTCACAATCAAAGTGGATTCATCACGTGTCCTTAAAGAGACATTATTTTGAAAATGCAAAACTACCATTTTTACATCATGTTCGAACACTTGATGGCTAATTCTGTAATGAGAAGTGGAAGAAATGATAAGAAGTTAAAAGAAATGAAAAAAATATGTATCTAATATTTATTCTCAAATGTTGCATTTCAAGACATGTCAACTACCTGGAGAAAGGGGTTGTCTCTCATCATCATCATCTGCATCCCCTCTTGCCTGCTCAGCCGCAAGGATGACCCTTAGCTCCTCCTGCACGCTCTCTGGCAAACGTGATGCTCTTTGGCCAACTTGAACAACCGTCAATGGACGTTCCCTTCGCATGTCTGCGGCCAACAACAGCCTCATTATGTGTCTAGTAATAAATATCGAAAGTTACATTTCAAGACATCTAAACTACCTGGGGGTTGTGTCCCTACATCACTGGCATCCCCTCTTGCCTGCTCCGCAGTATGTGCTGATGCTCGCTCCTCCCCTCTCTGTCGTGAACGTGATGGCCTTTCGCCAACTTGTACAAAGGCCAATGAACGTTTCTTTCCCATTCTTGCGTCCCACAACTTCACAACACAAAGAAAATGTTAATTATAGATAACAATCAATTGCATACAATGTTCTTGAAAAAGACAAAGTACAATAATCACATACATATGGGCTGCAATAATATGTACAAGCATATATCCAAGTATATATCCAAATTTAAGAGCTTCTCTTTGCCAAACACTACAACAACAACGAAATGAAACCCTAACACCACACAAACATAACAATAGTATGAGGACTTAACAAATTCATCAAATACTACACAAAGACATTCCAAGTAATTGACAAATCTACACATTTTCATTAATAACGGTAACATCCAAATGCATAATACACCACTAAACTATTACACTACTCATCCTCGATGTACGCATCCTCGTTGTCATCTTCATTGTCGAACTCATCGTCAATAAACTCACAATCGTCAATGAACTCATCGTCATGAAGATCTCTTTCAGCAATGATAGAGGCATCAATTGTCATTCCCTCTACGTCATCCCGAGCCCAACCAAGGTTGTCACTCATAACCTCATTAGTACTTATATTGTATGGAACATTCTCAGAAAAACTATACATGTCATCCTCGTCACGTTGGGGACCACTACCAGCATCAAACACATCCCTAGCTTTAGTTTTGACAACAACATACCAATCCTTCTGCCTTTTATCTTCCACATAAAACACTTGAGTAGCTTGAGATGCCAAGACATATGGTTCATCCGTCATTTCATCCCCACCATGTATGAAGTGTGTAAAGTTCGCCATAGGAAACCCAAATTCATCAGTTTTATATCCTCTCCTATTTTGGTCATCAACCCATTTACACTTGAATAACACATATTTGATATTGTCAGAATAATTCAACTCGATTATATCATTTAAAACACCATAATACGTAATGCCACCATCAGTAGCGACACTAACTCCACTATTCTGCGTTTTCCTGTTTGCCTCATCATTTACACTCCTAAATTTTAAGCCATTTATGACGTAATGCTTCAACCGCTTTACATAAAAATATGGCCATTTGAACAGTGTAGCTAGGGTCTCACTAACTCCATCCCTATCTCTATCAGCACCAGTCAATGACATCACCTAACATATCTACAAATAATTATTCATGTCAGTACAAGTAAATATAGTTGGGACAGTGTTAGAAGTTGAATAAGTTGAGAATGTGATACATACATGACCCCTAAACCAACTACAAAACTTCTCCATGTGGTGCTTATATATAATGGCCTCGGATATACGATGGTGGCCTTTTCGGAGTTCTTCCTCTATCAATGTTCTGTGCATCCTGTGCAGGCAATTGTATTAGTGGTAATAGACCTAACGTACATTGGATTGACGTGCAATCATATTTGTAGACGTATTACATACTCACGAAAGTGGTTGATATTTTCGGAATTGAAAAAAACATTCGAATAGACACTTTGGTACCCTACCTTAAAACAAATAACAAAGTGACATCCATAGTATAGAGGGTGGGGGATGATTTAACAAGCATAATGATCAAGATTATGACCCCTAAACAAATTTGAACCAGATAAGAAAGTTTGCCCCTATTCAAATAGCCACATGTCAGCACTGTCTAACATGTAAATCGCAATTTGTTCTTAATGGGCATTATATAAAACAAAGTCCACAGTTCAAGGAACCGACCAACAAAATGTCAATATTGACAAGAAGTTAAAATGATTTGCTGTTGTATAGAGTGACATATAATCTCATGTTAAACTCTAAGTAGTAGGTAATCCACATTTGTGACTGCAAGATTCATTTATTTCACGCAATGCGATTAAAAATCAAATAGTCAAAATTATAGTTTTACCTTAGAAATGTGAAATGACAATTGAGATGAGGTGAGGTCAAATGTAAATTGCAAAATGGAGTATCTATGGTACTTAATTAGCAACACGTTTTAAGCTGTCAGTGGCTTTGTCACTACCGTACGTTTTAAGCTTTCAGTGGCTTTGTCACTGCTGTCTAAGAGGGTCGTGAAGGATTTTGCAAATCCTTGGTTTTCACTCCAACCCTAATCTGGGGAGATACTTAGGATTTCCCCTAAAGTAAGATTTGTTAGGAAATCATCATGTTTGCATCGCATACAAAACATACGCAGCGGAAAATAAACGGATCTACTTCATTCGCAATTGATAACATGCACTATGTATGTTTCAGAATATAAGAACAAGAGAGTGTACCTTGATGCGGTGAAATTCAAAACCAAATGAAGAAGTACTCGGGAACACTTTCAATCTTCACTCCAATTCCACTTGATGCCCAAGATGTGTGGTCTCTCAATCAGTTCTATGTTTTCTAGAGAGAATATGAAAAAGTATCTCTCTCCCTTATTTTCATCACCTTACACATACAAACCATTTTATTCAATATAAAATTCTGTATGTTTCTCTCCACATAACTGATTATCTAATTGGGCTAGCCTTTTGGGCCTTCCCAATTGGACTTTAGTGTGTGGCTTGGAGTGGGACCAAAATGGAACAAATAAGACACTAGCTCCAATGGGCCTTGGGCTTTTCTGTCAACTCTTGACAAGTCCAAAGTTACAATTAATTATATTTAATACTGATAGTGTCCTGAAAATTACCCAACTCCACGCTCGTCCATAAGGGTCGTCCAAAGAAGATGGATAATGGCTTGACCATGGAATCTCGTCCATGTCAGGATCGTCCGTCCAAGAAGACCCTTGGACGGCCCACACTGACTCTGGACGCCGTCAGCATATCGTCCCTAGACGAGGTGTACACACTTAGAACATATGCAAAGCCAAGAACATTGCCACGAAACTACCTCCTATGACCGCATTGCGAAACGTACGACCTAATAGAATAACCTCCATGGCAGTTATGGAGGTTACTCCCGAACCTTCCGACATCCTCTAATATAGGAGCGGTTACTACAGTGATAAACCGTTCCTGGCCTGCATTATATAAGAAGAACAATCGACAAACAAAAGAGGTACGGAATACTTTTCCAAGTATTTGGGATTTCCAAAGTTTAGAGAAAACACTGACTTTGTCATTGGAGGGTTTCTGGCCGGTCCACCCCGGTCGCCTCTGATTGTTTTGTTCGTCTCTCCAGGTTTTCAGTTAGATTACCATCGCCTCCATCGAAATCCGAAGCATCCAGCCTACTGGTTTTGTCGTGCATCATCAGTTGGCGCCGTCTGTGGGAAAGATAAGTTTGTACTAACTACTTTCCTTCAACAAAAGGCTGTATGGTTCGGACAAGATCAAGGGCTACCAGCCCAGGCCACCAAGAAAGTAGAGATGCCTCCAGCAATCCTAACCGCGATCGACAGTCAGCGCCAGTCGCTCAACAGCCAGCCCTCCAACACATACAATCCATGGCAGCCGCCATGGCAGAGTTAACCCGTCAAAACCAGGAGTTGACTAGGGAGATTCACTTGCGGAGGCAGCGTCAGGAGAGGTTCGAGGAAGGACAAGCCCAGAGTCAAGAGATTCGAGAAAATGCCGACCCCGAAGGCCAATCGAGGGGTACCGTTTCACGAAGAGTGCCACACTTGGAGAGGGAAATGGACCAAATGCGTAAGGCCATGGAAGAAATGAGGGAGAACATGAGGAGAACAAATCCCGTAGAAGACTTGGTTCACCATACGGACTCCCCTTTCTCAGCCTCCATTAACAACCATCCCCTGCCTGCTAAGTTCAAGATGCCTTCCTTAGACTCATATGACGGGACGCGTGATCCATGCGATCACATAGCAACCTTCAAAACCACAATGCATCTCCAAGGAGTTCCAGACGAGATCATGTGTAGAGCTTTCCCTACCATGCTCAAAGGACCGGCACGATTATGGTTCAGCAAAATACCTCCAAATTCTGTGGGTTCGTTTGAAGAGTTGAGTAAACTGTTTGTCAACAATTTTATTGGAGGACAAAGGCATAAACGTTCCTCGTCCAGTTTACTCACAATTGAGCAAGGGGAAAACGAGAGTTTGCGCTCCTTCATTACTCGTTTCAACAGAGAAGCCCTCACTGTAGACGAGATGGACGACAAACTACTACTGGCGGCCTTCCACAACGGGGTCAATTCTGACTTGTTCATCCACAAGCTCTATGAGCAAGAGCCTCAGACCATGGCTGAGCTCGTCCATTTGGCCCAAAATTTCATGAATGCAGAAGATGCGATTATAGCTAAGAAGAGGAAGAGAGCCGAAAGAAGGGAAGGAGACAACACCCGTCACCAGGAGCAAGCTCCCCGTCCAAAGAAGGCCCGTGCAGGGGAAAAAAGGGATCAAGATAATAGGAGGCCAGCTTCATCCTCAGGACGAAGTCAGCACTACACGTCTCTGAATGTCCCACTTGACCAAGTGCTTATGCAGATCAAGGATGATCCGTCCCTCAAATGGCCAGAAAAGATGAAAGGAGACCCCAACAAGCGCAATAAGAATAAGTATTGCCGTTTTCACAGAGACCACGGGCATGACACGGACGAATGTTTCGATTTGAAACAGCAAATAGAAAACCTCATCAGGCAGGGAAAACTGAGGAACTTCCTTGGACGAGATCAGAAGGATGAAAAGTTGAAAGGAAAGCTGGAAGAGGCGCCCCAACCACCGCTAGGAGAAATAAGAACGATCTTTGGAGGAACCTCGGCAGGACAGACTTCCAGGTCACGGAAGACATACCTAAAGGTAGTGCAGAATGTTCAACTCTCAGGACGACCTGTCAGGACGAGGGAAGCTGAGGAACAATCTATTACCTTCACAGACGAGGACGCTGCGAGGCTTCACCACCCCCATGACGACGCGATCGTTATTACCCTGCTTATCGCAGGTTATACGACCAGAAGGGTGCTAGTTGACAACGGCAGTTCGGCGGATATCCTGTACTACCCTGCCTTCCAGCAAATGAACCTCGGACGAGACTTACTACGCCCAGTGAATTCACCCTTGGTAGGGTTTGGAGGAATGAAGGTGCAACCATTGGGGATCGTTGCACTGCCTGTAGTGGTGGGAACACATCCACAGCAGACAACGAAAGAGATAAATTTCCTCGTGGACTGTTCGTCGTCGTATAATACTATCATTGGAAGACCTACCCTGAACAGTTGGAAGGCAGTGACGTCCACCTACCACTTGTCGGTCAAGTTCCCTACAGAGCACGGAGTGGGGGAAGTGCAAGGAGATCAGCTAGCAGCGAGAGAATGCTACCTAGCCATGCTAGCCATGGACGAGGTAGCTCAGACGATGAACATAGAGGAAAGGAGAGTTGTTGCAGAGCCTACCGAAGTACTTGAGGATGTCCCTTCGGACGAAAATGACCCCAAAAAGTTCACCAGAATTGGAACAAGCATGAAGAATGAAACAAAGCAAGACCTCATCCATTTTTTGCAAACGAGTGTGGATGTGTTTGCCTGGAGCCACGAAGACATGCCGGGAATTGATCCAAGTGTCATCACACATCGATTGAATGTATGTCCGTCTTACAAGCCCGTCCGTCAGAAGAAAAGAGTTTTTGCTCCAGAACGGGACAAGGCTGTTAAGGAAGAAGTCCTGAAGTTGAAGACAGCACAGTTCATTCGAGAAGTCTATTACCCAGAGTGGCTGGCCAACGTAGTAATGGTCAAGAAAGCGAACGGCAAGTGGAGAATGTGCGTGGACTTCACTGATCTGAACAAAGCTTGCCCCAAGGACAGCTACCCCTTGCCACGCATCGATCAGCTGGTGGATTCAACAGCTGGTCATCAGCTGTTAAGCTTCATGGACGCTTTCTCGGGTTATAACCAAATACAGATGGACGAGGCGGACCAGGAAAAAACGTCCTTTGTGACGAGCCAGGGCCTGTTCTGTTATAAGGTGATGCCCTTCGGTTTAAAGAACGCAGGGGCAACTTATCAGAGGCTGGTTAATTAGATGTTTCAGCCGCAAATCGGACGAAATATGGAGGTTTATATAGACGATATGCTAGCGAAAAGTTTGGATGAGAAGAACCACTTGGGAGACCTTCAGGAAACCTTCGACACACTCAGGCGGTACAATATGAAGCTAAATCCTGGCAAGTGCGCTTTTGGAGTTTCGTCAGGAAAATTTCTTGGATTCATGGTGTCGCATAGAGGGATCGAAGCGAACCCCGATAAAATCCAGGCCATCATTGACATGAAGCCGCCAGTAAATATCAAAGAAGTCCAAGCACTCACTGGACGAGTCGCTGCGCTCAACAGGTTTGTCTCCAAAGCAACTGACAAGTGTTTACCATTTTTCAGGGTTCTTAAAAAAGCCTTCGAGTGGACGGACGAATGTCAGAGGGCCTTCCAAGAACTTAAAGCCTACCTGACCACCGCTCCACTGCTAAGTCCGTCCATACCTGGTGAAGAGCTATACTTGTATCTGGCGGTGTCCCCGCATGCTGTTAGCTCGGCGTTGATTAGAGAAGAAGGAAAGGTACAGAAACCAGTCTACTATACCAGCCGAGCTCTGAGAGGAGCAGAAGGACGATATCCTATAATGGAAAAGTTGGCCTTCGCTTTGATTACGGCCTCGAGGAAGTTGAAACACTATTTTCAAGCGCATATCATCAATGTCTTGACAGACCATCCATTGAAGAAAGCAATGAACAGGTTGGAAGCCGCAGGGCGACTAGTCCAATGGGCTATTGAACTGGGAGAATTCGAAATCAGGTACCTGCCAAGAAGCGCAATAAAAGCACAAGTACTAGCAGATTTCATAGCGGAGTTTACCCCTAACATCGACGGTTTGGACGAGCTGGGCAGCGTCCAAAGATGGGTCATCCATGTGGATGGATCTTCCACATTACATGCTGGCGGGGTAGGAGTCATTTTGACATCCCCAGAAGGAGATGAGCTGGAATACAACGTCCGCCTACAGTATGCAGCAACCAACAACGAAGTCGAGTACGAGGCTCTTCTGAAGGGGCTAGAATTGGCAAAGTCCTTAGGAGCAGAGTCAATACTCGTCCATGGTGATTCCCAGCTAATCATGGGCCAAGTAAATGGGACATACGAGGCGAAAGAAGAGCGCAAGAAGAGGTATCTTATCAAGGTGCGACGCCTCGTGAAACAGTTTAAAGAGGCTCGCTTCATTCAGGTACCTAGGGAAGAAAACATGAAAGCAGACGCTTTAGCGAAAGAAGCCTCGGCAAGCGGACAAGTGGATGAGTTTGACGAAGTACAATACATGCCAAGCGTAGATCTGCTAGAAGTACAGCAGATAGAGGGTGAAGACAATTGGATGACACCGATATTGGCATACCTAAAAGATGGAAAGCTACCGGAGGGAAAGGACGAGGCCAAAAAAATGAGAATCAGGTCGGCCAGATACGTCCTCGTGGATGATATGCTGTACAAAAGAGGTTTTTCCCAACCCTACTTGAGATGCTTAGCGCCGGCCGAGGCAAACTATGTGTTAAGAGAGGTTCATGAAAGATCCTGTGGAAACCACTCGGGGGCAAGAGCACTGGTGCATAAACTCGTCCGTGCAGGATATTATTGGCCAACAATGCAAGCAGACGCAAAAGCCTATGTCAAAGTATGTGACAAGTGTCAACGATTCAGCAACGTCCCCAAACAACCCGCGGAGTACCTCACTCCTATGATGGCCCCTTGGCCCTTCGCGCAATGGGGGTTAGACATTTTGGGTCCTTTTCCACTGGGAACTAGGCAGATGAAGTTTTTGGTGGTGGGTATTGATTACTTTACTAAATAGATAGAAGCAGAACCGCTAGCAAAGATTACACAGCAAAATGTCAAACATTTCGTTTGGAAGAACATTTTATGCCGGTTCGGGGTACCCAGGGTGTTAGTATCGGACAATGGACGACAGTTTGACAATGCACTATTCAGGGACTTCTGTGCACACTTCGGCATCCAGAATCATTATTCCTCCCCCTCCCACCCACAAGCAAATGGCCAAGCAGAAGTAGCAAACCGATCCTTGCTGAAAATCATCAAAACTCGGCTTGACGGGGCAAAGGGTGTATGGCCAGACGAACTACCCGGCGTTCTTTGGGCTTACAGGACGACAGCAAGGACCCCCACAGGGGAAACACCTTTTAAACTGGCTTACGGGAGCGAAGCAGTCATACCTGTGGAGGTGCATATGGCCAGCCATAGGGTGATGAAGTATCAGGATGGAGAAAATGGTAACCAGCTTCGTCTTAACCTCGATCTCCTAGACGAGGTACGGATGAATGCAGAACAGAGAACAACAAGGTATAAAAACTTGATGGCCAAACACTATGATACTCTGGTCAAACCCAGGCGCTTCAATATAGGGGACCTCGTCCTAAAGAAGGTTTCCTTGGCCACCAAAAACCCTGCTCATGGGAAGCTGGGACCAAATTGGGAAGGACCCTACAGGGTTATTAACTGCAAGAGACAAGGATCCTACTATTTGGAAGCTCTGGACGGACGGAAGCTGGAACACCCCTGGAACGTTGAACATTTGAGAAGATACTATCAATAAAGTCCATGGACGAGCATCGGATGTCATGGATGTCCGAAGTAGTTTTCTAATAAATGCTTACTACTAGTGTTTTAGATGTGTACTACTTATGAACTACTGTGTTAAAACGTTTGTAATTCCCTAAAGGCACTAGCTCTCAAGCATGTGCCATTCCTATGGACGAATATTTACAGTTAAAAGCATATATGTGATGTATTTTGAAGTATATCCAAGTATGTGTGAAAATGAACTAAAGACGAGGAAAATCCTTGGACGCAAGGATGTATCGTCCATAAGCTTTCCTTAAAATAAGGATAAAGCCAGCAATACTCGTCCTGACCAAAGGACGAGCTGATGCATATATCGTCCATGAGCTTTCCTTAGAACAGGATAAAGCGAAAATGAGGCAAGTCCGTCCAAACCAAGAGAAACTGATGCGCCAACGTCTCAATGGACGAGGAAATGCAAGTGTAAAAATCCAGCAACTAAGAATAGCCTAAAGCTTGGACGAGTTAAAAAAAGTTAAAAACATTTTGAAGAAAAAATTGACATCTCGTCCTTAGGCAAATGCTCGTTCAAAAATGGGCGAAGAATAATATTAGCCAGCAAAGGCACTTTTTATGGACGACCCATTCTAAGCAGATCCCTAGCTAAGCTCGTCCATACCATAAGTCCCCATGAAGGACAAGTCAAGAATTAAAGTTTATTGAAATGTGAATCAAGTTTGTCCACACAATAACTGAAAAATAAGCAAAGATACATTTATTAGCTATGAAGGGTGGACAACCAACGTCCAAAAACCCCCAAACATTGTTTAAAACACCGTCCTAAAATTGTGGACGGGGAAAGTGTACTTGCATTACATATAAGCATTACATATAAAAGTCTTAAACAATAGCTCAAATAAAAACAAAAATACAGAAAGAAAAATTAAGTCTTCATTGAGGAGGGTCAGCACTAGGGTCGTCTTGGGCTGACAGAGTGGTGGCATCGTCCTCAATGTTCACGTCCTCAGAGCTCGTCTGGAGAAGAGAACTTGAAGCAGCTCCACCAAGGTTGAGCTTTATGGAGCTGAAGTCGAGGTTGGGAAAGTGCTCCATGACGTCTATCCTAAAGTCTTCAAACCCGGCTGCATAATTGGTATCCAAAGAATCAGTGTATTCTTTGGACGCCATGAACTCTGCAACCGGGTCTCTCTTAGCCTCTTTAAGAAGGGCACTCAACTCGTCATTCTTCTTCTGAAGATGATCAAGACGAGTGTCCTTCTCAATAATGTCCGTCTTCAGCTCTTCGACATGGTCTTGCAACTCCTTCAGCTCGTCCTTGGCTTTGCCCGCCACTCCAGCCCATCTTTTGCTCTCGTCCTTAACTTCTTGCACCCTCCTCTCCAGCAAAATCCTCGTCTTGTCCAGCTGTGTTGCCTGTCTAGACGCAGCAATGAACTTGGACATTACCTACATAAAATTTAAGCTTTTCAGACAAGGAAAAGTATTGTTAAGACGAGAAAAGACAAGGACGAAGAAAAAATAATACCTTGAAAAGATCATGAACACCAGAGTGCTCAAAGTCCTTCAAGGACATGTTATAGCACGCCGCCACGTCCTGGTCAGTCACCACCCTTTCGAACCTCCTCCAAGCAAGGTCCTCGTCTTCAAGAAGGGTCAGAGGGACCTGGCTGGAGGGTTGAGGTGAGACAGGCATTTGAATTGTGGACGGCGTGTGCCTGGACAGCGGATCAATGAACTCGTCCTCAACGTCATGGACCTGGACGGGAGTCTGTTGGACAGGAGGCGCAGAGTTGGACTGGACGACCCCAGTTTTGGACGGGCCATGTTTGACCCTTTTCTCTTTGCGTCGACTCGGAAGCTTTCCCAAATCGATCGCCTTGGACAAGGCCTTTCATTTGTCGCCAGCTGATGGACGAGCTTGGGATTGAACCCCTTGCCCAGCCACCTCGTCCACCACATCCTTGCCTTTATTTTGGTTCATGGTAGCCATTCCTACAAACATGGATAAAGATAATAAATAAACAAAGTAAGGACGAGGATATATAAAACTTAAAAAAAAAAAAAAAAAAAAAAAAAAAAAAAAAAAACTCACGTCTACGGACAGTACGTTCGTGAGCAATGGCTTCGACAGACGGCTCTGGTCCTAGACCCCAAGCTGCCAGGCGTCTTAAGCTTACCAAGAAATGGAACGTCCTGTCAGGGTAAAGACGAGCCTTTTGAACTCGTTCAAAGTAGAATTTGCTCAGGTGAGGTCGTCTAAAACCTGAAAGAGAAAAGAAAATGTTAGACGAGAACAAACAAGTTAAACATACATAACTTAGGACAGACGACCTCATACCTTCAGGACGAAGGTTGCCTAGTTCTCCTGTGTAGGGACCAAGTGGATCCCTATCAACTTCACTTGGCCTCCCAGCCCAGGGGCCAGAGACGAAGAAAAACTCCGTCTTCCAGTTCCTGTCTGAGGTAACCAAGGATTGGATCAACCTGCAATCTGCCCCTCTAGCTGTGAATTGATGGAAGCCAGGGGATTGGTTGATCTCAGAAGGCTTGTAGCAATAGAGGAACTCGTCCACAGTAAGAGGACGATCCCCCCCAAAGACTTCCCTCCATAAGACTTGCATAGAGACGATCAGTCTCCATGCATTGGGGTTCAATTGGCAAATGGCTAAACCTAACCTAGAGAGCAACTCCCTAGAGAAGGCATTGAGAGGCAACCTCAAACCACCCAAGAGGTAAGCCTCGTAAATACCAACTCCAAAGTGGGGTTGGCAGCACCATTCCCCACGGACGGGTAACCTAGGGTTTAAATTTTCGGGGATTTGGTACCAAGTTTTTAGAGACTCCAACCTTTTATCATCTGTCCTAGACGGAATGTTCAAAGCACAGCTATAGACGATCTCCTCGTCGTCCTGAGCTGAAGACGAGGGAGCACTGGTGCCAGCCCTCGACCCAGACTCAGCCCTCGTCCTAAACTCCTCCTGGAGAACCTCTAGGGGAACCCCAGGGACCCCAGACGTGTACTCGTCTGAGGTATTCCCTCCACTACTAGTATGACTACTACTACTATCACTTGACCCGCTAAAACTACTGGGCTCATGAAATTCGTCTATGGCTTTCTCAGTGCTGTTACTAGACGAGGTGAGGACAATTTCAGACATTTTTTGGAAAAGTTGAAACCTAAGGACGAGGGAAAGGAGAATACCTGGATCTAGATGGTTATGGACGCAGAAAACTTCTAGATGAGGCGCTAAGACGAGGAGTGTCAGGGAAGAAAATTTTCAGAAATGAGAGGGTAGCTCAGGAATTGCACTATTTATAGGCGACGACTTTAGTACCTGAAACGTCACAACCAATCATAAGCTGACACGTGGCACACTCCTCGAAGAATGAATCGACGTGAATCTCTACTACTAATATAGTGACACGTGGCGAGTTTAAACGTGGAGTATGAACACAAACGTCCAAAGAACAAACACCCTGCTACGTCTTCTTAGACGACCCATGGACCGGGGGCAACTGATAGTGTCCTGAAAATTACCCAACTCCACGCTCGTCCATAAGGGTCGTCCAAAGAAGATGGATAATGGCTTGACCATGGAATCTCGTCCATGTCAGGATCGTCTGTCCAAGAAAACCCTTGGACGGCCCACACTGACTCTGGACGCCGTCAGCGTATCGTCCCTAGACGAGGTGTACACACTTAGAACATATGCAAAGCCAAGAACATTACCACGAAACCACCTCCTATGACCGCATTGCGAAACGTACGGCCTAATAGAATAACCTCCATGGCAGTTATGGAGGTTACTCCCGAACCTTCCGACATCCTCTAATATAGGAGCGGTTACTACAGTGATAAACCGTTCCTGGCCTGCATTATATAAGAAGAACAATCGACAAACAAAAGAGGTACGGAATACTTTTCCAAGTATTTGGGATTTCCAAAGTTTAGAGAAAACACTGACTTTGTCATCGGAGGGTTTCTGGCCGGTCCACCCCGGTCGCCTCTGATTGTTTTGTTCGTCTCTCCAGGTTTTCAGTTAGATTACCGTCGCCGCCATCGAAATCCGAAGCATCCAGCCTACTGGTTTTGTCGTGCATCATCAAATACCACTATATAAATATAATTGCACTCTAGGCCTCATTAATAAATTATATCCCAAGACTTTATTATACATGCAACCCCTTCATAAAATATTCGTAGTAATACAAAGTCATGAATATAGACTGCTACTTTGTAAATTACTACATCTTAATCCTTGAGTACTCGGTTTAATCCTTTTGAGTTATTCACCATATATTTATAAAATCCAATTTCATAAATATATACTTTAGTCTTACTAAAGTGGTTAGGCCTAACTCTCTGAATAACTGTACCCATTAAACTTATCTCAAGGGAATATTTTATATCTCCGTTAAGAGACTATGAATTCCATCTCGAGAATATATGTTCCATCAACACTAAATATGACTGCCCAACATACTGAGGTTTTGACCGTTACTTTAGATCTCACTCCTGATATATCAAAGCAACCTACATTTCATGATCAGGTCCATTATTCTCTCAGGATTAAGAGTTCATGTGAACACAAGTCGTGAGGAGAATAATAAATCTCACAACGGTCCAGTTCAATATGTCTTAACTCTTAAAACATATCAACATATTAACTAGAAGTCACCACTTCCATGATCAAGAAAAATCATCGTAGTTAATATGTTATAGTCTTCGCAGATGAAATGCCCAATTTCATCACCAACTACGAACCAAAATTCTGAGTTTACAAAGAACTTGTGATTTATATCTTCTGTGACTAAATCACATAAATCACATACTATGCATCTCATGGACTATTTGATAATGTCCGAATATTCATGTTATCATTATTTTAGATAAGAATAAAACAACTTTATTAAACACAATATTAAGTCATACATCATTTCTCACATAATGTCATACATAATATCATACATAGCATCATACAATAGGATTTAAGGGCACATATCCTAACAAGATCAAGAACACAACGTATCAAAAAGTATTCCTAAATATAATCAAGAACATACCAAAATAAATCAAGACAAACAAATCAAAATGGTACGCTTTCCAAACATGAAAAAAGTTGCCACTTCCCAATAGTTGACACTATTTGAACTTTCAAAGCAACAGTGAAACTGATTCTTTTAGCACTCAATGCCGTATACTGAATTGAATCTAAGCCAATCCTAAACTAGTAGTAAGTAGTAACTAATGTTGCACTGTTAATTAGAATGATCATAATCCTGCAAAACATAGTTTAAATCATAGCGCAACGAATAAAAAAGCATTCCTAAAAATAATCAAGAACATTCCAAAATAAATCAAGACAAACAAGTCAAAATGGTAAGCTTTCAATACATGAAAAAGGTTGCCACTTCCCAATAGCTGATACTATTTGAACTTTCAAAGCAACAGTGAAAATGATTCTTTTAGCACTCAATGCCATATACTGAATCGAATCTAAGCCAATCCTAAACTAGTAGTAAGTAGTAACTAATGTTGCACTGTTAATTAGAATGATCATAATCATGCAGAACGTAGGTTAAAATCAAAGCAGATAAAATAAAATAAATAAATAAAACTGTTAAGTATCAACCTCGGTTTTTGATATGATGTTCATACAACAACAACAACAACAAAAAAGCCTTAATCCCAAATTTTTTGGGGTCAATTATGGATCCTCAACAGATTAATTAGGGTCGGCCACATGAAGCTTTTTCCTCCATATTATTCTATCTAAAATCAGACATTATGTTGTCGCTATTATTTCCATTAATTTCCTTGTTAAAGACCCTATATTCCAAGTACCTATACAAATCTTATTCAACAGTAACATGCAGCAAAAAAATTAAAAATTTGCTCATACTACAAATAGTAATTTAGTGTTATTTCACATCCCTTTATCCCACTGATTTTTTTTTTCTTTTATCTTTTTCTAATGGTAAGCTACACAACCAATGGTTTGAATCTACTCACCCTCCACCTTGTTGTCCAAGCAAAGGTGTCATTGAGTTAGAGCTAATTGCCCTTTGAACTATTTAGAGTAAAAGCAAAAAATTCTTACTTTCCTCATGTCATTACCGTAAAACTTGCAATGCTACCAACCACCAATTCTAAATTACAAACTATCATCACCTCTAAACATGTTAAGTAATTACCTCACACCGTAAACAGAATCTCTACCACATCCAAGGTGATCCTCATCTCCACTACTGCTACTGTCACTTCCAATTGTTGTTTAGCATGAAGGATAAAAGGTATAACTAGTTGGCAATCTAATGCAATCTCCTCTGTATGTATATAAGCAATGAATAAGGTCATCTAAGCAAAGCTGAAAGTGTTAGTGTGTACATTAAAAGGAAGTAGTTTTAGTGACAAAAGTATTAAGAGTCAAACAGCTTCAAAAGAAACAGAACAAAGGCATTATAGTTGAAAAGTGCAAGCTTCTGCATATATCTTAAACCACTCATGACAATTATCTGGCTAATCAAGAATTGACGTAGAAACGGTCCATTGAATCATAAAGCAACAAACAAATATAACCATGCTACTTTGACCCTAGTAGGTGCAACCCTAGATCCACAATTCAAGGGTTGTAGGACAAGATAATCCTACAAGAGATTGCAATTTTAACAAGCACAAACCATGCAGCCATGTGATATCTACGACAATAGAAGATCAAAAGCAAGAATAATTCTTCTCAATAACTCCTCTATTTGAAATTTCAGACTCTTCTTTCAGCCAATTCCACAAAGGATAAACATTAAACTTGCACAGTGCACTCTTATTTAATACTATCATTGCTAATTTCATTTCTCATATTCATGCACAATACAAAACAACATTTCATGCACAATACAAAACAAAATTGCTAATTTCCTTTCTCATATTCATGCACAATACAAAACAACATGAAAGCTAGCAACAAAGTTTAACTCTCAATCTTGGGTTTCTGATAAAAATTCTAGATAACAACTCCACTTGGTAAGTCAATTTTGCTTCTCATTTCTTTTACTCCACTAGAATTATTTCAAGTGGGAAGAAAAAGAAACGCTTTGATCCTAACGCTACTTCTTACCTCAAAATCACAAACAGCAGCTAACACTTTCATCACAGCTGCAATCACCTCCTCTGGAACTCATGTCACACCACTAGAACTCTTGTCACACAACTGCCTCAGCCTCTACAACCACCAAAAGAACCAGCTATTAGCTATGTAACAGGTAATTTCTGACAGAGTATCATGATGCCCATGCCTGCATTGTTTTAATCTAGAAAATCAATTTTTCTAATAGAACACAAGGCATAATTTTAATTACACCCCTCTGTAGAAATCGGATCAACTCAAAACTGGCATAAAAAGCCATTGTTAGAAAACAAGGATATAAGCACAATAATCTCATAAACGAAATATATGTTCATTCAAATATTTACTATTAAAAAAGGTATAGTTTATATACCGCTAATAATTTATATTATATCACCTAATCGGATAACAATTAACAACGAAAGAAAAGCAAAAGCCAACTCCTCAGCGCCTCAAGGGACAATGAGGGATAGGCTAGGATAGGATAGGTCCAACAAAATTATTTTTCATCGCCCAGTTGCAGTTGTCAGCCAGAGCATTAAAAGATCTTCTAAGTTTTAACCCAACAAAACGTGAAAAGATCCTCATCGTTCACTCTTCAATATTCTTTATTTATTTTGATGATTAGACTCTTCAATATTCTTCATCACTGACTATACATAAGGAGGGATGGAGGAAATGGAAATATGACAGAAAACAAAACCCACGACTGGTAAATATGCTAAATAAACACCTAATATCCATCCTCTCTTGTTGGATGTAAATTGTTTTGGCTGAATGACGCATTTTGTTAGAGCAATTGAACATAAATCCAAATATTTCATAAACAATAAAACCTAAGACACAAAAATAGAAAAATCTTAATCATACAAAAATAGAAAATTTCTAATTTTTAGTTCCTGACTACAGAATCTTTAAAATTGACTTTACCCAATCTTACGATCTAGATTACGATTTTACCTTTAACTCCGCCTTACATACAATTGTACTACTATTTGGATTGATCCTAATAACCAAAAAAATTAAAATTAGAACTAAAAAAAAAAAAAGAAAACGATTACATTACCAAACTAAAGAGTCGGTTTTTAATTAAAGAGAGGGCTAAAAGACTGAAACAAGCTAAAATATTAGTGTCAAATCCAAGACAGGTAACTCTAACTACTACTGGCTGTGAGTCTGTGACTCCTTTCCCAAGACAGGTAACTCTTAACTCCTACATAAAATGAACAAAAACTTAATGAAAGAACAGAACTAAACCCGAAATCAGTAAATACAGCAAAGAGAATTTTAACATCAGAAATTAACTTCCATTTACTTTTAGTAGCCACGCTATGAAGACATAAACAAAGAGAGCTTTAAGAAAGAAGCTAGTCGAATCCAAACGCATCAGACTATGACCTATGAAACAACTTAAGAAATTTTGAACGAATAACAAAAAGAATATAACGCTCTTGGCCACCGCCTCGACATCACTCAAAAAAAAAAAAAAAAAAAGAGAAGATTTAATGTCCTCTTCAAGTAATATGCATGCCTCGAGGGTTTGGTTTCAAAGAAAAGAAAATTTTTCAAAACTTTTTTTTTTTTAATTCCATTTCACATGTCATGGATAAAAACCTATATACACAAAGAAATTGAACAGTGTAAATAATAATAATAATAATAATAATAATAATAATAATAATAATAATAATAATAATAATAAATCAATTCCCATATTCCTCAATCCTCATCACATTTTCTCAGCAACTACACATAGCCTTCACCTTTCATCAAAGCACCTAAATGGGAAAAAAAAAAAAAAAAAAAAAAAAAAAAAAAAAAGTAGAGAGAGAAATATGGAGGATTGTGGTACCGAGGAAAAAGCTTGGTATTTGAAGTAAAGAAAATAAACTAAAGCACAATAATTCCCTTTAATTCCAACAATTCTAACTCTATCGTTCTGCTGGATTGCACAGAGAATCATCTCACGTTTTGAAAAAAAAAATCCAAACGGGAGAGAACTGAGAAGTAACAACAATCAGTCAGACGCAATAAGAAAAATACTTAAGAGAAATTGTCAACTTGGACTTGGTGATCAGGGATTAAATAAGTTGAAGAAATTCCAGAGAGGATCCATCTGTTTGATACAGAAATTAGAACAAAAAGGTATGGTTTCCGAGATACAACATCTTCCCTAATTTTCTTGCCAACTAAAAACAGCACCAAATAATAATAAAACCCAAATGAACCAAAAATCGAGGGAAAAAGAAAAAAAATTCTATGTCTAAGTCTAAGTACAGCCTTCAAATTTCTAAGAAAATAATCAAACAAAAAGACTCCACTAATTAATTCTCTTGGCAATAAACCGCCCTTAAAACAAAATCAAACCCAAATCCAATTTTTTTTTTTAAATCTAATTTTGACCAAAGACCCCAAAATCGAAAATTAGGACTTAATTTCAGATTCGGTATGAAAAACCCTATGAAGAGAAAAGAAGATGTAAATCAAAGAGGAAGAACTAACCTTGAACAAATCAAAGCTGGAAAAGTGGAAATTTAGAGAGAGATTACTCGCCGAGAAGATAGTAGATACGCACCTACTCTAGAGTGAGACAGATGGACGGTGAGGGTTGAGGGTGAGGGGTTGAGAGATGGAGGCTTGGAAGGTAAGGCTTGAGATCGGCGATGGAAGCTTGGGGGGTGAGGGTTGAGGTCGGAGATGGAGGGTGAGGACTTGAGAGATGGAGGCTTGGAGGGTTAATCGGATGGAGGCTTGGAGAGGCTTGGAGGGTTAATCGGATGGAGGCTAGCTGATGATGATGTGCGATGGGAAGGGGTGTCTGATTTTTAAGTGCAATATTTATACAAATCCTAAAGCCGCGAGTTTAACTCGTGGCTATTGGAAAATTCTAAAGCCGCGTTTATAAAACGCGGCCCCATTCCTTTTCTGAAGCCGCGTTTTAAACACGCGACTTCAGAAAAACATTAAGCGCCTATAAAACGCAGCTTCAGGGAAGTTGGAGGAGCACAAATTTTATGATTTAAAAAAAAAAAAAAAAAAAAAAAGGTCCTGAAGCCGCGGTTTTTGAACGCAGCACATAGTCTACCCAAAAAAACGCGGCTATACACGTTTAAAACGCGGCTCCAGATCTGCGCTTAGGCCGCACGTATAAAACGCGGCCTAATTGAAGACCCTTAAGCCGCGTTTTTAATAAACGCGGCTCTATCCTGAATTAGGCCGCGTTTTTGAAAACGCGGCCTAAAGGCCGCGCGTTTTGTAGTGATTAAATATAAATGTTATTATGTAAGTATGTTATAATTATTATTTTTTGTTCCTCGCCCTACTTCGCCTTAATTGTTTTTCTTCAATCACTAATTAGTATTTCTCAATAAAATTATTCATGTTATAAGTTTATGACCAAAACCGTGCAAAGCTCGGCCCATTTACTATTAAAAACTTTTAAAAATTTAAAATTTTCCATAATCTTTAAATTTTTTTTACTATTTTAATTGTTATTAAATTTAATTTTATTATCAAATATATATATTTTAAATTTATATATAATTATTTTATTAAGTTGTGCATCGTACAGGCATGATACTAGTCTATATATATATATATATATATATATGAGAAATGATATGTCCACAATATTTTTACAACAAATCTTAAGTGGCAGGTTGTTACTGGTTGTTATTGTTAGGGTAAAAAAGTAATCTTGGTGTTAGGTTCAAATTTGAACTAATAACAACTAATCGCCTATGATTTGTTGTAATAATGTTGTGGACATAACACCTCTCATATATATATATATATATATATATATAAATAACCAAAACTTCTGAAATGTCTACAATTTTCAACGTCACCACTATTTTCTTTTTCTTTTTATTTTAGGTTTTATATCTTATATATTTATTATTTCTCTTCAACGTGTAATTATCTTATCAGTGTTACAATAGTTTGGTTTAAGTAAAACTCCATTAGATATATGTTTCAAGAGCTTGAAAATTCTATTTCAACTAAAATTATATAACAAAAATTTTAACAAATATAAAATATAAAGTCATTATTATTATTATTATTGAAACCGAAACCTTTGATTTTTTATTAATCTCTCAAGAGCTTACTACATTGTTATTATTATCTATATATAATATAAAATCGAAGATTAAAAAATTAATTATATTTTTCTTTTAATTAGACCTCACGTTAGAATTTTTTTTTTTTTTTTAAAAAAGGTCTCACTTTAGGCTTCAAAAAATAAAAAGACTCATGAAAAAAAAATTAGGATTAAGAAAAAAGAGAGAGAGAGAGAGAGAGAGAGATTCTTGTTAGGCCTCTGCTTGCCACATTATTATTATTATCTATATATAATATAAAATCAAAAATTATAAAAAATCATTATAATATTTTTTAATTAGACCTCACTTTAGATTTTTTTTTAAAAAAAAACTCACATTTGGTTTCAAAAAAAAAAGAAAAGAAAGAAAGACTCACGTCAAAAAAAAAAAAATTTAGGACTAAGAAAAAAAAGAGAAAAACTCATGATAGGACTCTCTCTTCTCTTCTCAAAACCCTTGCAATTACCGCCTCAAAACCCTTAACTTAACTTCACTTTAAGATTTAAAAAAAAGAAGAAGAAGAAGAGAGACTCACGTAAAAAAAATAAAAATAAACAAATAAAACGTAGGTTTTTTCTTTTTTGTTTGCTTTCATATGTGCCTGAAATTTTCTTTCTATCTTATTCTTTTGTTATGTTTAGAATTGATTTTCTTTTGAGTATTTGGGTTAATCTCCATTATTTAATAGTGTTTTTGTGGGTTTGGTTTTTTGGTTGAAATTTCTAATAATTATTTTATGTTGTATATAGTAGATGAAGCATCTCTATTTTTTGGAGAAAAATCAAAGATGCAACCTATGTCTTCCAGCCCAAGGAATGGTAAATTTTTATTTGGTATATTATATATGAATTTTTTGAATTTGAAGGGTTTTGTTTGGTTTTGAAGTAGAATTTGAGGATTCTATAAAATTTGGAAGTTTTAAGTCTTGGGGTTTTTGGTATTTGCATCTCAGTGGGTTGATCTTAATTCTTTACCTTAAATGCTTTTGCTTTATTGAGATTTTTTATTTGGATTCATGCGCTTTTTTGTTTTTTTTTTTTTTTTTAATTAAAGCTATGATTTTTGGTTGATTAATTATTTGATTGGATTAATTTCAATTAATTATTTGTTTGGAATCAACATTAAAGATAATGAAATTAGGTGTTATAATTTTGATATTGTTCCATCTTTTTAATTGTATATATTGATATTACTACGACGTGTGTCTTCCTCATATCATGGTCTTTGTTTATATCTTTGTAGTTTATATTAGTTTTGAGTGTGTGTGTGTGTGTGTGTGTGTGTCTATATATATATATATATATATATATATATATATATATAGATAAACAGGATATAGAATAAATGGAAGAAAAGTAACTGAATCAACAGATAAGAGAGTAGAAGACTATCACAAACCAGAAATGAACAATAGGACGTGTGTCTTCCTCATATCATGGTCTTTGTTTATATCTTTGTAGTTTATATTAGTTTTGAGTGTGTGTGTGTGTGTGTGTGTGTGTGTGTGTGTGTGTGTGTGTGTGTGTGTAACTGAATCAACAGGATATAGAATAAATGGAAGAAAAGTAACTGAATCAACAGATAAGAGAGTAGAAGACTATCACAAACCAGAAATGAACAATAGGAATATAGTGAGAAAATAATGCTATGAAAACCATGTATGCAAATGTCTGAAAATAACTTTGAAAACTGAGGCGGTATAACCGGCCAAACTGAGGCATATGGGGATACAAAAGATTGGGATAATAACTGGGTTAATTGGGACAGATAAACAGGATATAGAATAAATGGAAGAAAAGTAATTGAATCAACAGATAAGAGAGTAGAAGACTATCACAAACCAGAAATGAACAATAGGAATATAGTGAGAAAATAATGCTATGAAAACCATGTATGCAAATATCTGAAAATAACTTTGAAAACTGAGGCGGTATAACCGGCCAAACTTTGATTATCTTAAAACAAATGTAACATGGTTCAAAATGAACAACCCAGTGAAAAAAAGTTTTTAGAAACCATGAATAGGATTAATTTCCAAAAATGGCATTCCATAGTTAGAATAGTCATCAAAGGATACGAATTTGAAGCAGTAGCCTTAATAGATTCAGGAGCTGATCTCAATTGTATCCAAGAAGGAATTGTCCCCTCTAGATATTTTAAGAAAACTAGGGAAAGACTTACATCTGCGAGTGGAGGACAAATGCAGATTAAGTTTAAAATCCCAAAAGCCCATGTTTGCCAAGATGGCACATGTTTCAAAACCACATTTGTTCTAGTCAAGAACATGACGGATAAAGTCATCTTAGGAAATCCATTTATGTGCCTTTTGTACCCCTTTATAACGGATAGTAAAGGAATCACTACCCACCCTTTTGGCCAACCAGTTAAGTTTAGGTTTCTCAGAAGCCCAGAACCAAGAGACATTAGTACTCTCCAGGACGTTTCTGTCTCAAAATCCCTAAATCTTATCAGTGCTAAAAACCAGCAAATCAAATATTTAGAAGATGATTTGAGATACAAGAAAGTCGAAGAAAGACTAACTTGTAAAACCATCCAAAAAGAGATCAGAGAGTTTGAAGAAAAACTCAAGAAAGAAGTTTGTTCTGATTTACCTACAGCCTTTTGGTATAGGAAGAGACACGAGGTAGCTCTCTCCTATATTAAAGATTTTAAAGAAAAGGATATCCCAACCAAAGCCCGACCCATCCAGACGAACCAAGAACTTATGGATGTTTGTAAAGTTGAGATTGAGGATCTTCTTAGAAAAGGGATCATTAGGAACTCTAGATCACCATGGTCTTGTCCGGCCTTTTATGTCCAGAAAAATGCTGAGATTGAAAGAGGTGTACCCAGATTAGTCATCAATTACAAGCCCCTTAACAAAGTCTTAGAATGGGTAAGGTACCCAATTCCCAATAAGAAAGACTTAGTTAATAGGCTCAGTAAAGCAGTGGTTTTCAGTAAGTTTGATATGAAGAGTGGTTTTTGGCAGATACAGATCAGAGAGTCTGATAGGTATAAGACAGCCTTTACCACGCCCTTTGGTCATTATGAATGGAATGTAATGCCCTTTGCACTCAAAAATGCACCCTCAGAATTCCAGAACATTATGAATGAGATTTTCAATCCATTCTCCAGTCATGCCATTGTCTACATTGATGATGTACTCATCTTCTCAGACTCCATTGAAAGACATTGGAAGCACCTGCGTGCTTTCCTCCAAACCATCAAGTCTAATGGTCTTGTTATTTCAGCTCCCAAAATTAAGCTTTTCCAAACCAGTGTACGATTTTTAGGTTTTGATATAAGACATGGTGTCATCAAACCCATTAGTCGTGCTATTCAATTTGCAGACAAGTTTCCAGATGAAATCCTAGATAAAACCCAGCTTCAGAGATTTCTAGGATCTCTCAACTACATCTCAGATTTCTATCAAAATCTCAGGCAACAATGCAAGCCCCTTTTTGATAGACTCCAAACCAGTCCTCCTCCCTGGACACAGGCTCATACCTCTGTTGTCTAAGAAATCAAGAAGTATGTTAAGACACTCCCTTGCTTAGGAATTCCCTCAACCAATTCCTTTAAAATTGTCCAGACTGATGTCTCTGACATAGGTTAAGGTGGCATTCTTCTCCAGAAAGTCAGTCCAAATTCTCCGGAACAGATAGTCTGTTTCCATTCGGGAATCTGGAACTCTACTCAGTTGAATTATAGTACTATTAAAAAAGAAATTTTATCTATAATACTTTGTATTTCAAAATTTCAAAGTGATCTTTTGAATCAGAAGTTTTTAATAAGAATTGATTGTAAATCAGCAAAACATGTTTTAGAAAAAGATGTTCAAAATATTGCATCAAAACAAATTTTTGCCCGATGGCAAGCTATTCTTTCAGTTTTTGACTTTGACATAGAATTCATAAAAGGAACTCAAAATAGCATCCCTGATTTCCTTACCCGTGAATTTTTGAGCCCAAACCAAGATGTCGGGAAAGAAACCCGTTCCCCCAAAGTTGCCTAACCAACAGATCTTAGGAAGTACTAGTCAGGCAAAGAACCCTGGCCAATTAATACCAGCATCCTCAGCTTCAATTGCCAGTCGATATGTTATGTCTTCCATTCCAAGACCTAACTATGAAAGACCAGTTCAACCCAGTTACAACTCCGCCTTAGCTTCCCTTGCCCCTAAACAAACCACCCTCTACACAGTTGATGACCCCTTTGGCCCATTACAGTCCCAAAGACCATCCCAGCCATTATCCAGAAAAAATAGGTCACCCTATTTCAAAAAGCCATTCATTCAGCACATCTCTTATATTGAACCCCACATAGTTCATATAAAAGATCCTCTTGCTTTAGCCATGGAAGTTTTCCCAAAAGGATGGCATTTTCTCCCAAGACACCCGGAGAAAAACATTAAGTATTACAGACAAATCCTCATTGAGGAAGAGTCTGCCAGAGTTGAGAATATTATGAACAAAGCGGACCCTTCAGTCGTCCTTTACCACAAGTTCATAATCACAGGTTTCATCAGCGGCAAAGAATGGGGGCAGCATCCCTCTTTGCTAAAAACACTCCAGGGACTTAAGTCCATCACAGGTTCAAATCTCCATTACAGTTACCACGACTACATGGATGCATTTGAAAAGGTTCTTTTTTACCAGAATAAGAACTTTAACCATTCTTGGTTCTTAATGTTCGACAAGAAGTTCTCTAGTCCAATTCCTACTTGGTTCCTTAAGTGGTGGGAAATGTTTGGATCAGTGCCCCAAATCTTCCCAGATTGCCTCCAGGACACCCTAAGGTACTTCAGCTTAAGGTATAAGCTCACTTCTCATAGATCCCAGTTTCCAGCCATTCTGCACATGACAATCAAGTACAGGATACACTGGATCAGTATGTGGAACTATGATATTAGTGGAAATTTGTTAAACAGAGAATTATTAGTTAAATGGTGGGACTCCCTTAAGATTGATTCAGTCATCAGTCAAGTTTACAAGGATTTTCCCCTCCCAGTCCAGAGGAATATAGTCACAAGATCTCAGTCTAGTCTAGACTCCTCCCAGTTTGCAGGAAAATCTAGTAAAGAATTAAAAGATCTTGCCCAGCAGTTACTTCTCCAGTCAGAAGAATTACAGTCTCAAGAGCAAGAGAAAGGCTCTCCTGCCTCATCCGAAGCCTCAGCAAACTTTGATCCAAATAATCCTCTGTTTTAGGATTCCCAGGATCCAAATGATGCTTACAGGTTAGGAGATGATTAAAGAAAGATCCTGAATAGCACCAATCACTATTCAGAACAGCATTTTCAGACAAAATACTATTCATCTACAGTACCAGTCACTGTTGATGAACAGGAACCACGCTCAGCCGACACTAAAGACAAGGGACAGAACACTATTCATGAACAGTAAAAGTCACTATTTATGAACAGTACCCGACACAATCATCCAAAGTTACTGTTGCTTTCGGTGGAAAAGAAATTCACCCAGGTAAAAGCAATTCACCCTCCGGAATTTCAGCAATCTTCAGCAGGATCTAAGGCTCTCTTCTCCCTATATAAGGCAGCTCTTGTCCCAGTTGAAGACAGGTCCAATTGAGTGGATACTTCACAGGTCCAATTCTAGCAAAAACCTCAAAGCTTGTAACCCTCCCTTCCCTTACAACTCAATACTTGTAATCAGAATGGCAGTTTACATTTGTAATACCCCAGGTAGTCTTACACTTGTAACCAGATGGCCCCAGTCGGCCTCCAGTTTGTAATTAGAAATCAGATAGCCCCAGTCGGCATCTGACCGTTTCCGCTAGCCTTGTAACTTACCCCCTTTTGGTATCAGAGCCAAGTTGGCAGATCAGTTTGTAAGTTACATTTGTTTTAAGATAATCAAAGTTTGGCCGACTAGGGCCATAAGACATGGGCCAAAGGGGTCATCAACTGTGTAGAGGGTGGTTTGTTTAGGGGCTGGGGAAGCTAAGGCGGAGCTGTAACTGGGTTGAACTGGTCTTTCATAGTTAGGTCTTGGAATGGAAGACATAACATATCGACTGGCAATTGAAGCTGAGGATGCTGGTATTAATTGGCCAGGGTTCTTTGCCTGACTAATACTTCCTAAGATCTGTTGGTTAGACAACTTTGGGGGAACGGGTTTCTTTCCCGACATCTTGGTTTGGGCTCAAAAATTCACAGGTAAGGAAATCAGGGATGCTATTTTGAGTTCCTTTTATGAATTCTATGTCAAAGTCAAAAACTGAAAGAATAGCTTGCCATCGGGCAAAAATCTGTTTTGATGCAATATTTTGAACATCTTTTTCTAAAACATGTTTTAGAATATATATATATATATATATATATATATAACTTTTGGGAATTTTGCTTTATTAATTTAAGAATTGTAAATTACTTTGTAGGTTTTTGTAACTATGCACCTGTAGTGAGATGTTACAAAAGCATATATATATATATATATATATATATGGTATTAACATTTTATAAAAATCTCTCTTACAACCCAATAACATTTTATGTTTGACAACACTTCTAAACTGTAGAAAAGCATAGAAGGTAAATATTTCTTCCCATTGTATTTTATTTAATTATGACAGATCTTTTTTTTTTTTTTTTTAAATGCTAGCTAGCAAAATTTCTATAATATGCATATTATTGACCCAATTTTCTATTTCTAAATTTCTTAGATTTTATTATATAAATAACTTTTCCGTGCATTGCACGGGCTAGCGACTAGTATATATATAAAATCGAAATCTTTAAAACTCTCACAATTTTCCACATCAGCACAATATTTAAATTTATCTCTGAAGTTCTCACAATTTTCCACATTAGCATAATATTTAAATTTATTTAAATAAAGTTATTTTTGTTTAGTTCAAACTTAACAATGAGTGAAACTCTATCTCTCTAATAAGTCCAACTTAAACTCAAACTCAAACTCAAACCCAAAAAAAAAAACCGATACTTCTAAGAAAAAAAACCAAAAACACAATAAAAAAATAATAAAAAATCTCTCTTTTCTCATATCTCTCACACTGCCATCTCCTTCCCCCAAAACCCAAAACTCATATAATCTCTCAAATGATATCAACTACTTCCCCCAAATCTCAGATCTGACCATCTCCTTCAAACTTTTGGATCCAGCTTTGATCTTCAAATCGGGATTAACATGCTAAGCTAGACTTTTCAAGTTTAGTAGTTTACTGCTTTTGACTGATTTTCATTTGTCGTTGTCTACCAATGTCACTAAAAAAAATAGTAAATAACTTTGTGGTTGTCAATTTCTTTACGTTTATAGGTTTATAATATTATATGTTTGTATTATTATATTACCGTGTAGTTGATTTCTTTTTTTTTTTTTCTTTTTCTTTTTCTTTTTTTAATGGAGATTTCCTATTGCCATGTTATTAAGTCATGAGAGAATGTTATAAATATCAAATATACATGATAGTGTTGCTTATTGTAAATTAATGTATTTTTCTTTGGTTTTGAGATTTGCTTAATTGTTTTATTTTTAATCTCATCGTATTTGCTTAGTAGTATAAACTTATTGGTCATGCTTTTTTTTTCTTTCTTTCTAAATTGACTAAACTAGTTGCTAACCCGTGCGATGCACGGGGTAGTTAAATAAAAATTAAAAGTATTTATTTTGCATAAAGGTTTATGACTTGACTTATTAAAAATATAAAACTTGAAAATGAATCAAAATAAGTAATATTTTATTCAATATAATGGTTTAGAAAAATTCTTTTTCTTTTATATCATTGGTTCCACATAAGCAATTAAATCTACTATCCACCACAAATCTAATATTGTTATCTTAATAATAGATCTACAAATTACATTCTCATATCCTCCATCATTTAGAAGGCAATGATCGTAAGTAATGTATAAATTTTATTATAAAATTATTATGATAGATGATTAAAATAATTAAAATAAAATCTAATGTTCTAGAAATTTTTTGAAATAGAATTTTAAATTTCTTAAAACTTAGTTAATAAAGTTTCTATTTTACCTAAAAGTGAAGATAACCATAGGCCCAATTTTTATTTTATAGCATAGGATGTTATGGTTAGCTCCGTACCATGTGTAATACGTTAGTCTATTATGATAGTTCCAAATAATATCCTAATACCTATCTATATGAGTTTTCTTTTAATGGTGCCATAAAGGATGGAGTTTAATAGAAGTCATTTAAGATCCAACGCATCCAATAATTTGTTTTTAAAAAAATTTAATTTCAAAAGTCTTTTTATCGTAAATTTTTTTAATCATAAAACAGACTCTATCTAAACTCTAAAGGAAAGAGTTTGGAATGATCACATAATTGATACCATATCATGATGGTTGCAAATAATAATATTATTATTCATGATTAATAGATGAACAATGAAACTGTAAATTAACAATTTAACAATTCAAAATAAAAACACATATACAGAATTGCTACAACAACACATATATAGAAAACTCCAAATATTGGAATATAGTTCTTCTTTCATTATTCAATCAAAACCAAAGTCTTGAAGATAATTCCAATTCTATTAAACCCAATACATATATACACATGAACGTAAAGAATTTCAAAAATAAAAACAACAATTTCTAAAAGCCTTTGCCTAATATAGTCACTATTTTTTATTTAAAAAAAATTATGCATACTTTAGTTCTTTTTCCTTTCATGTTTCCTTAAAACTTTTCTAATTGACCAAAATATCTCTCATATATGTTAACATTAAACCTAATAAGAAAACTTTACATACCTTTTATTTTGAAAGCGCTCCAAGAACCAAAATCAATGCAAGAAACTGCATAAAAGAAAAAGAAATTTACATTGCTGATCAATACCTTCAAAGAGATATTAATCTGTGACTCAAACTAACAAACCAAAATCAAATATAAATTTCCATAGAGTATAAATCAAAGAGAAGACTACCAAACGAATTTGCAGCACACACAAACCAAAAACAAAAGTCACTAACCCATACAATGCATGGGAAATTTTATTTCCATTTTGAATTTATTAAATTTTATTAGAATGGAAAAGATATTCACTAAACTATCCACTTAATTATCAATCATTCTAATTATAAATTATTAAGTAACAAAATTTAAGTAGAGGATCAACATCAGTACCTAGGAATTCACTTTGTTTTTTTGATAGGTTAACCTAGAAATTCACAACCCTCATCGATCTCAAGAGCTAATAACAACATCATAAAACCAAATTATAGAAATGCACATATATATTCCCAAATCTATAGATTGTAATCCATGACTATTCAAATAGGGAGGAAAATCCCTATTTTAATCTCAGACATTTTGTTGAATACTTTTAATGGTGATGAGGCTAGACTCTCTTCATGTGTGTAAAGGCCTTAAAATTTCCAACTATTATAGGTTCTGTGAGGGTAAATATAAAATTCAACTACAAAATATAGATTGAAATTGTAAATTAACTAAATAACTGAATTTAACTGAATTCATTTGATAGGAGTATATAGACTTTGAATATATTTAAATATTATTAATTAAAGTTTATATAAATACTTAAAATTATATGTGCATATTTTAACTAATATACCTATCTATTAGTACTTAAATTTCAGCATTAATAATAATAAACTTGGTGATATGATCAATTGGATTTGGATGATAACAATATATAATAATAAATACATTCTTTTTGTTACCAAATGAAAGGCTTGTTTTGAAAAATTGAAATTTCTAACAATTCTACCCAAAAAAAAAAAAAAACAAAAAAAAATTCTAAAAGTTGTTTCAAGTTTCAAAACACTACAATAAATTCACATTAGAGGTCTAGGTGGCTCATAAACCAAGAGCCACATAAAACAAAAGAAAAATAAATGATGGTCTAACCAAAGCATAAAAAGAAGGAGAAGAAGTAGAAGAAGGGAAGGGTGGACTGAGAAAACTTGAGAAGTCGGAGAGGGAGATGGCTGGCAACGTAGGGATGACAATTGGAAATGTGATAATCACATCAACATGAATTCTGCCACTAATTTCTCTTTTCTTTTTTTTCTTTTTCAAGTTTTTGTACCGCCCGATTTAGATTTTCTAATACAGTCCAGTATCAAGTGGTACGTTTTAGAGGTAATTTGATATCGATTCACTGGCCGGAACAAAAAATATTGGCTAGTGTGGTATGGTAATGACTTCCTTGGCTATAGCTGGTGAATAAGGTCCAAATTGCAAGGGTGGCTAGATATTTAGGTTTTATGGGTGTGGCTATGTGCATCTCAACTCTGAAGTTTTTCAAGTTTAGGGGTTTTCAGAAACAAAGTCGCTTTGTCTAAGGCAAAGCCGCATTGCTTTATATATACATAAGAGAGAGTCCTAACAGGAGTGTTTCTCTTTTTTGTTAACGTGAATATTTTTTTTTTTTTGAATTAAATTATATATATTATTTTTTAAATATTGTGTTGTGCTGACGTGGAAAATTATAATGACTACAGAGACTTCAGTTATATATATATATATATATATATATAGATAATTAGTATATAAAAATCAATATAAGGCACGACTTTGTTAAGTTAAAGTTATTTATTGAAAAAAAGTTAAAGTTAATTTACGAAATAAAGTATTTTTTTTTAATCTAACCTAACTCATTATGTTTTCTATTCCAATTTATTGCAACTTTTTATTGCTTTCTTAATTTATTTGGGTTGGTTGAAAATTTAGTTCATGTTCATGTTGTTTAATTTGGTTTTGTGTGGAATTTTGTGGACCTTAAAACCCTATATCAAGACCAGTTTTGGTGTGTGCTATATCCATAAAGGCATAAACGTACATAACCAATAAGTCATTACTTGAGATGCAACGGGTGTAAACATGTCTAAAAAATTGTTTACAATTTTACAATATTAGAATAAGTAGTAAGATTGTCTTTGTACAATTTAATTTCCAGTTAATACTTTGTTTGTATTTGAGACAATTTTTTAAAATTTTCAATTTATGCTTTGTTTGTATTAATATGAGGCTTTTTTATTTTTCATTTGCACAGTTTTTTTTTTATGCACAGTTTTTTTCATTTATGCTCTGCTTCAATTTATGCACATTTTTTTTTCAATTTAAACAAAGAATTGTTTAAATTTTCGTACAATATAAATTTTCCGGGCATAGCACGGATTAACGATTAGTTTGCAAATAAAATAAAAGCATGTTCATTATCTCATTATATGTTCAATAACCTTCTAACAAAAAGACAAATTCATGTTGCTAAGTAAAGGAATTCCACCACCCACATTAGTATTAATGAAATTGCAGTCATGATCATGATGTGGTCCCATGTGCCCCATTTCTATTTTTAAATTACTAAATCTATATAAAAATTAAAAAGTAGCCCAGGAAACTAAACATAAAATTCTTCCTCACATCGATCCAAAACCACCATACCAAGTTGATTCCTAAAAAATGTGTTACAGCTCCAGTTATATTATATAGATAGTAATTAAAAGGTTAAATCATATGGATAGTTAATATAACCTTAAATTGCATATTTGGTCCTCAAATTTAACTTTTGTTTAGAATGTTAAAAAAAATCACACTATTTGATAGATGAAAAAAGTTGACCTAACAAATAGAATTTTTGAAACTGAGTTGCTTTGATGTTGTGGAGTTTGTTACATGTTAAGAATTCAATTTGTCACATCAACATTTTTCATCCATTAAATTAGATGTTAGTATTGTTCTTTTTAAAATAATTTTAAAAGTATAAGAATCAAAAGAATTCAAGAGTTTTTAAATTATAAAAATGATTTTGAGCCAAACTTTGTTGAGTAGTGCATGTTTGAGTTTGGCTCACCAATAAAAATCAAATACTCAGCTTGGCTCGATCTTTAGACAAGCCTAAAAACAATTTTTGAACTCGAGCTCGTGAGAATGCCAAAGAGCTTGAGCTTAATATCAAGCTCAAACTTGAGCTTAAGTCAAGCTTTTTAGTTTGGGATCCAAAAAAATTGCATTATCAAATGCTTATATCACCAAAAATCAAGTATAATAATAATAATAATAATAATAATAATAATAATAATAATGAGTAATGGTAAGTGGTCTAATGTGGACTATGTTATTATTAAGATGTGTATAATGTCATAATAATGAGTTTATTTAGTAAACATATATCAAGCTATAAATGAGCCTAAACTCGGCATGTTTTGTATCAAACCCTATTGTTCATGAGCTTGTTCATGAACAATTTTTTTTGCTTGGGCTCGGCTTGTTTATCAAACAAGCCTAAAACTAAGGCTCAAACTTGACTTATACGAATAATAACGAGTTTTTTATTAAGTCGAGTCTAAGTTGTTCATGAACAACTTGGTTTGTTTACCGCCCTAATATTAAAAACAAATGTCAATGATTGAGTACTAAATATGTAATTCAACTTAAATATAATTGATAAATTAATTGTAGACTAGTATACAAATATTAAGTACTGAAATGTAGAAACTCTGATGCAATCTTCAACAAAGGTTGCAAAGTGTTTGGCATGAACTTCCTAGCAAACAAAAAGCACATAGAGGTAGTAGCATTGCCATTATAGGTGCAGCTAGTACCAAACCTTATTTGATTCAAGAATTCAATATTAACAGCTTGCCTGACAAACTTTCCTGGGTGTGGACCACTCTTAGACCAATCAACCCAAGTGATACTCCTATTCGAGTTCTCCTCTGGGCTCAGAATGTTCACTATCGTAGGAATATAGTGCTCATCCATGTAACATGGAGGACTGCAAAACTCACTAAATACAGGGTAGTACTTCTTGTCTGATATAATATCAATGGCTACCTTGCGATTGACCTCAAACCATTGTGACCCTTTTCGCCAATCTGCTATAGAAATTGTTGGAAACATTTGAGGATTGTATCGACCACGACCAACTTTTCTTGGGTCATCATATGAGCCTATAAAGCTCTTATTGGAGCCAATGAGATAGTTATATATTGTTGTAAAGTTGAACAAAGGAATGCATGTCTCTGAGAGTAATACAAATCTTTCATTAGAGAGATCTAGTAGTGCATTAGCCAAGAGGCGCCTCTCTGCGTCAATCATTGTTGGTTTCCCCCATTCCACTGGCTGCAATAAGAGGGGAAAAAAAATTCACGTGACTTATTTAATTATTTTTTGATATAGAGTTGCCTGAAATTTAAGACATTATATCTCTATTGTTAAATAATTTTAAATGAAGAAAAAGAGTGTGGATATGACCCATTATATCACAAATTCTTCAAATAATTAATTGTTATACTTTCAATTATTACTGACTGCTCATCAAGAGTGTGATAGTGGTGCCGGTCATATGGTGAAGGGAAAAAAATATTAAATATAAATCATGGGAAAAGGAGTGAACTACTTTATATCTTATTGCCGTTAAGTACGTTCTTTTAATTGCAATGTCTTAGGCCCTGTTTGATTTTTTTTTTTTTTCATCACTCATCACTCCTCACTCAATTTTCGTCACTCATTACTCATCACACATCACTCATCACTTAAAAAATACTCCAATTTTCCCAAACTCATCCAAACGCACTTATCACTCAGTTCTTTTATTTCAAAAGAGAGAGAGAGAGAGAGAGAGAGAGAGAGAGAGAGTCAAAGATTGCGGCAAATTTGATGCAACAGAAGTGTTTCAAAAAAAATAAAAATAAAAAAGTCAAACATTGCGGCTAAAAAGTTAATAATTGTGGGTGTAATTACGAAAATGCCATTGAAAACTGAATTATAGAAACTGAAAACACCTAAAATATTTTTTCAGTTTCCATAACTCATCACTCAAAAATCAGAGAATTGAGTGATGGAAACAGAGTTATGGTGCTCCCAAACGAACTTCTCGCTATGAATCCCACCATTTTTGAGTTATGAGTTTTGAAAACAGAGTTATGAGTTATGGAAACTAAAAATCCAAACACTTCCTTAGTTTTTGACTAAATTATTCTAATCCCTATTTATGAGATACTCAAGAAGTCTCATAAACTAATCTCATATATTAATATTGTGATGAATTGAATCTAAGACTTTCGGATTTACGTCACATTCTAAACCAATGAGTTCACCACCCGAGTACCTCCTAGGAGGTAATCAAGTAACACATTAATTGGTGTATTGGGATGCATTTATTATTATTATTATTATTATTATTATTATTATTATTATTATTATTATTATTACATTAAATTAAATTGGGGGAGGGAGATCAAATATTAACCTCTCATCCTTAGGAATGCTAAGAGGCATGCCAATTGACCTAAAGATCATTGCCATTATTGGACACACTTAAAATATATGTATTCCACTTATTATGTTCACCGGTGCAAGAAGTTTTTTTTTTTTTTTTTAATTATTAATGGGAGTTTGGGTAAATTTCTTGTCTAACATCCACCTCACTAGACTTGGGTATTTTTTTACCCAAAGATCTACCTTGCATTTATTTTTTATAAATAAAAATTAAGTTTTTATAGTATTTAATATTGTATTAAAATTTGTATTAAGCTTTATGCAATCTTACATAAAAAGATAATATTTATTTAAAAATAAAAATCTAAAATGTTAAAAATTCAAACACATTTCCATTGTGTTAGTTCTTTTTCAGAATTCGTGAAGCTTTCACTTATACTCTTCAAGTAAATGCGTCCATGTTCAAATGTGTTAGAGACATTAATGTTCAAGCCCAATTATATTATCCTAAGCAAGGCCCAAATCTATTATATTATCCAAATTCATAATCATTATACTAATCTCAAACGAAAAATATTACCAATTTTATTATCAAATAGATGTACATGTACGTGATTATCAAAAAAAAAAAAGGTAGAAGATGTACATGTGTGTTTAAGTAATTCTGTTTCTATCGGATTGGACAAGGTTCCTCTCCATGATAAGTGAAATTTAGAGAGAGCATTTCATATTTAATTTATGTTGTACATCTAATAATGTAAGTCTAAATACGCACATTTAAAATTGTAATATTTAATATCAACTATGAAATTGATCTATTTGAAATTGAGAAGATCTAACCCTCTCTAGCAAATATCAATTCTGCCCCCTGTTGAGCAGTTGACAGAAATGGCCTAACATCTATATAAGCATAAAACTAAACAAATCTTTTTTATAATTTATTTATTGGCAAGATCAGATTATCTTAAAATGATCATTGCCAATTCAATACTGATGATATTAATTCTAGGATGAAGTTTTTATGAAAAAAAAAAAAAAAAAAAAAATTCATCATCTAAATGGCGACCTAAATGAGTATCTCTATAAATCGCATAACCTATTTAAGAATCATGAGATTTGTTTAAATTTTAGATGACATAATAATTCATGTAAGCAAAATACACCTGAATAATTAATCATTTGAACTACCATGTAATGGGTTCGAGAAAATCCCTCTAACCCAAAGGAAAACTGTCTATAATTTTAATAATAAACTGAATATTAGCATGAGTAAAAAGCACACCTTGCTTGGAATTCTTCTTCCATGGAAAACAGAACTTTCAGGGACAGATTCATTGTATGAGGGATGAGGGTGAACATAAATGGTATAACGACCTTCATAACCTTTAAAGAACTTCTCCCACAATGGTCCCAAAGGTATAGGCCCTTTTGTCAAGAACATGAAAGCAACCTTTGGGACATAATTTAAAGGGAACTCTCTAATACTTGGAACCATTGATGCTCGCCAAAACAACTCTTCATCATCCATGTTGTGCATGCGAGATGGCTTATCATTGGAAGCAATCCTACTTTCATTCGGTATAGTGGGTGGTGGTGGTGATGGTGGTTGTACAGCTATTAGTACTGGCGGCAGCAGCGGCGGTGCTGGTGGTGATTGTAGAGCTATTAGTAGTGGAGGTGGTGGTGGTAATGGTGAGGGTGGTGACTGCTGTAGAATTGTTGCTGATAACGATGGCAATGACAGGGTTGTTTGAATGTAGAAAGAGAAGGTTTTAAGGTACAAACTAGTTGTGATTCCAATGGACAAACCAATCACAAAGAACACAAAATAGAAGACATGTTTTAACGATAAATATGAATTCTTTGCAATCTTTGGAGACTGTTGCTGTTGTTCAATTCCCATTGATTAATCTAAAGAAAATGGTAGGGGGGCTGTCTCTAGAATAGAGAGGCAATAAGGAAGAACCCAGTAAGTTTAATGTAGGATATGACTAATTAGAACACTTAAAATGAAAGTTAAGATGGCATGCATGTGTGTTGGACTGACCTTGGGTTTGATGAAGTCGTTACTAGTAGCAGAAAAAGCACGAAACCTTGAAGGTGTGTGTGCGTGTGTGTATATATATATATACACACACAAAATTCGATATTAGAACCGGTCCAGGTCGAATTATTTAGCACTTTGGGAGCTTTATTTCTATATAGCTGTTCAGTGTAAAGTATGAGCACCATCTCTATATTATTATAATATAAACATTGTGTGAATCTATAGTCAAGTTGGTGTGTTGTGCTAAAATATAATTGTGCTAATTAAAATGGGCAATACTTTCGCATCTACTTTTTTTTTTTTTTTTACATTCATTTTTTTTTATTTATTTTCATATTTAAAATATGGACATTTCTGCGTCAATTATGAATATTTGGGCAAAAATTGTCCATTACCACTATTTAGCAAAAACAATTAGCAATTTACCACTGTTTTAAAAATATGTAAAGATTTACCACTTTTTTGAACCTTAAGTTTGTGAAACTTGAGTTTGTCGTGAAATTCGAAGTCCAAAAACCCGAGTTTTTTGAAAAAATATACTTCAAATTTGTCGGAAAATTTTTTATGGTTCTTAGGTTTCATGAACTCGAGTCCCATGAAAAACTTAATTTCGTCAAACTCGAGTACCAAAAAAATGGTAAATTCTTATATATTTTAGAAACAATGGTAAATTGCAAAATCGTTTGTAAAAATGTGCTATTTGGGTATTTTTCCTGAATATTTGTGTGTGAAACAGTTGATATAAACTAGTATAACATGATATTTTTCTAATTAAAATATGCCACTATTACTTCTTGTCCATCTGCAATTTGAGTACTCATGAGTGACTTCAAAATTTTGACCTTAGAAATTCCACCGATTTGCTGGCCATGTAGTGGGACTTTGTGGACTTTCGAGTTTGTTTATTTCGTCAATTTGGTAAACAGGACCCATGAAGTTAGACGCCAATTTACGCAAGGTTTTAAGGGGAGTGACAAATTGACAATTCCATGATATAAAGACACTGTTGGTTATGGGACAGACTGGCAAAACAATTTAAGATAAATTTGATACCTAACCGTTCTGTTCGCCGGATGAGGCGGAATACGCTCTATAAGGCATTTTTGTTGAACTTGTTTGTTAAGTTGCCTTTAGGGGGAAAAAAGTTCAATCTTTTGTTTCATAAGAAACGGAGTAACTTATGCAAAGCATTCCTCTCCCAGGATTTAGACTAAAGACAAAATAGCAAGCCCTGCCCAAAGAACTTCGTTTTTTCCATTTTTAAGATAGGTTGTTTGAAAAAATAATATATATTCTATGAGATGGGTTCAAGTTATACCTGGTGTAACTCTTATAAACTTATACATTTTTTACACCATAGATTTCTAAGAGATCTAACAGTTAAAAACACATCATTAAATGCTATTATTTTCCACCTTACTACCTAATTAATACTAGCATTCTCTCTCTCTCTCTCTCTCTCTCTCTCTCTCTCTCTCTCTCTCTCTCTCTCTCTCTCTCTCTCTCTCTCTCTCTCTCCTTATTTATTGCTTTATGCTATATAATATTTCCTTCAACACAATCTAACAAAATAAATTGAAAAATAATCACATAATCATTGATTTCACAAAACTACCCATAATAAGAGTCAAATGACTTTCAATTTGCTCCTTAAAATAAATAAATAAAGGAACTAATTTATAGTTTGTAAATAATTATTCAATATACTTTGTCCAGGCTAAGGATACTTATTTTTTTTTCTCCTTTTTTCAACAATCTACGGGCTTATAAAAATCAACTTAACTTCTTTGGACTTGCATAATATAATATTGCCTGAAATATGTTAGTTCTTCCAAATGAATGAAAATGATCTCAGTTCTCTTTGAGATGAATCTTAATTTTACATTATTGTTCAAATACAATGAAGGAATGTGGTTTCATTCAGTGATGGACTACCTCACAAAGGTAATGGCATCCCGTATTTCTACTTGACAACTTTTGATCCATTTGCCAAAGATGCAATGAAAGATGAGAGGTCTTCATTCACTGTCAGCGAGTATCCTATTGGAACTTGTGGAAAGATAGACCCTGAAAACCCCAGTTGTGCAAGAATTACACTCACAGGAAAGGCAAGTTACAAAATCAGTTTTATCTAATTTTAATATTTGGATTGTCACATAGCTTGAAGAAAAAAAAAATAAAAAGAACTGTACGTGTGTGTGTGTATATATATGTGTGTGTGTGTGTGTGTGTGAACACTATGAGCGGCTATTTTGTTTGTCTTTCTAGTTTCCAATTTGCTCATATTTCTTCCATTCTTATGCTTGAATATGCTTAAATATGTTATCCAACTAATTAAAGTACATTTGTAGCGACAAGTTTTAGAAATGTACTTTAGCTGCCAAAGATCAATGTTAATCTCACTAACTGGATAATATATGTGCATATAAGAAAGAGAACTTCATGTGCGTAGAAGAAGATAGAGCTAAATTATCAACATTTCGGGATTAATTAGTGATGTCAATAGGTGTGTATATACATGCACACTACAGTAAGATGACAACTGAAGTAATATTATTTAAAAATTTTAAATCATAGTTTTTTTATTAGCTAAATTAAGGATTGCCCATTAGATAATGACAATAGTGGAAAGCAATAAATAAGGAGAGAGAAAAGGAGAGAGAAAAAGAGAGAGAGAATGTTAGTGTTAAGTAAGTAATAAAGTAGAAAACAATAACATTTAATAATGTTTTTTTAACCATTAGATCTTTTAGAAATTTACGATGTAAAAAAGGTGTAAGTTTATAAAACTTACACCAGGTGTAACTTGAACTCATTTTCTATTATATATATTTATATATATATATATATGTATATATATAAATAAGGGATAATTAATGAGATCCTAATCATAATATTAGCATTAATGATTGTATTTTTTGACCGTTGGATCTACTTAAATCTAATGGTTTAGAAAAGGTGTAACTCTAAAGAGTTATACCAAGTGTAACTTGAACCCATCTATATCTATATATATATATATATATAGATACTTGGTTTGATAACCATTTTTGAATAAGGATATAAGCTTTTAATTGGGGTATATCTAAAGAGATGGCAAATTCAGTTTTTCTTTTGGTTGGATCTTAACCCTCGTTTGGAAGGAGGGAATTGAATAAAATAAAAAGGAATAAAAAGAATAATTTTAAAATAGTCTTCATTTCCCTCATTTGAGAGTTTTAATGGAGGAAATAGAAAATTCATTCCCTTATTTGAGAGTTTAAGTAAGAAGGAATGGAATAGTTAGGAATGAACACTTATTCCTCTCTATTATTTTAAAACCACAAATTTTCATTCTCCCCAAAATTGGAAGGAAAGCGAGGGAATGAAATTAGATTTAATGTATTTTTTACCAAAACTCCCAAAATACCCCTATATATTCAATCCTTTATTTTAAAATAGAGGTCTAATATTAATATTGTCATAAAATGATTTTGTTTCATTCTCTCTATGTTACTCTCAAACAAGATTACTTATACATTCTATTCATTTTTATTCCTTTCCATTCTTTTATTTTAAAACATTCAATTAAGGTTACTTGATTTCATTCCATTCCATTATTTTCTATTCATTTCCCTTCTTAAATATATTCAATTCAATTTCATTCATTTTCATTCTCTTATGATCATTTTATTCTATTCTTTTCCCTTATGAACTTCCAAATGAAGCCTTAGAGTGAGTTATTTTAGTCACGATGTGAAAATTTTGTTATCTAACCTTTGGGCCAAATCGGCATTTAGGGAACCAATTAAATGTGTCAAACCTCGTCAGAGAGCTTCTGATGAAGTTTGGTGCTTTTTCTTCATCATAGAGCAGAGTAACCAATGTCTTACATGCCTGAAAGCGGTCAACGTGTGATTTATCTCATGGATCCTCAGATTTTGTAAGTGATCCCAACCCATTTAGCAAAATCTATGCTCTGGATCCATGCAAAAAACGGAAGTAAACTCAATTGTACTCTCCAACCACACTCCTTAGTCCCCATTTAAACGACGTGGGCTTTGGCCATGCATTAAAGAATAAAATATTTTACAAAAGTATATATAGCGGTTCCAAAAAAAGGGGCTTTGGACTTGCGGAATTTTTGCAAAAACATTCATCAACATCTATAAAATAAATAAAATCCCAAACAAAATTATTAATGTTTGAATTTCCTCCCCCCACCAAAACCAAAGTCCCAAATACAGATTTAAGACAGGTTGGTTTGGGTTCGAGAAACCGGTGGCTCAGTTTAGTGCGTTGCCACCATTGATCTCTCTGAATTATTAGTAGCACCAGTTTTTGGGTTAGGAAAGTATCAATTCTAGACTTTCGACTTCGGTGGGTTGGGGGATGAGGAGCAAATAGGTGAAGAAAGTCAAGCCTAGGCTTAGTGCGTTAGGGAAACAACACTATAAACAAACCCAACCCACCTACCTGACTCCAGCAGAGAAACAGGAAACATGGCACAAACGCAGGGGAGAACCTAATTATATGATCCATTATTACTAAGCAACATATGAAGAGAGACATCAAGTTAAGCATTTCATGAAGCTGTATCTCGGACTTAATTCTATATGCTGGATTGTATTATCTTATCTGACTTCAAAATCGCTCTTGAATTCATCTATGCGAGCTTGTTGCTATGATTGAATCCTAATTTACATGTTACTTCATTATCCCTACAAATTAGACTTGAATAACAACAAAACTGTTCAATAGTTCTGATCTTCTGAATCCTGATCGATTAGCAAGATGAAGTGAACCTGTAAGTGAATGCTGAGGAATCCACACTCTCGGCGAAATCTGATTTGGCTTGGCAAAATTGATACATTAGTTCAAACAAAGCCTGATATTGAAAACAATCTCTAAACAAGGGTTTGCTTTCCTTTTAATAATAACAAAAACAATACTAATAATATTAGTTTAGTTCTTACAAACTAAAGATCAACTGAGCCAAGCTTTACCTTACTCCACCTGAACAGCTCAAAGTACACAATTTTAGTTTACTCTTGTCCAGCTTATTTTATCAGAGCCAAAGTACTCCAAACATAAATGTCTGAATTCTAAGCAAAATACAGTTCAAACATAACAAGCATCATATCATACAAACATTTAAGTCAAACTACAATTTTGATCCTTAAACTACGCAACAAATTTCAATTTCATCCCAAAACTATCAATTGTTTTAATTGAGTTCATAGAGTTCTAAAAACTTTTCATATAAACAACATTTGCTAACTTGATAGATAGTTTTTGTACAATCCTTGACTTGTGATGATACGTTGTTTGGATGCTCCATTTTATTTCCCATTATGGCTGAACCTAAAGTAGCGCTCAAGAGTCTTTTTTTTTTTTTTTTTTTTTTGGTAAATACGGATTCAACATTAAACTAAGAAAGCAAAACAAGGCAAAAACTAGTCATCACCAAATTATCCATTTCGAACCCGAGACAGAATAGGAGGGAGCAGAAAAAAGTCAAAAACAACAAAATCCATATCTTGGGATCTTCCCAGACTATCATATACATGTCACTTACAAATGAAAATTACTGATTTGACAAGTTTAGCCAAGTAGCAGAGTCTCATAACGTCAAAATAAATGAAAATACATGGTTATAAAATTTTTACAAAAAAAATAATATATTCTGTCCTCCCTTAACCTTGATTTTATCATATCAGTAATCGCCATCAAAAATGGCAACGTACGGTGAGTACCATTGAAACTGAATTAAAACAATCAATAGTTGATGGATCACATTGAGATCAGATGGATAGTTCAGGGATCAAAATTATGTTCATTTCACAATTCAAAAAGCAATACCAGAATTATGGCAATCTAAAAAATTCAGTTCTGAAGTCAAAAAGCAACACCAAAATTGCAAGAATCTAAAAGTTCATTTCATAAGTCAAAAAGCAATACCGGAATTGCAAGAATCTTTTCACACAGATATTTTATCATTTTCAAAATTTCTTCCTAGAAGAAATCAAGAGATTTTGTGAACCCAGCATGGTATTAAAGGGCTATTGAGTAACAAATTGTAACCTGAATTAGGCACTGCTTTCAGGTTGAAGTAACCTAAGGCTAACACTCCAAGGTTAGTCAGTAACTCACACTATGTGACTCAATTTATGTCTAGAATGAACCAAGAATATGAATAGAAGATAATGCAACCAGAATTCGAGATTCAATGACATTTAAAATACACCTAGAATACAAATTGGACAAAACTTAATAAAAATTTATAATTGATCATAAGTTCTTTGCACAGGTCCACTACTTCAAAAACTTAAGACATATCTTTTTGCCAAACTTAGATTGCCAGACAGCAAGCCATTCCAAACAAAGACAGCAAAAGTTTGATACTTTGATCCCTCTCTCTCTCTCTCTCTCTCTTAATCCTCTATTTTCAACTTATGCTTTTTTGTTGATCGGGTGTGTAACTTGTAGGATTTGAACACCACACCTCTAAAAGAGAAAGCTCCAAGATTGCAAACTTCCAATTAACATTAATGGAAAAGAATAGCGGTAGTTATTCAATTAATTCAATATGGCAGATAACCAAGAATAGAAAGTGATAAGAAAATCGCATAAAATGTGTAAACATCCCCAAAACTAGATTTCCTTCCATATGTAGATGACGAAGTGGTTTATGTTCTTCATGTTTAACAAATTCCTAATAGTATTGACATGTTTAGGTAGAAGGTTATGTAAAGTAAACATTTTGTATAAATTTATCAAAAAGCTGTATATCCTATTTATTAAGAAATTCAGGATATCCCTGTTAATTATGCCCTGGTTTGGTGAAGTATGCTGTATCAATCCTAAGCCAGGCATTGATTACATATGATGTACTGGATGAGGTAAACAACCCCACCTAGAAAAAAGAAAACCCAGAAAGAGGGCATATGGAAAACCGGGTTCAACTTGACTTAATCAAACTTGGCCATAATCCCAGGTGATTGAGTTTGGCACTTTGGCTACCCAAAATTTTTCGCCGAACTAGTCGGGTATATATAAAAATAAAAAATAAAAAAAGGCAATTTGGCTACAAATAAAAAAATTAACATGGTTATATATTTTGAAAATGAATCAAAAAGTGTGCTAGTCCCATTTAATTGTGGTAATACTCTATACCACTATATATTATTTTTGTGCTTAGGGCAATGACACAGCTAAGGAGGTTCTAAGGCGCATCTATTGCTGTTTAAAAACTAGGGCAAATTACACTTTAACACCCTAAACTATACACCAGATTATACTTTGCACCTTAAACTATTTGAATGCACATTTGGCACCCTAAATTATTACACTTTGCACCCTGATGTTAGTTTTACTGTTAAGTTAGACAGAAATTAATAGCACATGACTTGCACATGATTTTTGCTTAGGTGGCACATCGCTTAAAGACAAAAACACCCTCTTCACAAAAAATTAAAAACAAAAGCTTATTTCATTATGGTACAAGTACAGATCCAATTACTTCCGCTGAAAAAATATATACTATATAGAACCCACAGTAATAGTATATTTAGCATGTGATTTCTTGTTTTAAAAGGAACTGTAGCGATGAGGTGCCATATCTGCTAAAGGTCCCTTAGTGGCTAATAGTGATGAGGTGGAGATTTTAGCTTGTCACAAGGCCATTGAATTTGCTATGGAAGCTGGCTTTACAGATCTGGTCGTTAAAGGAGAGAATACCAATGTTATGAAGGCCATTACTGATTATGGGTCTCATGTATCTAGATTGGGTCATACTACCCTTGATATCCAAATGCTCATGCAGGGTCTGCAATGGAGGTCCTTGATTTCCATCAGTGATGCATGAGGGAGAGAGAGCTGGAAAAAATAAGGAAAACTTTTTGTTTTAATTGATTGTGAAGATGGGTATTTTTGTCTTTTAATTTTGTTCCACCTAAGCAATAATCATGTGCAAATCATGTGCAGTTAATTTATGTCTAACTTAACAATGAAACTAATGTCGGGGTGCAAAGTGTCATAAGTATGATAGTTATGATAGTTTAGGGTGCAAAGTTTGCATTCAAATAGTTCAAGGTGCAAAGTGTAATCTAGTGTATAATTTATAGTGGTAAAGTGTAATTTCTCCTAAAATCTATACAATACTTAATAAATGAAGTCCATTTATCTTAAAAAGAAAAAAAGACACCTCATCATGAAAGCAAACAAGAATTGCAAAAACAGCTCAAACTAAAAACATTATAAGAAAGAAAGTTAAAAACTTAAAAGCTCATAAAGAATGCTTCCACACTACTACTAGACAGCAGTTAAACGATTTTAAATTTGAAATTTTAGTTTGAAGAAATTCACTCTGTGTAACATTGGAAAATAAGGTAAACCCTCGTCCAAAAAATATAAGGCAAACCCTCATCAAAAAAATAAAAAAGAGTGTAAAATCTACATCAGAACTGACCTCATCGCTCAAAGTGGTGGAATATGAGGGAGAAAAAAGTTGTGACAGCTGATGGCAAATAATGATTCCAGGTCATTAATGCTACAAAAGAAAATCTGGAATTACTGGTGTTTCTGAAACCACATTCAAGGGCACTTCAGCTCTTTGTCGAGTTTTGTGCCTAGCATGGCGATGACTACTCTTTTTCTTCTCTTTCTGACCATTTTCTTCCCTTTCCTCCCTAATCTTTCCTGGACTCTTATGTCTTCTCTCTTTACCATGAGTACGGTGTTTACTTCTTCTTGAACTTGGATTTTCATGGTCAAGCTTTTCTGCATCACCCAAATTTTCATTCAGTTCGGAAGAAGGATCAGTGATTAGCTTTTCCTTGCCTTTTCTCTTACTTGATGACTTATCAGAGAGATTACTTCGTGATGTAGAGGTTCTTGTGTCACTTCCCAAAAGAACTTCCTGCACTGCACCAGATAGCAAATCATCCTTTGGACCTGGCCTCTTGGCTGAAACAGGTACAACATCTCCATCCAATTTCACCACTACAGGCCTAGGCTTTGCCTGGTTTGGCCTTTTCTTAGACACATGTAATTGCTCAGTAAGCTTAACTAGATCTTCAGTGTCATTATTCTGATTATCCTGCAACTTGGGGTCATTGGCAGGTGGATAATCATTTGCTACAATGTCATTTTTCTCTGAAGTAAGATAGTATAACCCATGCCGCTTACGGTGTTCAGCAAGTAGAGACGTGGCCTCACTTGGTGGTTCCAATTCTTCTTTGCTTTGGAGGTCAAGGAGAGAAGCACCAACCCCCTCCTCATAATGAGTACTTACCAGAGAAAATGAAATTGATGAAGGTAGTTGAATATCACCACAGATCATCTCCAAATCATTAAGATTCTCCTTAAGCACTAATCCTTCTGGTATAGGAACTCTTTCCTGGGCACTAACTGAGACTGGACCAAGCTCCTCCGAAAAGGCATCACTCATCAGTTTGATGATTTTGGAAGATTTCATCTCTGCACTATTCAAGTTTTCTTCCTTCTGCACTAAGCTCTCAAGGATTTCTCCCTTAATCAACTCAATGAAACATAATAGATTCCTCACTCTTTCCAGTATTTCTACATCATGGCTTCCTGTAAGTGGACCCAGAGCCAACTCTATTAGATTTAATTGGTTGACAACAGCTTCATATGTGAAACTGTTCTCTGAAGTAACAGGTGTAGATGTCTGACCATGACTCATAGTTCTATCCCCACCATTTCCTACAGAAAGCTCTTCAGATGATTGATTTGACACCCTTGGGTTGAACACTTCATCCTGTTCACTGTGAGAAGGAGCTTTAAATGTTGCCAAATTAGAACCCTCAGGCATTTCCCTCTTAGAGGCTAATTCAGAAAGTGAAGAAGTATCAGGATATGAGGAAGTAGTACTTTCCCTTTGTAAGAGGTAAGAATGTAAACAAAAGATTAATACTTTAAAAACAGACTGGATATATATTGCCCTTATTGATGGTGGCAAGAGATTCGTACGAGGTTGTAACAGTGCCTCTATAAGTTCAAACGGATTCCTTGAGAACTCAACATACTCCCCCGACACCCAAGCAGCAGCAGATAATATCCTATACAAGAAATGGTTACTAAGTAATGCAGGATCAATTAGCAGATCACGACCAACCCGAACAAGCTCTGGTCTAACATCCCTGACCCTCATACTGATATCAATTAGCTGATTCTCAATTTCATCCCCCTGTTGGCAATGTAGAATCCTCGACATTTCTCCAAGAAGCGACACATACCAATCAAAATCATTAACTATCTCATACAAATTTCTAGAACATGTAGACAAAATGGACCCCAGAATCTCATTACAAAACTCTGGATCAGATTTTAAAGCATAATTCACCAAAACCCTGCAAATTTCAACCACATTATTCTCAGAAACCATTGCCATCACAAGACGCAAGGACTCACGCTTGATATTAGGATCCTCATCACTCAACCACTTAATTACTACCTCCTTATTCTCCAACACAGCCCACAAGTGCTTCGGAGCAACAATCGAAAGTGCATTCAATCCAAGATACTTAAGATTCGGATCATCATCAAGCAACAACTCCCGAATCTTCACAACCGCAAGCTTCACCGCTTGTTCATACTCACTCAAACTACTCACCACAGTCCTAACACACTCAAACATCAACGACTTAGCTCCAGTCCTCCTCATATGGTCACAAACCGGCTCAACAACCCGCTTCGCCAACCTTGGGTCCAACAGCACCAACTTGGCGAAAATCTTCAACATCTTAATCAACACCCAATTGTTCTTAGAATCAACTAAAATCCTATAAAACTCGGGCGCCAAAGGAAGATACGATTTGGGGTCATAAGAAGTGAGCTCACAAAAGACCCCAACAATTGCAGACACAATGTGAGGATCTGTACTATCTAAATTCTCAACCAAACGCTTAAAACAGACCTTTACAGCATCTGGGTATTTCTCGAACACCCTCAAAACAAGCGCAATCGCTTTCTTTCTCACGAAAATCTTAGTACTTGACAAAAGGGTGAAAATCTCAGGAGTTAAGTCTCTACAAAGATCAGTAGTGGCAATTCTAGAGAGGCATTCGAGAGCAAGACTTACCTCAAACTCGTTGTTTGGGCCGGTCAAATCTTTGCGGAGCTGGTTGGTGATCAAGAGGAGCACAGGCGTGGAGTCGCTGAAGGAGAGAGACGCAGCATGGTACCCGATTTTCTTGTGGGAAAAGCGAGAGGAAGACATGACTTCGACGACATGGAAAGCAGCCCACGACATGTCGAAGTGGTGGAGAGAAGAGAGGTAGGAGAGCTTTTGGAGTGCGTTGGATTTGGTGTGTGGGTCTGTGGATTTGATCTCGCGGCGGATCTCGTCGAGGGCTTTGGAGATGAAAGCGGACTCGCCGATGAGTTGGAGGCGGAGGCCCTTGATTAGGTCCTCTAAAGTGCGTTGGAAGAGTGTGTCCATGATGGAAGAAGTGGTACTAGCCATTGTTTGTGGCTTTTAAGGTTAATATCGGGATGAGAAATGAGATATGAAATATCAAGATTTGGTGTGTGTGTGTGTGTGTGTGTGTGTGTTATCAAACTATGAAGAGATCATTGGTGAGAAGGGTGAAAATTTTTGAGGATGGGATTTTGCGTTCCAAGGAATCGTTTTAGTGTTTCTGATTTGATGATCTTCTTCTTGTGCTAGAGAAAGGTGATCATTGTTTTCTTCTCTCAATGTGTCTGTCTCTCTCTGGTTTTTTTTTTTTTTTTTTTTTGGGGTGTAGGGTAGATGGATGGAACTTTTTTGGTTTTGGGCCTATGGTGAGTGATGGGTTTCATATGGGGACATGAACATTTTATATGAAGTTTGGGCCTATGAATAGATTGGTGGTGAAAGGTTGAAAGGAGCCTCACATCAGGACAGGGCTCAAGCAATAAAGGTTTGGTCTATCAAATTTGGGTCAGATTCTTTTCTTTTTTGGATAGGGTCAGATTCTATTTTAGTACTTGGAAATTAAAAAAATTAAAGAAAATTAAAAGTTTATTTTAGTCATACTGTCATCATAATCAAATTATTCAAACCTAACTAGAGACTGTCTAGATTGCAGGGCTGATGCATTAGTGGTTTAAACTTTAAACCCTTTTTTTATTAATTTACTCTTTCTTCTTTTTTTAGCAGAAATGATAATAGACTTTATTTATGCAAAATTATGTTGTATAATGTGAAAGAGCAAAAAAATGTATTCTTCAAACTAAACAATGACTTCCTCTTTCTCTTTTACAACACTAGTCAAAACTAGAGCAACACAATTGCATCGTAAAAGTATGCTAACAAAATAAATAAAATCAAAACTATCACATATAGGTTTAATGTCTTCAAGGATCCAAGCAACTTCAAGAGAATATATTTTATAATTATAAAAATTAGCTAAAATAAAATAACAATATAACATTATTGTAAACTTAAAAAAAGTATATCATATATCATCATTTTTTAAAAAATCAAAAACTAAACACTTTATTTATGTAAATTATCTAATATTCAAATCATATACAACATATATGATACAAGTGTTCGAAATAACTTTTTTTAGCTTAATTGCTAACCCAAAAGCATACCAAAATTGACGGTATTTCAATCTTTTTGGGGTTTGTTGGTTATTTTAGAGGTTTGGGAGGTTTTTTTTTTTTTTTTTTTTTCATTTTTGAGGTTTGAGAGTTTGTTGGCCATTTTCAAGGTTTTGAGGTATTTTACTCATTTAGGTATTTCTAGGGGGTATTTTAGACATTTTCATAATTTTGGCAATATATCAATTGTTTTAGAGCATTCATAGGTTTTAGGTCATTATTAAGATTTGGTCAATTTGGAGCTTTTGAGAGAATTTCAATCCTTCTAGAGAATTACAGTCATTCTAGTCATTTTGGAGCTATTGGGAATATTTTCGTCATTTCTTAGGCTTTAGGGGTATGCTAGTCATTTAAAAGGTTTTGGGTACCTTGGTCATTTTTGAATTGGGGGGGGGGGGGGGGGGGGGGGTGTTTTAACCATTTTAGTAATTTTGGCGCTTTTAGAGCATCAGAATCAGTTTAGCTAAAATATTTTATTTTCACACACTAAAAAGTTACTTAATCTATTTTAATACACCACTTTGTAATACACTCTACATCACATCTCTTACTTTACCACATCACCTATTTAAATTACTTTTTAAAAAAATCATACCTTTTATTAAACTTAAAAAAAAAAAAAAAAAACAACAACAACAACAACAACAATAACAACACACTCCCACAAACAATAACTAGCCAACCACCACAAAATCCAATCCAAAACTCATCAGAACCCATCCAAAATTGGAGCAACCCAACCCAAAATTGTCCCGCTTACCCATCGGAACCCACTTGCTGCCAAACCTACAAATGGGAAGCCACCCACACCTATTAGAACCCATTCACCTTTGAACCTAACCATCGAAACCCACGAAAACAAATGTTCTAAAGGCTGAGAAAGAGATAGAAATCTAGACGGTGTGGCTAGGTGGCGGCATGGCAAGGTGGTGAGTTGGCTACATGGTGAGAGTGAGACAAGTTGACAGTGAGAGTGAGAAAGGTTGAGAAGGAGAGAGAAGCATACCACAGAGAGAGAGAGAGAGAGATATGTGAGTGAGGAGAGAGAAAAGGAGAATAAAAAAAGAAGAAAAAAGTTTATAATTTTTGCCCCTATAGTTATAAATGTGGAATTGTATTGTTCATCAATGCTAAATTTTTTTAGCATTTAGAACATTTGATGTGAGGTTTTTTGGTGTTTGGTGTGACAAAATGATAAAAAATTAACATTTGATACATCTAATGCCTATACTCTAATGGAGTTTAAAATGTATGTTGGTCATTTTTTTGGTTTTAAGGGGTATGTTAGTCATTTTAGATGTTTAGGAGTATTTTGTCATTTTGGAACTTTTAAGAGTATATTGTCATTTTTGTGATTTTGGTGATGTTGATCATTTTACACATTTAGGGATATTCTAGTCATTTGGAAATTTTTAGAATATTTTGGTTATTTAAGTTGTTTTAGAGTCTTTTAGTAATTTTGGAGTATGACTAAAATTTTTTAAATTCCATGAGTTTAGATTTTATTTCAAATCGAATCAAGCTATTTTGATTTATACACCCAAATTCAAATCCACATTGCCTAAATAGTAAATACTACTAAGACGTAATTTCAAATTCATTAGAAGTTGCTTTTCTTCTTCTTCTTCTTCTTTTTTTTTTTTTTTTTTTTTTCCTTTTTGATAATTTAATAGTTGGGAGAAGATAAATTTGATCTCCCAAATTTTTTTTTACTAAAAATACCAAGTAGTATTATTTGAGCTACGAAGCTCTTGGCACAAATGTTTTTATTATAGCAAAATTTTCAACTCAAGCCCATCATATGTTGTATAATTCATATCAAACCATTTTCTATTTGACAATGATTTGTAAACTCCTTTTATTTTAAATCTTTAAATCCAAATCCAAACCTTTTTTTTTTTTCTATTTGTTAGTTTGTTTAGAAAGAGTTTTGGGTCTATCTTTATCTTTGTTTTTATAAACAAATGAAAATGATGATTTCCTTCCTAACTCAAGAAGCATCCAATATGAGAAAGTATGGGAGGTAAAAACTTTATCGAGGAAAATTTCTAACTACTTTTGAAACATGCTATTTTGTCAGTTCTTATGTTTGTTATTTATTTATTTATTTCTTCTTTTTCCTTTTTAGGTGAAAGTGGAAAAAAGAATAGAATATGTTTTCAGTTGGAATTATTTTTCAATAGAAAAGCATTTTACGTTGAACAAACAGGGCCAAAAGTAGAAATTACTATAATTACTTCTTCGGGTATGCCTGGTTGGCTATCACACTCCACAAACATAAGAACTGATATACATATAGGGAGAGAGAGAGAGAGAGAGAGAGAATCATTTTTAACTATCTAAGATATTATTATATATATTAAAAAAAAAAGGTTAACTGATACCCTAAGAATATTGATTTAAGAAATATTTTTACAAATTTTTTATGGGAAAAGAAAAAAAATAATCTTTTTTACAATTTTTTATATTTCTCATAAAAGTAATATAAAATTTTTTTGTAAAATATATAACTTATTAACAAATTTCTTAAGAGTATCGGTTAACCAAATCTTTCCTATATAAGTGCAATAACCAAAAAGTAGTAATTTACGGAACTTAATTATTGGGTAGATATGCTGTCCTATCCTATCCTCAAGAGCTAGAGGATTAAAATACATAACAAAGTTGAAATGAATTGGTGGATATTACAGCCATGATAGAATTGGATGATGAATCTGTAAGCAATAACAGATAGTATGGACAAAGCTTTATGATAATGGTGATGAATACTGATGATATAAACAACGCAAAGTTGTGTTTCTTTTTTCAATGGCTGGCAAGACAAAAGATGCTGGGGATCAACTCTGATAGCTTATGATCCGAGGAAGAAATACATGGTATATTGTGTTAAAGTGGTTGTACAATTATACTCCCAGCTCAGGTTGACATGACCTGTTCACAGTTATTTGCCTTCATCAAGTGCCCCATTGGGGCAAAATCTTCATGGCAAGCTTTACACATTTTTTGGTCAGGTATGGAGTGCTCTTGGAAGCTTTAGATCTTTTTGCCCCTAAACCCCGTAATGATTATCATGTCACTCAAAATTTAATGTAAATTTAACTAGATTAAGAAATAATAATTCCAGCCTTGAATATCTCATTAAAACCTGAACAGTTTGTTAATATATAGTTGTTTGTGAATCAGAGACGAGAGAGTTTTCAAGAGGCTGGGCATATGGCCTCATAACTCTAGGTAAATAAAACTTTATAGGCAAAAATACTTTTTGTCTTCACCATAAATGAATGGGTTCAAGTCGCTTTTAGTAAATTGGGGAGAGCCGTATATATGCAAGGTTTATCTCATCAGATAGAAAGTGATTCTACCTTATCTTTTAATTATCAAAATAAATAAATACAAATTTCTATCATTTGGTAATTTGTGTTTTGAAATTTTCAATTTAGGCCCAAATTTTTTAGAGCACATCTAATATGCCCCTTCCATCTATTTGTATTATTTTTTTTCCACTGACATCACAATCACAAATAAAATTGAAGAAACAAAACTTTGCCGTCACAAGAACGAAATTGAAAAAACAAAACTTGGCCTATAAGTTGATGTCTCCTCCAAATCCCCACAGATTTATACTCCTGACCAAACAGTGAAATATGCTTCCAATCTTTCATGATTGTTTTTTGAAATCTGCTTTCTATATAAATAATTGTGTTTTTCATTATTGTACTACGGGCCTATGGTTGAATGCTTGATGATGATTTCACCTGTCATTTGTTAGCATTAAATTACATACCGACATTTATATTATCGATAATTTCAATAGTTAAAAAATTGAGAAATTTAACCTCAAAAAATTTCTATTTTCTTTTTCTTTTTTGAGATAACTGATAAAAAGATTTTATTGATTGTAATATCTTTTGTATACAGAGTTAAGAGTTAAAAGGAAGTGGAAACACTTGACTCATGCTAAACATTTCCTTGTACCAGTGGAATAACATGTACCCCCTCAAAAAACTGTGGACCCCTTGTCTCCCCATCATGTGTTTTCTTGAGTGGCTGTGAGTGTGTGATATGTAGTCAGCAGACCTATAGAGCTATCCAAAATCGTTTGAGGTTGTGTCAGAATCTTTTCAAAGTGAGCTCTGTTTCTTGCGTTCCAAATAGCCCACGTTGTAGTAGCCCACTGTTCAAGTTCCTTCATTGTCAATTTCTCCTCCAACACTCGGAATAGCTGGAAAAAATCTCATACTTCGTTCCTGCATTTCTGCACTTTCCCACTAGACAGAGACCAAACATTGCGAGCAAATGGACACTCCCACAACAGGTGTGCATTCGTTTCAGGTTGTTGGCGACAGAAAACACAGTTTCTATCCACGTCCACTCTTCACCAGTGCAGTTTGTCACGAGTTGGCAGGATATCCGCACAAGCTCTCCACATAAACGTTCGGACCTTTGGTGGGACATTGAGTTTCCATACTTTTTCCCACAACTTCCCATCCGCCCCTGCCTGTGAGTGTTCCGTTACTTCCTGCTGCTTAGCCGTAGAGCAACATGGTAGGCCGATTTTACTGAGAATTCGTGCTTCCAATTTTCCTTTCATATCAATGTGTCTTGGGTGCGTTCTCTACTGAGCGGAATTGCAAGAATTTCCTCACAAGTTCTGGGAGCAAAAATTTCCTCAATCATTGTCCTCTTCCACTCCCAATCTCTGTCATCAATCAAGTCTCCCACCCGCAGGTTTGGCCATTCCTCCCTTCTAAAAATTGGCTTATGGGACAACCAATTCCATGACTCTGCCCGAATCTGCCTCCCATTCCCCACTCTCCATCTAGATCCTTCCATTATCACATCTCTAGCAACCACCAAACTCCGCCACACAAAAGATGGGTTTTGTCCACTCTCTACCTCCATGAAGGAACAATTTGGAAAGTATCGTGCTTTGTGTACACGATAAAAGAGGGAGTGAGTATGGTGTATCAACCTCCATGCTTGTTTAGCCAACATAGCTAAGTTGAAAGCTTGTATGTCTTGAAATCCCATTCCTCCCTTTTCTTTTCTTTTTTGTTGTGCATAATTTCCTCCAATTTATCCAGTGTATTTTCTTCTCATCCTTTGTTTGTCCCCACCAATATTTTGCTAGTGTAGAGTTGATAGAGTCACATAGTGCTTTTGGGAGCTTAAAAATGCTCATGGTATATGTGAGAATAGCTTAAGCAATCGTTTTGATTAATATCTCCCTCCCTGCCTTGGAGATAAATTTTTCCTTCCATCCCATGACCCTCTTGGTGATCTGCTCCTGCAATTCTTTAAAAGTGTTTACCTTTGATCTCCCACATGCCATTGGGAGACCAAGGTATTTTTCACAACCAGTCATAATCCTTGCCCCCAACATTTGCTAAATGTTCTGTTTTACCTCTTCCCATGTGTTTCTACTGAAGAGCAAGGATATCTTTTGCCTGTTTATAGCTTGGCCTGATGTTGCTTCATATTGACCTAGGATGTCCATAAGGCATTGGCATTCCTCTACTGATGCTTCACAAAACAGAAAGCTATCATCAGCAAATAATAGATGGGATATACACACCCCATTTGGACAAGATAATACCCCATGGATCTCCCTATTTTCCATAGCCCTTCTTATCATTCCAGACAAACCTTCAGCACACAATAAGAAAAGATATGGTGATAGGGGGTCACCCTGCTTTATACCCCCGGAAGATTGGACAAAACCTCTAGGCTCTCCATTTATTAAGATTGAGTATGATGCTGTGCACATAGTCTCCATAGCCAAATTCACCCATCTTCCATCAAATCCCAATTTTAGCATCATTTGTCTAAGGAAACTCCACTCCATCCTATCATATGCTTTACTGATATCCAGCTTCACCACCATCTGGCCCTTCTTTCCACTCCTCTTATTCCGCATCCTATGTAAAACTTCAAAAGCTACAGTTGTATTGTCAGTGATCAGTCTACCCGGTACAAAAGCACTTTGGGCATCTGATATTACATTAGGCAAAATCATTTTCAACCTATTGGCAATAACTTTTGAGATAATTCTAGCTACCACATTTTCTAGGCCAATAGGCTGAAAATCAAACATATACATTGGTTCATTTTTTTTGGGGATTAATACAATATGTGTGAAGTTCATTTTATGTAGCATACGACCTGAGTGGAGGACAGATAGTACCGCATTTGTGACATCAACACCCACAATGTGCCAAAATTTTTGGAAGAAAAAAGGGGACATACCATCAAGGTCCGGAGATTTTGAGGGATGCATTTGAAAGAGAGCACGATGAACCTCCTCAGCGGTATAGTTTTGGAGAAGACTTTAGTTCATCTCCGGGGTTACCACCCTATCCACTGAATTCAACACATTATTCATATCTGATGGGTTTGTCGATGTAAATAACTCATGGAAATAGCTCTCAGCTGCCCTTGCTATACCCTCCTCAGATTCATGCCACACCCTACCTCCATAAAGATACCCGAGATATTATTTTTCCATCATCTTTGGCTTGCCCTCTAATGGAAAAACTTTGTGTTTTTATCTCCTGCCTTCAACCAGATAGACCTAGATCTTTGCCTCCAATGTAGCTCACTCAAAAGTGTCAATTAAGATACAAGACTCTTAACAATGACATACCAACATTAGTGATAAAAGGATTAGCCAAACTTTTATTAAACCCAAATCTAACTAAACATTTATTATTATTATTATCTTGATTAACAATTTAACAATAGCTGCCCCAGTAAATTCCAAACTGAAAGGATCTGAGTTTTCTTTTCTTTAATTTTCTTTTTCATTTTTTGGTTTGACAATTTTGAATCCAACCTAAGTCCACCCCACATCAGTTATGGCTTGGCCTTTCCACCATAACCAAGTAACCTCATGAACCAATACGTATAATCCACACCTTGCCAAATAGAGTTGGTGTTAGGACATATGTGATTTAATACTAGGAATATATGTCATATTAGAATTAGCTAATTCTTTGACAAAATGCACTTTACTTGTAATTGGATAGATTTAGGAAGTGTTTAATGTTTCAAGGAACAAGGTTTCAAGATTAAGTGTTAAAGTCATGCAAGTTTGTCCAAGAAACAAGTGAAGAAGTGCTGGATTTTAAAGCTCGACAGCTAGCTCAACAGCTAGTATCTATCGAGGCTTAAAAAGCTGTTTTAGCCCAAAGCTTAAAAAACAGATTTTCAGCTCTGATTTCCATCCAATCCATGAGTATATGTTTGGGTTTTTTTTTCTCAAAACCCTAAACATATATAAGGATTATTTTAAAGGCCGTTAAAGGTTGCGCAAGTGTGAAGCAAAGTTTTGTTCATGTAAATTGTGACCGGAGACAGAATTTTTCCTAATTCATCTTTCTCTTGAAGAAGCTACTGTGCTTGTACACCATAGAGTTTTGTGACCAAGGAGCTTCTTGATCTTCATAGTATGATGAGTTAAAGACCTTTGCAGCCAACATCTTTCTCAAGTTGGTGATTAAGTCGCATATTGAGATCCGCTCATCTATTGGTTAGTCACGTACTGGGAGCCACGCATTAAAAGGAGAGATTGTCACTACAGAACAAATCCAATTGGATATTGGGGTAAGAGTTCAACTGTAGGTTGGTATAAGATACTGGAATTCCTTTACTTGTAACCGTCTGTTTTGATAATAGTGGATTCTCGAGAGTGGTGACCTTAAAATCACCCGGTGGGATTTTTGCCATGTAGGTTTTCTCCATTCGTAAACAAATCACCGTGTCATTTATTTTTCGCTACATATTTAGTTTAATTGGTGATTTGTTTGTGCTGCCATGCGATTTGCATGTTAATTAACTTAATTAATTCACTTAGCTAAGTCAATTGGTTAATTTATCACAAGGGGTTAATACATTCTTGGCCTATCAAGTGGTATCAGAGCAAGCACACTCTGATTAGGTTTTAATCTTTGTTGTGTGATCTATTGACCCATATTGTCATGGCTGCAACCGGCATGAAAAGATCTTTGTTTTCAAATACATCTTGCTTTTCAAATCTCTATTTGTTTGAGTGTATCAGAAAATGCAAGTCTAAAAGTTATTTGAATTCTATCATGATGATCATTAGAAAAGATCTTAGATTGATAAAGAAGAAACTAGATTGTCTCAGAATGATGATATACAATAGAGTTCGTCTGAGAAGAGTGAAAGTTAAAGGGTTTGTTTATAAAATGCAGATGAGAGAAAAAACCATTCCCACTAATCTGTCATCTAAGCACGAAGTGTACTTTATGATGAAGTCTGCATTTAAAGTTATAGACACATGTTTGTGGTACCTTGATAGCAGCTGCTCAAGACACATGACTGGAAACCTATCTCTCTTTAAGGTTTTCGAGTTTAAGAAAGGTGGTAATGTCACTTTTAGTGATGGAAACAAATCACAGATTAAAGGAAAGGGAATTATCTCTCTACCTGGACTACCATACATAGCAAATGTTCTATATGTAGAAGGTCTGAGAGTGAACCTGTTGAGTATAAGTCAGATATGTGATCAAGACTTTATGGTACTGTTCTCAAAAGGAAAATGCCTTGTCATGGATAAGTCTGGAAAGAAACTCATAAATGGTGTTCGCACTCTAGACAATTGCAATGGTTTAGTTTCTGATGCTGATATTATGTGCAATAGCATTCATTTACCAAATGAAGATCTATGGCATCAAAGGATGGGATGGCATCAAAGGATGGGACATACTAGTTACAAGCATCTCTTAATTGTATCTAAGCATGAATCGGTGTTAGGGATGCCCAAGTTTAGTAGGGTAAACAATGTGGTGTGTGGACCATGTCAACTTGGGAAACAAATAAAAGCTAAACATCCGGGCACTCAAACATCCGCTACATCTAGACCATTGGAGCTACTTCATCTAGATCTCATGGGTTGAACCAGAACTGAGTCTCTTGGTAGAAAGAGATACATCATGGTTGTATTAGATGACTTCACTATATACACTTAGGTCATCCTTTTACGATCCAAGTCTGATGCTCCTGAGCACATTGAAACCTTGTGCACAAGATTGCAGAATGAGAAGAGCATGAAGATTGATCGAATTCGAAGCGATCACGGTAAAGAATTCGAGAACTCTTACAAGGAGTCCTTCTGCACTAGGTTAGGTATATCTCAAGAATTCTCCACTCCTATTACTCCTTAGCAAAATGGTGTAGTAAAAAGAAAGAACAGGGTTATTCAGGAGATGGCTAGAGCCATGCTGCACAATAAGGATGTGGCCAGAAACTTGAGGGGAGAAGCCATTAACACTGCATGTCATAGGTTAACAGGGTATATTTCATACCCGGTACTAAAAAGACTTCCTATTAGCTATGGAAGGAAAGGAAAGCAAATGTTAAGTATTTCAAGATTTTTGGAAGTACTTGTTTTATTCTCAAGGATAGAGAGAATGTGGGAAATTTGACTCCCGAAGTAATGAAGGAATATTTCTAGAATACTCCTCTACAAGCAAGACTTATCGAGTATACAACAAAAGAACCATGAAGGTAATGGAACTGTGAATGTTGTTGTCGATGAATCCTCAGAGTCCGGTTCTGAGAAACTTAGTGAGGAAATCCCCAATGAAATTCTTCCTTCCGAGCCTAAGGATGTTCAAGAAATTGCTAATCAAGAGCCCGCATCTCCAAGTACTCCCGGCACTCCTAGTGTTGTAGAAGATTCAGCAGAGATATCTATTTCACCTGATTCTGAATCCTATGAAGAGAAAGGACCATCCTCTAGGATCAAATTAAATCATCCTCCTGAAGTTATTGTGGGAAACATGAATGAACTAACACTAAAGAAGCGTATAGTTGATAAATGTGTTGCTAACTTTGTGTCTTATTCGTGTTATTTGTCACAGGTTGAACCTACCAAAGTTGAGGAAGCTCTTCAGGATGAAAGTTGGGTTAAAGCTATGCATGATGAACAGCTTCAGTTCCAAAGGAATGATGTCTGAACCCTAGTACCTAGACCGGAGGGTGAGCACATCATTGGCCACTAAGTGGATATTCCGAAATAAGACTGACAAGGAAGGTAATGTGATCCAAAACAAGGCTCGTCTTATGACTCAAGGATACTCTCAAATGAAAGGACTGGACTATGATGAGACATTTGCTCCAGTAGCCCGTATGGAGTCCATTACGATTCTCCTAGCCCTAGCATGTCATTTGAGGTTCAAGCTTTACTAGATAGATGTCAAAACCGCTTTCTTGAATGGGTTCCTTAAGGAAGATGTCTATGTGGCTCAACCAAAAAGATTCATTGAACCACACTTTCCGGATCACTTGCTGTTCCTTAAGAAGGCTCTTTATGGTTTAAAGCAAGCGCCTAGAGCTTGGTATGATCGACTCACACAATACTTGGTGTCACATGGGTTGTTGTGAAATTTTAAAATACTCGCAAGTGTACGAACCGTACCAAAGTATAGTTTGACAAGAACGAGGTCGAACCCACAAGGACTTGAATGAACGTAGGAAAATTAATTAAATCTTAACCAAATTAATCCTAATCTAGTTTAATAAAAATTGGTTTTTCTGAGATTAAATAAACTAAGCAAATAATAAAATTAAGCAAATAGTTAAACTAAGCAAAAGATATAAAGCAATAAAAAGATGTAAACAATCAAGAGAAAGGAATTAAGGTTTTGGAATCCGCCTTGTAAGTCATATCAGCATATATTTATGATCATTAATTTTTCCCAACTACTGCATGATAATCTAGAAATCAATCTTGCTATCATGGAAAATATCATCATTAAAACTTATGTTTAAAAATCTAAAGCATGTTCTTCTTCGCTTCTTAAGTATAAAACCAAATCATCAATTGTATCCGTAGCCAAACAAATCACTAGATATATCCAATTCTAAAAATCAAATCATAAATTGTATCCATTGACAAACAAATCACAAACGATATCCAATTTTATAATCAAGAATTAATAAACCAAGCATTCAATTAATTAAGACAAATCCTAAATCATGAGAAAAACATGATTGAACTCATATCTAGAATCTCATCTTAGTCAATTGATATGAAGCAAGAACAATTTAAATCATTAAAGAACAATTATTGTGGGAAAAATCAAATCACATAAATATTATTAATAATCCTTAACAAGGTTTCATCCTCAACCCTAATTATAAATTTAGCTACTTATGATAATTGAAATAAAACACAAGAATAAAATACTAAACATTAAAATAGACAAATAAAATAGAGAAAGAAATAGTCACAATGCTATCATGCAGAAAAGCTACAGAGAAGCCACATGCGGCACTGCCTCTTTCTCCAATTTTCTGTTTTGCATCTCAGCCCTAGCACTAGCCTCTCTGAATTTTGCCCTAAAAAGCCTTTAAATAGGTCAAGGAATCCTATTACAAGTTGAATTCCCGTTTGGAGAAAATCCTAGATTTTTAGGCTTCACTTAACCGACTATTTTGGCCCATTTAACGTCGAAATTTGGACTTTTGGTAAACTACAAAGTTGTAGCCCTTTAAGTTAACTTTCCAGACCAACTTGAATCATCTCGATTGGACATCTGAGCCGAAAGTTATGCCAAAAATACTAAGTGATATGCAGGCTAGAATCCTAATCCGAATTGGACTTGGATTTGGTGCAAATTTCCTTTGATTCCTTGCTCCAATTGGACTTAAATTTAATTGGGTTGGCCTTTTTTTAACTTCATCATGGCCCTTGTAAAAGTAAAGTCCATTAGCTTTCTTCTTTGTACAAATTCACTTATTTAATTCCATTCTCCTACAAAAGATAAATTCATGCAATAAGATTCAATTAAGCACAAAAATTGATTATTCAACATTATTCCAAAATCAAATATAAAATGCATGAATTACCTCAAAATAAGTATGATAATGCTTTCTAATAGTGATATAAATATGCAAAATTAAGCTATTATCAATGCACATCATGGGTTCACAAAAGGAAAGGCTGATCAAACTCTTTTCATCAAAAAGGAAGATGGCGAACTAATAGTTGCTCAAGTCTATGTTGATAATATCATCTTTGGGTCAACTAAGGATGAACTTGTTCATAGTTTCTCAAAGCTCATGCTGGCCGAGTTCGAGATGAGCATGATTGGAGAACTAACTCACTTCCTTGGATTGCAGATTCGTCAACAAGATTCAAGTGTATTTCTATCTCAATCTAAATATGCAAGAAATCTTGTGAAAAAGTTTGGTTTGGAATATGCTAGTTTTGTTAGAACTCCTATGAGCCTAAATGTTAAATTCACTGTTGACTTGTTAGGTAAAAGTGTAGATTCATTTCTTTATAGAAGCATGATAGGTAGTCTTCTTTACCTTACTACTAGTAGACTTGACATTAGTTACAATGTGGGAGTGTGTGTTAGATATTAGGCAAATCCTGAAGAGTCTCATATGATTGCTTTAAAAATAATCATAAAATATGTCAAAACCACCGTCGAATTTGGTGTATGGTACAGCAAGGACACAAATGATGTCTTAGATGGGTATTTTGACGCAAACTAGGCTGGAAATGCTGATGATAGAAAGAGTACATCGGGAGGTTGTTTCTATGTGGGTAATAATCCTATCTCTTGGATGAGCAAAAAGTAAAATTCCATCTAATTATCCACTGTAGAAGCTGAGTACATCGCTGCCGGTAGCTGTTATACCCAACTTCTATAGATGCAAAAACTCCTCCATGATTACAGTATTTGTCAAGAGTATCTTACCATCTACTGTGACAATACCAGTGCCATCAACATCTCTAAGAATCCAGTTCAACATTCTTGAACTAAACACATAGAGATTTGATATCACTTCATTCGGGAGCTTGTCGAAAATGGTACTCTTACTATTGAGTTCATTCACACCGATGATCAAAAGGTTGATCTGTTTACCAAACCTCTTAATAGCAAACGGTTTGAATTCCTTCGCCAAAACATTGGTGTCTTCTTCATGGATTGATCTCTCTTTCTCCTTCTCCTTCCTCATGCATTTATGTCTAGTTTTATGTATTGCTTTGATTAACATGTTTTTATTTGTTTGTTTTCAGTTTTGCTCTTTTTTTTTATAAAAAAAAAATAAAAATTGAAAAAAAATACAAAAACAGTGTGTGTTTGTGTACATTGGTACTTGTGTACCTTGGATAGCCATTGAAACAAAGTTTTCTAAATTTTGTATCATTTGTAAATTAAATGAGCATCTCTATGCACAACTAAGTAAATGAGCTTTGTGGCTCGTGTTTGTGATGAGTAAGATTAAATTATCTCTTATACTTAACACTCATATCACTTTTTTTAATGGGAAAGACTAAAAAATCCTAAGAGAAAGGCATAAATAACCATCTCATCACTGTTGCCCGCCAATCATAAAATGACATCTGTATGCTTCAGCATAGCAAAAGTGCAATGTCAAAAGCTTAACATAATCGAGTATTTCTTTTCTATCTCTTATATTCCCATGCATGGTTTGCTTAAAATAAAAAAAATGCAAAGAATAAATAAAAGCAAAAAGAATAAAAATACTTTATATATGATTGCAAGCGTGTATTCTAGGAGATGTAAGAGTTATAGGATGTACCTCGAAGGTAATAGTCCCCATCAAACAGTTATGATTGTGTGTGAGTTAAAGTGATTTTCCCATATCTCAAATCGTCATAACATGTAGACACCTATGCAATCTTATGATGTTTTTTACACACAACACGCAATATTCTTTGCTACTCTTTGATACATGTGTAGATACGATGTGATTTGACCATCACAAGGACTACATGTGTTAATGTATGATCACTAAACTGTCTTAACTTATTTTTAAAATATAAAATTGGTTAGACTTATTTAGTGTGTGTATGTGTGTGTGTGTGTGTGGGATCTAAAAGCTAAACATTTTTTTGTTGAGAGATAATTTTGAGAGCTTAAAATGTTGTTTGGACCTTTGGTTGAGTAGCATGCTTGATTGCATTCATGTCTGTGTTTTTTTTTTTTTCTTGAAAAACTGTTTTTACGCAATCTCGACAGCTTCTCGATACCTCTCGATAGCTAGGCTATCTATCGAGCCCCTTCAGCTTCTTTTTATCGCATTCTCAATAGCTCCTCGTTAGCTGCTTGATCCATCGAGAAACTTTCTGGTTGCTCAATAGCTTCTCGATAGCTACCTCGATACATCGAAATCCTTTAGCTGTGGACACCTCTGGACAGCTTCTCGATAGCTAGCTCAATAGCTGTTTTTCTCCTTTTTAATTCTCAACAGTTCTCGATAGCTCTTGATCCATCGAGAATTATGAACTTCTATTTAAAGGGTTAGCGCGATTTCAGCTTCACTTTTCTCGATCTCTCTCGATACTTTCTGACCTTTCACCTCCCAAAACACCTCTCTCTCACTCTAAACCTCTTCCCTAAGTGTTCTTCGGTCTTAAGATAATTTCTTTTCTCTAGTAAGACTCTTTCTCATTCATCTCTTCATGCATTTCATCATTTGTGACCTAACTTTTGCAGTTTGTTGAAAAATTTGCGGTTTTTCAAAATTAAAGAGGTTTTTGCAAAATTTTGGGATGGGTTTTGTATATTTGATCCTAAATGATCATGCATTACATCACATTTGCATTATAACAATGTTTCATGCATTTTAGATGTGTGTTTACTTTGTTACAAACTTGTGTACTGGTAGGTTTGGATTGGGCTGAGCCCATTATGCTTTTAAGTTTGCATGTCGCATGTTCAATAATTTTTCATGCATACATACCTTCATTTCTTTATAATCATATATTGAATTGTTTTCGTGCTTTTCTGCTTGTCCATCTCTCTCTCCCTCTTTCAGTCTGCATCATGGCACCTAAGCGTAAATCCACTCCGTCCCGAAATCCTCTTCATTCTGGGGCATCTTCCTCTGATCCTTCTCCTTCTCATCTTCAGTTCTGTGATGTGAAAGCCCGTAAGGACTTCTTGGAGAACTTCTCTCGACGAGGCATTCATTCAGAACGTCAAGTCATTTTGTCAGATTTCTCCGATACTGAACTTCCCACTGTCATCTACAATAGGAGTTGGGAGTCACTATGTGGTGTCCCAGTCACTTGTCCCTTCGTGATCATACAGGAGTTTTACTCCAATATGCACGGATTCGATACTTTTATACCTTATTTCTTCTTTGTACCTCATTTCTTCTCTCGCGTTCGAGGTTCGCGCATTGTAGTTACTCTGGAGATTGTATCCGAGGTACTACACGTTCCTAGGGTAGCGCATCCTGGCTACCCTGGTTGCAATCATCGGAGGACTGTGTCCAAAAACGAACTCATGTCTCTATTCTGTGAGACACCATCTTCATGGGATGATTGTCAAAACACCCGATGCTCGACCTTTGATAAAGGTTCGAGGTTCCTAAACATGGTGATGACATTTATTCTTCATCCTTTGTCTCACTATAACACTATCATAGAGCCTCGTGCTCGCTTTTTGTTATCCCACATTGAGGATCTTTCTATCGACTTCCTTTCTCACTTCATCCTATCTCAGATAGATGTTTATAGAGATACGATGACCCGTGATAAGCTCATTTTTCCTTCGGCTATCATGAGGATTCTTCGCCATTTTTTTGCCTCCTTTCCTCTATCCGATTACTTCTTCGTCATGGGTGCCATTGACATAGCTACTGTTAGACGAAGTGATGCTTAGCTTCACGAGGCGGACGCAGGCTGAAACGGCAGCTCCTGCAACTCCATCCACCTCTGCTCCTTCTTCTTCAGCGGGTGGAGTGACACTTGAGGCCATCATGGCACAGCTTGTGCGCATGGATGCTCGCCTTGACACACTCAGTGATGAGTTGTGTCAAGTGAACACCCATATTGGTCGTATCGCATGATGAAAGGCTGTCATGGGTGGTTTCACTGTTGCTTCTTCTCCATCTCCGCCGGCTTTCAAGGATGAGAGTGATAATGGCTCTGGCAGTGATGATGCTGATGAGGACGATGGTGCTAGCTCGCCCAGTGATGATTAGATGTCTACTTGATGCACTTACCCTTTGTCACTTGTGACAAAAAAGGGAAGTAGTTTTGATATGAGAGTGGTCATATACATAGGGGAAAGTTAGTTAGCATAAGAGATTTTTGTTAGGGGGAGTGCCCATTTTTTTGAGGGATGTAGTAAGGTTCTTATATATTTTCTTTTCTTTTCTTTTACATTTATCCCATGTATATTGGTCTTCTGACTATGTGACATACATTGTATTTATATTTGGTTTATATCTATTGATGTATATTGTTCACCTATCTTTCCATGTGTTGTTTATTTTCTCTCTTAATGCACATGCTTCTTATATCTTGTATGCAATCTTTTATTTCTATTTCACACTAAGATGCCTTGATGAGTTCTGTTTAAAGTGTTTCAGAAATACAGGTTGCTAAAGTCTTCTTGCCATAAACTCTTTTCTTGCAAAGTTTTTCAAGATTTTGTGTTAGGATATATTTTATTGTATTCAACAAGTGAGTATGAGTTGAGTGATTTATGACTTCTCTCATATATTCATATGTGATTTAATGTTAGGAACATATGTCATATTAGAATTGGTTAATCCTTTGACAAAATGCACTTTACTTGTAATTGGGTAAATTTAGGATGTGTTTAATGCTTTAAGGAACAAGGTTTCAAGATTAAGTGTTAAAGCCACGCAAGTCTGTCCAAGAAACAAGTGAAGAAGTGCTGAATTTTAAAGCTCGACAGCTGGTATCTATCGAGGCTTAAAAAGCTGTTTTAGCCTGAGGCTCGACAGCAGCTCGATAAATAGGGTATCTGTCGAGGTTTATGAAAAACAGATTTTCAACTCTGATTTTCATCCCATCCGTGAGTATATGTTTGGGATTTCTTTTCTCACAACCCTAAACATATATAAGGATTATTTTAAGGGCTGTCAAAGATTGCGCAAGTGTGAAGCAAAGTTTTGTTCATGTAACTTGTGATCGGAGACAGAATTTTTCCTAGTCCATCTTTTTCTTGAAGAAGTTACTGTGTTTGTACACCATAGAGTTTTGTGACCAATGAGTTTCTTGATCTTCATCGTATGATGAGCTGAAGAATTTTGCAGCCAACATCTTTCTCAAGTTGGTGATTAAGTCGCGTACTGAGATCCCGCGCATCTATTGGATAGTTACGTACTAGGAGTCATGCATTAAAAGGAGAGATTGTCACTATAGAACAAGTCCAATTGGGTATTGGGGTAAGGGTTCAACTATAGGTTAGTATAAGGTATTGAGATTCCTTTACTTGTAACCGCTTGTTTTGATAATAATGGATTCTCAGGAGTGATGATCTTAAAATCACCCGGTGGGGTTTTTGCCGTGTAGGTTTTCTCAATTCGTAAATAAATCACCATGTCATTTATTTTCTGCTACATATTTAGTTTAATTGGTGATTTGTTTGTGTTGCCACGCGATTTGCATGTTAATTAACTTAATTAATTCACTTGGCTAAGTTTAGCTAAGTTAATTGGTTAATTTATCACAAAGAGTCAATACATTCTTAGCCTATTAGTTGAGAAAAACAAACAACATTGGTTGGCTTGGTGGGGATGGAGTGATGGTGTTCTGGGAAACCGGTGGGAATTTGGAGGTGATTGCAACACTCTTTGTTTCCGGCCAACTGGTTTTGTTATTCTGCTTTTATTTTTTTTCTTAATTGTGATGTTAATGGCAATAATCGACAGAGATGGATAGTATGAGCATATTTGGTGTGTTTTCAAGGATGAGGTGTAATAAATAAAAAATTGACAATTTTAAAACAGAAGAGACTAAAATGACATTAAAATAAAAATTAAGAGCTACCAAAAGTTATTTTTGCCAAATTTATATATATACACACGCGTATGAATATAATCTCTTCAATAGTTAGATTCTTTTTATGTATACATTTTTTTTTTTTTTTTTGTGTACTATGAGGTTTTAAATCACTCATCATGCAATATATTATATAATAAAAATTAGGTTTTAGAATCCGTTGTTGCACCAAATAACTATCTCTTGCTCTCATAAAAATAAAACAAAAAAATATCTATCTCTTGTGACAAGGGGCTACACTCTCATTAATTATTAAATTAGTTCTTATTAATCGTTTAAATATATTTTCTCATATCAAATAATAATATTTTTTTTTTGATAATATAATGATAAGATTTAATGATATTACAGTTTAATCAAAACTATATTATTTAAGTTTCAAGAAATTTAAATTTCTATTACTAAAATTCAATTAATTTTAATATTTATTTCAATTTGTCAAATAGATATTCTAACTTATGGCCACATACACTACAATTTTTAATATTATTATTGTATTTCTCTAATTAAAAAGCTTCTAAAAGGAAAAAATTAAATCTCAATGAAAAAAGTCATTGGATAACAAATACAACTTAATTATCTATAACACATGCTTAAGTTACTTCATCTCTTTGTTCTTATCACATTTATCTCACTTTGGTCATATAGAAGTGGTTTGTATATTTTGGTGAGTTTGGTAAGACATGCATACGGGGGGAGATGGCTTACCTAGACTTAATATAGTGAAAGGTAAAACCTATGATTTGAAACCTTTGATGGCTGCACACACACTATTTGTGCAGTAGCTGACCTTTTTTTATTGGTCATCGTATAAACATACATTGTATGCATGGTGGACAGTTTTTTGAAGTTGAGACATGTTTCTTCTTCTCCTTACTAGGGGTGTCCACACAACCCGGAGACCCGCTCAACCCGCCGGACCCGCCCGAAACCGACTGGCCACCACCCGAACCGATCAATCCGACAGTCGCCGGCGGGTCACCACCCACGGAACCCGATCCCTTCGAGTCGGCTGGCGGGTTTCCTCTCCAAAAACCCGAGCCACCCGACCCGCCCGAAGAGAGAACGAACGCTGTGATTTCAAGCTCTCCGACGAGTTTTCCAGCGAGATTTGGCAGAATCCGGCGACCAAAACACCAGATCTGGCGATTCTCGGCATGATTTGGGGGAAAAAGCATCGGACTTGGTGAAATCTCTACCAGATCCGACTAGATCACACCAGATCTTGGACGGATCGGGAGAGATCTCACCGATTTTCTTCTTTTTTAGGTGGTCTCCGGCGGGTTTCGGCTTCACCCGAAACCGATGCTCACCCGACAAAAAACCGACCCGTTAAACCCGACCCTAACACGGTTCGGTTGCGTAAGGAGTCCTTACGTTTCTCTCATTTCTTTCTATTGCAGTCTCTCTTTGCTATATATATTCGCCAACTCTGTTGTTAATTGCTCCACTATTGTAGTCGTTGAATCTCTACCACCAATGAGTTTCTTTTTCTTTTTTTTGCATTCTCGCTATTTCGATTTTTTTTTAACATCCCTTTTGCCAGGATTAAAGTTTACTCAACTAATCACACTTTTTTTTTTCAACAGTGTACTTTCCTTTTAAAAATAATTATAATAACTCCGCAGCTCGAATTTTTTCTCCCTTAGTCTTTTAAGTACTTTATGAATGGAAAGAACTTAAATAATAAACAATAAAATGTAAAAGTTGTTAGCCTAATAATTTTAATATCTTAAGAGTTTAATTATATATTTTTAACTATTATCACTATGTAATTATAGCATTAGTGGCCCAAATATTGTTTATGGGTACGTATCAATGTACTTCTTTGTTATCTAATTTTAATTTTAAATAAATTATATATATTTTTGCAAAGATTTTGATAGTTGTTATTTATTTTTGAAACCTTAAATAAACTTAAAATATGCCTAAAAATATAAAATATACATAATATTCTATTTTAGTAAATTAATTAGTTGTTGTATTCTCATTGTGTCATTCCTTAATTTTTAAAGAATTTACGAGTCTTTATGATCTATGTAGTGTCATGTCGGGTTGTGTCCGTACTTCTAACTTGATCTTGATCGTATGTGAGCCACCCCATGCATACGTCTCTATGAAAGGTTTTGAAACAAAAATGGCTGATCAAATTTCGGTTATACAAGCCCAAAAATAATGTCCCATTTTGCATGAAACAATACAATACTCTTCAAAGTGGTACTGAAACTCAATTTCTCAACAGGAATTGATGGTGTCAGCAAAATAACTTTCTCTGTTTTTCTTTTTAATGAAACTTTCTCTTGTTGAGGGTGTGATCCTAGCTAATACTCTTTTACTAGGCTGATAAGATGATTGAACACCTATGCCTATCCTTTTTCTTTTTCCTTGTTTTATTTAAAGCAAGCTTTTTAAAGCCTTTTTCACCATACGAGAGATTGGCAATTAAAAGCGCTTTCGGATGAGCCTAGCCAATTGGCTTTGTGCCCCTATCAACAAACCTGAATTATTGATGAGACCATGGTGAGAAAGGAAGATATTGCCTCACTTTGGGTTACATAAAGTGGGTTATATCACATTCATACATTCACCAAAAATGAGCTAAAAATTAAGGACAATCATTCATGTGAACCAAAAACAAGTAAGTGGGTAACCTTATATAAGTGGGTGTGCATTCTCCATCAGCTTCTAACTTGTACTCTATTAGTTAATAGTACAAAGAGGCACTTCCTCAAAATGAATTTCTATGTATTTCTTAGTCACATTCACGTTGGATATATGTCATTCGAAGCACTTTCTTCATCTATTCATTCAATCTAGGATAATAGACCATATGTATTACAGTTTCATCAGCATCTTCAATCTGTGATTTATTTGCCACTTGGACACTCAAATACTCAATACGTTCCACTCTATTGGTCTACTGTTAATTCAAAGTTCACTATTAGTAAAGAATGCAAGGTGATCATAGATATAGATTTGATCTATAAACCATGTGTCATATTTCAAATTTGTCTCTACACTATTCATCATTTCAACTTTATCCATGCAGTTCTAAAAATGCTTCGATATTGATATGGTAGTGCTGAATTAATTGAAACATTTTTAATAAACTTGGAACCATATTGAGGTTTTCTAAAACTTCAAGGCAAAATTGAAGAAATAAATAGTTGAAGGACAAAATTGAAATCTAAGACATAAATGATATCTTGACCTATATTATTTTCTTAAAATCTAAATAACCACCAATCACTTCGTGCCTAGAATCACATTCTTTTTAGCCCTTGACGTCACTATCAAATTTCACTTCACATCAATCCACTAAACGTTATGTGTGCATATATAGACAATAGGACATTAAGTTGCAACATATCTACCTTGAAGCTAACGGGGTTGCACATCTTTTGGCTAAGAGAGGAACAAATCAAGTTGAAAGAATAAGAGAATATACTCAGAGCGCAGCTTTTAATTGTTCAATATGCTGTAATGTTTGAGAGGATGGGTGGGGGTGTCGAAAGACTTTGTCCTCCTTTTGTTGTAGATAATCCTAATGGCAATACTAGTCACACCTCTTTTGATGTAATTAGACTTGATCTGGTTTTTGTCTCTATAACAGTTTAAACTTTAAATCATTACTTTAGTTGTTTTTTTGTTTTGTTTTTTTAGTTAAATAAACCAACTTGGTATGCAACCATGCATACTTTAAATAATTATTCACTCAAAAGCGTTGATGCTCACCTCCACACTCGGTTAAGATTTTTATTCTTTTAAGCTTTTACCAGCCGGCCACTTTTGCTTTTAGGCCGATATAGCTATATCTCTATAAAACCATATCCCTTCTTTTTCTATCCTATCTTGTATGATAAAATTTGACTAATTAACAGCTTTGATATCAAATAATTTTGTCCCTTAAAATTTCAAAATTTGGATCCATGCACCTAATATCATATATCGTTTGAATTTAAGTTATTCCGTGATGAGGTACCGGTTAATTAATTTTCATTTTAACTCACACTAACATAATTTTGTGAATATAAAATTTGAAATTTTAGGGGTTAAAATCAAAATTAACCAAAACTTAAAGATTGTAAATTCTAAACTGGTGATTAATGCAACGTAGTTTTGAATGAAAAAACAATGTATTTTTTAGTCAAGGCACTAATAGGTGACTGCCCAGACAGGTCAAGTATTGGGCACATTGTAAAAGACTGTAAGTCTTTAATGGGTTTGTTTCAAACCTGTTCTTTCTCTCATGTTAGGCGGCAGAGCAATAGAGTTGCTTATGCTTTAGCTAGGAGAGCAAGAAAGTCTTCCCCCTTATCTGTATGGATGTAATCTTTTCCACCAGACATTTCCTACCTAGTGTATGTTGATGTAACGACATAAATTTCTTCACATTTCAATAAAGTGGATTGATACTTTTCTCAAAAAAAAAAAAAAAAGAGTACAAAATGGCTTAAATACAAGCTTAATGTATGTTAGGGTACATATTCAAATTTTGAAATTCTAGAGAATAAAATCAAAATTATCAAAACTTTAAGGGTGTAAATTGCAATTATGTTATAAAATTTCCACAAATTTTGAAGAAAATGAATTTTACATATATTTTCCTCATTCCTAAAAAGAATGACCCACAATATATCATGGAGTTTCGCCCCATAAGTTTGAGTAATGTTGTTTCACGGATTATATCCAAAGTCCTTGCTAATCGGATAAAATCCATGTTACCCAATGTTATTTTTGATGCCCAAAGTGCGTTTATTCCTGATAGACTCATTACAGATAATACTACTATTGTATTTGAAATGCTCCACCATATGAGGAGTAGGAGGAAAGGAAAGACCGGTCACATGGCAACGAAACTAGACATTAGCAAGGCCTATGATAGAGTGGAATGGGAGTTCCTACGACGGATTATGTTGAAGGTAGGGCTGCCTGAACAATGGGTGACTTTGGCCATGGAAACAGTGAAAACAGCCACATATTCGATACTCATTAATGGGGAACTAAAGGGCTTCATCACGCCAACCCACGGCATTAGGCAAGGCGGCCCTTTATTCCTGCTTTATGCTGAGGGGTTGTCCTCCCTAATCCGAAAGGCAGCAGATACAAATAGGTTGAAGGGTATTTTCTCTGGCCGGGGTGGAGTATGTATTTCCCATCTCCTCTTTGCAAATGCTAGCCTGTTATTTGCTGAGGCAAAGATTGGAGAATGTCGCCAATTGCTGGATATCCTTACACAATATGAGGAGGCCTCGGGACAGGCTATCAATAGAGCGAAGACCACTCTCTTTTTTAGCCAAAATACAAGCCGAAGAGAAAAAGAAGCAATTCAGAACTTGATGGGGGCACAAGTCATGAAAAACTGTGAAAAATACCTTGGATTGCCTATGGTTGGGGGTAAATCCAAAGTAGGCACTTTCAAGGGACTGCAGGATAGAATAACAAAAAAGGTGATGGGCAGGAAGGAAAAGACCATATCAAAGGCGGGAAGGGAGACTTTAATCAAGTTTGTAGCTCAAGCAATACCCACCTACTCTATGAGCATCTTCAAGATCCCAAGAAGTATTTATGAGGATAACAACTCAGTCTTGGCAAAATATTGGTGGGGCAAACAAGGAGTGAAAAAAAGATCCATTGGATTAATTGGAAGAGACTCTGCACGCCAAAAAATAGGGGTGGCATGGGTTTTAGGGACATTCACGCCTTCAACCTCGCTATGCTAGCAAAACAAGCTTGGCGCTTGGTCACCGGATCTCATTCCCTCTTCTATCGGGTCTACAAAGCCAAATATTTTCCCCAGTGCTCTTTTATGGATGCTGAGTTAGGCCACAATCCCTCATTTGTGTGGCGTAGTTTATTGGCTGCAAGGGATGTAATTCGGGAGGGCTTCATGTGGAAGATTGGAGATGGACAGAGTATCAAACTTACCAGCAACAACTGGCTGTCACACCCCCCTCTATTCAAGGCAGGTGCCGACACTACTTTGAAAGTGGGGGACCTCATCCACCATGAATCCATGCAATGGAGCCGGCCCTTGATGCAGGCCACCTTCATGCAAGCCACACAAAATGACATTCTGCGCCTTAATCTCAGCGACACACGGACAAAAGATAAGCTATACTGGAAAGAAAACAAAGCCCAGCAGTTCACGGCTAAAACGGCCTATCAAGTTGCTTTACGCTCGCATCGAGAGGTAGGAGTTGAGCACTCCACGGTAGGGGAAGAAAAGAGGTTTTGGAATAGGATTTGGAAGTTGAATGTGCCACCAAAGGTTCGGAATTTTGTGTGGAGAGCGTGCAATGATATTCTTCTGACTCGCGCCAACCTCTACCATAAAAATGTATATACAGACCCACTGTGTGCAATATGTGGGCAGACCGATGAAACGGTCGAGCATGTGCTCTGGGGGTGTCCTATGGCCAGAAACGTGTGGGCGGTGACTCATGGACAACTGCAGAAATGTGGAGCTGTGGTGCAGAATTTTTACCGCTTGGCTCGACAGTTGGAGGAAAGACTCACAGGGAAGGACATGGAGACTTGGGCGATGGTGGCTTGGTCCACTTGGAACGCCAAAAACAGGTTTTTCTTTGAGGAAAAACAATCCCAGCCAAAGGACATCCTTCAGGCTGCTACAACTCTTATACTCCCTCCGTCCCAGTTTGTTTGTCATCTATTCTATTTTGAGATGTCCCAAAATATTGTCCTATTTATAAAAATAAGAATCATTAATTTACTAATATTCCTATTATACCCCTACTTTATTTTCAAAACTATTTGAAAAGAAAACTAACAAATATTTAAAAAAATCTATCTAATTAGGACACCTTTTTAGTTACCTCATTAAGAATAGCTCTTTAAAAAAAAAAAAAGCTGATAAATTTATTTAAAGGTAGTTTTGTAAATTTATAAATTTTTATAAGACAGACAAAACAATAAATGATGTTTCCTTAAAAAATTTGACTTTTCAAACGGGACAAACAAATTGGGATAGAGGGAGTACAAGACTACCAGCAATGGAATAGACATCTGGCTGATCCAAGCTAAGAAACCGAGTGAGCAGTGATGGGGACATTACATGATCAGCTCTTTGTCATTATAGCTTCCTTTTACTTTTGTTTGGTTGTACCCTTATGCCACGGGGAGGCTTTGGTTGTAAGTTCTTGACTTTTGTATACTTTATGGGGTTTTTTCAAACCCAAAATTCAATAAAATTTCTATCTTCACAGTCAAAAAAAGAAAATGAGCTATCAGTTTATGTGATCACCGATTGTTATTGAAAATAGAATTGAAGATCCATGGTGAAATCACTTGAGAAACCTGCAAGGTTTATATGAACTTCTCGCTCAAATTTTCAATACTAAATTATATGAGGTTTCTTGTAATATTACTTTCAAATTATCATCAATATGAAACTTATGACCGACTGACCCTCCAATATTTTATCAGTATGAACCTTATAAGATGTTAGTCACTCTTTTGTTCACATGGCAACCCAGCAACTGGCTAGTAATAAAACACTTTCAGCAAAAGGCAGAGCTTGCAGAAAATCGATCCTCTCTACAAAATCTAATTAAAACCAGTTTATGTGATTTGCTTATCCTTAATATTGAAAGGGTAGTATTTCCGTTCAGTACTTTTGGGCACTAGACAAAATATGAAGTCAACTTATCATTATTTTAGAATACATATGGTGTTTATGTTCGAGTGTTAAATGCAAGCTAAACCTTTAAAATATAATTGAAAATTCATGGAGAAACCACTTTTAGTTTGTGTGAGAAGACAATTTTGTCGTTATGAGTTTCAATATTGTTCAGTCTTTAAATCTTACCTGAAACCCATAATGATACTCTTCAATGTGACATTAGAATTGAAAGCAGGGACGGAGCTGTTCATTGACTAGGGGGAGCAGTGGCCCCCCCTAGATTTAAAAAAAAAAATCATAACAGTGTAAAATTTTGAATTTTTTTAACATTTAGGTCCAAGATAATTACTCTTGGCCCCCCCTCTCCTCAACAATTTACAAATTGGCCCTTAGATCCCAACCCAAAAAAAAAAAAAAAAACCCATCACTTTAGTTGATGGCCTCTCCATAGACAAACAAACAATTTCCACAAGAAAAAGTAACAAATCCTTGAACTATGAGGTATAAAAAATAAATAAAAAATCTCTTTGGCATTCCGTTTTGTGCTGTTCTTGAGGAATGAGGAGGCAATTCAAAAAAATTTACCAACATTGTAATATTTGGAAAGCTAATCACTCTACTCTGTTTAGAATGTTTATTTGAGAGAGATGAAGGATTTGTAGTTAGACTACTCTTACTCACTCTTAGCTCTGTTTTGTGTGTGGCCATAAGCTATTGAGTGTGTTACTAAGAGGACTACGTGTGTGGCTATTAATTTTTAAGGGAATACAACTATTTGACTTGCTAAGTTAGTGGACTACGTGTGTGGCTATTAAATTTTAAGGAAATACTTCTAATATTTAACTTGTTAATTAAATTGATTTAACTTGAAAGTTGAAATGTTTGAAGTTTTTTTTTTTTTTTTTTTTTTGGAAAACGCTTGAGGTATGGGCTTTTCTTATCTTCTCTTTGTTTACATATTTTTTTTAATTCTCAATTAGTAGAGCTATAAGGTTTGAAATTGATGAAAAATTTGAAAATTAATTAAATAAATAACGAAAAGAACTAATGGAAACATTAATTTTTATAAGATAGTTTCATTTAGTTACAAGTCAAGAAATTTTTTTAACGTATGTTTTGCCCCCCCTAAGTCTAAAGTCTGTCTCCGTCCCTGATTGAAAGCATCCTCTCATAGGAGCATAATTAGCACTAATTGACTAAAGTTGTCAATTGCCTATTTAAGCTGCATAGTAGCTTCCTGATGGACAACATGCCTATTCTATTACCATTACCAAGTGATAGTGGAAAATACCATTCGTCGAAAGCAAAGAAGAGATAAAAAGAAGTATAAATATATTTTCTAAATTTGGAAGACAACGTTGTGGATTGAAACAGCTCCAATTGAAAAAGCATATTTTATAATAGAAGTTTATTGTGCAATCTTTTTTATTTTTAGAATAGTTTATTGTGGAATCTCAATCATTTGAGTATAAATATTGTGTCTTAAAAAAAAAAAGTACACATTGTGAAATAGTTTATGCGGAATGTGTGTCATACATAAGCTCAGCACATGCACTCAAATGTAGAAACTCAACTGATAATTTTATTGAGAATGTGCACATACCATATAATTGCATATGAGATAGAGAGAAAGAGACACAGAGGATTTTAAATTTGAATTCTGACCTCAAAGAAAAAAAAAAATACCAATTTATAAGAGACACATTCACCTACTTCCAAGTGAGTAGAATGTGAATAATATAAAAGTAGCCACTTGTGGCTTCTGTATTGGTCAGCATTCCTATGTGCTCCACCTTGCCCCCTACATAAAGAATCCAAGAGTAACCTTATTTGGATGTTATCATGACGCTTTGGTTGCGAAGGTTTAGGCTTATGGATAGATTTAATCAATTAATGAACGTCTCTCAAACTCAATCAATATTAACAACATGTGGCAATCGGTTAGGCTTGGTTAATTTTGTAAGAAAAGAAATTAGGTTTGCTCCTCCTTGCCCTCTACTTAAGAATCCCAGGGTAACCTTATTTGGACGTAATCATGATGTTTTGGTTGCGAAGGTTGCCAAGGTTTAGGCTTATGGATGGATTTAATCAATGATCATCCCTCAAACTCGATCAATATTAACAACATGTGGCGATCTGTACGCTTGGTTAATTTTGTTAGAATAGAAATTAGGTTTCAGGGGTTCATTGATTAGTACACTTTCGATGCTAGAAAAGTCGTCGGGACTGTGGTCATGCTACTCCGAGTTGCTGGCCGATAAGATCTCTAAGATCAACCAGCCTAATGGTTTGGTCTGGCTATTACTAAGTGATATGTCAATGCAAGAAAATCATCCAAAAAGACAAAAAAAACCACATGTTATATTGTGTTTAATTGTTAGAGAATTTTTTTTTTTCAGATGAATTAACCGCTTTGTGAATTTTTTTTAAAGCCAAAATTCCTTTTACAATTTGCAGGAAAGGATTTTTAGTAACTTAACAAAGTTCAAGTACAACTTAGGTGAATTCTGATATTGTCGACTCTATTTTCTTTTTACAGGTTTGCAAAACCTTTAAAAGGCATTGAAAAATAAGAAATATTTTCTTCTTTTTCAATTGAAGTTAGTTGGGAATTGGGATATAAATAATTTTTAAAAAATTCATAAAAAAGAAGAAGAAGAAAATGAAAATCAATTTTAAGATAGGTACAACCCCCCATCCTTTTTCTTTTTTTTTTTTTTAAAAAAATCTGTCTGTAATTGAATAGCATGATAAACGTCAAAAAAAGATATTAAAATGTATTCTTAATTAGAAAAGGCATAGACTTTTAGTAATAATATTTATATAAGTACATGGTGCATGTATTTGAACTCATCCTTTCATAATCCGATCATCAAAGATATGAATGAAGAGAATCCTGCAGATCTCCTTCATTGGAACAAAGGTAGTTTGATTTTTTTTTTACTGAGAAAGGTAGTTTGATTTTCATTCTATTGCTATTACATATTATTTAATTTAATTGATTGGATCCCAATATCTTCTTCAGTGAAACGAAAATGGGTTGAAGACCTAATTATCATAAGCGACAACGAGTCCAACATTGTTATGTGTGATTGTCTGAACTCAAGGTGATGGTCCACCAAACACCACAATCATGCCTAAGACTGGGTTGCCACTAATTTTAAATGTTATCTAGCTTAATTAGCTGGTGCAATGATAAATACCCAAAAGGTTCTTTTCCTATTAGAAGCCAAGACAAGATAAACATTAAAAAGTTAGTAGTGTGTGTTTTGCTTCCACAACATGATCTTACATTTAGCACCAAAAATATATATCATCTTACTAAATTACTATACGATCAGGTTTGTAAGTTAGTGCCAAAAAAAAAAGTTTGCAAGTTAGAGCTATAACTTCATTAACTTGGGCACCTGCTGAAACTAAAATTGTTTAGTCTTCTATATATATATATATATATATATATATATATATATATATATATTATTTGATAACCATTGGCCACTTGGTTTATAAAATTTTTAAACATATTAGCTAGATATTAGCTAGACTTTCAGGTAGATTAAAATAATAATAATAATATCTGAAATGCATTCTCTGGATGAGTTTAGATATATGGCCTTCTGGATGTTAGAGATATTCAAGCTCAATAGTCTAGGCCTAAGTTCAACCTTACTTGGTATGTAAGTTAAGCCTTATACTAGTACAGCTATTAAGAATTGCTTTCCCTTACTTGCTGTATCAAAAACTAAATCACAAGCTTCTGATAAAAAACGGGCAGTTCTAATAAGATTTATAATATAAATATCCTTACGCTAATAAGTCTATTAATCGTTGTTAAGGTATTATTAGTTTAACATTTAGCCTTTTATAAAAAAACATGTGTTACAATGAACCAATATAAGTATTTATAATAAGCCTATATTGTTGGACTTGAATATCTTCAATTTTTTTTTTTTTAATAATCTTGAATATCTTCAATTCTGAAAACACAGTTCCTAGTTCTCAATTATTGATATATAGGAGAAAATTGACGACATCTTCAGTAACACAAATTAAAGTGGGGATATTATTAATCATCTTGGTCTAGCCAATAATTAAGAAGTATTGTTCAAATTCATGTAAATCCCATTTGGAAAACACTCATTACTTAGATGAACAACAACTAATTTCCCTTCTTGGAACACCCACACCCACGAGTGTCCAAGTGGATCAAATTTTTTTTTTCATTTATATTACTTAACAAAAAAAGAAAAAGAAAAAAAGATATGTGATTTTTTTTTTTTTTTGGATATGAGCTTGGATGAATAAAAGAAAGAGGAGGATAGTGGTAGAAAGTGGGAAGAGAAATGACCAACCAAAATGTAAAGAAAGGATGAAGTGTGAATATCTTTAGATTGGATATTGGATCATGGATAGAGAAGGTACAACTAAAGAGGTGATTTTATATGAAAAAAGTTTGTAGTGCATCCTTAGTGGAACCCTTTTGAAACAACCATAGTGAATTATTTTAATGACAAATGCGTGGCACGCCTAAGCATTACACACGCATCTAATAAAATGACAAATTCATGATATTTTTACAATATATATTTCCTTTTGCTAATACAACCAATCACTAACTATTGCAAGCCAAAATGAAAAAAAGAAATTTTTTTCTCAAATCATTGCATTTTGGTTTTCAATATATTCTTTTCAGATTGATTTTAGCTCTTTACTTTTGTGTGGTCTAGATAATCTTTCCAATACCTTTCTTCAATGGTGCAAATATATGTATATAATAGGATCGAAAAATAAAATATGAAAAAAAAAGAGAAGCTATCATGCCTGTTTCGATCATGACATCTTCAGTCATTAATGCTACAGTTGCCAGAGATGGTAGAAAGTTAAGAGCACGTCTTTGAAGCTTTTTTTGGAAAATTTAAACTCTGATTTTTGCCCTTTACATTTTACAAATGCTTATACTTTTGAAATAATCGCGTTAAGAATATGCAATGGTCCCTTATTGTGAGCTTTACAGCTGGCAGAGGCTAATCAGTTTGAAGCCGTGGTCATTGTAGGGGACTCAAAACCATGTATCAAAGCAATTTTCACACTACAGAAAATTGACAGATCGTAGAGGATCCAAAGCTGTATTGACTTTAGCTAGTACTATCTGTGCTGACTTAGTTGATAGCACTTTTCGGTGGGTCTGTAGAAATCCCAAAAAAGCTGCTCATGAGTTATCTAAATGGGCTTTACATAATGTTTTGTTGGGGTCTTATGATGTTTGTAACGGTATGGTCCCCAAATTTTTGTTAAAGCTGTGTCTAACGATCGGTCCCCTGCTGGGGGGCTGAGGTCAGTTTATAATGTTCTTCATCAGTACAAGTTTCAGTTGATTATCACACCCAAAAAAGAAACCATCTTATTACGATAATAGAAGACTATTTACCAAAACTAACAAACACATGATGTAATTTCCATATATTGACGTATCGTGCCAGCATGTAAGTGGGAGAGATATTGTACAAGCCCGCTCCTATGAAAATTTCTTCTCAAAATACTCATTAATGACTAAAACAAATTAAGAAATAAAAAGATGCTGATGAATTTAGGACACATTTAGTAGACTGTAACGATAATTATATAAAAACAAGAATAAATATTATAAGAAATACAAAATATTATAATTTAATGCTTATTACCATTCATTTATTTGGTGAAAACATCTTCGAAGATAATGAAATAAAAGCATTATAAATCAAACTTAAAATATATTTTAAAAAATATTTTACTCATATAATTATATTTTCTAAAAAATAATATTTTTAAATTTAAAAAAAGATTAATTATTTTTTATAAAATTTTTATAATTTTTACGTACATATGAAAATTTTGTTTATTTAAAAATATATTAATTATAAAAATTAATACACTTGTTAAGAAATAACTATTTTTTATTTTAAAAAATAACTACTCATAAAAAATAACTATAAAAATAATGATTGCTATACAAAACTTATTATAGTTTATTAAACATACCTTAATTAGGTGCAGTGTGAAGTGTGAACCCGCAGTAACTTGAGTCTTCCAGTGCACCGAATTAAACACTGGACTTAATGTGAACAGTGGTTGGTTCCCAGCCTCCCACTTTCTTGGGGTTTGTTGGCAGATCTGACATTAGAATTGATAGGACATGTGGACAGTGGTGAAGCGTGATCCTGATCCATTACGTTGGTTTTGTTGACTGTTCACTAGCTAACAGAGTAACAGGTCGAATTGACATTTGTACAGTTTTTTTTTTTTTTTTTTTTTGAAGTGGCAAACTACAGTGATTGCACGAATGTATCTGGCCGTTGGAATAATTGGATATGGCAGCATATTCTATATGCCCATGAATCTATGATCTTTGTGAGCGCAAAAGGATCACATGCGCCAGGCGCATGAGACCTACCTCTCACATGCAGGTGGGCCCCACACGTGTGGATCCCACTTGCTTGTGAGAGGCTGGTCTCATGCGCCTGGCGCATGAGATACCACCTCCTTTGTGAGCTGTGACTCATTTTCGTAAGCCCTAAAAGTTTTTCTTAAAAAAGCAATAACAAAAATATATGTTTTGTATGAAACTTGAGAAATTATCTAAACCCTCCAATTTTTATTATTATTTTTTTTTTTTTGCTGGGTAATTATTTATTCAGGAGATAGAACCTCTGAGCTGAAGGTCACCAAGGAGACTGGATACCACTTGGGCTACTAGGCCCAGTGATATCTAAACCCCCCAATTAGACTATGCTATGCCATCTAGCTAATATGCTAATATAGTCCTCCAATCTAATGTCATTTTTTTAATGAAAATTTGAATAGAATTCTAATCACACTCTACCAAAAATAAATAAATAAATAAATAAATAAAACATTCTACTTTTGTTTAATTATAAGTGGGTAAAGAAGTTAAGGGCTTGTTTGGTAAGTGTTAAGGACTCTTTTTTTGGCCCACGTGGCACTACTTCATTGGCAACCCATGACGTATCAACATATTATTGATTTTTTGAGCAAATCTCTTTAAAGCCCAAAAATAAGCTCATATCTCATTCAACTACATGGATTGGACTCACGTGGCCTGTGAGATCCTTACTTCAAGAGGCGGATTCATGATCCACATTTCCTCTTCATCAATTGAGATCATAACCCCACGACATTATCAACATCAACATATAGACAGGCTTAAGCAATGAATCAAAGCCCACGGCCCATATTACCTATCTTACACTCATAGCAAGCGGCTTCTTCAACAAGAGCCCATATTTACACAAAATGATAACAAAACCCGAGGTATGTCATCTCATCTTTGGCTTATGATCCAAGCTCATAAATCTCTTTGGGGAAACTTTGGAAGTCGTGGTTTGGAAGGCCAAGAGGTATGTTCAGCAAAGCTCCAGCGGTTCAAAGTTGATAAAAGAAACATGTTGTTTGGCGTGTCTTCTCCAACTCTCTGAACTCTGTCGAATCCGTGTGTAACGAGTAACATATGGTAAGCAGCTCTTATCACATAGCACTTAAAATGATACAATTCCCCATTGCTCTTTTCTTAAAACTTGATATTCATCATATGACAAATGCTCAATATACCTAGCCACTAACCGCTGGGAAAATAACTATTCGTTCAATCCCCAGCTGTTGCTATACAAATTTAGAAACTTCATTATCTTATTCTACATAAATCTCATTACTACTTTCAGCTAAAATCCAAGTCAAACACATGGCCTAATCTGATTGGCTATCTTTTATCTCTCTTTATATACAAAATATTCATGATATCTTTGATACCCAGTTGCTGTCTGCCACAATCTGAACATATATTTCTCTGCCAGCTGCCAGAGCAGAGCATCAAATACTCTTTTTGCTCACCAAGATTATGTCACAACACAATAAGACCTTGACTAAATCTCTAAAGCTTCATTGACTATCAACCAATCCTTCTATTACTTACTAGAAATGTGTTGTAATGGAACCTTGCACCAAAAACACAAACACCCAAGAAAGGAAACATTTTCAGCTAAATCCCAGTAGTGTATTCAGTACTTGACACTTGGCTGGAAGTGATATCATCAGCTATTTAATCCTAAAATCCCAACAGCCAGCTGTTATACCCAAAATAGCAAGATACCCTTCAAAGAGATCTTACCATTTTTCAGCCAAATCCAAGAAATAAATGCTGAATGACCTCTCCAGCAGTCAGAAATCACCCAGCTGATCTCATTTGCTTCTGCCCAAAGCAAACAGCTTTCTTATGATAGCTGTCACAGCTTTTCCTGACAGTTGGGACAGCTTTCTGTTAGAGCTTTTCCTGACAGTTGGGACAGCCTTTTCAGAACAGCTGTGACAACTGACCCAGCAGCTTGAGCATTACCTTTTTTTCCTCATTTGGCTAAAACCAAAACCAACTAATGAAACAATCTTTCTCTTGCTAAAATACTTTCCTTTTCAGCTACTCTTTCCCTAGCAGCTCTTACACGAAATAACAAGAATACCTTAAAACTAAACATACCATTTTTGGGGCAAATCTTAAGATGGATTCTCTGAAAATTTATTGCTATTTGGGACAGATTTTGGCTGAGATTCTTTGCTAAAATACCCCCTTAAACTCAGCTCTAAAAGGAACCCTTCATCAACACACAAAGGACAACCAATGGGAGAAGAACTCTCTCATGAACTTATCTATTCTCACTCCCTCTAAGATCTTAATGAAGTTCTAAGCTCCTGAGTTTTTAGTTTCCAAATCAAAAACTAAATTCTTCAGCCCTTAGCTCACAAATACTCTTCATAAGCCTTCACACATCCTCTAGCAGAAAATCCCAGCAACAAATCTCAGCAACACTGCTAAACACACTACAGCACTATTACCTCTTTTATACTCATTCTCTCACTCTCCATATTCAAAAAATACACATATCTTACTGCTCCTATCTCCAAATACCTAAACACATCTCCGTACTCTTCTCTTACAAAATCTATCCTCTTGGAAAGCAATTTATACAACTTCCCCAACATTTATAATCTCATATTTTTACTATCTTTAACCTCCATATCTCCCATATTTTCACATATCATACATACTACAAACACTACATCCCACAAAATATCTATATCTTTTACCTTCTCCACACTTCTCAAGAGATGTCAAACACTCATACTAAAAGCCCTTCTCATGGAAGGCATAAACTTCTAATGCTAAAGTTTTTCTCTTAGAAGACACCAAGATCTCATATCAAAGTCCTTCTCATGGAAGGCATAAAAACCTCATATCAAAGCCTTTCTTATAGAAGGCACAAATCTATCTCATATAAAACCCTTCTCTTAAAAGGCACAAATACTTTATACAAGAGCCCTTCTTATGGAAGGCAACACTATTCTTAACTTCACAACAACTAAAAGAGCATTGTCAAGAGGAAAACTCATTTAAGTGCATGATAAGAGGGGCAAGCTTAACCAGCCCCTACACACAACTGGGCATACTCTCTCTCCCTCCAGTTGCACCCATTTTTCCACCTCAATCTTGGAGTTAGCAATGCAAACTGCCCCTCTACCGCTGGGGTCACTCTGCTGGGATATTACCAACTTACAGAAGCTGTACCGTTGGGACTACAAACCATCAGAGATAAGTGACTCTGCTTCTATATCTTTAAATTTACTTCATTGAATACATGATTACTTCACATTTAAATACATATTACTTTATTCCAACTACTATTACAATTATTAACCAAGGCTTAAACTCATTTAAATGCATGATAAGAGGAGCAAGCTTAACTAGCCTCTACTGCTGGCATTCTGTTGAAACCCTATCAGCTCACTGATGCTACACAGCTGGAGCTATAAACCATACAAAAATAAATGACTTTGTTCCCACATATTTAATTTATGTCATTAAGTACATGATTACTTTACCTCTAAATAAATATTACTTTATTTCAACTGTTATTACAACTACTAATCAAAGCTATCATACCAAACGCGTACTACATATTTATTCGACCATTATCGTGATTCTTAGACTTTGGCTTTAATGGCTTTGTAGGCTTAAAAGTACGCCGGTAGTCGTTGGACCACGTGGCCCAATGTTGAGTTCCGAAGGCAACTCTCTAAAAAGAACCTAGGCCTAATAAGGTCACCCCTCCAAAGGATCACACATGGCTGGGCAACCGAAAAAGGCTCCCGAACAGTAAGGTAGTTCAAACAATAATTTTAAGTGTTTAAACACTAAAAACTGTGGGCCAAAAAAAAAAAAAAAAACACATTTAGTAAAGGATTTCATTTAAAAGTGTTTGAGTTACATTTCTCATTTTAGAGTGTTTAAACACTAAATTTAGAAAACTCCTTCTACCAGTTTTTAATTTTCAAATAATATTACTCAATGACACTTTTGTAAACATTTAGAAAAGTGTGGAACCCACTTGATAAGACCTAACACAATCACAACTCTCTCTCTCTCTCTCTCAAACCACATCTTGTATTTTCTTTCTTTCTTTTCCTCCCTTCTCTTTCATGTTCCTTCTCTCTTCACTTTTTGACTTCTCATCTCTCTCTCTCTCTCTCTCTCTCTCTCTCTCTCTCTCTCTCTTCAAATCACAGTAAAATCATTTGAAAAAGCCAAAGTAGATTAAATGAAATCCAACCTCACTGATTAGAAAAAAAAAAAAAAAAAAAAAAAAACACAGAAACCCAGATTTCTTCATTTCTCTCTTCCTTTTTTTTTTTTTTTTTTTTGTGCAAAGGCTTCATTAGGTTTTTAGAAGAGTAATGAGAGTGGATTCCTAGGTTTTTTTTAGCAAACGATTGTGTTTTTTTTTTTTTTTTTTTTTTAAGAAGAGGAAAAAATTTTCTAAAGAGAAAGAAGAGCACAAAAGAAGAAGAAGAAGAAGAAGAAGAAAAAGAAGAAGACCAACCAGGAATAGCGTGGAAAATTCTCACTCCTATAATAAATATTAATAAAATAATTGTACATGTCAAAAAGTTACCACTTAAAAAAAAAATACATAAACATGTCAAACACACAATTATATTTTTTTTTCATATTTCAAAATATGTTATTTAAAACATGGTACCAAACACATTTTTTGCATTATGAGTACTTTAAACACGTATTTTCATAATACTTTTTAAACCACAGTTTTCACATCACTTTAAACAACAATACTTGAAAGCTACTATCAAACAGGTCCTATAGAATTGAAAATGAAGCCTTCATGCCATATGAAACACTAGACCTATGAGTACAAATTTTGTCATATTTTGTGTGTGTGTGTGTGTGTTTCTCTCTCTCCCTCATATTGTGAACCTAATTTACAAGCTAGTTTCTCTTACAAATAAATTCATACAAGAGAGAAATCCCAAAAATCCCTAAACTCTCCCCCAATTCAATTCTCTACAAAGAGAACTTTAATTTTTACAAGGATTCGACACCAAGGTACTGCACTTCATCATCGATTGCATTCGTCCAAAAGCGCCACTCAATCTACTACAATAGAAAAATTTAGAGAAACAAATAAAAAAAACTCTAAGATCCAATCAACCATTTCTTGATGATTTTATGACCTAATACACTTGTTCATATTCGTGTTACGATGAAAGATAACATTAAAATGCACGAAACATTGGCAAAATGGCATGTAAGAGTGAATTAAAAGAAAATTTGAAAATCAGAACAGTATCTACCTCAATTCTAACCTAGAAAGCAATCAAAATCAAAAGATTTTTTTTTGGTTTTGCTGTATTTTTTGTCTCTCAAAGAACTCAATTCATATGAAATGAACCTAAATAAAAAAATACCATTCTATATAAAATAAAATTACATAACTATCTAACATCAAAGATTACATGCATGCACACCTCCATTAATGGACGAACAATGCAACCAACACCTCCATTAAGATCACAGCCAGAATTTTGGTTTGGGAGGGAAAGATTAAGATAAAATATTGAAAAAAAAATTAATTTAAAAAATCACTTAATTTATTAAACAAAAAATATTTGATTGATATAAAAATATAATGCAAATGTTCTTATAATTTAGTTTTTTTTTTTTTTGCTTGGTTTTAATTTATTTTTTCTAGCCTAGCATTAGAGAGTTAATATAATCATTGTTATGCTTAAGCTACTTCATAATTTAATCTGGCTAAAAATATACATTTAAAATAAGTAAAAAATAAATAAATAGGAATAATCAATAAATGGTCATTAATATGTAAAATTAAAAGATTGTTTTAAAATAAACATATTCAAATAGATCATTTGAATACTTAAAAGTAAAATGAAAGAATAAATTTACTTAAAACTTAGAAGTACTTTAAATATGATCATATAATTGACAATTTTAAATGTTCTATGTATTTTTAAAGACGTTATATGACCTTTTTATTTTGAAATAATTTAAAAGTGTTAATTTTTGGTTTTTTCTATTTTAGATTTCATTTCCAACGATTAGTGTAAATTGATTGCAAAAGACCTTAAAAAGTATATATCATGATAAAAGAATATATATATATATATATAGAGAGAGAGAGAGAGAGAGAGAGAGAGAGAGAGAGAGAGAGAGAGAGAGAGGTACATATTTTTTTCTAGAAACTGTAGAGAGGTACATTGGTTAGGAGATACTGTGACAATATACCTTTTTCTTTTCTTGACTACATTAGGAGAGTTAAAAGTGTTTTTCAATAAAGAAGATTTGAATTTGGAATATAATTAAAAACTAGAATTTTTTTTAAATGATTCTAGTATTTAAAAAAAAAAAAAAAAAAAAACCCTTTAGGGTCCGTTTGGTTGGGAAGATGGAAAAGTGAGATAATAAAAAATTGGGATAGCTTGGAAAACTGGAAAGATAGAAGAGATTTTAGTTTCACTCATTTATGTTTGGTTGGAGGGTGGAAAAGTGAAAGGATTAAAAACTCTTTTATTTGGTTCAGGGAAAAAGTAAGAGGATGGAAAAGATAATTTATATAAATTGACTCATATACCCTTATTAAAAAAATTATGCATGGTTTGAAAAAAAAGAAAAAAAAAAAAAAGAAAACAACCAACAAAGAAGGAAAAAAAAAAAAGCGCCCAATCGCGCGTCGTTAAAAATATTTTTTGAACAACTAATAGTCTAACATACAAACCTATTTACGCCTAGTTACCTCCCCCCCCCCCCCCCCCCCCCCAAAGAAAAAAACAAAAAAACAAAATAAAAGACAAGGAAGTTGTGACATTGACATTTTTGTCCAAATACTTTTGGCTCATTTTCTCTTCCATTTTCTCCTCAATTTGGGGAGATTGTGTTTTGGTGGCCTAGGGGAGAAAACTCCTAGCCCCACCAAAATCACCTTCTTTTCCCCCCTTAACCAACAAACGCAAACATTATTTTCTCGCTACTTTTCTCTATTCTATTTTTCATCATTTCTATAATCACCCCAACCAAACATAGCCTTATGGGGGGACCTTGCGTGAGGTCAGTGGGGCAATTGCCCCACCTTGCCACACCTTGGCTCCGCCCATGGTTAGAACTGCTAGAATTCTTGAATGCTGAAGACAAATGCTAATGACTGAAATCTTGATTATATGAAATGTAGGTTAATGAATTTGATGGCTTATCGTATAAATGGAAGGGTCTTCAAATGGGGAAATGGGTGCTTTAGGTTGGGAATTTCGTGGGTTTAAGATGTGTCTTTGAGTGGTTAGTGGTTGCTATGACAAAATTTCAACAGAGTCACAATAAGTAAAAAATATGGGGAGTTTTAAATTCAAGACTTCATCAATCTCATAAGATTTTGAAACCTCTACACCAACTTCTTGATTCTTCTCAACAACAAAAAATTATTTGATTTTTTTTTAAAAGAAAACCAACCCCTTAATGTTGATATAGATATTAGATACTGATTAGTTTAGAAACTTATAAGTGTCATTTTGGTCCACTAATGATGTTATTAATCTAACAACAAAGCTACATATACAACAAATTCACAATAATTGAGGTGACAGATTGTGATTACTGCAGTCTACAACATCATTTTTGTATGAGACCATTGCTGACATTTTCTCTTATATTGTACACCAATCACAATCCACCTCCATTTCAATTAAAAAATTTGCTGTGACTTTAGACTTTTGGTAATCTAAAAAGGTGTATGGAAACAAACAAACAAACAAAATCTTAAAAATGATATTAGGACTACTACAATTTTCACTACATAAATCTTAAAAATTAATGTATCACCAATAAAAGAAAAAGTATTCTAAATGCTCATCAAATATGTAAGTGTGTGTGTGTGTGTGTGTGTGTGTGTGTGTATATATATATATATATATATATATATATATAATAAACCAAATTAAGAGAAAATCCAAGTAGAATTCAAATTGGAGTCTAACTTTGTGTCATGTGTCCAATCTAAACTTTTTTCATTTTTGTATTAAATGAGATAATTCAGTAAAAAATACAAGGCGTCCAATATAAATGAACCATATGAAAGTCAATCACTATCAAATTATATATCTAAAATTAGAAGAAGAGAGAATTTGAAATACTATGCTTTATAATACCATTTGTTTGTCTAGCTAAAATTAAGTCAAACTTATTAACTTTTTACATAATATTATGAACAATTATTATTCATTAGGTAGAATTTTTTTTTTTTTTTTTTTTTTGAGAAAAAGTTAGAAACTTGTGTATATTGGTGTGTTTGTGTTTTCTTTTTTGATTGCACATGTGCATATGTATAGGATTCTAAACTTGTTTATTATATGGTTGAAGTAGAGTATCAATCTATGAGTTTGTAGACCTTTCACAATAAAGCACGTAGAAGTCAAGTAGCTTTAACATTTTCGTGATCTAAACAACCAAATGAAATTGGCATAGGCTCCAACTAGGAAACATGAGAAAGTGAGATTAAGGTGTGTGATAGCACGGGTTAGCCATGTGCCCACTGATCCGTGGCACACTCAGCGTGAGCATATCTCGTGTGCCCCCTTTAATCTGTACAATCAAACTTTAAGTTTGGGTTCATTACCTGTCAAATCTTAAACGGCTGTAAATATGACTTTAATCATCCAATCTTTTTCCTTTGTCCAAAACTTATTTGATCTATAAAATATGACATTTCTTTCTTTTCTTTTATTTTCTTTTTTTAATTATTAGGACAAATAACAGTTTACTCAACTGTGATTTAGTTAAAATTTAAGTTAAATATCTATGATATAAAATTTGATACTTTACTCACTTGAGATTTGACTGAAATTTAAATTGCTTATCTGTGGTTTGAAATCCCATGATGCAAGTGTTTCGTTGGATTTTTTTTTATCTTGTATTTTGTTTTTTTTTTTTTTTTTTGTGTTTTTGAAGGAGAGAAACATAAAAGTGAAGCAAAATTATATATTTAGCCATGCTTTTAACAGATGTATTTTAAGAAAATCTAACTAAACTAACCTCAGATGGATAAAGTATCAAATTTCAAACCATAAGTAGGCAACTTAAATTTCGACCAAATACAAGTGGGTAAGTTGTAATTTGCCCTAATTATTATTGGTATCATTAATTATTTTTAAAAAAATATTTGAAGCTATTCTATAAACAGGATGTTGCTAGAAATTATTTTCAAATAGACTCGACTTACCTCCATTACTTCCATGTATTGAAGCCAACACGATACGGACATGTATCATTTCCAAATTCCTCATCTACTATCTTTTATGAGAATGGAATCATGACCTATTATATACACAAAAAATGCCATTCCGCGCATAAATTATTCAAAAAATATAACTTACATTTGGATTGACGTTATTCACATCACCCTAATTGCTAATTACTAATTAAGCATAGTTTCTTCTCAACAATAAATAAATAAATAAATAAATAAATAAATAAGCTTAGTTATTGCATTACATATAAAGTCATATCTCTAAAATGATCATGGGTTCTCTTCCTAAATTATTTGTTATTCGAACTCCTTTGAACCTCTCCTGAACATAGTTGTTAATATTATACGATAAGTGATACGTTTTGTATTGTATTGTATACAAAAGGTTTTGTATCATAAGGGTATGTCGAAAGTGTTTATGAATTGTATGATATATACGTTTGTATTTTATGAATTGTATTGTATTGTAAAATCATACATATCGTACGATACATAGATATGTGGGTTAAGATAGGCTATTTGTTAAAATTTGTGTTTTTATTTGAATTAATAAAAAATTATTTGGTTACTTGATTGAGCCCAATCAGATAACTTGTCCATGATTTGTCCCCCCATTATATTTGCAAATTTCTTTTCTATAATATAAATAAGGTATTATGTGACAATATATTTATTTTTGTTTTTGTTACAAGTCTAAGAAGTTAGACTGCCAAGAAGAAATATAAAGAAAAAATTATTAAAATAAAAGAACAAGAAGATATAATAAATGTTGATGATGATAATGAATAAAATGCCAATGAAGAAATGGTTTTACAAGATGATGAACAAGATGATAATATTGACTTAAATGGAGTTGATTATGCAAGATGATAAATATGATGAAAATAAATCAATTTTGGTTCATTTGTCATGCATTATCACTTTTGAGCTTAATCAATTTTTTTTTATAGTAAATTGAGCTTAATCAATTTAAATGTGTATGATATAAACATATGTTAATTTTATTTATTTATTTAGTTAGTTTTAATAAATATTTTTACATAAGTGATAATCAAATTAGTCATTAATTGAATATATTCTGAAGTTATAATGAATATATATATTTTATATATGTATATTTATAATTTTTTTTAAAAATTTTATTATTTGTTTGTGTATCTGACGATATACAATATGATACGATACAATACAAAAAAATAAAAAAAATCTATTTATAATAGAATTCATGTTTTGACAGCTATGCTCCTTAATACCCAATTTTTTTCATTCAAGCCTTTATCTTGGTCCCCCCCCAAAAAACAAAAAAATACAGGAATCCACTTTCTATGCACAATTATGAATATAATAACAGGAATCCACTTTGTCAACCTTTCTATTTTGGAGTCCAACAATGACTATTCTCCATCATAGAACTCAAAGCTAATTACCGACTAGCTGGTAGCTGCATTTCAAAAGTTTCTTTTGCTCTTGGTCTTGCATTATTAATCTTTTGATTTATCTCTATGCTGCCAACGACTTTAAAGACATTATTATTTTTACTTTATACTAGTATTTTTTTTTTTTTGAGAAGATACTTTATACTAGTATTTGACAATCCACTGCCCAACACTATCATTATTGATGGGAAGTAGTACTGTAATAGGACTATAGGAGTCGCTAGAAGAATTGATTTGTACAAGTGTTGGCTAATAAGGGAACATATATATCCATTTGAACACTGATGATGCAAGTATCGTCAGTCGAAGTTGTCGTCCAGAGTGGGATCGTCCACAATCAACTCAATTCTGAGGAGAAGAATGGTGAAAGGAAGGAGTGTGGGTCACCGGTGTAGTGCCTGCCACCGAGGCTCCGATGCTAAAGTTAGAAAAATTAGAATGAAAGAACCAATTTCAAAATCTCAATGTAGGGTCTTTTTTTGTGTACCTTTGTAGGTGCGAGGTATTTGTGTATATATTTGCATCTTTCTTCTAGCCGTTGGGGAGGGCTGTTAATAGAGGCTTGAATGGGATGTTTGTAACGTTTTCCAGAGATATTAATGTGAGGGCCGTCGGTGCTCCAACGGTAAGGAAATTTATGGCGACCCTGTAACGTCTGTCTTGTTATGTATGAATCGGTGGACGCTTTCTTCGTCCAGTGGATCAGGACGATGGCGGGGTGGAAGGGTCCTCCACGTCTACTGCCCCTTGTTTGAACGAGGAGGTTGCCTGAGGAGTTATGGTTGTCCATCAACTGCCCCATATTCCGAGGTCGTTCAACTTCCTTGGAGACAACCATGGAATGCGATGAGTTCCCTTCTTCCCCCCCCCCCCCCCCTCTTTTTTTTTTGGCGCTTTGGGTTTCCCTTTCTACAGTTACTATCTTGTGGCAGCATGGCGTGTGTCGTGGCCACGTATCACCTCAGGATAGGTTGAGAGGTCCTTGATTCAGGTGAAACTTTTCAGTTTCTCACGCTTTTCGAGGCGCTCTCTTTTTAAACTTCTAGTGTTCTCTCTCTGCACTCATTTTTGCAAAATTCCAGTCATATCTTGTTCCTCTGTTCCGAGTTTTCAGCTCCCTTTGGTTTCACTGCTGCGGTTTCTGCGTTTACTTCTTCTCCTTTTTAGTTTCGCTTCCTTTTTCAGGTACCCCTCTTTACTTTTCTGGCTTTTCTTTTCCTTTTTAATTTCCTTTTTTGTGCTTTGTTCCCTTTTTTTGAAATTTTTTCTTTTTCTGCTTCTTTTCGATGGACCGTTCTGGTGTTAGGTGTACTTCTTCTTCAATTACCTTCTTTTTTGCTCGATTAGGTGCGTTTGTAGGTTGCTCTAGTGGCTTCTACCCACTGATTAGGGATTTCGCCCGAGGTGACAGTGGTCTAAGTTTAGTGTTGGGTGAGTTACACCCATTGTTGTGTGAATCCCTTAGCTGGTTTGAGTCGATGCGAGGGGTGCTAAGGGGGGAAAGAATGAGTTTTGAGGGTAGATCCGGTGATTTAGGGTTTATTCAATCATCCAGCGCTGGCGTGGGTGAGGTTGAGACGGATACTGCTATTTCCAGGCCAGCGCCTTCCCGTCCATCCGTTCCGGCTTCTCCCCGGCCTTTTCACACTCTTTAGGAGGAGTGTTCTTTGAACGAGGACACCCTCTTTAGATTTAGGGATAGATTTCAGTTTCCCAAGGAGACTAGGGCTTGTCTCCCTAGGAAAGGTGAGAAGTCCTGTGCTTTTGCCCACGAGGAGGTCTGCTTTTATGAGGCTACCTTCCTGTGTAGCCTTAGATTTCCCGTCCATCCATTCATAATGGAGCTCCTCTACCATCTAAACATAGCCCCAGGACAACTTATGCCTAATTCTTGGAGGATTGTCATAAGCTGTATGGTGATCTGGACGATCATAGCTAATGGTGATATGATCACTCTGAACGAGTTTGTCTATCTTTATCGTCTAAGGGAGTCAAAGGAATTTGGTTATTATGAGCTTGTACCTTGGGACAGGAGGTCTAAGCTCATCGCCGATCTACCTTCGTCCTTTCGTTATTGGAAGTCAAGGTACTTCTTCGTGTCAGGTGACGGTTGGGAGACCCTCTCTGACGACTTCTGGGGGGATGTCCCTAGGCTGCTGTGTCGGTGGGAGACCCTTGTACTTGGTGCGTTGCCTTGCATTTTTCTTTTTATATTCTTCATCTTTTTCTTTGGATCGTCCATCTTGACCTTTTTTTTTTTTTTTTTTTTTTTTTACAGTCAAAGATCGTCCAGAGTTGGAAAGTAGGTTTGTGGAGCGTGTTCACGCAGCCATTCAGTACGCGAGTACAATTGAAGATTTTAACAATTTAGTGGATCCTAGGACTTTAGCCCGTCACTGCTTAGGACCTGAACCTTCCCACTTCGTCCTTTGTGCTATCCACCGCGAAGAAAAATTAAGTCTTTTTAGGACGAGAGTAAATCATCCATATTTCCCTTATTTTTCTCATTCTTCCTTTTTCCAATTAACTCTATCTTTCTTCTTTGCAGAAATGACAACCAAGTTTAATCAAGAGTTTTATACTCGTATCAAGGAAAAGAAGAATGAACCCCTTTCTAGCATTGGTCAGCGCAGGTTGAGGCTGATGGATAGAGAGAAGGAGAAAGAGAAGAAAACTACAGAGAAGGGGTTGTCCACCCCAGTTTTGGACGAGGGTAGGGTGGCCTCCCCGGCCGTTTCTGTTGAGGAAATTCGCCCTCATCACAAGAAACGCAAGACAAGTGACAAGGACAAAGGGATAATAGGTGCTAGCATCTAGGTTGATGCAAAGACGGCCCTGCCTCGAACGAATGAGGTTATTACTCCTGATGATATGAAAGAGATTTTTGGTGTCCCTTCTCATGAAATGGTGAACCGCCACGTTCATAAGCTTGTCCAGGTAACTTTTCTTCGTCTTCTCCCTTACTTTGTTTTACTAGGAATATTAATTGTTGACTCTGCATCCTTGAATGCTAGGTGTGGGGGAGTCAATGCACTTCCCAATACTTGGAAAGTGAGGAGAAGGTCGTCATTGCTACTTCAAAAGCAAAGGCTTTGGAAGCCGAAGCCTCAGGCTTGAGGAAAGACTTGATCATGGTGATGGACGAAAGTAACTCATCCAAGGAAAAAGTAAAAGTTTTAACTGAGGAACTGGAAAGTGTGAAGCAGCTAATAAAGCAAAAAGATGAACTTCTGGCGGCAGCTGGCCAAAAAATGAAGAATGCCGTGGCTAAGGCCATCTGTGCTTTCCAGACAACTGATGAATATAATGCCATATTATTTGGCTGGTACTTCAAAGGGTTCGAGCTGCTGAGGAGATATCTGATTAAGCATGGCCCGGGGACGGATTTGGAAGAGCTAGACTTTAAGGTCGTTGATAAGGAGATCGAAGCGGACGAAGCAGCTCAAGCTGCTTAAGCTGCAGTTTCGGCTGGTGAGGACCCTAAGCTTGGCAAGGACGATGATTCTACTGTTCCTTAGTGAAAATCTCTCTTTTTTTTTTCTTTTTCTTTTTTTCTTTTTGAAAATGCCTTGTTTATTTTAGGGCTACTAGACTCCCTATATTTGGATGCCCTGCCTATTTTGGGGCTTTTGAACAATTTGTAGCTTTTCTTTTTTATGATATATCCATGCTTTTTGCTTTTCCTCATGTCCATCTTCTTGTTTGCATTTGTCTGCGATTTGCTTGAATGTGTGCCTTTGAGAATTTTTATTGAGGCATTTTTGGACTTAGAGATTTTTTACTTAGTCAATCTAGGGACTAATGCACTCTCCTCGTCCGTCTATGGGCTTTGAAAACTTTTACTAAGGCATTCTTTTTGTCCATTTTGGGACTTAGAGAATTTTGGCTGGAGTAATCTCTTCGTCCATCTAGGGATTTAGAGAATTTTTACCAAGGCATTCTTTTCGTCCATTTTGGACTTAGAGAATTTTTTGCTGAACTATTTTTGGTTGATGTGCTTTCGTTTAAGGAGCCTTATCGTCCTCTTTATTTGGATGATGTCTCCTCTTTATTTGGACGATGTACATCTGTTTAAGGAATCTTATCATCTTTTTAATTTGGACGATGTACATCCATTTAAGGAATCTTATCGTCTTTTTAATTTTAACGATGTACATCCATTTAAAGAATCTTATCGTCTGTTTTTATTTTAGCTTGCTCGGAGTTTTTGCATTAGGATGACGATTTCAGTTTGACAATGGGTGAGATGACCAGAACACAATAATTGATGAGATAACCAAAAAACATTAATTACTAAATGATATATTTATTCACCTTGCATAACAGAAAAAAAAAGTTTAAGGCATTGCTGACTGTTTACAATTCGTAATACCTCTTTAGATGCTCGACATTCCACGGACGAGGTAGCTTATTTCTGTCCAGATCCTCCAGGTGGTAACTTCCTTGAAGAGAATAATGGATGACCTTGTAGGGTCCTTCCTAGGTTGGTCCCAGCTTGCCTTGTGCTGGGTCCTTTGTTGTAAGAGTTACTTTTCGAAGGACGAGATCCCCAATGTTGAACCTTTTTAGCTTTACCCTCTTATTGTAGTATTCAACCATCTTCTGTTGGTACTTGTTCATTCTTTGGGAGGCTCGGTCTCTGACTTCATCCAGACAGTCCAGGTTCAGCTTTAATTGATCGTCGTTGCTTCGTTCGTCAAAGAACTTAGTCTTGAGGCTTGTGAGTCTCACTTCGACTGGGATGACTGCTTCTGTTCCGTAAGTTAAGTTAAGTTGAAGGGCATCTCTCCTGTTGGTGTTTGTGTTGTAGTCCTGTAGGCCCATAGAACGCTAGGTAACTCCTCGGGCCATGCACCCTTTGCCCCTACTAACCGGGTCTTGATGATCTTTAGCAAGGTTCGGTTTTTTACTTCCGTCTGTCCATTGGCTTGAGGATGTCCTGGGGACGAATACTTTTTCTTGATGCCCAGGCTCAAGCAAAACGACTTAAATTCATGACTGTCGAATTGGCGACCATTGTTTGAGATGATCGTCCTAGGTATCCCAAACCTACAAATAATATTTTTCCATACAAAATTTTGTACCTTTGCTTCTGTGATTGTTGCTAGTGCTTCCGCTTCGACCCATTTCGTGAAGTAGTCAATTACGACGAGTAGGAACCTCACCTATCTCTTTCCCTGTGGTAGGGGACCCACAATGTCGACCCCCCACTGTGCGAATGGCCAAGGTGAGGAAATGGTCGTCATCTTTTCCCTTGGGACTCATTGCACATTCCCACACCTTTAGCAACTATCACATCTTTTGACGAAGTCCGCAGCATCTTGTTGCATTGTGGACCAAAAATAACCCGCCCTCGTGATCTTCTGGACTAGGGACTTTGCCCCCAGGTGGTCACCGCAAGCTCCACCGTGCACCTCTTCCAGAACATATTTGGCCTCTTCGTCTTCCATGCATCTCAAGTAAGGTTGGGAGAAGCCCCTTTTGTAAAGCTCGTCATTAAGCACCATGAATCGGGTAGCTCGTTTCTGGACCTTCTTGGCTTCTTTAGGGTTCGGTGGTAACCGCCCATCTTTAAGGTAAGATAGAATGGGACTCGTCCATCTGGAGCGGGTATGCATAGGGAAGGTTTGAAATTCTTCAATGTTAGGAAAGTTTTGTTCTTCCAACCTCCATTCATTTACCTTTGCCTGATCGTCTGCTAATGCACTTCATGCCACTTCGTCGGCTTCAGTGTTTTGGTCCCGTGGGATCTAGACAAATTCTGCACGATCAAAGCTGCTCGCTAACTGGTTTGTCAATTTGAGGTATTTCTGCATTCTAGTCTCCTTTGCTTCAAAATCTCCTCTGACCTGTCCTATGATGAGCTATGAATCGCTCCTTAGCAAAATGTTTTTAGCTCTAAGTGCTCGAGCTATTCTTAGCCCCGTCAATATAGCCTCGTACTTTGCTTCATTATTTGTTACAGGGAATTTGAGCTGGACTTCATACTTCAAAACATCTTCTTCAGGGGAGGTGATGACGACACCTGCACCACCTCTCTTCTGGGTGGACGATCCATCCGCATGGATCGTCCAAAGTTCTTCCTGGTTTTCTTCTTGATCGAAGGCGGTGAATTCTGCTATAAAGTTTGCCAATGCTTGAGCTTTTATGGCCGATCGGGGGCGATATTTTATGTCAAACTGGCTGAGCTCAATAGCCTATTGTACCATCTGTCAAGCAGCTTCAAGCTTATTCATTGCTTTCTTAATGGGCTGGTCCGTCATTACTATGATCAGGTTAGCCTGGAAGTATGAATGAAGTTTTCTTGAGGCCACTATTAGGGCGAAGGTAATCTTTTCTATCCATGGGTATCGGGCTTCAGCTCCCTGGAATGCTTGGCTAATGTAGTATACAGAAAGTTGTATCTTGTTCTCTTCCCTAATCAAGGCTGGGCTAACTGCAATCAAGGACACTACCAGGTAGAGGAACAAATCTTCTCCTTCTTTGGATGGGCTCAGGAGTGGGGGGTTGCTTAAGTAGCGCTTTAACTCTTGGAAAGCTGTCTCGCATTTCTCCGTCTAGACAAAAACTCGCTTCAGGGTCTTGAAGAAAGGAAGGCACTTGTCTGTTGCCTTTGAGACAAACCTGTTGAGAGCTGCTACTTTTCCTATGAAAGATTGCACTTTTTTGACCGTCTTTGGAGAGGACATCTCAAGGATAGCTTTCACTTTCTTAGGATTTGCCTCTATTCCCCTTTGTGATACCACGAAACCAATGAATTTCTCGAAGGAGACTCCGAAGGCACATTTGGACGGGTTTAGCTTCATGCTTTATTGTCTGAGTGTGTTAAACGTCTCCTTGAGATCGTCCAGGTGATCCTGTTCTTTTTTGCTCTTGACGAGCATATCGTCCACGTACACTTCCATGTTCCTGCCGATCTATTTGCTGAACATCTGGTTCACCAATCTTTAGTACGTGGCCCCTGCGTTCTTCAAACCAAAGGGCATAACCCTGTAACAATAAAGCCCCTAGTTGGTGATGAAGGCTTTCTTTTCCTGATCTTCCTCGGCCATTTGTATCTGGTTGTACCCAGAAAAAGCCTTATGACGACCCCTTAGTCATCATGCTTATGATTGAAGGATTCAACACAAGAAGAGTTCTAGTAGAGAACGGAAGCTCAGCAGACATCATTTATCTTTCTACTTTCCAACAGTTAAAGGTGGACCCGAAGAGACTTCATCCATTCGAATCCCTCCTCATCAGTTTCAGTGGAGACAAGGTATACCCTTGAGGAATAATAACATTAATGATCATGGCTGGCTCATACCCCCTCCAAGTAACCAACAAACATAACTTCCTCGTAGTAGATTTACCGTCGTCCAACAATGTGATTATTGGCAGGCCTACCCTTAATCATGGGAAAGCAGCTACCTCCACGTACTGTCTAAAGGTGAAGTTCCCAACGGAACAAGAAGTTGGAGAGACAAGGGGAGATCAGGTGCTGGCGAGGGAATGTTACTAGGCAGCCTGGCCTCAAAAGAGAACCGTACCTGGACGTGTTTGCATGGAGCCATGAAGACATGCCAGGTATTCTGGCAAACATCATTCAACACCGCCTAAATGTCGGCCTTGAGAAAAAACCCGTCCATGAAGGTAAGAAGTTTATGCCCGGCTGTTGAGTCCACCAGCTAGTCAATTCTGGGTAGGAGAAAGCTGTCCTTCGGGCAGGCACTGTTTAGATTTGTGAAGTCGACGCACATTCTCCACTTCCCATTTGTCTTTTTGACCATGACGACGTTGGCCAGCCATTCAGGATAGTAGACTTCCCTAATAAAATTAGCAGCGATCAACTTGTTCACTTCATCCATGACAGCTTTGTTCCGTTCAAGGGCAAAAACTCTTCTTCTCTGCTGGTCGGGTTTTTTCTCAGGGTCGACATATAGGCGGTGTTGAATGATGTTTGTTGGAATACCTGGCATGTCTTCATGGCTCTATGCGAACATGTCCAGGTTATCCTTTAAAAAGTTGATAATATCTTTCTTTGTCTGGGAGCTTAAACTCGTCCCTACTTGAGTCGTCTTTGTGGAATCCCATTCAACCAATTCTATCGTCTCTAGTTTTTCGGCAATTTCTGGCATCTTTTCTTCAACCATCCACGTATGGTTCTCTTTTGAAGCCAGGCCTACATGGTAACATTCCCTTGCTAGCACTTGATCTCCCCTTATCTCTCCCACTCCTTGTTGCATTGGGAACTTCACCTTCAGACAGTACGTGGAGGTAGCTGCTTTCCAATGATTAAGGGTAGGCCTGCCAATAATCACATTGTAGGATGACGATGAATCTACTACCAGGAAGTTATGTTTGTTGGTTACTTGGATGGGGTATGAGCTAGCCGTGATCGTCAACGTTACTATTCCTCGAGGGTATACCTTGTCTCCACTGAAATTGACGAGGGGGGATTCGAATGGACGAAGTCTCTTCGAGTCCACCTTTAATTGTTGGAAAGCAGAAAGATAAATGATGTTTGCCGAGCTTTCGTTATCTACCAGAACCCTTCTTATGTTGAATCCTTCAATCATGAGCATGATGACTAAGGGGTCGTCAAGAGGTTGTTTTACCCCTCTAGCATCTTCCTCTGAGAAATACATGTCTTGGTCCATCCGCCTTTGCTTTAGGGGACGTAGGCTATGAACACTGTTCACCTGCCTTTGGTATGACTTCCTGAGGGACTTAAATGACCCCCTTGTGGATGGTCCTCCAGTGATGGTTTTTATTTCCCCTATTGCACTTTGTGGTTGTGAAGGGAGGTGGCCCTCGTCACTTTGAGAGCCTTTGTGCTGGTCTTTGTTACCACCCTTGAACCTGCTAGAATCCCCTTTCTTCACATACTTCTGCAGTTTCCCTTTTTGTATGAGTTCTTCTATCTGCTCCTTTAGGTCTTAGCAGTCTTTTGTGTAATGCCGGTGATCTTTGTGAAAGTGACAATACTTTCTCTTATCACGTACATTGGGCGATGAGTGTAATGGCCTGGGCCACTTGAGATAGGGTTCGTCTTTGATCTGTGTCAAGATTTGGTCGACAGGCATCACCAGAGGTGTGAACTTCACTGGACGAGGGTTCTTGTCGTCCCTTCGTATATTCCCTTCTATATTCCACTGGTCTGTTCGATCCCTTTTTCGTCCTCTTTGATCATCTTCTTTTTCTTTATTTTTCTCCTTGGTTTTTCTGGTCCTTCTATGGCTGCCAGGGCTTCTTTGGCATTCATGTACTTCTCCACTTTCAAGGGCATCTCTACCATCGTCTTGGGGGGATTTTTTGCCAGGGAGACCACGAAGTTCCTGGACTTCAGCCCAGCTTTGAAGGCTATTAACTGTACTTTATCATTTGCTTCGTCCATTTCCAAAGTTCCTCGAGTGAAGCGAGTTACGTAGGACTTCAAGGTTTCCTTTTCTCCTTACTTGACAGTGAGTAAGTGATCAACTGGCCTTTTTGGACGCTGTCCGTCGACAAAATGACAAAGGAAGGAATTGCCTAGCTGCTCAAAGTTGTCAATGGACAATGTTGGCAGTTTGGTGAACCATTCCCTGACTGCTCCTTTGAGGGTAGTGGGGAAAGAGTGACATAGTATCTCATCAGGGGGCTTTTGGAGACCTAAAGTTGTCTTGAAAGTGTTAAGGTGATCCAATGGATCCTTCAATCCATCAAATGGCTCGAGCTGGGGTAGACGGAACTTCGAGGGTACCGGGCATTCCTGGACCGCTAGGGTGAAGGGCGAGTCCGTCTTTCTGACCTTTTTATCCAGACTTTGGTCTGCTTTCCCTTTGATAGCGTTCCTCAGCTCATCCGTCTCCTTTCTCATTTCCTTGAGAAGATCTAGGTTCGTTCCTTTTGGGGTGGTAGGACCCCTTCTATAGCTGTCTTCATCCTCGTCCTGATTGGTTTTCAAGCGATTACCGTCTTGTTGTAACAGCTGTCTCATGTCTTGGTTCTGTCTAGTAAGTTCTTCCACAGTAGCTACAAGCGACTGAATTTGTAGGGCCAACGCAACAAGATCTTGGTTAACGTTGGATTCCATCTGGACTAGGTGTAAAAGAATTGTGTTATTTTCTTTCCCACAGACGGCACCAAACTGATGATGCAAGTATCATCAGTCGAAGTTGTCGTCCAGAGTGGGATCGTCCATAGTCAACCCCGATCTTGAAGAGAAGAATGGTGAAAGGAAGGAGTGTGGGTCACCGGTGTGGTGCCTGCCACCGAGGCTCTGATGCTAAAGTTGGAAAAATTAGAATGAAAGAACCAATTTCAGAATCTCAATGTAGGGTCTTTTTTTGTGTACCTTTGTAGGTGCGAGGTATCTGTGTATATATTTGCATCTTTCTTCTAGCCGTTGGGGAGGGCTGTTAATGGAGGCTTGAACGGGATGTTTGTAACGTTTTCCAGAGATATTAATGTGAGGGTCGTCGGTGCTCCAACGGTAAAGAAATCTATGGCGACCATTTAACGTCTATCTTGTTATGTATGAATCGGCGAACGCTTTCTTCGTCCAGTGGATCAAGACGATGGCGGGGTGGAAGGGTCCTCCATGTCTACTGCCTCTTGTCTGGACGAGGAGGTTGCCTGAGGAGTTATGGTCGTCCATCAAACACTAATTTATGTTCAAAGAAAATGAAACATAAAAGATTTGGGGACTATATGTTCACCGGGTCAAGTTTCTCTAGTACAATCTTTAGTAACTCCAATATTAATATCTATCACCTAGTGGAATAACGATAATATAAGATAAGATCCTGATTATGGTTAAAAAAGACAAATATATAGCATGTTTGATGAATTCAATATAGAATTTATAATTTAGAAATAATGTTCTTGATTAAATAGAAGGCATAATGTACAATGCATTTGCATAAAAAAAATTGTATATTCAATCCTTCGGAGTTTGTGAAGTTTTTTTTTTTTTTTTTTTTTTTTTTTTGGGGAAAGTACATCTTAAATGGACAAACAGTATCTTAGTTGCTGTTTCTTAGGTTCTCTTCTTAAGATTTAGCTATGTGGTTATATAACTAAAAAATACACTTTCATCTCATAAAAAAAATTCGACATGGTAGAATTTTAAAAAAAGAATATAAAAAAACAGCACCTAAGTACTGTATCTAAATTTTACTCATTTTAAATATAGTTCTTCAACCTGTATAGTTCTTCAACCTATTTACTTAACAAGAATATGCAATGATGATGAATGGTTGTAGAATTTGTAATTACCAAACTCAATGAAATCAATTATGAGGAAAAGTAATATACAATTTTTTTTTTTGGGAGGGTGGGGTTGAGGTTAGTAGCTTTGATTTCTTTGCACTTTGTTGTCCTATTTGTTGGTTTGTTTTTATTTTATTTTATTTAAACAAGAATGCAATAAAAGAAATTAAGTACAAAATAAAGAGTGTAGTGAACTCCGGTCCCAAGGATCTTCCAACATTCAAAACAAGAAAGATTTAATTGACGTACAACTGCTTCCTTCTTTTGCTAAAAAAAAAAAAAAAAAATCCAAAGATCTTTGAAATGGTTTAATTGCTTCACAATTTTCATGGTTGAGTTAGAAGGTCCCAAGCCTCTACATGATGTATTAGGGTCCTTTACATTTGAAATGCAGTCATTTCATAATTTTGATCAAATGTTATAAATCGAAAGGTATATCCAATGTTGCATGCACTACAACAAAATGTATCTTTAGCGACGAAAGTTAGTGAGGAAATTTTTTTTCGTCGCTAAAAATACATCTTTAGCGACGAAATTTGAATTTCGTCGCTAATAGTGAAAAAAAATTATAACATTTAGCGACGAAATATACTTTTCGTCGCTATTGTGATCTGAAAAATGGGCGCCAATGGAGGGAAAATTTGGCGCAAACACAATTAATCTATAGCGACGAAATATTTCGTCGCTAAAAGTTGGAATTTTTAGCGACGAAATATTTCGTCGCTATAGATATTGCTATGAATAGTGTTAGTGAGGAAAATTATTTCATCGCTATAAGGAAGAATTAGCGACGAAAAATAATCGTCGCTAAAAATATTCATAGTTTTTCAGCACATTGTTTTAGCGACGAATTCTCAATTCGTCACTAAAAGTGATCTATAGTGACGAAAATCAATTTCGTCGCTAAAAGAACATAAAAATTTTGGAATCTTTAGTGAGGAAATTTACTTTCGTCGCTAAAGACCTGCATATATGTTCTTTAGCGACGAAAGTTACATTCGTCGCTAAAATACATTAAGCTGTTATATCTTTTTGTGACGAAAATTTGGCATTAGCGACGAATTATTTCCGTCGCTAAAGACCAGCCTTCTGGGTCTTTTAGTGACGAAAAATACTTTCGTCACTAAAAACATAAAGGCTTATACCTTTTGTGACGGAATATAGCCATTAGTGACGGAAATAATTCCTCACTAAAGACCATATATATTCCATTAGCAAAAGACCAGCCTTCAGCTCCTATTCTCCTCATCAAACAAACCAAAAAAAAAAAGAACACAGACCCATTCTCATCAAACAAAAAACAAAGAACACAGACCAACCTTCAGCTCCTAATCGACGCCGACACGGAGAATCTCAACCGCCGCCGATGAGCTTTCAGTAAACCGTCGCCGATGAGTCCGCCGCAAACCGTCGCCGATGAGACCACTGCAAACCGTCGCCGATGAGCCCGTAGCAACCCGTCGCCCGCTGCAAACCATCGCCGATGAGCCCGTAGCAAACCGTCGCCGCTGAGCTCTCACGAAGCCGTCACCGATAAGCCTCAACAAACCGTTGCCGGTATCGCCAAATTGTCGCCAATTTCTCCATTCCGTCACCGATCCGTCGCCGTTTTCTCATTCCGTCGTCGATTCCGTCGCGATCTTCATCATTCCGTTGCGATCTTCATCATTCCGTCACCGATCCGTCGCCGATATTCATCTTTCCATCGCCGATCTTCATCATTCCGTCGCCGACATAGCCATTCCGTCGCCGTTTTCCCATTCCGTCGTCGATTCCGTCGCGATCTTCATCATTCCGTCGCCGATCTGTCGCCGATCTTCATCATTCTGTCGCCGGTTCACCATTCCGTCGCCGTAGCACCATTCCATCGCCGTAGCACCGTTTTGGGTACAATTTGCTCTTTTAACTGGATGGATTTTTTGTTTTGTTTATTTATTTATTTATTTTTTTAATCTTTGTAGAACATTTTTGCTCTGTTGCTCACATTTTGCTCTATTGCTCATTTTTTTTTTTTTAAATAGTTACTACTTCATACTAATAGGCTGCATTTTTAGACTACTGTTTTTTTTTTTTTTTTGTTGTTTTGAAGAAGAATGATAGGGATAGTTTTTTGCTTGTTTTAATCTATTCTAATACTTGGCTTTGGTTTTTAAGGGGACTATAAATTCTGGTTCACTTTGTAAGGGGACTATAAATTTTGCTTGAGTGCTAATTTTACTAACATTCTATGATTTATTAGAATTAATGTTTATGTATATATTACGATTGCTTGCAAGACTTAGTTTAATGCCAATTTATGTTTTGCTAGAACAAAAAGGGTGAAGCTTTATGATATATTGGACTGTGTTTTTTTTTTTTTTTTTTTTTTTTTATGTACTATAGAAGAAATTTAATGGTTTTTGGTTGAATGTGATGACAAGGTTAGTGATTGTTTAGGTTGCTGTGGGGGAATAAAAAGAGGCTTAGATCTGTGAAAATCAAAGACCAAAGCTTAGCCAACAAATCAGACTTGTACGCTTAGCTTGATCATAGTAAGTAAAATCTGTTTAAATATCTACAAAAATCTGTACTTGTAAATAGTATTTTAATTGATTTCAATACTTGTAAACACTCTATACTTGTGATGTTTATGATTGGTTTTGTGGTGGGTTGTTGTGTTGGAGCAAGCGGGTGGCTTGCATGATGTTATAAGGTGATTTAAATTCATTTTGGGAGTGTTTTTAATTTTTTGCAAATGTAAATGGACCTTTTTGATTAGATGTGATGAATAATATTTTAATTGATTTCAATACTTGTAACAATTGTCAGAAGATATTGGGAGTGTTTTTAATTTCTTGCAAATGTGAATGAACCTTATTGGGAGTGTTTTTAATTTCTTGCAAATGTGAATGAACCTTATTGATTAGTAACAATTGTGTTCCTTTATTCGATTTCAATACTTGTAAGAATTGTACTTGTGATGTTTGAGATTGGTTTGTGGTGGATTGTTGTGTTGGAGCAAGCGGGTGGCTTGCATGGTGTTATAAGGTAGTTTAAATCTATATTGGGAGTGTTTTTAATTTCTTGCAGACGTGAATGAACCTTGTTGAGATACTTGAGCTCAAAGAAGCAAGAGTTAGGGACGAAGAGGAGCGAGCTAGGGAGCAAGAGGCGCGAGCTAAGCAAGATGAGATTCAAAAAAATATTCTTAACTTTTTGAGGAGTAAGGGTTATGATGATGCCCTTACCTATGGGGGTGGTTCATCTTCAAGTTAAAACACTTATTGGTTAGTATTTTATTTTAGAAACTAATTCTATTATATTACACTTGAAAATTTATATTTGCTTTCTACAACTTATACATTAAGAGTTGTGATTTTAATTCATACCTACATTAGGACTTGTGATTTTAATTCATACCTACATTAGGAGTTGTGATTTTAATTCATAGGTGTGATTACTCTTAATGTATTGTTAGAAATGTTTCTTATAACATAGTTAATGTTTTTACTTTACGATTATAATGTAGTATTGTTTTTATATTTGTGCAGATTTCTTATTGGTGACTTTAAGGGATATAATTTTGGCAATTACTTGAAGACGTATGAGGACATTTTCTGTTGGTTATAATTATATTATGTTACACTTTTTGTATTATTATAAGACATTTTGAGTTATTGTATGTGTTGTGAACAATTATTGTATGGAAGAAGTTTGAATTGGATACTTGTTTTATTTGTTATTTGTGGAATGTATGGATCGATTTTTTATAAATGTGTTGTTGGAATAAATGTGTTATTCAAATGTAAGGTTTTAATAATGTAATGACAAGGTATATGTTAATATTAAAACTATTAAAAAAATAAAAACAGAAAATAAGTTTTAGCGACGAATTTTTTCGTCACAAATATAGCAATAAAAAATTGTTTTAGTGACGAAATATTTCGTCGCTAAATGTAGTAGAATTTTGTAAGAAATGGTTTTAGTGACGAAAATTTTCGTCACTATATGTGCTTGGATTTTCTTAGAAATACTTTTAGTGACGAACTTTTTCGTCACTAAAAGTACCCGAAAATAGTTTTAGTGACGAAATTTTTCGTCACTAAATATGATTTAATAAACTGAAATGGTTTTAGTGACGAAATATTTTCGTCACTGAATAGTGTTTTTAGCGAGGAAAACTTTTAGTGACGAAATGTTTTCGTCGCTAAAAGTTTTTTCTTTTTTATACAAATCGGACTTTTAGCGACGAAATTTTTCATCGCTGGGACTTTTAGCGACGGGGCTACAGCGACGAAACTCATTTCGTCGCTAATTAGTAAATTTCGTCGCTAAAGGTTTTTAGCGACGAAAAACTAGACTTTTAGTGACGAATTTTTTCCTCACTGAAAGTACATTTTCTTGTAGTGATGATTTAAAATTATAAATAATATTACAGTAATGACACTATAAAATTTTAATCCTAAAAATAGACTCTCTCCTTAGAGAGCTTTACATTCATTTAAATGATGATAGCATAGTAAAGATGAAAATGGGAATTAAAGTTAGAATTAACATTGAATATATCAATAACAGCTCTAGCATTCATTTCTTTTATAATTTTGTAGGTAACCTACACCCTTCGAAATGAACTTGCCAGTGTTTTTAAAACAACGAGTCAATACTCAATGGTCCAAAAGGAGTAAGAATCCCAGCAAAGGAAGAAAATTTAACTGAATCACTTTCATTTGAATAAATAACAATTATATATAGTCGTATATGCGAAAAAAAAAAATTTAATAAATAGATTCATACAAGATAAAATAATAATTCCAATAAACAATTATAAGGATAACAATTATGTCCATAGATTCATAAGTAATAAGTAAGAACATGCTTTCGTTATGTGTGACGTGAACGTGAATATCTTCTTTTTTTCACTATTTTTTTTTTTTCCTTGTTTTCTCTCCTTATATATGCCACATGAATTATCTTGTATTCCTTTAATTTTACACACTTAAATTTCTATCCTCATTAAAAAAATAGTCCTCACTCCTCACCACACAATTCACACAAGCGATACTTGTTTTAGAGTGCTTTCACCGTGTGACTCATAATTGTATTAAAAATATTTAGTTGGTTTGTCTTATGTGAGCTATGTATCTAAAGTTTAAAATATTACTCCAATTTTAAAATTATATGGTCAAATTTTTTTAAAAATGAGTTTAATTATTTAACTTTTTGTCGCCAACTATTACATGTATAAATCAAAGTTTTTAACTTTTAGTATAATGATTTTTTACATAAATAATATGATATTTTTAATTGAGTTTAAACTTTATCCTAACATCAATCAATTTTTATTGTAGGTAGGAATTGAATTTCAGATTTCTTATCCAAGATCAGAAATTTTACCAGTTGAATTAACTGGAATTTATTATCATATTTTTCTTAAAATGCTAAAATAGACACCTTTATTTACATATACAATCATTTTTAATATCTATTAATAACTATCATAATTATTTTTTTGATAAAAGAAATTAACTATCAATAATTATCAAAATTTCACATTTTTATATAAAAAAATTCTTTTTTTAATTAAATTTCATCATGTATTGCAGCGATATTACACCTACTAGTTAAATATTACACAGGACATTAGCAAACAAAAACTTTCTGTCTGTGTCCTTCTCACTTTCTCCTATTGTTCTGTCGTCTTCTATCCTCTTTACTCTTTTTTTGACTGATATCCTCGTTACTCTTTAAATAATGATAGGAACAGAATGAGAGCAACACCATCATCATTAATTGCTCTATACGAAGAAACTATAACCATATATATATATATATAGTAATCTTTATTACAGGTTCCATCTCTTCAACAGCTCCTCCAAATAAAAATAATAGCTAGGTGGGCCTTTTTGTTGATCACAATTCAATATTGGAAGGTCATTTTCAAATGCCATCCATAATGGATGATCCACTAAAAGGTTGCATATACTTTGACCATATATGGAAAATGGATAATGCGGCATCAGTTAATCTGTTTAACAAGCCATTGGAAAATTTTCTTTGAAAAATATATATACCATTTAAATATTATAATGATAGTAGAATTTTATTAATCATATTATCTTTAAATTACACCCATTATTTGCATAAAGTTGAGATTCATACTTCATATACCTCTTTACAAGGAGACACTGCCCTCATATGAGAAGGAAACGAGTACACAATTGCCCTCCCTGTATTTTTGAAGCTTCTTTCCTTGCTTTTGTCACCAAAAATTTAAAAAAGAAGAAGAAGAAGAAGAAGAAGAAGTTTCTTTCCTGGTCATTTTGTTTTCATATTATTAAAAACTAAGATAAGTATTGGTATAACTGTTTTTCTTTTTGATAATTTTAATAATATGGGAGATGACGGTAAACCCCAATTATCTAGTTAAATTATAAGATTCTTGGTATTCTTAGTTTAATACAGTTGTTAAATGTTGTTTTCTTGTCACTATCCATAATTATATCCAACATCAGGTAATAATTGCAAAGGAAAGTAGTTAGTTCTAGTAATACCAAATGAGAAGTGCTGCGTCCACAACAGTTTTACAACAAATTATAAATGATAAGTTGTTGCTTATTTTAATTTGAATTCACCACTTAAATTATTTTTTGTACACCTATAACAGCTAATAACAACCTACCAATTAAAATTTATTATGAAAAATATTGTGTTTCATATCAAATTAGTTAACATTTTACCACCGCACACCTTTGGTGCGATGGTCACTCTACAAGTATAAGTACTTGTGAGGTGTGGGGGACAAGGGCCGAGATTCAAGTCTCTAGGGAGGAGCTTCACACACATATATACTTATAGTCCGTTTGAATTGAGAGGGAGGGAGGGGGAGTAAAGTAGAGTAGAGTAGAGTAGATTTAGCCCAAAATTAGCTTATTTTGGGCCAATTCTACTCTACTTCTCTTCACTTCTCTTTCTTCTCCCCTCTATCCAAACGGGTCATTAGTTTAGGCTAGAGTAGAATTCTATCTTCAAAAAAAAAAAAATGGTTAACATTTTCAAAACCATACAGTGATATTATCCTGGTTGAAAAGCCGGTAGGGAGTAGTGAGTGTTGTCAAGTCTATCTTATTGACTGATTTATTAGAGCATCCACAGCAATTGATGTAAAATTTTAGCTATTTGATACATCTAAAAGTCACTTTATCTATTTTACCTCTTCACACCCCACAGCAATGAATCTATATTTTTAGCTATTTGATTAAAATAATAATAAAAAAAACTCATTAGAATAATAATAAAAATTTCAACAGCAATCACAACCACCTCCACCGTCAGCCCCAATCACACCCACAACCACCACCACTACCACCACTAGTCCACAGTAGGGGAAAAAAAAAAAAAAAACCACCAACCCAAATCCCCAATCTTTTTCCTCAACCCAAACCAAACTAAAATCACCAAATCACAACAAAATCCACCTCCACCATTGCGGCACAATCAAACCACAACCACCATCATAGTAGCCTCAAGCTCAACCAAAAAGAAACCAATTGAAAAAATAAAAATTAAAAAAAAATTAAAAAAAAAATAAAAAACCCAGAAACCCACCCACAAACCCAGCGACGAAATGGAGGTGAGGGAAGAAGAGCACCAACCGTTTCGGCATTGAGACCACCCACAAACCATTTCGGCACCAAACCCAACCACGAACCCAGCAGCGGCTTGGACCAGCGCTGGGCAGGGGCTTGGATCGGTGCTAGGCAGGAGCATGGGTCGGCGGCGAGTGGAGGAACTGAAGCTTGCAACGGGAAGAAATGAAGAACGGGAAGAAATGAAGAGAGTGAGGACCGACTGAGGGAGAGAGGAGCAACAGGTAGAAATGGGGAAGGAGGAGAAAGAAAAAAAAATATTATGACAAGTATGAACACAAAATAAAAATATTAATTTTTTTTTTAGCTTTAGATGTGCACTGTAGCTGTAGAGCTATATTTTTTAAGTATAGCTCCACTGCTACAGCTTTATTTTTGTGATGAGTGGTGCTAAATAGCTATATTTTTAGTAATATAGCTATTTAGCACCACTGGTGTAAGTGCTCTTAGTGGTGGTCCTCTTGCCAAACGCCTTCTAAGTTCTTCTATATGATGGATAAATATAAAAAATTTTCTCAAAATTTTTTTTATTTAAACGAAAACATTATTTTTGAAAGTTAAGACTTTATTTTAACAATTTGATAATTATATTAATGTGGAGAGGGATTTGATCTTAGTTCTCTTAATAAAGTAGAGCCCACTGAATTACATAGATATTGAAGAAGTTCAGGCCTTTTAATATATAAATATATTTATATATATATATATATATATTTATTATAAAAATAGACTTTTAAAATTTTTTATAATGATAAATAACTTTTTAATATATTAGAAATTATATTTTTTGCGAGAAAATATCTTAGAAATTAGAATAATGTTATCAGTTGTTGTGATCTAAAACTAATCTAAGGTTAGGTACCTTTCTCCAAAAAAAAAGAAAAAGAAAACGGCCTTAGATCTTTTCCCCCCAAGTGAAATTGGAGAATTTAATTTCATTAACTCACAGATTGGAGCAGAATGTTATTGGGCTAGATGGTCATTCACACAAATCAGGGCAGAATGTCCTTAGCCAAGATGCATGGTCATTGGTAAGACAACTTTATCTTCTTTTCTTCTTCTTTTTTTTCTCTTTTTTTTTTTTTTTTTGGTACAAAGGGGAAATTTTATATAATCAAATAGATAGTTAGGAAAATACATAATTTGTTGTAAAGCACTTTGTAAGAATGCCAACTTGACAAACGTTCTTGAAATACTTTTCATACACAAAATTCGGGCAAAATTCATATACAAAAATTTCTGTTAGTTTATCTTATCTTAATAACCAAAGAAAGAAATAGCCCTTTGCTAAAAAAAATAGAAAAGAAAAAAAAAAGTTATGGGTGTCTTTCAGAATTTGTGGGAATCCCCTTTTGCCTATATTCTTGTTTGGTGGTGACACATAATTCCAAGAATTCAAATGATCTTATGCATCCACATTTGATATTTCCATTAAACTTCATCTCCATGGCAATGTGGATTCCTTGAAAACAGCTGGATATCTACAATTATAGTATATTCTCACAACTAAGGAATATTTATTGAATGTTCAATAAAGTGATAAAAATACACTCATTTAATACCTCTCTCAAGAAGAATAAGAATTATAATTCATTTGATGTAAACCCTTTCCTGTTTGTTCATTTTCCCTTCTTTTTTTTTTTTTTTTTTTTATAGAAATAAACTAACTGTTAAAGATATACACACACTTTAATCATTTTCCCTTTTAGAATGTTGATGGAACAAACCTTTTTTTTTTTTTTTTGGGGGGGTTTGGGGGGGGGGGGGGGTGGGGTGTGGTGGGAATGCAAGATATTTTATGCTACGTTCTAACTTCTTTTTTATAGTTCCCTCAGTTTCTCACATGTATGATATTAATGCAATTCTGTAACCCATAACCTTACTAAACATGCTACTAATTAATGTCGCAGATCTTTCAGGTTAGTGTGGATGAAAGATGTTCCACCATACCTTCAAATTGCATTTCAAGCCAATATGTCTTTTCTTTAATGAAAATCATAGCCTTATTCTCAAAAAAAAAAAAAAGTGTGTGATACTTTTTTTATACCCACAACTGATCAAGCATTGCTTGATACCAACCCAAGGTAGCCCATACCATACTAGAAGAGAAATAGAATATTTCGGTATCAGTTAATATCGGTGTACAGTTTTTCGGATTACCACTATTTATATACCTCACACACACATATTTTGTATGTATTTATTTATTTATATATTTATAAACATATAATTTGAACTCCACATTTTTTAAAAACCCAAATATAAATCTAAGTACATTATCCCAATCTAATAACTTAAATAACATGATTTATAAGTTTTTTTTTAATAAAAAAAATTCAACAATTTAAATTAGTTTTATTGTATCAACATAAACATTAATACCAATCGAAATAATGGCAAAGCTGGGATTTATGTTAAGGGTACAAAATTTATAATTGACATACATTTGTCTTTATATACTCATAGTCATACGTAGTGTATCCAAGACTTGGAGCCAACTATACTGTCCAACTCGAGGTGAGTCGAACTGGAAACCAACTGATCTAATCAATCAATTGGATGATAGGTTTTCAAATCCAGAAAACCAATTAGATCAGTTGAATAACGCTTCTACTTTTATGCAATTCACCTTCCACCAATCCAACTGAAACCGTCTTCAAGCTCTGAAGCATCGACACGGCTGGAAGGGTGCAGCACCGGAGTTCGACACAGCCTAACGTGGGGTGCAGCGACCAACGCAGCTGCCCGCACGTCGGTGCCGCATCTAAGCCTTTTTTTTTTTCTCGGATTCACATCAACTCAGCTCGATTCGCGCCAACTCGGCTTCGATTCACGTCAAACTGAGCCGATTCGGCCAAAATCGGGCTGTATCGGCAGAATTAGGTCATATCGGCTAACGATCGAAACGACCAAAACAGGCCGAAATCGGCCTTGAATCATGCTGGAACATTCTAAATCTATCATTTCTCAATTTTATTCTGAATATTTGTTGCTTCTTTTGTGTTTTCTTTTTTGTTTTGTGTTTTGTTTTGTGTTTCTTTGCTTCTTCTTTCTTTGTTTTGTGAATCAAGGCCATAGTAATGTGTTTTTTAAGAATATTTTAATAGTAAAAATATATAGAAAATATAAATAAAAATATATTTAATAATTTTTTAATTGCCCCGTCCGCACCTTACTTTTTCAAAAATTGCCAAGTCCTGCATCCGCACCCGCACCCGCACCTGCACCCACACCCACACCCGAATCCAAAAACGCACCCGTGCTTCATAGCCTTCAAGTCTCTATTCTCGTCCTTCGATATTGTCGTTTTTCATAGATATAACGACATCCTACCGAATATGGTGGGATCTCTACCAAATCTGGAAAGGTCACGAACAAATTTGGGGAGATAACAATCAAATTCAACAAGCCTACACAAAAGTTTGGAAGCGTTGCCACCACACGCCAACGCCACCAACCTTTAAGTGGTCTTGACTGATCCTACTACTGGAACAATCGGTCTTTGGTGGTGATGATTTGTATTTCTCATGGTTGATGGTGGGTTCCATGATCCGAGACTCGTTGTGGTTGGGTCAATTGGCGGGTTAACCCCAAACTCCACCTCGAGTTAGACGGTTATAATTATGAATTTAATAAAAGCCGACTACTTTGAATTTAACCAAACCGACTACTTTGAATTTAACCAAACCGACTAATGATTTTGGCATCTGATGGAGTTAACAACAATGGTTGGCATCGAATTCTTCCAACCAATGGGATCTATGTGGTGGTCGACGAAAAGTTTTGAAAATCACATAAAACTGCACCTATTATTCGTCTCCCTATTTTCCTCGAATCCCTTAAGATTTAGAGTTTACCATTTCCTAATGTTGACATTGCCTCCAACAAGAAGGTCCTAAACCAAATCATGTTGGCTTTTCTTCAAGTCAATGTGCGATTCGCGCTTGTCGGCAATATGAAGAGGATCGTGGACATGCCTTTTTTTTGAATCCCTGTTGTCTTATTGAATCCTCATGAAGGACAACATGTCTAACACTTCATCCGTAATATTTTTCTTTGGTTGATGTGAGTAGTGAATTTGAGCTCAATCTATCTATTTGCTGCTTTTTCTTGAATCTAAGACATTTTCATGAATCCAATGATGTAGGTGATGTGGGAAATATACTTCCAACATTCACTGCATTGACTGATGAATGTCCCTAGTTATATCTTTCTGTAATTAATTTTATTTGAACTCTTGGTGCGCTATTATTGATGTTTTGAAGTACCAGTAAAATTTTGAGATGTTTTAGGCTTATATGGAGATGGTACATCCCTATATGTCTCACCAAATTTCTAAACAAATTAAATATAAGATTAAGAATACCATGTTTGATTCCTCAAATAAAATTATAGATAAAAAGGAAATCCTTTAATCATTCCATTCTCCAACTAGTTGGCTTTTTGCTATTGTGGTAAAAAAGTTTTTCCACATTTTTACACCTCATCCACACTACTTTTTCTGCCATTCCCATTGATGGCACAAAATATTCACTAGTCACTAGAGAGGTCTATCATTTTTTCTATACTTCTTCTCCTAATAACTAGATAAAATCTTAAAATATTTTTTATAATAATTATCATAAATAAAAAAATTAAGAAAATTAAAAAGAAATTACCCAAAATCAACAAAAATTTTTGGGGACAAAACCACTACAATTTAAAAAAAGTATTATTTTCACAAAAAATCATAAATAGTAAGTTGTTGTAAAAATGCTATGAACATAACATTTCTCCAATTTAAAACAAGATTATTGTGTCCATTTATAATTTTTTTTAATTATTGTGAAAATATTAGAAATGCTACGACATTTTTACAACAAATCTTATGTAACAACTTGTTACCAGTGCGCAAAAAAATAATTTAAGTGATGAACTCAGATTAAAGCCATTGATATCTTACAACCTAAATTTATTATGAAATTGTCAAAACTCTATAAAAAAAAAAAAAAAGATATTATGAAATTGGGTAAATTCCACAAACACATCCTAAGGTATGTGATAATACTAATTACGTCCAAAAACATTCTAAAAACTTTCTTTCTCGTTCTCTAATCTGTTTCCATTCCTCTCTCTCTCTCTCTCTCAAAACTCACTGAAGGGTAGGGACAATCCCAGAAGGGTGCTTCTTAAGATCAACTGGTTGGCTCCCTTCCAATCCCTGTTTCGCCATTCCTTTCTTTTCTTATAAATTCTTCTTTTACTTTGTTAAAACCAACTCAAAATTATTCAACACCAAATCCCCATCTCTAATTGAACCCAAAAAATACCCTAACAAACCAACATAATTCAACACATTTAAACAAAACATTCACCACCAAGAACCCATTTTTAAATCAAACCCAGAAACATTCACAAACTTTTCAAGAAACCAATACATATAAACATGATAAAATTATTTAACAATCATCCATAAAATTATAAGATTTATTTATGTCAGCTCAGACAAAACAAAAAAACTTCTCATTCTATTCGGTGAGGTCCGATTCGGAGATTGTGGATCGGGCTTATTCGGCGATTCAACACACGATGTCTCGGCTTAAGGATGAGTTTTGGCATGTTTTGATTCGGAACACTGTTCCTCTTAACACTAAGAGACTGCATGGCTTGATTCGCTAGAGTAGCCTTTCATTCCTGGTCAACAATGTCAGAATTATTGTCGAAGAAGATGATATGAGTGTGGTGGTTAGTGGCTTTTCTAGTGGCTGTTGGTGATATGGGTTTGTTAGGCGGTGGGTTTTGAGAGAGAGAGAGAGAAGAGAGAAGGGGAGAGGAATGGAAAGTCGGAAACAGATTAGAGAAAAAGAAAGAAAGTTAAGGACAAAATTATCTTTTGAGGACTAAATTAGTAGGTTTTAGAATGTTTTAGACTTAATTGGTATTATCACAAATCTCAAAGTACATTTATGAAATTTACCCTATAAAATTATTATGAAAATATTATAAACTAACCATTTATGTGAAAATATCATGAGATTTTATAATTCCGTGTTTACTTTCTCTTACTGTGGTCTTTTGTCGCCAAGTCACCAGTCAGCAGGGCTGAATAGCTTTTTCACCGCACTCTTCTCTCAGGCTCTCTCACGCCATTCTCGTGCCCAGCGACCTTCCCTCACGTGACCCCCCCGGCTAAACATCACTATCCAGCGTGGCACCCCCTCTGTCCACGTGGCACAGACTCAACTATAAAAATTGCCCCCCCCTCCCCTCCTCTCCCAAACTCTCTCTTCTTCTTGTCAAACCAAACCAAACTTCTCTGAAAATAGCCAAAGCTAAGAGAGATAAAAACAGAAACCAAAAACAAAAACAAACAAAAATTTTAGAGAGAGAAACAAAACCAAATAGAGAGAGAATTTTCCCGAGAAAGTTTTGAGAGAGACATGGCGACGCCGGGAGGTGTGGCGGTGCTACCGAATTCAGTGAACAAGGTCGATTCGCCTTCATCGTCTTCTTCTTCGTCTACGAAAGCTGCTGTTTGTGTGAGGAGCTCGGAGGTGAGGTCACCGATTCTGATTTTCTTGTTCTTTCACAAAGCGATTCGTAATGAGCTCGACGCGCTTCACCGATCCGCCATGGCCTTCGCCACGGGAAAGCGCAGCGATATCAGGCCGTTACTCGAGCGCTACCATTTTCTGCGATCGGTTTACAAGCACCACTCCAATGCTGAAGACGAGGTACATTTTCTTTGATGATTCATTTTGTCTGCCTTTTGTTTGTTTGGTCGGAAATGAACGATACAAAGGGAAAGTTTGGAGCCTGATATTTTGTCGTAATTTTTTTTCTCAATGTATTTATATGATTTTATTAATATATAAATAATTATTATTTTCTTTTCTATGTATATATTATACAGAAAATTGTACTGATCTTCAGCATTATCAAATGTTTCTGTTTTTTCCTAATTCTGGACTTTCTTTTTTTGTAGAGAATAATTCGTCTCTCTGCAAAAGCGTTTTCTTTTTTCCAAAAAAAAAAAAAAAATCGTTACTGCAGTTTTGCTTTTATGTTCGTTCGATAATTGTTTTGTGTTTGATTATTGTATTGATTTGTAACTGAATATATATATATATATATATATATATTTAAAACTCTTTGGATTATTTCAGTTTGCATCTTTTTTCTGTTAAGCTAGCTTAAGAGAAAAAAGTTCCTATTCTGTTAACACCTACTTTAGTGTGTTTGCGTTTTTGGTGAATCATAGCATAGCAGGAAAGATTTCCTGATTATTCTGGGTAGGCATCCCTGTGTGTACGAGATTCTCCTTACTTTTTTTTTTTTTGGTTTCTTATATTTTATTGAGGGAAATCTTGAAAAAAAAAAAGGAATCCGAGAAAATTCTCCAAAGTTCTTGGATGAAAAATCATATAACTTATCGAATATAAATGGACGTAGAATCGTTTTAACACTGTAGTCGTTAATTTTGACCACCTCTAGATAGTGGTTCATTCAAATTTTCCAAAAAGGTGCATCGATGAACAGTAGCAGAGATAGGATCTTAGTCAAAATGTGGGAAGACTAAAATACAGGAAAAGTAAATTGGAAAATTTTAATTAATATAAGTAATAAAATAAATAAAATTTTTTAATTCTCGTACAAATTATAATGTAAAGGTGAAACCGTAATGTATTTTTAACTTATATCTCTCTCTCGATGTGGTAATCATTCATCGATTGATCTCCCATTGGATGTATATTAACCTTTTAATAAAACTTGCTGTTGGAAATGGAAACGCCCTTGCAATTGGTAGAATAGATAAATCCTTTTTTTTTTTTTCTTTTTTTTTTTTTTCATAGTTAAATTCTTTGTTGAGCGCATGTCAAGGATACATGTTTGAAGCTTGTATCCAAGACAGCATATTCAAACGATTCAAAAATCATTTGGACAAACTGAGCAAGCTGAATTAATTTCTTCTTGTTAAATTCATCAAAAAGACCAATCTAGAAGTATTAAAAGTATGATAACAATCAACAGATTTTCAAAATGTGCTTATTATGTGCCCCCTTTTTTATCACAGAAAATCCTAAAAGAATATCTCTGGTATTGTGGAATGGTCTTTTTTTTTTTTCTTTTTCTTTTTTTCAAAAATTGTGTACCACTTTGAATTTTTTTTCTTCAAATAATTTCAATGTAGGGCCCACTAGCCTTGTTCAATCCGTTTTTGGTAGACAAATCCTAGTAATTGAAATTGATATGCTGACATATACATACATTATATCGATTTTTGGAATGCTAAGTTTTAACGTATGTAAGCATCTATAGGAAAATCATTCTTATAAACAGCTGTTATCATCTAAATCAAAATAATATATTATTGATGGCAATAAAGTCTTGATTTTTACTTGTAGAGTATGATTATGCAGTATTCCCTATTGGAGTTTCTCCATTGCATGACATATTTATGGTTCTATAAGCTGCAATGGGACATCTAAGGCTGTAAAATCTTATTTATAAAATCTAAAATTTCACCAACTCTGTTTTTGTGTGAAGCAACATTAGGAAAACTCTAATTCTTGAGGTCATTCTATAGACAAATTGTTATAATAATAATAAATTGTTGTCGTTATTATTATTATTATTATTATTATTATTATTATTATTATTATTATTATTATTATGGGCATATCTGTGAGATGGCTACTGAATCTACTATGAGTCATTGCAAATCACCTCCGTTTCACTTGAACTGGAGACATTCCATTTCATGGTTAAGATTTTATTTCGTGTATATGCTTTCACTTCTCAAATGATGTAGCAATAGATACACCTTTAGATATTTATTATCAAATCTAAACCATGAGATGGATCAATTTCAAATGGAGTGGATCCTTTTATATGGATAATGTGACTTTGTCGCTATCTTTTGTTATGCTATATATAAAAGTGGTCATGGCATGATATCCTAAAACTGCAGGTAATCTTTCCGGCTCTTGATATACGTGTGAAGAATGTAGCACAAACGTATTCCCTTGAACACAAGGGTGAAAGTAATCTTTTTGATCACCTATTTGAGCTACTAAATTCTTGCACACAAAATGATGAAATTTTTCCAAGGGAGTTAGCTTCCTGTACAGGAGCTCTACAGACATCAGTTAGCCAGCACATGGCTAAGGAAGAGGAGCAGGTACAGCTTTATTTGCTGCTTTTTGCATTCTGGTTTGTGTATTCAGACTCTTGTTTGAGTAAACTTTTTTACTGATAATAGTTTTGGACCATTCATGAGATGAAAATCAGTGTTTAAAAGCTGTGATATCCAATAGGGGTACAATGCCAAAACACATGTTGCATATATATATATATATATATATATTGTGAATTGCAATATATAGTTTCTACACATGATAAGGTACAAGAGGTGTACCACATCCAGCCAAAAATAAATAAATAAAATCTGTAGCTGTGTGTGGAGTGATGGAGGGAGAGCACTGAGGCGTATTTTATCAACCCAACAATTCGATGTTTTGGTGTCCAACCATTTTCTTACTGGTGGTTCACATACATTGCATTTGGTTATCAAGTGCATGCCTTACAGAAAATATACTAGATCTGTTTGTGTGGACTGAGGAGAGAAAAAACCACGTATAGAGTTTGTCTTTTCTTTTTCCAAGATTGATTTTGGAGTCGAATATTACTTTCTATGTCTGTGTCTGACTTATTTAACCCTCTTGTTATCATTATTCAGAGCTGACATTGTTTGGGCAGTTATTAAGGACCATCTTTTCATGTGAAAGCCACAAACACTCACATTGGTGGTAATCCCCATCCCTTTACCGGCCGAAAAAAGCCACAAATAATGTGAAGACCCAACTTAAATTTTCTCATTTTGCAGACACCAGTTTACGATATCTAGTTGATGGGACTTTTGGAAGACTGTTAAAGTACTATACATACTCAGCAAATATACCCATGCACATTTGTGATTGAATTGTGAAACTCCAAAATCTTTGATGTAGTAGCTGTCTCTTTAGGATAGGATTCATAGTTAGCCATAGCATTGAAACTCCTTGAAAACTGTCTATATTGCCAGAAATGGCTACTTTCTTAATGAAATGTTAATCTTGGTGAGTTTTATAAAGAAAATAATAAATTTTATTATATATAGGTAGATAGATGGATAGGAGAGATTTAATTTTAAGATTGAAGAGATCAAGGTTTTAAGCATTTTGAGGGTTTCTTTTTTGGGGGAGGGGGGGACAATTTTATTTTTTAAAGGGCTCTAAGAGGGTGTTGCACAAGTTCAGATAAGTATTCAAGAGAGGACCGCCAAAAAAGGAATGGAAGTAAGCTGATATCCATGGAGATCAAGATTCGCTGCCATGTCCTTGTTGTGTCTCTTGCTGCATTGCATGCTTGAATAGTGTGTCCTATCACCTATGACTGGGAATATGCGTCAATATTGTCAAGATATTGACATATATTCCCTTCAAATATATTTAAGCCATAGGGCTGAGAGTAATTTCTTACCAATATTAGAGTAGAAATAATGTCAACTCTTTAAATATCTCTTTACCCATATATATATATATATATATATATATATATTCCTGTTTTGCTTTTAATCCGCTTTTCTTTCATTATGCTAGGTCTTCCCCTTGGTTATTGAAAAGTTTTCGCTTGAAGAGCAGGCATCTTTGGTCTGGCAATTCTTGTGCAGCATTCCAGTGAATATGATGGCAGAGTTCCTTCCATGGATTTCAACCTCCATTTCACCTGATGAATATAAGGATCTGCGGAAGTGCTTAAACAAGATAGTCCCAGCGGAAAAGCTTCTTCAAGAGGTGAATTTTCGGTTTCAGAGCATTTAATTATTTCTGTATATGATTTGCCAGGTACATTTGTCTGATGACAGCTCTTGGCTATTGAAGGTCATTTTTACCTGGGTGGAAGGGAGGAGCAGCATTAACACAGCTGGAAGTTATGTAGACAATCCTCAGCTCCGAAGTTGCTTAGATTCTAATGCAAGCACATTGGCTTCTCAACTAAAGAAAGTAAACTGTGCTTGTGAGTTTACTAGGACTGGGAAAAGGAAATATCTAGAGTCAGTTACTGATGTTTCGGAGACCACTGGAACACATCCAATAAATGAAATATTGCTCTGGCATAATGCTATTAAGAGAGAGTTGAATGAGATAGCCAAGGAGGCTAGGAAGATACAACTTTCTGGAGATTTCACTAATCTATCAGCTTTCAATGAGAGGTTGCAATTTATTGCTGAGGTCTGCATCTTTCACAGGTATCCACTTATCATTTTATCATGAAGCTGACATATTAGGGTACTAGGTCTTCACTTTAATGTAATGAAAGTTCATTTTCTTTTTTTGGGTGTGCATGGGGGTGGGGTAGGGGGTAGGGTTTGTGTTTATAACTATCAATGTGTTTACTGCTCTAGTTACTGTCAGGGCCTCTGTTTTCTTCATTCTCTTCCGTGCCCCCCCATCCCCTCTTTTTTTTTTTCCCCGTGCTCCCTCATTTTTGGGTGCTGATTATGCTGGTATAATCCTTTTTTGGCATGTTTATTCCAAATTTTCAACTATAAAGACGTCAATAGAGGGGCAAGGGAAAATTAGAAAGAAAACAATGCTCAAGCCAAAGTTCCATACTTCCATTTAAAGAATGATCCACTACCTCTGATGTGTAATTGTCTGCACTCCAAAAGTAATCTTCTGTATGATTGTCAATAATCTTTCCATTGGTAATTTGATTCAGAACTGGTCTGACTCATTGATATGTTCACCATGAAACTAAAATATGACCTACTTTTGCAATTTTTTTTTTTTTGTGCCAGAGGTTTGCTGGAGTGGAAGTTTAATAATTGGCACTGCTGCAGCACAATAATTTACCCCACTTTTCTTCATCTGGTTGCAGTATTGCTGAGGACAAGGTTATTTTTCCCGCGGTAGATGGAGAATTTTCTTTTTTCCAGGAGCATGCGGAAGAAGAAAGCCAGTTCAATGAGTTTAGGTATTTGATTGAAAGCATACAAAGTGCAGGAGAAACCTCAACCTCAGCTTCTGAGTTTTATGCAAAATTATGCTCACATGCTGATCATATTATGGAAACTACACAGAGGCACTTCTACAATGAGGAAGTTCAGGTGAGTTCCCTATTGATGTAATAAGCTATTCTGGGGATGCTTGGTAACTGCTGTGAGTTTATGCAGCAATAATTGTAGTAATTGGACCTTTGTGGAAGTTAAGCAGTATGATAAGACATGACAGTGATCAGTAGCTCATGGGAGGTTGATAAAATGTATTTTATGTTCCTGTTTCTAACTAAAGATGGTATCTGAAACCTTACTGTTATTCAGTAAATGGCTTAATCAGGGTTGCATGACTAGAAGCTTATAATACTAAACATCCCCATTGACTCCTTAAGATCTCTGCTGACCTACCCACATATCTAGGTTCTTCCACTTGCTCGAAAGAACTTCAGCATCAAAAGACAGCGAGAACTTTTGTATCAAAGCTTATGCATGATGCCCTTGAAATTGATTGAACGCGTCTTGCCATGGCTGGTAGGATCATTGACTGAAGATGAAGCCCGTAAATTCCTCGAGAACATGCAATTGGCAGGTTCTACATCTGTTTCCTATATAGTTGCTTCTAGAAAGAATATTAAACAAATAATATTCAACAAATTTATAATTACATAGTATAAACCTGAAATGAGTGGTTCTTTGATTCAGCTCCAGCACCAGATAAAGCTCTGGTAACCCTCTTTTCTGGTTGGGCTTGCAAGGCTCGTAACCAAGGATTGTGCTTGTCTCCAAATGCAACTGGTTGCTGCCCTGCTAAAACTTTTGCTGATATTGAAGAAAATTTTGGTAGATCATCCTGTGCACGTGCTTCCACATTGTCTGCTAAAGACAGCCCAATATCAGCTGAAGCAGATGCAATCAAAAGGCCATTTAAACATAATGTATCAGTGTTATGCAGGAATGGCAATGCTCCTGACCCACCTTCAAAGACTTTCAATGTCCAGAAACAATGTTGTAGTGATCAAACTTGTTGTGTACCTGGTTTAGGTGTAAACAATAATAATCTGGGGTTGGGTTCTCTTTCTACTGCTAAGTCTTTACGTTCCTTGTCTTTCAGCTCTTCTGCCCCATCTCTTAACTCCAGTCTTTTTGTCTGGGAAACAGAAAATAGCTCTTCTGATATTGGGTATGCAGAACGACCGATTGATAACATATTTAAATTTCATAAAGCCATACTCAAAGACTTGGAGTATTTAGACATTGAATCTGGAAAGCTTAGTGACTGTGATGAGACATTCCTTCGGCAGTTCATTGGAAGATTTCGTCTGTTGTGGGGCTTATATAGAGCTCATAGTAATGCTGAAGATGATATTGTGTTTCCAGCCTTGGAATCCAAGGAAGCACTTCATAATGTGAGTCACTCATACACGCTAGACCATAAGCAGGAAGAGAAATTTTTTGAAGATATATCTTCTGTTCTTCATGAGCTTTCACAACTTCTTGAAAGCTTGCAGAAGGCACGTAAGACAGAGGATTTAGCTGGAAATAACATTGGATTTTCTTCTGCCCATGGTAGTGATTCTGTTAGGAAGTACAACGAGCTAGCTACTAAGCTTCAAGGAATGTGCAAATCAATAAGAGTGACATTGGATCAGCATATTTTCAGGGAAGAACTTGAGCTGTGGCCATTGTTTGGCAGACATTTCTCTGTGGAGGAGCAAGATAAAATAGTGGGTCGCATAATTGGGACTACAGGTGCTGAAGTGCTACAATCAATGTTACCATGGGTAACTTCTGCACTTACTCAGGATGAACAGAACAAAATGATGGACACATGGAAACAGGCAACCAAAAACACAATGTTCAATGAATGGCTTAATGAGTGTTGGAAAGGAAGTCCAGGGTCAACTTCAAAGACTGAAACATTGGAAACCAGCACCTATCAAAGAGGTTTTTATTTTGTTACTGCTGAGAACTGCGTAGTTTCAAGTTCACATGTTTATATGTTTATTGTTGTTCTTGTGCTCAATCATGTGTCAAGTGCAATTTTTTTTTGGTGGAATGGCTTGAACTGATTTCAATGTTTTCTGTTCTTGGTATAGAATATCAAGAAAGTTTGGACCAGAGTGATCAGATGTTCAAGCCTGGTTGGAAGGATATTTTCCGTATGAATCAAAATGAGCTTGAGTCAGAGATCAGAAAGGTTTATCAGGACTCGACTCTTGATCCTAGGAGAAAGGCGTATCTTGTTCAGAATCTTATGACTAGGTTAGCTCAAATGCTAATAATCTATTTAGAGATTTTCAAATAGGTTTTATTTATCTTCAGTCTGATATAAATAAACAGTTCATGGAATCTTAAAGTGCTTCATTTCTTGGTCACAAATCATTGATTATTATTACTTCCTGGTTCATTTTTAGTCGTTGGATAGCAGCTCAGCAGAAGTTGCCAAAATCAGTAGCTGGGGAAACTTCTAATGGTGAAGATGTGGAATGCTCACCATCATTCCGAGATCCTGAGAAACGAGTGTTTGGGTGTGAGCATTACAAAAGAAACTGCAAACTGCGTGCTGCTTGTTGTGGCAAGTTGTTTACATGTAGATTTTGCCATGACAATGTGAGCGATCATTCTATGGACAGGTGATTTTGTTCGCATATTTTGCTTACCAAGAAAAAAGAAAAAGAAAAAAAAAAGGGAGCAATCATTCCTTTCTGATGTTCTGTTTATAATTGCAGGAAAGCAACATCAGAAATGATGTGCATGCGTTGCTTGAACATTCAAGCAGTTGGGCCAATATGTATGACACCTTCGTGCAATGAATTTTCCATGGCCAAGTATTATTGCAATATATGTAAATTTTTTGATGATGAAAGGTACACGAGCTCTTATTGGAAATTTAAGATTCTAACTTAATAATTATCATAAGCATTTAAATTCAGCCAGCTAAAAAAACCAAAAAATACAATGGTATTAAAGTACATTGGAATGTTCTTTTGTTCATATTTGTGTCTTTTCTTCCCTTTTAAACTTATACAAAAATGCTTTACACAATGGTTGGTACAAAAAGGCTTACTGGGCTAAACTATCCTGGCCTAAGAGCTTTTAAGTGGAGGCAAAATAATGTAAATATTGTTTGTAACTTACATGGAAAATTGAGAATTAAAATTATTGTTCACATTAATACGACTGACTTCCAGTTGATAATCATTTTTTGTGAAAAACAACAATTGAGCTGTGTAATTTGATTTCTCAAACCTTGGCTTTTAAATTTTGGGGTTCATTACACTGTGCGCTTGTACAAAAACAATGACTTATTTTGCTTGCTTTAGGACTGTATATCACTGCCCATTCTGCAATTTATGCCGTCTTGGGAGAGGTCTTGGAATAGATTATTTTCATTGCATGACATGCAATTGTTGCCTGGGAATAAAGTTAGTGAACCACAAGTGTCTGGAGAAAAGTTTAGAAACAAACTGCCCAATCTGCTGCGATTTCTTATTCACATCAAGTGATACAGTCAGAGGTCTACCTTGTGGTCATTATATGCATTCAGCTTGCTTTCAGGTCTCTGTCTATCCCACACTTTTGTTCTGCCAAACTGTCCTTGACTTTTTCATCTTTTTTATCTGTCCTGAAAAGAATTGGAGAGAAGTGGTTGATTTTAATCTCAAACCTTGTTTTGTTCTCTTAGGCATACACTTGCAGTCATTACACTTGTCCAATCTGCAGCAAATCTTTAGGAGATATGGCGGTAAGAGAACTTTTCCCCCTTTCAATTACCACCTGACTGAGGTTTCTATTATTAATATGTTAAAAATGTATTTATCTGGTATATGGTGCTGAAATTGGTGACCTGTTGGTTACTTGGGGAAAACATGGCAATGAATGAAGTTCTGTTCCTATTTTAGAGTTGGATTCTTCGTTCCTTCAATCTTCAAGAAAGAGAAGTTAATTTCTCCAATTAGCATATTTTACAATATTGTTACTATCACTCTTTTAACAAATTTACCAATAATTGTTATCAAGAATGAGCATACATTTATATTGATCTCAGCACTAACATGGTGCTGTGTTCACAAGCCGATTAAACTTTTCTTCCATGTGAATGTCTAGTAGGATAATTTATCTGAGACTTATATAAGCACTTTTTGTATTTCTTGCAGAAGGTAAATGTATACTTGATATATTAGTACAAAAGGTGATGAAATGTCACACACACATGCACATGTATGTGTGTATATATGTATATAAAATAGAAACAGCTCCCATGTCAGCCCTAGAATTTTTTTATATATATTTATATAGGGTAAATTTCAGTAACTACCCCTGAGGTTTGGGGAAATACCAAACAAGTCCACAACTTCTCAAAACTAACCAATTTAGTCCTAAGTACAACTTAAACTCTAAATAAACTTAACGGACGTTATTTTTCAACTCTCCCTTCTCTCTCTTCTCCTCCTCTCTGACCCAAACACCACCGGCCACAAACGTTTCATCTCTCTTCTCTTCTTTGACTCAAAATTCCCCCAAAATCCAAAAGCCACCACAGATCCAAAGTATCCAACCCCCCAAAGAATGGCACTGGTTGTTCTAGGCTACGTGGCGGCCGCAGAGGTCATAATGGTCCTATTCCTAACGGTCCCAGGCTTGGAAGGCCTCCGTAATGTCCTGATCGCAGTGGCCGGTGACGTCCTGAAACAGTTCCTCTTCAGTGGAGTTCGAATCTTGGCGGTGAATCTTGGTTGCAAGGTTTGATTTGGTATTTTCTGTGTGGGTTGGATTTTTTTTTTTGTTTTTGGAATTGCTGGTGGTGGTTTTTTGTTTGTGGGTCTCATTGATTATGGGTTTGGGTTTGAGAAAATGTGGGTTTTGTTGAATTTTTTAGTGTTTTCGGAGTGGGGTTTGTGAACCTTGAGTGTGGGTTTGTGGGTATTTTCTGTGTATATGAACCGTGGTGCGTGGGTTTAGTGGTTTGGGTGGTTGAAATTGGTTTGGTTTGGTTTGGCCGTGGGTTTTTGAATTGGATTGATTTGGGTGGCTATGACTGTAAATTTGTGGTGGTTGGGCTCCTATTTATGGTTTTGGTTTGTGGTGGGCGGTGGTTTTGGTCTTACCGAGTGGGTTTGTGAGTTGTGGTGGTGTTTTTTTCTTTGGGTGCGATTTGAGTTCGCACTTGTGGGATGTGTCGTCAATGGCGGCGTATGTGGGTTGTGGACCTGTGGAGTTGTGGTTTGGTGGTTGGGTGTCTTGCAGTCTGAGTTTCGGTGGTGGTCACGGAAGAGAGGAGAAGAGAGTGAAGGGAGAGTTAAAAAATACCGTCCGTTAAGTTTATTTAGAGTTTAAGTTGTACTTAGGATTAAATTGGTTAGTTTTGAGAAGTTGTGGACTTGTTCGGTATTTCCCCAAACCTCAGGGGTAGTTACTGAAATTTACCCATTTATATATTATTATCTTCATTCATGGTATTATTTGCATTTAAGGATGTAATGCATCAATAAGCAAGTCAGTTTCAGTTTCTACCCTACAGAGTCTATAATTCATCAGTGTCAATAAATAGGGCTCATAAATCATTGTGTCAAATTTCTGTACTGTATTCAGTTTAATGTAATATCTGATAATCCATTGTAAGTTACGATTTTGCGACTATAAAATTAATTATCTTTTTGACTTTCACCCCTTTGTTAATCTGATATTGTTTTGAGTGTTTCTGAATAGTATATAGTATGGTTCTGCGTAGGCAGTGTTTTTGTGTGGGGAAAAAAAGATTCTCAAAGGTGCTTTGTCATGTACCTTAGTAGAATATCAGAAGCATCTTACTTCACCGTCTTTTCTATGCCAACTTAGTGCTTTTTTAAAAAAAAAAAATCTTATAACCAAAATGCCAACTCAGGTCTACTTTGGCATGCTTGACGCATTGTTGGCTGCTGAGGAGCTTCCAGAGGAATATAGGGATCGTTGTCAGGTACCCTGCTTCTAAATCTTACACGCACATAAACATGGATGTAGATAAACACACACACACACACACACACACATATATTTAGAGAGAGAGAGAGAGAGAGAGAGAGTAAAAAAATGAGAGCGAGTGAATGAGATAAAACTGTTGCATTTAGTTCTACAGGGAGACTGATAATCAAATTCCTTTGGAAGGGAAGGATAATGACTTTAGCTCTTTATCTTTATGGAAGTCATTCATGTGCTGGAAAGATTTTATTTGTTTGGAAGTATCGTTTTTCTTTTTAATGATGTTTGGCAGCAAGCTTATCTCCAGTCCATGTGGTTTGCAATTTTAGATGATCTTGATTTAGTTGGCCTTCCAGAGTATACCATGCTTTACCTTTAGTAAGCAAAGAATTTTCTTACAACATCAGATTTCCTTTTTACACTTTTTTATCCAGTTTGGAGGGTACACTTGGATCTCAGTCTTAGAAATTTGAAGCAAATCTTATTATAACTTTTTTTTCTTTACTCTAATAATATAAATTTTCAGACAGTTCCAATTAGTTTGGAATTAAGGTTTAGTTGAGTTGAATTTTCAGAAAAATGAACTGGTAGACACACACCTCATACAACTTGTGTGATGCATCATTATGATAATGAAAGAGGTTCCATCTAGCAAATTTAATTTACATTATGATTACAGCTCCTGTCTAAATGCTAACTAAAATGTTCATATGGCCATCCAGGATATACTCTGCAATGACTGTGATAGAAAGGGCAGCTCTAGCTTCCACTGGTTGTATCACAAGTGTGGATTCTGTGGATCATATAACACCCGAGTGATCAAGAGTGAGGTGACAATTTGCCCCACTTCACACTAATGAGAGGATCCCTTTTCCTCGAGAAGAATGTATACACAGTAGTTTGTAAATATTTGTTTGTATAGCCAATCAAATTTTCCCTTACCAGGAAACTGGTTATTACTGATTCCTACATCTGATAAGCAGTGAAGGACATTGCTTTTATAGAAGCCACCTAAAGGTCCACTTGTTTGGAAGATGCGTCTCCAAGAATTGAGATTTGAGACAACTACAAGAGATAATTACATTAATATGTTTAACCCCGAGGGATTGACCTAGTAGTTCTCTAGGTCTCATGAGATTCATGAGGTCTTGGATTCAAAACTCCTAACCAGCATTTTGGAATGTGTGTGGGTTGGAGGGACTACACGCAGCTAGGAGAATAATCAAAATCCTCAAAGGGCTTTGGACGGTAACATTAGCCAAAAAAAGAAATTGCATTAATATGCAGTCACTAGTAGTATATATGCTACTTCTGCTCTTTGCTCTTTCATCTTACAGTAAAAATTTTCTCCTAAACAGAAATGTGAATTTTGTTCAATTCTTTCTACATTTTTCCTCTGTTGTCTAGAAATTTACTTCCTTCTATATATAATGTCACAAATTTACTATGAATTTCCTACTAAAATTGGGCTTTTTATGAACACTAAGTCAAAAAATGCAATAAAATTCGTATTGTTGTCTCAATGATGGTTAACATTTGTTGATATCCATTGTGGATACCTTTTTTGCAAATTTTCATCCAAAAGCCCATGAAGAGAAGAGTCCAAAAAACCCCTAAGAGATGGGTTAAAGTATGAGCAAAGAGATAGTAATCGGGCCGTATTCTAAGATCTCCAAAGAGAAGAGTTGCAAAAATAGAGTTGCAAAAATAATGTCCAAGTGATAGTCTAAAAAAAGAAGAGTATTTTGATAATAAAATGAAGCCCAATAAGTGTGTCCTAATAGAATCTAAGGAAGAGAAAAGAAAGCAAAAGGGCCCGCTAGCCCAACCCAATGTAGTGAATAAATGAAGAGAAAAGAAAATAAAAAGGATCTGCAATCCCAACTCAATGTAGTGAATAAATGAAAAGAAAATAAAGTAAAATGGTTAATAGGCCCAACTCAATATAGTGAATAAGTAAACAAATGAAGATAAAAGAAAGCAAAAGGGGTCAACAGGCCCAACCCAATATATGGTAAAAAGCCAGTAATGCCCTTGCATAAAGGGATAAGGATGAATTCTAATTCTGCAGAGGTAAAGCAAGGTGAAACTGTGCAAAGCCACAGCGGCAAGAAATGCATGAAGAAAGAAGACAAAGCCATAGCAACAAGAAACGCATGAAAAAATAAGACAAAATCAAAAGCGGTAGGAAATGTGTGAATAGGAAACAAGACAAAATCAAAAGTTACAGAAAATGCATGAAAAAGAAGCCAAAGTTAGAGCCCTGTCAACCTACAACCTAGCCAATGTAAGGGAGGCAAGGCCCACGGCTAAAGAGGAACAAAGGGTGTGATTTGGTAGAGGAAGGAAAAGACCTAGTTTTGGTATCCTGTCAAGAGTCCTTTTGGGAAAGCATCTTTACCAAAATGGATAGGAAATTGGTGGGAGCCATCTGATGCATGTTAGAGAGTGAGGATAGGAGAGATTAACGAGGGTTTGCCGTTATGGGAAAGAGAAAGATAATAGTATTATGGTCAGATTGGATTTTGCCCAAAAGTGGAAAGAAGTTCATCGCTAAGCAAGTAGTGGGACTAAACCCACTTCTAACGACCAGAAGGTAGTGAGCCCACTAGAATGGTACATTGTGGGGCACACGGCTAGAATAGTACATTGTGGGTATTGACTGAATGCCTACAATGGACAAAATGGTTGGTGAAAACAATGGTAAAGAAGGGAAATCACCTAGGCTTGATCTTAGATATAAAAAAAAATAGTACCCATTAATATGGGGACAAGATTGTTAGAACTAGAAAAAACAGCAACAAGAATGAGAGAAGAACACTATATCATTAAACAACGGAGAGAAACATAAACAATGGTGTGAAGAAACACAGTACCCAAGAGAATTAGAATAGGGAGTTGAAAGTGAAAGAATAGAGAAAAGGGAAAAGAAAGCGAAACGTAAAAGAGAATAGAGAGTTGAGAAAGTAGAGTATATAAGGTAGACTTAACATGCATCACTAGGTAACATTTTCCCTCTCTCATACAAAACCATGCTCTCTGACATCTCAATCAATAGGATAGCTATTATGACTCATTCTCCAAACTACATAACTTTATGGCCTTGTAGGGTAATAAGGTTAAGTGGGTTGGAGTTCGGGCTCTTTTTAGTATATATCTTGCGAATAACCCTTTTACTTTTGTTATTATGTTTGCTATTATTACTATTTATTTTAGTTGCTAACATTATCAGACTAACAGTTATTCTACTATTACTATATACATATAAGTATATATATTTCTCTTTGTTTGGAGTGTTTGGTCTTGTGCACAGACTGGTTCCAAGGGAATACCGTAGAAAGAGCCAAACCCACTTCCCTACCCTCTACAGAAAGCCTTAGCTTGATAGCGCAAAAAAGCACCCACACCCATTTTCATGTCACATTTTTTTTTCTACAAGCCCATTTCATGTGTTGTATTATATTTATTCTTTTAAGCATGACCTAAGCCCATGTAACATATTGAAGAAATTGAAGAAGTGTGGTTTGGAGGGTATGAATTGGTTTCTTTCGGACCCTTTGTATAAGCCTAGCCCATGCATACTACCAAGTGGGTAAGGGACACTAGTAGCACTTCTTGCTCATAGAGGAGGTCTTGTACTCAAAATTTTCACCCCAAAAGAGCTTTTATACTCTTGTTAACTATGACTCAACTTTTTTGCTCTACACTTTTTTTGTCTAAAACACATAGCTGGCCCTAAGTGGCTAGCCTTGTATGCTACAACAACCAAATGTAGCCTCCAAGGACCTGTCATGTCTAGGAAACACTAATCCATGAATTTAGGCCATTTCATTTCCCAACTTATGCAAAAAGCAAGCCAACTCTCTTACCCAATCAAAGCAAATCTGACCATAACCTCTTTGATTGATTCCTTGGGGGGTTCAAAGCCTCTTTTATGAGCCAAGAACTAGTCACTAAAGGCACCCCAAACTCAATACAAAATGCCCCAATCAGATTCAAAAGGAACCAACCACGTTTTACCCTTAGAGCAAAAGCTCACTCAGCCAACTAACATTTTTACAATTCCAAAGCTTGAGGGTGGAAAAATGGGTACAAGGAAACCTTCTCTTTCTTCCTCACAACCTCTCTTAATTTCTTCTTCTCCCTGATTATGGGTCAAAGTTTCGGACCTATTGTTTTTATACATTTTTTTGCACTATTGTTATTAAACTTTATAGCAAAAGCCCATTTAGCTAGGAGACATTCTCACAATTCCAAAGCTTGAGGGTGGAAATATGTGTACAGGGGAACCTTCCCTCTCTTCGTCACAACCTCTCTCAATTTCTTTTTCTCGCTGACTGTAAGTTGAAATTTCGGACCTATTGTGTTTCTATGCATTTTTCAGTATTTTTATTATTGACATTTTGATTTCTCCCTTGTTAAAGCACCATTAGCCTCTATTCACTAAATATTGGAATTTTGGACTTGATACTCTCCACAAATAATCTCTTCTAAAGAACTCAAGGGGAGATCTAAGCCGTTCTTGCATTTTTGGCCCTTGTCGTAAAACACCCCCGACTAAATTATGACACAAGAATGATGATAGAAATACTTTAAGTTTTACAAGAAAAGTTATATAAATTCAAGTGTTACCAATTGTCAAAAGGTAAATGAGATATTTATTGGACAAAGTTTGGCTATAACTTGGTTGTAGCTTAATGACTACAACTGTAGGACATTAACCCGAAATTCCCAACCTGTGAGAAACAAAAAAAAATAGAGAAAACACACGCCAAAGAAAAAAAAAAAAAAACAATCATACGCACAAGACAATATTTACTTGATTTGGCAATTTGCCTACATCCACGGAGTTGCAAAGATTTCACTATTATCAGAGAAAAATGCAAAGTGCGGCTACATTATTTTTTCTCTCTTAAAAACTACAACAAGACAAAACCCTAATCACAAAAAAAGGTTTCTATACATCCTGCGCATAGGATTCACAATGGGCTACAATACGGGCCAAAAAATTTTTCCCAGGGGCGTTGCCCCCAAACCCCCAAGAGGCTTGTCCATGAGCGCTTCAACTTGGCCCTATCAGCCCAAGCCTCTATTCCATGGACTAAGTCTCTTAAAATCTTCCATTAAAAACCACGTAACATTATTCAAATCGGGTCATCAACCGAATTAAACATAACTAGGCTCCACAAAGTCCAACAACAACTCCCTCAATATTTTTTTTTTTAGATATGAATTTTAACAAATCCATCATTGGATTACATTTTTTTATTATATCCTTTATACTTACAAAATTTCAAGAAAATCAAAGATCAATAGTTATGTTATCGATTAAATATTTAAATTTAAGTTTCGTAGTCTAAAATTATACATAAAAAATAAGTTTATTAATTAAATAGTAAATAACATTAGATTGACATAAAATTTGACATGCTTGTTAAGAACATAAAAAACATGCAACACAATAATTAGATTTTCAAAATATGTAATCATATTATTTTCTTTTAATGGAAGTTGTAGTCATTAGCTACAACCTAGAAATTTTTTTTCCATATTTATTTACAAATCTTTATTGATGAATAAAACGTAAATAGAGTTATCTTTTTTAAGAAAAATTAAATTTAATACAATTATGTGTCTGAATTTAATTAGATGCTTGATGTATTGCACCCGAAGAACTGTATTCAAGTTTTATACTATAAAAGTTGCAAACACACGCGATGCATGAGAATATTATTAATGATCATTTCGTGGTTAAACTTATTTGAAAATGATAACTTGTTAAAGATCATTTTATGAATCGTCAAAAGAAAATTCTTACCACATAAGTTAGTAAACTACCATTACCAAAAATAAATAAATAAATAAATAAAACAATAAACAAAAATATATAACATAACTTATCAAATTATTCAAACAAATTTTGTCAAGAAATCATTTAAATTGGCCATCCAATATATGACATACCCTAGAAACTTCATAATTAAATATAGTGTAGAGTAAATATGGCTTTTACAAAAACAATAAAATCATAATAATAAAAAAAGAAGTAGAAAAATTAAAAGAAGACAAACCTTAGTGTAAATTTTTGTGCGGTTTGAATATTACTCTCATATTTGTGGACTTCATATTATATATGGTTTGTAACTATTTTTTGAATAATTGTTGTGATTTATTTATAATAATTAATAAAAAATAATAAAAACTTAAAACATTTTTCCCCTTGATATTATAGAGGAGGAGGTAATTGATTGTCATTTAAAGTAATTAAAACAATAGAGAACATACTCATATAGTCATATGTTTATATTACCTACAAGCAATCAAAGAGCCATTCTTACAATGTTTAATGACTTCTATATTTAGTTAAATGTTTTAGAAAGGACTTTGATTATTATTATTATTATTATTATTATTATTATATGCATTAGGGTCACAATTTTTAGATTGTTTATTCTATTTGGCAAAGACGACGTGGATAATGAAAATAAAGATTATTTGTAATATAAGTATATTATATGTCTTGTCCCAATATGATTATATATTATGCAAATCTTTGTTCTTTATTTCAAATTCTAAAATTCATATGGTAAAGTAGAAAGAAAAAAACAACAACCCACAACTACTAGAACATTTGAATTTTCGATCAAAGATTGGTTCGTTGCTTCTTCTTCTTCTTCTTCTTCTTCTTCTTCTTTTTTTTTTTTTTTTTTTTCATTAGAGCTGATTAGAATTTGGACTCCCAGTTTTAGGTAACCGAATGCTTAGGACATCAAAGGTTGCAAAAGTGAGGCACCATCATGTTAACGAAGAAGAGGATAGTGAATCAAAATTATCATTGCCTAATATTCTTTTTACTACATTTATTGTTGCAATAAATCCAATGAAGCACACCTTAATAATTTTTCTGTGTTAAAAACTCATTTATAAATGAAGTTTACTAACATAACAGTATTCTTCAATATTCATTTTTCCTATTTGTTTTTCTACGTGAACATGACCGTCTTTGTTTTTTTAGCTTGAAATGTCATATTACATCAGTGAAATAAATGAATAGTTCTATATGTCCAGAAAATTTGGGTTAAAGCAAGGGCTTTTGAAATAAATGTGGTATTTTTTGGTACGTCATAGGGAAAGGCATCTAGTCGAATTCAAGCCTGGCCCAGTTTGAAAGTTTGAAAAGAAACCCAAGAAAATGTCATGATTAGATTAGTTGAGAAGCTAAAGTCGATACAGAACAGTTCTGAAAAGGCATTTCATTGAAGATTTGTATTTTCAAACCAACCCCATAATTCAAGCCGGGGTTTGTCTTTAATCTCATAATAAGAACAAAACTTATGAGAGCAAAAAGCATCTCTCATAAAGAAACAACCAAATGAAAATTATATGTACATTAGGATTTACATAGACAACAAAGCGGCTTTAGATTAAACAAAAAGTAACCTATCTACCTACCTAAATAATGAAGAGAAATTGAAAGGAAAACAACGTTGGGACAACTAGAAAGAAGGGTAACCTCTTGCTGTGTTGAGTCTGCTACAGATACAATCAATCATACTCCCAATTTCATGACTCGTTAACTTGTGTGATTGTGAGTATTCTACATTTTTTGCCTTGTGCAATCTACCACTTCACTTTGACCACTCACCGTCACGCAAGTCAACAAGTTGTGAAATTGGATATACGCTTGATTGTGTCTCTAGAATTACTACGCTGTGTGTCTCCTAGTCCAAAGCTTGTGACATTTTGAAATGCAGGAAATTTAATTCCATGAGGCTCCATCCCTCCCTCTTCATCTCTTTCTCATCATATGCGTTTATTTTATACCTTATTACAATTAGCTTCTTTCGTAGATATCTTCTTAGGCTCAATAATACTTGGTCCTTTACAAGTTTCCATGATCTTTGTACAGGTAAGGAAAATCCACTAATTATTGAACCTAAACCCATAAAATCTATACAGAAGTGAAAATCCAACTATCTGTTCAATGAAGGAAAAACAAAGTGAAAACTATTTCTTGCTCTTTTTATCCTTCCCATCACGTAAAAAGGAACCAAAATTGAAGAGATTTTGAGCCCTTTTAGAAATATAAGGAGGTGGTATATTCAAAACAGGACTAATCTGAACCGCATTTAGAGATTCTCCATAACTCTTTTTCAACTGAGGCTTCTGCTGCATTTTAGTATAAGATGAAAAAGATGATGACCTTGACAAGGAAATAGATTCTTGTTTCTGTGAATTGTGCTTGTGAACTTCCTTATTCTGCGTTGTTTTTCTTGGAATTGGGTCCAATGAACTAGTTGAATTGCTTCGTGACAGTAGCGGTAACGAGCGTAAAAAGCTCTTCTTATTGTCAAAATTATCGAGACTAGCACTTCTCTTGAAACCCCAGAAAGACTTGGTCGCCGTGGATACATGCTTTTGCTCCAAATCTGAGTTTAAAACCATGGCTTCTTTCTTCGATGATGATGAGTTATCACGAGGAAGAGGAGGAAGAGGAGCAATAGGCCGAGGTTGACAACTATGGACTTCTTTGTTAGCAACGAATCTCTCTTTATCATGAATTGGAAGAAGTACCCCATTGGAGAAAAGCTCGTCTGCTGAACAAGATTCATGCTCAAATAAGCTGCTGCTAATGTTGAATTCAAAATCAGAATTTGAGCCCAAATGCGATGATGATGATGATGAGTCTGTTTGATCAGACATGCTGAGTAGTGGTCCAACATCTGCTTGGACAAGATCATAGGAGAAAGATATTCTAGGAAGGCTTGTTTGTGAACACATGTCAATATATCATATATGCTTATTTGATTATTTCCAATATTTATCAAGAAAAGACCATGAAAAATGGTTGCAAACTAGAAAGAGGTTGTAAATAGCATGAAGAAGAATAATTCAATGACGTGACATACGTGTGGTAAAGAGAGAAAGCAGGTACACAATTCAAACTTTTAGGCCAACATCAAAGCCTTGAAATTTGGTAAAAATGGCTTGGTCTAGGAAGTCAATAAAGTGGAAAGGGGTGTTTGAATTTGTAGGATAGAGAGAATAAAAAAATTTAAAAAGGGCCAATCTTTTTCAAATTTCAAAGATGTCGGAGGATTCTAAGAAAATTCTGGGATCTGGGATCAAATGTTCTTCTCTGAATATGAAGTAGAATTTAGTTGGCTGTCTGTTACTGAAAAGAATATTAAAAAAAAAAAAAAAGGAAAAGAAAGTATATAAGATATGAGATTTTGGAAGAAATGTAAAAAGACTTGACAACAAATTCCAAGGCAAGGTCATGACTCATGAGAGAAATATCAAATATATATGGCTTGAGGTTGCAAGAAAGAAGGGAAATGAGGCCAGATAATCAATAATGAGAGAGAGAGAGAGAGAGAGAGAGAGAGAGAGAGATCTTAAAAAAGTTACCCACATTCAAAGGTAATGAAAAACCGCACAGAAAGAAAAAGAAAAGGTAACGACTTTAATTGATAAGTCATGGTAATGGGGCTGTGAGCAGCAGTAACTTCAGGAAATGTCTGTTAGCCATGTCTATTTTTATATCCCAGCAAAACTAATCAAGTTGAGGTGTATATGGGATTCAATATACACTCATACAATCAAATCCAATCAAATTCTCACAATTTGAGGTCTCCCATGCAGTATAATATTATTGCTCAATATATTTTTTTACTCAATAAATTTGAATTAGATTAATGTTAGCATCTTGTCATTGCTTACGGATGCTTTGTAAGTTTCACACCTACGTAATCTACTACATAAAACTTATTTAGTGGGTTTTTCAAACATTAAAAAAGAACCTATTATTTTGACTTTTTAAAGATGATGCAGTCCTCAATTATCTTAACATTTACCAAGTATTGTAGTATATGAAGGTCATATAATATAATATATTGGTATGTTTGGGAAAAAAAATGTTTAAAGAGTGAAACTATTTTTATCTTATTTTATTTTTTTGTAGAAAAAGAGTGAAACTATAATATGAAAAGGATTTGGCTTATTTCCGGTACTTTTTTTTTATTTGACATTTTCTTTTATTTTAAATAAGAATAGCAAGTGGTAGTGAATTTTAATCTCCACATTTTATTTAATTAGTAGGTAATGTGGCAGTTTCTGATTAAAACAAAAGGAGATTTCAGTTAAAAAAGTACTGGAAGTAAATCAAACTCATATGAAAATGACATATGCCATGTATAAAGTTTGGCAATTATGACTTACTATTAAAGTGTAAAATCTAAAAAGATTATGATTAGTTATAAATTATAAATATCTACTTATTTGTCAAGAGTCTTATATCTCAATTGACATTTTTTTTTTTTTTTTTGGTGTTTTCAATCAAGACATACAATGTTTAAATTTCTCCACCTCTAACATGAATTTTATATTAATATATATATATATATATATATATATATACACTTCAATTAATGCAAACAAGTTTTTGCCAACATTTTAGTTGCATTAATTTTGTTATTGTGTTCTTCAATCTCTTGTTCTTCATGAAGACAATTTCAAAATTAATTTACACAAGTTTAAGTTGGAAAATTTTTTTCCTAGAACATAAATCATAGTAATATTATTCTTATCCATGATAGGAATTATCGAATTTATTTTTAATTCATCAAAAATTTGTTTCCAAAAATAATAGTAGCATTTATGAAGAATAGTTAACGGAATCGCTCACCTACTGAGTACTGACTGCATATTGAAAATTTTTTAATCATTCTAGTTATCATGTTGCATCAGATGAAAGACCCACCACCCACTCGATCTTAAGCTATAATTCAACGTTCAAAAACAGTCAATATGCGCCTCGCCAATAGCGCCTATTCATAATTGTGAGATCATTAGATAACAGCTTTGCTATTGGCAGTCAGCAACCATAAAGTATTTCCCATGATATTTCAAATTTTGCATGGTAGTTACTTTACAAATGTGAAAGATAAGCGTATAAGCCTTATACACAACAATATACCTCGTACGTTTAAAGAACCGCAAAAGGAAAAGATTCAATGTTTTTGAGATCAGACTATGACGACGTTATAATGTATATACAATGATGACAGATAGTATTGATGTAGTTTTAAGAAGTTACAAGCAACATCTAATACCGTAACAAGTGTTATTCAAGCCCAAAGAAACACGTGGAATGAACAACTCTCAATAATCATTAAAGGCCTCAAACATAAAAAGAGGACTCATTTTCAAGAAAAACACAATTTACAATTGACAAACTTGCTTATATAGAAATCATTCTCTCATAATTCTAGTTCTTTAGTAGATTCTCTTAGTTTGTAGAGCTGTAGAAGGAGTTCATGTTAGCAAGTTCATTTCCTTGTAATTTGTCACTTTAATTAACTTGTTTATATAAGTTTCCTTTAGTTGGTTTAAGCTCTTAGTTGCCAATCTTGTTTGATCATTAATGCGTTTTCATCAATTTGATTTGGTGTTTAGGCTGGTTATATTTAGACATCGATTTGTTTACTATTTAGAACTATTTAGGCACAAACCATTTTGCTTGCTTTGATACATAGCATTTTCATGAATTATTTAGCTTTCTTGAAATCAATGGCATTGAGTCTCACTTATAGTTTAGGTCTGGTGTTCATGGAAAATTATTGAATACTCAAGGGGTACTATAAATGCATCTTCCCCCTCTCACATGAATTGTAGATCCCATCATAAATTTAATTAATAGGACCCACAGTTATGTAAAAGGGATGAGTACGTATTTATAGTACTCTGAGTATACTCAATAATTACCCAATGTTCACCTAGAGTTACAATTTACTTACTTTTTATAGTTCTCTGTTACTTGCATCTTCTCATCGAACCTAAAGTTCTCTTAATTGAGGCAATACCAAACATCTATATAAATATATATATATATATATATATCTAAAAGTTGAAACGTAATATTTATTATTTCTATACTTCTGTTGAGCTACATCAACGGTCACATCATTCACCTATTTGCAACTCAGTCTCTGTTATTCCTAACTTATTGTTACATTTTTTCCAACATTTTCTTCTCCCTTTTACATTTTCATCTCCCCACTATTATCTACCTTACTATCACTCTTCCTCTATCTCTTTATCTTCCATTATTTTTGGCCCTTCTTATTCACATCCTCTTATTATAACTTTGCATTTCTCTCTCCCTTTCTATTCATAGTATTCACACACACAAAATGCTCTCTCTCTCTCTCTCATTTATTTTTTCATTTTTTGGGGGACATTTTATTTTTCTTACATCTCTACTTTATGTTGTTAATTTTTTGTGTTGTTTAGAACTCTACTTTGGGTTTATGTGATTTAATTTTGTATTTTTAAGTAATTTTTTTTCTTTGATTTCATAGATGTTATCTTATTGCATTATAAAAATAGTTAATAAGAATATAATATTATTCTATTACATAACATAACTTAGATAACTTGGTGTTTATTATTATATCTTTTATTTTTAACATTTTTCTTCTCATATTATTTACTATAAATTTGCTATTTTCTATCATATTCTCCCTTGGAAAAATGATTATTCTATCGCTCTCTCTTGATTTTAGATTCTTTCTTGCAACTCTATTTTAGGTTGATGAATCATTGTGCTTTTTAAAACTCTATTTTGGGTCAATACGTGTGGTGTTGTAATTTTGAGTTTCCCATCGCAAGTAGTCTATCTCCCTCTCATAACTTAGGTTTGATTTTTGTTTGAGTTAATACATAGTTATTTTGAATACGAAAATTGAATTTATATCAAAACACAATGTTGATTATGCATTTGAATGTGCTTATCATCTGAGTAATATTAAGTGCAATTTTGTTATAATTTTTTATTATTGTGATAATTTCATTTAAGAGAATGATAAATTTGAATAATTTATTTGAAACTTTAAAAACATAGCATAATTTCGAAGAATATTGACCAACTCACAAATGAATAATATCAATCAAACACACCCAAAATAATAGAATGAATATTGGTAGAGATAGAAACATGCAAAATTAAAATCATATCAAATACACCACATTAACAACATTAACCAAGTAATAAACAAATTTCTTAATTATATTTTTGTGTTAAGTTTAAAAGTTGATATATAATTTTGTAAGACAAATGTAATAAAACTTATAGCACCTCAAAAATCATTCATATTATATTAACCATAGATAATAGAATAAATGGAAAAATTATATAAAATGACCCAAAGTTTATACCATATCTCATATTAGACTCTATATTTTTAATTATGTCAATCAAAGTCCCAAATTTATTAATATATTTTAGTGTAAGGCCTCTATCCATCTCTGATATAGCTATAGGGGAGCAAATTAAAAAAAAGGGGGGGGGGGGGGGGGAACTTTGATTAAACTTTATGATCTACCTAGGGCTTGTTCATAAATTAGTTTGGCAGCCATGAATAAATAGTAAAGAGAGGAAATTTTGTTTAGAGTGAGAAAGTGATTGCCAAAATATTGAAATTGATTACCTAGGTGAAACAAAACTTCCATTTTTCTGGGTAAAAGTTAATTATTTACATCCATAGTAATTTGGAATTACTACACTATGTGTGAGTTGTGTAATCAGATAGGAATAATGTCATGATTTTAAGCAACTTCTTCTGGCATCTATGTGCAAGTTACGCTTTAGTGAGAGTTAATTTGAATTCCAAATAAAAGTGGTAATTCAAAAGAAGAAATGCCTAAAATTTAGTAGGTTGGGGTTTTATTTTACAAATTAATCGATAGGGATAATGTCCTAATTTTTAGCAACTTCTTCTAGCATCTATATGCAAGTTACATTTTAGTGAAGAAGACTAAATGCCTAAAATTTACTCCCTCTGTCCCAAATTGTTTGGCCTGTATTCCATTTTGGGATGTCCCAAAATTATGTCCCATTGTAAAGTCAAACACCATTAATTTATTAAGATTCCCTTTATGCCCTTAATTTATTTGTGAGAGCATATTTTTTAATTCAAAAAAAAAAATTAAAAACAATAGAGTTTCTAATCTACCGAATTAAAAATTGATTTACAGATAAAGATTGAATTTGGATTAGGTTTGGTGGCTATAGAATTTGGATTTGAATATAGGTTTGCAAATTGTAAAAGTAGTACACTAATAGAATTTGAAATCTACAATAACTTTGAAAATTGCTTGGCAGTTGGTGCCAATACTAGAAATGTTTTTTTTTTTCTTAAATAATTTTTTGATAAATTTGTTTAAGGGTAATTTAGAAAATTTGTAACTTTTTTTTTAAAGAGATAAGATAGTTAATGATGTTTTCCTAAATAATTGAATTTTTCTAACTAGGCCAAACAATTTGGGACGGAGGGAGTAACAAATTAATCAAATAAAGATAATGTCTTAATTTTTAGCAACTTTAGAGTTCAAGGCTTGGAAGCCGGCTTAGAGTCCATGGCTTGGAAGCTCCTTAAATAGTAGTATAGATAATAATAAGAGTCCAAATTTAATAAGGATGTGGTCACCTATATTTACACCACTAATAATGTCCTACCATGTCAGATTATTCCATAGGAAATAACATATAGTAACCCACCTAATCACATTCAGGGCCGGCCCTAGGCCTAGGCCATTTAGGCTAGGGCCCCCTACTAGAGAAAAGCCCCCAAATTTTGGGGTAAAAATTGAAATATATTTTTAAAAAATATATTTTTTGAGATATAGGAAAAAAAAATTAGTTTTACATTTTTCCTCTACTTTTAAGAAGTTCCAAAAAATTTAGTAATGCTAGAGATAATATAATTTTAAATACATAGGGCTTATAAATATGTGTTACTAATTACAAGAAATAATTCAGATAGAAAAATGCTAGAAATACTATAAATTTTATTTCAAAACCTTTACAAATTGATGCGATAATTAATATGATTTGTGAAAGTCAAAAACCTATTAAATGCATTTTTAAATTAATTTTTGTGAATAGTGATACATCTTTATAAACCTTGTGTTGTAAAATTTATAATATCTAGCTCTAACACCATTTATTCAAATACTTATTTATTATTTTCTTGAAGTGTCACTAATCACATTCATTGATACATCATTTGTAAGTTTTTTGCGGTCAAATTTGTTATAGTTTTAGCATATCTTCAACAACCAAAAAAAAAAGTATTATAAGATAAAAAGAATGGATTTTTGTTATAAAAAATTATGATATTAAAAACTACTTAAATATTATTTAAGTAAAAAAAAAAAACCCATTTAAATATATCGTTAAGTCTCAAAGTTATTTTGTTGGGCCACCCTGATTCTCTTAAATATATCCAAAATATTAAATAAATAAATAACACAAAAACAAGAAGTCCCAACTCCCAAATGCCAAAGGAAGGAGAACTGTGTAGAGGATGCCGGAGCAAGGAGGCGCAACTTCAGTGACATCAATTTTGAGCACTTGCTAGCTTGAGTTGAAGTAGATTACTAGCCAAAACTCTTCAATTTTTGTATGTATTGATAAAAATCTCATCTTTTTTGCTGTTAGAAACTCATATTTTCTATAAAAAAAAAGTTTCCCTTCAGATTCTTGCCTAATTCAACTGCATTCTTTGAATTGAACTGGGTATCGAGCCTTTTGAATCCGAGTTCAACTATGTAAATTTAGTTTCTTTCTTTTGTGTGTGTGAGAAATTTGGCGCTGATTTTTTTAAAAAAATATATATATTTGAAATTTTGGATATATTTAGATTGTGATCGTGTTTGATATTCTCTATTCTTTCTTGTGAAATAATCTGATGTGGCATGACGTTATTGGTGGGTGTAAACATCGATTTACATTGAATCCTTATTGAATTTAAACTCTAATAGTAATAGTATTGGTTGACGCATTCATATTCAAATAACAATTTTTCAGTGTTTTCTACCCAAAAAAAAAAAAAAAAAAATTTTTTGTGTAGATGCAATGCTCTGAACATTTCCTTACCTAAAAGTAATTGCCAATTTGCCTACGTAACACAATGCTAGAGGACGTGTTGACGCATTCATATTCAAATAACAATTTTTCAGTGTTTTCTACCCAAAAAAAAAAAAAAACATTTTTCTGTGTATATGCAATACTCTGAACATTTCCTTACCTAAAAGTAATTGCTATACGTGACACAATGCTAGAGGACGTGTTGACAGTGGACCAATAATTTATAATAATATGCTACTTAAGAAAACTGAAGAGTGAAGCCTTCTTTCATCCCATTGTCAAGGCAATAAGATGGATTCAAAGAAACGTGTAAGATTTTTGTATCCATTCTGGTCAGGACGTTGCTGATTCTTTGATTGTCTAAAATGATAAGACTTTTGACTCCATAAAAATTATTAAAGAATAGGATTGCAGAGATATGGAAAAATAAATAAAAGAAGTGAGGGACTACATGCCCATTCTTGTACGCACCTCTTCGAAGTTTTTTCTGTCTTCTTTTGGATTTTGGAATGTATATAGCTAATCAAATTCAGCTTATACTCTTTGATTTTCATCACCTCCTACACCCAACTCTATTTTTCACATATAAAAATTTTATGGGGAACAGTTTAACTCCCATAAACTATATATTTTTACACTTATCTTTCTAAATTATGAAAATATATATTTACCCTCTTTAAACTATTACTTATGTAACACTTTGCACTCATCCTATGGGTAATAGTTTAGGAAAGTAGTGCATTCTCTATTTTAGAGGTAGAGGTGTAAGTGTCAAAATGGTATAGTTTAAAGGGTAAAGTGATGATTCTCATAGTTTAGGAGTGCAAGTGTAAAAAAGGAAGTGTAAAAATAAAAAAGGAGTATAGTTTAGGGGGATAATGTGTAATTTTGCCTAAATTTCCGAGAGGCTTCAGAAACATAATGACCAAATATAATTTTCTATATGTTTGATAGAATAAGCTTTGTAGGGGGAAAACTAAAAATCCAAATTACATTTTATGGAATTGTCATTTTTGTCCATGAAGTTTAATTTTTATCAATTTAGTCTTTAAACTTTAATTTCTTATCAAGTTTTTCTATTCATTATCGTTTATAAAACTAACACAATTTACTTATGTAATTCGACGTCATTTTGGTGGACTTGATAGTGATTTTATAGATGATAATTGACAGGATGACCAATTTAACAAGTTCTTAAAGTTTATCGTAAAGTCAAATCGTGCATAGTCATAGATTCGTTCACTTTCATAGGCAAGATAAACCATTGAGATAAGTTGTGGTATAGTCATAGATTCATTCATTTTCATGACTATAACGTGAAGATTATTTAAGTGCATCGATCTTGTTGGTGATGATGATGACATTTCATCTCAACAAGATCAAGCTTAGTATGGTAGTTCTGAATGATGACATGGCAGCTCAATCAAGGCGTGAGAAATTTTGCTCAATCAAATTCTCTCGAATAGGAAAACAACAAAACTCTGTCAAATTATAGGGAATATATTTAGTTCGACCGAATATATTTAGTTCGACCTACCATCACTGGGATCTCCAAATTCAAGGCTAAAATGGGCATTTGCTCTTTTCGCCCAAAAAATATAGCAAAATACTCATGTTCTGAAACTATCTAATAAAATGTCTTTATTTTGAAACTCGATTTTTAAAAAATTAAATTTCAATGTAAAACTCGATTTGATGAAAATCGAGTTATTTGGAAAAATTCACAAGGAACTCGAGTTCCATAATTTTTTTTTTTTTTTTTAAGTTTGATTGCCTATAACTCGATTTTCTAAAAATTGAGTTTCAATGTAATACTCGATTTTTAAAAAATCAAGTTTCAAAACATAAGCATTTTGTTACATCTTTTGGGCGAAAGGGGCAAAAGTCCATTTTTGCCCCAAATTCAATCCCTATCATCACAAGATAGTCTCCAAAGTAGGAGACATAGCAATTCAAATTTGGAGCCCAAACTACAATGACAAAGTAATCCACTCCCATAGGCTGCTTAAAAAGGAAGCGAGGCCTCCAAAGAAGGTATAAATACATGACCCTACATGAATATTCAAATTTGGTCATTGCTACTTAGCATTGCTCTCTTTATGACCTTCATCTAGAAACATTCTTTACTAACTTAGACCTCAAAGAGGTCCCCCCCCCCCCACCCCAACTGACACACCCCAAATGGTCCTCTGTTGACTTAAGTTGTGTCTAGAGAGAAGTTTGAGCTTTTATGTCGATTTGGCCGTTATGGATGCTAATTTAGAATTTGGGTTGTAGATCTTCTTCAATATATGAGAGAGGAAGATTGTTGAGGTGCATAAACTGCAACTAATTTTAATCCACATGTGATTTTTAGCTCTTTAGACAAGCATCCCAAGTCGGAAGAATTTTATTGGGGATTGAGGATTGGAGGATAAGTGTCAGTTTGGTTGGAGTGAGAGCTAGAGGGATAGAAAACATATGGGAAAAAAGTGGAGAGAAAACTCATTTTTCCATTGTTTGGCTTGTTATCAGAAAAGGAGCATCAAACCAAAAAGTTTGTTTTACCCCTCCTATAACGTTCATAGCCACCATCTCACCCTTTTTATCCCATTCAAACTTGGTTATCTTTTCTGTCCTATCTATTTTATGATCTTAACACTTTTTTTCGGTCTTATCTAACACTATCTAAAGCATCTCTTTTTTTCAACTTTTTCCTTCTTCTTTTTTATTAATATTTATTATCTAAAATATACCTTTATTTTTCTTTTCTTTTCTTTTTAATATTCATTTTAACTAATTTTGTTAATTACATTATTTTTTATTTATAAAAATTAATCAATAAAGAAAGAGGTTAAATTAAAGTAATAATTGTGATGTTTCACTTGTATAATGTATCAAAATTACTTCTTATATATATATATATATATATATATTATGTACCATGTAATTAGAACATAGAAGTAAATTTATACCATCTTTTTTATTCTCTAACTTTTTTTTTCAACCAAAAATAGTAAAGTTACATTAATTTTCTATCATTTACTTTTCTATCCTCTCAGTTAAACATAGCCAAAGAAAAGACTATTACAAAAAGGAAAAAAAAAAAAAAAGAAAAAAAAAGAAGAAGAAGAAGATTTTTTTTTTTTTGAAGGAATATAGAACATTTATTTACTATTAAAGTATTAATGAAGCAAATTCTTTAAAACCTTCTATCAATAAGCCCCTGCACTCCATAATTTTCATAAAACAACTTGATCACTTCATTTTTTTTTGGGGGGGGGGGGGTGGTGTGTGTGGACACTAACTGGCATCCAAGAATCCAATTCCTAAATGCTCTTAATCCAATTATAGGCCTCCGATCCTCGCAGGAGCTGGTATCTCATGCGCCAGGCGCATGAGACCAGTCTCTCACAGGCAGGTGGGCCCCACACGTGTGGGGCTCACCTGCCTGTGAGAGGCAAGTCTCATGCGCCTGGCGCATGAGAGATTTTTCCTCCTCGCAGATCTCGTGTGTTTAATTCACATCACATGGCTAGTATTGTATTAAAAGAACAGTTTTGATATTTGGACTTTGACGTAAAAGTAACGTACATTGATATTGACGTTGAAGTTGACGTTGGACCCATTGCCAATGAAGATTTCTTTGAAGATTATTTTATAACTTTCGTCTGGGTAGAATTTTATATCTTAGTTCTAAAATGTTATTGGGGGCTTAATTTCTTGTCAAATTAGACTTAACTTTTTTGTTAGTGTATTAGTTAGATAGGGACGGGTTAACAACTTAACATTAGCCATTCAATTTTAGGAAAGTTTTTCAATTTCCTGTAAAAATTTTCCTACAATAGTTTACTACTCCCTTCGTCCCACTTTTTTTCATCCTCTATTCCATTTTGAGATGTTCTAAAATATTGTTCTGTTTCTAAAAATAAAAGTCATTAATTTACTAATGTTCCTATTATACCCCTATTAATTTACTAATTCAATTTTTTGATAAATTTTTTTAAGGGTAGTTTTAGAAACTTATACATTTTTAAAAGGTAGAGAAGACAATAAATGATGTTTCCTTAAAAATTTTGACTTTTCAAATAAGACAAAAAAAGTGGGATGAAAGTAGTAATATATGCTCTAAGGGCGAGCATTTACATCCGCTATCTTCAAATTATTCTATTTTACTATCTCAAAAACTACTTTATCAATTATACTATACCATTTTATAATATACCCAACATTCCAACATTTATTTTCCTATACAACACATTAAAATAATATATTTACACAAATATTCAACACAACTTTTATTTTCCTAGAGAATGAAAAAGATGCAAATGGTGAAAGAGAGAGAAGTGGGAATAAAATATATTAAAAACTTATATCATTTTGTTACAGTACCATCATAAATTTATGATGGTACTGTAGCACTATTGTAAAAAATTTTGCAATTAGAAGACTGAGTAATAGGCTTGTTTTGTGCTTTAATGCTAAAATTCACCAACATATACCATATGCAAGACCCAATGCCAATGCTTGAATCCCCAGTGAAAAAAGGCCTCCAAATTTTATCCAATAGAGATATCTATGTACTAATGAGTGCATTAATTAAACCTCAAATATTATACAATAAATAAAAAGTAATTTTTTACCAAAGAAAAAAATCTTTTCAATGATGTGGCAATAACTATTTGTTATTCTTAGTTTCACTTAGCGTCTAGATGTTGCTAAAATTCTTTTGATGGTGCATTTGGCGTTTTTTTGTGAGTCCTGTGCACTATTCACGAGACCCGCACAAATCATTAATTTATGCAAATTTTTCTTTAAAAATGAATTCCAAGGCACTATTCACACATTTAAAAATTATTTTGCTACAGTGTTTTCAGTTTTCAGTTTTTAGCAATATGCGGTTTCCAAAATAATTTTATAGCAAACCTCCTTGGGAGAAGTGCTCACCACCCTAGAAAAATTCTGCAACCAAAGAAAATTTCTTTTAGAAATTGACAAGGTTCATAGCAAACTCAAAGACAATTGCAAAAGAAAAGATTTGCAAATAAAGTGCTGAGAAAGATTGTGCCTGTCCAACAAAAAGAAGAGATCATTTCAAGAAATATTCTTGGAAGAAAAGACATTATGCAAGACAAAAGAAGAAGCTCTTCATGAAGAAAAAATGGAAGTTTCTTAGAAGAAAGTAGTTTAAAAGAAAAACTTCAAAAGTCTATTTTGTATGCAGAAGATCAGGTCACTCTGCAAAAAATTGCTCAAAAAATGAGAAAGCAGCAAAGCTTCTTGAACAAGCACAGATTCATGCAGATGATACTCCTTTCTCGGATGTAGAATCACTCTTTTTACTTGATGATGACTACTCTCCTTAAGCTTTGGTAGTCATGGCCTATTCCACTTTAAAAGAAGATTCAAACCTAGACAATGATGATGATTCAGACCCAAAAATTCAAACCATCTATACATCCTAGCCTATTATAGTCCCTCTAACCAACCCCACTCCCATAGCCCAAGTACATATCCTCCTTGACGCCTACCCAAACCTATCTTAGTGATAACATTGTTTGATACAGAAGTAGCAGCAACAATCCTTCATCCCAAAATTTTACCTGTAGAATTTTGGTTGCCTCACAACCAGATGTTCCGAGTGGCAAATGGAGAAACATCACCCAGAAAAGTAAGCCTACCTTTATCAGAATCTTTCCAACCCTCACCGTAAACACGAAGTCCTTGGATCCCCTCTTACAAGTAGAGACCTTCTCATAGGATTTGATCTCCTTCATCAAATACCTAGCCTCAGATGGTCTTCAAAAGGACTTTTGCATAAACAACACCTTCTCACCTGGATCCAAGTACCCCATCTATTTACAGTTGACCCCTTTGACTCTTTGAGATTTCAAATTATCAATGACTGTTGTGCAAACAACCACTCTGAATTCCTCCTTAAAAATTCAAATCCTTTGTGGAAAAACCCAAATTTCTTCATACACCTTCCCTTTAAGAAGAATGAAGATGTCAACCTCTCAAAAGCCAGTCATAGAGGAATAGACTTGGCTAAGCAAGAACTATCTACTCTCCTTTCAGAAGGCCTCATTGAAACTACAGCCTCTCCATGGGCATATGAAGCTTTCTATGTTAACAAGCATGCTGAGCAAGTCCGAGAAAAACTTAATCATTTTCTTGCAGATGATAAATTCCCCTTGCCAAACAAGAGTAATCTCTTTCAGCATCTTTCAAATGCTAAAGTATTCTCAAAGTTTGATCTTAAAGCTGGATTTTGGCAATAGGAATCCATCCAGAAGAGAGGTACAAGATAGTGTTTTGCATCCCAGACCACCATTACCAATGGACTATCATGCCTTTTGATCTCAAAAATGCTCTATCCCAATTTCAAAAAGCAATGGTAACATTGTTCCAGCCACTCTTGACTAATGCATTAATTTATGTAAATGATATCCTCCTGTTCTCAAAAGATGCAGAATCCCATGAAAAGTTGCCCACTAATTTTTATAATTTAATGAAATCTCAAGGGATAATGCTCTCAGAAAAGAAAAAGGTCATAGAACAGTCTTCGATAGACTTCTTAGAAGTAAACATTTCAGTTGGAAAATATACTTTGCAGCCTCACATAGCTGTCTCTCTTGGTGAATTTCTAGATAAACTCTCAAGTACCAAACAAATATAACAGTTTCTTGGAATTATTAATTACATGTCAGATTTCATTCCAAAAATCTTCAGAGGAATTGTTTAGCCCAATTGTTGAAAGAGCACTCTCTCTAGCTCTCTCTAAAAACAAAATGTTGGAAAGTGATTTTTTTTTTTTTTAAAGCTTCTTAGTTGCGCTTCAGACCATCTTCTCCATTGAGCTTTGCAATGAGTCTACTCCTTCATTTCAGGTATGATAGTTTTCTAAAAATTTTAATTCTTGCTTTACTTTCCTTTTATTTTGTTCTTGTAACTTAGCTCTTAGTTTTTTTTTTTAAGCTTTTTTAAAATAAATTTTCACCATCACTTTCTTTGTTTTTGTCCACGTCAACACTTTTATATAATACAAAAATTTTGTAAAAAAAAAAATAAATAAATGTATAACTAATTACTAGTAAATAAATTTATACTCAAATTTTATTTGGAGATATTAAATATATAATTTTATTACAATTTTTAGTTATAACTTTTTAGTATTTGGTTGTTTCACTCAATAGATAATGTTTATTCTAGTTGTAAAGTCATTGAATAATACAAATAGATTCGTTTTAATTCATAAATTTTCATCTAAAAAAATAGATTTTAAGGGAAAAAAATACAAAAATTTTAATAAATCTTTTATTAATATTTAAAAGATAAATATATGCTCCGCTTAAAGTAATTGTCTTAAGCCCACAATATGTTGAGCAAGCCCCAATTAGAATCTTCTTCAAAAATGCTTTTACTTTTCTTTTTTTTCTTTTTTTTTTCTTTTTTTTTTTTTTTTTTTCTCTTTAGCCTATGGATTTGTTCGAAAATAGATATTAGTGTTTATCAGTTTTTAAAAGGTTTTTTTTTTTTTTTTGAACCTATGAGACTATTCTCCATGATGTAGCTTAAGTAACACTTTACCCTTCAATAATCACGCCTCTAACTTTCACATATATAAAGTTAATCTGGTCTCTCTGAGTATAGATTTCAGATAACAAATTTGTTCTTCGAGCCAAATGTGAAATGGCTGAGTTTAGAAGGAAAATGGAACCAATGACATGATGAAAACTGTTCGGCAGAGAAAAAAGGGTCCACTTTGGGGTGATGGTGAAGGGCCCCAACGCCAGTAGGCTACAAATGTTTTTAGCTTACGATTCCGATCCTATCCAATAATTGCATGGTGTAATTCCTTAAAGTTGTGAAGTGTAAAAGTTTGAAAGGTTAAAAAAAATATATATATATATATATATATATATTAAAAATATTTCTAATCTAAGAAGTAAGACCTAAGATTAAAAGAGAATTTTTATATGTAAATCTCGCCCATCAATTCATTATTGCACTGCACCAAATCTGAATCGCCCAACCTAAGGAAAAGTTTGGTGACACTTTGTCACCAATTTTGTCATCAGTGTATTTTTTTGTGTTGTGATGGATTTAAGTGAGGTGAATTTGTGAGAGAGTATGTTAATTTTTCTGTAAAAAGACTGTTGATAGCAAAATTTCTAACTTAAAATAACTCTAAGCACATCGAAAATTTCACATAAATTTTCACACTCCCTCTTTCTTTATGGGTCCGTTCATTTGGAGAAGTGAAAATGTGAGAGGATGGAAAATTATGAGAAGATGGAAAAGTGGGAGGATGGAAAATATTTAGTTTTCCCTCTTGTGTGTTCGGTTGGAGGAGTGGAAAAGTGAGAGGATGGAAAACTCTTGTGTTCGGTTGAAGAGAAAAATGGAAGGATGGAAAATGTAATTTATATAAATTGACTATTATACCCTTATTACATAATATGTAAGAAATAGATTTATTTCTAATCATTAAATAATATAAAATTTATCACATCATATATATAAATTTATATTATTATAATGTAAAAATTAGATTAAGTCACGTTGAAAAGAAAAAAAAAAAAAAACATGTTACTCTTCAGTAACGTTGAAAAGAATAAAAAAAGAAAAAAAAAAGCAACGTTACTCTTCAGTAATGTAGAAAAGAATATATATATATATATATATATATAAAAGAAAAAAAAGGACAACGTTACTGAAAATGTTGAACAAAAAAAAAAAAAAAAGTTCAGGCAACGTTGAGAAAAAAAAAAAAAAGAAAAAAAAAAGAGAAAGTTGAAAAAAAATAGGTGAAAAGAGGACATTTTTATAAAAGTGCTACTATAGAACTTTTCTCTCCTGATTTTCCTTCCGATTTAGAAGGAAAAAAAAAGTGGACCCGGAGAGAAAACTTTCTCTCGAGTTTTCCATCCTTTCTATTTTCCTTCCCCAAACGAACAGTGAAAAACACTATTTTCTATCCTATTTTTCTTCCTTTGTTTTCCATCCTCCCTGTTTTCACTTCAAACAAACGGAGCCTATGTTTGTGGTGGAGTCAAATGAGTGAGTAGTAGTTCTATGTGAAATAGGTAGGGCTATTCACATACCCAAGCAAACCGACCTACTTGAAGGATTCGACTAGACCCAAACCAAAAACTAATCAATCCAATGATTGCAACAGTCGACGATAGGTTTTCTCCTTCAAAATCTAACAATGACCGATTGAGTGACAAGTTACCTACTTCAAATCCAACGAGCTCGATCCAATTGACAAGGGGTATAGATTTGTGAGGGTTATCACTAGATCTGATGAATAAATGCTAAATCCAACGAGATTTCCGTCAAATTTACTGAGATCTTTACTAGATCTAGCAAGATATTCGTCGACCTGGTGAGATTTCCTCAAGGTCCAACGAAGATTTTCCATCTTTGCCTCTCCCTGCATTAGCTGATGTCAACCAAATTCCTGCCCATGAAAAAAATCGAGCCATCCAAACTGCCATTCTTTAACGGTTGATGGCAGATTTTGATCTCCTCTACCTGATATGATCGGGTTAAACATAAACTCAACTTGATCCAACCTGTGTGAACGCCCCTAAAGATAGCATTTATCAAATTTTGACAACTTCCCACGAGCACTCAATCCTCGTGGATGAATAAGGAAGGACAAATCCCTTATAGTATCTTTCGCATTGTTTAACGAAAAATTGTGAAAACAATAGGTCTAATGACACGACGAAATTTACAAAATATTTCACCTGACTAAGCAGAATCCACCGTCCATCCAGTGAGAAAAATTGTGATATTTTTTTGTCTATACTCTGGCATTGATGTGCCTGATAGGTGCTGGCAATGCTTAATCCTAGACAATTACAAGGGCCCCTCCCAACAACTCCCTGGACCCACTTGGCATCTTTATAGCAAGATTTGGTATAGAAATAGTGAGAGTACAAAGGTTTTACAATTAAAGAATAACATTCATACATTTTGAATATTTGACGTCTCACCTTCACAATTTCTGATCAACGGTGTAGCCTTGGTTATTATTCCAATGGACCCAACTCTTTTTTTTTTTTTTTTTTTTTTTGGATAGGAATGGACCCCACTTCTGAAAGGTACATGCACAAATTAAGACCCACATCATGTGGAATTATTACGTGGTATGGGTGGTGGTACCATCCTGAGATGCTTTGCTTTCTTTCACAGTGGAAGTTGGAACAAGTAAAATCGAGAAACGAGACTAATAATAATAATGATATAAAGAACGCTTTCTTGAGGGGAAAAGAAATTGGAAAAATGGGGCAATTGCAAAGACCACTTTTGCAGGAGAAAAATGAAAGCACCATGCCAATAAAAGTCTCCTCTAGAAGAGAAAACGTAAAGCTGCTTGGACCAGCTAGACTGCTTGATGATCTCAAAGATTGGACAAATGAAAATGTAAAGTAAAACTCATTTCCAAAGTAACCGCCAAACAATGAGGAATCTCCATATTTTGCAATTATTGTTTTGCTTTCAATTAGCTAGGCTATGTATGTGGAATGTGATAGATGGGATGGCTTTGTCTTCACTCCAATCTTCCAAATGTTTGTCAAACCGCATCTTCCTAAATTGCCACTCAATCTTTTTCCATTTCTTTTAATTTTCCCGTACATCCATCTAAATTTTCTGTGAGAATAAGTAAACTAAACGCAATGCATGAAAAGTGAAAACATCCATCTAAAGTGCTTTGAAAAAGGTGAAACCAGCTGTTAATCTGTACAATTTATAATAAGTATGCGTTTGGATATCGTTTTTTTTTTTTTTTGAAAACTAAAAATAAAAAAAAAAAATTTTTTCTGTTTGCTACAGTGTTATACACTGTTCATTCGCCTAAAATCACTGTTCACGACCAATGAACAGTGCACAACGCGCTGGACTTAAAAAAAAACACGCAGCAAACGCCAAAAACGCTGGATCCAAACAAAGCCCGGTACTATTCAACTTATTTTTGCTACTATTTATGGATCTCACAGCACTTTTTGGTACTATTCATAGGTCTTGCTGTACTATTTCAACTAACTTTTACTTTTATCTACATAACTTTCAGTAATAAGTTTTTAGTTTTAGTAAAATAAGCGGTATCCAAACAAATCATTTTAAAAACTTATTGAACTATATTTATAATTTATAAATAAAAAATTAAAAAAAAATCAAAGAATCAGTAGAAAATATGCAATATAATTTAATCGTAATTTATTTAATATCAGACTATTTTATTCTAATAAAATAAATAGTGTTAATTAATTCAAACAATGTGAACTTTCAAACACTTCTTAACACAAAAAGAGTTACCAAAAAAGTTAGAGCCTTTCATTTATATATATATATATATATATATATAGTCCAATTAATATATGCTTTTAAGACATACATTAATTATTTATTTTAAAAAACTTTTTATAACAAATTTAAAAAGCTGTCTTTTTCATTTTTTTTTTAAGTTTTCCAAAATTAAAAAAGTAACTAATTAATATGACAGTTTTTTCAATTCTAGTAAGACCAATATATATCCATTGATTCTTATCAAAGAAATAATCAATCACTTAGTTGACATGCCATCTAAAAGACAGCTAAAGGAATGAAATTAAATCTTACCCATTCCATAGGATCAAATAGGTTTGATACTAGTTTAGGGAAAAAAAAAAGGTTTCATACCATTGACGTTTGCCTATTTCTCATTGAGCAAAATGTGCAAAATAAATCGGATTCATTTTCAATCAAAAAGTAGTGAAGTACTATTTGACCTCTTCAATTTACCCCAAAAAAAAAAAAAAATATATATATATATATATATATATATATATATCCGCTCATGCAGATAATTTCATTGATATTTGAAAAACCCAAGTAATGTTTCAACATTAAAATCTTTCTGCCTTTATTTTAAAACTAATTTAAGGTATCAAGAGCCGTTTGTTGTGACAATTATGTAGGACCCTACTCACATAGGGATTGATCCCAGACTGGTGAGACCCAATCCCATGCGAGTGGGGCGCTGTATTTCATATGTTTGTCACACATTATTCTGTTTTGCCGGCCGGAGAGAGGCGGAGGGATCCAAGCCCACAAAGGGTAGGGGAGGGGGAGGGATGCCATGGGGCTGTAAGCTCATTGACACTAATAAAGTAACACAGCAACGACATGTATTGTTGATTGTGATGCGCTCATGTCTGATGATACTTCTGATAAAACCGATCTGAAAATTTTGTAATGAAGTAGAAGCTGTTGCATTTCTGTTCAATCAACAAATCATATATAAACACAGCTTGAAGTTATTTCCATTGCAATTCCAGTGATGGCCAATTGATAAGGGTACAATAGATAGTTATGTGGTCAGCTGGCAATATTCCCCTATCATCTTTTGCACAAACACCAGTACATTAACATGACTATTCTTGCATTCGGAAGGCTCCCTAATGGTAAAAATATTATAGCGCACACAATATATGAACAATTGCATCGTAAAAATACAATTCCGAATGTTTTGATTGTGATCAACGAAGATCAATGACATCAAATTTTAAACTGGGGTTCATGTAAACATCTGTACAAGTCTTGTAAAGGGGCCCACCATCTGGAGGCTGATCATGTGGATGAAAGCCACGTTGCTGACATTTTCTAATGATAGACATGCCGCTGGGTGTAGTCAACCGGAAAATGCCATGCTTTCTGTACAGATGAATAACAAAGAGATTATCTAGAGAAAATACAATTGTTTAGCAGATATAATTTTCAAATATATATATATATATATATATTATCTTGCAAGTTCACAATTCTATTGAGATCTTACTTTGAACCATCCTTTGGTGCCATGACAATTGCGACAGATTCTGGCAACATAATCTGGAAAAAGGAATAAGCATTTATGTAATCAATACAGAAATGATAAAAGCACACAAAAGCATTTACCCTTCAGTGTGATGGATATGGAATGGTTTCCTGACATAATACCAAAGTGTCTATTTGCCAAGAGCCTTGTAGCTTAACTAGTTGGCACCTTTATAGTATGTCCATAACATCCAAGATTCAAATCCCCCCACCACCATTGTAACTATTGAATTTTCAAAAATAATAATACCAAAGTGGCTCTAGATGACAAACAGTGAGCTCTTAGGACAATTGGAAAAGAAAATTCTCCACTTATTCTGTGTTTTTTTTTTTTTTTTTGGATAATCTATTGTGTATGTTGGATGAGACTATCACAGAGGAAAAAGGAGGGGAAGCGGGTTTCAAATTTATCTTTCCCTTTCATTTTATAGGTTCAAATATTTTATAGCAATGATTTATGAGAAATGTTAACGGATGCCCTAAGGACATTTGTTAGTGAACCATTTTAAAGTTTTTATGGAAAAAGAAAAAAAGCAACAATATTTTGATAGCATTTTTTATTTCCTATAAAAGTGGTGTCAAAATTTTTCTAAAATTATTTGTTAACAATTGCCCTAAAAACACCCGTTAACCGGACTCATGATCTATAAGGAACTAAAGACAATGCCTCCACAGATTTGTGAAAACATTTTCATTTCACCGTTGCACTTCCTTCAAATCCCAAGGGTATTCAATTAGACTAAGTGCTATCTGTCAAACAACAATGAACGGAATGAAGAAATGAAGAGAGAAGGGAAGAAAGTGGTTCACAAGAGTTTGTCTATGGAAACCGGTTTTCTTTCTTCACTCTCAGTCTCCGGAAGGTCTTTCTCCCTTATTTCATTTCATGGTATCAGAGCCAACAAGAGAATCAGAATGCTGAAATAATAACCTAAAACCTATTTCCAAGAATCAAACTGTGTAAAAAAATTATCTCTACCTAAATCATGCAATTATAGTTGTCAAAATGTGAATCATATTGTGAATCAATTTTATATTGTTCTGTATCGTGTATCATAAGATACAAAAACAACTTATAAAAATTAATACATACCATAAATATGGAACATATTTCAACTAATGACAAGTTTAATCGTCACTTATGTAATTTAACAAAACTAAATAAATAAATCAAATTAAAATATATGACGTTTCAGTCATATATAACTACCACAACTAATATGGGTAACTGAGAATCTAAAAATTTAGCTTCCATTTACAACCATAACCATTATACTAACAGAAAGAGACACACCTGATATGAGTAATGAGTGTGAAGATCAATCGACGACATGAAACAAGACTGCGTGGGATGCGTCTGGAAATTGAACCAAGGTATAATTAATCGGTCAGCATAACAATCACATTATTATTTTTGAACATGCATATCATAAGATCATAATCATATGCAGATCAGGCATTGAACAGGAAGTGATTAGAGACATACTTCAATGTTAATAATATATCATATACTATGCAATTATAGTTCTGTCCTAAAAACTGTGGTTACACCATGCTGCTCAACAAAAGTGTTACATGTTATACAACATGCTTTCATCATATGGTGCATTATAAGTACACTAAAATTATTAACATAATTTTCTTGAATTAAAACTCTAAATTACCAAAATTTTCAAGAAATTCAAATTACTACTGTAATTAAACTCTTAACTACTAAAAGTAATAAGAAATTTAAAAGACATCTTATATTATCCATTCTAAATTATTTCAATCACCCATCATAATTTTTCATTCTAATAATAAAACCTTTTTCGTTCTAATAATAAAAGCTGGGTCCCCCACGTCATTAGTGTGCTATGGAGCTTTACATAAGTGTTACAAATTGTACAACGTGCTTTCACCACTATCAATATATTTATATTATTAATCTACTTTGCTCTAAGTAAACTCTATTACAAACTTTCCAGAGATTTTAAATACTACTCAAGTTAAAACTTAATAGCCAAATATTTCAAGAGATTTAAAAGAAACTAATGATTTATTTTAGATTATTTTAATAGTATATTATAACTTTGGTTTTTAATAAAAATTAGGTTTTACATGATGTGCTTTTACAATGTAACTTAATGTAATCATTATTTATTTTTATTCTTTACATTCTATTATTATTTAATTTCAATTTAATGTATATGCTCTCCCACTCCCAAAATGACAGCAAAAGGTAAAAAAATATAAATAAATAAAAGAAATCAGCAGAGAGCAAATGCCTCGGTAACTCGGGCAAAAGGTAGGACACTGAAGCAAACTTCAAGGTGGGACTATATGCTGTGTCATTCAGTTGTAAAAATGGTAGCTTGGATCCTTCAATAAGAAAGGTCTACATATAAGTGAAAATTGATCATACCAATGTTGGCTTTGTTTTCAAATGATTTTGCTAGCTAAGAAAGGTTTGCATAATATCCACAAATAAGGCCTCTTGTATCAATATAGTAGAGTTAGATTAATAAAAGTTTAAGCATCTTGGCTGTTGAAGATAGCCTAAATAGTTTCTCTTTCCCTTTCCTTTATCCTTCTCTTCATTTCTTTGCATACTCCAACCACCCACCCCATGCAAAACAGACCCTAACAATTAAAAATTCCAAGGCTCCCCTGTATTAAGCACATTTACAGATCTATCAAGGGGATCTCTATCACAAACTGGTGACCTCCAATTACCAAAGCAATTGCACTGCAAAACAACAAAATCAGTATCTGAAGCCTGACCTAACATGTGATTAGTATCTGGAGCCTGACATAACGAACTCATGAGCTTAGCATTTTTCAATGTAATACCACCATTTAAACCCTAAATCCATTGATGCTTACTTATCTTTTCAACTACAATTGGAGATCCTTCAATCTTCAATCTAGAGCTGATCTTTCACATACTCAAATCAAGGATTCAAACACTGCTAGATCTATCGATCTCAACAACCCTTTCCAAACGTGCCTCCACTGCCTTCCCTCTTTTCTAGTTAATCCTATGAATCAGTAATTGAATCGGCAGCAGGAAAGTATTACTTACGCAATTACTATATCATTAAAAAAGAACCTTGTATTCTTACTGTAAATCTCAACCTCCTATTTTTAATCAGTAAAATAAGAAATTTTATAGCATCAAAAATAGCAAAACAGACTCCCCTGTACACAGGTTGAGTACCAGAAAATAGCAAAGCAGAGAGATGAAAGGGAAGAGCAACAGACTTGCCAATTACTCATGAAATCTATAGCACCAAGACCCCAGGCAAAGAACTTGAAAGCAACTCAAGTATACAAATAAGATGCTAGCAAGAGGAATTTAAATCTTGGCAGACAAATTAATTATGATAGCAATAGCAATAATAAAAAGTCAAGAAAGCAACGAGCAAAAATAACCAATCTCAACAGATGTCTTAAAATTTTCCACGGTTTTCAATTGGTGGCCATCCTGGTAGACAGAGTTATCTCACATCTTCTCTTTGTAGATGACAAGTTGATTTTTGTTGGGGCAGATCCAGAGCAAAGTTGGCACTTGAAAGCAGTATTTATATCATTTCTGATTATTTCTGGGTTGAAAATAAATTTGGGGAAATCTGAATTGGTTCAGATTGGTGATGCGCTGAATGTGGAAGCTTTGGCTGGTATTTTGAGTTGCAAATTAGCTCAGCTGCCTATGACATATTTTGGTCTATCCTTAGGCTCTATGTTCAAAGCAAAAGCAGTCTGGAATGGTGTGCTAGAGAAAATGGAGAGGCAGTTGGCTGGTTGGAAGATGATGTATCTTTCTAAGGGGATCAAATTTTATTAATTAAGGGCACTTTGTCTAGTCTCCCTACTTATTTTTTACACTTGTTTCCTAGCCCGATGAATGATCATATTGAAAAATTACAGCGGAATTTTCTGTGGGGAGGAATGAGAAATGAGTTCAAGTATCACCTAGTTGGTGGGAAGAAGTTTTGTGAGCCAATTCAAAATTGGGGGGCTAGGCATTCAGGAATTGGTCCTTTTTAATAAGGCTTTACTTAGGAAATGGTTGACATTTTAGTATAGAGAGGGATGCCTTATGGTGAAGTGTTGTGGAGCCTAAATATGGTAGATTGGTAGTATGTGGGAGGGTTGATGCTCTGATGGTGTGCAGGGGACTTATGGAGTTTGCCTATGGAAGAATATCAGGAAGGGATGGGATACTTTCCATCATTTTGTAGCTTTTAAGGTGAATAGCTGGCTCTTGTATTAAATTTTGGTTTGATACCTGGTGTGGGGGAACTCCATTAAAAGATATCTTCCCATAATTATTCAATATTTCTTATAATAAGGAATCTTTTGTGTCTGAGCTTTTATCTTTCTCAGGATGGTTTCCACTGGAATGTCAATTTTGTTCGTCTGGAGCAAGACTAGGAATTGGGGTCGGTGGCCAATTTTTTGGATTTGATTAATTCTGGTTTGGTAAGAGTGAATGGAGTGGATCAAATTATGTTGAAAACCCTCCTCCAGAGGGGTTTTTGATGTTAAATCCTTTTATAAGGTATTATATTCCATTACCCATTCTTCTTTCCCTTGGAAGACTTCATGGAAGATGAAGGTGCCAAAAAAGGTTTTTTTTTTTTTTTTTTGGTGGACTGAAGCTTTGGGGAGAATTTCAACTACTGATAATTGTGGAAACATAGAGTAGTTTTGATGGATTGGTGTTGCATGTGTAAGTAGCATGGGAAGTCCATTGATCATTTAATGTTTACATTGAGAGTTGTAATATAGTATTTTCTTTATTTAAAGTTCATTGGGTTATGCCATGCCATGTAGTGGATCTTCTTGCATGCTGGTCGTATAGATGTAGCAGACCTAAGCCTATTGTGTTTTGGAATATGATTCCTCCTTGCCTTATGTGGGGTATTTGGCAGGAGAGGAATGCTCGTACTTTTGTAGGAAGTGAGATTAATTCATTTTATGAAGCTGCTTCTCCTCTAGATGTTGCTAGAGTGGACAAATTCTTCAAGTGTTTTTACTTTTAATTCTTTGGCTGATTTGTTAGTTGTACTTTCTTTGCATTATAGTTTTTGCTGGATCCTTAGAACACTGCCTGCATGCTTTGGTTCCCCGTATCAATTTCTTTTTCAATGAAGTTATATTACTTATCAAAAAAATAGATTACAGGAAACTACCAAATTTTAACATGACCCAATGTTAGTACTTTTTGATAAGTAATAAGTTTTATTAATATCAAAAAATGAGCACCCTAGTACACAAGGAGTGTACAAGGGGTCAACAATTCAAGTACATGAACCAATGTTAGTACTGGTTTCATATGTTACAGTAGGTCCCATGGGGCCATAGGCTCAGCCTAATATGATTCTACATACCAACGGCAATAAGTGTAATCAAGTTTGATAAGTTGCATTCAATTCATAAACCAGCAAAGGGTTTAAGCATAAGTTTAGGATCATTCATCACATTATAATGTAGACACAAGAATCCTCCAATGAGCTTTAGCTCAAAGGGCACCTCCTCCCCTTGTAAGGGTAAGGTAGAGGGTGAAGTCTTAGGTTCAAGACCCAATAGCTACTTGTGTAAAATAACTACCAACCAAAATAATAGATACTCACATGAATCCACCCAAGAGGGAAAAGAGATTGCTTGTCCTGCACTTCAAATATTTCCTCTTCATTTGTCGTCTGACACTAATTAAAAAAGTAGAAGTTTAGAATAACAGCAGTATATATCTTATTAAGTCAAACAAAAGAACCCTGTAAAATGTGTAAAGAAATCTCCATACAGAATCTGATGTTGATTCCTGCTTTGGAATGATGAGAGCTGTAACATAAAATTTTCTGTTTTCCTGCAGGAATGAAATATTTTAAAACGTTAGGGTTAAGAGGTATTTAGATCATAAGAAGTAATCTTTATCAGCACTTACAAGTGAACCTGCAAGTACACCACATGTTTCTAAGTTTTTAACAGTATTTGACTTAGCAAGCTTCATAAAGGTCTCCATCATATTGGTTGACTGCAAAGAGAAACATCTGTTAGGATAAAAATATAGCCTATTACTTACATCACCGTAATTGATTTAAGCATAAAAAATTGTTATCATCAGAAAAATATAACCAATGTCAAAATGTCATTCACAAAAAGAAATTTAGAGAGAGAGAGATTGTCAAGAGTAAACTCACAATATGCAATTGCAGTGGAGATTCAGCTTGAACAAAATTATCTTTAGGGGACATCTCAGTTCCACATCCTGACACACTAACTTGGGATGACACTGCAGGCATTAAATCTTGTATTTCAGCAAGTACATTTGGAGAACAAGTGTGTGACACTGCTGGGATTGAATCTTGTACTTCAGCAAGTACAGGCGGAGGAGAAGGCTGTCTGATAATATTTGGTTGAGATTGTGTTGTTTCAAATGAAATCAGGGAAGAAGGTTCCTCAGCACAATGCATCTGAGTATCATCTTTTGAGGTAAGAATTGATTCCTGCCTTGATTTTTCCTGTCCCAAGTTGCTATAATCTTCTCTGATTGCAAGTCCATCATCTATGGCTTTCTGCAGGCTGTTTTCCCAGAAAGGCAACCAGATGAAACATATGAGCTATAGAATCTTCAATAGCATAAACAAAGGGATATCATGAAGAGAGAACCAGTGACAAGATTTAATCTTTAAACAAATCAAGTTTTTATCTACAATCAAGCAATGTCTTTGCAGAAAGTATCTCATTTTATTCCACCCATAAACTGAGATTTGATCTATCTAGAGGTGCGCAAAATCCCAAGTAAAAGGAACTTAACTAGAGGCAAACCTTGGGATTTCAACTGGAGTCAGATCTATATTGCTTGGATATTGGACCTACATCAAAAAGAGATATTTCAGCATGGTTCCTGCAATGAAGCAAAAGAAATCACTAGATACTGGCATACCCTTTTATCACTAATAGGTGGCTGCCACTGCCCATGAAGTCCATTTGGACCCAAGATCGAGTGCCTAGAGAGAGTTTCCTCCTTTGGACGCGGGATACTAAAAGATCTACAAGAAACAAGCAAAGAAGCTAGAAATTAGGACACCAACAGATGAACATATCATTCATAATATAACTTCTCCACTGTCACATGCACTAGTAAATTATACTCCAGAACATAAAAGAACATAAATTGCTTCAAGATTTTTTTTTTTTTTTTTTTTGTTGATAAGTAATGAATTTCTATCAAAATTAAAAATATTTTATGTTCATAATGCTGAACACAAAGTGTTAAAAATGTACAAAATCTTAGAAGGAAAATCTAAGAGAAACTTGAAATTCAAAATTGCTTCAAGATAAATGGTGAAAGCACATTGTATAAGAGCAAAATTAAACGAAAAATAAATAATAGCTTATTAAAATTATTTAAAAATAATAATGAAACTCCATTTAAAACTATTGGTAATTGAATTTTAATTGACATATTATTCTTAATTTCTTGAAACATTAATAATAAAGTTTCGCTTAAAAACTATGTTAATAATTATAATGTACTTGCACTTAAATTATAGTACATTTAAGATGGGCCTCCGACTCCATCTCCACTAGCAAACTATGTTAATAATTTTAATTTTAATAATAAAGTTTGGCCCCATGGGTCCACTTGCTTCCATCTTTTTTTTATTTTTTTGCTTAATGGGTTTGAAATTGGTGGCCTTTAATTCTTCTAACCCTGTAAATATCATGTTGACTTAGGACATTTTCAATTTCAAATTATCCTACTAAATATTTAGTAATTTTATACTGAATATGGTACTTGTTGTTATTTTAGAGTTTAGTTTCCTGGCATTATGATCACCAAGGATTAATAAGAAAAAAATTTGCATTGTCCCAAAAGAATAGAAATGACTTGACATTTATTTCAAAAATGTGCGCTTTGCTTCAATCAAGCTTAGACTTGTACTTATGCATTGTAACAAGGTTCCATGAGAACTTAATGCTTAAGTGTGTCTGATTGTTCTAAGAACACTGAGTTTACCTGAAGATGCTAATATCTAAAAAAATATAGTAGAATAACCAACAAAGTCTAATGATCGATAAAACAACAATTTGATTGAAGATTAAGGGTTAGTTGATTTGAGTTAAGTTGTATCTGTATTCTGCTTATTATTTTGCTAACAAATGCAGCTTTGATAAACTGTTACAAGCTGAAAAGGGACAAGGCAGGCCACAAATAAGCACAGTTTGTAAAATAAGCATTAAAAAAATTAGAAGATAAGACCAGGTTCCATCCAAAAAACACAAATCTAGTATTATTTTATTTCATAATAATGTAATGCTGGAAAATCGTTTACTAATGAAAAAAACATAATGCTGGTAAATCAAGATGCTGTATATACTACCAGGGGCATTCCAATATACGACACTCTTGGCAGACAATATAGTCAATATCTTTAGCTTTTTGCATCAAGGGCTACAAAAATAAATCATGTTTTCATAAGCTGTAAAGCTCCAGTATGGTAAACACAAAGTAAAAAAATAGCAATAAACAAATAGATTGTATTCAGGATTCTATAAATAAGAAATGATTCTGTCCAATATGCATGCAACCAAGTATCTGTTTTGAAACAAGTAAATATGCCTAGTAGTATCTAACTTTAAAGATAAAGTAGTAGACAAAACAACTCAACTCAACTAAGCCTTAATCACAATAGTAGGTATGTGCTGCACATTAATAGTTGAGAGAAAAACTCTAAGAACTTAGAGCAGAACCCTAATAGAATACATAAAATCACTTACAATTTGTGGAACTGCTCTTCCACGGGTCTAACATATGAAAATTGTTGAGCCCTTGAACCTTGAGTGGGGAATTGACGTGCAGTTGGTCTTGCTGCCTGTCAAATGTAGAAAGCATATTGAAGAAAAACTTTTATCTCAATGGAATTGAACCAATAAGAATAGCAGCATAGAAAGAAAGAATAAAAATAGGAATAAGAGAAAAAGGTCACTGTATGGAGCAACCGACTAAATAACAAATTGTCACCTAAAAATAAAATCAGGGTAGCTACCCTAAAATGAAACTAATGAAGCAGAATAGCAAATTGAAGGGAAAGAGTAATTTATACTAATATGATGCAGCATTAACTGTACCTTTGTCACATCATAATTCGTCAAGGATTGTTTTTTAACAGGAGACCAGTCCCATGAATTATTTCGATGAAATTGGCTGTTCCCATTTACATGATATGCATGTTTTTTGTTTAATTCGTCGATCTTCTGTTGCACTGCAGGCTTCAATTCTTCCAGCTCAGTCACTGTAGCCAATAATTTCTACAAAAAATACTCCAAATCAAGTTGTGCCCCAAAAGCTGTATCGGAAAATTCTATATCATTTGATATAAGTGAATCTCCTTAGATTTTTCTTTTGTACATTGGTTTCCTTTTCAATATATATATATATATATATATATTAATTGCCTATCAAAAAAATTTGAGAGAACAGGAAATATTACCTTTTTCAAATAAACTTTTTGGCTTTGAAGAGATCCTCTGTAATCTCGATGGCAGGGTATTGTCTCATAGACCAAACTGAAATAGATAAGAAACTAGTTCCAGGGACACTTTCCAAAGATATCTAAGAAATACATAGAAGTCTAACTTGACAGGTACTAGCCAATTAAAGTAACGAATTAAAAGAGGAGCCAACAGCTGTGTTTCTCACCTTGAAAATCTTAGAAGCATAATGTATAGATCTATAATATTCTTCTCTCTTCGAAAGATGTCAGCCTAAAATATAAAAAATAGATCGGAATCGAGGCCATTTAGGAAAACTGAACAAGAAATTGATTTAGAGAAAAGAAAGTAACTTTAACATCTAAAATGAAATTCAACAGGGGCAACATAGCATCAGCATTAGAATATTTAATTTTAAAGTGGCAAAAAAAATTTCAAAATTTATTGTAGCAGCAAAATGCATAACAAATAAGTAAGAGCAATGTTAATTGAATGAATGAAAGAATAGAGATGCCCTGCAATAACAATGATCCAAAAATGCTATGCTGCCGCTTCCAGAACAAAAATGTGAGTCAAAGAAACAACAATGAGTGCCATATTTAACCAATTATCTTTCTTCTTCTGTTTTTTTTCTCTCTTTTTAGGCTAAAACGTTCAATGGTGAGATTAGGTAAAAAATGGCATGGGTGACAACACATCCCAAACATTATTCTCCCTTTCATTATATTGCCTGCGAGTATTTTTTACAGAGCCACTTTCACTTGAAACCCATACATCATCCTCCATTCAAATTTGCTTTGTGACTAAAGTATGTCCAACTGCTAGCTCTAAGTCCAGCAATCTATGAAAAGGTCCAACTGAAACCCAGTTTTACCACTAAGACATAAAAATCCATTGTTTCATTGATGCAGAACAAAAACTAAACAACATGAAAATAAAAAGATATGACCTAGGAGTCGGCACTTAGGTCTAGCTTGGAGTCAGCACCTAGGGTAGACCTAGAGTCAGCACCAAACCAAAGAAAGACCAAACGACCATTTTTTTCATTCATCAAAATATCAACTATCTCCTCAAGGAGGACAATAGGTTGCTTATAAAGGATTACTAAACCCTAGTTCTAATTGGCTAAGAAATCCTAATTGCCTTATTACAAAAATTATCTTACTTCTAAATTGAAATACTAAAAGCCCAATAAACTAATATGACCTAAAACATAAAAATACAATTGGCTTGCAAACATAAATAATACTAAACAATAATCTTTTTACGTCTCCCGCATCATTCTCCTCTAGTTGGAGAAAACTCAACCTCGAGTTCTAAAGCGTTGAAGGATTAGGATGCTGATAAGTAACACTAATTTCAAGTCTGGAATCACCTTAGGAAGCATAGAGGAAAGAAAAACCTTGAATTCCATCATGACAAACTCTTCTGGAATAACAAAATCAATGTGTGGAATCAACATAATCTTATCTTGAACCAATGGAAGCAGTATGTTATCCACTTTCTCCACTTTAGCAAACTGCTTGTCTTCATGCACCATGGAAGGCTGATCAAAAGCAGATTCATTAGCTCCCAATATCACATCATGTGCACCCTCTAACATAATACTCTCTTTAGACACCATCTCTTCACCTTGCTGCTCTTCAATAGATTCATTTCCTTGCACGCGTGTTAAAGCAACACTTGTCGAGGCAGGTTCGTTTGTGTCAACATTAGGCTTTGGTGTTGCTTGAGGATTCTCCACGACCAAGATATCATTATCAATATTGTCTTCTATTGGGGCAGCAATAAGTTCATTGTGATCAAATATCCTTGGTTTCCTAATTGAATCGGTTTGAGTCTTCTTTTGCTTCATCTGAGCAATCTTGTCCTGAACGTCTTTCATGAGCTTTACAAATAATTACTTTAATTCCTTGGTAGATAATTCCTTGATAGATTGTTCAACAGTGCACTGAGGACATGAAATGGGATGAGGATGAGGATTCATCGTATTTGCTTCAACTTGAAAAGTACCACACTGAGATTGGGGTAGATACTTAGCTGGATAGTATGGTGACAAATACTCATCATAAATCTTTTCTTTCATATCTTCCCACACACTAATGGTGGGTTCATACTTCATATAACGGAAATATTCAAGGTTCTCCCAAAACCTTTGTGTTTTACCTCTTAACTTCAACTTGACATACCTAACCTTTTTGTTATCTGCAAAATTTGCTTGCTCAAAGAATTGCTCCATCCCATTCATCCAATTGACAAAATCTCATGAATAAGTTTCACAACCATCAAAATAAGGTGCTTCTAATGTTTACCATGACTCTCTAAAATAGTGCTTCAGCAAATAGACGGAAGTTGGAACAAGAACCTGGTTGCTGTGATGCTCTGTGGACAGATAGTTGGAATAGGCTTCTAAGACTATTCTCTCAAATGGTTGCTGGGACTGGGCTGGTGGACAGGTTGGATTTCATGGGCTGGGTCTTGTATTTTTTTTTTTTTTAAGAAAACTGCTGTTGTAAAATGTGGGCTTTGGGCTTGTTAACAAATGGGTCGAGCAAGGGGTTGTTTCTAAAATGGGTTGGTTAGAATTTTTTCTTTTCTTTTTTTTCTTTTTTTTTTTGGCTAATGAAAGTGGATAACGCAGAGGGGGCTATACTGAGTTACCTTTGAGATTGGGTCGATGGGGTATTGGCGGTGGAACGGCAGTGAGCAAGTGAAGGGCATGGCAGCGCAAGGCAGGGATGGAAGGTGCTCATACTGGGTCGCTACAACTGGGGCATGCGAGTGTGTATAGTGGTAGTCACGGTGGCCAGCAGGAACCGATGGAGGTGGATCGCCGTCGCGAGGAAGGGCAAAATTTATGATCCGGGTCGGCGGCAATAGGGCTTCTTCTCTATCTTCGTGGTTGCAAAGGGTTGGGGTCTTGGAGTGGCTGGGTTGTTTATGTTAATGGTGGTGATATGGCTTGAGGAAGGAGGGATTGCTGATTCACGGTGGGTTTGTGAATTTGGTAGATTCTGTGTTTGGTTTGAAACCTGGGTTACTGTAGTGTGGTGCGGTGGTGTTTTGATGGGTGGAAAATAATGACAACAAAGGATTTTTTTTTTTTTTGTGGGGTCTTCTAGTGCTGGTAAGAAGCAACGGTGATTGGGATTTCTAATGGGTTGTAAGGTGGTTCAACCGTTTTTTTTTTTTTGGGGGGGGGGGGGGGGGGAGGGGTGTTCTAGATTGATTTTTTTTTTTTTTTTTTTGGTTCTGGATTGACTGCGATGATGCTTCAAACAGATCAGTGTTTGCTTTGATACCGAAACTGACGCAGGACAACCAGAACAAAAACTACAAGAAAATAAAAGGTTATGACCTAGGAGTTAGCACCTAGGCCTAGCTTGGAGTTAGCACCAAGCAAAGAAACCACTAGGAGTCAGCACCTAGGGTAGACCTGGAGTCAGTACCAGACCAAAGAAAGACCAAACGGCCATTTTTTTTCATTCATCAATATATCAACTATCTCCTCAAGGAGTACAATAGGTTGCCTTTTTATAAAGGATTACTAAATCCTAGTTCTAATTGGCTAAGAAATCCTAATTGCCTTATTACAAAAATAACCTTACTTCTAAATTGAAATACTAAAAGCCCAATAAACTAATAGGACCTAAAACATAAAAATACAATTGGCTTGCAAACATAAATAATACTAAACAATAATCTTTTTGCGTCTCCCGCATCATTCATGCTTCTAGATACATTATCACAATGAACAAAATTCTGAGTGTAAGAACTACCAACATAATGTAATGAACCTGCTAGTGGTTTAAACTTTAAAGGCTAGTAAAGGGAAATGATTGATTATGATAGGGAAGTATATGGAAAGTAAGGATTTGACTTAGTTCAAGGTAGAAATCCCCAAAGAAGAAGAAAGGGGAATTAGGAAGAGAGCCTAGAAAGAGAATTGACGAATTTGCATCAAGTTCAACAATAAGGATGTCTGCCTAGTATTTATACTAGGATTTTAAAAGGCTAACATCAAGAAAAGCTTAAGATTGGTTCTTTAACCAACTAGTTATACAACACCTAACTAATTAACTATTCTTGGCTTGTCTTACACTAGGTTCTTAATCCTAGTTTAGGCAAACCTAGGATGGAAGGCTACCCTTGTTCATAGGCTACCTTAAAGGGTTTATGGCTGCTAATGACATACCCCTAGATCTTAGCCAATCCAAAGGCTTGGTTGAGGGTTTTAAGGGTTCAACATCCTCATAGGTAGCATTATTTCATCTTTCAATCCGCTCAAAAAGCAACTAAGTTTATGTCCATCAGAAAGCCCCCATAGCCTATTGTATAAGACCTCAAACTAGGCCTTGTAGTAGCCACACTCAAGGTTTGCCTAAGCTTGGTGAGACACACCATTGGGTCATTATAAGATATTGGTCCAAACCTAGTTTGCAAGATTTTCATGAAAGAATCCTAGTTACCAAAAAAATCATTAGCATCTTGGAACCAAATTAGAGCTTCACCCTCCTTGTGATAAGAGGACAACAAAACCTTTTCTTGACTTGGAACCTAGTAGTACTTGAAGTGTTGATTGGCCTTGTAGATCAACCCTAATGCGTTCTCACCACTAAACTTAGGGAATTGTAACTTCGTAGCCTTAGGGAGATGGATTATGCCTCTTTTTCCTGCCACAAATTCTACCTCCTCATGATGCTCTTAAGCCCATGGTAGAGCAACCATGATATCTTTGAGGAGGGCCTCAGTGATTTGGGCAATTTGTTGAGCCAAACTCTCCTTAGACCATAGCAAAGGACTCTCCCAGCTAAGAGAATCTTGTACCTTTAGCCATCTTGAATCAATGCTCTTATACAAATTAATGATCCTGCTAGTGGTTTAAAGGCTAGGAGAGCGAAATGATTGATAATGATAGGGAAGTGTATGGAAAGTTAGGATTTGACTTAGTTCAAGGTAGTCACACTCCAAAGAAGAAGCAAGGGGATTTAGAAGATAGCCAACTGCATCAAGTTCGATAATGAGAATGTTTACCCAAGTAACATCAAGAAAAGCTCATTACTCAGTTCCCAACCAACTACTTGTACAACACCTTGTAACAAATTAACTAAACAGCTCTCGGCTTGTCTTGCACTAGGTTCTTGACCCTAGTCACATGTCTTATCATGATCATCCACAAGCGTATTACGCATTGTTGGACTTGTGTCAATTGATCTTCAGCTGGGTTGCAAGTTTTGGGCTCATTATAATTAACCATCCAATATAAAGTACCCATAACTTTGAATTTTCTATCCACAAAAGGCACAAGATTGGATGCATTGACATCATCAACAACCGCTGTAGTCTATAGCAAGAAGCTTCACATATCTACCTAAAACTCCATAAATTCTTATCAAAATAGCACTTCTGCTATAGTTCATTATACTACAAGCAACAAGTCCTAATTCCAATAACACGTACTAGTATTTCAGCTTCCTACCAATCCAAATTGCCTAAAATTCACATTTCTCAAATTCAATCTCACACAAAAAATAAAGAGAGATCCACACAGAATGAGCAATTCAAAGCTTGCTTGGATGATAATCGAAAACACAGTATTGCAGAAACTCATTCGAAGTGAAAATATCAAAATTATCAACAAATTTTGGGGAGGAAGAAGTGAAACCTGTTTGAGAATATTATCGGCGATCCGGAAGTAGTACCGGAGAGAGATCCGATTATCGACATCGAGCCTCTGAGCACTGGCACCGATGTTAACACTCTGAGAAGAAGGTTTATGACAAGAATTCGACCTCATGTTTTTCCGTTCAATTTTTATTTTACTTTCTCTCTAGCCAAACAAGCATTTTCCTTGGGGATCGGGAATTGTGGATGCAACTCTGACCCCGAAATTTGAGAGCGAAGGACCTTAGGACAGAGTTCGTCAATGGCGGCCTTGGCTCTGAGAGAGGGTACTACGTATACGATCCGCCCAACGCAACTGAAGGGCCAAGGAGGTCATTTGGCTTTCGCTCGGGGGCTAATGTGAGAAAGAGATATAGCCCTAAAGTTTGGGTATTTGAATTTTGCACCCTAAATTTTTAAATTTTGGATTTTAATCTTGAAGTTATATTTCATTTACAACAATAACTCTTCCGTCCATATTTTTTGTTAAGTGTCACACAAGTTTCCCATGTTTAATTTGTCCATGGCAAACTTATGTAACACTTAACAAAAAAAACATGAATAGAGCTTAATGTAAATAGAATATAACTATTAAAATTCCGAAAATTTTAAAGTGTAAAATCTAAAACATTTCCAAATTTTAAGAGTATAGTTTACAATTTACCCTTTATTTTTTTAATAATTCAAAAGTTGTACAAAAATGATTTATTTAAACGCAAGACACCTTCATTAAAAAACTAATAGATAACAATTAAGCCTTAAGGCTCTTGATGGGAACTTGTCAAAATTTTAAAATTTGTGTTGGGTCTACTTGAGAAAGTTTCTGATTACATTGATCTAAAATTCTTCTTCTTTTTTCAAGTTGTCAAACATGGTTTGCAGTGAAACCCCAATTTTACGCTTGTTAGAGGGCCTCAGAGGTAAACTACATTAATATGATATCAGGTGCACTAGACTTTCATGCTCTGGCACAAGAAATGGTTGAGAAGTTGTCAATGTAAGAGTTGGAGAAATGAGTTACATAGTCCATATGGAATGCCCAAATTTTGTATTACTTTGAGAACATCCAACTGCACATGTGGAGCCCCCAACTTGCTTGAGCAGTGCCAAATTGTAGCTGATGATCTGAGAGTTCCTTAGAACTTACTAGTTTTTTTGATGAACAACATAAAGAATTTTATTAGAAAAATAGAGACAAGTACAAACTAGGATGAAATACATCAAAAGGATTGCTCTACCTAAATAACTCCAGTAAATATTTGTGGGGGCAGAGCTTATAACAAAATAACCAGATTCCTAGTTTTGTGAGGTGTAGGAGGGTAAGGGTCGAGGTTCAAGTTTCCAAGAGGGGGTTTCACACACATATATAATTAGATTAGGCTAGAGTAAAATTTCTATCTTGTGTTAAAAAATTTTTTTAAAAAATGTGTCAATTTGCAAAATTACTATAGTAACCATATAAGAGAATTCACAAAAATGGTGCTAAAAATTTTAATTTTTAGCAACTCACAAAGCTATTTTATATATTTTAACACCTCACTTTACAATACACTCAACATCAACACATTAAAATAATATAAACAATTTCTACCCACAAACACCATTCCACAACCTTAAAACACCCAGAAACAGCCATTGCTATAGCCAAACACTTAGCCACAACCACTAAACACCCATACCCACAACCAAACACCCATACAACAAGCCTCCAACCACAACTCTCCCCATAAAATTACTTTGAAATCCCAGAAAAAAATCTCAACAAAATACAATCCCCATACACTCTTTCATCTTCAACCTCAAGCCAAAAGCCAAAACTCCTCTATAAACAGCAGTCGAAACCCACATCAACCATGGTGATTGGAATCCACTAGCACACCAAACGCAAACCAAGGCCACCAGCATGACCCACCACCCACAGCCAAGACCACCACACCAAAATGCAACCCATAACCTACGGCATGACCCACTAATCTAACCACCACATCTTAATCAATGACCCACCACCACTACAACAACCCAAAACTAGATCGAAACCCACCAACCCAACTACTAGAACCTGCTCAGAGAGAGGGACAATAGAGAGTGAGAGGTCTGAGAAGTGAGATGGGAGAGAGGGACGAGAAAGAGAGAGATGGAGCAAGGAGAGACAGAGAGAGAGAGAGAGAGAGAGAGTTGGAATAAAAAAATATAAAAAAAAAAAGAGAATAAAATCAAGTAGCAACTTGCTACAGTGGACAACTAAAGGTAGCAATTCACTTTAGCAAGTTTGTATAATGTTTTAGATATAGCATCATCAATGTAGCAGGTTTTTTGTGATTTGGTTTGCTAAAATAACCTTTAAGTGATTTTACAACCATCAATGTGGATGCTTTAAATTTACCCTAGCACTATTCATTTGGCATTTAGTTTTTTATTCTTTTTTTTTTTTTTTTACATATTCCAAGGATGAAGAAAGAGAATGGATGGTGGTTGTTTTGTATAAAGAAAGAGAAACAATTTTTTAAAAATCAAGAAAAAATATATATATATATATATATATATTAGTGAAATAGAGTGTATAAAAAATAATCTGATGTGGGTTTTTTTGAAAAATGGTTGTGTAAAATAAAAAAAGTAGACTCTTATGCTAAAATATATAAGAATTTTTGCATAAACTGATATGAATGCTCATTCTCAAAAAAAAAAAAAAAGCATGAATGTTCTTAGGGAATAGAAAGCAGTATAGTTTTTTTTTTTTAATGAATACTTATTAGAACACATGAACACGAAAGTAGTATATAGAGTTTTTTAAACAGGCTATTACATAACCAGAATCCTACTACAAAAGGGCCTAACCTTTATAGTAGTAGCCTAGGGTTATAAGGACTAAAACTCTAACACACACAATTAATGTGGGATAAACATCCCTATTTTTTTCCCCTATTTTGGCATGTATAGTTATTGTTACGAGAAACCACAAGAATGAAGTTATTTTGTCATGGATGAACATGATAGTGGAGCAAGATCCCTAACAAGCCGAAGCTTAACCTTACTTGCAATAATCTCAAAAGTCGTGAAGTCGTGGATTATAAATTTTTGACATGTGAAGAGAAGACGATGTATTTGATTACTCCACTTCAAAACCATTCTTCACAACCCCACTAAACTATTGATAGTTTGATTTTGAAAGCCAAATCTTTACTTAAATCTCTTTCTGGTTGGTTTATAAGTCATATTTTCAAGAGATTAAATTCTAATTAGGTTAGATTTTTATGAGTATTAGAATTAATTGAATTTTGTTATGCCTTTTTTTTTAATATGTGATATAATAATGTGACATATTGAGATTGGAGGGTATTAAACTTGGGTTTTATATCACATCTTCAAAGAATTTAATCTCATTAAAGAATAAACACAACTACATTCTCTAAACCCAACTTGATATATTAAATAGAGCTGACACTACAGATGAGAATAAGGTTGAGTATTTGGAGGTTAGTAAAAAATTGGATGATCTTTTGTTAAAACAGGAGATTTACTGGGCACAACGGTCTAGGGTTGCTTGGTTGAAACATGGGGATAGAAATACTAAATTCTTCCATTCATAAGCATCACAAAGGCAAAGACGGAACCATATTAAGGGTATTAAGAATTCTCAGGAGCTTGGGTGGAAGAGGTGGAGGATATTGCTAAGGTAGCAATTGATTACTTTGATAATCTATATTTTGTGTAGGTTCATGCAATCAAATGGAGGAGTGCTTGAATTCAGTTACAGCCAAAGTAACACCAGATATGTAGGAGATGCTGTCCAGGGATTTTAATGCTGATGAAATCAAGGTAGCAATGTTCTAGATAAGACCAACAAAGGCACCTAGACTTGATGGTATGAATGCTTTATTTTATTAGAAATTCTAGCATGTTGTGGGTGATGATGTTGTGAATGCTGTGTTAGAATTCTTGAATGATGGAGTTATGTTGCCTACTTTAAATCATACAAATATTGTGCTCATTCCAAAAGTGAAGAATCTAGAGAAAATGTCTGAGTTTAGACCAATTAGCCTTTGTAATGTCATTTACAAGATTATTTCCAAAGTCCTTGCAAATAGGTTGAAACAAGTGCTCCCTGATATTATATCCCCTACCCAGAGTGCATTTGTGCCAGGTCATCTTATTACAGATAATGTTATTATGGCATATGAGACACTAAATACTATGCATGCCAGGAAGAAAGGCAAAATAGGTTCTTTGGCTTTGAAGTTAGATGTCATCAAAGCTTATGATCGAGTGGAATGGCTGTTTTTACAAGGCATAATGCAGAAGTTGGGTTTTCCAAAAAAGTGGATTGATAGAGTGATGACTTGTGTTACCACTCCATCATTCTCTGTACTACTCAATGGGAAACCATATGGGAATGTGCTTCCATCTAGAGGAATCCGTCAAGGAGACCCTCTTTCACCATATTTGTTTTTGTTGTGTGCAGAGGGATTTACATCTTTGTTTGCAAAAGCAGAGAATGATGCAAAAATTCATGGAGCTTCCATTTGTAAAGGGGCACCCAGAGTCTCTAACCTATTGTTTGCAGATGACTCCCTTTTGTTCTGCAAGGCAACACAAAATGAGGTGGAGGCAGTTTATGAGATTCTTCAAACCTATGCCAGTGCTTCGGGACAGTGCATAAATTTGGAGAAGTCTTTGGTCTATTTTAGCAGTAATACTTCAGATAGTCAAAAGCAAGATATATTGAGGATTTTGGGGGTTCAGGAGGTAAATAGATTTGACTTATATTTAGGGCTGCCTACATTAATAGGGAGAACTAAATATCATACTTTTTCATACTTGAAGGAAAGATTATGAAAAAAATTGCAGGGTTGGAAAGGGAAGATGTTGTCTAAGGCTGGTAAAAAAATACTTATTAAAGCAATTTGCTCAGTCTATTCCCACTTACACCATGAGTGTATTTCAACTCCCTATGAAACTCTGTGATGAACTAGATGCAATGTGTGCCAAATTTTGGTGGGGTCAAGTGGGTAATAAACGGAAAATTCATTGGCAAAGTTGGGAAAAGTTGACACTCTCTAAGAAGGATGGAGGAATGGGTTTTAGGGATTTAAGGGCATTTAATTTAGTTATGTTAGCTAAACAACGGTGGAGGTTTCTGCATGACACTAATTCTTTAGTGTATCAATGCCTTAAAGCAAGATATTTCCCAAGATCTCATTTTTTTATGCCAATGAGTCCAAAATTGTTCCTTTGTGTGGAAGAGCATTATGGCAGTGTTACCTATTTTGAAGTCTCAGTGTTGTTAGAGAGTTAGAAGTGGCCATTCAATTCAGGTTGTAGGGGATAAATGGATACCGAATTATCCAACAAATGCTCTTATGCATTTAGTCAAGGATGAAGTTAGGGGGGTGACAGTTGTCGAGCTTATTGATCAAGAATTGCATTCATGAAGGTCTAACTTTATTATGGACATGTTTGAGAAGGAGGATGCTAAAGCTATTTGCAGAATCCAGCTAAGTCGGAGATATGTGGAAGATTCTATAGTCTGCCTGCATAATAAGAAGGGGTTGTACAGGTCAAATCAGCATACAAGGTGGCGAAGGAAGTATTAAGAGGAAATGTGGCCGAGTGCTCAAGGGGCTGTGTTGGAAAAGGAATTTGGACTGCTCTTTGGAAGCTTCGAATTCCAAATAAAATTAAAGTGTTTGGTGGGAAAGCTTGCAATGATTTTTTGCCAACAAAGATGAATCTGACAAAGAGAATAATTATTGATGATGCAGCGTGTCCAATATGCATGAGGTTCCCGAAGTCAGCTATCCATGTATTATGGGAATGTGTTACAGCTCAGGATGTTTGGATTGGAAGTCTGAAAATTCTGCAGAAAGGCATTGCAGGTATGACTGATGTGTTCAACTAATGGAGTATTTGCTGGATCGGGTAAAGTTACAGGACCTAGAGGTGGTGTTAGTCCAAGCATGGTTGATCTGGAATTAGAGAAATAGGTTTGTTCACAGAGGAAAGTATCATGACTCGAGTTGGTTGAACAATCGTGCAAGGGATTATTTACAGTTTTTCAAATTGCAAGGGATCAGATGGTAGCAGAACCAGTGATGCAGGCTAGTCTAGATACCTGGTAGCCTCCTCCAAATTTAGTTTTTAAGCTTAACTTTGATGCATCTTTGTTTTCGAGCCTACACAGATCAGGTTTTAGAGCAGTCATACGGAATGAAAAAGGCGAGGTTATGGCAGCCATGGTAGCTAAAGGACCTGAGGTTTTCTGTAGTGAGGAGGCAGAACTGCTTGTATGTAGAAAGGCTATCAAGTTTGCAGTGGATGCTGGCTTCTTTGAGTTGGTCATTAAAGGGGATAACGGCTCTGCTATGAAAGTTATTTCAACTTTGAGGGATGATCAGTCAATACTTGGGAATGTGCTAGGGGATATTCAGCATTTGATTAGAGGATTGCATTGGGTGAGTATAGAATGTACTAGGAGAGGGGGAAATAGAGTGGCTCATGTGTTAGCTCAATATGCAAGAAATATCATCGAGGACATGTATTGGATGGAAGATTTACCTCCAATAGCTAGGGAAGCTTTGTATCAAGATGCTAATTTTTCTAATTATTTGAATGAAATGATTCTGTTTCAAAAAAAAAAAATTCTAACACACATCTACCACTCCACATCCTTGGCGTGATGGTCACTCCACAAGCATAAGTGCTTGTGAGATGTGAGGAGCAAAGGTCAGGATTCAAGTTTCTAAGATTGGACCAGACCGGACCGTACAGTTTGACCGGAACCAAAAACCGTTTACCAAAACAATTCTTTTAAGTCTAAAAAATGTTCTATGCAGAATAGTTAGTGAACCATTCGAATCGAGGTTGAGCTGCCCAGGTTTGAAAACCGTGGATGGTTCTCAAGGTTCAAGTTAGAGCTTGAAAAAAAAAAAAAAAAAAAAAACTGTTAGCAGTAGCTACATATTATCGCCATTGTTAAGAAAAGAAAACCCCCAAGAAAATCAATCAACACAAAGAACTAAAAAGAAAAACGCAGTGTAAGAATAACTAAATCTATAATAATATGCCTCCAGAAGTCTCTAGATTCTAGTCAAAGCTTCTATCCTTGTCGGCGTTGTTGCCCACTGCAGCCTTCAGTTGATAATGAACAATTGGATCTCTCCAAACCAATGGGAGACTTTCTTTCTCTCGTTGTGTTGCTTTCTTTATTTGTTTATTTTTTCTGAGATGAGATCTCTCTGTTTGAACTTTGTTGAAATCTCCCTGTTTGTTAAACATGTAACTTTTTTTTTAATACAAGTATTTTAACACACGCACGAGTAGATAAGAAAAAATTTTAAAGAAACTAACAGTAATGTATAGTACTATATGCCTAGTAAATAATGCTAGACCGCCGTGTTGTATCACCACAGACCACATAATTACTGATATATTTATTATATTTAGTTTTTATTTTTGTTGATATTCGTGTATTACAGTGACACGCTATCACTACTACCACAATAGCTTTAAGCTTTATCGGCTCTCCTCTTTTAATGTTTTAATAATATTTTATTCTAAATTTAAATTTGATAGTGGTAGTTTACTGGTTGGATACTACCCAGTATATCAATTATAATATTATTATTATCTGTATTATATATAAGAGGATTCCCAATTATAATGTTGTTATTATTTATACTATATATAAGAGATTTTCTTCTTTTAACTAGATTTTTATGTAGTACAAAAATACTCTCATTAATGAAGGATAACTTCATTTAAAATAGAGTCATAAATGTCAAATAACAAATTTCATTTTGAATTCAAAAAGAGAATTCCTAAAATTTAGGATTTTTTTCCCTTTAAATTCAAAGAAATTACCGTTAATGCTTATCTCTAAAATTTATTATTTTTATTTTTTTGAAAAATAAAAAAAATATTTCTAAATCATAATAGATTCAAATTATTAAACTTTACCCAAAAAAATAGAAGAGCCTTTGATGTGCATGCTCAAAGGCTAGTATACTTATATGTTTGTTTATTTATTAGGTTTGCTTAAGATTAATATTTTTAATTTGTCTTATAAAAATTATGATATGGAAAAATATTTGAAAGATACATCTCATATTTATTTAAAGACTATTTTAGTTAATTTTTTTATTTTATTAATTTAAAATATTTTTTTTATATTAAATATTTATTAAATTAATTATAACGTCATTATAGTTCAACCTCAGTTTGAACCCAGTCCGACTTTAAAACCTTGAACCTCATTAATAAAGAGTAACTTCATTTAGAAATAGGGTCATAAATGTCAAATAACAATTTTCATTTTGAATTCAAAACGAGAATTTCTAAAATTTAGGTTTTCTTTTCCCTCCACATTCAAAAAAAAATTACAGTTATTGTTTATCTCTAAAGTTTATTAATTTTATTTATTTGAAAAATAAAATATATATTTCTTAATCATAATAGGTGCAAATTATTAACCTTTACTCAAAATAAATAAGGGCTTCTGAGCATACGCGTGAGTGCATACTCGGAGGCTTGTATCCTTATATGTTTGTTTATTTATTAGGTTTGCTTAAGATTAATATTTTTTTTATTTTTCTTATAAAAATTATGATATGGAAAAATATTTGAAAGATACATCTCATATTTATTTGGAGACTATTTTAGTTAAATTTTTTATTTTACTAATTTAAAATATTTATTTATATATTAAATAATTATTAAATTAATTATGACGTCACATGGTTCGACCTCGGTTTGACCTTGGTCCGATTTTAAAAACCTTAAACCTTTTTTTTAATGGTTCATTAAACGGTTCGGGTCTAAAAACCATGCACATATACACTTAAATTAAATTAGAGTAGAATTTCTATCTTATATTAAAAAAAATATTTTAATGCAGATCTAAAAATCTAACCAAATTGGGAATTTATTGAGATGTTATTACGTGTGGTATAATGTATTGAGTTTTAAGTAAAAAGCTTATGTGAAAATCTCTCACTAGATAGTGTAAAACATGAGTTTTACACCCTATGTTTACCAAATTTGGGCTCTAAGAGGCTATGTTTGTCGTGCACATTATTATTAAATGAGTTTTTTGTATTAAATGTTAAAGGAAATTTCCTATCCCTTTTATGCGTGATTTATATTTTTGTCCATAGAGGGAGATGGTGATAATTCTCGTTCTTGTGTTTTGGACTATTCTCTCCTTATTTAATTCTTAGCAAAAAAAAAAAAAAAAATGTTAAAGATGACAAGGGCATAACTAGGGATCAAGTGGGTACTTCAAATAAACCCAAATCCTTCTCAATTTTAGACTATTGCCCTCCCAAATAAAACACCCAATAAACCAAGAGTGGCTCAATGTATTTGGAGGTCTAAGGCGACAACTTTAATAGAGCATTTTTTATATATAAATATTAATTAAATTATATTATTTAACTTTGGGTATCAATTTTTTCTTCACTTAAAATCTATTTTTCTTGCCTGTTGAGATACAAAATAATTAATTATGATTTTGTATTCAAATTTTGTTAACATTTTATTTTTTATTTATAACACAACTAATCCACTCACATTTTCTTACTTTTTTCTCACTATTACAAAGTACAAGTATATTTTAGCACTCTTTCAGCAAAAAAAAACTAAATAAGTTGATATCAAATGCACATCATTTTAAGTTAAATTACAAAAATAAATACAAAAAAGAAAAATTAAAAACCTAAATGTCACGTGAGGGGCTATGCTAAATTATGTGAATAGTTGATGTGATAAGTGATAACTCATGCTATCCGGAAAGGAGGGAAAAGTACTAAAGAAAATAATAAATAAAGAAAGTAGAAAATGTCTATTCATGTTATTTGTTATAGGGCCTTAATTTTGTCTTTTCTCCTACTAATTTTAATAGAAAATACATTTTATTCTTCAATAGAAGAGCCTTAAATTTTTTTCTTAAGAGTTTTTATTAAAATGTGCATTATGTATGACAAATAAATATAATATATTTTATTGATGAAAATAGGGGGAGCGTTTTTTTTATTTGGGGGTCTTAGGCCATTACCTAAGTTGCCTATAGTGTTAAGCCAGCATTGCAAGAAACAATAAGTTTAGAGACACAACAATATTCACAATCATTTAAAAATTGTTGAAGTGGTATGTTGTGATTGGTGCTCATAAAAATAATGTTCATGCTAAATCTATCTAAAATGATGTTATTCCAATCATAATTTACTACATCAACAATTATATATATATATATATATATATAATTGTCATACAAAAATTAAAAGTTAAAATTAATGTAATTTTTATACTAATAAGGAAATGAATGAAATTAGAAATTTGTATAACCTTTATAATATGGTTATAGAGTTATTCTCACTTGTAAGATAACTTTTACTTCTTAAAATTTGAGATTTAAATTTTTTTTTTCTTTTAACAAGAGGGTATTCATAATTTTTGGTAGACCAAAGCCAAAATATAATAAATTTTTAAGGATTATAAGATTTGCTTTTTAAATTTAGGAGGTTATACCACCCAGTCACCCAGCCCAACCTTATAATCTAATTATAGAGTGATGCTAGGAATACTATAAATGTTATTTCTTTTTATAAATTGATGTGCCAAAAATCACAATAAATTAATGCAAAAATACATTCAATAAGTTTTTGAAATCTACTAATACATTCATTATTACATTGGTTTGTAAATTTTATGTAATAAAATTTGTAAGATCTTTAATATTTTTCTAATCTTAATGTCATTTTAGACGTTAGGAAAAATTATAAAATTTATTGTGTAGGGGAAAAACTTATATCCAGTAACTTAGGTGCAATATTGTTTTTTCAAGAACAATTAAATTCAATCCATTAATGTGTTTGAATTTAATAGAAAAACATAATGCACTGCACTAAACGCATCATACCTAAGTTTTAACCTAGTTTTAATGTAGTCAAGAGCCTTGCAATTGAATTGGTTGGCAACCTTCTGGTTTTTCAATGAAAACATCTAGGGTTCAAATCACATCTCTCCATTTCTTTTAACTAAAAATTAATTTTCACTTTTTGTAGGGTACTCAAGATGATTATTGTTGGAATACTATTACCCCGAGATGATTCACAAGATAATTACACTAGCTGGAAGTGCTTATTTAACTTTGAAGTCTAGGGTTTAGGATTCGAAAACGACTAACTAAATAGGAATTTTGAAATATGCACAAGCTAACAATTGAGAGAATGAGAAATCTAAATTGACTAAGAACTAAGTCATAATGTTGGCTTGCTCCTAATTAACTAAGTAATGAACATGGACATCTCGAATGAAACATTATTAGAGCAAGACATCTTGAATGAATTTAAAATACAACACTTGAACTAATTTTTGTCTTACAAACACCAATTTACATAGAAATAAACATTCATACAAATCAATTGACTAAAGCATGTACATAATATACTTCACAATATTCATAAATACAAGTACAAATGCATAAACTTACAAGAATAAGATTGAAGAACTCGTTATTAAATCTAAGAAACTATGCTACTGGTCCCTACAAAGTGCACTTGGATCAGTTGGATGTGCTCTGGTTCACTGCTCTTTAAGTTCTCAAATATGATCTATGGTTTGTTCATTGTGTTGAAAGAGCTTTTCAATAGAGCTGAGTCCTCAATTTATACGTTGGGACTTGATAGTTACTTTTGATTCCGTTGTCGTGTGTCCTTCTCTCTTTCTATCACCTTGCCATGTGTTCCAGGTTCGCTGCTGCTTTGTAAGTCATAACCTCCTAGAGCATTAGCATTAGAGGTGTAAAAACCCTCCCAATTGCTATTTAACCCACCAAACCTTCAAAACAAGCATTAGCTAGGTTGCTATTTCTAAAAAAAAAATTGTAACCTGGCTTCAGTAAGTTTGTATTTTTAACACCCACTGTAGCAAGTTGGAAATTTCAGAAAATATATTTTATTACTCTCCTCTCCCCCCTCATTTCTCATCTTCGTTTCTCTCTCTCTCTCTCTCTCTAGAGGTCGGCGTGGACCGAATTGGAGATCGACGTAGACTGGAGATCGATGTGGTTCTGTGGCTAGGTCACAGCAGTTGTGGCCCAATTCTCTCTCTGTTAGGACATATGTAAATCATATTAGGAACATATGTCATTATAGAATTGGCTAATCCTTTGACAAAACGCACGTTACTTGTATTTGGGTAGATCTAGGATATGTTTAATACTTTAAGGAATAAGGTTTCAAGTCCAAGTGCTAACGCCATACAAGTCTGTCCAAGAAACAAGTGAAGAAGTGATGATTCATTAAAGCTCAACAGCTCTCGATAGCTCTCAACAGATAGCTATCTATCGAGAATTACGAAATTCAAATTTTCAGATATGATTTTCGGCCCATGCTTATGTATTTCTGTAGAGTTTCTTTTCTCACAACCCTAGACATATATAAGGCTTATTTTAAAGGCCGTCACATAAGAGAATACAAGGAGAACACATGTAAAAAGTGACCGATGCCTTATTCTCTCTGAAAGAAGCTACTGCGTCTTTGCGTCTTAGAGTTTTGTAACCAAGTGCTTCTTGATCTTCATTATTGATAAAGTGAAGAACTTTGCAGCCAACATCTTCTTTAAATTGGTGAGTTAGTCACGTACTGGGAGCCGTGCATATTTGGTTAGTCACGTACTGGGATCCGTGCAAAAGAGTGGTATTCATATATTAAAGAGTTCAAAGGTTCTGAAGCGGTAGAAGTTTTCTGCTATAAGTTCATCTACGAGGATTGTAAAGTCTAGGGACAAAGGTTTTGTACTAAATCTGAAACTTCTCTTTACTATAGTGAATTGCTTTTCGGGAAGGTTTTTCCCCATATTTTTAACTGTGAAACTAGTTTGTTTCATTGGTTTTCCTAGGTCATCATATCTTATCTTATTTACTTTTCCATTGTACATGATTTTGACATGATATTGATGTTAGTTTGTTTTAACAAGGTTTATTCATAATAAATCTAATTAACAACTTGGGTTTAAAACTTGTTAATTCTATTAACCGGGGTCTAAATTTCCCAACACTTTCCAATCTCTTCATCCCTTCTCTCTTTCCCTCACTCCGATTCTCTCTCTTCCTCTCACTTTCTGACTGTATTCTCTCTTCCTTTAAAGCATTAGTCAATGATGAGCTTTGGTGATGGTTGGGTTTGGGTTTTGGTTTTGGTGGTTTTTGATTTTATGGGTTTTGGTGGTTTTTGAGTTAATGGGTTTTGGTGGTTGGCATAGTGGTGGCAATTTTGGTTTTTGTGGCCAGTTGTGGTGGCTACTTTGATTGTTGTCGGTGGTGGGTGGTGGTGGTGGTTGCTTTGGTTTTTGGTGGTGGTTTTAGTTTCTATTGATGGTGGTTATTGAGTTTCGGTGGTTGGATGGTGGATGTATTGATTTGAGTATGGATTTAGGTGGTGGTTGGTAGGTGGTTTAAATAGAGAGACAGAAAGGAAGAGAGAAAAGTAAAAGAAGAGAGAGAGAAGTGAGATAGATATTTTAATATTATTTTACTATGTAGTTTATATATATATATATATATATATATATATTTTTATTGGATTGTATGTAAAAATAAGAACTAAGATATTGGGTATATTGTTAAATGGGTTGGTAAAATAAATAAAGTAATGTTTAAAAATGTCAAATAGGTTTTTTTTTACATCCTTGGATGTGAATGCTCTTATATCCATCAAGGCAACTCCTCATCATCAAACCCACAGCCTCTTCTATCGATTACTATATAACCGTGGTAGTTATCATTCATTGCAGTTATCACATATCACGTGTCCTCCACATGCTTTCCTTTATTTAATACTCCAAGTGCCTCTCTTGTGCTACCTAGTAACACATGTACGGGCTTTATATCACTAATACATGCTTCTTGAACCTTGGACTAGTATTAACTAATGCCTAAACCATTTTAACAACATTTGGTCCAATACTCATTAAAATTAATATTTTGGCCCAACACCAATGTAATTATCTATCTACTTAATCCAAAAAAAAAAAACTATCTATCTATTATATATTTTTCCCACAAAAAAGAAATATATCTATTATATATATTATAAAAGTTGAATACCAAAAACTGGTAGATACAAAAACAGATAACACATGTTCCTTTGTCAAAGTCTATAACATGTGTGAAAACATCTAATAGTTATCAAACTTAAGTTTAAAAAAATGAAAAGAAAAATATCTGCATGCCACGTATTTGAGGTTAAAAAAACATTTGCAGTGAAGAAACTGAACATCAAAAAATGCCATGATTACCATTTACATTTTAAGTTTATCATATTTGAATTTCCAACCAATACACAATATTGCCTCTCTAACGAGAAAATAATGACAACTCTACATACAATACCATTGCAATTCCCAAAAAAAAAAAAAAAAGGATAGATACATAAAAATGAGCAACTTATTCATGTGGGAAATACAAGGGGGGAAAACATAGCTATTTGAAAAAAAAAATTGCACCAAATCCAATTCATGTAACCAATGTCCTTCGGGTTGTCCTATCTATGAACTCCCACCAAAAAAAAAAAAAATTAATAATAATAATAATAATAATAGTTTATGAGTCCAATTTCTAATGATATAGTCAGTCATGGATGAATCTAAGATACATTACGCATTTATGACAACACTTATGCCAAAGAATGACAGACGCAGTAGAGGAAAAAAAGACATTACACAAATCAAAGCATCAGTTTGTAAACAAGAATGAATGCAGAAATCCGTTGTTCATCGTCCATCTCTCGACAGAAGAATTAAATGCTATTTAATGCAAGGCGTAACGTATGGACATCAATGACGGACAAAGCCATAAAAGACATTCAATGTCCAAGACAACTAAGGAGTAACGTACGGGCACTAACGGGCAAATAGTTGCTGGCAAACAATAAAAGCCAACCATTAATACCAACAGCTCCATATCCCATAAATGTAGATACTCATTCAGACAATGAATACAAGGGCTATAAAACCCACACAAACCAAAGAAGAAAGGTACACAGCTCTAATCCCAAAAATACTCCCAAAGTTGATTGTGATATTCAAATTTAATTCCATCCGACTTTATCATCGGAGGGTTTTTGGAATACACCACACCGGCGTATTTCTTTTTCTTTGTTTCACAACTTATTGCAGGTTTGTCTCTAGAAAAATCCATCATCTTCGTCCACCCACATAGACGAAGAACTCAACTAACGATTTTTGGTATTACCAATAGTATATGAAAACTTAAGAAACATTGCATTATATATTAAGCACTTACACATTGGGTTTCATTTGCAGCAAACCCAATTAACTTTTTTCCTTACCTTGTCATTTTAACTTCATTCACTTTTCGATCTATTTTCTCTATTTACTTTTGACACAATTCATAACATTAGCCTACATGGGTAAGATGACAATTGAGTATAATTTACTTCATGAGCTCAATGGTGACAAAGAGTATTGGTAAATTAAAAAAAAAGATATATATATATATATATATATAAATGTATGTATATATATATATATATATGTATGTATGTATATATATATATATATATATATTAGTTTAGATTGTTTAACAATATATTTTGTGTTTAAAGTTAATCAATTCACCTAATCAATTTTTACAACTGATTAGTAATCAATTCCTTAAACAAAATCTAAAAAGTCAACATTAAAACCTTAAACTCACCTACCACCTGCCCCATTTACTTCAACCATATACTACCCCCTATAGAGATTGCATTTTGTACCCCTTACAACTTAGGCCTCTGTTCCCCAATGATGTTGAAATTCTAAGACCCAAGGTTGGTTTTGGACCCAATCAAATTACAAATTGACTTGAGAGATATTAAAATGGAAAATATAACTTTTTAATGAGCAAAAACACTATTTTTGAAAAATAAAGGCCAAAGAAAACTCTCAGCTTGCGTACACAGGCACGAACCTACGTACGCAACATTAAAGCTTGCATATGCAGGCACAAGCCTGCGCATGCAGGCTGGGTTTTAGAAGCATAAGAAAGACAAGTTTTCTGCATTAATGTTGAGATTTGGAATGAATCCCACATCTTCTGGGAGCCGTCCCAAACCCCTATTTTCACAATTCACCCCTACCCACACAACTACCATCGTCCAGAGCTCCACCATCTTCCCTTTCCTTCAGCCCAAAACATTCAACGTGGCTTGATTCAGGACCAGAAACCAGATCCTTTTCCATAAAGCTGCGAGTAGAACCTTCATTTCCATGAACCTTCCTCTGCTGCCACATCTCGCCTTTTAGCTTCTCACTACTTAGATTAGTGACAGCTGCTGCCTCCATGGCCAAATCTAACGCCTGATGGATATCTAGCTGCCTTATCTGAAAGAAGAGCCTGAAAGACTTTGTGTACCATTAAAGATGATAGCGGACACATGGTTAATGGGGAGATAGCCATACACGGTACCTTTCAAAAACACACAAAAATCCCACAAGAAAACACTAAGATTCACTAGAAATAGTGAATCAAAGAGGGAGTTTTCACAAATCAATAAATGTGTGATTACTAATCTTAAAATTCAAAGATCAAGGCCGAAAAATGTCCTAATTAAATAGAAACGGTCAAAATCAAGCTTAGGAGCTTTTTGCTTTGAGGTATATATTTCAAACTTTTGTTTCTTTTCTGCCTTCAATTTTTGTTTTAATCTTGTTTTTTGTGTTGTTTATATTATAACATGCTTATTTAGCCTAGGTTTAGTATTGTTTCTTTTAGGGTGTTAGATTTATAATTTTAATTTTTTCCCTTGTTTCTAAGTTTTGTTGTTTCTAGGTTAGGGTTTTTGAACAACCTGCGCACGTATGCTTTATGCATGCGTACGCAAGTCAAATCCCGCGCATGCAGGCTTCTATATGCGTACATAGGCCGTTGTCCAGAAACCTTAATTTATGTTCTATTTTGTTTTCTCTATTTGTCTCATGCCTTAAGCTTTTGTTTTGTTCCTCTTTTCACATGTATATGAGTTTGAGTCTCTGTTTCACATGTTTGTTTGTTTATTTGCCTTTCACATGTTTAAATTAGGGTTTGTCTTCATTTCTTTGTTAGATGTAATGCCATTCATTCACATGTTCATGCATGAAGTCATAGGTGTTGAGTTGTTGCAAGGTAAGTTAAGGTAAATCATACATTCACAATGTACATGCATGGTATGGTTTAGGTTGGATGATATATCCGTGTTCTAAACGTTTTGGATGATGACATGATTTTTTGGCTTTGATGTTTATATGCTTCTGCCTTGAGTGTGATGACATGATGATTAGATGTATGCTAGGGTTTGGCATGTGATGATGTGCCATGATTAAATGAATGTTAGGTTGTTAGATATGTATGCTAGATGTATGTTAGGGTATGCCGTGCAAGATGAATGTTAAAACTTTGTTTGATTGTCATGATAGATGAATGGTTAGGGGTGATTGATGCCATGTTGTGTATTTAGATGTATGCTAGTGTGTGTGTGAATATAGATGCAATGTTGAGTATGCCTTTAATAGTGTTAAGTCAAAATGAAGGGAAACCAACCTTAGGGTTGGGTGGTATGGGGTGCCTAACACCTTCCTAAGACCGTACCTTAACTCCGAACCCATATCTCTGGTAGTAAGATAAAAAAGTCCTTCCTAGAGAGGACACTATATATATGGTTCCTAGACCATTGCAAAAACTAGGTGGTGACTCCCCGTTGTGTCCACACTGCCATTTACTTCAACCATATACTATACTATGTATTTATGCTATAAGTTCTCCTTCTCACTTCTCACCTTTCACTTTTAGCCTTTACCTTTAGCAACTTCCCCTACCTCCCTCTTTCTTGTTGGTTTGTCTTTTTCTTCCTTAACCTTTTTGAAGCCTTTACTTTTTGTACAGGCTAAACCAATGCAATGAATATCGTTTCGGAACTCGTTTTAGTTTGTCTATTGAAATAAAATAATTTGGTACTAGTTTATTTCGGCATATCGTTTTAGGCCATTTCGGATTACCATAAATAAATAAATATAAATATATATATATAATATAATATAATGAATTTAATATATTTGCTTTTTTTTTTAATTCTTAAATAAAGTAAGCATATGGTTATTAAAAAATCATTTGTTGCATGTTTGAAAATAGAGTCAACATATTGAGTAATTAAAAACTAGGAACATTTTTTCTGTCAAAAAAAAAAAAAAAAACTAGGAACAGTCTTGAAATTTAAGGGTATGCTTGGTAACTGTTTTTTCCCCTTATTTTCTGTTTCCAAAAATAATTTTCTATTTTTGAGACTAAAAAACTTGTTTGGCAACCTAAAATGAACAGAAAACAAAAACTGTTCTCAAAATTCAATTTGTGAAGGAAACTGAAAACATGCAAAAAGCTGTTTTTAGTTTCTAATTTTCAAAAGTAAATGAAAACACGCATTTAATTTGATGAATCTGTCTCATTTAATGAGTTAGCATTAGAGTTCAAATCCTAGTAACAACATATTTTAGTATTTTCTTTTTAAAAAAATTATATTTTTAATTTCAACTAACCAACATATTTTTGACTTCAAAAATACAAGAAAATTGTTTTTTCATTATATTCCTAAAACAAGTTTTTGAAAATAGAAAACAAAAACTGTTACCAAACATAACCTAAACTTTTCCCATTTCCTAAACCCACCCACGTGAACCTCTCCATCTCTTTATCACCTACCCCATTTATTTCCTTTGTCACACACACTTCTCAATGTTCTCATTCAAGAGTTTCAAAAGTCTGGAGCCTCACCATTCACCAGTGCTCTATCTTGGTCTCTTCTTTTTGTTCTATTTTTCTATTTCTTCTTATTCTTTCTTTTTTTGCTGTGTTTGTTTCATTTGGTTCTTCATTTTTTTTTCATAATGTGTTTTTACTTCTCCATTTTAAACAGAGACAAAGGCAGTGGATCAATTTTTTTTTCCTGGTAAGGCAATGGCCAATGGGTCAGACATAAAATTCAGGAGAAAAATGCCATAGATTCATACCGGCCAAATCTTTAATCTTGTCCAGTATTGACCGAAATAGACCAAAACGCCTGGAATAGCCCGAAATGGGCCAAAATTCCACCCAAGGTGGAACAATGGTGATCACTGTTCCTGTTTACTCACCGATACGAGATATTTCGACTATTCCGATTAAAATGGAATGGTATTAATAACAATGGGCTAAACAATTGCCTAAGTTTGGTGTAATTATGTAATGGCTGAACAATGAACTCTTTTAGTTAATTATTTTGGTACACCTAAACTTCAAAGCATCTTTAATGTATTTTTTAATTTTAACTGCAAATTGACAATGTTTTTATTTAATGGAATGCATGGTTTGGAAGTTAAATAGTTTTTCTTGTTGTGATTTAATGAAAGTTTGGGAAGTATAAGAAGTAGGTCTTATATTTCATAACAAACCATACCAGATTCTAACATCGGGTTCTAATTGCATACCTTATCAAGTCTTATATCAGGTCTTGCCATTTCATTAGTTGCATACCATATCAGGTTCTAACATCACAACAGGGTCTAAATTGAGGGCCAAACAACACACCAAGTAAACCTACAATTGCTTAACATAAATTTCAAAACACATCACATTAATGAAAATTTGTTGTTCCATTGATAATTCTTTCCGATTACAAGTAGAGCATCAAGTGAGAAATTGCTAATTGGAAACACATTGTCAAAAACTATCCAAAACCCACCAAACTGTCAAAAACAACCGAACTGCTAAAAGCTACAAACATTCACAAAAAACCTTTTTGTGCAAACCCCACCTATCTAACCATTTCCACCCCACCTATCTAACAAACCAAAGACAGAATCATACACAAATAGATTCCACTAATTACCAAAGATAGTGCCAAACACATGGTCAAAAACTTCTCTTTCCTCATGCAATTTGCAATCTCAGCCTTAAGTATGATAATCCTTTGCCTCTGCTCTAGGATAAGCACCTTGCCATGCTCATAGAGTTCATCGTCATGCCATTCAAAAAATTTACACTTATGTCCAACCTGGAATTCAAATCAAAGATTGAACCCATAACGTCTACAACCCAAAATCACAGCATAATACTAAAATATATATAAAAAAAAAAAACATTTTTCTTTAATATCATACATTACCTAGAAATTTGGACAATCGTAAAACCTTCTACCAAGGTTGTCTGTTGTTCATGATACCACTACCACTGGTTTCTCACCATAGAAGCACCTGATTGGGCCTCCTCTTCTTAGGCTTCCACCGGTTGATACAAAGCTTAATTTCTTGGACAAGATAAGCTCAGATGTAAGGGAGGAGCACTTGGTTGGGTATGTGATTTGGTGGTCTTTGATTTGGAGGTATGGGCAGAGAAGCTTAGATCGTGAATCTTGGGGGTTCGGGATTATGAATCCGTTAGAGGTGGTGGTTTTAAAAGGTGTGACCTACACATATGAGTCAGTCACGTGAGACTCACATGACTCTAATTGTGGCAGGAAGCTGAAGTGGTTAGGGCAATAGTGACATGTAGGATTAAATAATTGATGGTAGGGACAGAAAAGGAACGAATTTTTTAAAATAGGAACTAAAAGTGGTAAAAATAAGAAGTAGAGACCAAAATGACAATAAAGTCAAAATGTAGGGACGAAAAAGCATTTTCACCATATATATACTATATAGTTTATCAAAAGTATATATACTCTATATTCAATAACTGATTAATGTTAAATATAGAATTATTCAGTCCATAGCAAATACTTTTAGAACTCTTTGTTTTCCTTTTTCTTTTCATTATATATATATATATATATATATTTTTTTTTTTTTTCATTGTATATTCAGGTTAATATGTCGTATATTACATACTATTACAGTTCTACTTATTCTTTGGCTTTGCCTTTTTTTTAATAGGTGATGGAAAGTAGAACATCTAGTGCCCATAATGACAAACCCAATGACAAAGTCTCCAACCATAGGTAATACCAATGCACTTCCTCCTAAGTGTCCTAAGAAGAAAAAAAAAATATTAACTTTGGGATCACTTTTCGATGATGGGTGATTGTGATCCTAATCACCCTAGAGCATCATGTAATTACCGTGGTAAAGATTATGGGTGTTGTGGGAAAAGGGATGGGACTAGTAATTTATGGAATCAACTTTATAGTCAATGCCCCATGTGTATGTACCGAGAATGCCCACCCATCCTCGAGTTACAAGCCCGTACTTTGAATAGTCTCAACCCATTCAACCCATTTAGCCAAACACATTGAATGCAGGGCTAAGATGTGCCTGACCAAACATTCAGACCAAATATCCTAAGATCTTGTCGTGGATCAGAGATAATGCCTTAGGGGAATTCGCCCACTAAGCAATAACCGGTGTTAGGCGCAATTTACTAAGAAGTCATATTAGCAGTAAGCGGTAGGTTAAGGATATGGGAGAGAGCAACCCACTAACATGGGGAAAACCCCCTCACCATGACTACTCCATTAAGGGTAGGCTATAAATAAAGGAGGAGCATCAAGAGAAGGGGGTGGAAAAAAGTTTGAGGGAAGAGAAACACGAGAGAAGTCAGGAAACATACACCTAGGAAATAAGTGAATCTTGCTCAGGTTCCTGGGTAGATGCTCGACCATCCAATTCATCATCTCGGCCGAGCTAGAATGAAGAGAATCTAGGATTTAGGTGACAATTTGATCTAGTAGTAACCTTTAGAGTCATTTTTTGGACCTCCCATTGTGGGATAAACGCAACCCAGAATACAAGTTGATGATGCATAGAAAATCAATAGGCTGAATGCTCTGGGCTTCAATGGATTAGAGGTTGCATGAAAGGCCTGAAAAGAAAGAAACACAAGATCAAAGATGACTGGGATGAACTGGCCAAGAACTCTTCGATACTTAAGTTAGTTTTTTTCTAGAACTCAAGAATTCCTACTTTTAAGGAGTGGTGGAAACTTACTTTCATTTGATGTGGATGAGTCCTTATATAGTGAGCCTTGGAGTGATTACTTGATTAGTAACTTCCTCAAACCGTATGGAAGTTAGAAGGTTTAGACTTAACTTCCACAACTGCTATAGAAGTTAGAAGATTTAATCTTATCTTCTATAACTGCCATTAGAAGTTAAGAGTTTTAGTGAGAAGTTAAAGTGATGAACAAGGATTTTGCTCATTCTTCAAAATCGTAGAACGTGGTTCGAATTATAAGCTTTTGTGCATAAATTCATTCTGAAGATTTTCTAAGTGTTGAGGGGTCGTCCAGGTGTTTCTATGCTGGATGACCTTCTTTATATCGTAACAATCTTCTTGGATTTGGACAACACCTTGGACGAATTGGAGATGGCCCAATTTTTGTAGTTTCTTATATGATCTGGACGACAACTCAAGGACGAACTATATTTATTTCTCATCCACATCAGTTGACCCCTTGTCCTTGTGTTGTTTGTTATCAAAATGCCCTCTTCTTCTTCTTTTTTTTGACACGTGGCCCAATTTGATGTATTTCAATCATGTCGTTTTGTCTTTCAAGAAAAATGCCATGTGGTTTCTCTTGGTTAGTCGCGTCATTTCAGATGCCAAGCCTCGCTGCCTATAAATAGTAGAATTCCTTTCCTACCCTTTCACATTTCTAAAATTTTTTCTTGACATTTGTCATCTAGCTCGTTGTCTAGAAGTCTTCCTGCATCCTTAGGCCTTCCTCGTTTAGAAATAGGTATTTTCTTCATCTTCGTCTTTATGTTTTCTTTTAAGTTTTTCTCAGATGTCTGAGGTCATAATATCCTTGTCTAGTGATAGTGATAATAGGAAGATAGATGAGTATCACGACAGTACTAGTGATAGTGGTTCCAATAGTAATAGTGGCAGTAGGAGTAATAGTAGTAGTAGTAGTAGTGGAGGAAACACCACAGACGAGCAATATGCATCCGGAGTTCCAAGGGTTCCCTTAAAGGTTCTTCAGGAAGTACTTAGGACGAGGGCAACTTCTGGGTTGCAAGTTGGTACCTCCATGAGTGTTTCTCCGTCCATTGCTTTAGATGAGGTAGAAACTATGTATAGTTGTGCTGTAGGCATCCATTTTAAGACAGATGAAAAAAGGCTTATTTCTCTTATAAGTTGGTACCAAATTCCAGATGACCTTAACCTTAGGTTGGCCGTCCGTGGTGAGTGGTGCTGTGACCCTCATTTTGGAATAGTTGTTTATAAGGCTTATCTCTTGGGGGGACTTAGGTTGCCTCTCAATGCCTTTGCTAGAAAGTTACTTACTAGGTTAGGTTTAGGAGTATGTCAATTTAATCCCAATGCATGGAGACTGGTCGTCCCTATGCAAATTTTGTGGAGGAAGGTGTTTGAAGGGGACCGTCCTCACTGTGGACAAGTTCCTTTACTGTTAAAAATCATCAGAGATTAGTCAATCCCTTGGTTTTCATCAATTCGTGGCCAGGGGTAAAGATTGGAGGTTAATAAAGTCTCTTCTCACATCTGATAGAAATTGGAAGACGGAGTTTTTCTTTGTCTTTGGTTTTTGGGTTGGAAACCCTGTTGAGGTTGGTAGGGATCTATTCACCCCCTATACTGGAGAACTAGGGAACCTTCGTCCAAAATGTATGTTTCTTTCCTATTCAAAAGTTTATATCTTTTTTGGACTCGTCTGACATCTCTCTCTCTCTCTCTCTCTCTCTCTCTCTCTTTAGCTATTAGACGACCTTTTTAGAGCAAATTTCATCTTGAACGCATCTAGAAGGCTCCTCTATTTGTTGATAGAAGTTTTCATTCTTTGGTTACTCTCCAACATCTTGCAACTTGGGGACTTGGACCTGAACCATCCCTTGAAGCTTTAGCCCAAGAGCTCACTACTCGCAGACATGAGTTTTACTTAGAAAATTTCTTTTTATTATTTGTTTTGATTAGACTCTAACACTTTTCTCCACAGGGATTGAAACCATGAAGGAAAACAAAGGGAAAGGATTAGTGGACGAGGTAACCTTACCATAGACTTAGTCCCAGCCTCGTCCTTCTGCTAGAGAAAAGAAAAAGTTTATCCAAGACGCTTAATTTAGGAAATCTTTCCAGTCATCAAGAAAATAAGAAGGCAAAGCATGGGTCATCCAAACCTGGAGTAGTCAAGTCTAATTCTATTATCCCTCCTACCTCTCAACAATCGTCCCTCCAAATTCATGATTTGGACTCGTCTGTACTTGCTGGAGTCACTCCATCCAAGCCTGTGGTAACCACCTCGTCCCAGCCTTCTGGAAGACTTCTTATGAATCTCCTTGAGAACGAAGATCTTGCTTAGGAAAGGTTTCAAAAGGCCATGACTGACAATGACGTGGCTGTGTGCTATGACATGTCCTTGAAAGAATTTGAACACTCTGTTGTTCATGATCTCTTCAAGGTATGTTTTCATTATTTTGTTTTCATTTTATCTTGCCACATTTCACATCTCTCATCTAATCAACTTTAATCAATTGCATATATATGTTATGTCAAAGTTCATAGCAGCATCCAGGCAGGCTACTAAGATGGACCAAAACAGAATAAGGCTGGAATCTAAGATTAGTGAGGTCCAGGTAGACTATAGGGGTAAGACTGAGGTGGCAGTCAAAGCTATGGACGAGGTTAGGCAGTTGAAGAACCTCGTTGAAGAGCTTAAGGCTGATGTTGTCGAAAAGGATGCTCGTCTTTACCATCTTCAGAAAGGGAACGACGAGCTGTGCGCCCTTCTCAAAAAGGCCAAAGAAGACGCTGTTGTGGAGTTCAAAGCTTCCAGCCAGTTTACTATCCTTTTCGATGGGAACTATGCTACTGGCTTTGAATACTTTTGTATGGACGCTGAGGAACGCTTCCCTAAAGTTGACTTCAGCTCCATCAAGCTCAATATTGGAGCTGCAAGCTCTCTCCTTCAGACAAGCTCTGAAGATGTCAACATCAAGGACAATGCTACTACCCAACCTACTCAGGACAAGCCTAATTCTAGAGATAACCCTCCTCAGTAAAAGATGTTTAAAATATTATCTTGTCATTTTCCCTTTTTTTATATTTATATATAAGGTCCATTGTTTTGGACCATTTAAATTTGTCTAAGTACATTTGACTCGTCTATGTTTTTGAAGCAAGTTCTGATACAATTGCCTTTTTAGGCTAACTTTTTTAGGGTTTTTGGACAATAGTTGTCTACCCTTTTTTTTTATAGATATTTATGAATGAATGTTTGTTTTCATCTTCTTTCTTTGTTCTTTGTTAAACATGCTATACTTTGTTCATGGACGAGTTTTCTTCTGCTTACATCGTCCATGGTATATCTAATGGTTTAAGTGTGGTCCATCCACTTGTGAAGGCATTTAGTTCATCCATATAAGGACAAATTTTTTATGCTCAACATTCCATTCATTATATTTTGCATGTGTAACTCATCTATGAATGGAATTTCTTTTGCCAACTTTCTTTGTCCACAGGTTTGACTTATAGCTTGCATTAATCTTTGTCTTTGGGCAAGACGTTTCCATCATTTACTCGTCCAGAGATTGGATTGTTTAACTGGTCAGATTCATCCATGGATATTGAATATTTTTACGTGCACGTTTTTTCCTCGTCCATTAGTTAGACGAATATACCTTAGGCTTTATCTCGTCCATTGATTAGATGAATATACCCTTGGTTTTACCTTGTCCATTGAATAGACAAATATACCTTAGGTTTTACTTTTTCCATTGATTAGACGAATGTACCTTTGGTTTATTTTTCTTTGCTTTATCCTTAAGAAAAGCTTATAGACGTTACATCCCTGCGTCCAGAGATTTTACTCGTCTTGGGCCTTTAGCCTTCTTGTGGATTAGTTTAAATGAAAACAACATGAAAATTAGAAATTCGCACAACAATATATACATTGGGAATTCAAACACAACATAAATATCGTCCACAAGCATGGCACATGCTTAGAAGTTGGTGCTTTAAAGGAATTAAAAATACTTATGTAGAAATAGATAAACTAAGTACATGACTTCGTCTATCACGAACTTGTCCATAGACAGTGCATAAGTTAGAAACTAACACACTTTTAGGGAATCAAAATACTAAACAACATATAGTACTAATAACAAACACAAGTAAACATAAGTAACGAAAAGCAACAAACTTTGGCTCATCCAAGATGATCTCATCCAAGATGATACTCATCCAGGCTGATACCTCACTAGTAATATATCCTTAAATGCTCAACATTCTAGGGGTTCTCCGGCTTTCTTCCATCCAGGGCTTCCAAGCAGTATGATCCTTGCCTTTTGCAATTAATAACCCTGTAAGGTCCTTTCCAATTAGGCCCCAGTTTCGCATGAGTTGGGTTCCTGGTTGCTAAAGAGACCATTTTTAGGACGAGATCCCTAATGTTGAAGCGTCTGAGTTTCACCATTGCATCATATTGTCTAGCCATGAGGTTTTTATACCTTGCTATCCTTTGCTCTGCCTCCATCCTTACCTTGTCTATTAGATTAAAGTTAAGACGAAGTTGTTCTTCATTCTCCTTATCCTGATACTTCATCACCCTGTGATTAGCCACGTGTACTTCTGCAGGTATGACTGCTTCACTTCCATAAGCTAGTTTAAAAAGAGTTTCCCCTATGGGGGTCCTCATAGTCATCCTGTAAGTCCATAGAACACCTGGTAGCTCGTCTGGCCATACTTCCTCTGCCCCCTCAAGCCAAGCCTTGATGATTTTTTACAATGATCGGTTTGCTACTTTAGCTTGTCCATTTTCTTGCAGGTGGGAGGGTGAGGAATAATGATTTTTGATACCAAGTTGCTTGTAGAAATCTCTGAAGGGTGCGTTATCGAACTATTGTCCATTATCTGACACTAGTACCCTAGGTACCCCAAATTGGTACACAATGCTCTTCTAGACGAAGTTTTTTACATTCCATAGTGTGATTTTTGCTAAGGGTTCAACTTCCACCCACTTAGTGAAGTAATCGATCCCCATTACCAGAAACTTCATCTGCCTAGTTCTCATTGGAAAGGGAACCAAAATATCCAATCCACATTGCGCAAAGAGCCACGGAGCCATCATTTGGGTGAGATCGTGGTTTTAAAAACTGGAACGAACAAAGAACTAGAAAAGAGACTGATTACCGGTTTTCTGGTTCAATCGAGGTCGGACCGATGGTCGAACCAGTGATGTCATAATTAATATTATTTAAATATTTAAATAATTTTTATATGAATTTTGAATTTTAATAACTTATTTTAAGAAAATATAAAATATAGATTTTTTTCTTTTTTTGCATACTACCTTTTTTTTCTGGTTAGTAATTATTGACAAAAAAAGAATAATCTACTATTAAGGTTTCATATATTTATTTTTATAAATAATAATCTAACTTTAACTATTTATCTATTCAAAAAAATATTTAAAAAAAACCCCCCAAAGTCGAGTGACTAGACAACTCATTGATATACCAATCTACTTTCCCACCATCTCACTCCCAGCCACACACGTACACCTCTCTTTAAGGATTTTTTTCCCCCTCATAAATCTAGCACCCCACATGGTTTACCATCAAAAATTTTTAATTTTTTCAGTTCTCACTTCTCAGCGTTTTGTCCTCATTATGACAGTATCTCCATCCGTCCCCCTCTCTCTCTTTCTGTGGAAGTTAGACAGATCCTCTCATTCACTGTCTCACTAAAGAGCTGTGGATACCTCATAACAGTCCAAGAGGCTGGTTTCAACACCAAGCATGAGCATTAAGTAATATTCTCACTCTCTTAAGCCTAGCAAATTTGAGAAAAAAGAAGATTTTTTTAGCAAAAAATCTGTCCTTACCCACTTAGACCGGTAGATCTGAGAAAAAAAAAATTTTTTTTTTTCTGCAAAATAAAGCTCCATTTCAAATCTCTTTCATCAATTTTGCAAAATCGGTTCAACCTCTCCGATTTTCGATTTTCTCGGTTGAACCAACGGTTACCGGTTAAATCTGGTTTTTCTTACATTTTCAATTTTTAAGCATAACTGGACCGAATTACTGTCCGGTTCCCTGTTGAACCGGTCAAACCTGCCGGTCCGATCTAGTTTTTAAAACTATGGGTGAGATGCTCTGATGGTTGTCTAAGGACATTGCTGAAGCGTTGACACTGATCACACACCTTTACAAAAGCATTGACAATGATCACACACCTTTATATAAGCCTTAACATCTGCTTGAAAGGTTGGCCAGTGATAACCCGCATGGACGACCTTGTGGATGAGGGCTCTTGCTCCTAAATGATTTCCACACGCTCTTTCATGAACTTCTCTTAAGACGTAGTTTGCCTCGTCTAGAGCTAAACACCTTAGGTAAGGCTAAGAAAAGTCTCTTTTGTATAGCACCTTATCTATAAGAACATATGTAGCTGATCTAATCCTTAGCTTTCTGGCCTCATCTTTTTCTTCTAGAAGCCTTCCATCCTTTAGGTAAACTATTATCGGGGTCATCCAATTCCCTTCACTTTCTATCTGTTGCACCTTTGGAAGATATATGCTAGGCATGTATTGGACTTCATCAAGCTCGTCCACCGATCCATTTGCGGATGTTGCCTTTGCTAAAGCGTCTACTTCCATGTTTTCTTCCCTTGGGACTCGAAGGAAACTAGTTTCCTTAAATTTCTTAATAAGACGTTTCACCCTACTGAGGTACTTCTTCATCTGTTCTTCCTTTGCTTTATATGTTCCATTTACTTGACCTATGATTAACTGAGAGTCTCCTTGGACGACTACTGATTCTGCCCCTAAGGACTTAGCCAATTCTAACCCTTTAAGAAGGGCTTCATACTCAACTTCATTGTTAGTTGTTTGGTATTGTAGATGAGCTATATACTTCAACTTGTCCCCTTCCGGGAATTTCAATACAACTCCTATTCCTCCTGCATATAGTATGGACAACCCATCTACTTGAACGATCCATGCCTTAGCTTTATTTCCTTCATCTAAACCACCATGGCTTGGAGTGAACTCTGCAATGAAATCTGTTAGGGCTTAAGTTTTTATTGCATTCCTAAGTTGATACCTGATGTTGAACTCACTAAGCTCAATGGCCCATTAGATCAGTCGTCTTGCAGCTTCCAACTTGTTCATTGCCTTCTTGAGTGGATGATACGTCATGAAATTGATGACATAAGCCTGGAAGTAATACCTTAATTTCCTAGAAGCTGTTATCAGTGCAAAGGCCAACTTTTCCATCATGGGATACTGTCCTTAAGCTCCTTTTAATGCTCGGCTTGTATAATAAACAAGCTTCTGTATCTTTCCTTCTTCTCTAACTAATGTTGAACTTACTGCATGTGGGGACATGGCTAAGTATAAATACAACTCCTTACCTAGTATGGATGGATTTAGTAGGGAAAACGTTGTAAGATAGACCTTAAGATCTTGGAAGGCCTTCTAACACTCGTCCATCCATTCAAATGTCTTTTTGAGAACCTTGAAAAATGGCAAACACTTGTCAGTAGCTTTTAAGACAAATCTCTTAAGAGCTGCAACTCATCCAATGAGAGCTGGACTTCCTTTATATCCTTTGGTGGCTTCATATTCAGTATCGCTTGGATTTTATCAGGATTTGCTTCAATTCCCCTATGTGAAACCATGAACTCAAGAAATTTTCCTGACAAAGCTCTGAAGGCACACTTGCTTGAATTCAACTTTATGTTATATCGTCTTAGCATATCAAAGGTCTCTTGAAGGTCATTCAGATGCTTTTTCTCGTCCCAACTTTTCACCAACATATCATCTATATATACTTCTACATTCCATCCAATTTGTGGACAAAACATATGGTTAACTAGCCTCTGATAGGTTACCTCGCGTTCTTCAAACCGATGGGCAAAACCTTGTAGTAAATCAGGCTTTGACTGGTAATGAAGGATGTCTCCCTTAATCTGCCTCGTCCATCTTTATCTGGTTATACCCTGAGAAGGTGTCCATAAAGCCTAGCAACTAATGACCTGCCGTTGAATCTACCAATTGATCAATGCGTGGCAAAGGATAACTATCCTTGGGGTAAGCCTTGTTTAAATTAGTGAAGTCTACACACATCCTTCACTTGTCGTTTGCCTTCTTGACCATCACCACGTCAGCTAACCAATCCGGGTAATATACTTCCCTAATAAATTCTGTTGTGGCTAACTTTTGGACCTCTTCCTTGATAGCATTATTTCGCTTATGAGCAAAAACTCTCTTCTTCTGATGAACAAGCTTGGAAGATGGATACACATTCAATTGATGAGTAATGACACTTCGGTCAATTCTTGGCATGTCTTCATGACTCCACGCAAAAACATCAATGCTCTTTCTTAAGAATTGGACGAGGTCTTGCTTCGTCTTCCCCTCCATACTTGCTCCAATTTTGATAAACTTCTCGGGATTACTCTCTTCCAGAGGGATGTGTTCTAGTACTTCAGTGGGCTCTGCAACAACCATTCTTTCCTTTATATTCATTGTCTGCACATGCTCATCCATAGCCAATATGGCTAAGTAGCATTCCCTAGCTGCTAATTGATCTCCTTGTACTTGCCCTATTCTATAATCTATTGGGAACTTGACAGATAGGCAGTAGGTGGATGTCACTCCTTTCCAACTATTCAGAGTTGGTTGTCCAATGATGGCATTGTAGAAAGACGAGCAATCCACGATGAGGAAATTTACTTCTTTAGCTATCTGCTGTAGATATACTACTACCACTATAGGTGGAGTAATAGTTCCCATTGGTTGTACCTTTATTCATCTAAATCCTACTAAGGGAGAATTCACTACATGAAGTTGGTCTCGTCCAATCCTCATCTGTTAGAAGACGAGATAATATAGGATATCTGCTGAACTTCCATTATCTATCAACACCCTTCTAGTCGTGTAATTTGCAATGAGCATAGTTATGACAATCGCATCATCATATGGATGATGGACCCTTCCAGTGTCTTCGTCTGTGAAAGTAATGACCTGCTCATCTGCCCCTCTGGTCCTTGGTGGTCTTCTAGAGAGTTGAACGTTCTATACCACCTTCAAGTAGGTCTTTCTTGACTTAGAAGATTGCCCTGTTGAAGTTCCTCCTACAATGACTCTTATTTCTCCAAATGGGGGCCGTGATGGCTTTTCTACCTTTCCTTTCAACTTCTCGTCTTTATGATCTTGTTCTAAAAAATTCCTTAACTTTCCTTGCCTGATGAGATTCTCTATCTACTGCTTTAAGTCATAGCATTCGTCTGTGTCATGCCCATGATCTCTATGGAAGCAGTAATACTTATTCTTATTGCGCTTGTTAGGATCTCCCTTCATCTTCTCTAGCCACTTTAAGGATGGATCATCCTTGATCTGCATAAGCACTTGATCAAGTGGAACATTCAAGGGCGTGTAATGCTGACCTTTTCTTGAACAAAAACTGCATTCCTATTGTCTTTATCCTTCTTCTCTCATGTTCGGGCCTTCTTTGGATGAGGGCCTTGTTCAAGATGACGTGGAAAGTCTGCTTCCATTTGTTCTTCTCTCTTCCTTTTCTTGGCAATGATCACATCCTCTGCATTTATAAAGCTTTGGGCTGAATGGGCGAGTTCATCCATGGTCTGTGACTCTTAATCATAAAACTTGTGGATGAATAAATCTGAACTAACTCCATTATGGAAGGCTGCCAACATCAATTTATCATCCATCTCGTCTACTATCAGGGCTTCTCTATTAAAGCGAGTGATGAAGGACCGCGAGCTCTCATTTTCTCCTTGTTCTATAGTCAACAGGCTGGATGAGAAGCGTTTATGCTTTTGCCTTCCAATAAAGTTGTTGATGAACAACTTTCTTAATTCCTCGAAAGAACCAATAGTATTTGGATGTATTTTACTGAACTATGCCCGTGCTAGCCCCTTAAGGGTGGTTGGGAAAGCCCTACACATTATCTCATCCAGAACTCCTTGAAGGTGCATTGTAGTCTTGAAGGTTGTAATGTGGTCACATGGGTCACATGTTCCATCATACGAATCCAACGAAGACATCTTAAACTTGGAAGGCAGAGGATGACTATTAATGGAAGCTACGAAAGGGGAATCGGTTCGATGAACTAAATCATCTACATGATTCGTCCTTCTCATATTCTCCCTCATCTTGTCCATAACCCTTCTCATTTGATCAATTTCCCTTTTCAAATGTGGCACCCTACGTGATGCTGTCCCTCTTGAGTGGTTCTTATGCTCCACATTTTCTCCTTCCTTAACTTCTTGGCTCTGAGCCTGTCTTTCCACGCATCTTTCATGATGTTGCCTTCTTTGGTTTATCTCTCGAGTCAACTCTTGATTTTGATGAGTTAGCTTTGCCATGGCGGCTGCCATGGATTGCATTTGTTAGACGGAAGGCGGTTGTACAATAGGCGCTGACTAATGAGCGCGATTGGGGTGGCTGGAAGCGTTTCCACTCTCCTGGTGGCCTAGACTAGTGGCCATTGACCTTGTCCGGATCATACAACCTTTTTTTCAAAGAAAGATAAATTGTAAAAACACAAATTTAATTGTCCTCACAGATGGCGCCAACTGATGATTTACAGAAAATCAGTAGGCTGAATGCTCCAGGCTTCAATGGATTAAAGGTTGTTTGAAAGGCTTGAAAAGTAAGAAACATAAGATCAAAGGTGACCGGAGTGAACTGGCCAAGAACTCTCCGATGCTTAAGTTAGTTTTTTTTTAGAACTCAAGAATTCCAACTTTTGAGGAATGGTGGAAACTTACTTTCATTTGATGTAGATGAGTCCTTATATAGTGAGCATTGGAGTGGTTACTTGATTGGTAACTTCCTCAAACCGTATGGAAGTTAGAAGGTTTAGACTTAACTTTCACAACTACTATAGAAGTTAGAAGATTTAATCTTATCTTCTATAACTGCCATTAGAAGTTAAGAGTTTTAGTGAGAAGTTAAAGCGACGAATAAGGATTTTGCTCATTCATCAAAATAGTAGAACGTGGTTCAAATTATAAGCTTTTATGCATAAATTCATTCTAAAAATTTTCTAAGTGTTAAGGGGTCGTCCAGGTGTTTCTATGTTGGACAACCTTCTTTAGATTGGACGACATCCTTATGCTGGATGACCTTCTTTATATCAAGACAATCTTCTTGGATTTGGACAACACCTTAGACGAACTGGAGATGGCCTAATTTTTGTAGTTTCTTATACAATTTGGACGACAACTCAAGGACGAATTATACTTATTTCTCATCCCCATCACAAGTAAATTGGGGGGTCAAGGCCTAAAAGCCCAAGATTATTTGGAAAGGACCACCGCACCACGTTTTTGAGGAACTTGGCTTAGGCAGGTAACATCCTTTCTCTATCTTCCATTTGCTTAAACTTGATTGGATTGATTACATTATAAATGATAACATGATAATATAATAACAGTAACATTTATTTTATATTATGTTGTGGATGATTGATTACATTCCTACTTGCTTTGGAGGAGTTCAGTTTAACTTTTGGAATAGTATCAAACTTAAAGTTAATTGATGTGGTTTATTTTGTGAAGAACTTTTGTTAGACTTGTGTTAATTTTCAGTGGTTTAATTTTAATTACATTGTGGCTTTTCAGAGAATGCATACCATTTTGAAGCTTATTTGTTATGTTAGTATGCTATTATTTCGAATCCTTGATGTGAATTTGAGAATGTTAAAACTTTGGGTTTTGTTGATTTAATTTTCCTCAGTCGTAAGGTATTAGCCCACTGTTTTTTTTTTCTTCTCTTTTTTTTTTTTTTGTGTGTAAACAGTGTCTATTAGAGATGATATATCTCTTTTTCATTAACCCTATGTTTTTGTTGGAATTGATATTATACAATGAAATCAGCCTTTAATTTTTTGTGTGCATTAGTTATTTTTTGATATTATTTAATAAAAAATTGTAATTTGTGATAAATTTTTTTAAAAGAACATTTTTAATGCCAACCCACACAACCTGCCTAACTCGCTAAGTTGAAACCGTCAAAATTTGTAACCAATCCACCAGATTTAGGCTTTGGTAGGTTGGTAACATATTAAAATTTTTCCAACCTGCTAGTAATGGATTGAATAGAAATATTGTCTTTTACCCGTCTAATCTAACCCGTGCACACCCCTAATCTTACATAATATAGATATAGCTCTTAAGGGTTTCCTTCGTAGACGTAGGCTGACAAGGCTAAACCACATAACCATCGTATTCTTATGTTTCTACTCTATGTTTTCTCTTCCACATCTACTCTAGCATATACAATATGGTATACACATCAATGCTAATATTTAACTTTGTATTAGAGCCAAAATTTGTTCTTGGCATTAAGCAAAATATCTCTACACTGCAAAGAAGTTCCCATGCGTACAGATCCACCGCAGTCTTTGTGCTACTGCTTGCCTCCAGATCTGGTCCCTATGGCATCATACAGACAGCCTTTCACAAAGCCACCATTGCTACATTGTTGTTGAGGCCAAGATCCAACATCTCCAGCAAGTCATGGCTTTCCTTTTCAGATTTGTGCAAATTGAGCATTTCTGTAATGAAACCAACCACATAGACATGCTCCACAACTTCTTGTGACAAAATTGAGAAATCCAGCAACCTATCGCCTCCACACGCACCACCTTGTACTGCCACAAGTTCTGCCGACAATCCCACGTGTCGCTTCAGATTCCTCATGCTCAAATTGTTCTATGGTCACATGCACCACCCTATTGGCCTTGTCGTCTGCCAATCTAAAAACAGAAGAAATCTGATGGTCATCTGTTGTAGCACGCGCCCCCATGATCCATCTGGATTCTTCACTCGCCACCATGTGCCGGTAGGTATATGCACGTGCCACACATGATTTTGCTGATGTCATTGTGATGTCATCCGTGATGTCACACACGACACATCATTTGCCATACAAGATTTTGCATGACAGCGTCACACACGACATGCCATTCGTTGTGCAAGCTTTGGCATGACAGCACCACACAAGCATCCTGTCAGTGCCACGTCATAAGATGATGTCAGTGTCTTTGCAGCCCGATATGTGACCCGACTCGGACAACCAAGAACCAATTCGTACTGTGCTAACTTTTGACCTTGACCTTGACCGTTGACTTTGACTTTTTGTGTTGGATATTAACCAAAAGTCAAAATTCCCTAAATGGCTTATTTTGTTCAAATTTTCACATAGATTTTGATTTTGGACTTTGTTTCTTTATTTAAAGCTCCACAATCAGTTAATTGGCACATTCTTCATCATGGTTTCTTAAGACATTTTTCAAGGCATCTTTGCATGTTTATCCAATTTCAAGCTTTCATCAAGCTTCCACCTTGAATTTGAGAGGGGGTATTAGAGATATATTAGACACATTAACCCAATGTAATAGGCTCAAGTCCACCTACTTGTACTAGAAATCTAGGGTTTAGCCTTATATATATATATATATATATATATTCATGTTATGATTCATTATAACATAGACTTTATACTACACTCTTGCATAATAAAGATATAGTTTCCTCTGTGGACGTACACTGACAAGGCTGAACCATGTAACCCTCGTGTTCCAATTCTATGTTTCCTCTTCTACATCTACTCTAGCATATGCAACATGGTATACACATCAATGCTAATATTTAACAGATATATTAAATATATTAGCCCAATGTAATATATTTCTAATAAGACATTTGTTAATGAATCATTTTAGAAAATTTTTGATACCACTTTCATGGAGATTATAAAAGGGTTAAGTTGACGAATATCTTTAAGGTAATTGTTAATAAATCATAATAAAAAAAATTTCAAACTTTCATGAAAAATATAAAAAATCAGTCAACAACATTTATTGTTTTATTATTCTCCTAATAAAATATTTTTAAAAATAGCTTGTTTACCAATATCCTTAACAACTCAAAACATTTTCCTATTAATAATAACAAAAGTTTAGGTAAGGTGGTACTAGTTCAAGCGCTTAATCAACGCTGTAAATTCAAGTGTCAAATTCGAGAAGTTGTCAACTCTTCGGTACCTTGTGGGTACCCATTATTGCGTCCATGTTTTGTGTCAAAACGCGTTTTAGGCCCTTTTTTTTATTTATTAAACCAGCGTCTACAGTAATCCTTTGGTGAACAGTAATTTTTTTTATTTTTATTTTTATTGTTTTCAATTTTAGCAGTATCCAAACTCACCAGGCGTCCCCAATGTGACAAACGGGCAATTTTCACGAACAAAACGTTCCAACATCAAAACCACCTGTATAAGGTTGAGTTTTGATTTCTTCTTATAGAATAGATCGTTTAGACAAATTGAATTCAAGTAATCAACTGCTGATCACGATTAATTCAATCACGGAATCTTATAGAAACGTGTAGTCATCATCCCCACACCACACATACACTGATACATGCAGGTCCTTTATGCAAAGAAGACTTTTAAATTTTGGTCAATGGAGTTTTTCTTTTGTTTACATCGATTGATTTAGACACGGGTTTGAAATTTCATTTGCATTTGTTTTTGTATTTGCCGTATTCAATTCACCGCGATCTTTCCAGCTTTTCTGTCAGGTGTGGCAACCTTTTATTTTATTAAGAATGTATTTCTTTTTGACTTGGAGTACCGTGATGAAGTGGACAACTATATTTTATTTGACCTTTTTTCTTTTTCTTCTTTCATTGCGATGAGATTACTATATATTTTTTTGATGGGATGAGATTACTATATTTGACTTGGTCTCCTCTAGTCAATAAAAAAAAAAAAAAAAATCAGTATTAACAAATTACCAATTATTTTATTTGAAGCACTTGAATTCAGTGTGCCATTATTTTCGTAAAAGTACACAAATTTTTTTCCGAGGTTTCTCTTTAAACTATGGAAACTTTTTTGAAGTTTTAAGGGTAATTAATATTATTTTATTGAATTACTAGTATTATGCCCGTGCGATGCACGGCTTAATTAAGAATTATGTGTAAATTTATGAAAAAAAATATTTTAATTAAAATTAAATAGATAATAGAAATAAAGTAATCTTTTACTCTATTTTTTTTTATAAATAAAGTAACATTTTACTTTAAGTTATATAATGAATACATATTGTGTAAGATTAAGTTTTTATGTTAAAAAAAAATCATATTTAAGTCCAAAATTAATTGAATGGAATATAAAGGGAGTCTGCATAATTAAAGTGCATATTTAAATGAAAAACCTTGAATTTAATTATTTAAAAAAATAATTAAAAGCATATTTAAGCGGTAACTTCCATGTAATAGTTAAGAATTATGAACAATCCAAATTGCTAAACATTAAGAAATAAAAATAGATAAACTTACATAAGACTTGAATTTTTGTCTTTGAAAGTGAGGGAGGAGGCACCGAATTTCATCCTATCAAAATCAAATGTATAAATATAAACTTCAAGATTTTTTTTTTTTTTTTGAGAAAAACTCAATACCAAGAGTATTGTTTGATAGAGTGTTTCGAAACCTCAAGGAAAGTCCTTGTAAAAATATTTTAAAAAAAACATGAATAATGAAAAAAAAATTGGGAATTTATTATTTGAAGCAAAGAGGGATTGAATTTGAGAGAAAAACAAAAAACAAATAAGAAATAACCCTAAAAAATGATAGATACTTGGACGTTCAAAATATATATTAATAATAATAAAAAAAATCATAAATCTGACCTTATTATTTATTGTCATGCTAATTGGGTCTCAGCTACATATATTACTCCTAACTTGTACTGATCAAAGAAGTAAAATTCACCAAAAAATTGGAAAAAAGAAAAGAAAAGAGAATGCATATGACATACTCAATAAAGAAAATACAGAAACGACCTTGCATTTTATGCTCCCCATGTTTGATTTCTTAGAACCCTTTATGAATCTGAAAAATTAAATATTTATGAATCTCAATAAATCAAATGATGAATAAATAAATTATATGTATACAAAAAAGAGCTTGGAATTAATAGCAGAGGCAAGAAAATCTTAGAGCAAATCTAAGATTTGAAATGTGTGTGTGTGTATATATATATATATATATATATATAAAATGAAACTTTTGGTTTTAGTTAGAATTTTAGTTGAAATAGAATTTTACATCTTTTAATGCTAAGCTAATAGAGTTTATTTTCAAGATAATTATATTTAATATAAGAAACCTCATAGCCATGTAACCGTGTATTTTTTTTATAAAAAAAAAAGTTGTCTTGTGTTTATCCAAAAAATCTCTTAGCCGTGTAGCACTGTAGTTGTGTGAATATATCTCCTGCCATTAAAAAAATTAAAATGAATTCTAATTAAACTGTTTGTCTCAAACTCAAACTCTTAAGCATTAAACTTCCCACCGTGTTACAAACATTTGAAGTAAAATAAATGTTGATGTCAACATTAAGCTTTTGTGTCTATCCAAAACTAAATAGAGAAAATGTTGATGAGAAAAATTAAACTTTTGTGTCTATCCAAAGAGTGGTAGATGAAAGTTGATAAGAATAATATATTTGTGATCAAATTAAGATTTTTATTAACTTAAAAATTATAAGAGAAGAAGATAAATGCAAAAAAAAAAAATCTATTTTTTTTTTAAAAAAATGGTGCAGCCACTTGGCGCAACAATGACTTCTAAGTCCAACTTTTATTATTTTTTTTTTCCGGGAATATTTACTGTTTTATATTTGTGCATGTGAGGGACTCTAATATCTAATTTGGTCCTTTACTCATTCAACGGAATTGTTTTTTCATGGCATTTGCACTACGACGAAGCAGGCAAAGCTTTGTACTATATACACTGCTATGCCCAACTTTTGCAACGAATTCCATCATGGATTACAAAGGAGACAAACTAAAAGCAAAACCACAATCCGATATTTTATTGAATGATGATTCATGATAATGATAGGACTTGAAGGAAAGAACGTGGAACAAAGCTCAGAGCCTTAACAATGATTAACCTTATATTTTTTTTTTTCCTGGGATATTTACTGTTTTATAATTTATATAACGTTTTTTTTTTTTTTACATGACAGTTGGCCTTAGCCACAAATTGTAGGTCGGTCTTTGTGCATGTGAGGGACTCTAATATCTAACAGGTGAACTACAACTCTTATATATATATTTTTTTAAATCTAAAAATTTAAGAAAATTTCTGAGAAAATTTCTGCAATTTTGTGAAGCCACTTGGCACAACCACGACATCTAAGCCCAACTTTTATTATATATAATATAATATTTGTGTCTTTATTTTTTTAGTTTATTTAACACAAAATCTCGTATGACTTTTGTTTTACGTCAAAGCGGTTGCGGCTGCCGCTGCGTTTGTGTAGATTGCTTTTTTTTTTTTTTTTGGCTGGTCTATGACAATGTTTATGATCAGTCAAGTGATAAAAACGTGTAAATAGTAATTTGTAGTAATAAAAAATATTTTACTACAATGTTTTCAGTAATAAATTTTCAGTTTTCAACAAAATAAGCGGTATTTAAACGCATACTTAGAGCTTCATTTTCCTTTTGTGTTCCCTTCAATGGAAAAAGTTTGTTGAAAAATGGTATGTTCATAATATTTTCACCATAAATCCTAAATAACAGGTTATTATGAGCTGTTACTTGTAGGCAAGAAAGTAATTTCAGTTGTGGATTCTAATTAAAAACTTGTAACAACTTGGCACTTATGATTTATTATGAATATATTGTAAAAATATGGCATACTTCTCAAAAAAATTTGTTCTAAACCGGTTTATAACTATTTTCTTACAAGCTGTTATACGTCGATTACTGAGACCATTCATAAATAATTTTAGTCCATATAATACTTAATCATATAATTTATTTAAATATTGCACTCACGCAATGAGTTGAATGAACTAGGTCAACAACAATTTATATCTAAACTTTACCTCATCCCAAAACTCCATAAGTCAAGTCCTATACAAATGACTGGTTTAATGTAAAATAATGTCAGCCATAGGAAACTATGTGTATTTTTATTTTTATTTTTTTGCACAGAACATATTAAGATGCGAACAGACGTGTCTAAAATTGGACACGTGCTAAAAAGGCACTCAACGCGGACTCTACCAGCTGTTGAAAATACAAATTGAACAGTGAAATCTCTTATAGTATTAGAATTTATTGACACCATTCGCTTTCTTTCAGCTTGGCGTTAGAAAACCTTTTTGCTACTCCTCAATTTCGATAATGACAAGGTTGAATCATGAATGCTATACACCTTCCCCAAACTACCCTTGACCAAAGCGTAAAAACTCAAGTCTTTTATTAGACGCGGCTCTGTCGTATTCAAAAAGAAAACCAAAAAAATGTAAATATTTAGAGTCCGTTTAGATACCACTGAAACTGAAAACTGAAAAACACTGTAGCAGAATAATTTTTAAATGTGTAAATAGTATAGTGGGATCCATTTTTAATTAAAAAGTTGCTGAAAAGTGATATTTTGTGGGTCCATAAACAGTAAAAAAGAGAAGAAAAAGTCAAACTGCTACTGTTTATAAACAGTAACTGCACAGTAACATTTGGGGGCTGAAACATGCGCTCTTCCGAAAAAAAAAAAAAAAAAGAAGAAAAAAAAAAGAAAGAAAGACGCGGAACGCAGACGCGTTCCGCTATCCAACGGAGGCTTATACTCCAAAACCGAACAACATCACACAACCAAAAACTCTCAACACTCAATTTATTATCCTAGGAAAAAAAACAGATCTCAATTTATTACAGATAGTGATACCACAGAACTAAACCCAAACAGACGTGCCCACATTTTTCTCTGTTTGGACCTTACAATTGACTATACTCTCAATATAAAGAGACACTGCAGATCACGTCTGTTGGGTTTGGAAATCAAACAACAGACAGTCACTCTCGCTTCCATACAAAAAGTCCTATCCGTACTACCGAGTAGAAAGATTAGCCTACAGAAGCTGGAAGAGTCTTGTTGTTATCGCCTGACTGACAATCCGTACCGTTAATGCTTGCTTTGATGAGGTTTCTGTCCTACCTCTGCGCCTGCTTGCCAAAGAGATTCAAACGCGGCGGCGGCAGAGGCGGCGCCGCCGACGACGCCGAAGACGAAGCTGTCGACTCCTTTGACATCTTCTTCGAGCTCCACGCTCTCCAAATCGCCACCAATTTCTTTTCCGAGCTCAATAAGCTCGGCCACGGCGGCTTTGGTCCCGTCTACAAGGTATCATAAACTCTCTCTTTTGAAATTTGTGTGAATTCTTATATTGATAATATATTTACATTTTCTAAATTTAAATACATAAATTTTCATGTATGGTAGAATCAGAATAAAAATAAAATAAGAGTATAATTGGACAGTTGAAAAAAAAAAAAAAAAACAGAAATTAAATTGAAATGTAATTAAAATATAATTTATATACCTATAAAAAAGTTTCAGCTATTTATATCAATATTATTAATTAATTAATGTTGTGTTAATTTTTGGGACTGTTGTTAATTGGTTAATGATGATTATGGAAACTGATATTCAGGGATTGATGCCAAATGGTCAACAAGTAGCAGTGAAGAAGCTATCATTAGAATCAAGACAAGGGAGGAGAGAATTCACTAATGAGGTGAAACTGTTGCTCAAACTTCAGCACAAGAATTTGGTCACATTATTTGGATGTTGTGCTGAAGGGCCTGAGAAAATGCTTATTTATGAATACCTGCCTAACAAAAGCCTCGATTACTTTCTATTTGGTAAAAATTTTCGTCTTATTATTATTGTTTATAATTTAATTGCTATAAGTTATATAGAGGTGGAGCCTTCGTGTGATGGTGATGGCAAGTGCCTTCCACCAAAAAGTGATAGGTTGTGGGAGTTTTGTGCATTGGATACGACTAATTGTTATAAGTTTTAACAAGCGGGGGAGGGGCATTTGTTATCCGTATATTGGAGACCAGACAATAGTCACAATTTTATTGAGTTACAAGCTTCTTAGCTATTGGGTGCTTTATATATGTTGCCGTCGAATTTTTGTATAGATTGAATATTTGTCACCTTATTTAGAATAAGAATACTCTAGAATTTTTAGGGTAACTTCAACATGGAATTCCGAAAATCTTATCAATTCATTTTGAAATGAGTACTAGACTTTGCTACATCAACATTAATTTAAATAGATGAATAAACAGGATTTAGGAACTCCGTGTTGGAGTTATAATAAGAACTCTAGAGGATCTTAATCCCATTATTTGATAAAACTATCAGGAATGGGATGGTTTTGTTAGTGTTTGTGTGTTTTGGGGAGTGGGGGAGCAATAATTTTTTTTATGCATCTACAGCTATGAGACTCACACGTTTTGAGAGGAAGGATGTGTATATAGTATGCATGAAATAGCTTCTCATGGGGGAGAGGGAATAAGGAGATTAAAACTGGTGGGATTTTAATTTTTTCAGATAAAGAGAAGTCTGCATCCCTGGATTGGCCAACAAGATTTCGAATAGTAACAGGCATTACGCGAGGCCTTCAATACCTACATGAAGAGGCCCCATTAAGGATCATTCATAGAGACATCAAAGCTAGTAATATATTGCTGGACGAGCATTTGAATCCAAAAATTTCAGATTTTGGCTTGGCGAGGCTCTTTCCTGGAGATGACACCCATGTAAATACGTTTAGGATATCTGGTACTCAGTGAGTGCTTCCTTAACTTTTGTCAACTTCACCTATTTGTGTTTGTTCTTAATTAGTTGTTTTCACTGCTTCAAGTGATATTAGTCTATCTTAAGAACTATTGTTGGGGTTAGTAGCTAAGAAACTGATAAAAAAAATATGTTTTTGAATGCAGTGGTTACATGGCCCCTGAATACGCAATGCATGGATATTTGTCTGTGAAGACAGATGTTTTCAGTTATGGAGTTTTGGTGTTAGAGATTGTTAGTGGGAGAAAGAACAATGAAACAAAACTTAGTTCAGAGAAACAAGATCTCTTGAACTACGTAAGTTACTTTATCTGAAACCTAAATCTTGTAATGAATGATGGTTGCCACATGTAATGCTCATCTCTCTGAATACCAGCCTAAAAGATTTATATACAACGAAATTTGCATTAACTGATTGAGTCATTGTTGTTATATTCTTGTCTTATCATCCTTTGAGAATCAGAGAATCGAAACCCATATATTGCAACATTCTCCAACAAATTGAAGATACATCTAATACGGAAGAGAAAAAAAATCTAATCAAAGGTTCTTTTTTGTTAGGTTAACCTTCTGTTCCGGATAATTGAGGATTAATGCAAATATTAGCATCATTACTGAATATTTTCTAGCATTTGTACCTCCCAAACATGCTACTTCTCTACTATAATTCTTCTTTAACCCTTCTCTATTAAGTTCCCTGACAAAACACACACACACAAACCACCCTCAATGAGGCCTTTCACATTTACAGCAAACCTCATTCGAATTGGTATTGCCTCAAGACTCTTAGGCAATGAGTCACCTTTGACAATTGCTTCTCCTGCCTTGTAGTGGAATCTCCATTTCAATGAGTAATTTGCTAAGCCTGAGAAGGTGGATTGATCTAGTTATTCCCCCCCCCCCCCCCCCCCCCCTTCCCCTCCTTCTATCTTTGATAAGTATTGGTTTTTATCTAGTTTTCTCAAATTCAACAAGGAGTAATTTAAAATTCATAGTTTTTCCATTTAACCAATTTGATGGTATCTATGAACAAATTGTGTAGTGTTAAGGTCCATTTGTTTTTTCATAAAATGCTTTTTGGAAAATATTTCCTATGATTTCCAGTGTTTGGTGCAATTAAAAATGTCAATCAATGTAAAACTTTTCTTTGGACAATGGAAAATTACACAAGAATGGCAAAAAAACGATTTATGCTTTTAAAAGTGTCAACCGCTTTCTAAAAAAGGCCATGGCTTTATCCCCACCACGCTTATCCCTTTCAATCCTCTATGCTGGCACTAGTCCACTACCATCTCATTGTCCATTGCCAAAGGTTGTTGTCACCCACCCACCTGACCATCATTGCCCATCACCACTAGCTGTAGATAGCCCGTTAGTCATTGTTGCAGGCTATTGTGGCCACCAACCGCCAGCCACCAGCTGCCACTCAACCCATCTGCTTGCTTGCTTATTGTCAACCACCAGGCACTATTTGCCTACCTGCCGGCTGCCACTAGCTTGTTCTATGCCACCAATTTGCCAGACACTGCTGTCACCATTGGCCACCACCCAGTTGCCCTCACCATTGTTAGCGGTTACTTGAATACATTGCCACCGCCACCACTTTTCTCCCCCCAATTGCCATTATTGTCTGAAATTTTGGGCGCAATTAAGCACTTAAAAATGTTTTCCGGGTCGCAACCAAACAATAAAAAACAAATAATTTCCACTAAAACAGAAAACATTTTACACTGAAACAGACTTGAGTAAGAGTTGTCAATTCCAATATATCCTTATCTCACATATCAAGTTATAAAGTGCTCCCTGAATTGCTTTGTTTTGCATAATGTAGTTATATAGTGCCTTCTCATGAATTTATATCTAATTAATCAATATTGATCTTCAAGTATATTTAGCAATTTGGATTGGCCTAAAAGCAGAGGTGTTTGTTGCCCACATTGGGAAAGGGGAAAATGCTCAGTCGATTCATTCAATCCTTTGATTCTTCGTTGCTATATTTTGCAGACATGGATGCTGTATCAAGCAGGGAGGACATTGGAATTAGTTGACCCAGCCATTGCCAAGTACAATCCTGATGAGGCAGCTATGTGCATCCAGCTTGGGCTGTTATGTTGTCAACAAAGTGTTGCAGAAAGGCCTGACATGAATGCAGTTCATCTCATGCTTTCGAGTGATTCATTTACATTGCCCAGACCAGGTAAACCCGGAATTCAAGGTCGTGGTGGACGTTGGACGACTACCAGTACTTCTGCTTTCACTAATACCAATGCTAGTAGCACGCTTACTGGTGCTACCAAGGCTTCTGGAGGCAGTAGTTTTGTTGAGGAATATTCTAGAAATTCTATATCTGTTTCTTCTATTGATGAAGGAAGATGACCAGATTTTATAGAATGTAAAGGGCAATTAGCTTCATTTATATTATGTAAAGTTTTCTTCTATTGTTGGGCTAAATTTTTTATGCTAATTTAGTGTAGTTTTTGTTTTTATTTTTTACATTAAAACCATTTGCTGTACTAGTGATAGAGCAAAGATCAAGATCTTTTATTTTCTGAATCTATTGGTTTTTACGTAATTAAACATTGAATCTCAATTATTGATGAATGATTAGCTACTCTGAAGATAATGCATGAATAATCAATTACCAATTTGTATAGGTTTTGAGCAAACAGTTTGTGAACCTTAAATGTTTTTTGAATGAAATTTGGAATCATGTCTGTTCAGATGAATGAATGATTTTATTGAAACCCTGGAGTAAGAGTTCTATGGATACAACTTTTCGCTTTTGTCGATATAGCTTGTTCGGATTAGAGTAATATTAATTTCACTTGGGTTTACTACTGGCACCACTTTTATTATGCACAACGACATATCATTTGTTGTAAAACATGTTGTATTCCCATACTTATTGGGATACATACAAAGTCCAGGGACAAGCAGCAAAAATGCAGATACAACATGACATCTTAAAACAAAGTAAAGGACATCAGCTGCAAGACAAACAAATGAGCTGACAAGCACTAAACAATTTCATTTACAACTTCAATCTTGGAATACAAATTGAGAAATTCCCCAACTGGAACAAAGAGCTATATTTTGGACAGATTTCTTCACCTTGCAGCAGATTTTGACCCTAGATTTGAGGTCCCATTTGATGGAAAGGATAATCCCATCTTTAGTAAGGTCTAGTAATCAATCAAAATTCATAAACTTCATCCATATTCTTCAGGTAAAGGAGCATTGAAAAAATAGATGTTCTTTGCTATATACTTCTACCTATCAAACATAATGTATCTAGCTCCATAGTCTTTTGGTTACCAATCTATCCTTAATCCATTCCACTTCAAGATGTTTTTTTCTAAGCCCTTCCCATGAGGTTGCATAAGAGAATTTACTTGTTTGAGAGGGTAACCAAATAACAGAATCCTCAAACCCGTCCCCGTTCATCTTTCACAGCTTTTCTTCAAAGAATGGAAACTAAGTCCTTAGACCTATCTGGTAACCAATTCCATATTTCCTCATGAATGACAGTAGAAAGCTTGGCATTCATATCACTTGTAGCATTATAGACATCACTCCAAATCGATATTTAGTATACAAAGGACGATCACAATGCTAATAATCATGCCACATGAGAATCTACTGCCATCCCCCATTAAATGCTTTAACGCCTTACAATTGATCACGACTTTGAGTCCTTGACAAGGTTCTCCAATATAAGAAATGGCCAAAGTTTGGATAAAGTGTCATGGACAATTATTTATGAAAAATTTCCTTGTAATGTAATGGTGAAGCCACCATTCATAGAGCATACAAGTGAAGTATACGATGTGAGTGTCAACTTATAAGTCTAAGACAAGAATATGTAAGGCAAGTAAAATGTGGTTGAACTAGTCTATTGCCTATGTAAAGTCTAAAAATGATATAGGCCCTTTTTTTACCAAAGGTTATCTCACAACTTGGTAAAGGTAATATTCATTGGGATGGAACTAAAAGTCAAAAACCCTTTATTTTAAAGAGAATCACCAGCAGTAGAAACCCAACCTCGAATTGATTTAAGATCCGTTTAGATACCGTTTATTTTGCTGAAAACTGAAAACAATAAAAAAATTACTGTTCACCAAAGGGTTACTATTCATTAGCCTATTTGCACTGTTCATGGGCGCTGGTCAGTAAAAAAAAAAAAATGAAGAAATGCAAAACGTGAACGTGGACGTGGACGTGTAATCCAAATGTTCACTTAATCTAAGAGGTTTAAAGGATAATATGAAGTTATTAATACGTGGAAAGTAAGAGTACTAAATTTTGTATTTAATTCAGGATGAATTAGTGATATTTGTTACATATAGTAGGATGACCTTTATACTCTTAATGAAGTTCATAAACAAGTAAATGTCGTTGTAACAAAGACATAAAAGAAGGAACTTCACTTTTTGTGAAAATAGAATTGGTGCCACTTCTACCAAGAGTAAAAAGGTTTTCTCTTATAAATGTTTACTAAATTGAGAAGAACACATCGCCATTATGGTGCTGTCAATAGTCGATTCCATAAAGTGTTGTGAACGTTCTCATGTGTGTATTGTTTTTGATTATGTGGTATAAGAGTTTTGGTATAAGCACCAAATCACAATGTTGCTTTGGAGGATTGGCTTCAACTGCTTACCTACTAGAGAAAACTTCCTGCAAAGAATTGACATGGATTATCTGAGTTGTGTTCTTTACGGTTCTGCATTCGATTATTGTGCCCATTTTTCTTTAAATGCCTTGTTGCCAAAGCCATTTGGTTTGCTGGCAAATGAGACATGGGATCTGATCATTGCCCCATAAATTCAAATGAAGACATTATTAATTTGGTGCTAGATCATTTTACCCACCTTTCAGTTTCATGTGCTTATTTTCATAGAGAGGAGGCTTTCATGTGCTCACTACATATGATTTTTACTATGAGCTTAATTTGGAGTTTGAGAAACTGCATGCATAATACTATAATAGCATGCATGTGAATATTATGGTTATCACTAGAAACATAGAAAACATGGTCAAGGAATATGCCTTGGTTATTGTTAATGAGGAGACTAAGGTATTTAATCTATATATATAATAATAGGTGAAGCAGAGAGAAAATCAAATTAAATTTTCAATTGGAATTCAATTAGTGTCTAATTTTACGCCACGTGTCTCATCTAATTTAAATTTTAGAATGTTGTGCTAAATGGGTTAATTTAGGTAAAAATTGAATTTCAATTAGAGTTTAAATTTTTGTGCCAAATTAGTTAATTTAATGTAGAAAACGAGGAGTCCAATATAATAAACTATAAAAAAACATAATCATATATATAATATGTAATTGTGATAGTTTTTAAATGTATCCGTGCATATGTACGGGGTTACACACTAGTTTTAATAGAGATAAAGAACCTGAATCACGACAAACCCCACCTATAAGCCTAATCAAACATTTAAGCTCACCATTGATGCAACTATCACCGATCACTAAGGCCTTGTTTGGTTTAAAAAAATGGTCACTCATCACTCATCACTCAATTTTCATCACTCATCATCCATTACTCATCACTCATCACTCTAAAATATTACACCCAAACAACATCATCACTCAGTTACCATCACTCAATATTTTCACACTATTTGTGGGTCCCATATCTGTCATTAGTACAGTTTAGTTTTTTTTTTTTTTTTTTTTTCAGTACCCAGCTCACCCGAACCAGTGAAAAAAAAAAAAAAAAAAAAAAGAAAGAAAGAAGGAAGAACGAAGAAGACCAGATCAGAAGAAAGGAAAAAAAGAAAAAAAAAAAAAAAAGAAGACGAACTGGATGAAAAAAAAAAAAAAAAAAAAAGAGAAGAGGAAGAAGACGAACTGGATCAGAAGAAAAGAAAAAGAAAAAAAAGAAAAAAAAGAAACCAGTTCACCAACGAAGAAGAAGAAAAGAAAAAGAAAAAAGAAAAAAGAAAAAAAAGCTACCAGTTCACCAACGAAGAAGAAGAAAAGAAAAAGAAAAAAGCTACCAGACCGAACCAAGAAGAAGAAGAAGAAGAAAAAAAAAAAAAAAAAAAAAAAAAAAAAAAAAAAAAAAAAAAAAACCTCAAAAGTCAAAAAGGACGGCTGAATAGTATAAAGTGATATATTTAATTACAAAAATGCCATTGAGTTATGAGTTATGGAAACTGAAAACAGATAAAATGTGTTTTCAGTTTTCATAACTCATCACTCAAAAATCAGAGAACTGAGTGATGAAAACTATAACTCAAAACTCATCCAAACAAAACATTTTACAACTGAGTGATGAAAACTGAGTATTGAGTGACGAAAACACTCAAACCAAACATCACCTAAACTGCCAAGGCAGTGGTGGCAAGAGACAGTTATAGTGAAGTGCACAAAGTCAGAGCTAAGTTACAGGGTGGCTTGATGCATTTAGGGCCTAAGTTGAAAATTAAAATTGAGGCCTTTTTTATATTTAAATATGACTTTAAAAAAAATAAATATCATTTAAACTCTATTATCTTGTTTTAGATACAAAAAATTATTTCTCATTAACACGAATCACGTAGAATTTTTTTTTTTTTTGTTAAAGTCTATAGGCACAAAAAATTTGACAACACGTTTCACACCTGTTGATGTGGTAGATTGATAGTGGTAAGTAAAAGAGTGATGTTACTAATGGACCTAGGTGAGAACGGGTAAAAGTTTGCCAATTCAACTATTGTGAAAAATGTTGTGAATTTTTTTGTGTATTATTATTATTATTATTATTATTATTATTATTATTATTATTTAGAAGTGCTACATTTACAATATTTTTCACAACAAATCCTAGGTGTTAAGTTGTTATTGGTTCTAATTTGAACCCATCACTGAAATTATTTTTTTGTAATCAATAACAGCTTGTAACAATTTACTACTTAGGATTTGTTGTAAAAATATTGTGAAAAATATTGTGAAAGTAGCATTTCTCTCTCTCTCATCTTATTTTTCATTTAATAAAAAAATTTATTTTATTTATTGACTAATAGTTGAGCTTAATTAAATTAAAATTTTGAGCTTAATTAAATTAAAAATTTATTTTATTTATTGACTAATAGTTGAGCTTAATTATTTATATAGTGAAGCCGGCCCTTACATGAGATGTGCTCACCTTTGCCGGCCAAGACAGTAACATTTCTCTAGGCCTTACAAGTTGCTACTGGGGAGAATTGGTTTCAAGTTGTCAGAGATGGTAATGCTAAAACTTGTGTTGACGACTTGACGGTCTCAATGTAAAGGGTGAATAAGTTAACTGGTCCCTTAATTCCATTATTTGTAATACCCTAAACGAAGTAAGTCTTTTTTCATGTATAAGTTTAGTTGGGTTAAGAGAAGTTTTAATGCTCACACAAAACTTGTGGTTTGGTTCAAAAGTCATTTTTGTTGTAATAAGCAAGAAATCTCAAAAGTCATCTTTGATGTTTGTAAGGCTGATTGCGTTATTGTTAATTCTCTTTGATTATTGAACTTCCAGATTAATTAAAAAAAAAAAAAAAAAAACAATGTACGGTCACACAACACATAAATAATTGAGACTCAATATAATTTGGGATGAGTATATGACAACAAGAGTGTGGTGACCGGTGATGGGTTTTAAAAATGGTTTTTCTCATAGGACCCGCCGAATATGATTCGCCACATGACTGCATTAAATTCTGTAAGCGAAGGCATCTATAAATATATATATATATATATATATATATATATATATATATATGGAAGCATAAAAAAGTAAAAGACCTTGACCATTTCACATACAGGGTTTATCAGAGGACGGACTTGACAAAAGCTGAGCTTGCTTATGAGTTGGTCAGCTACAAAACTATGGTTGATTTGAGTTGGTTGTCAAACTCTTTTAAACTAACGCTTATGAAGTCTGCCCTTGACTTAATAATATCCGCCTAAATTAAAAACTGATTGATATCTTAGTTTGATGATAAAGAACAGACGCAATAAGTAACTTTCTTAAAAGCAAAAAAAAAAAAAAAAAAAAAGATTTTTCTTAATGAATGTGATTCACACAAGGGGAGTATATATACCTTATATCCTTACAAAATTTCAAGATGATCTTGGATCAATAACTATATCATCGATAAAAGATTTAAATTTCAAATTTCTGTATATAAAATTTGATGGACGACCATAACTCCTCAGGAGAACTCCTTGTCTAGACACAAGGTAGACGACGCAGAGGTCCTCGTCATCCTGAGCTGAACGAAAGCAGCATCATTAATTCATATATAAATAAGATAAACGTCACAGAGCCATCATAAATCCCTTTACCGTTAGAGGGCCGACCGTCCAAGCATTAATACCCATGGAAAGCATTACAGGCATCTCATTCAAGCCTCCATTAACAACTCAACGGCTAGAAGATGGAAGAAAAAAAAATATATATATATATATATATATATGGATATCGAGCACAAGGGGGAGGTATGTGAAAAAAAACCCAATACTGAGATTCTAAGGAATTGCTTCTTATCTTTTCTTCTCTTCTAACTTTATCATTAGAGCTTTGGTGGCAGACACCACACCGGTGTTCCCTCGCTAGTTCCTTGTTTTCTTTTTCAGGATTCCTTCGGTTGGTAGATTATCCCTTTCTGGACGATAACTTAGACTGACAATCTCGCATCATCAGATTAGTGCCATCTGTGGGAATCCACGAATTTCAACACAGTCCTTTTTACACCGAGTCCTGATGGAATCCAATGCCAACCAAGATCTTGCCGCATTGGCCTTACAAATCCAGTCGCTTGCAGCCACTATAGAAGAACTAATTAGACAAAACCAAGAGATGAGACAACTATTGCAACAAAGTGGTAATCGCTTGGGAACCAACCAGGATGAGGAAGGAGACAGCCATAGAAGAGGCCCTACCACCCTAGAAGAGACGAACCCGGATCCCATCCAAGAAATGAGAAGGGAGATGGATGAGTTGAGGAACGCTATTAAAGGAAAGACAGACTAGAGCCTGGATAGAATGGTCAGGAAGACAGACTCCCCCTTTACTCTAGTGGTCCAGGAATGCCCGATACCTTCGAAGTTTCGCCTACCTCAACTCGAGCCATTTGACGGGTTGAAGGATCCGTTGGATCATCTTAACACTTTCAAGATGACTCTGAGTCTTCAACAACCCCCTAACGAGATACTGTGTCGTTCTTTCCCTACTACTCTTAAAGGGGCAGCCAAACAATGGTTTACAAAGCTACCAATATCGTCCATTGACAACTTCGAGTAGCTAGGCAGTTGCTTCCTTTGTCATTTCGTCGGCGGACAACATCCAAAAAGACCAACTAATCATTTACTCACCGTCAAGCAAGGTGAAAAGGAGACTTTGAGGTCCTATGTAACTCGTTTCACCTGAGAAACATTGGAAGTGGACGAAGCAGATGACAAAGTACAGTTAACAGCCTTCAAAGCTGGACTGAAGTCTAGGGACTTCGTGGTTTCCCTAGCGAAAAATCCCCTCGAGAGGATGGCAGAGATGCTCCTAAAAGCACAAAAGTACATGAATGCCGAAGAAGCTCTGGCAGCCATAGAGGGACCAGAAAAACCCAAGGAGCAAAAGAAAGATAAAGAAGATGATCGAAGAGGACGAAAGAGGGATCGAGTAGACCAACAGCATATGGAGGGAAGTAGATGATGGGATGATAAAAATCCTCGTCCAGTAAAGTTCACACCTTTAGTAATGCCCGTCGATCAAATCTTGACGCAGATCAAAGATAAGCCTTATCTCAAGTGGCCCAGGCTGTTACACTCGTCACCTAATGTGCGAGACAAGAGAAAATATTGTCGCTTTCACAAAGATCACGGGTATTACACAAAAGATTGCCGAGACCTGAAGGAGCAGATAGAGGAACTCATTCAAAGAGGGAAACTGCAAAAGTACATGAAGAAGGGGGACCCCAATAGGTTCAGGAGGGGAACAAGGACCAGCGCAAAGATAATCGAAGGGACGAGGACCCTCCCCCTCCACGACCACATAGTGCAATAGGGGAAATAAAAACTATCACAGGAGGACCGCCCACAGGAGGATCATTTAAGTCCCTTAGGAAGTCATACCAACGATAGGTGAACAGTGTCTATAGCACACCCCCCCAAAAACAAATGCGGATGGACCAAGACATGTATTTCTCAGAAGAAGATGCCAGAGGCATAAAACAACCTCATGACGACCCTTTAGTCATTATGCTCATGATTGAAAGGTTCAACACGATGAGGGTCCTGGTAGACAACGGTAGCTCGGTAGACATCATTTACCTTTCTGCTTTCCAGCAATTAAGAGTGGACTCGAAGAGACTTTGTCCGTTCGAATCCCCCCTCATCAGCTTCAGTGGAGATAAGGTATACCCCCGAGGAATAGTGACATTGACGGTCACAGCTGGTTCATACCCCCTTCAAGTAACCAACAAACACAACTTCCTGGTAGTAGATGCACCATCGTCCTACAATGCGATTATTGGTAGGCCTACCCTTAATTGTTGAAAAGCGGCTACCTCCACATACTGTCTGAAGGTAAAGTTCCCAACGGAACAAGGAGTTGGAGAGATAAAGGGAGATCAGGTACTGGCAAGAGAATGTTACCAAGTAGTATTAGCCTCAAAAGAGAATCACACATGGGTGATCAGGAGAAAACACCGAAAATTGCTGAGAAATTGGAGACGATTGAACTGATCGAGGGGGATTCCTCAAAGACGACTCAAGTGGGAACCCGTCTGAGCTCCCAGACGAAAAAAGGTATTATCGACTTCCTAAAAGATAACCTAGATGTTTTTTTTCTGGAGCCATGAAGAGATGATGGGTATTCTGGCAGACATCATCCAGCACCGTCTAAATGTCAATCCCAAGAAAAAACCCGTCCAGCAGAAAAGAAGAGTTTTTGCCCCCAAGCGAAACAGAGCCGTTATGGATGAAGTCAGTAAGCTACTCGCTGCTAATTTCATTAGGGAAGTCCACTACCCTGAATGGATGGCCAATGTCATCATGGTCAAGAAGGCAAATGGGAAGCGGAGAATGTGTGTCAACTTTACGGACCTAAACAGTGCCTGCCCGAAGGACAGTTTCCCTCTACCCAGAATAGACTAGTTGGTAGACTCAACCACCGGACATAAACTTCTTACTTTCATGGACGCATTCTCCAGTTACAACCAGATACAGATGGCCGAAGAAGATCAAGAAAAGACAGTGTTCGTCACTAGCCAGGGAATTTACTATTATAGGGTCATGCCCTTTGGGTTGAAAAACGCGGGGGCCACTTACCAAAGATTGGTAAATCGGATGTTTAGCAAACAGATTGGTAGAAACGTGGAAGTGTATGTGGACAACATGCTTGTAAAAAGCAGAAAAGAAGGAGATCACCTGGACGATCTCAGGGAGACGTTCAACACACTCAGACGATACAACATGAAATTAAACCCGTCCAAATGCGCCTTCGGGGTTTCCTCCGGAAAATTCCTCAGATTCATGGTATCGCAGAGGGGAATAGAGGCAAATCCCGAGAAAGTAAAAGCCAATCTTGAAATGTCTTCTCCAAAGACGGTCAAAGAAGTGTAATCCCTCACAAGAAAAGTGGCAGCTCTCAACAGATTCGTCTCGAAGGTGACGGACAAGTGTCTTCCTTTCTTTAAAACCCTGAAACGAGCATTCGTTTGAACGGAGGAGTGCGAAGTAGCATTCCAAGAGTTAAAACGTTACTTAAGCCACCCCCCACTCCTAAGTCCGTCCAAAGAAGGAGAAGATTTGTTCCTCTACTTGGCAGTGTCTCCAACTGAAGTTAGTGCAGCCTTGATCAGGGAAGAAAACAAGACACAACTTCATGTATACTACATTAGTCAAGCATTCCAAGGAGCTGAAGTGCGATATCCAAAAACAGAAAAAATTACCTTCGCTTTGATAGTAGTGTCAAGAAAACTTTGTCCGTACTTCCAGGATAATCCTATCATAGTGATAACGAATCAGCCCATCAAGAAAGCAATGAATAGCCCAGAGGCTGCTAGACGGATGGTACAATGGGCCATTGAGCTAAGCCATTTCGACATAAAATATCGCCGTCGATCGGCCATAAAAGCACAAGCATTGGCAGACTTTATAGCAGAATTCACCACCCCCGAATAAGAAGAAAACCTGAGAGATGTTTGGACAATCCATACGGATGGTTCGTCCACCCAGAAGAAGGGCGGAGCAGGTGTCGTCATTACCTCTCCTGAAAAGGATGTCTTGAAGTATGGAGTCCAGCTCAATTTCTCGGTCACAAATAACAAAGTAGAGTACGAGGCTATCTTAATGGGACTAAGAATTGCTCGGATACTTGGTGCTAAAAACATCCTACTAAAAAGTGACTCACAGCTCGTTATAGGACAAGTCAGGGGTGATTTCGGAGCAAAAGAGACCAGAATGGAGAAATAACTCAAGTTGGCAAAACATTTAGCATGTAATTTTGATCGCGCAGAGTTCGTCCAAATCCCGCAGGATCAAAACATGGAAGCCGACGAGGTGGCACGAAGCGCATCAGCAGACGATCAGACAAGGGTATATGAATGGAAGTTGAAAGAACAAAACTCTCCTAGTATTGAGGAATGTCAAGTCTTCTCAGTACATGTCCGCTCAGGATGGACGGATCCCATTCTGTCTTACCTAAAAGACGGGCGATTACTCCCGAACCTTGAAGAAGCCCGGAAAGTCCAGAAACGGTTTGCCCAGTTTACAGTGCTCAATGACGAGCTTTACAAAAGGGGTTTCTTCCAACCCTACTTAAGGTGGAGGACGAAGAAGCCAAATACATCCTGGAAGAGGTGCACAGAGGAACTTGTGGCAATCACCTGGGGGCAAAGTCCCTAGTCCAGAAGATCACGAGGTCAGGTTACTTTTGGTCGACGATGCAGCAGGATGCTGCAGACTTCGTCAAAAAATGCAATGATTGCCAAAGGTATGGAAACGTGCAGCGAGTCCCAGGAGAAAAGATGACGACCATTTCCTCCCCATGGCCCTTCGCCCAATGGGGGATTGACATTGTAGGTCCCCTACCTCAAGGAAAAAGACAAATGAAGTTCCTACTCGTTGCAATTGACTACTTCACGAAATGGGTGGAATTGGAAGCACTAGCAACAATCACAGAAACGAAGGTACAAAATTTTGTGTGGAAAAATATCATTTGCAGGTTCGGGATACCTAGGACGATCATCTCAGACAATGGTCGTCAATTCTACTATCGCGGATTTAGGTCATTCTGTTCAAGCTTGGGCATCAAGAACCAGTTCTCATCCCCAGGACATCCCCAAGCCAACAGACAGACAGAAGTGACAAACCGGACCTTGCTAAAAATCATCAAGACCCGGTTAGTGGGGGCAAAGAGCGCATGGCCCGAGGAATTACCGAGTGTTTTGTGGGCCTACAAGACTACTGCACGAACACCGATAGGAGAAACACCATTCAACTTAACCTATGGAACGAAAGTGGTCATTCCAGTCGAAGTGGGACTCGCGAGCCTTAGGGCTGAGTTTTTTGACAAGCAAATCAACGACAATCAATTAAGGATGAACCTGGATTGTTTGGACGAAGTAAGAGACCAAGCCTCGCAGAGAATGACCAAGTATCAGCAGAAGATGGCCAAATACTATGATCGCAGGGTAAAACTAAAAAGGTTCAACATTGGGGACCTCGTCCTTCGAAAAGTAACCCCCGCAACAAAGGACCCAACACACGGCAAGCTGGGAAGGGCCCTACAAAGTTACCTATTATTCCCGACAAGGGAGCTACCATCTGGAAGACCTAGACGGAAACAAATTACCTCGCCCGTGGAATGTCGAGCATCTAAAGAGTTGGCATCTTTTGGTTATTTTGTTAATTACTGTGTCCTTGCCATCCCACCAATTATTAAAAATACCCCGGGTACATCCAAATTAAAAGACGATAAGATTCCTTAAATGGATATACATCGTCCAAGACGACGATAAGATTCCTTAAATGGATGTACATCGTCCAAGATAACGATAAAATTCCTTAAATGGGTGTGCATCGTCCAAACTAAAAGACGATAAGATTCCTTAAATGGATGTACATCGTCTAAGTCTGAATGACGATAAGATTCTTTAAATGGGTATGCGTCACCCAAATGGGGAAAGTGATAAGTCCCCTTAAACGGAATCACTTCGCAATAAACAAGAAGGAGACGCGCACAAAAAAAAAAAAAAATCTAAGTCCTGAATGGACAAGAAAAACAAAACTCCTCAAGCCTTGGACGAACAAAGAAATACTTTGGTGAAAAAATATCCAAGTCCTGAATGGACGAGAGAAAATACTTTGGCAAAAATTCTCCAAATAAACAGATTCTCAAAGGCACACATCCAAGCAAAGACAAACAAGAAAATGAAAATCATGGATATATCATAAAAAGATATACTACAAGCTGTTCAAAAACCCCAAACAAGTGGGCATCCAAATGCAAGGAGTTCAGTAACCCTAAAACAAACAGGGCATATATATATATATATAAACATGATATATAAAAAATAAAAAAAGAGGGAAAGATCTTCATGCAGGAGCAGTTGAGTCATCGTCTTTTCCAAGTTCGGGATCCTCGCTAGCTGAAACCGCAGCTTGAGCAACCTGAGCAGCTTCGTCTGCCTCAATCTCCTTATCGATAATTTCGAAATCTAGCTCTTCTAGATCAACACCCGGGCCATACTTAATCAAGTACCTCCTTAGCAGCTCAAATCCTTTAAAGTACTAGCCAAACAAGATGGCATTATATTCCTCCGTCGTATAGAAGGCTAAGACGGCTTTAGCCATGGCGTTCTTCATCTTTTAGCCAGCAGCTGCCAAGAGCTCATCCTTCTGCTTCACCAGCTGCTTCATGCCCTCCAGCTCCTCGGTTAAAACTCTTATCTTTTCCTTGGACGAGTTGGTTTCGTCCATTGCTGTGATCAAATCCTCTCTTAATCCTGAGGCTTCAGCCTCCAAAGCCTCCGCTCTAGAAGTAGCAATGACGGCCTTCTCCTCGCTGGCCAAATATTGGGAAGTGATATGCATTGACTCTCCCAACACCTAACATTCAAAAATTTAGAGTTAGCAATTAGCACTTCTAATAAAACAAAGCAAAGAAGAAGATGCAGAAGGGTTACCTAGACAAGCTTATGAACATGGCGGTTCACTATCTCGTGAGAAGGGACCCCAGAGATCTCTTTCAACTCATCAGAGGTAATCACCTCGTTTGCCCTAGCAACGGCAGTTTCTGCATCAGCCCAGATGCTGGCACCTATTTTTTCTTTTCCTTTGTCACTTGTCCTGCGTTTCTTGTGACGAGGACTAATGTCCTCAACAAAAAGGGCAGGGGAGGCTGCCCTACCTTCGTCCAAAATAGGAGTGGATGATCCCTTCTCCGTAGCCTCCTTTTCTCTCTCTCTCTCTCTCTCTCTCTCTCTCTCTCTCTCTCTCTCTCTCTCTCTCTCTCTGCGTTAGCCTCAACCTACGCTGACCAAGGCTTGAAAGGGGTTCATTCTTCTTCCCTTTGATGCGGGCATAAAACTCCTGGTTAAACTTAGTCGTCATTTCTGCCCAAAAAAAAAAAAAAATGGTATGTGTTAGTTGAAGAAAGGGAAAGTAAAAAAAATATATAAGGGAAGTATGGTCGATTTACTTTTGTCCTAAGCAAACTTACTTTTCTCTTCACGACGTATGGCACGAAGGACGAAGTGAGAAGGTTCAGGCCCCAAGCAATGACGAGCCAAGGTCCTGGGATCTACCAAGTCGTCAAAATCCTCGATTGTGCTCGCGTATTGGATGACTGCTTGTACATGCTCCACGAACCTACTTTCCAACTCTAGATGATCTTTGGCTAAAAAAAAAAAACGGTCAAGATAAACAACCCAAGAAAAAGGATGAATAAAGAGTACAAAAAGAAAGATGCGAGGCAACGCACCAAGTACAGGGGTCTCCCAACGACACAGCAGCCTAGGGACATCCCCCTAGAAGCTGTCAGAGAGGGTCTCCCAACCGTCACCTGACACGAAGAAGTACCTCGACTTCCAATAACGAAAGGACGAAGGTAAATCGACAATAAGCCTAGACCTCCTATCCATAGGTACGTGTTGACACCCCATTTTGCAACCCGCATTTAACCTCACAGGAGGGTAAAATGGTAATTTCATCTTGGAAATATGCATCTTGATTTTGGTCACTAGATCCTTAATCTCATTTCACCAAAATGATCTTGATGTTGTAACGATCAAATTGACTGGTCATAAGCCCTAATCAGACCATCAGATTGAAAGTTATCATCAAATCAAGTTTTAATGGCCGAGATGCACCATCACATGTTGAGTCCGACTATATGTGATTATGAGCAATTGATTTTGATTGGTTATAAGTATAATCAATTTGAGATCAATGATGTGTCATAATTTGATTGGTTAGGACTACATTTTATGGTAAGGTTGCACATACCTAATTAATTAGATAGTTAAGTATTAATTATTCAATGAGTAATTTGTGCAATTATCTTTTAATTAGAGTAAATTTGGGACCAATTAAGTTTGAAATGGGAGTGATTGGAGCCATTTAATGTTAATTGGGAGCTAATTTGGGACCTATTAATATTAATTGTTCTGAAACCATTTTCTAACAAATGACCTTTGCTCACTATTTCATCAATATCTCTCAGAATATTTTGAATCTGTGAATGAGGTTAATTTTCCCATAAACTAGACATCCGGGGCTTCAATTTGAGCACAAGAATGAAACAATTCCGATCAAAATTGAGTCAAATATGATCTTTCAAAGTTGGCTCCATAAGCTGTTACAGCAACTACGGGAAAACTGAATTTTGGCTTGCTCCTCACTCCTACCAATCTTTCCATTTAATGTACCAGATTTCTCCAAAGGCTAAAATGAGGTCTAGGTTCATGATTCTTTGTCAACCCTCATTAATGGCATTCCATTCATATTTCCTCCACTACTACTATATAAACCCCACTCTCCTTCATTTCATGACTCAAAAAAACCCCCTCTCTTCCTCTCTCTTGAGTTCTAGTGAAGTTGAGTAGTCTTGGCATATCTTGGTCTTCCTGAGACTCAAGGTATTGAGTGAGACTCACTCTTCCTCTCCTAACTCTTCTTTTCCTCCACCCTTAGGATCTCTACCAAGAGTCTCCTCCTACACCATATGGATCTTTCATGAAGGTATAATTCTTTTCCCTAACCCTTTTTTTTATATATATTGCCATGATGAGAATTTAGGATTAAAAGCATGATAGCAACTATTTAAATTCCCTTGAATATGTTTGAATGTTCTTAAATGTTCTTATGTGTTCTTCATATGTTCTTGGTTGTTCATCACATGTTCATGCATTACACTAGTTTAATCTTAAATTCACATAAAAAATATATGAAAAACATGTTTATTTCATAATTCTTTCAAATCCTTGAATCTAGGTTATCACCATTCACACACATTCACTAGAAATTATTTTTCAATCCAAATGCAATACTTAATAAATTGAATTAGGGTTTATCACATGCACACACTTTAAATTCAACATGTAAATTGATTGACATATTGGATGATATGATATGAATGTTGGCCACCATAGTCTAGAAGACCGGTTTCACCGGGCAAGGTGGGTGCCTAACACCTTCCCACCTTGTAACATAGCCTCCGAACTTAGATCAAGGGTTAGTAGATCAAATACTTATCCTTGTAATTTTTGATTTTTAGATTGTAACTAGGAAACAAAGCCATGTACTTTATCTTAGATTGTATCTAGGACCAAAGCCATGTAATTTCTTATGATCAATGTAAATTCAATTTCAAATTAATAAAATGAGGAATTATTTTTCAATTTAGGTTTTCTTATTTTTCCAATAATTAAATAAGTGGCGACTACATTGTAAAACCCTTAATCTAAAAGGGAAAATATTACTAGTCGAACTTCCATTTTGAGAGGCAATAACACGACTCCACCCATTCACGTGGGTTTGGCCCAACACACCTATAAAAAAGGGGGCCGGGGGCGCGGTCTCTCACAGTACGAGCTCGTAATAACCAAATTCTTTCGATTCCCTTAGACGATAAAGGTGGACGCTGATCATATCACCATCAGCTATGATTGTCCATATTACCATATAGCTTATGACGATCCTCCAAGAGTTGGGCATGAGTTGTCCTGGAGCTATGTTTAGGTGGTGAAGGAGTTCCATTATGAATGGATGGACAGGAAATCTAAGGCCACACAGGAAGGCAGCCTCATAAAAGCAGACCTCCCCGTGGGCAAAAGCGCAAGATCTCTCACCTTTCCTAGGAAGACGAATCCTAGTCTCCTTGGGGATCTGAAACCTATCCCTAAATCTAAAGAGAGTATCTTCGCTCAAAGAACACTTTTCCTGAAGAGCATGAAAAGGCCGAGAATGGGCCAGAACAGACTGACGGATAGACGCCGGCCTGAAAATGGTGGTATCCGTCTCAACCTCACCCACGCTAGCACTGGATGACAAAATGGCCCCTAAGTTACCAGATCTACCATCAAAACTCATTTTTTTCCCTCTCTAACCCCCCTCACACCGACTCAAACCAACTTAGGGATTCGCACAACAGTGGATGTAACTCACCCAACACTAAACTCAACCCACTATCACCTGGGGCAAAATCCCTAATCGGAGGGTAAAAACCACTAAAGCGGCCTACAAACACACCTAATCGAGCAAAAAAGAAGGTGAATGAGGAAGAATTGCACCTAATACCAAAACGGTCCATCAAAAAGAAAAAGAAAAATTTCAAAAATGGAAATAAAGTGTAGAAAAGGGAAGTTAAAAAGAAAGCAGTAGAGTATAGAAAGATACCTGAAAAAAAAAAAAAAAAAAAAAAAAAAAAAAAAAAAAAAAACTGAGGAGGAGAAGAGTTAGCACAGAAACCGCCACAATGGAATTCAAAGGGAAATTGAAAATTTGAAACAAAAAACGTGGTTTTACTAAAATAAGCGCAGGAGGTGAACACTAGAAATTTAAAAGAGGGGGCTCCTCGAAAAGCGTGGGAAACCGAAAAGTTTCACCGGAATCAAGGACCCCCCAACCAGTCTCCAAGCAACACGTGGCTATGACGCACGCAGCGCCGCCACAAGATAATAACTGCAGAAAGGAAAACCCAAAAAAAAAAAGGGGAACCCATTGCATTCCGTGACCGTCCTCAAGATGAACGACCCCGGAATGGGGGGGCAACTGATGGACGACCATAACTCCTCAGGAGAACTCCTCGTCCAGACACAAGGTAGACGATGCAGAGGTCCTCGTCATCTTGAGCTGAACGAAAGCGACATCACTAATTCATACATAAATAAAATAAACGTTACAGAGCCATCATAAATCCCTTTACCGTTGAAGGGCCAATTGTCTAAGCATTAATACCCATAAATAAAATAAACGTTACAGAGCCATCATAAATCCCTTTACCGTTGAAGGGCCAATTGTCTAAGCATTAATACCCATGGAAAGCATTACAGGCATCTCATTCAAGCCTCTATTAACAACTCAACGACTAGAAGATGGAAGTAAATATATATATATATATATATATATATGGATATCGAGCACAAAGGGGAGGTATGTGAAAAAAAGACCCAATACTGAGATTCTAAGGAATTGCTTCTTATCTTTTCTTCTCTTCTAACTTTATCATCGGAGCTTTGGTGGCAAACACCACACCGGTGTTCCCCCGCCAGTTCCTTGTTTTCTTTTTCAAGATTCCTTTGATTGGCAGATTATCCCTCTCTGGACGATAACTTAGACTGACGATCTCGCATCATCAAAATTGAACCTAAAATATAAGTTTCTAGATCAAATAGTAGATAACATTTGATTTGCATGAAACTTGGTATGCATGTTAAGAATATAAAAAACATATAATACAATGGTGAAATTGTCAAAATATTATTCCAATAACAAGTTATTAGGTGCAATTATAATGAGTGTGTGAGAGTTTCTAATGGTTCAAAGTGCACTCATTATATATCACATTGAAATATTTATTACTTGCCATATACTTGCTCATTTAATAGAATTTTTTTTCTCTCTCTTCATTAATTACAATTCCTAAAACTGAGAGAAATGTATACCGTCCAACTTGAGACATCATAAAATTTGTAGTGTTGAAATTAATAGCTTTTTTTTATTTTTTTTGTGATCTAAGATAGAATTCTACTCTAACTTAATCTAAGTGTATATGTATGTGTGAAATTTCCTCTTAGAGAATTGAACCTCAATCCTTACCTTCCACACCTTATAAGCACTTATATACTTGTGGAGTGACCATCACGCCAAAGGCACGCAGTGGTTTGAAATTAATAGTTAAGGATGTAGATGTGAGCAAAAGTTCACAACTTCACATAAAGATTAATAAAGGTTATCATCCATTCAACATTTTTCATCAATCGCTTAACAACAGATGCTATTTTGACATTATACCAAAATGTTAGGAATTAAACTGACACTTTTGAAAAGTTAAGGACTAAATTGACATGTAAATATTAGGAACTAAAATGGAAATTTACGCAAAAAAAAAAAAATAAATAAATAAAGGGTATGTACACACTTTATAGTTTTGTGTTGATCTTTCTACTGACCATATGTATTGTTGACTTAACATTAGCTATGGTAAATATATGTAATTTGTAAACAATATGATCGATGGACAATTAAGTGTCTATTTGAGAATTGCTTCTATTATTTTTCTGTAGCTTATTTGTATAATGTGAGACAAAAAGCTAAAAACTAGTTTTTTTTTTTTTTTTTTTTTTTTTTTTTTTTTTTTAAAGTTAATACTTAGATTGTTTAAAATAAAGCCGAGATAAAGTTTCTCAAAAAAAAAAAAAAAAAGCCGAGATAAAGAAACAAAAAACAATAAACTTTTTGGCAGATGAATCATCATTAAAGTTAGAATAATTCAGATTGCATTAAATCTCTCTCTCTCTTTCTCTCTTCATTAGAGCATTTTTAAGATTTTAACCAATAGATAGCATCTGCATCCGGGAGCCAAAATGTAAAACGATTCTCATTGTTCACAAAAATACGCAGGTTCTAATTCTTTTTCTAATCTTTTAATTATGTGATGGGTATTGTGTTTTAGTTTTGGGTGAGTTGAGCATGGACCCCATTATCAAAGTATAATTTTTTAAGATTGTTGAGGACCAAAATTTTACAAGAAAGCCCAAGTCCATTAAAAAAGATTTAAAACCCAAGACTCGTGAAGGGACAGGCCTTAGGGCCCATGAAACAAAGGGAAGAAAGAAGAAAGCTCAGCCCGCCAAGATCAGAAGATCAATAAGGAGTTTAGTTAAGAACTGGGCCAGGATACCTAGGGATTGCTAAGGGCTCGGGGTCCTCAGGACGTGCAGCAAAGGCAGGACAAGATTAAGACAGCTCAGAAGAAGAACCAAAAAAGCACAAGAAACGAAGGACAGATGTGTCCTTCTTAAGCGCTCAGTGATGCAGCAAAGAAGCAGAGGCCTTGGAAAGCAATAACTCATAGCAAAAAGTTGGTACCTCGGAGAACCCATAATGATGAGCCATAAGGGAAAATAGCTGGGAAAACTTTTAACTTGGCAAGAAAGGATTCGACTCACTTGGGAAAAAATGACAAAAAGGAAGGGCGGCCAAAAAAGCTGAGTTTGAAAAGGTAAAGGCGTGGAAGTATTGAAGGACGAGAGATTAAGGGTCAGCTCTCCAAGGACACCCCAGAATGGAAAGTCAACAATAGACTTTTAGAAAAAAAAAAAAAAAAGCATCAAAAGAGGGAAATTATGAGAACAAGGAAAGAATTAGTCGTCAGAAGGGCTAGAACAACAGGAGCTCTGGTACCTAGGGAGCCAAAGAGGGGGAATCAGTGGTACCTTGGAATCCTAGAGTGACACTATAAAAGGGACAAGCAGCCAACATTGAATAGGCATTCAGCAGCAGTGAAATCATAACAAAATCATTGAGAAAACTCTGTCAAAACTCAAAGAAAGTAGGGAAATATCGTCGGGTATCCCAGAAACAGCCACTATAGTACATACTTGGATTCAAAAAAATTCAAACTTTGCAAGTCTTAGAGACTTGGATAGCCGTCTTAGAGACTTGGATAGCCATCTAAGTCTGTAATTTTTGAGCTTATTTGAACCTTGTATCACGTCTTAGTGAGCACAATGTAATTCACAAAATAAGAAAAGTAATGAGATCTTCCATATTGTTTTGAGGATCTTTAATATTTATTTTGTGTCTGTCTTTATACATTGCTCATTTACTGCTTCTTGCTTTTTCAACACATACATATATTGCTTACTCTTGAGTTATAATTGCCTAAATAAGCTAATCCTCCTCATCTATCTATTTTGGAAAGCAATGCCCAAGCAAATCCACTTGAACTTGAGTTCCAATTCCCACAAGTCTTGTGCAAAAGCACTAAGTCTGTGAGAATTGGGGCCAAGATCCTCGTGGCTGAACCATTCTCATGAAGTTCATTTACATATATGTATATGTATTAAAATGTATATCCTAATCTAAGAAACTAACAATTATTTAAAGATATGTGTATTGTATAGCATGTTCTTATGCGAGACCTATTGAGGTAAAGGAAAATGAAAAAACTCCATTGCATAATAAACATGGAGAAAGATTGTATAGTTCAGAGAATTAGTATTCTGGGATTACAGGCTTCCGGGGTACCACGACAGTACGTTCGGGGTACTACGACAGTACGCCCAGGGTACCAAGCGAAGAAACTCTTTTAAATGTTTATACAATACAAGATAAGTTTTAAATATTCTATTTCAATCTCTTTTTTCATTGAGAATATTGTGAATAATTATTTCGCTTATTTTGTAAAATTAAAAGGTCATTTTTATGACACTAAAACATTTATAATGGTATTTTATTGCTTAGGAGGAATCATATTTTTGCCTTGAGGAGCTTTATGTGACTTACGCACAACTTGGTTTGAAATCAGCTCCATTTAGCTACGGTAAACCAAGCCCAGTCTACCAAACAACAAGTATTTGGCCCGCGATCCTTGTCTCTACTTGGGCTTGTGTGCTAAAAAAAAAAGCACCCTCACAAAGATTACTTTAATATGATATATTGTAAAGTAAAGTATGAAATGTAAAATGTAACAAAAAAAAATGTCTGAGAATCTAAAATAAACAAAGTACATTTAAAAAATGCAAAAAATATATATATATATATATATTTTTTTTTTTTGTATTCCCAAATGAAAATTTTTAGACATCTATGATCTAAAAAAATGTATATAACTTTTGTTAAGTTGAACTGTTGAACCCAATATATATTTTAAAAAAATTAGGAACATGTTAAGGGAATGTGAATGGTCTAATAGAAAGATTGAAAAGCACAACAACAACCACCTCATTGTTCTCTAGTAGGAGGGTTTTAAAATGAGGGCAACCTAGTTATCATGACTGGAAACATTGTGCCCCTACATCAAGAAAAATGTCAATTGCATAATTACTAGACATGGCAAAACGGGTTAGAATTTTCTGACCCGACCCGTTTGACATGCAACACGATTGACCCGTAACCCGATTAACCCGTTTAAAAATGACCCGTTTTGACCCGTGACCCGATTGACCCGAACCCGAACCCGACCCGACCCGTGGCACGTTTTGACCAGTGACCCGATTGACTCGAACCCGAACCCGACCCGACCCGCCCGTTTTGCCATGCATATCAATGTTGAGTAAATTGAGATTGAGATGTAATTCTTATAAAATATTTAATTATTCTTCTTTACTTAATATGTTATGTACTCTATTATAGTTTGTCATTCTTTACTTGTCACTTTCATTTTCTCTTCCTACTTTAAATAGATTGAAGATTATACCAAAATTAGCTTCTAGAAAGCTAGAACAAGAGTTGTATCAAATTTGGGTATCAAGTGTTTAGTGGTAATTGTTAAATGGTAACAGTGTCACCAGTGAGAATCTAATCACAGTTAAGAAACTCTTAAACAATTGACAGATTGCATCTATTTAAAAAAAAAAAAAAAAACTTGTTTGACAAATACGGGTTAACTCGACCCGACTCGACCTGCAACCCGATTGACCCGTTTTAAAAAATGACCCGATTGACCCACAAACCCGACCCGACCCGACCCGACCCGCTCGTTTTGCCATGTCTAATAATTACGGAGGTCGTGTGATGGTCTGGCTGTCCCAGAAAACAACAAAGTACGACAAAATAATATGATAAAGTCAAGCTTAAAAGTAAAGTTATACATGAACCTTTTTGTTTTTTTAACAAATGATAAACTAATATATATATATATATTTTTTTTTTTTGCTAATCAAATGATAAACTAATATATTTTATACAAATCTTTTTTTTTTTTTTTTGAAGAAATATTTTATACAAATCTGGACCTGTGATAGATTGAATTCAAAATCTTGTTCCACTAAAACTTTACGGGCATTATTTTTTATTTTTTAGATAAGAAACGGGCATTATTATGAGTTCTGACTGTAGTGGCTAGCATTTCTTAACATAAACATAGGTGAGCTCAAATCCCCATTACAATTTGAAAATTTCTTGGCAAAAGTTACACCTTTTGGCATTCAGTTAAAAAAAAAAAAAAAAAAAGTTACGCCCTTTTAGCTACCAAAACTTTCTGACTTCTGAGTCTCCAACACTAAGCAGTAATAGTAAGATTATAGATCTCATGAATCCCAGCCAGCAATCGAATTGAGCTTGAGCACCAACCTAGCGATCAGCCTAAGTTGAAGTTGTTGCATATCATATCTGGGATCATATTCATATAAAATATTAAGCAGATAAGAAAAATAGATGAAGCCCAATTGGGAGCTCAAGAATTGCTGCAACCATGATCAAGTTGTGTTTCTCATCACTATCTCTGTCTGCACTGTTGTCATACTAGCGGTATCTCTCTCTCTCTTTCTCTCTCACTTACTATTTCATTTTTGCTTCTTATACTTCTTGAGAAAAATCTTGAACTTCATTGGATCAGTGAGACGCCCATATTTGGTTAAAGAGCCTAATGGTTTATTCTTTGTTGCGTTGTAGCAGAGAAGTTGGAACCCATTGATCAAAATCCTTTTTTTTTTCTTTAATGGGGTATGGTTTTGCCCCAAGGTTCCTTTGATCAAAACTTTAAAGGGTGCCCATGTCACTGTTGATTTCTGTTGAAGTGCTTAACTCTTTCATTGAATGGTGGTGTTTTATTAAACTGCAAGTGGGTATTTATCTATTACAATAAAATTCTTAGACCACCCCCTTTTTGTTTCTTGCTAGTTATATTTTAGTTTTGTTTCTTTTTACAGAATCTTTTTTAAAGTTTGAATCTGGGATGGAAAATTGCTAATGAACTCAAAGACAAAACATTACTCTGAATGCGTATAAAAAATTGTTAAATAATCCTAGATAGATAATGTTGTTGTACTGTTTTGCTATGCAGTATAAAGCTCTATCTTATCATAAATGAAAGGCAATTCCACTTCAGTTCTGGATAATACACTTAACCCATGGGAATTGAAAAGTTGGAATCATAACAGTAAATCCAAGTGATGTGGTTTTCTGAAAATTAGACTTGACTAAAAGTTCAGTCAGTTTTGAAGCAGGGCCAATTTATGTTATTTGCTGTTAGACATTGGAACTTGCTGGTATGTAATTCTCTTAGAATTTACTTTCTAAACGCTATGCTCAATGTATGAATTTTTTATATTGATGTAGTTGTGGAGAACATTTTTGCTGAAACCATTCAAGCTTGTCACTGTATTTCTTCATGAAGCGAGTCATGCTGTTGCGTGTAAACTTACTTGTGGCCATGTAAGAAGCTCACTTCTTTCCACATAATTTTATCTACGAATTTCCCAACACTCATGCAGTCATGGTGATATATTACAAAAGAAAACCTGGTTTTATAATGATGTATTATATGTTTTTATTTTTAAAGGAGTTATTTGCTTCTGAAAATAACAAACTCTTCTATAGACTTAAGCAGCACAACTCTCATATCTAAAAGACATAGTGTTTGTGGCTAATAGTGTAAAGTAACACAGCAGGCTCTCCTTTGATGTCGTACAAAATTAAATAAATGGAGGGACATCTACTTGCACAACCTTTATCCATTTACCAAAACATTCATAGCAGTTGGCTTAAACGTCCAAGATTAAAGATGCCTTTTATTGATGCCTACGTAAACTCTTGATTTCATAGGCCGCTTTTCATATTTTTTAATGCTAGTAATAAATTTTTTCACCATCACTCTTTTATTGAGTTTCTAAGCCATGAAGTGGGAGAGAAGTAATTATAGGTGTCTTGGGATATCTAGTAAAACATACTATTTCTGCTTAGGCATTTTTGGACTGGGTATATGTATCTAGTTGTGTGTATTGATCTTCTTTTGACATGAGAAAAAAATGGCTATTTTCATTTTAATTTGGTGGGATACCCCCTTAGTACATAATGAGGACATCTTGACATAATATATGCCATTATATTTTTAATACTCTAGAAGAAGCCATACAAGTAAGGTCTTTTCTGGACCTTGGTGATATTGTGGCTCAACAAAGCCTTCTGGTATCAATTTTTCTTGAGCATTGGGGTAAACATAGCATGGGAGGATTTTTAGCATCAACATCAACCATTTTGATTGTCAGCATGACAAAATCTGGTTCAATGCAGGTAGAAGGGATCAAGGTTAATGTAGATGAAGGTGGAACCACACAGACACGTGGTGGAGTTTACTGGATAATCTTGCCCGCTGGATGTAATGTTACCTGTCCTCGATATATTTTAACTCTTATTTAATAGCAGATATTACTCTTATGCAACAGCTATGTAGAAGTGTTCAAATGCATGCTTTGCTGTGACATATTGTTCATCCATGATTAACCTGATTCATTTTGTTTTGAATTTAAGTTTTAGAATCTTTGGGTTCAATATATGTTGTTTCTCAGTGCAGTTTTTAAATAAATAATTGGTAATTATGCAATCTTCTCTTCTCACGGTCTCCATTTTGTGGCATTCCAGATCTTGGTTCAGCCTTCTGGGGAATGGTCTTGATACTTGCATCCACAAATCTTCTTACTGCAAGAATAGCTGCCGGATGTTTTCTTGCTGCACTACTTGTTGCACTTTTTGTAGCTAAAAATGTGAGCACTTATGAACACGTAGATTTTCTCTTTTTGTTTAATATTCCATATGAATGCTGCACTGCACTTATGAAGGAATTTGGATTTCACATGAAAAAACAGCATTTCAAATGGTTGTTGAATGCAAAATTTGAAGTTGGGAACATATTGACAACAAAACGTGGAAAGTTTTCATTCCTGACATTCTGAAGTTATTCTTTTGTATACTATAAAGAAGAAAAAAATACCATCAAGACAAAAGAAGATGATTTAAATTGTTTTGAATGCCCATTGATTATCATGATTATTTTTTTTATTGCTTTAAATATTGGAAGTCACCATGCTTATCCTGTGTGGTATGACATTTTAATTAATTAATTTATTTCAATTTTCTTTTGGTCTTTCCTGCAGTGGACTCTTCGAGGACTCTGTATTGGTAAGTGTTTTCATAATTTAAAATTTGGCTTACTATTTTTTATACATGCCACAACATATTGGGTTCTATATGTTTATGTATTTTGTATTTCGTCTCAGGGTTTATACTTTTCCTTGGTGTAATTTGGGCTCTGCAAGAAACAACAAAAGTTCGTATACTGCGGTACATCATTCTGTTCATTGGTAAATGAAATTCTGCTGTTTTTCTTTCCATATTGTTCAGGGAAAAGGATGATTGTTCCTTTACACTGTGATGGGGTGAAAAATCAATGCTTACTCAGTTTTATCAAAATGCAGGTGTTATGAACAGCTTGTTTTCAGTTTATGGTATGACTTTGGAATGAAACAATCAATTTAATCATTAATTTAATTGGCTGTGTATGGAAATATGGATTAATCTGTATGTAATTATGCAGACATATATGATGATCTAATATCCCGTAGAGTTCACTCTAGTGATGCTGAAAAATTTGCCGAAGTGTGTCCTTGCTGTAATGGTGTTGGATGGGGCATTATTTGGTGAGCAACTGAGCATCATATCATTTAAGAAGAGTAGAAGTCTTGACTTGAATAGTTTTTTTTCTTATATGATAAACCAATAACACAAGGTGCTCTTATGACCTATAATTATGTTTAATTGCTTCAATTTCTAATTGTGAAGAACTCTACTTGCAGGGGGTTGATATCTTTTTTGTTTCTTTGTGGAGCCATGTACCTTGGTCTTGTGATTTTGTCTTGAGGTACATCATGCTTGCTCAATTCTTTGAATTTTGTAATTTCTATTGGCATGTTGTCTAAAACTTGTTCATATGTATGATTTTAGAAAATGTCTGTGATTGTAATTCAAAGTCACTATGAAAGTGTCATTAGGGACTTTAAAGCTTTTATAGTGGAAAATTTTCTATTGTGCTATGTACAAACGCACAAAGTTGAGGTTGTTTGTTGAATTAAATATAATATTATCTTGAACTTAATTATAGAGTTCAAGAAAAATGGAGACTCATTTAAATACTACCAACATAAACGTTCATCCTTTTTCAACTGCTGTGAGAAGCACTTTCAGTTGATTATGTTTCCTTGCCATATCACTATCATGTAACTTGAGATAATTCTTTTCATTTATTCTCAGAATTTATATTGCACATTCACACCTCTTAATGGCTATGTTGAGGACATTTTGTGACTTGAGAACATTTCATTTGCCACAACTATGTTTGATTACGATTTTAGGTTATGGCTTACTGAATGATGTTTAGTGAAAATGGAAAGTCGTAGGGAACTATACATTTAAACATCTTCATGTTGCATAGGTTCCAAAAGCCGCTAGTTAACCTAAAATGTAATAAAAACTCCATACAAATGACCACATCATATTGCACTGTGCTGAAACTCTCTTGGTGTGAACTATTGAATCCTTTAGTGTTGTGATATTAGTATATTGCGCTTATATTATAGAAAGACAAAATATATGAAATTATATTGCAAATGATTTTGTGAATCGTGACATCTAGATGCCCATGGACTTGAGTTTATGCCAATTAGCATCAGTGTTTTTATAACAATAATGTTTCAACTGGATGGAACAATGTTTATATGTGTTCAGTTCTGATAAATATTCCTATTTTATTGATGACTATTCAGCATTTATGTATGATCACATTTTTTTTTTATACAGGAAAACCAACAGTAATTTAAATTTTATGTTATGTCTAATCTCATTCTGAATTGGTGCAACGAGGATTCTAATAGATTAGCAGCATGTTGTCATTGCCATTATTTACGTTGTAATACTTACTGTATATATGCTTCTATACATCACAATCACTTTTGTTGCAACTGTACAGGATGAAAGTTTCTGGTTGATACCGACATCTTGTTCTTGCATATACTCGTTGCTAAACATGATCTCATTTTTTATTATTGAGAAGATGTTCTAATCAAGCCAGCTTCTACAGCTTCATTCTTTCCACCCTTCTCTTGTGGGTTGGTATATCTGATTTATGTTAACCTATGGGATAGGGCTGAAACCGGTTCGGTTTGGTCCGGTTTTTTTCATCTGGCCAACCGAAACCGAACTTTTTAATTTACAAAATTCTCAACAGAAACCGACCAAAATAGTTGAGTCTCAATCGGTTTCGGTTTGTTTCGGTTTCGGTCGGTTTTTCGGTCAGTGTTCGGTTTTTGCACCTGGAGTTTGGGCCAATTGGGCCTTTGGTTTTTTTTTCCAAAAATTTTCTGTTTGGGCTTTTTTTTTTTAAAAAAGCATGCGGTTCCAGCACTTGTTTTATGGCCCTTTTATGCTCTTTGAGTCTTTGTAATTAAACCTTTTTTTAGGAATCAATTCTGGCCCAGATTCGGGCCTTCTCTATTTTGGCCAATGGCCAACTTTGGGCCTTTTTTAGCTTTCTGTTTTGGCCCTTTTGGCCCAGATTCAAGCCTTTCCTTTTTTGGCCTTTTTTAGCTTTCTGTTTTGGCCATTTTGGCCCAGATTCAAGCCTTTTCTATTTTGGCCATTTTTGGGCCTTTTTCCACATCCATAAAGCATTTTACAAATAAAATCAGCATTTTACATTTTTCACAACTGCTTTTGCTCAACATAAATCCAGAAAATCAGAAATACCCATTATGGCAAAATCATCAAAAAAAATCACAACCTATTACTGTATTACAGATTCATAAATCCAAAAATAAATTCAAAAATACAACACATAGTAGATTCGTTAATTACAACTTGTCATAGATTCATAAATTCATAACCTGCTTTAAAACATCTATCACATATTCATAAATACAAAAATAACCTATGAACATGATATAACATTATAACATGTCAACAATATATTTGCACAAGCACAACCTGTCAACACAGATTCATAAATCTAGAAATAATCTAGAGCAAAAAATTGTTTTGGTGCTCAAAGCCTCAAACTAAGCTGTAACTTTACAGGCACCCATCAAATGCAGCTAAGATTTAAAAATAAATTGTACAAGTCAACAATTTATAACTAGTGCAGATTTCATAACTTCATTAGTAATATGTCATTGTCAACATATACTGTCCATATTTAATATTTGGCCAAAGACTCAAAAAAAATTGGCCATATGTCATTGCCTATCCTAATATCATATATTGTTTATGTATAAGCCACTGTCAAAGCTCAAAATAAAAGCCTATATCTATACATAGGCCTAGGGGTGTGCATGGGTCGGGTTGGGTCGGGTTGAGAGAATTTTTTGACCCAACCCACCATGGTGGGTCAAAAAAAATTTGACCCAACCCAACCCATCACATATGTCTAACCCAACCCAACCCAACCCAACCCACATGGGTCGGGTTGAACCCATGGGTTGAACAATTTTTTTATTTTATTACTATTATTATTAAATTGAGCATACAAAAATATATCACACTTGTCACTTGAGTTGATAAACAAAATATACATTAATATATAAACTAATATTCAAACTCAGTTGTAAACAAAATATGTCTAAATGGGATAAATATGTCTAACAAATTTTTTATTATTAAATATATAATATATTTTAAATATATATTAAATATGGGTGGGTCGGATCGGGTTTGGCGGGCTTGTAATTTTATGACCCAAACCCAACCCGACCCGCTATGAAATAATTTTTTGTAACCAAACTCAACCCACCAGGCCTAAAAAACCGACCCAACCCGGCGGGTTGGGTTGGGTCGAGTCGGGTTTGGCGGGTCGGTGGGTTTTCTGCACACCCCTACATAGGCCACTGCCTACTAGTGTCTAATAGCAAAAAGTGTAAATATCATGTCTAGTTGTTGTCAAAATAGAAACTAACACCCTACGTCATCATCAATACCACTCGTCCAAAAAGCAATCTTCAACCATCAACTTCAACCGGTGTTGGTGCAGACATGTCTGGTTCTGATGTTAATGCAGCATCACTCACGAGTTCTACAAACAAAAAATGAAAAAAACATAAAAGACACTTGTACAATAAAACAATAAATATGCCAAGAATCCAAGACATTCAGTTTTTTTTTTTTTTTTTAATAAAGAAAGAAGTAGACATGCAGATTGCAAAATGTACAATAAAATAATAAATATACTAAGAATCCAAGACATTCATTTTTTTTTTTTTTAATAATAGACATGCAGAATTTTTTTTAATAAATAAAGATATAGAAATTCATATTATTTTAATATAACAAATAATAGTCATACCTCCATCAAGCCTTTCAAACTCCTCAACATCATCCATGGCAGCACGAAGGCTGATTGGAGCTGATGAAGGACGGAGCCAATTTTGACCACAAATGAGGGTTTCCACCATAAGTGGAGACAATGAACTCCGGAAGGGATCAAGGACACGACCAGCCGTACTAAAGGCTGATTCTGAGGCCATAGTGGATACCGGAATTGCAAGAATATGTCGTGCAACTCTTAGCAGCACACGGTATCGTGGAGAATTAACCTTCCACCAATTCAAAATATCAAAATTCTCTTCCAAAACGTCTTCACAACTCTCTAACAAGTATTTATCAACCTCTGATTTGGTATTTAAAGAATCAATACCCATTAAGTGCTTCTTAAATCTCATCATCCTCATTGCCTTTGCATCAACCACACTAGAATCATCTCCCTCCATTGATCCACTTGGTTTTTGGCCTTGGGCTTGTGCAGCAGCACTAGCACTACCACTCCCCACTTGAATTTGAGTATAAGCATTCTACAAATCCACCAAAACAGCCTCTACTCTTTTTGCCATATCAATAGCCTTTTGCTTCTCATACAAAATACCAAAATAGTACTCAAGATACCTTATCTTGTATCGAGGATCAAGAACTAACCCTACATACAACAAGTGATTCATATTATCAAAGTTCTCCCAATACTTTTCAAATTTTTTCTTCATGTTATCAGCCATTTTTTTCAACAAATAACTATATTTTTCATACTCCAACTCAATTGTATCATGAATTGACATAAGCTCCAAAAAAAAAAAGAATTGTTAGTGACATAATTAGCACTCAAAAATCGCAAGGTTGCATCATAGAAAATTTTAAGAAATTTAGAAAAGATCCTAATCTTTTCCCAATCCACATCATCCATTCCCCAAGCAACCTCATGTCTATCATTTCCTTCTTCCATTGCCTCCTCTCTAATTGTCCAAAGAAAATTTGGATCTTCTTCTTCCAATCTCTCAAAAGCCTTTTGATACTTCTCAACCTTCTCCAACATAACATAGGTGTAGTTCCACCTAGTGGGCACATCTAAGCACAACTGACCTTTAAACTCAACTTTCTCCTTTTTCGCACATAACTTAAATGTGCTTTGTCTTTGTGGAGATGATCTCACATGTCGCACAGATTTTCTCACCTTTACTATTGTCTCATCCATTTCAATTAATCCTTGACGAACAATTAAGTTCAAGATATGAGCACTACACCTCACATGCAAGTATTTATGCCCTAAAATTGTTGCCTTCCTATGCTTAGTCTTTTTTTGAATAAAAGAAATCAGCCCACTATTAGAGGCAGCATTATCAACTGTAATAGTTAGAATCTTGTTTGACCCCCAATCAAGTAAACACATCTCAACTGCCTTCCCAAGTGTTTCACCCTTGTGATTTTCCACTAAACAAAAACTAAGAATCCTCTTGTGTAATTTCCAATCACTATCTATAAAATGGGCAATGAGACACATGTACTTCAAATTTTGAACGGATGTCTATGTATCTGTGGTAAGGCAGACCTGCTACTCTCTTAGGGCTTCTTTCGACTTTTGTTTCTCATCTAAAAACACCTTAAAGCAAGTTTTGGCAATTGTTGTGTGGCAAGGGATTGGATTAAACCTAGGTTGGGCAACAGACATAAACTTCTTAAAACCAAAACCCTCTACAAACCTAAAAGACAGCTCATCTAGAATAATCATCTCTGCCAATGCTTTCTTACATTCATCAAAATTAAACACCCAAGGCACAAGTTTACCACTACTTTATCCTTCTTCTTTAGGTTTGAATGCTAGGGTTGATTGGTTTTTTTTGTCTTCCCTATAAGGATATTTCAAACATTGTGATTGTATGTGAGTTCTCATGGTTGTAGTGCCATTTTGCTTAGTGTCACAAGCATAGGTTGTGCCACAGTAGTTACAAGCTGTCCTAGGTTTTTCCCCCCTTTCAATAACAGTGAAATGACCCCAAACAAAAGATCTTTTTTTTACCAGTTTTACCTGCATTTGGTGGGAGTGGGGGTTTGCCTTTGTCTTCATGCACATTGGTTGCCCCTTGACCCGCTTCAAGGTCTTGACCTGCTTCAAGGTCTTGACCCTCATTCATGTACAATATAAAATAAAACACAATAACTCAGCAACTATAAAAAATAAAAATTAAAAAATAAAATTTAACGCCAAAATGAGTCTAGTCTACAATAAAAAAAAATACGGTAACAATAACACAATAAAAGTCAGCAACAAAAAAAAAAAAAAAAGAATGAAGATGACTCTTCACTCTACTCTAGTATACAATAACACAACAAGTCAACAAGAAAGAAACAAAAAAAAAAAAAAAAAAAAAAAAAAAGAATGCGAAGGACTCTAGTAACTAGTATACAGCAACAAGCCGACAATAAACACGTCAATAAGGTAATAATAAACACATCAACATCAAGGCAATAATAAACAAATGCTCCAACATCACAGTCAACTATTAACAAATACACCAACATCACAGTTTAACACATGGGGTTATTGATTTTCAAATCTGTAACATCAATAAAAAAATAACAACTCAACATCACAGTCACAGATTCACAGCATGTCAACAACAATAAACAAAAATATATCAACAATAAATAAATAAAAAAGCAGCTAACTTTATATATCAGAAATCAAAGGCAATCAACTAACTTTAATAGAGAAACCAACCAACACAAGCAGCCAAGCACATGGGTAATCGATTTTTTCAAAACCCCAACTTTAAACACATATAAAACTTGAAAAAATAAACATCTTGATTACAAAACAGAGATTCAAAAATTCAGTATTTTAAAAACCCTAACTTTATTGATTAAGTATTTTAAAAACCCTAACTTTATTGATTCAGTATTAAACAAAACCCAAAATGAAAAACAGAGAGAGGGTTATCGATTTTTCAAAACCACAACTTTATTCGCATATAAAACTATAAAAAATAAACATCAAACATTCAGTATTTTAAAAACCCTAACTTTATTGATTCAGTATTTTAAAAACCCTAACTTTATTGATTTAGTATTAAACAAAATACAAAATAAAAAATAGAGAGAGGGTGATCGAGATTTTCCATGAGCACATGAGACAAAGGCATATAGTTGAACTAATTTTAACACATGGGTTATGGATTTTTTCAAAACCCTAACTTTATTTGCATATAAAACTTTAAAACTTGAAAAAAAAAAACAACTTGAGATGAGAAGCCGATGATTTCAAACTCAAAACATAAAACAGAGAGAGGGTCAAAGGGTATTGAGATTTCAAAACGGAGACTCACCGTGAGATGAGAAGCCGATGATCAAGCCGGCGTGGGGAGGGCGGCGTGTGTAGGCGGCAGCAGAGGGAGATTCGATGTGAGTGAAAGGAAGGGACTGTCTAAACGTTAGAGAGGGTGGAGGCTGTGTGAGTGTGTTCTGATGTTTGAACGTGAGAGAGAGTGGAAAGTGAGTGAAAGTGTGGGGTATGTAGGGTAAGGTTTCTAAGTTTTGAATTTATACTCTAATTAGTTTTAGTTTAATTAGTTTAATTAGATATTTACTTAGTTTAATTATAGGTGATTAATCTAATGGGTTTTGTTTTAAAATGCTATGTTTAAACTTTAAAAAGATGAAATGAAAAATGAAAACAATGAAAAGCTAAGAAGATAAGCTACTGAGCTAGGCCGGATCATTTGTGAATCACTGAACAAAAAAAGGCCAATTGTGTTGTGATGTTTTAAAATAAAAAGAAGCAAGCCCAAAATGGTGGAGGCCCAACACAAAGCTGCCCCTGCCCAATGCTCCTCCCTGCGGCCCTGCTGAAGTGTATTTAGTATTTACTAATTTTTTTTTGAAGAGTATTATATATTTAATATAAAATATAATATAATAATATATAATAATATATTTCGGTTCGGTTCGGTCAGTTCGGTGCATCAAAATTTGAAACCGAAAATCGAACCGAAATTTTCGGTTTTTTTATAAAATAAAACCGAAACCGAAACCGAATCGAACTGAACTGAGATTTTTGCATCGGTTCGGCTGGTTTGAAGCGGTTTTTTCGGTTCCTCGGTTTTTTGCACACCCCTACTATGGGAAATGACATGTCAATCGACATACTTTTCGTTAATTTATAGTTCAATACCTTAGAATTTAGCTTGGAACCAAATGTAGTATATAAAATTGTGTTTGCAATTTTATGCTGATGTTTTGCTATTCAAATACCATGTTATTTGGTATTTTCACTTCATTGTTCTCAATGAGTGTGTTGAGATGAATTCATTTTCATTGTTTTAAAAATAAGCTGTGTAGAAGTACATATATACCTAGAAAAGTGAGGTTAAAGTTAAACCATTAAAGGGTAAAAACAAGCTAGCAATTTTTTTTTTTTTTTTTTTTTTTTTTGATTCAACAAGCTAGCAATTTAAGTTAAAATAAACTGATATGATCCATAGAAACTGCCAATATTTGGGTCATTCTATTTCTAGCAGAGACTTGTATCGGGATTGATGTTTTATGCCAAAACAAGAGCAACAGGACAGTCCCAACTTTGGTGGAAAGTTGGGACTGTGTCGGGACTTGGTATGCAAAGTTCATAAGGCTGTATATCCTGTTACAACTCATCTAGGACATGAAATTGCTGAATAGAGTTCGTTGTTACTGTTATTTCCTCATCTCGTTCTAAATAAAGCATGTCTAAAATGGAAATAATGATGTCCATGTCACTTCCCAGGGTTCATCAAAAAATGTTACTTCCTAGGAAGCAGCGGTGCAGATTCGGATTCGGGGTATGGGTGTTATGCGGTGATTCAGCAATTTTTGAAAAATTAGGATGCGGGTGTAGCGGGATACTTTTATTAATAAATATATTTTTATATATTACTAAGCATATTTTTTCATATAATGGTAAACATATATTATTTTACCTTTTTTTTTAACACTTATTCAGGCCCATGTCGGTCTGATTTGGGGCTTGTTTTGGCCTGTTGCAGACCAAATCGGACTGTATCGGCCCGAATTGGAAAACAAAAAAAAAAAAAATGTCACAAACACGCGTGCAGCTGCGTTGACGGCTGCAAGGCTTGTCCATGCGTATCAAACTTGGGTGCGCTGACCCAATCAACTCACCAGTGCTTTCTAGGTTACTTCCATCTAGCCATCCATGGCCATAATTGTTTTAGTATACAAGTGTAGCAAACAGCAAAAAAGGTATCCAACAATAAATTTTAGCATAAAGAATGGCGAGTGCGTACTTTTGGGTTAATGATATCAACTTGTGACTTTTAAGATTGATTTGAGATTTTATTAGTAGATCGATAATGTGGCAGCATATTACCCATTTATTTTGAAACAATGGTGAAGATTTAAAGAACTTTATCTTGTAGAATATCCTAAGAACTCTAGAGGATCTAAATTCACTCCAAGAACTCTAGGGGATCAAAATTCATCCAGGATAAACTAGATTCAGATCCTCTAGGGTATTCTACCAATAGATTTAAGGATTTAGATTCTGCCATGATAGCATTCCACTAACAATGTTCTTTTATGTTTTGTTTGCAATATTATTTTGTTATTGGGAAATGTTAACCAATGCCTTAGGGCATTGATTTAAGAACTATTTTTAGAAATTTTTCATTGAAAAAATGATAAACAATAATTGTTGTTGATAGTTTTTATATTTTTTTATGAAAGTGGTATTGAAACTTTCTTATTATGGTTTAATAACAATTGCCTTAAGGACATCCATTAATATGATCCTTTGTTATTTTAAGATTATTTTTTGTGAAACGCTAACATGACAAAATCTAGACCTTAGATCATAAAAAAATAGTTAGGATCCAAAGAAATCTATTTGGTAGAAGAATCCGGATAAACTAATTATTAATTAACCTTTACTCAGTAAATCTCATGTACATGCGTGTGCATATGCTGAAATTTGTCAAACCATGCAAAACAAAAGTGATCACAACACCTGGGACCTACACATGAAGAAAACTGAAAACTTCAAGGTGTACAAAGGCGTTTCCAAGCCAAGCACAGTTACTACCAAACTAGGTCCCTTTCGAGAATTATACAAAAATCATCCAGTCCAGCTGCGAACAAAGCCAGATTGAGCTTCCTACCAAGGCAAAAGTCAAGTTCATATAAAAAAAAGGTAGGCAGGTTTCATCATAAACAAAAATGCGAAGGAAAGTACACTTGCGTATAAGAGAACGATTTACAGAAAACCACCTAAATTTTGGTCATAACCATACCGTAAAACATAAATCATATCATAATGGTGAAAATAATATCCATCACTAAGGTTTCCTGTTTCTAAGCGAACTCAACAACAAAATTTTGGAAAGTTGAATTCGGAGTTCTTGGTTAATGTTCAAAAGTGCCATTCTAGGCCTCTGTTACTTGATACTCAAACACGACATCTTTGCCAGAGAGCTTCTTGTAAACTGCAGCAAAGGAATCCAGCTTGTACTCAGTGTTGTTTCGTTCTTTAGGATCCAAGAAAACCTGTCCACAAAAGCATGATTGTTGGATAAATACTGGAATTAAATGTAAAAAAACATATCACCAATACATTAACCAAGCTGACTATAACCGTTGCATTAAAATCATATCCCATACTTTTTTTTTTTTTGATAATTAAAGAAAACATTAAGATCCCATGCTATTCACTAATCTTCTCCAAATCATCATCAAGCCTTATCTTCATATTATAATTTGTTAGAAATTTGTATAATCAACTCCCAACAATAAACCAAAAGAAGTAATTTGCTTGCTATGTGGCTGTAGTGGTCACCTTCATTATCTTGGATCCATCATGTCTATATCTGACACGCTTCCCAACAATCTCAGCAGGCAATACAATATCGTCCAGCATTGCCTCGTGCACAGCAGTGAGTGTGCGGTTGCGAGGTCGTTGAACAGCAGAACCTTTCTTTGGTGGCCTCAATGTCCTCCGGGTGGCAATCAGGATCACATTCTGCAAGGTTTTAAAGGGAGTAAAATCACTAGAATATCAACACCATTAACCTTAATAAATATACTAAAAGGAAAACATGTGTGCCAGTTTACTACAGCTTATTTGTCAGCTTTTTGAAAATGGGGTTGTTTGAAAATGTTGTGCTTAGAAAAAAGTGATGTTTAAAAAAGCTGTATTTCAAAAAAACGCAGTTCGATAATGGTTCCACATAATTACATGGAAGTCCAATGGCTAGTTAAAAGAATATAAACAGAAGATTTTCAAGTGGCTGGCTAAAAATCTGAGGAACAAGAGAAAGAGCACACAAGAGAATATAATTAAAAAGGGAGCACAGAGAATGACAGGAAAGTAGAAATCTCAAACAATACCGTCAGAAAAAAAGCATTATGATTTGGAAATTTTTTTTTTTTTTTTTTTCAAAACCAGTTTGGAGAAATCTCTTGCAACCTATTACAAGGCGATTCAATGACCATCTGCATAGATTTTAATCACATTACCCATTAAGTTATCGACAACAATTAAATTGCTCCTGTGATTAAAAGCACATGGATGGTCATTTGCATTATCATGTTAGTGGGTCAAAGAAATTTCTACCAAACTGGGTTGTTTGTCCTTAACTTTGTATGAATTAAAGTTTCTTCCACAATGGCAATGTGTTGGACCAAAGGCCCAAATAAAATTGTAAGACAAACAAATTATAGAAAGTCATGTTCATTTACCTTTCCACTGAACTTCTTCTCAAGCTCTCTTACAAGCCTAACATGAATCTTGCGGAAGGCTTTCCTCAATCTATAGGGAGTATGGACAACAACAGTCTTTCTGTCCCCAACATTGATTGGACTATAACAGAAAAGAAAGAATACTAGTCACTTATAAGGCAGAGAACCAAAAGCAACTGGTTAGAACTACATATGGTGCAATATAAAACACTTACGATGCAGAGTCAATATAGAGATCCTTCAGGTCACTTTGCAGCTCCTGGTTGGTATGTTCCAAATCAAAGAGTGCCTGCAGGGATGATAAACAAAGCGCACAATCAGATGCCAAAACATTTGGAAGGGACTGTCAAGTGCAATAAAGGAAAATCTTATAGAAGCCAGTATAATAACCTCCGTAACCAACTCTTCAGTGCCAGTGAGAGAAGCATCCTCAGCTTTACTGATCTTCCTCCTTGCAGAATACATGTTGACAAACTGGTTTAACAACTGGCACACAAAAGAGTGACGTGCATGAGGGGTTTAAAATGTAAGGAAATATATTAACTTAAAATGAAACCTAATAGAATAAAATAAAAGGGACCTTGAAAATAAACTTATTTTGGGATAATCTTTGATGAACATACTGAATACTGAATACATATATATATATTTCAAGTTAAAGAAAAATAGAAGATAACGTATAGCCCTACAAACCATCACCAGAAATTAATTATGTAAACGACCACCACTTGCCAATTACCACTAAAATAATTTAAAACAAAGAACTAGTAACTAGTTATTGTCCTACAAAGCCCATCCCTAACACCAAGCATCGGGTTGACAAAACAATGTGGCTTCTTAGCGCTTGTTTGGCACAGTTATTTTTTATTTTATTTAAAAAAAAAAAAAGGTTATTTACCTAGAAAAAAAAGTGAAGTTTAAAAAATCTATACTTTGAAAATATACAGTTTGGGGTTAGTTATGACTTATGAAACAGGCACTTAATTAATTCACACCCACAAAAGGGCGGGCTTTGATTGTATCACTATCTATGTACTTTGTCTGTCTGTACACATCCTGTATCATATGTTAAATGCGGGCATTGGTGTGAAAGTGTGCACATTGTGGGTTGAAGTGGACCCCAAAAAGTGTGAAACAATAATTTCCGAACAAAGATTAGCTCCAAACCAGTTTGGACCTATCTCTACCTACATAAGGATGGTCTCTTCAATCGCCACACAGTAGGTTGTAGGAAGATAGCTCCAAACCCGTCTAGAGCCAAACTTTTTTTTTCCAGAAAGTAATGTCACTTTTAAGTTAATCACAACATTGTCATATGACTGCAATTGTCACAAAACTTATTACCACTACTTGGGTAACAATAACACCAGAGAAAAAAAAAATCTAAAATCGTATTATGATACTATAGGCAAAGGCAGAGAATTCTGGGCCAATTCGCAGTTTTTTTTATGACCCAATTACGGTGTGAAACTAAAACCAAATCTAAACCCAACAACATAAGATTAAGATTTATCATTTATGAATGAGAAAACAAAAAGGAATTAAGAGAATTCGTTTCTTTCTCGGGAAACAAACAAACATACATACATACATACATACAGAGAATAACAAGACTGATTCAGAGATTGTAGATTAATGGGTTTGAGGCGCACCTGAAGGGTAAGGCGACGATATGAGTGCGAGCGAAATGCCTGAAGCTTAAACAAAACCTTTTGGATGATAGAGAGAAAACCCTTTTCCTAGGTTTGGGGTTTATGAATTCTTTTGTGAGATGGGTTTACCTTTCAAATGGGTATTGAGTAATTTGGGCTTTGGGGCAAGCCCAAAACCTATTCTTCTCTACATGGCCTACAATTAAAGGAGTTTTATTTTTCCACTATTAATTTTTGTTTTTTTTTAGTTCTGTTTTTTCAAACTTCTTTCTTTTTTCTTGGCCCAAAACTAGACTCGGGTCCATTAATCAAATACGAACCCGAGATTTTTTTACCCGCGTTAAAAACGGGTTGATCCGTATCTTTTTCTTATTTGTTTATATATTTTTTCGGAGTTGGGTCGATCAACTTGTCTGGCTCACAAGTTGAACTGTTTTTTTAATCACGCTAGTAAATAAGTTGGGTAAATCAATCTAAATGTTAAACTATGTAAATGTAATATGAAGTCAAGCATCCAAAAGTAATGACTATATTAAATTAAGTAACAACCACCATCTAGTTTTATTTCTTGTTTGACTATGGGCCAATGAGATTTAGAGAAATTCAGCTTACAATATAAATTTTGTGAGCATCAAGTAGCTTACATTGAAGCAACATCTCTACATTCTTTGGCGTGATAATAAAGTTCTTACCGTTGGTCTAAATCCCAAATTTATGTAATAAAACTCATCAGATCATTGCGATTGTCAATCTCACCTACTACAAGTGAACTAACATCTCTTATACTATCTCCAGTGGAACAAAGTTTGTATTTGAGAAGAGAAAGTATTAGGGATTAAGAATCAAATGGTAATTAAAAAAATTCTCTTCTTCGGAGGCTTCAAGCATGTTTTTTTACATAAGATTTATGAACTATGTTTATCAATTTTTTTATTCAATTGTTCGTATCAACGTGTTGTAGTAGCACAATAACATTAACTTCTGGTTTCACAGTCATTGGAGATAACGTTTCCATGTGTTATATTGTATTAAAAATTTGAAAAATAATCATCCTTTTATAATGGCGTAAAAGAAAACAAAAACAAATAAATAAAAGAAATGTCAAGCTGGGTGATGCTAATTTAATACAATAATAAACAAGAAAGAGGATATCATATCCAACTTAATTAGAAAAATTAAAAAGGAGGCAGATTTTGACTAAGAAGTTTGAGCCTATTACAAAATTCAGCTAGAATTTAATTTTACTCACAAATATTCTTATGCTAAGGTACCACTTGCCTAAACAATACTTAATGGATGGAAGTAGGTGTTTTACTTATAAAAACTCCTTTTGATTTGTGAGAAAACTACGCATGATTATACGAAGGGCTATGAGCGTGAATTTCAATCCAAAAATCGATTTAAAGCTTAAAAGCACAATACTTTATATAACCTCTATTTGTAAGAGAATGAAAAATATACAGAGTTAAGTATTTACTATTTAGAGATATTTATAAGTTTATGATTAAAACCGTGCAACATACGTAACTTGGACTAATAATAATGATGGGAGGCATTGAGAAGAGCCGCAAGTGATATAATAGAGAGAGTTCAGTCTCTTCACGCTTCTCTTCGACAGTGACAAATGAGAGGACGGTCGGATTGGACGATGAATCATTAATAATGACTGATGAGTGCTTCTACCTACGGTTTCTACGTTTGTGTAAACTAAATTTCTCAAATCAAAGAACCGCATAATATGCGTTGCTTGTGGGGTTGCTCTGCTAGTCAGCCATGGCCCATGGGCAGAGTCAATCACTGCGGTTTTAGGACAATCAAAACATTCCAACATTATCCTTTTTATTTATTTTATTTACTAAACACAATTTTTTGATTAATTAATACTAAAATACTATCTTTTGAGTACACATTCATGTGTGTGCTTAGAAACTCTTCTATTTTTTTTTTTTTAAATAATAATTTGCATCCATTATAATTTGGAGTTACTATATTTTCTAATCACAAAAAAATTTAAGGGAGTGATGAAAAATTATTTCACTTACAAACACATAATACTCATTACATCTCTAGGTTTTTTTATGATTAAAAAATATAGTAATTTCAAGTTATAATTGATACAAATTATTAACTTTTTTCCAAAAAAACAAGTAGTTTTTGAGCATGTGCGTGCTCAAATGCTAACATGGAGATTAAAAATATATAAAGATAAGAGCACTTTTAGTAATGGAACTAAAAAGCTATATAGCTATTTTAGCTCCACCAAAACACAAAAATAACCATACAGCAGTGGAGGTATATCTATTTTTTTAGCTTTATTGTTACAGTGAGCACTCACAGCAGTAGTGCTATATTGGTATATTGGTATTTTTTGGCTCCTCAAACATCAAAAGGCATGCTCTAGCAGTGGAGCTAAATCTATTTTTTTTAGCTCCATTGCTACAGTGCACATCTATAGATAGATGTGCACTGTTCATGAGAGCTAAAAAAAAAAAAATTATTTTACTCTAGTCCCGATTAAAATAATATTCCCTCAAACTTTCTCAAAATCGTCTCTCACTTTCTCTCTCCCCTCTCAGCTTATCTCTCTCTCCTCGTTGTCTAGACTTTACGATCAGCCTCTCGTCATTCTTGGCCGCACGTTCTCCGATTGTGAGATCAGTCTCTCGCTCTTAACTATCGTCGTCATTTTCCTCACCACCGTCAGATCATTCCTCATCTCGATGTTGATGCTAGGCTTCGCGATCATGTTCGCGAACAGTGCGTTTAGAGTTCAAAAGGATCTCTTCCTCGACGATCAAGAGCCAGCGAATTCTGGATTCCTCTCCTTCCTCGACAGCGTTGCCTTTTCCACCGCCGCATGTGTCAGACCCACGCCGCCGATCCGCCTCAGACCCACCTTCCGGCGATCAGATCCACGCCGACACTGCCCTCCTCATAGAAGCCCAGCTATGTGATTGGTGATTTTTTATTTTGTTTGTGATTGGTGATTTTGTTTGGTCTAGGTTCAGGAAAAAGATTGGAGATTTGGGTTAGTGGTTTTTTTTTTTTTTTTTTTTTTTTTTTTTTCATGCTGTGGATTGGTGGTGGTGGTCGTGGTGGTAGTTGTGGGTGTGGTTGTGACTGTGGCTGATGGTAGAGGTGATTGTGGTTGGTGCTGTGGATGTTTTTTGGTAGTAAGATATATTATTTTATTGTAGTGAATATATTATTTTATTGTAATATTTATATTATTTTATTGTGTTGAAAACTAAAATAGATCCACTGCTGCAGCATGTGTGTAGGTAAAATAGATAAAGTAACTTTTGGTAGAGCTAAATTGTTAAATTTTTAACTCCACTACTGTAGATACTTTAAAGATAGATGTGCATTGTAGCTCAAAGGTAATATATATATATATATATTATTTGTGTTCACATTATGTTTATAATAGATATATTATTTTATTGTAATAGATATCTTATTTTATTGTGATGTTTATCTGTATATATTAATCTGTATATATTAAGAGGATTTAGAAAGTTAGTTATTGATTTTTTTCCTGTCAAAAATACCACTAAATTAATTAACTAACAACTTAAAAATGGGGTTAAAATAGTAAATTAGCAAAAAAAAGTTAGTTATTGTTTTTTTTACTGTCAAAAATACCCCTACCTAAAACTTAAAAATGAGATTAAAATAGTAAATTGATAAAAATAATAAATTCATACTTCTACGTTGAAATACCTCTATGCTTCTAATAAACTCCTACCTTTACGTTTGATTTAGATTCCTACTTCTACTCACTAACTCCTTACAAAATAGGATCACTATTTTGTTAGTTTTAAAACTCCTCTAATCTACAAAACTCACCCAAGTTTTTTTTTTTTTTCGTGATTAAAAAAAATAAAAATTTCAAATTATAATAAATACAAATTATTAGTCTTTACCCAAAAAATAAAAAAGCATCTGAGCATGCCCGTGAGCGCGTGCTCAGAAGCTAGTATTATTTTATTGTGTTGAAAGTTAAAATAGATCCACTGTTGCAGCATGTGTGTAGGTAAAATAGATAAAATAATTTTTTATGGTGTTAAATAGCTAAATTTTTAGCTCAACTCCATGCTGTAGATGCTATCCAAATTTAGTTTTTGGCTATGCTGGTCGGAAGTTTTTGTTTTGCACGTGGGTTGGCTGGCACCTGGCAGATTTACTGTTTTATTTTTTGGCAATATGATAAATATGTGTTTTCAATTTTAAGTGAGTTTTTTTTTTTTTTTTTTTAAATGAACACATGGAACGTGGGTTCGCAGATAAATTAGGGCATATTGGGTGTTTCCTTTTTCGCCAATAGAGATAATAGTGTGTATTGAATTTTAAGTGGGTTTAAAATTTGGATTTTTTTTGGCATTAGAGATGGTTGTGTGGCCTATTTTTAAGGGCAAAAGCAGAACGTGAGCCAAAAAAATGGAGCAGTTATTTATTTATTTTTTATCATTAAATTATTAAATTTAAATTACTTATATACCCTAAGTTTCTGTATATATTAAGAGGATTCAGAAAATTAGTTATTACTTTTTTTACTGTAAAAATATTCCTAAATTAATTAACTAAAAACTTAAAAATGGGGTTAAAATAGTAAATTGGCAAAAGAAAGTTAGCTATTGCTTCTTTTTACTGTCAAAAATACCCCTACCTAAAACTTAAAAATGGGATTAAAATAGTAAATTGATAAAAATAATAAATTCCTACTTCTACATTGAAATGTCTTCCTGCTTCTAATAAACTCCTATTTTTACGTTGATTTAAATTCCTACTTCTACTCACTAACTTTCTACAAAATAGGATCACTCTTTTGTTAGTTTTAAAAGTCCTATAATCTACAAAACTCACCCCACATTTTTTTTTTTACTTCATCACACTCTTAGTTTTTTTTTTTTTTTTTTTTTTATGATTGGAAAAAGTAGAAATCTCAAATTACAATAAATATAAATTATTAATCTTTACTCAAAAAATAGAAGAACCTCTGCGCGTGCTCAGAGGCTAGTTTATATGACTAAAGTAATATTTTGTAAAGATTAGATGTTATTTAGAGAATTTAGTCATCAAATAACTAACAAGTAATTAACTTTTTGAATCTTCTTAATATATAGAGATTAAAATAAAGGATTAAGTTTAACTTCAAACATGTTTGAGTTTTAAACTTTAGCTTCCAATAAGATGGTAACATGTGTTCGTGTCAATCTTCTCAAAAAAAAGATGACATGTGTCCCTGTCATATGTGATGTAAAATTTTTTATTATTAATAAAAATAAATAAATAAACAAAGTGAGGGATTATCATAAATATGTACAAATGGGTCATCCTGTAAACAAAGTGAGTGAATATCTTGAATGCAATATTATATAGAATATGAACACTTTTGATTCACAGGCAACCAAACATGCCCAAATGTTCTTTATTTTATTAAATTTTCTTGTAGGGAAAAAAAAAAAAAAAAAACTTATAAACCTGAGAATATCAGCACAACAACTTTCTATGTACCTTAATGCAATGATTAAGCTGTGATTTTTCTAGATTCTTGTAATATTTCCCCTACAACAATCAGGGATCAGATCGATGTACAACATCCCATAAAAAAAGAAAAGAAATGATTGATGTACAATTTGTTTACGTTCTCCACGTGTCAGTGAAACACTGAAACTATTATGAATTTTTTTTATATAAAATTTCTAATCTAAATGGACATGAGGGTAAAACTCTTTTTCGAAAGCTAAACATGCTCAAAATATTTTTTATTTTATTAAATTTTCTGGTAAAAAACAAAACTTATGAAGCTGAGAGTAGCAGCACAATAACTTTCTATGTACCTTAATGCAATGATTAGGCTGTGATTTTTCTAGATTCTTGTAATATTTTCCTTACAACAATCAGGATCGGATCGATGTACAACATCCCATCAAAAAAGAAAAGAAATGATTGATGAACAACTTGTACACGTTCTCCACGTGTCAGTGAAACACTGAAATTATTATGAGTTTTTTTAAGATAGAATTTATAATCTAAGTGTATAGGTGTGTGAAACTCTTTTTTAGATATTTGAATTTCTTTTCTTACCTTTACATTTATGAATATTTGTATCTTGTGAAGCAATCAGTGCACTAAAAACTGTGCAATGGTATGAATTCTCATACTTTAAACGTTCTAAGAACCTCCACATATCTGATAAAATTAATTATAGTATTTTTATAACTGCTAATTGATTAAGGAAACTGGTAATTAATATGAAATATGAAATATTGTAGTTAGACTTAGACTAGAAAATTGCATTAGATTGAAAACTACAACAATTTCTACTCCATTGTTTTCTTCTCTAATTTTTTTTAGAAATATAATTACATGTAATAGAAGATGGATAAGAGAGATTTTTTTTTTTTTTGAGAAAAAGTTTTAACCTATGACGTTCCTCTTTATCATTAGACCAAAAGAGAATTGAATATAATAAAATAATTCTTAACATATAAATTTTGGTTAAATAGAAGCAAACAACATTAAGGGTGTCTTTGTTTAGAGGTGAAATAGAATGAATAAAAATCTTTGAAGAGAATAGAAGAAAAAATGAGTTAGTGTGTTGTTTGGTTGAGAGTGGGGGAAAGAAAACATTTATGTGAGGTCCAGACATCTTTCACCCAGGCCTACACAAAATTTGCCTCTCCAAAAAAAAAAAAAAAAAAAAAAAAAAAAAAAAAAAAAAACAACAACAACAACAACAGCTGGGTGGGAAGAGTTTGATGGTGAAATATCATAATTGCCCATGTGTAGTTCACATGGGCAAAGTCCAGTTTGTGTGTGTGTGTGCAGCGTTGCCTCCTCTCTAGTCTCTTCTTCTTTCTTCTTCTTCTTCTTCTTCTTCTTCTTCTTCTTCTTCTTTTTTTTTTTTTTTTTAATTTTTTAATTTTTTTTTATTTCCTGGGCATGGTGCTTTGTGTGTGTGTGTGTGTTTGTGTTTGTGTTTTTTTTTTTTAATTTTTATTATGGTTTCCCGGGCAACGTTTCCTCATCTTTTATTTATTTATTTATTTTCTTTTGATTTTCTTGACGTGGTGCTTTGTGTGTGTTTGTGTGTGTGTGTGTGTGTTTTTTTTTTTTAACTACAAATTTTTTTTTCCTGGAAATGATTTTACTTTTAATAAATTTAGGTGATTGTTTTTTTTTTTTGTTTTTTTGTTACTTATCACTTTTTTGTTTTAATTGGGTATTATTTTTTAATAAGAGTATATGAGTAAATTTGTACAAACTAATATTTTCCATCATTTTACTTTTTCACTCATAACGAAACAAAAATGAGGGAAATTGAAATCTTTTCTATCCTCACACTTTCTATCTTCCCACTTTTCCACCCTTCCAACCAAACACAACTTAAGTCATATAGAAAATCACCTAGATAGTTGCACATGCTTTTTTTTTTTTTTTTAAGAAAACTTTTTATCTTTAAATGTTCTTGGAGTACTTAAATATTCTATTGAAATTGAAGTGGTCTTATCTTGGTGAGTAAATGTTATTATTGTGCACAAAATTCAAGAAGATAAAAGGGACATAGTGTGAAATTAAACTCAAATTGAAATTTAATTTAAAAGCTATTTGAATTTTATCGCTTTGGCTTTAAATATATATACAATATAGGATTATAATAAATCATCCTAAAATCAGTTAAAATTCCTTATGAGATCTCACCTATTATCATAACTAGTTTGTAATCCTATGCATATGTATGGAAACACTTAAAAATATACAATAAAATGCATAGTAAAATTCTCATGTATATAATTTAAATACTATTGATAATCATTTTAATATTTTGTTAACTCTTTAAAAAAATTTGTAAGGATATTATTAGGTATAAAATGTAAATTATCCATGTTTTTAAAAAAAAATTATTGTGAAACACTTTTTTTTTTAGATTTATTTATTCGAAACTCTTTGATTTTTATATTTAATAACTCACTTGAATGAATATTTATGATGTGGTCCACATTTGATTCTAAAATTAAGAAAAAAAACTCTTTAAGAATGAATAATTTAGGACACATAGCGTAAAATTGGAACTCTAATTTGGAACTCTAATTTGGAATTCTAATTTGAGTTTTTCTCAGCTTCACCTATTATTATATATATAAACTAGTGTGCAGTCTTGTACATATGCACGGATAAAATTAAAAATAATCACAATTATACGGTTGAAATTATACTTTTTTTAAGAAGATGTTCAAATTATGTATAGTATTAGCTTACACTTTTTTAAAATCATACATTTCTAAAATATGTAATATTTTCTCATATTATATGTATATATATGATTTATAATTTAATTGGTGTTAGACTTTTCGATTTTTGCACTTAGTAATTCACTTTACACAAAAATTAAAAATTTAGAAAGACACATAGCGAAAAATTGGATTCCAATTGAAATCCAATTTTGAATCTAATTGGATTTTTACTCTCAATAATTCACTTGGCATAAAATTAAAAATCAAATGGGATATGTGGCGCAAAACTGAGAATCGAATTAAAATCTAATTGGATTTTCTCTAAACTTTGGTTATATATATATATATATATATATATGACCACATGATAATTTTTTTATGGGGAAATTGCACTTCCCCTCTCTTCAATCCCTTAAAACAAATTTTTTTAACAAATTTAACCATTGTGGTGCAATTTGATATTTTTCATGTGGTGTCACGTATGCAGAGGTCATGTGAGTTGCATGTGACATGCTTTCTCGTTTAAGTTAACAGTTCAATTGATGATAGGGTAAAAAGTGAAGCATAAATTATAGTTTAGGGTAGTAATCATGCATTTTGAAAGTTTAGGGTGGTAAGTGTATATGATGGTATAATTTAGGATGATGAAGTATAATTGTCCTCTTGTTTTCTCCCAATTAATTTTACATTAAATGCTCACGATTAACTAGTTTGTCAAAACAATACCCATCCCTGAGATCTAATTTCTCAAGAACTTAAACAACCAAGGCTTTAAAGTCAACGTAACATTATTAGATTATTAAGAATCAAGCGTCTTTCCATTAATAATATCTGGGATTGGCACTAGTATTTCTAGTATTTTAGATTATTTTCCCCATTTTTGTGTGGTTTTTATTTTTGTTTGCTCTTGACGAAGTTGGGTTGTTTGATCAAATTTGATTGAAGAGCTCTGTTGGGGTTGTGTGATCATAAGACTGACTCCCTAGTTTAGTTTAAGAGGAAAAATGTAATTAATTCTTGCCATTAGGTACGGAATAATGTTTTAAGATTCTTATGATATTAAAAGATTTATACATTTGGTTGCAATTCCCACTCAATGTCCTTTTGTAGGAATATAGATTCCTTTTTAAAAAAGTGAATATCCACATTCTTATTATGCCCGGATAAAATTACATTTTATATAAACATACAATTTTACCCATTCTCCATACCCCTTAACCAATAGAAAAAAAAATTATTATAAATGTCATTTAAAAAATGTTATATTATATTTTTATTGAATTTTTTTATGATTTATTGTTTATATATTTTTTCTCATAATTTATTTAGAGAAAAGTTATAAAAAAAAAGGCTTGGCGTTGTATTTACGAATCATTGGTATTTTGGAAAAAAAAAAAAAAACAAATAATTCTTATAAGATTCTCAAAAAAGAAACCAAATATAAGCAACTCATATTCTTATGATTTTTATTAGATTCCAAATCAAATCAAACATAAAAATAGTTACATTCCTAAACATTCAGGTCACCAAAAATTTATAATTTCTCAGAAATATGAATGCTAGGATAATATGAATTCTCCATACCAAACACTAGGGGGTGTCAATTTGTATTCGCGTGTCGGGTTTGTATCATGTCAACTCATGAGCATTCGATTATATAGGTTAATACTAACTTGACATGTTTTTTAGACAGGTCAAATTTTCTCAACTCTAACACAACTTGTTTATTAAATGGATCAGTCGTGTTGATCTGTTTATTAAATTTTATCAAAAAGAAATATATATATATATATATATATAGATATATATAAATTTTAGTATTAACCAAATTAATCTGAACTATAAAAAATAAAAAAATAAAATTTTTTAATATAAAATTCAAAACTAACGAGTAACGTAATTACAAAAAAATCATTTAAGATTCTCATATGGTATTTTGGAAAAAAAAAAAACAAATAATTCTTATAAGATTCTCAAAAAATAAACCAAATATAAGCAACTCATATTCTTATGATTTTTATTAGATTCCAAATCAAACCAAACATAGAAATAGTTAAATTCCTAAACATCCAGGTCGCCAAAAATTTATAATTTCTTAGAAATCTGAATGCTATGATAATGTGAATTCTCCATATCAAACACTAGGGATGTCAATTTGTATTCGCGTGTCAGATTTGTATCATGTCAACTCATGAGCATTCGATTTTATGGATTAACACTAACTCGACATGTTTTTTAAACAGGTCAAATTTTCTCAACTCTAACACAACTTGTTTATTAAATGAGTCAGTCGTGTTGATCTGTTTATTAGATTTTATCAAAAAGAAAAAATATATATATAAATTTTAGTATCAACCAAATTAATCTGAACTATGAAAAATAAAAAAATAAAAATTTTTAATATAAAATTCAAAACTAATGAGTAACTAAATTACAAAAAAATCATTTAAAACAAAAGTATATCTCAATATCACAAATAATTAATCATAATACGTAAAAAAAAAAAAAAACCACAGTAAGTAATAAGTTTATATATTTAAGGTTTGAAGAGAATATTGTTAAAATGTCACTTAATTAAACGGGTCAAACAGATTCCATGAGTTGGATACGAACTCGACTCGTTTATTAAATATGTCAGTTGTGTCAATCTAAATATGTTACGAACTCATTAAGTCTTAATCCATAATTTACAAATTTTGTATTGTATGGTGTCAATTTTCATGAGTTGTGTCAAATTTTGAAGCCCCACCGAGCACTATCTTAAAGTTTAACAAAAGTCATTTTGGTGTCTTTTTCAAGTTGCCACATGTTCTATGACCGAACTTGATTTCATAAGATCATTAAATATGTATTGTTGGGAACTTGATTCTATAATGAGAATGGATATTTTTCAAAGGATACTGATAGAATAGTCAAATCATTTCTAAAGTAAGTTTTTTATAAACACAATATGGGGTTCCTTTTCGGTGATGGAGATTGGCTGATCAGTCTCCTTTAAACTAATTTCAAACAAACTTTCTCTTCGGTCATGATCATGCCTGTCTGTTTTCCAATCCGTGAAACTCTCTGTGTTAGAAGAAAACCAGATTCTTCCAGCTTGTATACATTTATGAGAACAAGAATTTGTCAAGTCCATCACTGGCACCAAAGAGCACATAATCTAATATTCTAATGATCTTTCTTTTGGGTCAATTTCAGTTAACCTACTAAATTCTACATTCATTGAGCCAGAACAGAACACGTGATGATAAGCCTGCACTAGCAGCGACCACTAAATGAGTCGTGTTGAACACATTTTGTCTATTCAGCAGTTAGATGGGTGTGTATATCACATGGAGAATCTTTCATATACGCTCGGTCTATGAGACATTATTCTCACTGATAACGTGGATCCCGTGCCGCACACAAGATACCTTCCAATATCAAGTGAGATTATGCTCATCAAGAGAATAGTAATTGACAACTAATATCATAGAAGAATAGTGATGGTTAATGTAGAGCGATGAATACAATTCTTGAATCGCGAAACTCAAGACTGAGCTTGATCGCCAACTTCACAGGACGATGACCAAGACTCTCTCTCTCTCTCTTTCTCTCTCTCAAATATTACTAACTGTTATAGGTGACAGATATTTTGAAACCCAAGTTATTTTAAAAATAATAATATTTAAGTATAATGTCCAAGATTAATTGAATATTATGATAAAAAAAAGATTAATTGAATATTAATTGAGTATGTGTTTTGTAGGTCTTCTTTGAGTTCCACATCACGTCAGGCATATACTTGACACAAACTTGACTAGTCTCAGGCTGTTGAGAGGTGAAACTAAAAAATAAAGAAAAAAACTATATATGTGTGTGTGTGTGTGTGTGTAATACCCAAGAAAAAATTGGATTAAAAATTTAATTAGCAATTTAACTTATGACTTAGGGTCAAGGATTGAAATTTTACACTTCTAGAAACCCTTTTTTCTTTGTTTTGCTTTGTTTTTGTTTTTTTGTTTTGTTTTTTTTTTTTTTTAGTATTTAAGAACAACATATAAAGATAATTAAGTCTTGAGATCAGCCACCGTTGGAGTTAAATGTTCAACACAAACTAAAATTTAAAAAGGCAAGGAGATTCAAGTGGAAATTTTGGAGCTAAAATCAATTAAAACATCTTTAAGGTAAGAAATTTTCCCTAATATATTTTTTTAATCTTTTAAAAATTTTATAGTTTAGGATTTTGGAATTTGGAATTTGGGGATTTTTCATTATTAGATGGATTTAAGCCAATTGGGTGTGAACTACCTCATACTTTGATGAATTTTGGGTTTGATGGAGCAACATCCATATTTCCAAACACTTTTCTCATGTTTGACCATGGTTAACCTAAGTTTAACCAAGGACTAACTAAAAATTCAACCGTTTGATTACGACATATTCAAGCAAATACTAAAGATAATTGAATTCCCTATAAAATGAATGCTAATGGGCCTAGACCGGGTCCAAAACAAGCTACATATCACAAAAATAGTAAAAACGTTCCAAACACTTAGCCAATTTTAAGAACAAAGGTCCAAAAGCTTGGGTGTAGTTTGATCTTAATGAAATTATGATCAAATGACCACGGATAGGCTTGAATAAGGAGTTTTTGGGAAGGTCTCAATAAAAACTTCAATTTGGTTTTCTCGAATCACAATAATTCCATTTGAACAAAAAGAATTTGCAAAAAATATCAAAGTTGAAATTTTATGATACAAACTTGATTTTGACACCATTTTCCAAAGCATCTAGCTTACCAAATTTGAAAGTTGGGGGGAAAAAAGTGGATATCATGATCTTTCCAACGACACCTCTATTGGACCAAATGGAGGTTGAAAAGGCAAAGAAGTAAAGTTGCAAAGATGAGAAAAATAATGTGAATACCACAAAAATCAAGTCAGTGGTGCCCTCTTTGCACTATTTCTCAACTCTCACACAAATTTGGTCTTAAAATTTGGTACTTTCTAGAACTAGAAGTCAGTATCTATACCTTGGAGAAAACAACGTCTCAGGACTATGTTTAGATTGTGAGATATCGCTCATACTAAATTGACAAAAACCAACTTTGGAAGATCTTTCCATTTGGACCATCGTACTTATGAGGCAAATAACGATTTGCATACTAAACTAAATGACATAAAGTCAAATTGTTCGAAACAACATAAAGGCTGACATCTGTGAAATTTTGGGGAAAATATGAAATTGGTTGATGACTTGATGATAACTGATACAACTTGGTATTATAACTGGTATGCAATGCATTCAAAAAAAATTGCTTTGGAATTTTAGTAACTCTATAAATACTCTCAATTTCACAGCAAATTAAGTTGTCAAGTTGTGACTTGGGTCCATCACCAACGCTATTTTTATTATGTTCCACTCACAATTTGACAACTTAATACGTCAGACTGAGCGTCTAAACTAAACTTCACCTATTGGCTGGTGCAAAATTGTTTTCAAAACTTTGACTATTGCTCCTCGTTCCTTTTCTCACCCTCTATGTCCTCCTTTCCTTCCCATCCAAATAAATTTGGACGCGCGTTAACTATCTTGGATGCTAGCGTAAATTAAAACGATATCTTCAAATCAATTTAATGCCTTCATTGCTGGTGGGTCTATTTATTAGAGAAAGTCTAGGAGGCATTTGTTAGAAGATCTTGTTTCCTCGAATTGGCTCATTTGATTGGTGGGAATTTAGTGGATTGGAAAATGAAAGTAAATTTAAATGGAAAATGCTAAAGTCATAATAAATTTAAATGAAAAATGCTAAAATCATAATCTTTTTTACAAATTACTGATGTATTGAGTGGTTAATACTAGTAAGTAAAAAAGTAATGTTAGTGGTAGATTCAAACGAGAACTAGTAAGAATTTATCATATCAACAGTTTGCAAAAATATTATAAAATAGTTTATAATTATAGCATTATTCAATTTAAATTAAATTCTCTCAAATCTAGTTTCTTTGAAATTAAATTGAGAAATCCAAAAGTCCAACTAGCTGGGGCAGCCCTTTCTTTTTCTCATTTCTGTATAAAATTTCCACATTTAATTTTATCAGTAGGACAAAGCAACTTTCAACTAGAAAATGATTCAACTAAACAACTTTTCCACCATCCCACCAATTAGAGAAAATAGAAAATGGGAAGATGAAAAGAGAGATTAATATTATGAAAGTTACCTCCTCAATGGTTAGAATTACATCCCCTATCCAATCCTCTTATCCAAGTGTCATGCCTATAAAATTGCTCTACAACTATAGCACATATAGTTCGAATGTGAAGCTGTTTAGTCCATCTGTAGGTTCGAGACAGACAGGTTTGCTACACTTAGGTTAATTTAATATCAAAGTCAAATGAGCAATTCTAAGACGATACACTTTTTAACAATTATCCTACATGGTAAACTACGATGGACTACATGTTACTTTTACATAAATCTACTACTTATAGTTTGCTACATTAAAGTTGTGGCAATATTGTGACACAAAAGTTATTTTATAGGTTTTTTCATATCAAACACATGGAAACATAGGCACCCCCATGTGGTAGCCGCTGAAAGGGCCAAAGAATAGTTCAGTGAGGTTTGAATAAATACCATGAGCCTCTTGGCTCCATTGGTACTTTTCTGCCTCCACCATGAGAAGGGTGTAGGTTCAAAATCCAGAAGCTATAGCTCTCTTAAAAACTATCAAAAGAAAAGAAAAAAAAAAAGAAAAAATTGGAATCAATAATGTTGCTTTTTTTTTTTTGGATACAAATATTAATCATTACTGATAACTTAATGACATAATTTTTTCAATAAAAAAAAACAAATGACATAATTTTCCTAGAAATTAATCTATGTCACAAACTTCATCCACTTGTTTGTGGATTCTCCCAAAAACAAGAACCTATGTTTCCCTTTCTAATTCCTTATTTGCCATAGCCCATCCATGTTCCACATGCTACTTGAAAAATCATTATCAGCCCAGTTATTTTCTACAACATGGGATTTGCTACTTGAATCTTCAAAATTCTCCAGTGATGAAATACTTTCCAAGTTGAAGGCTTCCAGATCATAGCTATTGTTGTCAGCATAGTAATATTCCTTTACAAATGTGCCACCGTCATTGTTAACTTTAGCATGGAATTGACTTGTTGGACATTCTGAAAGTTGAGGGATTTGTAATACATTCATTGATTCTGACTCTGGATTCTGCTCATGGTGATCCAAACTTTGTATTGTTTCACTCAAGCAAAGAGGTCCCTGCATCGCAACTTGTGCAGGTGCTGTTGTTACTGAATGTTGATAGGCACTATCAAGAGGCTGGGGGATTGCTGAGTTTTGAAATAACACCCCTGAAGAAGATGACTCTTGTATCCTTTGAAGCAACCTCGGCATCCAATAGTTCCGAATAATATCTTGAAATGCTGCGCTATTGGTATCAATCTTAAGATGCCGAGCTTGTTTCTGCACCCGAGTTCTCCAATAATTCTTGATTTCATTGTCCGTTCTTCCTGGTAGATGTTGGGCGATCTTTGACCACCTAAAATACCATATGAACAAGAACAACCATAAGAAGGAAAACAACTAACCATTATATTCCTTATAAAAGGTGACTGTTGTGATCAAGAATCAAAAATTGCATTCAAATCAGACCATAACTCTTTCTACAAATTCTGTTTCACAGGAGGCAAAACCATGACAGGAATTCAAACACATGGTTACAAACATCGTTATCTTTTTTGAAGACAATTAAATTCAACGCAGTTATGTGTTTGAATTTAAATTTAATTGGGGATTCTAAAGTACTAAGAGTGAAGAGAAAATTGTACAGAGAGATCAGTTCTTTGTTTTTCCTAACATCCAAAAAAATATGCATTAATATTGGTCAAGTTCACAGGGTCCAAATGACATGAACATAAGATTGGACAATTACCTATTACCCCATTTGCAGTGGAGTTCAAGAATCAAAAGCTGTTCTTGTGGGCTAAGATTTCCACGCTTTACATCCGGTTTTAGATAATTTAACCATCTCAATCTGCAGCTCTTGCCAGTTCTCCTCAATCCTAAAACAGCAAAGAACATAATTAGTCTAAAGATTGAAGTTCAAATAGCTAAATGTTACTAATCACAAGCTTGCATAGAATTCTCTAAGATTACCTGAACGTTTTGCTAGCAAATTCCAACGGCCCTCACCGTTGTGTGCAATGTAGTGAATGAGCAGAGTGTCTTCTTCAAGAGTCCATGGTCCTCTCCGAAGTTCACTGTCATCTTCACTTGAACTACTTATGCTCTTACTACAAGTAGACATGGCGATTCTTACTAATAAAGACCCCGAAAACCATGTATATGTATATAAGAGGAGGGTTACTTGGGTCTTGAAGCTTAAGTGAAGCAAATCACAACCAACACAACCTTTATATTTTACAACTTACAAGGTGTTTAAATATATCTTCGGAGGGGCTGTCAAAATGGCATATTGTACTTTTAATCAACAATTCAACGTCTTTTTAAAATAGTGTACAAATTAAAATTTTAATCTAAATTATCTTTGGATCAAAGATAGAAATCATACTCTAATATAATCTAAGTGTATGTGTGTGAAACTCTTTTATAAGTACTTGAACCCCGGTACCTTTGCCCCCCACCTCACTAGAATTTTTATTTGTGAAGTGGTTATCAAGCTAAGGGTGCGTGGTAGTCTAAATTACTCTTTTAACTTCTAAAATTTGAGATTATTTTGTTTTTGTAAGGACACAGATTTGGATCACCGGCCCAATAGAGGATGGATAAATCCAAAAGGCCCAAAATCAATGAATTTGTGAAGAGTAGGTAAAGAAACCTGGGTTAGCTCAGATTAAACAATCAACCAAGTAGGCTTGAATTGCAATAAGAATGAAATAAAAGGGTTTAACTTCAAGAAGTGGTCCTCGGCATATGTCCGAGGAGGTCAATTTGACATATATATTTGTTCTTGGATATAAGTTTAGTTCTTTGTGTTTACAGTGTTTTTTCTCCCTTTTTTCTATCCCCTTCTCCGTTAGATCTCCCTTCCTTTTATACTCTTTCTCCCCCTTCTCTTAGCCCTCCACGTGCATATTGGATGACTCTTGTTGATACTTATCCCATTCCACCTTTTCCAGAAGTCCTTCGGTAATAGCTGGAAGGTTGGAAGTCACTGTTCAAATATCAACTCCACATAAATGCGGTCAGAGGATTAGCTGCAGAGCATTCAATGCGAGGGTGGCAGCCTTTTTCCTTGATATTTTTGGGATCTCTTCTTGGCACATGTTTTTGCAATACTCACCCAGTCCGACAGAATCTTCTGGGGTGTTTTCCTGAACAGCAAACCCCAAGACTTACCCTGACTTCAGTAATTCGAGATGATATTTATCCTCGGCACAACTTCCAAGGTCACTAAGTTCTCACTGAACCCCTTCACCTTTCACCATAAACTTTCTAGGTTAAACTGGATCGTCTTCGAACTAACCTTAGTTCTCGGCTTGGGTTCTAAGCCCAACATGCACAGGGATAAAGACTTCTTGGCCCATCGGATTAAGGCTCTAGGCCCAACGTGTACAGGGACAGCGAATTACTAGCCTATTAACCCTACAGTTTTTGTTTCCTTAAATTTAAGAATTTTTTTTTTTTTTTTTTTGTTAATCATCAGAATTTGATCCTGTTTTTCTCGAAGGGTCATTATGTTTATTTAGCAAAAAAAAAAAAAAATCATTATGTTCATGGGTGTAATTGATTTGATTGTTAAATTGGAGCGGGCAAAAAAAATCCTTTTATAACTTTTTTTTTTTTTTTTTTGTAAACAGTAATACTTATTAGAACATATACGGAAATAATAATATTAGTATTTTAAACCAGGTTTATAATACATTATATAACTAGAGTACAACTACAAAATGACCTAACCTTTGTAGTTGTAGACTAGGAGTATAAACAGCGGACACTAGACACACACAACCAATGTGGAATAAGCATCCTTTTTTTTTTTTTTAGTAAACAGTAATACTTATTAGAACATATACGAAAATAATAATATTAATTTTTTAAACCGGGATTATAATACATTATATAACCAGAGTATAACTGCAAAAGGGGTATAATCTTTATAGTTGTAGACTGGGGTTATAAATAGCGGACACTAGACACACACAATTAACATGGGATAAACATCCTTTTTTTTTTTTTAGTAAATAGTAATACTTATTAAAACACATATGAAAATAGTTATACACGAAAATCTCAAACTTAAAAAACCATATTAAAAATAACCATAAACCTTAAGATCAAAAATATAATTTTGTTTAGTAAAAAAAAATATAATTTTGGTCAAATTTTGATCATGCAGTTTCCATTTACCTTCCATGAAGCCTAAAACGGAAAATAGGAAATAATAATAATAATTTTTTTGGATTTGTCGGTTATTTGGTCTCGTGGCCTGTTTTCAATTGGAATGAACCTTTGTCCATAATCGCCATCCTAGGAATTTAAAAAGATACAAGTCAGAAGTCCTTAATTGATTCTCAGTCAAAGAACAGACCCAAATACTTTTTGCTTCTTCCCATCACAAAGTATTAAGCAAAAGGAATCATTTACAGGAAGATTACAGTAATAGGTATTTATTTTATGTATCTTTTGATTGCTAATATAGTTTTATAGAGGACAAAGTCTAGTTACAAAATTAGTTATAGTATAAAACTATAATTTTACTTAATATTTTTTTTATTAGAGGTGAATTTTAAAAAATTCACCATTGAACTACATCTTCTTCTTATATACTTCATACTTACAAAATTTCTAGAAAATTGAACATTAATAGCTATGTCATCAATAAATTGTTTAAATTACAAATTTTTATAGTTTAAAACTATGCATAAAATGTAATCTTATATATTATATAGTAAATAATCTTCGATTGACACAAAATTTGAAAAGTGTATTAAGAGTGTAAAGAATATGCAATCTAACAGTTAGATTTTCAAAATATACAGGAATGTTTATTTTATCGAGTAAGGTTGTAGTCTTAAACTACAATTAATTTTGTAGCTAAATTTTGTCATTTAATGAATTATTATCAACTCAAAGGCGGAACTAAGTTAAAGACCAAAGGAACCATAATTAAACCCCTCCCATTAAACACCATTTTTTATTTATTTATAATTTTATAATATATTTACCCCTACCATCCCAAGTTATTTTTTTTATAAAAAATATTTTATAAATATTTAAAATTTGGTCCCCAAATTTTTCTGAATCCCAAAAATTCAACAGACTCAAATAGATCAAAAAGGAAGAAAAATGGAATAGTCAGCTGGTCCATGAAAAAAAAAAAAAACTAGTTGTCAACATATAAAAATTTTTAAGATTAAGTTTTTTTTTTTTTGGTGTTTCATGCAGCTAATATCCTATTGTAAACAAAAAAAAAAAGTGTTTCTTAATCAAGATAAATTAAGGAAAAACTAAGAAATAAAATCCAATAACTTTCAAGCAATATTAAGGTAGTTCCTTAGCTTTGTATATTCAAATGTACATTTCTTTTTATTTATTTATTAATATATGTCATATTTAATTCCCCCAGCCATCCAAATTTTGACGGCAATGATAGTGGATTCAAAGTACATAGATATTTTTTTTTTATTCATTATTACTTTTCTTCTTGAATTGGATCAAATACAAAGCATATCGATTTTTTTATTCATTTTTTTTCTTCTTGAATTGGATCAAATACAATGGTATGAGAATTTTTAAATAGTGTATTTGCGCTTACTTTTCTAATGTTTCTATCATAACCATAGTATGATTATTTTTATTCCTGAATATAATATTGATAAAATTAGACTTTAGAACAATATATATATATATATATATATATATATATTAATGAACTCTTTGATTTTGTACATTATAAGAAAATTGCAAGAAAATTAATACATAATCAATCTTATAAGATTTTTAGAATTTTAAAGAACATCAAATTCCATTTATAAATGATTAATATATTCAGAAATAATTATTTTGTATCTTATATTTTTGTTTATGTTTTGTTAACACTAAATAGTGAATACATGTTAGTCTTTTATTTAAGTTCATACTTGACCCCCATCATAGGTAAAGTTCTGGTTCCTTCCAACTTATTGTTACAGTACAGTTTTCTTCTTTTTTTCTTTTTTTCTTTTTTAAATATTCTCATTGCTTATATATATATATATATATATATATATATATATATATATATATATTATTTGCGCTTTATTGCTTGAGCTAATATTTAAGGGCCAAAATAAGAAGAAGAAAACAAATACTCCAGCAAAATGGTACTATTATTGTAGTAATGTCTGGTCAGGCACAGTGGTCCTGAATATCACAGATGTATAGTATATAGATCGAAAATTTAAAGGCTTCTCTACCAAAAAAAAAAAAAAAATTGAAGGCTTGTATAGCCTTATGATTGACCAATTAAGCATTAAAAAAGAGAATATGACTTGTTGATTAGAGTTCTATTCTTCTACTCAAAGATGATCTTGTACAACCGAGATAGGGACCCCCATAACACCAAGAAAAGTGAAAGAAATAAAGTGAAAAAGTTAATTTCTTGAAAATGAAACTATATCAATATGGCATGTTCATGGGTAATGGGTTTCTTTTCTTTCGGTCCTCCAAGACTTTCTTCTTTCTAGATTTTCTAAATATGCTAAAGATGAAACGTGCTTGACTGACCAAAATATTATACAATAAACTGTTTTAAAAAACGTGAAGTTATTGGTGTTTTGCCTAGCGAGGGGCGGCATTTGAAGCTTGCCTGGATACTCAGAACATGACCCCCTTTTGTTTTTTGATTTAAATTTCTTTAACTTTTGCGGGGTTGTCATATACATTACATATGTGATGTCTGCATCGCACTACAACAGCGCAGCTTCCCTATGTGGTTCTGTTTTCTCCAACCCCCCATCACTGTTCAATGACAAAGATAGAAAAGAGATCATTGAAAAGTCTGCTAAATTTGTCAGTGCAGCTAAGTTTGACGCTCAACGGTGCTTTACTGTTCCGTCCATGTTGCATCCTCTTTTGAGGATTCACATTAGAGGGTTCAACCGTCCAAGTGATGGTTAAGACTCAGTATACGCTGCAGCGAGTATATGCATGCAGTATCACTATCATAGCAGGTGGTCCTCGAATCAAACTGCTATGAGAGAGACGCTGCGTATACCTGCTAAAACTAACCTGTTATAAGAGAGATGTAACATGTACCCGCTGTAGGCTATAAGTTTTTTATGGATAAGACACATTTTGTAGTGTTCTATATCTATAGTTCAAATCTTATCTCTCTCGTCTTTGTTATCTATTTATCAAAAAGAATATAAACATAAAATTAATTATATCAACACCTTGAGTAGCCCTCAAAAGATAAAACACACGTGCTGAGAGAATAATTATGTGCATCTATAAGGTTTTTGACTTAAATCTTTATGTCAATATCTTGAGGTCATTTTTAAGAGATTTCTCCCTATAATAACCGATGTACATGGGATGAGAGAACTACACATTACACACACAAAGGAATTCTTAGGTGCTTGAAAAGCACTAAACAAATGTTTAATTAAATTTTAGTTTAAAATTTCAGCTTTTTAGTTTTTTTGTTAGAAATAAAGTCTGACTGGAATATGTATACTTTGGGCAATGAAAGGGTTACTTGGGATGTGTAAAAGGTGAAATGTATAATGTATAAAGCCTGTAAGGGAGATGTATATTAATAAGTGTACTCATTATTACAACCTTATCACATAAAGTCTACAAGCATTCTAAGGTCATATGTTAGATTACTTTACTGTTAATGTACACATTTAAGAGAGGTTTAAAGAATTGTGGATGACCACTTGAATATAAGAGTTTATCAATATATTTCTTGTTTTTTTTTTTTTTTTTTTTTTTACTTTGTTTTATATATATTTCCATTATTTTACAATATTTTTTTTCTATTTTAACTAACTTACCTTTTAGTTTTACATATATATATTCACGAAACTCTTTGTTTCTTTTTCTCTCTTTTCTATTTAAATACTATTTTTTATTCTTTTTTATTTACAGAGACACATTAAATCCAACAGCCAAGATTGACGGCCTTTTCTTTTGCAAGATTGGCCACCCCTTGGCTTAGCAATCCAATGGCCATGCTTGGCCACTCTAAGGCAAGATCGGCCATTGAACACCATGATTGGTGTGAGACCAGTAAGTAACTTGCTAGATGTGAAAATTTAGTGATTAGAAAATTACAATAGTAACTTACAGTAGTGATCAGAAAGTTTTGCTACTACGTACGTAGTTGATATATTCAAGCAAAATTTGGGGAGAACTAACTAAATTTTGACTAAAAGGTGAAAGGGACTATCCTGAGTTAGTAAACGAGAATGGAATATCAAATTTTTAAATAAAGTAAAAAAAATTAAAATATTGCCGATTGTCATTTAAAAGCAAAATAATTTTGAACATCCAAAAATAAAATAGTACACATTATGGTAAGGCATATATTTGGTATGCAATCAATAAAATTAGAGCCCCCTCTAAAAAAATAAATAAATAAAAAGATGTGATGGGGTTTTTGTGCTTCGTTAGGATTGACGTTTACTATGAAAGTGAATGAATTAAAAATATATATATTAAAAAAAAAAAAAAGGAAAAAATGGAAGACTTGTGGAAAAGATTTTTCCTAATAGAAGAAGAGTATACGGTGGTGACCAAGGATAGGATGATAGAGGAAACGTCTAGGAGGATTTGACATTCTGTTGGAGAAAATGAGAAGTTATACCGCAAATAATGGTATAAACTAAGTTGCAAAGAGCTGGGTGATAGAGATTAAGGCGCGGATTAGGTCATTTTCTTGAAATGATTTGTGCCTACTCGATAGTATTACCGATTCAAATAGGTTATTTGACATATCGTCCACAAGATACAACAATGAACAAATCAACAAACTCAACAACTCACTTTACACTTTACAATATAGTTTTTAGACTCGGACCGTTCAAAGAACCGATAAAGGGGGAAATTTAAGGTTTTTAAGGTTGGACCGAGATTCAATTGAGGTCGAACCGTGATGATATCATAATTGATTTAAATAAAAGTATTAAATTTGTAAATATTAGCAAAATTGACTAAAATATCTATAAAAAAATGAACCAAACTTTCAAATAAATTTTCATGATATTATAAGGTTAACATAAAATAGTACATTATAAGGTTAATAGAAAATAATATAGCATAAATAAGCATGAATAAATATTGTATAATAATCCTTTAAGTAGATATTATTTATTAAATAAAAATCACTTTTAAAATAAATTCATAAATAGTAAATTCCTATGCAAAGGTATTATTCTTAAATCAAAAGTTAATTTATCAATGAAAACAAATTTAGTAATATTTAAAACATTGAGATAGAGGTGATATGGAAGTTTGGAAACTATAAGTCATGTAAATCTAATATAAATTTAATAATACTTCACATTAGTTCACAAGGAGCTTACTTGGTCTGTTGGTCATGGTGTTAGCCATAGTGCTCAAAAGGGGAAGGTCTTAGGTTCAACACCTAGCAACGCTATTTATATAATTTCGAAAAACTGTACGGTTCGGTCGGTTTTTCAAGTTAAACTCCAGTTCACACAGTTCTCTCAAATCCATTAAAAGCTAAGTTCTTGCATATAAAAATGGTTTTATGACCAGTTCCGCCGGTTTTTCGAGTTAAACTCCGGTTCACACAGTTCTCTCAAATCCATTAAAAGCTGAGTTCTTGCATATAAAAATGGTTTTATGACCAGTTCACGGTTAACTAGGTTGGATCGGCCGATCCAGTTTGGGTTTAAAAACCATGCTTTGCAAATCTACACAAATTTGTAAGGTAGACACTCCATAGATTTTAAAACCTCTTATACCCAAAAAAAAGAAGGATTTTATCTGGAAAAATGACATTTTCCCATCCTAAACACCTAATTTTACACTTTATCTCCCCTGAACTATCGAAATGCACAATTGACCCTCCAAAGTTATTAACTCTATTCAATGCCCCCCTCTTCCATCTGTTTTTTGGTGTGAAATACGATGGAATTAAACATTGAAAGACCAATTTACCCCTCTGCAAAATAGAAGATAGATGGTAAATTGGTATTTTAATGCTAAATTTTGTTAGACTTAATAGCAAAACAGACGATAAGGGCTTAAGTGTTACAAAGTTTTTGATTTAAGGGTTTATAGTGCATTTTAATGTTATGTGTAGTTTAAGCTTTTATGTTAATTCAAAAGCCAATTTGGTCTCTCTAAAGATTTCGTTTCAACTCAGACTTGTCGGTTGTCCGCTATAAGAAGTTCAAGCTTTAGGTATTTGCATTCGTCATCATAAATTCCTACCACAATTGTGATTATAATATGTTTGCCAAATTGTCAAAACAAAACTTTGTATAGAGAGAAAGAGACAGAGATGAGAATAGTAACTAGATAACGAAGAAGACATGGGCTCAAAGATAACAATGACAGAGATAAACTATGAAGCTTCAACTGACAACTGGGGATAACGATAACAATGATGAAGAAAACGATTAACCGTGATTAACGGCGAGTACCCTAATAATAACAAACAAGAAAAATATCAACATGGTCGAATATACAAGAAGAATTTTCGATAGGGTCTGCTATACTATTTGCAAATTGGACATGAATTCAGCAATATCTCATTCACGCATGTTCCAAGTTTACATCTTGTAGTCAAATTTTGGTAATATGTGTGTGATTCCAGATTTGTTTAAAAATTGACTTCAAGAATATACTAATTGATTATACTACCCACTTGACTATTGTCTGCATAAAATTGCTATTTTGTGTTAGATCTATTGACCATGATTACATGGTTTGTCGATCTTCAATTTTTTTAAGACACCCAAATCATGACAAAATTGAATCGTACATGGTGATTACCACTAGATATGAAATTTGATTCCATGGGTTTCAATAAGTGAAGTCGATTACAATCATGAATTTGATTATGTCATCTTTACCATGGTTGTGCTGTGACATGACTGGTGTCAAAGCTGATTGCTTTTATAATGAGTGGTTTATTTGGATAACAGTTTGAGAGATAATCCTCTTACGAGCCTTGATAACTTTTTCCACCTCTTTTTATGTTGGAAAAAACTTAAGGTACATAAGTGTTGTTCATTAAATTCTTTTTTGGCGTAAATGCACTTTTAATCCCTATATTTTGACGTTTTTCCGTTTTAATCTCTACATTTTAATTTTTTGCACTTTTAGTCCCTAAACCAGTTAACGCTGGTTAATTTAGTCCTTTCCGTCAGTCAACAGACGAAAATCACGGAGGTGACTAACGGAAATATTAAAATTTTATTAAAATTTTACTGTAGCAATAAAATTAAAAAAAAAATTCAAAACTAGAACACAAGAACAAAAAACAACAACAGCAACCCAGAAATTCAAAATCACAGCTCAAACCCAGATTTTCTCATCTTTCAATCAACAACGAAACCTCTAGCAAATAAAATTCATAAACCCAGAACAAGAGCAAGGATACCAGATCTGAACAAACTCACTCACACAAGTCTCAAACAAACCCAGATACCCACTCAAACAAACCCAGATACCGGCGATGTTCACATTTTCCACGGCCACCGGCCACAAACCCAGATAACAATGAGTGGGCAACTGATTCTCCTCTTGCTGCACGCCACGGCCACCACCGGCGATGTTCACATTTTCCATATCCAAACACCATCCTCCACCAAAACCTCCAAAATCAAACCCATAACAGAAAAATCATCAAACCCACATGAAAAAAACAAACCCAGAAATTTAAACACACCACCACCCAAATGGAAAAACAAACCCAGGTCAGAGAGATCGTGACCAAGTGATGGAGCTCCATGCGCGGTGACGCTGATCCCAGGCGATGGGATCGGACCTCTGGTGACCGGAGCGGTGGAGAGAAGAAAAATGCTGAGAGAGAGTTGAAGAAACCGATTCGGTGCGATGAGACCCACTCGCCGCCGTCACAGCCTTCAAACCCACCCACCGACCTCGCCGCTATCAGACCCACTCGCCGATCTCGCCGCTGTCAGACCCACCCACCCATCTTGCCTCCTTCAGACCCACCAACCCACCCGCCCATCTCGCCTCCTTCAGACACAATCAGTGGTCCTTTACCTCTCTTTTTCTCTCAATCTATCTCTCCCTCTCCCTCTCTCACGATCAGTTGGGTTTCTGTTGTTGTTTTTTGTTCTTGTGTTCTTGTTTTGAATTTTTTTTTAATTTTATTGCTACAGTAAAATTTTAATAATATTTTAATATCTCCGTTAGTCACCTCCGTGATTTTCGTCTGTTGACTGACGGAAAGGACTAAATTAACAAGCATTAACTGGTTTAGGGACTAAAAGTGCAAAGAATTAAAATATATGGACTAAAATGGAAAAACGTCAAAATGTAGGGACTAAAAGTGCATTTACGCCTTCTTTTTTTAAGATTCAGCCATGTGATTACTTAATTAAAAAAATATACTTCTATCTCATAAGAAAAAATTCACATGGTAAAATCTTAAAAGGGGAACTTAAAGAACAGCACATAAGTACTGTATTTAAGTCTTACCCTTTTATATTTTATCAGCTTGGTGATAATGTTGCATTTTCAATCACTTCTAGTGATAAAATTTTCTTATTGTGAAATAAAGGATTTGGAATGGAATCTGTTGTGGTAAATTTGTGGAAGGGCCAAATAGAGGGAAAGTTGGCCCAAACACCCCCTTTTTCAATAATTTTAAATTTAAAGAAATAAGTAAAGTCAAGCTCAAAATTTACAATATTCTTGAGTAAAGGCTAGTAGTTCATCACAAATAAAAGCCAAAAATGTGCTAGACAACAAAAGAATGAGAAAGTGTAAATGATGTTTTAAATCTAAATCATTCCATACATACACTAAGATGAAAAATTTGAGAGAGAGAGAGAGAGGACTCTATTGTGTTGCCACGTACACACAACACCCTTAACATTCAATTGCTCTTATGTGACTCAAAAACTTTGAGTGAAGTAACCAGGTTGAGCTAGTGATGAAAGCTGTTAATGCAAGACTTGATGGTGCGGTTTAAGGTTTAATAGCATATTCAAGGCATCCTTAGGGAACGATTTTCCTTAATGACTTGTTTGGAAGTTTAGAGAGGGAGGAGAGTAGAGGGGAGTAGAGAGAAGGAGAGTAGTGGGGAGGAGAGTAGAGGGCAATGGTTTCCCTCTATATTGTTTGTATGTTTTAAAAATTAGTAAGGGAGAAGGGGGTAATTAGCCCTTTAGAAAGGATAATTTTGTTAATTTAGAAAGGATAAATTAGGGAATTCATTTGGCCAATAATTTATCTACTCTGCTCTCCCTCCAAATCTCTCCAATTTGAAGGAATTAAAAATGAGGGGTTAGAAGTAATTGAAATCCCTCCAAACCCCTCCCCCTCCTTCCTTAAAAAATTTCCAAACAAGGTAATTGAATTACTCTCCCTCCCTCAACTCTACTCCCCCTCCTTTATTTAACTCCCAAACAGGCTATAAGGGTCGAAACTATCTATTAACTGCTATGACGTTAAACAAGAGGTAAGTTTTGGGTTTGTTTTAGTTTAGGTAAAGAAATGAGGTGATTATTTAGTCACGATTGAAGAAATTTGTTGACTAAATTTAATTAGCGGAGCCTTCTAAGTTAAATCAGCACAAAAGGAAGCTGCAAAATGTGACAAATCTTAGAAATCAATAAATGATGCAGCATGCTTTTGTGGGCTGAAAATGGGTTAAGTAGAATAGAGCAAACATGGTTTAATTGTGTGAAAATAGCCAGCACGTGATTTCACTTATAGATACTCAGATTTTGCAAGTGACCCTTATCCATTTAACAAAATCTACATTTTGGGTCCATGAAAGAACCAAAATAGGCCCGATGGCCATCATTAGAAATAATTATGGTGTACATGTCTTTCATTTCTTAACCTAATAATAAAGAGCAAAAATCTTGAAGACTTGATAATAATCATGAAAAAAGAGTCATAGATTTAAGTGCTTATTCCTATCTATTTAAAAAACCAGAACAAAACGAAACAAACTTGATGATAATCTAAAGCACCCTTCCCTTTTCTACGAAATTTAAAACCTTATGTTGGGCCCAACCACAAGTTTATGCCTTGGGTTGGGTTTCTAATAACACTTTAAAAGATTATTAAATGTTTAAATGCTTTTTTTTAAGGTAATAAAATACCACTAAAGGGGTGAGCAAAATGTTATCGAAGCCAACCCAACCGACCGGTGCTGACGACATTGTCTGGACACTAGTGCCGACCGAATAAGCCGAGGCCGGCATTCGGAGGGCGAAGCCCATTTCGATATTGGTGCGGTGCTACCACTAGAGTTGCAAATCCAAAACCGATTTCATTCACAAACTGATCGATACATGGTGCTGACATGTTACTTAGTTTTTTTTTTTTTTTTTTTTTAAAACATGGTCGTTTCACTTAGTAATTTAACCAAAAAAAAAAAAAAAACCCATCAAAACGGGGTAGTTTTAAGCTAGGTTTTCTGATTTCTGCCCTAGTATAAATACATATTTTTCTCATAAGATCGCTTAACTCTCTCAGTCTCAGATGCCTCAGTCAGTCTTGCCTCTCGCAGTTCTTGGCTCAGCGGGCTCACCAATCACCACTAGCTACCGTTGGTAACTCTATTGCTTTTAATCGTTCTCTATTGCTTTTAATCTTCAGTAACCACTGCATAGGTCATGGGTGAGTGTAGGAGATCAATGTTAGAAGTGCTGGTATTTAGAAGATGATGTTTAGTAAAACTGGACTAGGTCCACGGTTTGTTATTAAATTCTATAGAAGTTAAAAAAACTGGACTTGTCAATTGATCATGCTTGTTTATAGTTCTAAATTTCTAATGTGTTTGCTTATATATCAATTGTTTTCAAGTTGAGTTATTTGGGCAAGGAGCTGTTTATTCTTTTCTTTTTTTTTAATCCTATTGTTTGCATCTAAATAAAAAAGAAGTTTGTATAGATGGATAGGGTTTTTTTTTTTTTTTTTTTTTTTTGTGTGTGAATAGGTTGATGTGTGAAAATTCTGTCAATTGAACATTTTGCGTGAAGTCTTGAACATGTTGTGTATTAATATTGGGCTTGAAGCCCAATTTTTTTAATTAAAAAAAACAGTTTTTTTTTTAATATTCAAATTAACCAAACCGATTAAACCGACCGCAAAAAACCGCACCGCTATAGATCGAAAAACCGACTGTAGTCGGTGTGCATCGGTTTCAATTATGAAAAAACCAATCTTTATTGGTTCGGTAATAAATTTGAGAAAAAACTAAGCCGACCGAACCGCACACACCCTAGTAATAATTAGTCAATAGCTTGTACAGTGTAAATTTCTTTTAACATAATGACTTTTTCCCTACTTGTCCAAATAACTATTTTCCTACTTGTCCAAATCGACAAAATCTCAAGCACCCCTCTATTCTAAGAAATTTGAAGGCTTGTTGAGCCACAAACACAAAGTTGATGCCTTTGCATTGGGCTTTTCTAGTTTCTACCAATACTTTATATGGTTATATATGTTTTAATGCTTTTTTAAGAAAAAAATTGTAATATCAGTAATAATAATTCATTTTTCCAAATGGACAAACTTAAAATTATTGGTAAAAAGACACTCAGATTAAGCATTATTTTTATTTTTTTGATAATTATTTAAGAAAATAACCAACACCAGGAAAACGTCGAGAAGCGAATGTTCATGCAAAAATTTATAGTTGATGGATTTGGCAATTTTAGACTGCCTGATGTAACTGATTTTGACCTGGTTATTAATTTTCTTGTGATTAAACTTGTATGTAATTGATGGGAAATAAATTTTTTTTAAAAAATTTGGAACAATTTTATGCCGTTGTTTTCCATTGTCAATGCATGTTGGAAATGGATATGGGCATATAGCGAATCAGTTTGGCCCATAAATCAAGTCTAACGCTTTAGCCTATTTGGAAAAAGGGTTCTATTTGACCGATTCAAATTATGGACTGAGCCTATCAAAAAAAAAAAAAAAAAAATTATGGACTGATGGTTAGGCCCGATTAGAAAACCATCAACGAAAATTTATCCTCCATCCCATATGTTAAAGATATTAAGCTCTAACCCAATTCTAGTTAAAGATCCAAGTCCGTATCCTATAGTGGAGGTTCATTGTAGTGTAAATAATGTAATTTTAATCGCATTATAAATAAGTTAATGAACCGTGGGTTAGTCTGGGGCTAATATACTATTTATACTTCATTATATCATATTTAGTAGTAAAAATGTAGTCACCAAGGCAAGGCCAGCTCAACATATTTTAAGGCCTAGGACCAAAAAAAAAAAAAAAAGTGACTATTTTAATATTTAAATATCATTTAAATATATTTTTTAACTTTATATATTGGTTTTAAATATTATATATTGGTTTTAAAACTGTTCTTGTAATTTTATATGTAAAATTACTAATTAAATTTTTGCATTTAGGCTTATTAACATCTATTTATAAGTTGTTAGGAAAATTAATTGTCATTCACTATTTCACACACACACACACACACACACACACACACACACACACATATATATATATATATATATAATTGGGTTTGATTTTTATTGTCTAAAAGATAATTAGAAAATTACATGGCGTTAGTATCTAAGAAAAGCACATGATTTTTTTATTTCTAATTACATTTTCTAAATTGAAAAGTATATGGAAAAGTTTTAATTTACGAACCTTTGACCTAAATTTGAAAATTAGGTTACAAAATGGGAAGATGTTAGATACCTACCTTCTAGACTAGCCATCCAACATTAAATGCTGAATGACCCATTTGAATAGTAGGGAAGGCTAATTCAGGCCAATAATCCCCTCTTGGTTTGATGGTGTCATGGATGACATGATAGGAGCCTACTATTATGAATACCTCCCCTTTCTTCATCCCAAGAGGTATGAGAATAAAAGGGAAAAAGAAAGGAATCTTCAAAGGAAAGAAAGAGAAGGTTTAACAGGTCTGAGAGGAGGGGTAGACAAGAAAAAGATCTGAGCAATAGAGAATACCAGGGGTAGGGAAAGGGAGTGAATGTGAGAGGGATTGTATTTCTTGGGTTTTATTCATGGAGTCATGTACCTAAAATTTCATTGGTTTATTTTGTTTAAAAAATTAAGGTATAAAATATTACAATTTTACTCAAAAAAAGTGAAAATTTTAAAAATTATATATAAATTCACGGTAAAATTAAGTTGGCCTTTTAAGATAAAACAAATTAATCTCCATAATTTAAAGACTTTCTCCATAAATTCACAGAACTTTGATGATGTTACCCCCTGATTAGATTCCATCAGATTTGGAACTCAAAGGAGACAAAAATAAATAACCATTTTGTATAAAGAGGAAAGGAAGTGTAGATAAAGAGAGAGATCCTATCCACTGAGCTGTACCTGTCATTTGGGTTTGATGGTGACTTTATTAGGATTTTAAGGGTAATTTGAACTTCTTCAATTTTTTCAAGCAAGCAGTTTAGATTGAGTGTTTGAGAATTGCATTTTTGAGCAAATGTTAAGATAGGTTTAAACAAAATAGGTTTAATGCAAGAAATTTTTTTTTCTTAGTTTATTTTACATAATATATATGATCTTTGATTATTTTCTCTATTTAGTTTACAACTGTCAATGGCAGAAAAAATGATTCTATTATATTGAAGAAATAATAATAATAATAATAATAATAATAATGCCACAAGAGTTGCATGTTGTAAATAATTATTTTCAAAAAATAGATAAACCCGTGCAAGTTACTGACCTACAAGCTAGTAGCTATAAAGGAAGAGTTCATGTCAGAATCAGTGATAAAGATTGGTAAATGAGCATCCAAGTCTTATAAAGAAAATGTCAAACTATTCCCATGTCGCTTTAGGGCTTCATTTAAGATGGGAAATCTTTGTTTTCAATGCCTATATATTCTGTTTGGACTTTGGACTTCAAAACCTATTAAAATAGGCCATTACCTAAATTGAATGGAATGACTTATGCTAAACACAAACCAACAATGAGCCCTATTAAAATAAAGTTCTGTTAAGTATTTGTTAATAGTCTATTTTAGGAAAGTTTTAATATCATTTTTAAGAGAAATTTTTTTTTAAAAGAAGTTTCTTTTTTTTTTTTTACTGAAAGAAATTTCTAAAAATTATTACTAAATTAATACCCTCAAAGCATCCGTTAACTTTTTATTTAAAAATATTCAAAATTTTCTTTTTTCTTAAAAATGCACATAAAATGCGTGTAATATACAAAATAAAATGATATTCTAAGCGACGCAGTGCCATTGGAGGGATGAATCCCTTGAATGTAACTCAATACTATTCACATACAATCTTTTGAAACAATTCTTGGGTAGGGTTTAATTTTAAACTTTTAAAAGCGCATGATTTAATTTGAAATTATCCTTACATTATTGGATTTGAAATATAGTTTATATTCGTTTATTTAATTGAGAATAGACATGCCTATCTGGCTATCTCTATTAAGGTAGTTTATTAAACTAAGATAGTAAGGTTTTCAAAACAAATTACTTCTTCCAAGTCAATATCTTAAAATTATATGGGCATTGATCTTTTCTCATACACTTAATATTTTAATGTACAAAAAATTTATTTGAAGACTTGATGTTATTAGTTATTACTTTGCATAAACTCTATTATTATCAATTTATAATTCTTTTAAAAATTAGATAAAGCTATTACAGTATTATCTATTTAATATTTAACTATCTATTATTATCTCCTAAAAAGTTTAAATAATTCAATTTACTAATATGTCGTTCCTATTATTTTATTTTTTTTAATAAAAAATTTAACTATTTGTAGTATAGATTTTTTTTTTTTTTTGGAAATTTGATAAGGAAACTGAATGTTAGATATTTCCTTTTTCTTTTTCTTTTTTTATAATTCAATAATTGGGGTTGATGGATTTGAACATGAATATTTGAGTTATTTTATTTTATTTTTAAAAAATAAATGTTTGAGTTAGAAACATCAAGAGATGCCAACTAGTTAAGTTATAAATACAAAATTCATGGCAAATTTGCCTTTTGCAATAGTACAGATATAAATAAAAACCTCTATACGTATTCCACTAGGTTACAAGACAACTATATTTCAGAACAGTAGGGACGAAGTGACTGCAAGTTGGAATAATTAACTTCAATTGTAAAGGTAAAAATTTGTAGTGCAAACTATAACTGTATCATGCAATGAAGAAGTCAAGAAACTAATTAATATAGCGCAAGTCATTTAGAATGTAACTTGTGGAGAACATTTTCTGATGCATCAACAGAAAATCTGCACATAACCACTCAGATCAAATGCTCTTATTCAATGGAATGGTATGCCCAATTAATGTCAGTCCAAATGCACTTGTAATTTCAATTAATGATAATAGTGGCTTTGTCTTTAAGGAATACGTGGTTAAATGATAATCATTAGTATGGCTAAGATTGTCCCACAGATACAGAAAAATTGTATGAAAACTACCATTTACTATTGACAGATAGAAATTTATACAAATATTAGATAGAGAATAAGCAATCGGCTAATGCTTAATTACTCTCAAAGCCAATGTCAATTCATAGCCTTTTACAAGGTTTCAATGAGCTCCCAAGTAGTAAATGCTAAGAAAAAATTTCAACGTAAGTTAGCTGAAAAATTTCTAAAAACTTTGACCATTTGTTTGTTTGGAAAGATGGAAAAAGAGGGTGGCCGAAAAGAAAGAAAAAGATAAGAAGGGTTGAAAAATCACCGATGAAATAAATTATTGACATTTTCTATTACTAGAAGCGTACCATATTGGGAAAAGGAAACGTGGAGAAATGAAAATGCTTCTTTTTTTTTAAGGTTGGATTAATATGTATTTTTAGGATATTTGTAATGGACTATTTAAAAAAAAAATTAATATCACTTTTATAAAAAATATAAAAATTTGTTAAAAAAATCAATTACTTTTTTATTTTCTCATAAAATGTTTCTAAAATTGCTTACTAAACCAATGTCATTAAAAGATCTATTAACATTTCCCCTTTTTTATATATATTTCTTTTCAATAAAGGAAAAAAATTATTAAATCATATATGCATGACATTCTCTCAAACAATTTTCCACCCATTCTGGAAGAATTAAAAAAGTTGAAGTCATAGGGAGAATATCTATACCCTCATTCTTCCTCCTTTCACTTTTTCACTTTATCAAACTAAAAGAACGTGTGTATATATATCCATCCACGAGTGATTTAACTAAAAATTGTACTTAAGCTGTAGTAGTTTAATTTAATTGAAAGCTATGGTATTTTAAAAAACATGTCTAAATATAATAAACTCATAAATCCAACTTATGATTTTACTTAAATCATGAGTTTAATTCACGATTTTAGGCTAACAGAATTTAAAATCATGAATTCTACCATGATTTCATCCTAGACTCACAATTTTAAAATGATTTCAATCTTAAATGTGAGTTGAAGTTGTGGTAATTTTAGGAGAAATCAATGGAAAGTAGGATATTTGAAGTAGTCTTAGAGGCACGAACCAGTTGTTTACCTTAAGATGCTATTTGCCCCCATTTGATTAAGTTTCTGAAACAATCCCAATTAAACCTAAATTCTACTAGTAACAATTTTGGAGACTACTTTAAGTTTCTCTCCGCAAAAACTAAAAAAATCTTTCAAAGTCTTTCAAAATAGATAAATAACTCAATATGGATTACCATTAATAAACAATGATAAGTTGCCTTATAAAAGCACACTTTTAAGGTCATTCTTGGCTGTTACTAGCTATTAGATACTAAATCAATCTCTTTTCCATTGGTTTTTTTTTTTTTTTTTCTGCAAAATTTTGCAAAAAACCAACTATTTTGCTCAAGCTAGTTTAACTTTTACTCGAGTGAGCTTTAGTATCTCACTCGAGCAACCCTCGTGCGCAGGGAGTCTTCACTCAAGTCCACCTATACACACTCATATTTGCCTATACTCCCCCTATATCTCTCTCGAGCAAGCTCAAGTTGAATGCCATTTTAAGCCCTTTGTACGATATTTTGGGAATGTATGTATTTTTAGACCCCAAAATTACTAGTTAACCAATTTAAGTTCAAGTTATTTATTAATCAAATTATAGACAACTTTTGGCTTTGCAATCAATACCAATATTATGTAATCAACAGTAAGTGCAACAGAAATAAACAATTCACCTTATGGTAATCTAGGAGACACTAATGAAACAACCATTCCAATGTAAAAACCATTGGGAGGGCTTGACCTTAAAAATTTACCCCAAGGCAAAAAAAAATTATTCATCAATTGAATCAAAGTTTATACAATATAGAATTACCCAATCTTAAATTGCTACAGCTTAGTAGTACTTACTGATGTTACCTAACGCAGCTCTGAATCCATATGGAGTTTGTTTCACACAAACCTCCATCCACAACTTCAAGTATGCACTTGAAGATTCTGATTCAACACTTGATCTTTTGAAATAAACAGTAACTTCAACACCATTGGATCTTGAGTTTCTTCAAGAAATATCACTAGTTAAAGCTTTGAGAGAGCTTGACATACACAAACCATAAATACAAGATAAGCAACTATTCTCCCATTGTAATGACGCCCTATAAGCTTTCCTTTATAGACAATGGCACAAAACCCTAAAAGCTTGGAAGATGGGCAAAACTTGAATTTTGCAATCTGAAATGCGACGTTCAATTGATCAATCGACTAGCTCTTGAAAAGTTGTTGAAATTATAGAATCTTGAATTTGAATTGAGAAAACTGGATAGCTATCTTGATTTTAAAAATACGCTTTTAAAAAACTAATACAACACATATTTTGTTCACAATTTACCAACCTAAAATCTAAACTCAATAGGGAACATTATTTCTCAACCAACACTTTCAAAGCATTGTGACTTCACTCTAGTGGGCCTAAAGCTCCCTTGATCAAGCCACCAAAATTCATTTTTTTTAATCTCAATTCATTCTTTGTTCTTCTACATGAAAGTAGAATTACTCGCATATTACAACCTATATGTATATGTACATTATACATCAATAAGTGTTGTAATTTTCAAATAAATTTTAACATAATATAACATATATAAGATACAATTTTTTGCCAAATGACTCATAAATCTAGCTCCCTCTCCCACTATTTTCTTCCACCGTATTTTCTATTTCTTACTTTTTCCTCCCTACCAAACACTACGAGCCACAAACTTATCTTTATTTTATTTTAGTTTAGTTTTGGTCAAGTGCCAGCAGCTTACCAGTTAGCATGGCCCATTTTATTATTGGATATATCTCCTGAAGGTGGTACCCACAGGAAATCAAAACCACAGAAGCTAAAATTGCCAGATGTTCTCCCTAAAATGCATCTCTTTTCATTCTTTTATGTGAAAGCAAATTATTGAGGTTTCACACACACTTGAATCTCCCACACTATAAGTAGCTGTCTCACACCAGCATCATTATCTAAAAACCAAGTTAAGCCTCTTAAGAAACCCTGTCTTTCAAAATTCCATGGCCGAATTCACAGCAGATATGCAAGGCTTTAGACCATCATTTCCTGTCTTAGACATTGATCAAAACATGGATATAATAAACCAATATGCAGGGCTAAACCCAAGTGTCCTGGACACTTCAAACTTGGATCTCCAATGCTACAATCCTTTCTCCAATGGTAATGTCTTTAGCCACCAAGCGCCAGAATTCACAGCAAACTTAGCAGAAACTATTCCAGCAACTTTCCATGAGTTTAATGAGAATGTGATGCCTGCTGCTCAGCACATAAATGTTACAGCTGCTGGAAATGAATTCCATGAAAGTCTGAAGAGAAAAGCAATGGACATGTCTGAGAGCAGCTCTGGAACCTCAAGTCCCCTAGTTTCAGAGGATGTGATTAAGAAGAAGAAAAAAGTAAGAATAATGCTTCCTTGTTATATTCTTAGATTTGGAAGAAGATATATTTATGTTAATAAGTTTTGAATTTGTCTTTGGCTTCATGAATTATTTGGTTTTGTATGTTTGCAGAATTCAGGAAGAGGGAAGAGAGTGAAAAGCAATGAGAAGGAACTAGAGAATCCAAAGGAAGTGGTCCATGTTAGAGCCAGAAGAGGCCAAGCTACTGATAGTCATAGTCTAGCAGAAAGGGTAATTCCAAAAACTTACTTCAACCAAAAATAATTAAGCTCTTGATCACAAAGATGTTCACTATAAACCAATTACGTTAAACTGTATTTTTTCTAAAATATATATTACAAGTATTATGAGGTTGATGTATATGTTATTTCAATCAGGTTAGAAGAGGAAAGATCAATGAAAGACTCAGATGCTTGCAAGACATTGTCCCCGGATGCTACAAGGTAAGAAAATTTTCTTTTAAAAGACTCTTTTTTTTTTTTTTTGGTTATTGAAAAAAAAATAATAATTAAAATTTCTCTTTGGCTTAAAAATAAAATTGGACTATCTATATTCTAAAATGGATTATGAAATTACAGAGCATGGGAATGGCAGTAATGCTGGACGAGATAATTAATTATGTTCAGTCCTTACAAAACCAAGTCGAGGTGAGCCAAATTTATACTACACCACCTTTTATTTTTTTTTAGTAACAAAATAATTTTTTTAAACACTAACATTTACATTTCTTTGGATTTGAGTGCAGTTCCTTTCTATGAAGCTTACAGCAGCGAGTTTATTTTACGACTTCAACTCAGAGACAGATGCTTTAGAAACAATGCAGGTGCTTATTCTAAAATTGTATAGCTCATTTTCTGCTTTCAATTTCTAAATGGGAAATTGACTGCTTCATCTAGCCTTTGTTTACTTGTATGGTTAAAATAAACTATCTGGTGAAGAATATTCAGTGACATACACATAAAATCTAGCTATATTTGACATGCCCAAATGCTTAACTGCATGTAGTTTGTTTACTATTTTTAATTGTAGTTTGTATGTTAGAATTGGGTATGTGATTGATGAGTGATATGAATGATTTTTGTTTTTTTTTTTTGGTTACAGAGGACTAAGGCAAATGAAGCAAAAGAGTTGGAGAGATTGATGAGAGAAGGCTATGGAGGACTTAATTCATTTCACTCAAATTGGTCGCCGCTTTGACCTCAGAATTGGATGTTTCCCCTTGTCATTCAACATTAAGATGCTTCATTTCCCAATTGTTTCCTCTATATGAAAATATATTTGTTCCCACTTCATGCTATACAAGCGGAAGTTTATATTCATACTTGTACAAGTTCTCACACATTGGGAAATTCAACTAAGATTAATATAAGGCTTATAGTCTTTATTTTTATCTTAAACTATTGTTGAAATTCTTCGGTTTGAAAGTATGTTGAGCATCATTGCCAATCCAAAAATAATTATGTTTGTAGTGCCATATGATCCAAAGCACCATTAGACATTAATCAACTTGATTGGACTTGAATGTGGTGTGGTGTGTTGTATTTGTGCTCATAATTACACATTGATTGCAAGAGAACCAAAGTGAATTGACTTTAAGAAATTGAGGATGCTTTATTTATATGGATTTTGTTAACAGTGCCAGCCAACACCTGTTAATGGAGAAATTATACAGTCCTCTGGTGAACCATGTTATATGTCCACCGTTTCACTAAAAAACTCCTACTTGTTTAAAATTGCTGAGTCAGTCTTTTAAAAAAATTTCCAACTCAGCAATTTTAAACAAGTGTGAATCTTTTAATGGAATAGTGGACCATGTCATTTGTCCACCATGTGGACCTTATAATTTCTCTGTTAATGAACCAGTTGTGGTTCATTTATGACCTATCACAAATCCCACCTGCATTGGAAATTGGCAAACGTGTACTTTGATTTTTTCAATACTCCATTTAAACTGACTCACATTTAATACATATTCAATTTTTTCCATATCCCTAAAAAAATGTGAATAGTTTATTTTAAATTTTATCATATTAACGAGTACTGTACAACATCCGTTAACAGCACCTTATTTATATTGCTAACAAAAGCTTTGAGCACAACTTGTATTTGAGCCTGATAAGACTAATTTAGAAGATGCCTCACTTGTATCAAAAAAAAAAAAAAAAAAAAAAAAAAAAGAGGAAGAAGAAGATGCCTCAATTACAAGTAACAAACCAAAAACCAAAACATTGCCTAGTCTGTTTCCCACAACCTTAGTTATTATTCATGAATTCTTCATGGTTCAAAATTTTAACTTTTTAGAAAAATTTAACTTTGAAATAAATATGTTTCATCTAAATATTACAAATCTAAACCTATATTCATGTCACATCATTTAAATTATTAAATAATGTGACACATTGTATACCATCAGATATAAGAAATAAAATATTAATAGTAAAATGAAATTTTGTCAATATCAAATAAATACAAGAAAAATTTATGTCATTTTTGCATTTTGAGTCTTTAAACTACAAAAATACACTTTTTTATGTAAAAAATTTTGTTATTGATATAACTTGGACAAGGGGCAAGTCCATAAAATTATTATTTATGTCATGAATCTTGATGGGGATTGCTTCAATACCATACATCATTTATTCATTCTTATCCATTTAAGGAACAAGAATTTTCACTTCCCTTGAGGCAAATCTAGAAGACAATCTTTCAAAGTGTAATTAGAATGGGCGTAAATTCCAATTGCTACCTACCATTGACACCACAACAACCTGCTGCCATCACTAGTTGTTTAGTATCCCATGTCGTGTAGGGTAGGGCCTATGGCTATGCAAAATTATTAGCCACAACTTTGTATAAAATAACACTTTGTCGGCAAATGCTAATCCATTTTGGCACTAATATCATAAAATGTGCATGACCCATGAGACTAGATAGGGATACTCTTAAAGACTCACATCAAGGGGCAACAAGTTTTTATAATATGACAAGTCACTTTGGCGAATCCAAGTGAACAAAAAGCATATGGATCCCACAAAATAGATGAATACATAAAATCTCATGGATGTTGCCAATTCCTGAACTGAATGATTGGAGGGAAGAAATTATAGGAAAGATTGTATTATTATTATGATTATTATGTTGGTTTTTTACTCTTTTTTTTTAATATATATATAAATTGAAAGGGAATAGGTAGATGCATTGCATCCATGAAATTGGGAGGGAGAGGAGAACAGACTGAATGGGCCATAGCATGCCCAAAAGAGAATGGGCAATGTGGGTTCTCCAACTTCACTAAATGATAAGAGCTTTGTGAACCTTTCAAGCCACTTTCGTTTCTCCTCCCCACTCAATCTTACTTCTTTGACCCCCTTTTGACTAAGTCTTTGCTTGTCTCTTGGAGTATGCATGAACAAGTAAGGGGAAGAGGACTCAAAAGGGTCCCATACTAACTAAATGGATAGTGTCATATTTCCAATTTAGATTGAGGGTCACATATTAGGTGGAGCTGGTGAACAGGACTAGTGAATATATGGGCAAGTTCAAGGACCCTAGTACAGTGGGTTCATCATCAAGCTTCTGAAGTGGAAAAAAAAGAGGTTGTTAGCTGGTCACCAATCTTAATTTATACCCTCACTACAGCAAAAAAAAAAAATATAAAGGAGATCTTCTAATATATATGCATGTATGTGATATTAAAGAAATTCATACACCAAGCACTTTTTTTTTTTTTAATAATTACTTTTGAGAAGTGAACACCAATCTCAACTGAAAAGTTGATTAGACTTTAGTACTTCATGATTCATTCGACCCGATTTGATCACAAGTGTGTGTATGATTTTTTTTTTTTTTTAAATTCAAATAATAAGAAAAAAGAGAGCCAAAAAAAAGAGAGAGAATAGTTTAAGCAAAGCACTACCTCCAAAATAAAAAAGGCTCTCTCAGCTGAAATTAGGTAAACTGTTTTGTTTATACAGTCAAGGTAAATCTGTAAGGCTATGAGCCTATCACAGCATAGGCTATATAGCCTTTGACAAAGTAACTTTGAAACTTTTGATGGGTCAAGTTAACTGTACTGAACATAAAATCTACTCTACTTTGAGGTCATGGCATGCAAACTTTTTTCGGTTGACATGCTCAGTTCGATTACTCCTAAAATCTTTAAAGACAAGTGTGGGAAAGTCATCCAAACCTGAGGTGGCAATACTTTATTAACCAGTGACAGTGAGAAACCGAAAACTAGGTGAGTAGTTTAAGACTTCAGAGGATCTCGTTGGACGACCAGTCATAAATTTAGCAGTAGATTTAGTAAAATTTACAAAAAGTCAAACAAATAGTTTTTTTTTTTTTTTTTTTTTGTGTAAAGGAAATTTGAATTTTAAAATTTTAATTTAAGAGACAAAAAAAATTTAGTATTAAATTAACTGAAAATCACTTTTAATATTTGAGGTGAGCTCTTTATGTTTATCATTTTATAATTAGTTTTGTACGTTTTATTAAGTTAAATAATGTTAGGAAATTTCTTAAAATTCTTAGTTGTGAATAAAACTATGGTGTAGCAGCGATAGCTAGTACATGGAAATGCCCATATATTCACTCTGCTCTCAGTCTCACTCAGGGATGAAGTGCTGAAGAAAACTTCAAACTTGTTAAGGCTGTTTAATTAACAGTCGTCTCTACATCTTCAAAATTCGTCACAATAACATTGCTCCCAATGCGCAATGAGAAAACGTGAAAGGTCTCTGTTTGAAATTCGTTTAATTTGTTAAAATTAAAAAATTTTTATTAAAAATATTGTAAATAAAAATAAAATTAAGTAAAATAGTATAATAAAACTTATAAATAATATCAAAAATATAATAAAACTCAAAAATAATAATAAAATAAAATAATTAATAAAATTAATCATGTGCCACGAACTCGTAATATCAGTACTAATATCAATGCTAATTGGCTGGCTCGCAAAGCAACCTGCAATAATACAAAAGAGAATAAATTAACATTAACACCAACTATTGCAAAACTATTTTTTACATGACCCCACTTTCTGCTAAAGCTGCCACCAAGTCGATTGTACAAAACTCAGAGACCCCTGCACATATGTATTGCAAGATAATGTACACTTTTGCAGGCGAGGTGCAGCAATGTTTATATCAATGTCATCCAAAGAAACAACGAAGAATTATTCTATTATAAGGCCAGCACTTTCGTTTGAAATGAAAATAGAAAGGATGAAAAATAAAAGAAGAAAAATAAAATAAAAATATTATTTTTTATTATTCGTTTAGAAAAAAAAAATAGAAAAGAGAAAAAATTCGAGAGAAAGTATTCTCTCTAGACTCATATTTTTTTTTCTTTCAAATCGAAAGAAAAATTTAGAGAGAAAAATATTATAGTAGCACTTTTACAAAAATGTCATACTCTTATTTTTTTTTTTCTCTTATTTTTCTTTTCTTTCTTTAGACCTAAGCGTTGTTCTTTTTTTTTCTTTTTTTTTTCTTAGACTTCAACGTTTGCTTTTTCTTTTCCTTTTTTCCTTTTTTTTCTTTTTTTACAACATGACCTGACGAATGTCGTTCTTTTTTTTTTTTTTTTTTTTTACAACGTGACCTATTGAACATTGTTTTTTTTTTTCTTTTCTTTTTTCAAACCTGAAACGTTTGTTTTTTTTTTTCTTTTTCAATGTGATTTGATGAACGTTGTTTTTTTTTTTTCTTTTTTTTTTTCTTCAACGTGACCTCAAACTTGAACATTTTTTTTTTCAACGTGACCTGAACCTTCTCTTCTCTCTTCTTTCTCTTTTTTTTTTTTTTTTTTTAATGTAACCTGATCTAATTTTTACATTATAATAATAAAAATAAAAATAATAATTTATATATATGATGTGATAAATTTTATATTATTTAATAAGTACAAATAAATTTATTTCTTACATATTATGTAACAAGGGTATAATAGTTAATTTATATAAATTACGTTTTCCATCCTTCCCTTTTTCTCTCCAACCAAATAAAAGAGTTTTTTACCTTCTCACTTTTCTACCCCTCCAACCGAACACATAAAAGGGAAAACTAAATATTTTTCATCTTCCCACTTTTCCACTCCTCTAACCGAACAGACCCTAAAGAAACAACGAAGAATTATTCCAATTTCCTGCATCAATTATGAATGATTTTGTTGGCTGAAAAGAATGTGAGACTTAGGGACGTTGTGGCTCCAGGATTTCTTTTCTAAAGGGGTCAATAAGAAGATAAATCTTAGATAACAAATGGATCTTGTGATTTACGATGTTTCTTTATTACAAATTTATCTATAGTATTAGTAAGAATATAAAATATAAACTATAAACTATATATTAGTTCATTTGGCATATAGATTCATAATACAATGAACATACTAATTATTATTACTGAGATGAAATTTGGGAAATCATTCATTATTTTCAAATACAATAAACATATTAATTATTATCGCTTAGTGAACTTAATTATTATTGCTCAAAATTCTTTAATTTATTAGTTTGTTTGAACTCTTTAAAATTCTCGTATTTAACAATTCAACTCAACTTTGACAACTATTGTTCTTTGTAATTGTATTAAGTGTGTTTGGGTCTTAATTATAAGCCAGCTTATTACTTCATTTGTTTTCCTACTATTTGTGGGTCTCATGTGAGTTTCTGCTTATTTTATACTTTTAACAAAAAGTTAGATAAATTATTCCCAAATAGATACTAAGGGCAGGTTTGATACACTATAATAATTATTACATAGGGATAGGAATAAGTATTACAAAGAATACGTTAAGTTGGAATGTAATAAGTATTACTATTCATTAGTTTGGTGATCATTTAGGAATAGAATCCTGAATATGCATCCACAATTTAGTAGAGTATAAAAAGAAGGTGTAATTAAATCATTTTAAAGTCGAATTTCCTAAAATACACTTGTTTTAGGGTGTTCAAAATAGAGCTAATAATTAACAACAAGGAAAATTTATTTTCTTTCCTTTTGAAAATGTGGCAACTAATGGCTTTTTAGAAAAAATTTTTAAATAGTTATTACATAAGGTGAAGGAATAGATATTCAGTATTTTTGATAAGGAATAGTTATTTCTCATTTTTAAGAATAGTTACTCATAAGGAATAAATATTCATTGTAATAAAAATATAAATAAGGGTATGTTTGGTACACTGAATGGAGATTATGATATGAATTGTAATCTTTATTACTAGTAATAAAGTGTGTTGTAATGTAATAACTAAACCTATTCATTAGTTTGGTTGTGAGTTATAACATTAGAATGAAACTTAACATTTATTTTAGGAAATATCTTACTCATACAATTATATCTCCTTAAAAATTGTTATTTTTAAATTTAAGAGAGATATGGGTTATTTTTTATGATTTTTTATTTTTATAATTATTAGATGTATATGGAAAGTTTGTTTATTTGGAAATATATTAAGATTTGAAATTATTGCACTTACTAAGGAATAGCTAATACAACCTTTTAAGGAAGAATAGTTATTCCCCATTTTGAAGAATAGTTATTCATAAGGAATGACTATTCCTTATAATAAAAACACAACCAAATTAAAGAATAACTAAACCATAGGAATAACTAATACATTACAACGCCTATTACAGTCTACCAAACATGCCCTAATCAACCAAATAATTATGCTATAGGAATATTTATTACATTACAGTGTCTATTATAGTCTACCAAACGTGCTCTAAGAAAATTTCTGTTGTGTTAACATTTGCTTTTGTCTTCACTCAATCACTCTTGGCTTGTCCCACGCGCCCGATCCCCACTCAACAAATACTCCCTCCATCCCACTTTTTTTGTCCTCTATTTCATTTTGAGATGTCCCAAAATATTGTCCTGTTTCTAAAAATAAAAGTTATTAATTTACTAATATTCCTATTATACCCCTATTAATTTACTAATTCAATTTTTTGATAAATTCTTTTAAGGGTAGTTTTGAAAATTTATACATTTTTAAAAGGTAGACAATACAATAAATGATGTTCCCTTAAAAAATTTTACTTTTCAAATAGGACAAAAAAAGTAGGACGGAGGTAGTAACAAATTAAATGCACTTCAAATTCAACAATTAATTTTTATTTTCAAGATTTTAGATTAAATTGGCTTGTTGTTGGGCTTTTTTTTTTTTTTTTTTTTTTAAATACCAAGATATTGGTAAGAGGATTATATTTAAGGTTATTTTAGTTGTGTTTAAAAAAAATTAGGATCAGAGTGTTCAAAATTTTATTTTAGAGGATCAAAACAAATAAAAATATTATATTATATTATATATATGTGCCAAGTCAGGGGGTTCATTTGAACCGCCTAGGCTATGGCTAGCGCTGCCCATGACTTAGGGCTATCCATAGATCGCATAACCTGACCCACCAGTTGAGTCGAGCCTACCTGGCAACTAGGGCTATCCATGAGTAGATGCTGGTCTAGTTTGTGCCCAACCTAGAAGTCTAGAACTGATTAGATCACTTTGGGTCTCATTCTTTATTTATTACTATCTTCATATAAAGAGAGAGAGCAAGAGAATTTGGTGAGACAAGAGGTTAAAGAAAAATGTAAAAATAATAATATACGAAGTTACAGTAACCGTGTATATTTACACCGTTATTGTAGAAATTTTGCAAATTTACACATATTTAGCTTGACTGATGAGGATGATTTTGGGACTTAAACTTGTAAAATTGAATACTTTTTTTTTTTTTATCTATTTTTTAATGCAAATGCTCTAACATTTAATGTCATGTTATTGAGACAGTAGAGTAGACCCCTTTGTTCTGTATGGTGGATCATCAGACCATAACTCAAAAGCCCATGTGTATAGCAAAGCCCAAGTCATTACTCCTTTGTCTAACTGAATTGGGTTAGATAGGCCCAGAATCGCCCATCTTTTATATAGGCTTGGTTTTTTTAAAACCAGTTGGGTATCGAACTAATTTCGATACTCATAGAAACCACACGAGCATTGGAAATTGGAACAAGTCCATGGAATGGCACCAAATGTATTATTTTTATTGGTAACGGATTCAGAGTTCGTTTTTCGTAGTTTTTTTTTTTTTTTTTTGTTTTGAATTCCATAAAAAAAAAAAGTTTTTTTTTTCCTGTTTTATTTTTTTATTAGAAGCTACATTAATGATTTTAAATAAATATTAGTCGCTAACCCGTGCGATGCACGGAAAAATTATTTATATAATAAAATCTAAGAAATTTAGAAATAGAAAATTGGGTCAATAATATGCATCTTATAGACATTTTGCTAGTTAGCATTAAAAAAAAAAAAAAATAGAACTGTCATAATAAAATAAAATAAAATGGAAAGAAATATTTAACTTCTATGATTTTCTATAGTTTAGAATTGTTGTCTAACATAGAATGTTATTAGGTTGTAAGAGAGATTTTTATAAAATCTTAATACCATATATATATATATATATATATATATATGTATGCTTATATTGTCAACATCTCATTGCAGGTGCATAGTTACTGAAACCTATAAAGTAATTTATAATTCTTAAATTAATAAAGCAAAATTCCCAAAATTTATATACACACACATACACACACTCAAAACTAATATAAGCTACAAAGATATAAACAAATACTATGATATGAGGAAGACACACCAAACTTCAAATTTGAGCAGCAATATGACTTTCTCAATCTTACTTAGTCGTAGTAATAATAATATAAACAATTCAAAACATGAAATAATATTAAAATTATAACACTTAATTCCATTATCTTTTACATTGAATACAAACAAATAATTAATTGAAATTAATCTAAATAAATAATTAATCAACCAAAAATCATAGCTTTAATTAAGAAAAAAAAATCACATGAACCCAAATAAAAATTCTCAATAAAGCAAAAACATATAAGGTAAAAAATTAAAATCAACCTACTGAGACGCAAATACCAAAAATCCCAAGATTTAAAGCTTCCAAATTTTATAAAACCCCCAAATTTAAGTTCAAAACCAAACAAAACCCTTCAAATTCAAAAATTTCATATATAATATACCAAATAAAAATTTACCATTCCCTGGGCTGGAAAACATAGGTTGCAGATTTGATTTTTCTCTAAAAAATAGAGATGCTTCATCTATCATATATAATATAAAATAATTATTAAAAATTTCAACCCAAAAACTAAACTCACAAAAACACTGTCAAAATATGGAGATTAACCCAAATACTCAAAAGAAAATTAATTTTAAACATAACAAAAGAATAAAATAGAAAGAAAATCTCAAGCACATAGAAAAGCAAATAAAAAAGAAAGAACCTACGTTTTTTTCGTGAGTCTCTCTTCTTTTCTTTTTTATAACTATTTAATTTTGTGAATTTTATAACTATTTAATTCCGTATATGGCTTTATGAAAACGTATTTTAATACTTGAAAGACTGTACTAATAAATGAAATCTAACGTATGGCAAATTGTAAAAATACTATACTATTCTTTGAATAGTATACAAAGATATTTTATTGTAAATAGGTAACTATACTATTCTTTGTATATTTACCTATTTTATAGAAAGAGCTCTTTTTATCAATATATATATATATATATATATATATATATATATATATGTAGGAGTATTGGACTAAGAATTTTTTATTCATATACATGTTGGGCCTAGAGCCTAAGCCGAGGATTAACATTTGGTATATAAAGAAGTTAGTATTGAACATAGCGACCTAGGAGGTATTGCCGAGGATGAGTATCACCTCGGAAAACCAAAACCGAGGTCCATTTAGGTGATCGGCCATACAGGAGAGCATTCTAGGGAGTTCCGATGGAACAGATAAGTATAGTAAAAGCGTATAGCAAAGGAGGCTCCTAAAATATCAGAGGAGAAAGCTACTAACACTGCATTGAATATTCTGCAACTAATCCTCTGACCACATTAATGTGGAAGTGATATTTGAACAGCGTTTTTCAGCCTTACAGCTATCATGTAGAGACTTTCGGAAGGGGTTGATGAGACAAGTATCAACACCAACTACCTAAATCTGCATGTGGAAGGCAAAGAGGAGAAGGAAGAAGAGTATAAAACGGGAAAGGGACCCTAAGAAGGGGGATCGAGGATTCAAGAAAAAAATACTGTAGCCACTAAGAACCAAACGTGTAATCAAGTTAGAACAATATATACCAGAGCTGATCTTCTCGGATGTTAGCCGAGGACCAATTTTTGAAGTTAAACTTGTCTATGTTGTTTTTCTTATCATTGAAACCCATCCTATTGATTGTCTAATTCATTCTAGCCCAGTTTTCTCTACCTACTCTCTACAAATTTATTGTTTTTGGGCCTTTTGGGCTGGTCCATCCATCGTTTGGGCTTAGGAACCAAATCTGTGTCCTTATAATTGGTGCCGTCTGTGGGGAAGATTGAGGTGATAGTGAGTTTAGCTTTCAATCATGGTAGGTTCAGGTCCACATCAGTTAGAATCTATGAGGTCCCAACGTGAAGACCATTTTCGTAGTCTTGAGTGTGGGAGGGACCGGGAGGGAAGTGTGCATACTACCCATACTAGTGAGAGTCGTTCTCAGGGTGGTAGCCAATTCTCTCATGAAAAGAATGCGAGAGCCATGCAGAAAGAGATTGATCATCTAAAGAGGAAGTTACGCCAAAAGCGGGGAAGGCAAAGTCCCTCTATTTCTGACTTTTCTTTTGATGGAGAGGGGGATGGTGATTATAGGTGTAGATCAAGGACACCTCCTAGTGAAACCTTCTCGAATGATGAAGAGTACTATCGTGAGCATAAAAACAGAAATTCATCCTCGAGGGGCTCGGGGAATAATGCTATGAGCAAGGAATTTAACCGAATCTCTAGATCTCCTTTTACCCGTAGAATTGAAGATGGGAAGCTTCCTCGGCAATTTACCCAGCCCACGTTCACCATCTACAACAGCCGAACGAACCCTGTTGAACATGTTAGCCATTTCAACCAGAGAATGGCAGTACACTCCAAGAACGAGGCCTTGCTGTGTAAGGTATTTCTGTCTAGCTTAAGACCTGTGGCGATGAGGTGGTTCGATGGTCTGGGAGCAGGTTCCATCAACTCTTTTAAAGAACTCACTCGGGCGTTTGGGTCTCGTTTTATCACATGCAGTCGAGTTCCTCGGCCTTTGGATTCTTTGTTATCCCTGTCCATGAGGGAAGGAGAAACCTTGAAAACATATTCAGATAGATACTGGGAGATGTTCAACAAGATAGATGACGATTTTGACAACGTAGCTGTCAGGACTTTTAAGGTTGGCTTGCTTACCGAGCACGGCTTAAGGAGGTCCCTAACAGGGAAACCTGTTACCAGCGTATGCTAGCTCATGGAAAGGATCGATAAGTAAGGTTATCCCTCAGGAGAGGAGGAATTTCAGGTTGGACCGCTATAACAACAACCAGTCGCAAAGGGATTTTGGAGGGCACTTCGAGTCCACAACTGCCCAAGTGGTTAACACTGTGTTCCGCGAACCGGTGCATCAAGTCTTGGAGAAAATCAAGAATGAACCATATTTCAGATGGCCAAATAAAATGAGTGGGGACCTTTTAAAGTGCAATCAGAGCCTTCATTGTCAATATTACCGGGAACGGGGGCATACAACCGAAGATTGTGGAACCTTATGGAGTCATCTGCAGCAGCTAATCTGAGATGGCAGATTGAAACAGTTCTTGAACTGGCCTGGCGAGTAGGAGGGTCTGGCGGGGTCTGGGATTCAAGGCAGCAACTCTTCAAGGCCCCCTCTAGGCACTATCCACGTTATCCTTGCTGCACTAGGTAGAATAGGACTTTGTCCATCCAGGGTAATGACAATAACTAGATCATCTGCCGAGGATTCTGGACATGAGCCGAAAAGGGCTAAGGTGGGGGTCCAGCCTGCGTTAAGCTTCTCGGACGATGACAAAGCTGGGACTATACAGCCACATGATGATGCTCTAGTAATAAACCTTAGGATTGGTGGATATGATGTGAAGAGAGTAATGGTAGACCAAGCTAGTGGGGCAGAGATTATGTATCCAGATCTATACAAGGGGCTCAATTTGAAACCAGAAGATTTGACTAGCTATGATTCACCTCTGGTGGGCTTTGATGGGAAAGTTGTTATCCTGAAAGGACAAATCAGACTGCCGGTTTAGGCCAGCTCAGAGGGGGTAGAAGTGGATTTTATAGTGGTGGACGCTTTTTCTCCATACACTGCCATTATGGCACGGCCTTGGCTTCATGCCCTTGGGGCCGTCTTGTCTACTCTTCATCTTAAAGTAAAGTACCCGTCTGGGGATCGAGTTGAAGAACTGGTTGGGAGTCAGTTTGTGGCCAGACAATACTTGATGGCTGCTATTATGCACCGGCCTGAGTCAGATTCTTCGGCTCCAGCAGATAATGATTTGTAGCAGTTAAATACCAAGGCCTCATTTTTTAGTGGTGAGGTTGAAGAGGCGAAGTGTGAGGATTTGGAGAAAGTTGTTGTAGATGATGATCCGGAGATATTTTTCAAATCGTAACTCAGCTGTCTCCTCGGGATAGGGAAGAGTTTGTGAAATTTTTTAGGGAGAACATTGATGTATTTACTTGGAATGTTTACGAAGCCCCTAGGGTAGATCCGAGCTTCATCTGTCATCACCTAAACATCAATCTGTCTGTCACCCCTAAAAAGTAGCTTCCTCGGCGCTCTTCAAAGGATCATTCTGATGCCATCAAAGAGGAGGTGACGAAGTTTAAACGGGCTGGGGCTATTAAAGAGGAGTTTTACCCCGAATGCCTGGCTAACACTGTGGTTGTGAAGAAGAAGAATAGAAAGTGACGGGTATGTGTAGACTTCACGGATTTAAATAAGGCCTGCCCAAATGACCCTTTCCCCATGCCTCGGATCGATTAATTAGTTGATGCAACTGTAGAACATCCCTAGATGAGTTTTTTGGACGCTTTCTAAGGCTATCACCAAATACCTTTGGCTTTAAAAGATCAAGATAAGACAGCTTTTGTCACTCCCATTAGGAATTTCCATTACACAGTGAAGCCATTTGGGTTGAAAAATACAGGGTCTACTTACCAAAGAATGATGATAAGAATGTTTGAGCCACAATTGGGAAAAAATATCGAAATTTACATTGATGATATGGTGGTCAAGAGCAATAAGGAAGCCGAGCACGTTAACGACCTCAAGAATATTTTTGAAATCTTGAGAAGGCACAAGTTGCGACTTTACGCTTCCAAATGTTCTTTTGGTGTTGAATTAGGAAAGTTTCTAGGCTACATGGTCACGCACCGTGGGATTGAAGTCAACCTAGACCAAATTAAGGCAATCAATAATTTGCGGCCACCTCGGAATCCCAAAGAAGTCCAGAGGTTGACAGGGATGACCACTGCTTTGAACCGATTCATATCCAGGTCGACAGACAGGTGTAGACCTTTCTTCCAGTTGTTGAATAAATGGAAGGGATTTGAGTGGACCGAGGTGTGTGCCTTGGCCTTCCAGCAATTGAAGGAGTATCTTTTCCGGCCATCTATTATGTCTAGGCCCGAGGAGGATGAGGTCTTGTTTGCCTACGTGGCAGTGGCCGCCCATGCAGTAAGCTTGGTGTTGATAAGGGTTGACTGTGGCATACAGAAACTAGTTTATTACATGAGCAACTCCTTACATGAGGCCGAGGTCTGGTATTTACCACTCGAGAAAGCTATTTTAGTAGTGGTGTATGCCACTCGTAAGCTTCCTCATTATTTCCAATCGCACACAGTTGTTGTCTTGACCCAATTGCCACTTAGGGCTCTATTACGAAGTGCTGACTATACTGGAAAGATTGCCAAATGAGGGACGATGTTGGGAGCCTTTGACATCAAGTACATGCCTCGAACTTCTGTCAAGAGTCAAGTATTGGCCGACCTGGTGGCCGAGTTTGCTCAAACCCCAGTACAAAAAGAGGTGAAGAAGCGGAACATGGATGGAAATTCAGTTGGTGTAATCTCTGTACAAGAAGCGTTTCCCTGGAGAGTTTATGTTGATGGTGCTTCGAACCTCAAAGGATTTGGAGTAGGGTTAGTTCTAATTTTCCCTGAAAAGATCATAATTGAAAAATTCTTGATACTAGGTTATTTGGCCACAAACAATGAAGCTGAGTATGAAGCTGAGTATGAAGCTTTGCTAGTTGGAATGACCATAGTCCAGAAGATGGGTGGAAAGACAGTGGAAATATTCTCAGATTCAAGACTGGTGGTAGGTCAAGTCCGAGGAGAGTTAGAAGCTAGAGATCCCAGAATGCAGGAATATTTAAACCAGGTTAGACATTTACAGTCTCGGTTTGAATCCTTTAATTTATTGTAAGTCCTTAGAAGTGGAAATACACATGCAGACTCACTCGCAACATTAGCGACCTCCTCGGCATAGAGTTTACCCAGAGTAATTCTTGTAAAGGATCTTGTTAAGTCTTTTAGGTTAAAAAGAGAGGTGGTCTCTATTCACTAGACAAGGGTAGGTCCTAGCTGAATGGACCGTATCTTATTATTCCTTAAAAATGATGTCTTGCCTGAGAATAAGTCCGAGGAAGACAAGATACGGAGGAAGGCCCTTCGGTTCTGGTTGTCCGAGGATCAAAAATTGTATAAGAGATATTTTTCTGGGTCATATCTACTGTGTATACACCCTGAAGCAGTTACTCTTGGAAGAATTACATAAAGAAATTTGTGGAAGCCATACTGGAAGAAAGTCTTTATCCCACAGAGCTCTCACTTAAGGGTACTGGTGGCCCAACAGGCAAAGAGAAGCCCAATAATATATAAGGAAGTGTTCAGTGCCAGAGATTTGCATCAAACATCCATCAGCCGAGAGGAATCCTAAATCCTTTATCCAGCCTTTGGCCTTTTGCTTAGTGGGGCTTGGACGTTGTAGGACCTTTCCCCAAGGCAGCAGGAAACAATAAGTATTTGTTGGTCGGCACGGATTATTTCACTAAATGGGTTGAAGCAGAATCATTGGCCAACATTAGGAATGTGGATGTAAAGAAATTTATTTGGAAAAACATTGTCACTCGGTTCGGAGTCCCTCACACCTTCATCTCGAATAATGAACTTTAATTCGACAGCAAATCTTTCAGGAGGTACTGCTGCGGGCTAGGGATAACTAATAGGTATTCCACTCTAGTCTATCCACGGGGGAACAGGCAAGCCGAGGTTGTGAATAAGGTCATAGTGAGTGGGCTCAAGAAGATGTTGGATGATTCCAAAGGAAGATGGATAGAGGAACTACTACACGTTCTTTGGACATACTGGACTACACCTCGGATGTTCACTGGAGAAACTCCTTTTTCAATGACTTATGGGGCCAAGGTTGTTATTCCATTGGAAACTAGATTCCCTACATTAAGAACGAGTTCTTTCGCTTTGAGCAGCAACGATGACTTACTTGAAAAGAGTTTGGACTTAATTGAAGAACGAAGAGAAAATGCCATGGTCCAATTGGCCTACTATTAGCATAAACTTAAGTAAGGGTATGATGTCAACGTGAAATTAAGGCCACTGACGCCTGAAGATTTGGTGTTGAGAAAGGTTGTTGGTTCTGCAAAGAACCCAATCTGGGAAAAATTGAGACCTAACTGGGAAGGACCATATCGTATTACATCTATAGCAGGAATATGTGCATACTATCTGGAAGATATAGAAGAAAAGGCTGTGCCACATCCCTGGAATATAAATAACCTGAAAAAGTATTATTATTAGTGAGAACGTACTTTATCACATATGACTTTGTTGTATTACGTATTATGTATGATCTATGTAAGTATTAAACAGACCTTTAGTCATGCCTAGATCCTCGAACCATATACTTCGAAGAAATTAATACTGCATGATATCTATCTAAATGTCAAACAGACCCCTGGTCATGCCTGGTTTCTCAGGCTACATACCTTGGGAAAATTGACATCTTTCTATTGTTTTTCTAAAGTATTAAGCAAGAACCTTAGTCATGCCTGGTTCTCGGACCAGATACTTTGAAAAAATTAACACCCTATGAAATTCTTCTAAAGTGTTAAGCAAGAACCCTAGTCATGCTTGGTCCTCGGACCACATATTTTGAAAAAATTAACACCCTATAAAATTCTTCTAAAGTGTTAAGCAAGAACCTTAGTCGTGCTTAGTCCTCGGACCACATACTTTGAAAAAATTAACACCCTATGAAATTCTTCTAAGTGTTAAGCAAGAACCTTAGTCATGCCTAGTCCTCGGACTACATACTTTGGGAAAATTAACACCCTATGAAATTCTTCTAAGTGTGAAGTGAGAACCTCAGTCATGCCTAGTCCTTGGACTACATACTTTGAGAAAATTAACACCCTATGAAATTCTTCTAAAGTGTTAAGCAAGAACCTTAGTCATGCCTGGTCCTCGGACCACATATTTTGGGAAAATTAACACCCTATAAAATTCTTCTAAGTGTTAAGCAAGAACCTTAGTCATGCCTGATCTTCGGACCACATACTTTGGGAGAATTAATACCCTATGAAATTCTTCTAAGTGTTAAGCAAGAACTTTAGTCATGCCTGGTCCTCGGACCACATAATTTGGAAAAATTAACACCTTATGAAATTCTTCTAAGCGTTAAGTAAGAACCCTGATCATGCCTGGCTCTTCGGACCACATACTTTGAGAAAATTGATATCTTCGTATCATTGTTCTAAGCATTAAACAACACTTTAATCATATCTGACTCTACGGACTATGTATATTACCCGATTCGATCCTTTCTGGTATTTTCTCTAAAAATAAGGTAACTAAATACTTCTGTTACAATAAACAAGTTTAGATGGATGCTCATGAGCATTACTTAAGGCATTTATAGACATATTGATATCTGTTTCAAGATTGACTTTTTTTTTTCTTTTCTAATTTCTTAAAATTGCTGGTAAGTGAGGAAAGAAGAAATTTCTAAACTTATGTACATATCACCTTAGCTCGTACAGTTTTTGAGGTCTTAATTATGCTGTGCCGAGATGATGCACATAATTTATTTAACTTGACTTTCCATTACTCATATGGATTGACAATAACATTTTTATTCCATTGCTATTCTTATTAGGTGGTAAGTAAAGATAAATGTTATATTAAAACCATAGAAGAAAGAAATTCATGCGTACTTTTCATTAATTTAAGCCCTTGAATAAGGCAATTTGAGTACAAGGAGGAAAGCTCAAATTACAATGTAAAAACAAAAAGAAAATAGAAAAGAGGATTAGAACTAAACAAAAGCCTACTTTTTCTTTATTACAATTTTTCTGTGTGGAGGAGCATTAAAATGTTGGGCTACAGCCTCAGTGGATCCCTGGTTCGAGCCTTTTGAGTCACCCTTAGTAGGAACAGGTAGGCTTGTAGGCACTATCTCCGTCCTGGGTGCCTCCTTGTCCTTGGTGGGATCCTGGGGAGTAGCCGGGGGCAAGGTAGTGTCATGGACTACCTCTTTAGTCATCTTAGATTCCTTCTCATTTGCCCCAAGCTGCTTGGCCTTCTTCTGAGGACTGCTGGAGGAGAGAGGAATCATGTCAGAGCAATTTTTAGTTGGTTCGGCCACCTCGAGTGGGATATTTGCTGAGGTACTGCCGGAGGGAGTTGCATGGATGGCTGAAAGGTAGTAGATATTTTCTGCCTTCCTAACCATAGATGAAGCCTCAACCTCGGCCTAGTTGAGGGCCTCGATCCATACTTAGGAGCAGTAATTTCTACATACCCCCGAGACTTCAGCCCCGAGGGTTTCCTCAGTCTCAACCACTCCGACGTCGTATCCTTGTTGCTCCACCTCGTCTTGGGCTTTCTCAGCTTCTTCCTTCGCCTTCTCAGCCAGGTCCTTAACCTTTTGGACCTCCTCCAATTTCTTCTTTAATGCAATGATCTACTCCTTGGAAGAGGCCAGTTGGTCCTCGACGTTGCGCAGCAGCACCCTCTGACTCTCGGCCTGTCTCTCCGCGTTGTCTAAGGCAGCAGCAGCAGCGCTCTTTCTCTCTCTCTCTCTCTCTCCAGCTTGGCTAGCTTGGTCCTTAATTCCTATATGCTCTTTCTGGCCACACGGAATTCGTCCACGGCCGCTATTCTCCTCGCTTCCTCATCCTTGGCTTTTCGATGGGAAAAATTCACTATCTCTTCGGCCCTGAATGTAGCTTGAATGGCCTGCAAGAAAAAAGTCCATTTAAAAATAAATAAATAAAAACAACTAAAAGAGTAATGAAGAAAGATAGAAGAAAAAGTAAAGCATCCCATGGCTAGGTCTCTTTTCAAACCAAGGAACACCTCATGATGCCTCATTAATCTGAGGTTAGCCATATCCCTAGGCAGAAGCAAGGATTGCTCCACTGCATCTACCATGTACCCAGCTGTGCCCTGCTAGAAGTCTCGGATGGAAGCATCCTCGGGTAAAGGAGTCCCATCCAATTCCAAGCGTGGGTCCTAGATTGGGACTGAGGGTCTGTGGTCACTTATTCGATCCACTTCGGTGGCCGACCTTGTCTGTTGGACTCTTGACTGTTTACCCCCCCTCCGAGGCTCAACTTCCTAAAGGGGATGTTGTCTTCCTACCTCCATTACTTCTTTGCCCTTGTCCTCCCTTTTCCTCTTGTGATCCGGGGGGTCAACGCGGGGAGGTTGCTTGATAGGAAGAGTAGGAGGCTTAGTTTGCGTCGCTTTCCTGGGTGCGTCCTTCCCAGGTTGGGACTCCAAAAGTTCTTGTAAAGTAGACCTCAACTTGCGCTGAATTCCCATTTCGTCTATTATCGGCGTGAGGGTTTGGTTAGGATCGGGGATAGGGGCCTCTAGAGACAATGGGCGATCAAAAACACCGAACTCGTCCTCCGAATCAGACACTTCAACAATTTCTTCTTCTTCTTCTTTTTCTTCTTCTTCCTTGATGGCAGATGAGTGTAAAGGGGTAGATCCGCTTATTGTAGGAATGCCTTCTAAGATCGGTGCAGTGGTGAGCGTACCCTCTGGAACTGGGCCGGGAAGAAGGAAACCCGGAGCTGCTACACTAATATGATGTAGACGTGGATCTCAAGCCTTGATTACACACTTTGGCGCAAGGAAGGATTTGGAGATAGGAACGTAGCCGAGGATGATGTGCGCTGCTCTTAACTGGCCGTCGGAATGGGTGAACACTTCAGCTTTAAAAATCTTGTCTAAACCCTCTTGGTTCACGAGACCAAAATTAGGGACGGCCGCGTTCTTATCTGCGTAATCATTCAAGTAAACATAAGGTACTATTAGTGAAAAATAATGGCAATAATAGTGATGAAAAAGGAAAACATGAATCAAAGGAAATTTCGCACACACTGAACACTAACAAAGCAAGATAACAGTAAGGTCAAAAACTTAGACCCCAAACCCCACCTGGCTGCCCCTCTCTAGTTGGACAAGGTAGACTATCATGCTATTCCCCTAATACGATTAGAAAATCCTTATTAAGGCCCTTGTTCGAGTCAGGAAGGCATTGGATGAGACTGACTTCAGGGTACTTGGATTTAAGGTAATATCCCCGTCCCGTGAGGTGATGAAGGTTATAAACCCAATTCACATCATGGTGGGTTAGTCCTAGACCCATCTTCTCGTTAAGGGCATCCACACTTCCTAGGATCCTAAACATATTCAAGGCGCATTGGGTGGGTGTTAGTCTGTGGGCCCTAAGATAATCCCTAGTGACAGTGCTCATAGGGATTTTCATACCACCCTTAATAAAGGCGATCATGGGGGATAACCACCTCTCCCTCCTGCCTTTTCTCATGCCATTCGCTTTCCTCACAATACCTAATATCTACGCTCGGAGGGATCTTATACTGAACCTTAAAGTTCTGTATTCCCTCATCAGAGTCTACCAAACTCTTAAATCTACCCATTCCTAAAGAGTGTTGAAGAAAACTAAAAAGATTGAAAGGAGAAAGTAGAGCTGAGGTGAAGAAAAACGCAAAGAGTAAAAAAATAGTATGGAAAAAGAAAGGATAAGAATTTGTGAAGACTTACAGGAGTAAAAAAGGTGTCCTCGGACAAGCTTTTTGGTATTTATGAAGACAGGAGTAAGAGAGAGGCGCAGGTAGGTTCAGTGTATGTGCTCTAGAGTTAAATGAGTGCTAAAGTGAGAGAGGGAGTTAATTTAAGTGGTATTTATATCGAAAGGACAGCTAAAAGCAGGAAAATTCAGACCCTTGCCCCAGTGGAATTCCTAGCCGTTCGATTTGCATCACATCGTAGAACGTGGGAGACATGAAGCTGTAAGAATTTAATGAAAACGCGTCTCGAGAGTCGTAACGTCAGGAGCGTATCTTGAGTAGTTATAAGGGCATCTCTATAAGCAAAGATGAACCGAATTGAACACATAGCGAGTACGGTGACATCAAAATCCTCCTTTCTTCCCGATGATTTAGAAAGAAGTATCCTTAGGGGCTATTGTTGGAGCATTGGGCCAGAAATTCCTTAATCATATACATGTTGGGCCTAGAGCCCAAGCCGAGGATTAAGATTTGTTCGAAGGCTAGATAAACTCTGTCAAGGAAGTATATGTTGGTATATGAAGAAGTTAGTATTGAACGTAGTGACCTAGGAGGTATTGCCGAGGATGAGTATCTCCTCGGAAAACTAAAGCCGAGGTCCATTTGGGTGATCGGCCATACAGGAGAGCATTCCAAGGAGTTATGATGGAACGGATAAGTATGGCAAAAGCATATAGTAAAGGAGGATCCTAAAATATCAGAGGAGAAGATGCTACTACCGCATTGAATATTCTGCAGCTAATCCTCTGGCCACATTAATGTGGAAGTGATATCTGAACAGCGTTTTTTAGCTTTACAGCTATCATGTAGTGACTTTCGGAAGGGGTTGATGGGACAAGTATCAACACCAACCACCTAAATCTGCACGTGGAAGGCAAAGAAACACTGTAGCCACTAAGAACCAAACGTGTAATCAAGTTAGAACAATATATACCAGAGCTAATCTCCTTGGATGTTAGCTGAGAATTATTTTCTGAAGTTAAACTTGTCTATTTTTTTTTTCTTATCATCGAAACCCATCCTATTGATTGTCTAATTCATCCTAACCCAATTTTCTTTATCTACTCTTTACAAATTTATTGTTTTTGGACCTTTTGGGCTGGTTTATCTATCGTTTGGGCTTAGAAACTAAATCTGCGTCCTTACAATATATATATATATATATATTAATTATAATTATTTTTTAATTTTTAATTTTTGGTTTTATATTATATATAGATAATAATAATGATGTGAGAAGCAGAGTCCTAACAGAAGTCTCTTCTTTTTTTTTTTTTCCCTTAATCCTAAAGGTTTTTTTTTTTTTTTTTTTTTTTACGTGAGTCTTTTTTTTTTTTTTTGAAACTTTTTTTTTAATTCTAACGTGAGGTATCTTAAAAAATTATAATTAATTTTTAATCTTCTATTTTTTATTGTATATAGATGAATATATTGATAATATATATAATGATAATTTTATTTAAATATTAATGATAATGATGAGTTTGAATTTAAGTTGGACTTGTTAGAAAGATAGAGTTTTACTCATTGTTAAGTTTGGACTAAATAAAAATAATTTTATTTAAATATTGTGTTGACGTGGAAAATTGTGGAAACTTCAAAGGTTTTGGTTATATATATATATATATATATATATATATATAGATTAGTATAAATCTAAAGGTATATCTATTGTCAAATCATCTAAACTTTTTAAATGATGTAATATTATATACACAATTACATCCAAGAAATAAATTTTAACTATACAATGAACTCAATTTCAATGAATTGGGGAGGAACACAATACCCAAACCTTTAAAGATAATAAGAGTCCTTTAGTCTTTAGATCTCTTAAAGTCTTTTCTATTTGGGACTTTGTTTCAGTGGGCTCGTGTATGGGGGATTTACGTTATGTATCTCCATTTATGATTTTCTACAATATGCTAGCTTTAGTTCTTGAGTTACATGTATTTAATTCATATTTAGAGTGTTCATCATAGTGAACACAATGTTCTTCTATTTTAATAAAATTTCTATTACCTAACAAAAAATAAAAAAGAAGCAAGGAAGATCATGTTCCAAATGAGAATAGCTCATATTAGAGTAACCTAAAGAAAACTGTACACGGTACACATTCATCTTTAGCACATTCTTGTTTAGTCAAAACAATCAGCACAAGTTGTAGAGCCAAGAATATGCGGTTGAAGGAGCTAAATAGATAATGTGATGATTAAGTTTTTATTTTTATTTTATATCATCTTCCTATTATATATTTTAGAATAAAAATAAATACTATAAATACAATTCACAATGCAAATGAAATATTTATAGTCTAATATTTGGGTTACAAAGACTATATCTATTATACTCGACAAATTTGTGTCAAATGATATCTTCAACCTATCTCTTACTAGATAAGTATAAAATCAATAATAATACAAAGTATAAGTATTTCATCTTGAATTGTAGTCTGCATTCTTTAAGTGAATTAAACTCATTAAGGGTATGTTTTGTTGGAAGTAAAATAGGGTGGATAATTTGGTGGGGCTTACGCATTTTTTACCTGAGCCCACAAAAAACCATCTCTCCAAATTGGAGAGAAAACAAGCGTGAAATGCATGTTGCTAAAGAAAGACAAAAGCACTCCCAACTTTTTAGTGCTCTCACCTACTTCCAATTGCTTCCCACTACTTCCCATAGAGCTCTCATCACTCATCATTCTCCTTCTTTGTTCTTGCCTCTTCACAACTCAACGGTAAATATTCAATTTTTCCCTCCTCCTTGACGCCATTCTCTCTTTTGTTAATCTTCTTTGTTTTTTGTTTTTGTTTTTTTTTTCTTCTCCAACCAAGAATCTCAAGTATGACTGACCCTTCTTCCCCCCCCCCCCCCCCCCCCTCCTCCTTGTCGTCACTCTCTCTTTCAATTGTTAATCTTTTTTTTTTTTTTTTTTCTTTTCTCCAATCGAGAATTTCAAGTTCCCCTTCCTGTTGTCACCCTCTCTGTTTGTTAAATCTTTTGTTTTTCTTTTCCAGTCAAGAAGCTAAAGTCGGTATGTCTCTAGACTCTAATCTTGTTTTTTTCCTTCTTGTCCTCTCTCCTTCTCTCTATCTCTCTATTCTTTTTCCTTGTTGTATTTCTTCTTTTTCCTAGAGTTTTTTTTTTTTCAGATTTTTTATTCTTTTTCCTTTTGTATCTAAACTCTGTGCTCTTTTTATTTTTCATTGAAAATGCAGATAGAAGACTCAGAATCAAGTTGCACACCATCTATATGTTTTCTTTGTGTTCATTTTACCTAATTTTTGCTTGCTTAGATCATTTGTGTTTTTAATTTCTATTTTATTCCTATTTTTTCACACTTAGACCCTTTGGTAATTTGTTATTTTCTTTTTATTTCTTGTTTTTTGCAAACCCCATATGGATTTATTGAATCTAAGCATATACAAATATTGGATTTTGTGTGTGAAAGAAACAATGTGGATTGTTTGAGGTTCATGTACTTTAATGCAGTTGGTTTTTATTATCTAGGAATAGTTGTGATTGTTAGAACCTATTGGTGTAAGGTTTTGATTTATTAGTGGTAGGGTTTTGTGAGTGAAAGAGACCCTGTGGATTGTTTGAGGTTTATGTGCTTTGATGTGGTTGGTTTTTATTATCTAATATTAGTGTTGTGTTTCGCTTGTACTATTATTTATAAGTAATCTATTTTACAAGACTAGTTATGTGTAGTAGTATTTTTTATAGTGTCTCTTTGCTAGCAGTTATGTTTGGGGTGATAGGAATTAAGATACAAGGGTAAGGTGCTTTGATTAGTAATTATTATGACCAATATGTTAATTATTCCTTACTTGTGATGGATCTTTGGTAGATGGATAATCTAACTAATTGGAATAGTAGTCTACCAGAAGGTTTAAGTTAGAGTTGGGAGGAAAATTGTCAAGATCAATTAAGGAATATTCATAAAATGAACCAATTTGGTTTGCAACTTTTGACTGGTTCGCAGAGAAGACGAGATGTAGCGGTTCTGCAACTTCTTGCACGTATGTTGCATGCAATATGAATGATGGGTATATACTGTAATCAACATTGTGTGGATAGGGTAATAACCCAAAATAGTGGGGAAAGAGAAAACATTCGGGAAGAACTAATGAGTCAACTTAGATGTAGTGAGAAATGTCGGGACATAATTCGAATGAGGTCTTATGCCTTTGCTAAGTTGTGTGAAATTCTTCAAGAAATTGGTCCTCTTCAAGACATTAGGAATTCTTCTATTGAAGAGCAAGTAACCAAACTTCTTTACATTTTAGCACATAATGAGAGAATTCGTACAATTTCCTTTTTCTTCTGTCATTCCAATGAGACTGTAAGCCATCATTAGCACAATGTGTTGAGAGCAGTCATCTACTTGGAAGTAAGGGCGGTGCCATGTGTTATTGAGGGTGGTCACTGAGATGAAATTTATATATATATATATATATATATATACACACTTAAAAAAAATTGAATTTAAAATTAAAATGGGTGTTCACCACCCTAAAAAAAACTTGAACACCTTAAAGAAAAATTTGGCCTCTCCAAATTTTGTTCCATGGAAGGTTGAACCAAAACATTGTAAGAAATCCTACAGTTATAACATTTTCACAACATTTTCATAACTTTTCCACATCAATTCACAGTAAATCTTAAGTGATAGATTGTTACTAATAAAAAAAAAATTGTAATCTCAGTAGTAGGGTCAAATTAGAACCAAACAACTTGCTATTTTGACTTTGTTGTGAAAATGTTGCAAAAATATTATGGACATAGCACTTACCAAGAATTGCCTAAACCAACAAATTAGCCTAAAAGCCCATCTCAAATGTTTAATTTTGATTTTTTGAATTTTGTTTTCAAATGACATATTTTAAAATCACTACTTTTTTTAAACATGCATTTTCAAATAGCTAGTTTATTAGTGCTTGCTTTTGTCTTTACGTGAATTTGTTGGATTTATGTGAAACATTTTTTCCATACGTATATGCACTAAAATAATCCATGAATATGTTATTGAACAAGATCAGTGTAACGGTTGAATGCTTAAGTTGAATATGTTGAATGAATTAATAGTTGATAATTTATTCTTTTGCTAGCACTATGAACAAATTTTTTATAAGGAAATCATTTATATTGCAAGATTCATCTTCTAAGCAAATTGTTATTGACTTGAATAATCTTCTTTTAGATCCTAAGCTATGAAAAAATGTCTCATCTTTTCATCTTAATGATCAAGATGAAATAAAAATAGTATATTTACAGAGAGGTTTTTTTTTTCAATCTCTTGGCCATAATTTCCCTAAAAAAGATATTAATGGAGTATTACATCGATTTAATCCTAAACTATATGTATTTAGATTTTTTTTTTTTCTCTTTTGTGAAGACAATATATTCAAGTTTTATTTTGTTTAATTTTTGTTTAATTTAGGTCTTTTAATGACCACCTTGAAAAAAATTTATAGAGCTGCCTCTGCTTGGAAGATTAATTTCTTCTACAACCTAATGGGGCAGAGGGTTCCCTCATAGATTCGAAATAGTCATAAATCTTACCCATACTTTAAAGTAAACATATTTTCAAGTAACTATACGGGAATTTTTTCTAATATGAGTAAAAAATTATTAATTTAATAGATTGCTTTAATTCCAAGATTGCGTAGGGGCAATTGACGGGACATATATTCGTATAAAAGTGTCATCAAAAGATGCGTCTAGATATCAAGGGAGGAAAAAGTACACAACTTAAAATGTATTGACAGCATGTGATTTTGACATGTGATTTACATAAGTTTTACCTAGATGGGAAGGAAATGTCTCTGACTTGAGAATAATTAAAAACGCTTTAAGTAGGGAAGACAAACTTATAATCCTTAGAGATGATGTTAAGTTATAAATATAAAGTATACTTACATAAAAAAAAATTATATATATATATATATAGAGAGAGAGAGAGAGAGAGAGAGAGAGAGAGATTGAGTTACTTATATAACTTATTTTCTTAATAGGCAAATATTATCTAGTAGATGAGAGTTTTATGTTGAGAAGTTGACTTGTTGCGCTATATAGGGGCGTACGTTATCATTTAAAAGAGTATTTAGCATGTTGCATAGAAAATGTTGAGAAAATATTTAATCATCAACATTTCTCTTTGTGCAATGTAATTGAAAGGACATTTGGTGTGTTAAAGAGATGATTTCCAATTATATCTAGAACGATGAAACTTTTATTTTTTGTAGTTGATATGGTTACTGAACTTATCTTGGCTTGTTATATGTATAACTATCTTATGGGAGTGGATTCGGATGAAAGGTTGATTGCAAAAGTTGATCAAGAGATCTTGAATAGTGACATACATAATGAAGGTAGAAACAGTACAAATGATAGAGATGCAGATGCTAGAAAAGGAGCAATATTACCAACTAATATAGCAACTAAAATGTAGAATGACTATGTTTGCATGATTAATAATTGGGTAAACTATATATTTAGTCCCTTTTCTTTACACTATATTTTAATTTGGTCTTTAATATTTCAATTGTGTCAATTTGGTCCTAACTTTTTAATATTGTGTCAATTTAGTCCTTGCCGTTATATCTTGGATGAAAAATGCTGACATGATAAATGGCCAAAGTGAAATTTTAGTTTATTCTCACATCAATAGAAGCTAATTTTTTATTTTGACCATTATACACATCATCAGTTTTCATCCAAAAGATAACGGTAGGGACTAAATTGACGTGGTACTGAAAGGTTATTGACTAAATTGACACAATTGAAAGGTTAGGGATCAAATTGAAATATAGTGTAGGTTAGGGACCAAAAATGTAGTTTAACCTTAATAATTTTAGTCATTATATTATGGGATTTGATTTGCTTATGTGTATCTTTTTCTATGTAATAGTTGTTTTGTATGCATTGTTGCGAAACATTTAATTTTGTTGTTTTTGTACAACTATTATCATAATATTATTAATGTTTTTATTTAATAATTAGACTTCTTTTAGAAGAATATTCAATTACTAGTTTATTTGTAGTAATATTATTATATGTCTTTTTTTTTTATTGGTTTGTTATAGTAGTTGCGTGTAATCTTGGTAATAATATTGTAAAAAATAATATGTTTAACATCCAGTTTTTTAAGATGTTTAAGACATTGAAGAAGACAACAACTGATAGTGAACCTAAAGTGAATAACATGAGATGAACTGATAATATGGATGACTTTTTACTTAATGTCATGTTGGAGGAACAAAATAATTGAAATATCCCCAATCAAACAAGGAATTCTCATGCTTACTCGAATATGTGTAAAAAGTGCTCTGCAACATTTAGTTATGCAGTTTAGAGAAGTAACATCAAGAATCGCATCAAAACTTTGAAAGATACTTTCCATTCATGTCATGACCTTTTCTAGAACTTGAGTGGATTTGCATGGAATCTAATTACTGGACTTTTGAGATTGAAGCTAAAGTGTGGGAACCTTTAATATAGGTTAGTTATATTTATTTTGGTATCATGAAATGATATTTAGAACAATTTAGTATATTTTATTGGTGTTTTGTTGTAATAATAATAATAATACTAATAAATATGTATTGACTATTGTATTCCTATAGGCAAACCCAAATGCTAAAAAATGGAATAAAAAAAACTTAAATTTAATATTATGAGAAGTTGTTTGATTTGTTTTCCAATGACTGGGCAAATGGTGAAAGTTGTATAAATGCAAAGGAGAAAGTCTGTCGATGAGAAAAGGAAAGAGAGAATAGCATAAATTTGGAAGAAATCGTTGATGGCTTTGATGGGTTTAGCATGCCAAATGTTGAATCATATTTTTCAATGATCTCTCATTTCTACTTATGTGAAACATTATCCAAAAGGGCGAAGAAACCAACGCAAATGGTTGAAATGCTTGAAAAGCAAATGGACATTTTTCAATCTGGAGTTAATAATGTGGCAGCAAGAATAAGGCAATGAAATGAGATTGCTAAAGAGGGAATTGCTACTATGATGCAAGAACATGAGATTGCTAAGGAGAGACTTGCTATTAGGGAGAGAGGACGTCCACATTGCTACTCTAAGGAGAAAGTATTTTCAAAATTAGTGAATATAGGAATACCGTCGGACATACAACTTGATGCTATGCTAGTCTTAATTAAGGATCCATCCAAAATGAGAGCATTATTTTGGTGTTCCAACTAGTGAGTTACGCCGACAAATATTATTGAAGATGATGTATGCTAAGGAACCTTAAAGGATGGATAATTGTAAATTGACTTTGGGTACAAGGCTAATAGATGAAGTGGCGTGTGAAGTGATGTTTGGTAGTAGCTAAGTTGCATAATACTAAAAAATGCAACTTAACATTTTATGGACTTTTGATTTGCTAACTTTTAATGGATTAAATGTAGCATATTACGGAATTAGCAATATTTGATGACTTTGTATTTTGGTTAAGACAAGAGAAGATAATGTAATATTTTGACTTATAAAGTGCTATAAATTAATATAATTAATATAATTTGATGTTTAACATGATTGCTTTGGCCACCTTTGGAAGAATGTATATATATATATATATATATATAGTTTTTTTTTTCTCTAAGAAATAAGTGAGTAGTTTGTTGATACATATATTTTGATATTGGTTGTAACTATGCTTTGTCCCACGTTTTTGAAACAGGTAAAGAATGTATTTGTTGAATAGTGTGTTTTGTTGCCCATGTTGAGAATGTATTAAAATATAGTTAAATAGTGTTTTGTTGCCCACGTTTTTGTTGCCTAGTTTTTTTCTTTTTCCTCCCACACACACACACACACACACACATATGGGTTGGGTTCAAGTTACATTTGGTGTAATTCTAAGTAATATTATACCATACAATAACTTGTTATTGAATTCATATTTTAAAAATCCAACAATTGAATTACATGTTCTATATGTTCGTAAAATGCATGCCAATTTTCATGCCAATCGGATGTAATTTACCTTTCGATTCATAAACTTATTTTTTATGTATTATTTTAAACTACAAAAACTTGAATTTAAATAATTGATTGATGACATGACTATTAATCTTTAATCATCTTTAAATTTTGGAAGCATGGGGAATATACAAAGATAATGTAATCCAACGGTGGATTTATTAAAATTCACATCTAATTAAAAAATATTGGGTGGTATAATATTATTTAAAGTTACACTAGGTGTAACTTGAACCCAAGCCTATTTATATATATATATATATATAAAATATTATATTATATATAGTAACAAAAAAATAATATAAATTTATATGTATGATGTGTTAATTTTTATATTATTTAATGAGTACAAATAAATTATTTTTTACATATTATGTGAGAAGGGCATAAGAGTCAATTTATATTAATTATATTTTCTATCCTCACTTTTCTCTTAACCAAACAAAAGAGTTTTCTACTCTCTCCACTTTTCCATCCTCCTCACTTTTACACCCATTAACCAAATATACATGAAGAAAAACTAATTCTTTTTCATCTTAAAACTAAATATTTTCCATCTTTCCACTTTTCTATTCTCCCACTAATTTTTTATCTTTTTACTTTTCCACTCTTCCTTCCAAACGGACCCAAGTATTGAATTTGAAGTGAGGTTCTCAATAATTTTCCTTTCAAAATAGACAACCAAATTGTCTACAACAAACTCATCATCTACTTTATTGTGTAGTCTTGCTAACAACTTTTAAAGTGGAAAATGTTCGTTCACTAGTTGTTTGCGAAGATGAGTCAAAAGAAGATGAATCAATCAATCAATGAGATGATATGCCTTTGACTTTTCTATTTGTACAAACATTCGACATGATTCACCATATTGAAGATAAATTTTGTAATTTTAGATTATTATGCATAACAAGTTCAAAATGTTTCAATTGAAATGTCAAATTAAGTTTCTCTTGCTCGATAAAATAAAGAGGAGAATAATTCTCCACAAGACTGCATATATCATCAATTTAAAGGATTTATGATCACTCTTTGGATCCAAAGTTGAGCTAAGTGTAAAAAATTTCTTTGCTTCTTCACCAAACCTACTGTTGAGCTCTTGCGATTCAAAGTCTATAATAGCATTGAATATGTCAAAATAATATTCACAGAGAGAGAGAGAGAGAGAGAGAGAGAGAGAGAGAGAGAGAGAGAGAATGTCAAAATAATAATAATGTTCCACTTTGTTGGGTTATTTAGACCCTGTTGTGAATTATTGAATTACCCAAGTGATTTGATTACACCAATTTATCAATTGTGCATATAATAGATTAAAATATTTGGCACATCAAATATAGTATCACCAATCACGCAAAATCAATCAGGAGGGAAGCAACAATATAGTGACGAAGGAAAACTATCCAAGGGAAAACCACTACGAAGATGAATCTTCTCCAATAAGACAATCCACTAAGATAAGAGAAGTTTTACAGACTAAGAAAAACCTTTATGACTTATAGACAACTTACAATAAAAACCTTATACTGCTCAAGAATATCTAAACTCTTCAATCACATGGAGGTCTTCATGAATGATGCACCCACGGTATGACTGAAACCATAAACCAACTTCAAGAACCTCTTGAAGCCCCTACTCCACTGCAATAGCACTGGGATAATATCATGACTTCATCCTTGATCACCAATCTCCAATGATATCGTCTTCAAATCTACTTCTCAAACTTTGATATGATGGTGAAATAGAGAAAATTAGGGTTTGAATCTTATTTGTGTTGTAAAGTGCCCCTCTCTCTCTCTCTCTCTCTCTCTCTCTCTTGTTTTGGTCTACCCTAATATGCCTTATGTAGTCTAGCAACTAAGGCACAAATTAGAGTTGTAAAAGCGACTTAATGGGCCTTTACAAAATCTAGTTCTCATAGTCTTGATTGATTAACACTCATTCTTGATCTATTGACACTTTCCTCAACAGATTGAAAAACATTCTTGATTGATCAAGAATGTGTCAATAATTCATAAACTTCTCTTTCTTTGAGTTGAACTTAGGTCTTTTGTTATGGACTTGAAAACACACCTTATAACTCAACAAAACTTACAGTTTGTCATGGTTTGCCAACACTAAACCTATTGGCTAGTACACACTTAAATGTAATCATGTTGATCACAATCTTGACCTTCAATGTAACAAGCAATTAAGTTTGTAATTTCTATTTCAAAATTTTTGGAGAAGGAGATAACATTCTTAAGCAAATTATGCCAACAATCTTCTCTTAGCTTTTGGATGAGGGCTTTTGTTATTGAAACTAAATGTGTAGAGCATTTGAGGTGTCTTGAGACTTTTCTTGCAAAGCTTGACAAAGGACATCTACAGTACCTATGATTTCCTTCGTTAAATGTAAAATGAATATGAATTGGAAAGGTGTCATTATTTTATAAGCTAGACCTCACATTGAGTGAAAATAAATCCTTTAATATTTTCAGCATCGAACAAGTTTCACCAACCATCCTTATTAGGCTACAAATATAATAAAAATGAGAAACCCATAGAGAGTCATCAGCCTACTTCAAAGTTCCTATTTGGTTAGCTCATGTTTTGCTTTCAAGTTCAACATTAGCTAGGATATGTGCAATTTGTGTTGCTTAAGCAGCTTGTAGGTCATCATGGCATTCACATGAAGCACCAATCTCATTGATAAAGAAATTCAAATTTAAGAAGAATTCATGGACAAAAATTGCATCTTTATATGTAACAACTAACAACTGATGCCAAATATAATGTGCACAAAGACAATCATTCAGAAGTAAAGAAAAAATGAATGTAAGATGAGTTACCTAGTTTTGAGAGTAACATTAAAGAAAAAAAATTGAATAATTTTATAAAAATATTATTATTAGATATCTATTTTAAAATAAAAGGTTTAATATTTAGAGGTATTTTAGAAGTTCTAGTGAAATTTTTATTAAACCTAATTTAATTCTTTTCAATTATTCTATATTTTGAGAATAACAAAAATTTGAGACTTTTAGAAAATAGAAAGTAACAAGTTTTCCTTCTACCCATTATATTTTATTAAACTTTCAAGTTCCAAACATGAAAAGAATATATTAAAAACTAATTCTAACCATTCTATTAATTTCCATTCTATTATCTTGTTTGGAATATTTCTTTTACTTATTATTCTTATATAGTTTGACTGTCTTTATCTGACTTTTGACCATGTATTAAACTAATCTTAAGAAACAAAATCAGATTCATTTCTACACAAATCAAATTAAAGTCGACTCGAGCTTCGGTTCTTTCAAGGTTCAATGATCTTCTACCCACAGTAACTTTGTGGGATTTATCACATCAACCAAACAATCTCGTTTCAGTCCAAATCTAAAAGTCCCTATCTATTCCTACTTTACCTTAATAAAACAATCCTATCTCAACACGTTGTCATAAAGCTCTGTACCCGACCTCTTCTGATCCTCTCCCAAAGACAAAACTCGGACACAGAAAAAACACACAAGCTTCAGACGATGATGCAAGCTTCTTGATCACTCTCTGTCTCTCTGCTTAAATTCTTATCCTACACTTTTTCCTTTTTTCTATCATAAACCCCATTTCACGCCAAACCATGACTGTGCCCGTGACGATTATCTTCTGCTATGTCAGTGTACGTAGTCCTTTGAATTTCGCAAATTGGTGATATGGGTTTGCTGATTATGCTTCTGTGCTCATAATTCGAGGTGGGTTTTCTTCAAATGTGGCAGGAACTAAGAGAATTTCGTGTTACATGTAAAGCTGTCATTTTTCGGGGGGTCCGAACTGAATAGAATATACAATTTGAGGTAAGTTGTTGTTTTTTTTTTTTTTTTGATAAGTGAGGTAAGTTTTCTTTGTGTCGTGGTTAGTGAACAAGTTGTTGGGATTAGGTTGTTGTTGAATTTTGGTTGTTGGGTTTTTGATTGATGAGTTGGTGTAGAATTTGATACTTTTTGTTGTTGTGTAATAAAGATTGGTCCTTTGTGTTTTGGTTTTTGGGTAGCAATGGCTTATTCCCACATGGGAAATCCATCATTTGCTTCTGGTAAGTTTCATTGCTAAAGGAAAAAGAAAAAGAAAAAGAAAATAGATACTTGGAGATTTGGAACAAATAAGTAATTGTAGTGAGTAATCTTCTGGCTTATATAGAATTGCAGTCAGTTTAAGTGGTGTATTAAAAAGTTGATTCTGGAGCTTCATCTCAAATTGTATCGAGTGATAAACCTGTAATGAATTTTTAAGTAGTAGCAGAGATTGAAAGTACAATGGAGAAATCTGATTCTTAGTTTTTAAATAAAAATGTGTTAGGTGGGTAATCTCTGTCGGTTCTGCTTAAATAATGGAAGTATCATATAGGGCAAATTTGATGTTTGCACTTAAAATGAAGAGGTCATCTTCCTGCGTTTCATCAAATGTAGCTCACTTTGACAGTGGTATTGGTGAAATTGAGGTTTTCTAATTGAATGCAAGGATTTTGACAGGTAATTGAGTGTTGGGATTCTGTTCAATGAGATAAGATAGTGAGGGGGAAATTGGAGATGGCTGTAGCAAGCAAAACCAGAACTATGCTCGAAGGTTTAGTTAGAGAAGGGTCATTCAAATGGTTGCTTGGCAGACGGAGTTCTTTTGATGAAGAATTTGAAGAGATGGGAAGGTCTCCATCTGCCCAAAGGAATTGGATACCAGAACTTTCTCCAGTTGCAAATATTGTTATTCGCAGATGCTCAAAGTAAGCTTGTACTCCGTAATGCTTACACGTTTACTATAACAAGAGATGTATCTTGTAGAGTTTTGTTCTGGTGTTATTTGAAATTTCTTTTTAATATTGGGTTTTAGTATGGTCATCAGGCATCCTAGCTTAATTCAAATCCATTTTTTATGGCACATAGATGTTCACTGTTTTTTTTATTGATATTTATGCTGACAATGAAAACCGAATGATGCAGAATCCTTGGTATCCCTTCAAGTGAACTTCAAGAAAGCTTCAATGAAGAGGCTGCTGAATCTATAAAGCATCCATCACGGTATGCAAGGAACTTGTTGGAATACTGCTGTTTCAGGACGCTGGCTTTGTCCATACAAGTAACAGGTCATCTAGCTGATAAAAAGTTTAGACGCCTAACATATGACATGATGCTAGCTTGGGAGGCTCCAGCTGCTGCCAGCCAACCTGTGCTTAATGTAAGCTTTTCTTGTTCAATTAAGATGTTAATTGTGCAATAGCGCTGCATTTTTACTATGTAATGTGAAGACCTCTCTCTCTCTCTCTCTCTTACACACACACATGCGCACATGTCAGCTCATGGGCATCCACCCCCGTCTCATAGAGACCCCTCACACACAAGTATAGTGTTGCAGGTTTGGGTTATTTCTTGGACTCTTAACAGCATATCAATTGAAACTGTAAATACAGATAAAAAGACAGAAGTAAAAGTCTATTCCAACCATGTGGGTTGTGGTGGAGGCAGAGATGGATAATGTATGATTTTTGTATAGATAAGTAATGTATTAAAAAAGTGCAAAAAAGGGCATAACACTAGTACACTGTACAAATTTTCCTTTTTGAAAAGAAAAAATTTGATCTATGGATCTCTGAAGTCTATGCACTAAACAAGGCCCCAGTAATGTATTATATAAATTAATAAGTTGGCCATTCCGGGGTCACCAAGTGAAATTGGTGGTTTCTTGCCTTCTTGGTGACTACCAGCTAAGGCTAAAATTTAGTTGTTGAGCTTTTTTGAGGCGTATTACCTCCCGAGGGAATATTTTTGGTTGAAGGAATATTCTTTGCTGACTTCCACATGCATAGCTTGATAAACTCCAGTACAGTTTAATTTCCTTATACCTGATGATCAATCATGTCATCTGTGCTTTATTTAATCTGTTCATTGAAAAGCTATTAAATCTGTCTTTCACTCTCTCTCACACACACATGCACGCGCCACACAACTTTTTCTGTAACTAAATATGTGATTCCATTGTTAGAGGCTCCTTTTGAATTCTAGATTCATTTAAAATAATCATATTTGAGGTATTTAAATTATGGTGTCTAAATTCTGTAGTCTTTTGCTTGTTGACATTGATATGGTCATGTATGGCTGACATCTATCTGCAGGTTGATGAGGATATAGCTGTTGGGGTAGAGGCCTTCTCACGAATAGCTTCAGCAGTCCCTATTATTGCGAATGTGATTATTAGTGAAAATCTTTTCGAGGTGCTTACAAAATCAACTGGTGGTCGGCTTCAGTTTTCTGTCTACGACAAGTATTTAAGTGGACTAGACAGGTTATTTCATGTCCATATTGTTTGCAATTAACCCCTTCCCCTTTCTGACAAACACTTTTTATTTCTTATTGAACTTCTTTAGGGGTCCTTTTTGGTTTTCTTTTGGGGGAAGAGCCGCCCGGGGGGGGGGGGGGGGGGGGGAGTATGGGGAGTGTTGGGAGAAGTGGGAGTTTTTTTTTTTTTTCTTCACTTGACATGTTTTAAAGTCGCTTTAAGAATTGACTTTCCCGTTGAGCTTCTTGGTCTTTTTCATGCCCATCTAAGCTATTCTTAAGGAGGAGGACCATGGAGACAATTTGAATCTGCTCTCTCTCTCTCTCTCTCTCTCTCTCTCTTGCTAGTTTTAGTAAACAAGAACTGCCCTTTTACTTCTAGTCATAACCATTATCACTTTACAAGTTTATCTGTATATTTCAAATCTTAAGTCATCAAAAAGTGAAAATGTTGACATTATCTGAACCTTTATTCTGATGGCTGAAACAACCAACAACACAGGAGGAGCTCTGTAACCAAATTAAAGGGATGAAGTTGTATAATATGCCAAATAAGCTTGAAGAATTTTTAGTAATAGGCCAGATCAACAGTGAAAAGTGAAAACTATTGTAAGAACGCCAAAAAGCCTTAAACAACATTGATAAACAAAATCTAATGGCTTTATTGCCTTAGATGGCGATAAATTCCTTCAAAGGACATTGGTGACAGTGTCACGTAGATTCAGGGGCAAAGTTCCATGGTTTCTGGCCCCTATTGTATATCTTGGGCTCTATCTGCTTTGAAGTTTCATTGGCATTTTACACTCAGCCAGCACTTGACTGATGTGTTGGACATGTGGTGGATGTTTTGGAATATGATCTTTATTTTCCCTGCTAGAATGGTTGATATGCTAATCATTTAAAACTTGTGCTATATGGTTGAGCACATTTTGCTTCATTGTTCAGTGGCTAGAGATTTGTGGTCTCTAGTGTTTGCTTTATTTGGAGTATCTGGGTTTATGCTAAAGATGGTAATTTAAATGTCAGCTTCGGCCTTCATGACAAGGAAGGTTCAATAATTACAGGCGTGTAAAACTTTGCAAGACTGTTCCTTTATTCTGTGGACTGTTTGGCGAGAAAGGAATATCTGGACCTTCAGTGATGGGATACCCAACTTGCTTCCTGAAACCATTTGCATTACGTTCTTTGTATGATTTGATAATTGCATTAGGCAACATCCCTTTTGTATCTTTTTTGGATTTCTTAGATTCTTTAAATGGCAGCTTGTACTTCTAATGAGTTGATTCATCGAGAAAATAGCAACAAAATATCATTTACTTATAAAACACACCCACACACGTGCACACAAGGACATGTAAAAAATGCTAAGGGCCTCCAGCCTCTAACTCTAATGTAAAAAGCTTCAAAACTCTTAATGTGTTTTGTATTCTTTTAATACTTATCTAAGTTTACACATCATACTTTACTTTATTGTCAAGTTTATGAAAAATCTGGGAGCATTTTTCATTGAATATGTACTAGGGACAGCTATTTATTCCTAACTTTTGTTGCCTTTTTTTGGGGTTATTTAAACATCTGCAGAGCTATCAGAAAAATGAAGACCCAATCAGATTCGTCTCTTCTTTCTGCTGTTCGATCATCAAAGGGAGAAAAGATTCTGGAAGTTGATGGAACAGTCACCACCCAACCAGTTCTTGAACATGTAGGAATTTCCACGTGGCCAGGTAGGTTAATGGAATTAAGAGATTTTGTGAAATAAATTTCATTCCTACCTTTATTCATAAATGACAAAATCCATGTTGACTGTTATAATGCTTTATCTACTCCACAATGTGATTAAATGTCAGCATAACTTAAATCCAGTATCTGGCCATTTTTATATCATTACTGTGGGGTGTATGCAGGTCGATTAGTTCTGACAGACCACGCACTGCACTTTGAAGCTCTTCGTGTTGTGTCTTATGACAAGGCAAAAAGATATGATTTAGCAGGTGATCTGAAACAAGTTGTTAAACCTGAGATGACTGGACCATGGGGTACTCGACTTTTTGACAAGGCTGTGTCATATAAATCAATTTCCTTGTAAGTTATGATGCTTATCTGTTTATCTTTTAATTGTTAAAATGTTTAGTTGTAATTTGTTAATGTTTAAATTATACATATTATAGCATGTGAACACTGGGCATCTTCTTTTATTCACTACATTGGCCATTAAATTTTTATAGTTTTCCCTTGTAGATCAGAACCAGTTGTCATAGAATTTCCTGAGCTTAAAGGGCATTCTCGCCGTGATTACTGGCTAGCAATTATCCGAGAGATTTTATATGTTCATAGATTTATAAATAAGTACCAGATCAAGGGAATTGAACGGGATGAATCGCTTTCAAAGGCTGTACTTGGGATTCTGCGAGTACAAGCCATTCAAGATGTTAGTTCAGCTATTCCTCTGCAGTGTGAGAGTCTTCTTATGTTTAATCTTTGTGACCAACTTCCAGGTGGAGACTTGATACTGGAAACTCTTGCAAATATGTCAACTTTCAGGGAAATAGACCGGACTAACAACTCTAAGGGTGGGGGTGGAATGTATTCAATATCTGCCTTGGATATGGTTTCTAACTTAGGGTTTGTGTTTGGAACAAGTTCAAATAATTCTAACGAGGCTGGGCTTGTTGTGGGTGAGATAGCTGTGGGAGAGATGACTTCTTTGGAAAGAGCAGTAAAGGAATCTAAAAACAACTATGAAAAAGTGGTGCTAGCACAAGCAACGGTTGATGGAGTTAAAGTAGATGGCATTGACACTAATTTGGCTGTGATGAAGGTAGTTGTAATGCTGATTAAAGAATTTTTGTGGGTTCTCCTGTTAAATTTGCTTACTTGGACATCACTCTTCTTTCTTCTTCTTTGCCTCCTCTCCCCCAACGCCCCACTCTTGTTTTTGTTTTAGTGAAAAGATAAATTCAATCAATGATCATCATATTGGTAATGGGATTAGTGAGATGTTATAATTATTAAAACCAATTAATGGCACTAGGCACCGTTAAAGACCTCTCTTTCTCTCTCTCTCTCTCTCACATACAGATTTTTATTTCATTAGAGTAGGTCTTGGTAAAATAGAATGAATAAACACTTGTGTCATGGTCAAATGTTGTTTTATCCCATCTATTTTGGCTCAGCACTATGAATCTGGATCTACTATTCCGTTCTCTCACTTGAACCAAGAGTATCTTCAACATTCTTAAAATCACATATCTTTAAAATCTTCTTGTTTCTTGTGTACTTGCAGGAGTTGCTCTTTCCAATGAGGGAACTTGGGAACTGCATTCTATCTTTGGTTAATTGGGATGATCCTGTGAAGTCTTTTGTGTTCTGTTTAGTTTTCAGTTATATAATTTGCAGGTAAAACTCTTGTTTGTGTGATTTCTTTCTGCTTTACAGACTATCTGGTGAGCTGTGGTAAAATAAATAAATAAATAAAAGAAAAGAAAAATCATATCTGTTGAGCATGAGAAATAAAGGTCAAGTGGTCAACATAAAGTTGAATTAATTGATTGTTGAGATGCAAAGCCGCATGTCTTTAGTAACTTCTCCCTTCTTGAAACGGGTTTATAACTCTTGTGTTGTGTACTATAAAAAATGAATATGTTCTAAAGGTTAAATTTAGAGAAAGGTGCACTTAGGTTTTTGAAACACAACAGATACACTTTTTAGAGAATCTTCTCTAAAAAATGTCTGACAGATGTTAAGATGGCATAAAGGATTTTGGAATTAAGCCTGTTACTGAATAATATAAAGTTAAGTCTTGCCTCACATGCCCAATCACACTTCTAGCACCCTAGCATAATAGGAAAAGAAGAAGAAATGATTTCTGTCCTATTGTCCATCATCATTCTGGCTTCATTTATTTCAAGGGAGAATAGTTTGAAAGGCCTGAATACTGCTGGATGAGGAGAATCTACAGCCAGATTTTTCTTTCTCTTTTTTTTCCCAGGAAAGCTGATGATCCAAAATTTCATAAAGGAGATGCTTTCTTTTGTTTGAAAGGACTCGGGATAATTGATGGGAAAATGGGCATCTTTGCTGTATACTGCTAGAGTCTTACTTGATATCAAGTATCAACCTTACAAAATCATATAATGGTTTTACTTGTTAACAATTGCTCTTGCATTCTTGGGTGCTACCTCTTTCTCATTTAGGTGTCCTCGTAGAAAATATATAGTGTTTTGCTTTTAGCTGGAAAGGTGAAGAGTAATGATATCTCATAGTGTGCTACTATGTTTTACATGTGTCAAATTGAGATCATAGGTTCAGGTGTTGAACAATCTTTAAAGGTGACTGTTATGAAGTCTGATGAGAGTTGAGACTACTCTTGAGGGATTCAATTTTCATTGGCGGTCCTCGTGGTTTTGGGTTATAGAATAATGTCTATGAGTTTCCTTTCACCCCCCTTAAAAAAAATCATAATTCTGGTGGGAAATAAATCATGGATGGTGCGAGGGTGGCACAGTATCACTCCAGCATCAATTAGAATTTTCGCAGGATGTTTCTGGGATCCTTGTGACTTAACTTTTCACATATCTTGTTCTGGATTTTTTTCCCTTCATTTCTCTGGCACATAGGATTGAGAACATGTTGCCTGTCATATAATATGAAGTTACCTACACCGCGAATTGATATGCATGTAAAATAGGAATGAAAACGTGGTATGTGGTTTACCTATAATGTAAAACAATGTGTATGCAGAAGGGGAATGGTAACATGGTATGCCATTTACACTGGATCATGTATGATGGGATAGGTTTGAATTCAACAAACAAAGATTGCTCCACAAAAAGTTAGATGTTTTAAGCTTTTAATTCTACTTTCTATATTGCATTTTACAGAATTTAAGTTAAATGTGAATGTGATAAGGTAGCTCTAGGTTACTTAGTAACATTTGTGATCACCAAAATCTGTGCATTGGATTTAGTGCGTACCATGTTTCAGATCAAGCTATCGCTGACCGTGACTCAAGGATGTACTTGTCAAAAAAGATAAGAAATCTCAAGAATTTAAAGAATTCTGGTTCTTGTCAAGGGTCCCAGACCCTTTCACTTGCCGCTCCCTCCCTTTCCCCTCTCCGCACAAATACCAAACACACAAGCACACATACAAAACTTTTTTTTTCATTATTGAACATGCTTTGAGCATGTTCCATAATTGGTGCCTCCTATGTTAAATATTATGTCTCTAATTGGTGCTTCCTAAACTAAGTCAATATTATTTACCCTTATAGAATCAGCATATCTTTTGAATGAAATTGCGACTCTAAAGAAAATTTTAATCCACCTTGTTTAGAAGATTGCAGAGAGAAACGTGTGATGACTTAGGCTGCGTTTGTTTTGGCTTCAAACAGTTTCCGGAAATGCTTTTACACCCATGTGTGTGTTTGGGTGGGACTGAAAATTTGGTCAAACGGAATTCTATTTCCGCGTGGACCGTAAAATGAGGCCTTTGTGCTGTAAAATGAATTTAGGTTTCATTTTAACTTCAAAGCAATTACAGCCCAGGAAAGGGAGAAAGAGCAAGAAGGGAGAGAGCAAGAAGAGCACCCAGCACCGGCGATAGGAAGCACCTAGCACCCAGATCGCATCGGTCTCGTCGCACCCCAGCACCGGCGAGATTGCGCCGCCTGAAAATAGATCGGACCACCGTGTGCGCGAGACCTAGTGAACGACAAACCGATCGGACCACCGTGTGCGCGAAACCGATCTCTCTCTCTGTCACCCACGAACCGATCGGACCATCGTGTGCGTGAAACCGATCTCTCTCTCTGCCACGAGCCGATCTCTCTTTCCCTCGATCTCGTCGTCTAATCTCCTCGCTCACTCCGATCCTCTCTTTCCCGATCTCTCTTTCCCTCGATCTCGTCATCTCAATCTCCTTGCTCACTTCGATCCTCTCTTTCCTGATCTCTCTTTCCCTCGATCTCGTCGTCTCAATCTCCTTGCTCACTCCGATCCTCTGTTTCTTCCTCCTCTCACTGAGATTGTGTTTTGGCTATTTTTATTTTGATTTTTGTTGTGTTAAGTATTTTTGTTGTGTTAAGTGTATATTTTGAAATTTTTTTGTTATAAAATTTGTTTGGGGGCGGAGAAAATTGATGAGAAAATATGTAAAATTGGTAGGAAAATAGCATTTTCAGAATGTTATCAAACACCGAAAATTGTTTTTTAGACTATTTTTCATTGCAAAACCAAATACACAGATTTCATTTTCCTAACGGGAATTCACTTTTCCCTGCATTCATTTTACACTCGGAATTTGATTTACACTGAACCAAACGCAGCCTTAGTAATAATACTCGCTTTCTTACAAGCAGTGAGTGGCATACATATCGTCTGCTTAAGATTTAAACCTTGCCTTTTCCACTCTAATATAACCTTAACATTGTTGTATGTGCGTGCACCGCACAGGGGTGCGTTTGCTTATGTGTATGGTTGTATTTCTAGTGTGATTTGAAATTACTGTTCAAGTAGAGTAGTTCTTTCAACAAAATATCAATTCAATTGAACAAGGAATGGTGGGGTTTTTTTTCTTCTTCTTTTGGGCGGGGGAGGGGGGGGGGGGGGTGGGGTGTGAAAAGAGATGATAGTTTCACCGTTTAGCTTGATAATTGTTTTCGATGCTTTCTGTTAAGTTCCTGGAACAAACAAAACTGGGAAATATCTTTTCTGATAAACTACAGCATGCATTACAGGGGATGGCTGGGCTACACATTTGCTCTGATGCTCATCTTTATTGCGGTTTTCATGGTACTCACGCGATTTTGTGGCCAAGGACCTGTTGATGATGTTAAGGTGATAGCACCTCCAGTGTTGACTACAATGGAGCAGCTTTTGGCTGTTCAAAATGCAATTTCTCAAACTGAAGGGTACATCCAGGATGGTAACATTGTTCTACTCAAGATACGGGCCCTGTTGCTATGCATTTTCCCTCAGGTTTTTCTTCCTTCTTTTTGTCCTGACTGGCCTCTCTGCACCTTCCATTATTCTCATTGCTTCTCCTGTGATCCATCACAAGCACAAAATCTGGCGCATGTCATTTTTCACTACAGAAGTTTTTATTTTTTATTTTTAAAGTAATGCTAGGGACACAATTCCTCTCAATTTTTGACATGGCCTATTGTGATTGGAGTAGAATCACTTTTACTTGGGTCCATCACTGACATGATTTTTATTATTTACCAATCACAACTAAAAGCCATACCAGCAGACGTGAAAAAAATTAGAGGAAAATGTTCTTACCCTGGACTTATCGTTATTTTAATGGTCTGCTAGTTTTTGTTATTAAGTCTTTTACTAGCACATGCCAATACATGGGTATTTATGATTTCATCAGGCAAGCGACAAATTTGCAGTTGCTCTCTTGGTCACAGCTTTGATTCTGGCCTTCCTACCTAGTAAGTTCATAGTTCTTATCGTTTTCTTGGATACTTTCACAAGATATTCACCTCCAAGGAAAGCAATCACAGAGAGATGGATGAGGAGATTGAGAGAGTGGTGGTTCAGCATACCAGCAGCTCCTGTTGCACTTGAAAGAGAAAAAGAGGAAAAAAAGAGAAAGTGATGTAAGTATTACAGAGGTAGTGATGGTGTGTGAAATTTGTTATAGTGTGTACATGTCATTTTTTTTTTTTTTTGAATGTGCCACAGATAACTTTTTGTGGCTTAAACCTCAAAAGTTAAAAGAGAAGCACAATAAGGAAAAAGAAAATAAATGACATATCAGATGTGATGCTTCATTTGTGTTTGGTACAACGGAAAATGCAAGTAAACGGAAAATGTCTTATGTGGTGTAAAAAAAAAAAAGAAAGAAAGTGAAGTAGAGCGAGAAATGTTCTTCGCATTTTCAAGGAGAAATGTTCTTTGCAAGTCGGGAAATTCCTCCCCGATCCCGCCCTTCAAGGATCCGGATCCTGTGTAATAACTAGATTCTTACATTTGATCATTTGATGTAATGCCTTACGGATGGGATGCAATAACATTTTAACTCTTGTTCCTAGCCGTCCATGAGTATTTCATAATGTACAGTAGGATTTTGATCCCCTCTAACACTGGCTCCTTCCCCACGCATCTGAATAATAATAATAATATGAGTACAACCTTTAGGTCGGAAACTGTAATTCAAATTAAATTACAGTACATAAAAAAAAAATATTTTCATCCAATAAAATAAAAATATTAACTTAAAGGGCCTGAAAAGGGCATAAAACCCCCCTCAATAATAATAATATTTTTTATTATAAAAACTGTAACAGTGTCGTGCTACAGTAGCATGAACTGTATCTTTTTTATTTTTTAAACTTTCTTCTCCTTAATGCCATCAATTTCCCAAGAAGAGAACTCAACAACCCAAAAAAGTGTAAATAGTGATCATACACTGCTAATTGCCAAGTCAGTTTAGAAGAAATTGCTGATATTGATTTTGCCATTGTAAATTACTAAATTGTGATTGAAACTCCTCCACTTTAAGACCCTCTTGGGCCTCTTAAAGTCACATTTCTAGGCTTCTTTGATCTTGTCGGGGGCATTTGATGTGCCTTTGTTATGATGTAAATTACAATGATGTAATATTAAAATTTTTGATTTATTTTATTTTTTCTAACATTATTAGAATCTAAAATTACAAAATGTATTACATCATCTTAATCTTATCATATTTTCAAACAATGTAATGTTGTATTATTGTATTAAGATTATATTAATGTAATATTACAATAACGTAATATTACGGTGTAATGTAACATCACGACAAGCCAAACACGCCTAAATGTTTGGCTTTTAATTGCTCTTGACCACCGTGGAAGTCATAGAGATCAAACAGATCCGCAGCATTGAGGAAATGACTGATTTGAATATTATCCGGCAATTACACCACATAAGCCAAGTTTGAACCTTTAATTCTTTTTTTTTGAGAAGGAACCTTTTATTTTCTTGATGTCAACTAAGATATAAATCCTTAAGGAAAACTCTTATTCCTCTACTACTACCTCCAAATACCTTGCACAGGCCACGCCCCACGGCATGCCTCCCTCGTGCCCCTGATTTTGTGTGGCTGCCATTGGTGTATGATGCCACCACATGATGCCACACCCCTAAAACCATCAAGGGTCTAAGAGATACACACTGATATGATGATTCAATATGATTCATATAGTATAACTCATTTATTGTAATTTTGATACTATTACTGTAAGTACTCAAAAAATAAAGGCCCGAGCCCACTAAGAACAGTGGTACCTTACCCTTTATACCAAGCCCAAATAATAGAATTTCTAAGAGAGTGAGAAAAATACTTCAAGTGTAACTCTAAGCTAAATCTTGGTGTATAGTTGAAGAAATTAGTGATAGAGAAGAGGAATTTAAGTAACGATTGGTAGTAATTCTCTCCTTAGGTTGGACCAAGGATCAGTTTCTTATTTATGAGTATTACAAGTTCTAGATCAAATATATACGGTTCACTTCCTTGTTTTTTTGTTCCTTAGAAAAAAAAAAAATCCGTCCTTGTTTTTGGGATGCTCTCTTCCTTTTATATCCTTCCTACTTGCATTCTAGCCCTCCATTGTATGCCTCAGGGGATTTCTCAGGATATTTGTCCCATCAAAACTCTACTGAAGGTGGTAGAAGGGGCAGTTAGTTGTGAAATTACTGTTTAGATGTCATTTCCACATTAATGCAGCTGATATGGTTGGTGTAAGGCATTCAATGCGGAGGTGAGAAGTATCTCTTTCAAGAAGCTTCCTTTCACATCCTTTGCCCCTATTGTGCTTCTTCATAGGACACCAAATGCCCATGCTTCTACTTCCATCCTCGGGTTAATGGAGTCCTCGGGGTTTATTTAGCTCTTCGGACTGACATGCAAACCATTCTTTGATCTATTCCTCTTCGGTCCTTGGAACCTCCACAATCACATTTCGCATTAGTTGGAGAAAGAAAATATCCTAATTAATTAGTGGTTTGTCACAAGATGAATACACAAATAAAAAAGAGCAATGTTATAAGCATAAATTATTTTACAACATTTTTACAAAATAATGATGTAGCAAATTCTTATTTGTTCTCATCTGAGTCTACCACTAATATCACCTTTTTACTTACCAATAAGCACATATCACATTATCAGTTTGTAAAAAAAATTGTAAAATAGTTCATGGTATTAGCATTAAAAAAAAAAAAAACACATGTTAAACATTTGTGATAAAAAAAAAGCTTTTGCCAAATTACTTCCGAGTTTACTAGTTTAGGGAAAATTATAATTTGTCATTGATGTGGGGTTTTTTGGCTTTAGGTTTGTTGGGATTATGGGTGGTGTCGTGGCAAATTCTGATGGTGGTGCCATGGTGGTGCTATGGTTATTGGGTTTGGGTTTGTTTAAATTTTTTATTTTTTATTTTTTTATGTGGGTTTTGTGATTGTGATGAGATTTTTGAAGTGGGTTTTGTTGGGTTTTCTGATGGTAGTACTGTGGTGTTGTTATATATGGCTGTGCCATGGATTTGTTGCATATGGTGGTGCTGTGGTGGTATATTGCTACTGCAGTCTATGCTGAGAGGAGAGAAAAAAATATTTTAATGAGGCTGATGTATGAGCATAAAAAACGTGAATAGCTAAACTAGAAAAAATAGAGCTTTTTAGGTTAATTTAGCTAAAATTTGAGGAGACTGATATGAATACTCTTAGATCAACATGTCAAAGATTCAAAATCATATCCAAAAGCTTTTTGTTTTTGCAAGTCGGGTTTTGGATTGGCCCATTTTTTTTACTGGTTTGGGCAAGTCGACAAGCTTGGGTCAAATTTTGCTAGGGGTATTTTTAACATCTTGGCTTGCCAAGTATGAATAGGAATTCCTACTTCCAATATATATAAATATATATATATATATATATATAAAGCAAAAAAGTGCCTTTTATTTTTTCTGTTGAAGACATGGCTTCATTCTTGAATTCTCCTATTCAAATGATAAATTGTGAAAACCAAAAAAAGTGCTAGTGTGACTTTAAAAGCATAAATGGCTCCATGTAAATTGGGATGATGTATGAAGCTCAATTATATCAATAATTTATTTATCCAGGTTTCTCTTAATGTATATAAAAAGATATATGTTTTATTTATTTGTTTTGATTTTGCTTATCTCTAATAATTTTTTTAAAAAAATTTCCTTTTACTTTAATGAAAAACTGCCACATTACCTACTAATTAAATAAAATGTAAAAATTAAAAACCATTACCACTTGCTACTATATATTTAAAACAAAATAATATGTCTCGCTAACAAAATACTGGAGCCTATAGGTAAGCCAAACTTTTTTCTTTTTTCTTACATACAATTTAATTTATATATCCACGTTTCTTCTAATGTATTATTTATGCAAAAAAATATGCAACTTTATAGTGGATATCCCAAGCTTTCATAAGAGAAAGTGGTGGAAGATAACAAGGAAGATTCTAAAGAGTGCTATTAAATGCTCATAATCATCATCATGCTTGCCATAATTGTTCAAACTTCTAATTTGAAGGTGCTAAATTATAATCCAAATAATTAGTGAACATTTGTACACACAAACCACTTAAAAAATTGTCATAGCTCCAACTATTTTTAACGAGTGCCTTTAGGATAATTATTAATAAATCATTTTAAGAAAGTTTTGATTTCACTTTTATGAAAAATACAAAAAGCCGTACAAAAAGTTAATTATTTTTTTATTTTTACATAAAAAGTTTCTAAAAATATGTCATAAATCAAGCTCTTAGAGAATCCGTTAACTTTTTCCTTTAATAATTGCAATATTTTGTTTCCTTCAAACTCGTTTCACAAAAGAGAAGAATGTCAAAATGTGTTTATCACTTTATCTTTGGAAGAAAATCTGGATTTGTGTTAGACAGTTTTATCCACACAGCTGTAATAGATATAGCCATCTTAATTTGAACTAATTTACGAGTAATAGTTTAAAATTATAAGGACTAGCAACTGGCAAGGGTTGTCATACAAATTCATTTGACCCTTCACACTCCCTAATCCCCATCTCTCAACCTTTTACAAAATTTTAATGGCTATTTCCCATTTTGATTTCATTGCAAGTGCAAAAATAATGAGTAACACCAACCGTGCAATAATTTTATATATATATATATATATAAATATATTTCATCAAAATTACTTCAATTACAATGTGTTATATGTGAGGAGGACTAGTGCTACTAATTCTAACTATCATCATCATTCAAAACAAAACAAACTGAACGTCATCTGTTCAAGGTTCTTTTGAATGGGATTTGTTTTAGATTTTGAACCTTAATTAATACCATATTCTTCTCTTCTAATTGCTTTTCCTGCACATGAACTTTTCCGTATAAAACCTTGATCAATAGACCCAGTAGTTCATGCTGTACTCATACATTTTACATGTCACATTTGTCATTAATTGTATGTTACATACTTCCAAGTTTTAACAATTAACGAAATCAAACATGTTTGGCAAAAAAAAAAGAAAAAGAAAAAGAAAAAAGAATAACAGTTCCTTTGATGAGATAACAGGAAGAAAAGAGGAAAGAATACAGCATATAAAGTAATTTCAACTAAGAAAAAAATTACAAAGAAACAACTTCGTTTCATTTTCGTTGCCTTTTATTCTGGCTATCATAGAAAAAACAAAACCCCAGAAAAAAACTAAGTTCTATCTCACAAAATTAGAACCTTATTGGCATGAAAAAGAAATGAAATATTGTTTAAAACGAAAAAAAAAAAAAAAACTCATTTCAGGAAATAAAATTACTAAAAACCTTAGTACTCACGAAACTCTCGAATCCCTTCCAAGTTGGAAGATGATGAAACAGAACTCCTCATGTTGGGGGCAAAAAACAAAGAGTCTGTGTAATTATAAAAGGGCTGATTCGAGCACAAAAACTCAGCCGAACTGGGTGTAAAAAATGGGATATTGGTCATGTATGGATTTGGTGTCTCAAAAATTGGTGGCACAAAACAAGAATTCACTTGACCATCACCTAGGCTGCTGCAATTCTCATCGGTAACAACCGATGACGACTCATTGTCATCGTTTCCCACGATCTTCACACTCTTGTTTTCCTCGTCGGACGAGGTTGAAGCATTGCCACCAGATTCAGATTTCTGTCGAGCCGTGTCATGGTCCTCGGACCGCGATTGCCCCGTGAGCTTTTGCACCAATGCCATGAAGTCCCTAGGGTGCGTGTGGATGACCTTCGGGGAATGTGTGTAGATTATGACCGGGTGGCGCTGTTGCGGTTTGGCGGACCCCGCCACGCTGTTAACAAGCGAGGAGGTCGACGAGGATGAGGACACCGACCCCGATGCAGCGGCTGCCGCCGATGATTTCTTGATGAAATGAGAGTCCTTATTGACCTTCAAGGGAGGTGGGCACAAGGCATTGTTGGTGACGTCCTTCTTTGCATGGAATTGTGTAGGACTCATGGTTTGGAAGAACACTTCTTGGCTAATGACCTTAAAACAATATGAAATAGCTTCAACAAATCAACAAGAAGGTTAGAGATAACATGGATTTAGAGAGAATTTCTTTTTTTTTTTTTAATCTTTCTTGTTTTGGGGTAAGTTTGCTCCTAATTGTATGGAATTTGTTGAAACAAATTTAGATGGTTTTTGGGTGAAGGTAATGGCATAGTGGCAGGTGTATTTATAGGACAGCCACAAATATTCATGTACATGTATTGTTGTTGTTACAACTATTTGATGAGCAATGGTGTTGTGCCATGTAATAGGACTGATGTACTGGTTTTATAAATTGGTTTAATAGAATATTCCTCAATCTATTATTGTGGCCATTTATAACACTATCCAAATGTATTACTTATAAACGCGTTTTTCTAAAATAAGTTGTTAAATTAAAAATATATATGGATAGTATTATTAATCGGCATGAAACAGATTAAACCAATTTCTTATAAATTGAGTTGGAGATAAACCTTTTTTTTTTTTTTTCTTGAAATGGGAGAAAACTAGAGAAAAAGGTGATAAGAGAGAAGTGCCAGGTGGCTGACCGTTGGGGGGAGTATGACGTGTCGAAATGGGAGTGGGTATAGGAAAGCAAGTCCAATGTGTTCATCTTAGCGGATCTATCGGTTGAACGCTTTTGTAGGAATATAAGGTTGGGCTTCTGGGAAGCTGAACGCGCTTCTTCGCGCGTGCAACGCCCAAAGCTACAATTTGTATGTTTTTTTTTTTACTGACAAAGCTACAATTTGTTACTTTTGGTTACAATTTGGATTTGCAGTGAAGTGAAAAAAAAGGACAAATTTAATTAAATAATTAATTTGGTATAAGTAAGAAAAATTAGAGAGTTAAAAAGAGCATTGCAAGTTATTAGTCATTCTATTTCTATAGGCCTGCTAAAGTGAAACCATTTAATTATTGACTTTTATTTCTTTTTTGGGGTAGTTTGAGATGGGACTATGTGAAAGGAATTTATACATGTTGGATATGAATTCAAATAAGTAATTAGATGTGATACACATTAAATAACACATATTTTATAGTATTTTTCAAGCTAAGAAGGTGAGATAGATTATATATAACAACCATCAAAACAAAGAAAATGGACAATCAATGTAAATGGACTTATACTTAGCCGTAAGCTCTTAGCAAATTTAAACAAGACCACCATAATTTTTTTTTTATAAATTTAAATCCAAGTGCATTGACTAGCCATAGATTGAAATCCAAGTTATTTCGATCAATGTCTTCTTTCTATAAAAGTCTAGATTAACTCCATGTCGGTTGCCACCATAAGTGGTTAAGATAACTCTAGATGCTCACCGTCAATCATATATCCCTAACTGAAACTACTTATTAGGCGGGTTTAGTAACAACATCTAAACTGAAATTTTATCCAACAAAAATTCTTAACATAAATAGTATAATCACAAATTTTAACCTTTACCACTTTACATTGCGTAATGGTCACTTCATAAGTATAAATGTTTGTGGGGTGTAGGATGTAGGGGAGGCAAGGCCGGGATTCAAGTATATCACACACACACACACACACACACACACACACACTTAGATTAGACTACAGTAAAATTTTATCTCACCTTTAAAAAAAAAAAAAACTTAATTTTTAACTCAACCGAAAATTTTGGGTTGTTGCAGATATGTTAATTTATTCTTAATGTATTCTTCATATTATACTTTTTATTTTCTATAATATAATTCAATGGTTAAGAGATGGAAGATTTGAATGCTAAACATCTTTATTGAAAACATTAAGAGATGTTAATTGAATTAAAAATTCTCTACCTCCATATTATTATATTTATCCATTAGATGGTCTTTTCTTTTAATGTACAAAGGTATTGAGCCACAATTAATTTTCAGAGAGATTGTTTTAGAGTCTTTTCTTCTATTTATCTCTTTTCACATGTAATTTTGAAAGGATGAGTTTTGCTGTTTTGATTTTTCTTTCTTTCTAGTGTTGGATGTTGAGAGTTCAGACCATTGCTCCAATGCGTGTGGTATTCACTTCAAGGTGTGTATTTAAAAAAAAAAAAATTGTCATCATAGTTCTGCTCCGAAAATCGTGTGTGAATGAGTGGACTAGCAATAATTTGGGAGTAGTTGGAGCTTTTTTCTGCCATGTGGTGCAGCGTGGGGCGCTTCTAAATGTTTTGTTGCAAGCTATGTGAAAAACGTGATGTAAAAGTATTTACGACTAGTTGATGAAAAAGAAGGAATAAGGGGGAACAGAAGAATTAATGGATTAATAGATGGGGAAAAGAAAAGATTAATTTTTTTTTTTAAAATAATACAGAAGGATTATAATGGACCCTTCATTTCATCAAGTTTGGACCATTTTTATTTATTTTATAATCATCCATTAATAAAGGATGTGAGATTTAAATTCTAAATATTTATATTGAAAATATCAAAAAATTAATTGATTATTTAATTGAGCTATGTATGCTCTTAGTAGTTCATACCTCCTTTTAACATAAAGAAAATTCAGGGTTGTTCAAAGATAAAGATTAAACTTGCTTTAATTTTATCCATGAAAAATGATGTAAAACAAACAGCACATGCATTCTTGGAGCAGCAAGGGCACAGAAAGTTACAATGCAATATGAAATGGGGTGCCAATAGAGGTCAACGGGGTGATAGTGTCGGAATTGCATGAAATTTGGCAAGTTGAAAGGAAACAACACTTTGATTCAGAATCATAATTATGAATGTTGCCAAAATTTAGGCGAATTCCTTCATTGAGACCCTGAAAACAGTGTTTTTGCTATTTATAATAATATTTGTTTTTCTTTAATAACTTTTAGTTTAAAAGTTTGAATAAGGTCTCGTCTGTTTTGAGATAACCCTTAAGGTCAGTAGTTTATGATTTTGTATTTAATTTAATTTTGCCATTTTTGGTAAATTTCGGTATTTTGTCACCTAATTGCGTAATTAGTGTGAATTAGGATTTTAGATGCTTTTCTCAGTATTTATATGTTTTATAGCCGTTAGAGGCAAGGGAGACTAATATCAATAAATACAAACTTTTGTCAAATTATTTTTTTGGTAGATTCCAGTTTTCTTCTCCTTGTGGATTCAGGAAAACTCCTTGTAGATTTGAGGTTTACTACCAGGAACTAACAATTTAGTTTTACTTCCATCAAGAGAGCATCATGTGTGCTTTCTTTAGGTTTCCACGACATAAAGAAAAATAGGTTACAATGTAATATATTCCTTGATGCTGAAAGCACAAAAAAAAAAAAAAAAAAACATTTAAAAAAAAAAAGAAAAGAAATGGAGGGTGTTTTTTTTTTTTTTTTTCTTGAGAATATAAAAAGTAATAGCTCCTTTAATAATACAAAATAATTAATAACTTGTTGACGAATAGTTACAAGAGATGAGTGACAAAAATTGATTGGTGGATCAAATCACTCTTTTGAGATGATTCACATTTTCTTAGCAAGATTATATAGAAAGGTTATTAGCACGTTGTCCCCTAGGATATGACAAGCCCATCATCCACTGTACACTTTATAAATTTATAAAAACTTGTAAGGTAGAACCTCCTTTTCCCCGAAAATAAGAATTTTTTTTTCCCCAATTAGGAGATGAATGTATATAAGAGAAAAGATGGCTCTGGAAACTGTTTAGGAAGAACCTTGCTTCTGAATGGTGACATGAATTCTTGCATGTGTACTAATAAGCGTAGGAAAGAAGCCTAACCCACACACTAAATGAACTTGTTACAATTTATTAACTCTCTCTCTCTCATTAACTATATAATATATCAACAATAAGTTAAGTAAATATGAGAAAGTGAGTGAATGTTTTATTGCATCAAGTACAAATTTAATTTTTTTTGGGGAGAGAATTACCGTGGGAAGACTACTTAAGTAGTTAATATAATATATAGAGATATATGTAATCCGAAAGGCTTAAACTCAATAGGTATGAGATGTATTAATAATTTTTTTTTTCTCATTAGTATCCAATGTGGAACTTCATTACTTAATCAAATACACTACTCACACATGAATATTTCAACAAATCTCCCCCTTCTCTTATGTGTTCTAATAAGTAGTAATGCATACTAAAAAAAAAAAAAAAAAAAAAAATCTCCCCCTTTGTGTGTGAGCCTTTGACCAAGATGTAATTGTGGCACTTCAGGCAAACCATCGGTTTTAATATATCTTGAGAAAACTCCTCAAGCAGTTATACTTAGTATAACATATAGAGACATCATTTAATCCAAAATATTTAAGGATATGAATTCAACTTTGTTTTATTAACTACCCTTTCTTTTCATTAGTATCTAATGTGAGATTTCACTAATTAACTAAATTCACTACTCATACATGAATATTTCAACAAATATTTTTAAAACTAATTATGGGCCCATGTCTTGCATGGGATGACTTATTTATTTATTTGTAAAATATATGAATGAAACTATGTATTTGGGAGGGGGGGGGGGGGGGAGTTCTTTGTTGCATGTTGTGCTTTAAAAATTACTTAGAAAATAAATTAATCAAATGCAAATTATATTTTATTATTTTTAATGGATTACCATGCAAGGTCTGTGATATATTTTTTTTCCAAATTTACGAAATATATACAAAATAGAACTCATTGAACATTTGAGATATACATTAAGGTATAATTCATGTAACTGATTGGAGGACAATATATTTCTTAGTTTTTATTAGATCTCACATCATAGCTTGAAATATTTGAACAACATTTCTTCCCTCGTAATTCACAAAACCCTCAAAATCTTACCACTTGATATAGGAATGTTTCTTCATTGTTATTTTTTTCTTATACATAAAATGAAGAAAAAATATTGAGTAAATTGCTTTAATTCTATTCATGAAATTTCGTGTAGTATTTTAATTTTCACATCAATTATTAATTGAATGGTATTTTGTTTGTTCTTCTTTATCTACAAGTGGATTGTATTTATTTATTCTTAAAGAGTTAACTCACATGGGCTATTGGTATTTGGTTGTACTATATAACTTTATAGATCATGTTGGCGATGTAAAAAACAAAAAAGGTTGCATACTAAAAAAATGAATTAAACAGAAACAAAGAAAATGAATTATTAACCATTGTTCATAAAAAACCTATTGATTATTGCACAAAATACTAACATGAACCTTCAAGGAGATGTCCTATTCATTTTAAGGAATGTTTTAACTAAGCAATTTTCTAACTCCTTTTATCCTTCAGGTTGGAAATGCCCTTCGGGTCCATTTATCCTAATGCCCTTCAGGTTCCATCTACCCTTCGTGTTGGAAATGCCCATTGGGTTCCATTTATCCTTCGGGTTGGAAATGTCCTTCGGGTTCCATTTATCCTTCGGGTTGGAAGTACCCTTTGGTCTACTTTCACCTTTCGGTTTGGAAATGCCTTTCGGGTTCCATTTACCCTTCGGGTTGGAAATGCCCTTCAGTTCCATTTACCCTTTAGGTTGGAAATGCCCTTCGGTCTACTTTTATCATTTGGGTTGGAAATGCCCTTCGGGTTGAAAAAGCCCTTCGGGCCCATTTACCCTTTGGGTTGGAAATGCCCTTTGGGTTTCATTTACCCTTCGGGTTTGAAATGCCCTTTAGGTTCCATTTACCTTTCAGGTTTGAAAGATCCTTCGGTCTCTTTTTACCCTTCGGGTTGATTATGACGTGACATCGGCCATACTTTCCCCTCACATTCACTGTCGGGTAGGAAAGTACCCATTGAGTTACCCAATATCGAAGATGGATTACAGTTAACCCACACCGTTTGCGTCTTCTTCACTCATGCATTCCTATAAGGAAAGAACTTGCACACCACGTCCAAAAGCTTTTTTACATATTTGTATCCTCCCAGTATGGGTATTAAAGCCCTAAGATCTCAGAACAATAACTCTATATCTTTCGTACAGGGAAAAGTCCTATGTTCATGTGATCTTGGTCAGCCCCGCACCACAATATAAGCACCAAGTCTCCTCTTCTCCAAGGTATATGAAATTTCATAGCTTTTACACTTTTGAGTTATTGAAGATTCTTCTATCACTGACTTAACCTTTGGAGAGTCTTTAGCCGGCACCCCACCGGTGCTCTCTGTAGGTTCTTTGTTTTTTTGTCCTTCAGGTATCCTAATTGGCACGCGTCTGGACAATCAACTCATCACTGGTGATTTTATGCATCATCAATGACAATTCCAAACTTTACTAGGTCAAGAAAAATCAAGTCTATATTGCAAAACTAATAAACAGAAAATCATAAGAAGGATCATTACTCATTTGAAATAACACAAGAGTCTCATGGGTAAAAAAAGATTAAAAAAGAAAGAACATGGAAGAGTTTTACCTTAATCAGTATCCCAAGCTCAATACCATTCATCCATGCAATGACTACAAATGCCAGTGTATAAATATCTCTGGATGAAAATCAACTACAAAAGTCATATTAAAATCCATGAATGAACGACAAATCCCTAAAAAAAATTCGTTAATAACAAGTAATCTAAACCTTGAGAATAAAAATTAAAACATACAAATATAAAAATGAATTAATGCTACTACAACAAAATCCACAACTTTGCCACAACTTGCTCACATGGTGAGTTGAGAGTGGTAGAGTTGTGGACTCATATGAACTCACCACTTCTACTCCACTACGATTGCCACATAGGCAAGTTGTGATAAAAGTTATGGGTTTTTTTGTGGTACTAGTATTATTTTATAAAAATTTCAATTGATTGAGAACAACAAAAATTTGATAAGAAACTAAAAAAAAAAAAAATTACAAATATTTGAAAAGAATGAACTAAAATAATTTTATATATAACATCCTATCCATATTCTTCTCCTCCTCGTTATTGCATGAATTTAAAAACTACACACAAAAAAATAGAGTAAAACAATGGGAAAAAGAAAAGACCATATTTAAGATTGAAGAATTGGGTTTTGAAAGGGTTTGATCCATAAATAAATTAGCCAAATTGAAATGGTTGAATTTGTTTGTAAGAAACAAAAGGAAAAATCTAAATGGATACTATATATATATATATATAAAGATTCCAAAATCAAAATTGCTGTTGGAATAAAGAGAGAGGAAAAATATATATTTTTTAGTTTTTTTTTTTGGGGGGAGCCCGTCCTTTTTTATTTTATTTTATTTTTTTATTGCAAAGTATGAAATAAAATATTATCATTTTTTTTAGAGAGTTTCAACCTATAGCGTCCAACCTGATGATAGCTTTCTATTATCAGATCAAGCCATTAATCGGTTTTTGGTGCAGGTAGGGATTGAACTCCAAGTCTCTTATTCAATCATTAGAGACTTTACCAGTTGAGCTAACTGGAACTTACCAATAAAATATTATCATGATTGTGCATTAAAATAGTAAATGAAAATTAATGATCCATAACTATTATTGCGTATTAAATTTAAGATAAAGTTTAGTTACAAAGTTGGTTGTAGTAAACCTTATTTAATAAAATAAAAATTATTACATATTTTGAAAATATAACTATTGAATTAGATGTTCTTTACATTCTTAATACACATGTCAAATTTTGTGTCAATCGGATATTTTTACTATATGATTTATAAGCTTATGTTTTATGCATAATTTTAAACTACCAAAACTTGTCATTAAAACAATTTATTGATGACATAGCTACTGATCTTTAATTTCCTAGAAATTTTGCAAGCATCAAGGATATAAAAAGAAGTTGTAATCTAATGGTAGATTTGTCAAAATTCATCTCCAATAAAAAGATATTGAGTAAGATTGTAGCTGTACGGGGTATGATCCAAGGCCCATTGAACCTTGGGCCCTAGCCTTATGATACAATACATGATCCTATGCCCATTGGACCCTTGGCCTTGGTCTGGATACACTTTAAGGCCCAATCTGAATCCAAATACCATGATGAGTCCATCTTGCCTTAAACGTATTAGAAGCAAGCCCATGCCGATCAATTATAACTTGATCGGGAATGTGCCTGCTCAGAACAGCCTATGTTCTCGGCAGCCTGGTATTGCCTTGGGGAATATCGTTGCCGAGTAGTCTTTTGGAGGCTGGAACTAGTTCCAATGCCATTACCACCATTCCCAACAGAACATATTCTTATCAGGAATAATGAGATTGGATCCCATCCACAAATTAGAAAGTAATCATAACACCTCCACTCATCTCAAGCTATAAATAGGAGAATAGAATGAGATGAGGGGGCAGGCAATTCTGAGGAAAAAACAGAGAGTAAAAGAGTGATAGAACTAGTACCATCAGGAGGGAGAGCAACCTGGAGAGAAAAGAAAAGGAGTTCGTGAGAACTAGGGGGTGTCATTGGTCGCTTGGCAAGGGACTACCCTTAGTAAGAAACACTAAGCCCACTATACAAGTAAGTTGTGGGCCCAATTTTAGGCTTTGCTTGTTTACGGAATTTTCGGTACGCACAATTGGTGCTGTCTGTGGGGATCTCCTACGTAGCTGTAGTTCTGCAGAGACTTGTACAGGGAAAATGTCTAGAAGACAATCAGGAAGTTATGCTGAAAGTGGCTTTGGGGAATCTTCTCGGGGATTCGGTTGGCGGGAAAGAAGGCAGAAGAGGCGTGAAGACAAAGAGTGCGAGTAAGGGGAAGAGCAATCTGGTCTGGGAGAGGGGTCGTTCCAAACGCACAAAATAGTCTTAGGTGCCTCATGGCGTGAACACTTTGACAGGAGGGATGAGGAACTCGAGCGCTTGCGTAGATTACTGCAAGATTTGGAGTTAGAGGCAAGAGGGAGGTGTCGGAGAAGAGGCTGTGAGGAGCATGGGGAGGGGTCAGCAAATGTGGGGGGTGGCTATGGAGAGGCATCCCATCAATTTGGTTCCTATCGGCACCAGGATCGGTCTAGGGAGTATGCAAACCAAGACTCAATTTCCCAAGAGGGGAGGCAACCCCGAAACGCTTATATGGATGCCATGAGTCGAGCATTGCGAAAAGCTGCTTGATTATCGTTCTTGGGAGATATTAAACGGGTACCAGTGCCGAGCAGATTTACTAGGCCTTCGTTTAATTCTTATGACGGGAAGTAGGACCCGGTAGAGCACGTAAGCCATTATATCTAGATGATGTCTTTGCATAGTCATAACGATGAGCTAATGTGTAAGGTGTTTCCTTCAAGTCTCGGGCCCACTGCTTTGAGGTGGTTCAATGGGGTGAGGAAGGGCTTGATCCATAGTTTTGCTGAGCTAATTCAGGAATTCGGAGTTTGGTTTATGACCTGTAGCCGGGTACCGCAACCAGTGGACGCGTTGCTGTCTATGAAGATGGGAGCCGGGGAGACTTTTCGCAATTACACCAGCTGGTATTGGGAACTGTACAACGAAATTGGTGGGGGTAATGAAAAAATCGCAGTAAGAACTTTTCGGTTGGGATTGTTCAAGGATTCTGAACTATGGGATTCGCTGACTAGGAGGCCTTCCGAGAATAAAAGGTAGTTGATAAGACGTATTGAAGAGTATAAAAGGTTAGGAGATGATCGGCAGCAGAGCAAAGGCAAGGCCCCAATCACAAGTCAACCCCGACAAAAGGGTTTTCAACCAAGGCTCTAGAAGGATTTAAGAATCCAGGAATCGGGTGCTCAAGTGGGGGAAGTGAACGTGGCGTTCAAGGAGTTTGTGCACAGAATTGTGGATTGGATTAAGAACGAACCATACTTCTGGTGGCTGAACAAGATGGGGGGTGACCCATCGAGAAGAAATCAAAATTTGTACTGCACTTATCATAGGGATAAATGGGTATACCATCAAACAATGTAGGGTGTTGAAAGACCATTTGGAGCAGTTAGTAAGGGCTAGGTACTTGAAAGAGTTTGTTGTGGACCCAGGAAATCAGGAGTCCGAGCGGGGTACCCGACCTCGGGGGAATCCTCTTCCACCCCCTTTAGGAGTGATAGAGGTCATCCATGCAGCTTCAAGGGGTACCTTTATGACCAGGAGGAGAGGAGTATTGACAGCGGTTTCGGTAGAAGGTTGTCAGGACGAACAACCCTCCGAGAAGAAGCTAAAGGTTACTCAGGAGCCCATTGCCTTTAATGATGACGACCTGGAAGGAATAATCTAGCCCCATGATGATGCTTTGGTGGTTACGGCTCAGATAAATGGTTTCATAGTGAAGAGGGTGTTGGTGGACCAAGGAAGTGGTGTCGAAGTGATGTAACCTAACCTGTTCAGGGGGTTCGGCTTGAAGAATGAGGACCTGTCTAAGTACAATACACCCCTGGTAGGGTTCGATGGTCAGATGGCGACCCTGGAGGGGCAGATCTTGCTCCTCGTAAACACGGAAGGCAAGGAAGTAGTGGTGACCTTTATAGTGGTCAATTCGTTTTTTCTTATACGGCGATTCTTGGAAGGCCATGGATTCATGCGATGTGTGCAATTTCGACCCTGCATGTTAAGGTTAAATTCCGCACTGAGCACAATATTGCTATAGTGAGGGGTAACCAGCAAGTAGCCAGGCAATGCTTGGTAGCCGCTATTAACTGGGAGATTAAACAAAAGAAACCAGCTGAAGAGGTTCCCTTATAGCAATTACAAGAATCTCGGGGGGGAAGGAGGGAATGGGGGCTAGCTGTGCCAAGGACTTAATAAGAGCGAGGATACTGCCAGACGAGGATAGGAGTTTTCTGATAGGAGCAGGTATGAAAGATGAAGATAGGGTGGAGATGCTGTATTTGCTTGTATAGAATATGGATGTATTTGCTTGGAGCCTTTACGAAGTGCCCAGGATAGACCCTGAGTTTATAGTCCATAAGCTTAATGTAGATCCATTATTTCCTTCCAAGAAGCAGAAGCCAATGAGGTCTACTAAGGAACACGTTGAAGCAGTCAAGCAAGAAGTCAAGAGGTTGAAAGAGGCAGGAGCAATAAAAGAGGCTTTCTTTCCAGAATAGTTGACGAATACCGTGGTGGTGAAAAAGAAGAATGGGAAATGGAGGGTTTGTGTAGATTTTACTGATTTGAATCGGGCATGTCCAAAAGACCATTTCCCCATGCCGAAGATCGACCAACTGGTAGATGCTACGTATGGGCACCCGAAGATGAGTTTCCTGGATACTTTCTAGGGTTATCATCAAATTTTCCTGGCTGCCGAGGATCAGGAAAAGACGGCGTTCATCTTCCCTAATGCCAATTACCACTATACCGTGATGCCGTTTGGGCTAAAAAATGCTGGAGCCACTAATCAATGGATGATGATGAGGATAGGATAAGATTGGGCGTACGGTGGAGGTGTATATTGAAAATATGGTGGTTAAAAGCAAACAGGAGAAGAAACACATTGATGATCTTAAAGGAGTGTTTGAAGTGCTCCAGTGGCATAAGTTGCGCCTCAATGCTAACAAGTGTGCTTTGGGAGTAGGGGTTGGCAAGTTCCTTGGGTATATGATCACGTACCAAGGAATAGAGGTCAATCCTGATCAGATTAAAGTTGTAGAGCGCCTCAAGTCGCCGAGTAACCCAAAGGAAGTCTAGGTGCTGACTAGCATAGTAGCTGCCCTAAATCGGTTCATTTCCAAGTTTGCATATTGGAGCCGTCTATTTTACCAACTTCTAAAAAAATGGAAGAGATTCCAGTGGAACAAAGAATGTGAAAAGTTTTTTTTTAAAGGATTTAACGGAATATTTGGTTCGGGCACCCATGTTGTCAGCCCTAGAGCCTGGTAAGGATTTATTCATGTATCTTTCGATGTCCGAGCATGTCGTGAGTGCCATGTTGCTAAGGGATCAAGGTGTGCAGCAGCCAATATATTATGTCAGCAAAACTTTGGTCGATGCTAAGGCGAGGTATTTACCCCTGGAGAAGTTGGTGTTAGCACTATTACATGCTACAAGGAAGTTGCCTCATTATTTTCAAGCTCATCTATTAACCGAGTATCCCTTTCATTCATTGTTCAAGAGATCTGATTTCACGGGCAGAATAGCCAAGTGAGGAACTCGGCTAAGCTCTTTTGACATTAGGTACAGACTAAAGAGTTCGATGAAGGGTCAAGTTCTTGCTGATTTTGTTACAAAATTTTCTCCGAGGAAGGAGATGGAGATAGTTTATCATGTAGAGGTCCAACTGTGGAAGGTATTTGTTGACGTGCATTTGGGGCTGGGGCTGGAATTGTCATCGTCACCCCGGAAGGGATAAAGCTGGGGCATTCTTTTAGATTGGGTTTTAGGGCTTCTAATAACGAAGCTAAGTATGAAGCCCTACCTGCCAGATTGAGAGCTGTTTTGGATCTTGGTGCCTAGGATGTAGAGGTTTACTCAGATTCTTGGTTGATGGTTAATTAGGGGCAGGGCAGTTTTGAAGCTAAAGATCCGCGGATGATGGAGTACTTACGGTTGGTGAAGCAGATTATGAACCGGTTTCTGAAAGCAAAGGTGGTTCAAATGGCCAGGGGACAGAGTTGGCATGCTGACTCTCTGGCCACTTTGGCGTCATCATTGACCAAAGAGGTACCTCGGTTAATCAAAGTGGAGCTGGTGGCAAAACCAAGTATTGACGCGAGGGTAGGTGTTTTAGTGGTGGCGATATCTGAGCCATGTTGGATGGATCCAATCATTAACTTCTTGGTTGAGGATCGAGTGCTAACTGATGAAAATGAAGCGGATAGAGTATGCGGGGTAGCCACTCGGTATTGGTTATCGGCATACCGTAAGCTATACAAAAGGTCTTTCGGGGGGCCTTACCTTCAGTGCTTGCCCCTCAGCAAGGTTGATGAGCTCTAACCTAACTCCATGAGGGGGTGTGCAGTAGTCATATTGGGAGATGTTCATTGGCCCACCGAGCAATGACCTAAGGATTTTGGTGGCCACAGATGCATAAAGATGCTACCAAATACGTACGAAAGTGTGAGCAGTGTAAAAAGCACGCCTTGTTGATCCATCAGCTTGCTGGGAATTTAAATCTTATCAGTAGCCCATGGCCCTTTGAACAGTGGAGGCTAGACATTGTTGGTCTGTTCCCTCAAGCTACAGGAAACTGAAGATTTGTTCTAGTAGCCATGGACTACTTCACTAAGTGGGCGGAGGCTGAGGCATTGACTAATATCCGGGATGTGGATGTTAAGAAGTTTATGTGGAGAAACATAGTAACAAGATTTGGAGTACTAGAGTCCCTGGTATTTGATAATGGGTTGCAAGTTGTTAGTAAGGCATTTCGAAAGTTCTGTAGCGTTCCCGGTATCAAGAATAGGTATTCCACCTCGGCGTATCCGCAGAGTAATGGTCAAGCCGAGGCCACTAACAAAACAATTGTGCACGGGTCGAAGAAAAGATTAGAGGGTTCTAAGGGTAAGTGAACCGAGGAATTGCCCAACGTTTTATGGGCGTACTGGACTACTCCCAGACGGTCCACAGGAGAAACTCTTTTTTCTCTAACGTATGGAACAGAAGCAGTCATATCAGCCGAAGTAAATTTGTGCAGTGCTCGGGTTTCAGGATTTGCCCTTGCCGAGAATGATGAGTTAATGGTCAAGCGGCTGGACATGTTGGAGGAATTCTGGGAATCAGCAACCATACAGCTAGCAGAATATCAACAGAAACTTACCCGAAGGTACAATAAGGAGGTGAAGAGGAGAGAGTTTAGCGCTAGAGATTTGGTACTATGGAAATTAGTAGGAAACACATGAGACGTCAATGCGGGAAAGTTAGCCCTGACCTGGGAAGGGCCATATAGGATCATCGCCATTGCTGGGGCAGGAGCGTAGTATCTGGAAAACTTGAATGAAAGATCGCTTCCCCGGCCGTGGAATGTCCGCAATTTGAAAAAGTTTTATCACTGACTAGTGGCATGTAGAAAATTGGGGTGAGTACAATGTAGTATGTGAACGATGTCATGTAATATATGAACAATGTTTATGCATACAGGTGTATTCATACTCTTGGCTTCATCGTTATTAATTTGTTGACTAGTGAAGGACAGAAGCCTGTGCTCGGTTCGATGCTAATCACCGATCAGGTGGAAACCTAACACTTATTTTCTTTAAAGACAAAATCCTGTTCCCGATTTGATCCTATTCACTGAACAGGTGGAAACCTTATATTAAATTTCTCAAAGGACAGAAGCCTATTCCTAGTTTGATCCTAATCACCGAACAGGTGGAAACCTAACACTTATTTTCTCTATAGATAGAAGCCTGTTCCCAGTTTGATCCTAATCACTGACCAGGTGGAAACCTAACGCTTATTTTCTCTAAGGACAGAAGCCTATGCTCGGTTCAATCCTAATCACCGAACAGGTGGAAACCTAACACATATTTTCTCTAAAGACAAAAGCCTATGCTCGGTTCGATCCTAATCACCGAACAAGTGGAAGCCTAACACTTATTTTCTTTAAGGATAGAAGCCTATTCCCGATTCGATCTTATTCACCGAACAAGTGGAAACCTTATATTAAATTTCTCTAAGGACAGAAGCCTATTCCCGGTTCAATCCTATTCATCAAACAGGTGGAAACCTTATATTAAATTTCTCTAAGGGCAAAAGCTTGTTCCTAGTTCGATCCTAATCATCGAGCGGGTGGAAAACTTACGTAAATTTTTACCAAGCACAAGAGCCTGTTCCCGGTTTGATCGTAATTATCGAATAGGTGAAAACCTAACGTTTATTCTTTCTAAGGATAAAAACTCGTTTTCTGTTCAATCCCGATCACTAAACGGGTAAAGACTCAGTCTCTATCTTTTATAAGGATAGAAATGAAAGGATAATCTGTATCACCGATCAGAAGTAAACTTTAATTTAGTTACCCGATCACTATAAATGAAAGAGTAAGGCATGGCAGAAATAATTTGACAACAATGCAACAATTGTTCACAAATATGGTTAAAATAGGTGTCCTGCCACCATATCATAGTGACTAATTCCATGAAATAAAGTGAACGTTAATTAAAATTTAACTAGTGTTTTGTCACCACATCCCAGTGACCATAAGCAAAAACCAAACAAAGGAAAAATAAACGATAGTAAAAACAAAGGGAACGATAAGGTAAACATTTTCTTTAGACTTGGGTGGCAGGGTTTGTAGATTGAGACAAGGTAGCATCCTTGGCAGGCTTTGCTGGTGCATCCTCGGTGGGTTGAGCAGCGGGGAATAGTTGAGCCCGAGCATCCTCGGCAGGCTGGGCACCTTGCAGCGCAGCATTAAGGTTACTTGTGACTTCAAGATCAACCAACTCCACCTGAGTATCAATCTTGCGCGCTAGCTCCCTTATGCTGGGGGTATCCTCTTCATTGTCAGCGCTGGAAGGATTCTGAATGGAGGGTGGAGTCTCTAGAAAGGGTATTTGCTAGAGATTTTTCTCAACGGGGAATCATCGGGCACTCTCATGGCTAACAAAGCGACCATCCATCCCTCCCCGAACCCATGCCTTGGTGCTTGGTAGACGATGGGTTCTAGAGAATTCTCGGCGTTCGCAAAGCCCTCATTGTACCACTTCTCTTCGCAAGCTGCAAGGGCCGCCTTTAGGTTTGCTTTTTTTTCAACTTGCGCCAAGTTCAGAATCTCTGCCTCTGCTAATTTGAGCTCGATGTCACCCAATTTCGCATCCATTTATGCCAACCTCCACTCAGCTAGTACTCGAGCCTTCTTAGACGCCTGAGCCTTCTTTTCAGCAGCTTTGCCTTTGTCTTTCGCGGTGGCAACAACAAAATCCATTAAGGCCTTCTCTCAGTCTTCGGTGGCCTCCTTCAATCGTTCATCAATAATACAAGCCAGCTGCGCAGCCTAACAACACAATAATGACAAACATGAAAAGAAAGAAAGTAGAAGTACATTTATACAATGAAGAAATGATAGGATAGTGTATTATCGCTATGGTATGCCACTGCAGCCGGTTAGCTAGTGATCCATCAGTTCCGCTCGAGAAGAGGTGCACATCCTCAAGCAAGAGGAGACCCTTTGCCAAGCTCCAGGCAATTCGCCCACCTTTACCTTGCGCCTAGGTTGTAACACTAGCCGTTATAGGAAGAGGCTCATTTTCAAGCCTAAAGGCGGTTTGCCAGCCCGCTTGCTGAGAGGAGGACGCCATATTAGACCCGACTTAGGCAGTTTACCGAGCGTCACCAATAGGCTCTCGAATTGTAATCCCACCAGATACCCGGGGATGTGGGTTTCTCGAGGGTGCATCACCTGAGACCCTGGGTGGTTGTTCGATGGTGCATTGCCTTTTTTGAGAGTAGCTAGAAGGAGGAGGAAAGGGAGTGGGGTTTCTTCTTTGAGGTTGTTGTTGCGTTGCTGGACGAGTGCTAGGTAGAAAGCGGTTGATGGTCATTTTTCATCTGGCCAACATTTCTTCTTCACTGTGATCGGATTCTGCTCTTAAGGAATTTACTGACTCGGCCTTTGCTTGCTCGGTTGGTTGAACTTGGGCTTAATCTTAAGGTCCTTCGATGGGTCTATGAACGGTGTAGTTTCGGGAGACTGTCTCTGCTGAAGCGTCTCTAAGAGGTACTAATGACTTCACTCTAACTATACGGGGGCCAAAGTCTCGAGCTTCACTAACTGTTAGAGTAAGGGGGAGGAGATTGGGATGCCGTACTTCAATGTACAATAGTAGGGGGCTATCCATCAATAAAGCCTGGCTGAAAGATTGCTAGGTGAAGTATATAGGGTTGCAACTGAGTATGAGATGGGATGCTTGGAGCTGTCCATCAAAATGCACAAATATCTCTAACCTGAGCACAAAATTGAGATCCCTCACGTGCACAACTCTAAGGTCCGGTTTAAATCTTTTACTTTCTGCATCGAAACAACATGAAAACCGGTTAGTATATGCGAGAGTGAAATAAGTACGAGAAAAACATCGAATTTTAAATGATTGAAAGTGCTCGGTATCAACCAACGTCACGCGGCGAAGTTGGGTAGCCAATTGCCACTCACCCGAACAAATTCTCTCTCCGAATTTCTATTAGAGTCGGGAAGGCATGATATGAGTCGTACCCGTACATCCCTAACCTTTAAGTAATGGTCGAACCTAAGGTGACCACACAAACTATACATAAAGTTGATGTCATGGTGGTTTAGTTGTAACCTGTATATTCGGTTTAACCTATTGACACAGCTTACAACTCGGTAAAAATTAGGGGGAAGTTGGTTGGGGCATAATTCATAAAACCTAAGGGTGCTGAGTATGAGAGGGTCTACAGGAAACCTAACCCCTCCCTCTAAAATAGCCATCAAAGGAAAAAAATACTATGTTAGGATTAGAGCGTTTCTAGAGAGCAATATCACCCGTATGACAATAGGCAATATCAACTTCTCCAGGAACGTCATAGACCGCTCTAAAATTAGTCAAAGACGCTTTGGAATTAAGGAGATGAGAATTACCCATTCTTAAACTCTAGAGTGAAGAAAAAATTGAAAGAAGAGGAAAGAGTAAAGAAACTTACTGCGGGCTCTAGGAAATGGTGATCTGGATTGGAGAATATATGCACGGGAGGAGTATGCTCGACAGAAAGGAAGTAAAGAATAGTATGAAACTTCAGAAGAAACTATTTATAGAGCTAAGGCATTTAATGAAATGGAAGGCGGGAAAACCTTTTTGAATTCTATTTGTAACCCCCACACGCGTGGCCTTGGTTCACGAATCGTCAGGTTATGATTATGGTTAGATATGACTACCTGGCATAACGCTCCTTTTAAGAAAGCATTGATGGCCATCTCGCTTGTTTAATAGCCGACGGTTGGGCTCCCTGAGGAATCACCAGCGCCAGTCAGATTGTCCTTGATTCGTTCCCGATAGTCGGACATGAATCAAGGGGGGGACTATTGTACAAGGTATGATCCCAGGCCCATTGAACCATGGGCCCTGGCCTTATGATACAATACATAATCCCATGCCCATTGGACCCTTAGCCTTGGTCCGGACACACTTTAAGGCCTAATCTGAGCCCAAATACCATGATAAGTCCATCTTGGCTTAAACGTATCAGAAGCAAGCCCATGCCGATCAATTATAACTTGATTGGGAATGTGCTTGCTCAGAACAGCCTATGTTCTCGGCAGCCTAGTATTGCCTTGGGGAATATCGCTGTCGAGTAGTCTTTTGGAGGCTGGAACCAGTTCCAATGCCATTATCACCATTCCCAACAAAGCATATTCTTATTAGGAATAATGAGATTGGACCCCATCCACACGAGTAAGATCAGAAAGTAATCATAACACCTCCACCCATCTCAAGCTATAAATAGGAGAATAGAATGAGTAGAGGGGGTTGGCAATTCTGAGGAAAAAACAGAGAGTAAAAGAGTGATAGAACCAATACCATCAGGAGGGAGAGCAACCCGAAGAGAAAAGAAAGGAAGTTCGTGAGAACTAAGGGGTGTCTTTGGGTCGCTTGGCAAGGGACTACCCTTAGTAGGAAACACTAAGCCCACTTTACAAGTAAGTTGTGAGCCCAATTTTAGGCCTTGCTTGTTTAAGGAATTTTGGGTACGCACAATAGCTTTACGCTACAACCAATTTTGAAGCCAAACAATGTCCTTAAATTTATTAGGAGACAAAAAATAGTGGCATATGTTATACGATATAACCTAAATATGATTTTAAAAATATTAGTTGGCCACAATATGGTTTTATAATGTACATATAGGCAAATTATTTGATAAATAATATATGAATACACCATTAACTTTAAGAGTAATTTTGCCGCCCATAACAAGCTAGACATGTTAGTGAGTTTTTGGTGTGGATGAAGGATTTTCCTCCACTCATTTCAGTTGTAATTTTGGCAGATTCGACTATCTCTTCTGAATAATATTACAGTGTTCTATCTCAAAAAAAAAAAAAACTTTAATAGTATTAAATATACAATATTTGTAATGTATAAATGGTATAAGATTAATTCTAATAAATAATTTTATTGAGATGGGTTCAAGCTACACCTGGTGTAACTTTTTAGAGTTACACATTTTTTAAACCATTGGATTTAAGTAGATCCAACGGTCAAAAAAAGACCCTTATTAATGCTAATATTCTGATTAGGATCTCATTAATTATCCCTCATTTATTATATTTTACATCTATCTCTAAAGCAAAAAAGCCTCTTTACGTTTCTCTCTCTATCTCTTTCTCCTCCACCGTTGTTCCACCTCCATGGATAGATTGCCGGCGGAAGAAGAAAAAAAAGGAAATGCTTAAGAAGCGAATCCCGAAACAGCTGTTTAAGGAACATTGGATGAACTGCACTCTGCTCTCAGCATGCTTTCTTGGCATCTTAGAGCCTAATCGTGTGTTTAAGTTCTTGGATGATCACGACCATATTTGTGGGTTATACGTGCTCTGCTTCAGTCTTGCAAAGGAAAAGATTAGAGGTGAGTCTTGTGTTGCTTATCATGAGAAGATTTTATTCAATGAGGACTTCTCTTGTGTAGTTTTCGACAAGAGAATGTCGCATGGAGAGCTTCTTGTGCCGAATGATGGAGCCGTTGTTACTGCTAGTGCTAATGCTGAAATCGTATTAAATGATAATTAGTGTAAAGATGCTATTATGGATTTGTTATTGAAGGGAGGTACTAATATTATTCTTGGGGAGCAATTGAAGCAGTGGGCAAATTTGAGAGAAACAAGTAGAAGTCAAGTGAAAGATCTTTTCAAGATCTATGAGGCTAAATTTCACTGATGCAGAACATTTTTGAGAAAAAAATACAGTATTTGAGATACATTAAGATATGGCAGAATTTGGATAGTATATGCGTTGAAGAAGATAAAAGAAGGGAAGAGTATTTGGGTTTAGAGATACATATAAAATATAATAAATGAGGGATACGTAATGAGATTCTAATTAGAATATTAGCATTAATGAGGGTTTTTTTTACCGTTGGATCTACTTAAATCCAATGGTTTAAAAAAGGTGTAACTCTAAAGAGTTACACCAGGTGTAACTTGAATCCATCTCAATTTTATTATGCTATTAAATGTATTGACATGTTCAAATATGCATGTTATGTACAAAATTATTGCTTGTCATGTCTTAACATTTATGAGAATGGCAATGGGGCTGGTTTTCTATTCCCCGCCCACGTCCCACTCCTGCTTCAGGCTAGTTTTTTGCCCTGCTTGTAGGCGTAAGCGCCCATGACGGGGTGTCATCCCCCATCGCGTTTCGAGGAGTACGTCTTAGCCTAGGGTGGACCATGGTGGAGGGTTTAATAAGTCGTCACCTAGTTTAGGTCTAGAATCCATAAATATAGAGCCCTTGTGAAAGGATTGATCTTTACCAGAGCATGTGTCTAGAGTTTAGGTATGGGGATGGGAAGGTGTTAGGCACCCAACCCCACTCGACCCAGAGGTCAGCCTCCACTCATTGTGTTCCAAATCCTAATTCCATCAAAGGGTTCTCTAATATGTTATTCTAAACTCACACACACACCAACATGCATCTAACATCGAAACATGACAAATGTCCCACACTCATCCATAGCATAAAAACCCTACCATTCATCTAACGGCCAAAATGGCCAAATACCACTGTTTACTGAAATATATATCAATCCACCATTATTTAGGTACTCAAGTTTAAGGAACTCGAGTTCCACTTGAGTTTGCCACCGTGGCGTGACTAAACTAGAATTTTAATAATTAAAAAATTCCTCCTTGAACTCGAGCTTGTGGAGCTCGAGTTATATGTTGACATAACTCGTGGACTTGATCATTGAGTATTATAATTAGAAAACTACACAATACTCGAGTTCCTTAAAATCAAGTACCATCTAAGTATATACTCAAGTTCTCTAAACTCGAGTAGTATGTAAGTACATACCTGAAACACAAACCCCACATCTGTGAGCGATTCTACAGCTCAGTCTCTTCCTCCAATCTCACTTGAAACACAAATTCCATATCTATGAATAAGTTTGTCTCTTGTCAACAAATTTGATTCATCAGATTTCAATTTTTTTGAGAACCTTGATGCAAATATGTAGTTGATGCAAAAAACAAATTTTTGCTAAATATGTGGGGATCTACCAAAGGATCCATTATGATTTAACAGAAAAAGTTACGATTCTGAAGTGGCCATTGGGTTTATTTAATTTTTGTTGTTAACGTTGATGCAAATATGTAAATGAAAACTTAATTTAATTTTTGTTGTTAACGTTGATGCAAATATTCAGTATTGGTGAAATTTTTTTTTTTCAGGTTATTTGGAGGATGTACTCAGTTCAAGTTTGGATGTTTATAAGTGAGAACTAATCTTTCATATTACTGAATAAACATCATTTGTCATTTAAATAATTTAACTTTAATTTGGATGTATATAACTCAATTTTATGCTGGAAACATTGACTGTTGTTTTAATTAGTGGATAACATCAAAATGCAACCCAACAAGACAAAAATAATAAAAGATAAGTTCCCATAAATTCTCCGTGCAAAATGCAAATGACAATGGATAGAACCTTGTAGAAGGTATTGTTGTAGTTAGCACAACGACTGTTTACAAAATTTCAGTATGCATGATCACATTTTTGTTACAAATTAACAACAATGTCTTATGTTGGTAGGTAAAATTTTTTGGAAATCGTTGTTGCTTGAATCTGAGAAGACTGAAATATCTTTGTCATTGTCTAAGTTTGTGATTTCGTTAATGGACTTGATGGCTCGCTCTTGTGCTTTTTCCTTAACATGTTTTCTAGCCTTTTGGATTGCGTGGAAATGGTCTAACCTTTGTTGCATTTGATTGTTCTCCCTTTCAAGGTGTGCAAGTACATTTGTTGATTCCTCCTTAGGTAACTCCACTGAACGTGCTTTTGGAACTCTTAACTCGTGCCACCTATAATACACCTCCAACTCACATTGTTTCTCGTACAGCTTTGACCATGGTTGTTCATCTGTGGTGGCTTCTACGGTGGTGTTATTTGCACTTAGTTGTCTAGGTTCTCCAACCATGATGTGTCTGATGCTACCAAGACTATTGTATGTGTATATTAGAGCGTTAACAAAATCTCTCTTCGTTCCAACCCATGTTAGCCCATAGTGGTTGGTGTATGTCTGTGGTAGTGGCTTTGATGACGTTTCTAATGATGCACATGTGGAAGTAGATCCAAACTTTTTTTTTCTCACTGCCCGATGTGATTTTGAAGCGTTGGAACTCATTTCCGATTCAACCTTAGTTGTTGGTGGGTTTGAAACAAACCATTTATGTATTTTGTGAATTTATGAGCACATCTTTTGGTTGTTAGCGCCAAAGTTTGTGTTTGTGTTATCATGTCAACTGAGTGTGGTAATGACATGTTATAAGGGTGTCATGTCTATCACTAACGACATATTTTATTGGAGTCTAGACTTTGTCATGTAATGTCATGTGACCCTTCACTGCATTTCTCATGGCACACATTGTATCGTACTTTAACAGAGATGTCATGTCTATTATTGGAGTATGAAGTTTGTCATATAATGCCATGTGAACCTTTACATAATTTCTCATGTCACACTGTGCATTGTGCATTGTGTAATTTCTAAAGCCATACGATCCAATTTCCATACCTATAGGCTTTAAGGTTAACTTAATATAGTTTAAGGCCTAAAATGATAACATTAAATAGGGCATTTCCTATAGTTAATTAGTAATTTTTAGTAGATATTCAAAACTATAAAATATATTTACAAATAAATTAAACACCATCAATAATATGAAATTATAGCATAAAACAATAGAATCTACTTTATCAAATTCATTATTGCATTTTCACTTAACAATAGAATCGCCCAATAGCTTAAATTTACTCAAATAAATATGAATTGACCACATAATTCGAAGATTAAATCGAAGAATTAATATTAGCCAAACCAAGATAGATTTTATATAGAGAAAAAAATTACAAAAAGATATTAAAATTTATTATCTTTATTAAAAAATGATTTTTACTTTACCTTAGGCAAGACAATTTTGAATTTAAGTAGCAAATAGATTTATCATAACAAACTGTCAAAATGCTAGCTGGAAGCCACCCCAGTTCAACAGAAAGCTCTCAAAAATCGTTTAGCAGAATGCATGCATGACCTGCACTAACATGGAACACTAAAAAACACTAAAATGACTATAGTATCATTAATTTTCATTTAAGCAATGCAGGTTATAATGCATGCATGACCTGCACTACATGAAACTCTAAAAAAGAGGCCACCATTACAAGTTTCCAAAACTTCTGAACCACAATTATAGCATTCGTGTTAACTTAATTCTTCTTCACCTTGTTCATGATCTTCTTTTATTAACAAAATTGTTGATCCTGCAGTCAGTCCATGTAGATAACAATATTTTTTAACACTCTTATAACCAAATAATAATAAAAACCTGTCATAAAATGGTTCAATGATCTTTAACTCATAATTTAACTGAATAATATAATAAGGGGAATATTTATAGAAAATGGATTATCCTAGAGGAATATTTACTATCATGCTAATAATAGTATCACTGAGAGAGTGCCATTCCAACCATTAGATCTTCATCATAAACAGAATCATTCCATTAAAGTTAGACAATGGAGATGCTTCATCAACGTGTGTTAACCGTGATAACATAAGCACATTCACAAATTAATACTGAATACTTCCCAAAGTTCACTTCCAAAAACATACGACGTCATAGTTAGATGACACATGCTTACAAGTAGCAACAGTGGCTCAAAGCATCCCAAAATTCAAAATATCTCTATCATGACCCCTTCACTGCTGCGATCCCAGACTGTAAAAAGGGAAATACCTGCCCACTGGAAAAATTGAAGGGGTGAGCATTCCATGTGCTCAGTAAGAGATTTGTGACATTATAGTTTAGCAGTATGCGCGAGGTGCATGTAAACCAAATTTCTTGCTGCGTGGATATTACTTAAGTACAATTCAATGTTTCATGCTAAACTAATGTCATGAATTCATAACAAATTCATAATCATAATCATAAAGTATTGCATCGTTTTATTTTTGCATCATAAACCATTCATAGTTGAAAAGTCGTAATCTTGAGAAACATAAAACGTAAATCATAATTAATCTTTGGAAAAAATTACCTTGAAGAACATAAATATCATTGCTTTACAAATATATTTCGTAAATATTGCATTTCAAATATATTTCATAAATATCATTGCATATTCACAGTTTGTTCATAACATAAAATAGCCACTTCACAAATTTAATGTGATCTCATTTCTCTTCAAGTATTCGATGCAAGAGAAGTTCTATGAAAAAACATGAACCACTAAATGCTTACACCACTATCCCTTACCTTAAGGCAAATATCTCTAAGTCTAAACGCTTGTAGTGGACTCCCTTACTAGTCCTGACCTGTCCCTAGTTCAAAGAATAGCAGTTCCATTACTTAGTATGCATTCTAACTCATAAATCTCCAATCCATTCACCATATCTTTGGGAATAAATCCCCAAAATTATGTGTATCAATTACTGTTTACATCCAATTGCAGTAGCATATACTTCACTTACTAAATTAAAATGAGCTATCAAATTACATCTAATTTCTATGCAAATTTACATAGTTACTCCTTTTTCTGTGCAGTACTTTCCCTAACATTTTTAGAGCTAAAGAATAAAACCTTAACAGAATTTCAGTCAACTTGTAAAATGCTATTATATCTGTACTCATCCAATTCCAGTAAGAGCAAAACCATTACAACCATGTGTGTATTAGCTTTCATAAGAAATATCCCTAGTGTCCACATTCACATTGTACAATTTACTACATCTATATATATAATAATAGGCGAAGTTGATAGAAACTCAAATTAGAGTTCCAAATTAGATTTTCAATTTTGCGCCAGGTGTCCTAAATTATTTATTCTTAAAGAGTTTTATATTTTAATTTTAGAATCAAATATGGGACTACATCATAAATATTCATCCAAATGAGTTATTAAGTAGCTTTGTGTTAGAACTCTTTTCGCTCTTCCTTGTGTGCGTGTGTTTGTTTCTCAAAAAAAAAAAAAAAAGTTATTAAGTACAAAAACTAAAGAGTCTAAAATAAATGAATCCTAAAAAAAAAATGCTTCACAATAATTACCAAAAAAAAAAAAAAAACATGAAAAATCTACATTTTATACTTAATAATATCCTTACAAAATTTTTTGAAGAATTAACAAAATATAAAAATGACTATCAATAATATTTAAATTATATATATGAATTATATTATGTATCTTATTCTATATCTTTAAATGTATCCATTCATATGTATGGGGTTACAAGCTAGTAATTTATAATTTATGCATAAAGTCATAAAATAGTTGCAATTTAATGAGAGAGTTTCATCCAAAATGTCCATCAAAGTTATATTTATGGCTGTAGCAATTTAATTAAGAAAATAGAGACAAAGCTAATTGATAAATTCATTAAAACATCCTCTCAATGAGTCCATACCAAAAGCTGTCCTAAAAGTATTCTAATAGCCCCTAGCTCCTTTTTTTTTTTTTTTTTTTTTTTTTAAGGCTACCCAAACGTAACGAGTTACCAAATGTGGCATCGAACAAGGTGGCGCACAACAGAATTGGTAAATACTTCCTACTTCATCAGCCGTGTGTTTTAGATTACTTTTAGGCAGGTCCCTTACTGTTTGCTACCAATTCCATCTGCATGAACTTCACTTCATATATTTAGATGAGCTACCAAATTTCGTCCAATTTTTTTCTCAATTTACAGAGTTACTCCTTCACATGTGTATTATTTTTTCTAAAATTTTCAGATCCAATTAGTAAAGCCATGATTTATTGAAAATCATAGAGTCCAGCATACTCAAATCTGTCCTAACAGAGGTTCAGCCAACTTTATATATTTAAATGAGCTATCAAATTATGTCCATTTTTTTTTCCAATTTACAGAGTTACTTCTTTACATGTGTACTATTTCTCCTATAATTTTCAGATCCAAATAACGAAGCCATGATTTATTAAAAATCATAGAGTCCAGCATACGCAAACCTGTCCTAACAGAGATTCAGCCAACTTAGAAATTGAACTCTTATTCTTACGTACACCCAATTACTGTGAGAACACCTGCCGATACAACCATATGTGTCTTAGCTTCTGTACAAACTATCCCTAGCATTCAAATTCAAAGTATACAATACATTACATCAATTTTCATGCATGAACACCGAATCTGTCAATTTTCATCACACCGTATGGGCTATTGGTCATAATTTTATGTGGAGATTTTAAAACATATTCTAGACGAGTGAATATAAATTAATATGCAGAAAATGAAGCATTTTAGTGCATGTGGCATAAAATGAGGTATGTACCCTGTATTACACCTAATTGGCAGCAATAAGATGTCACATTTAAATAGTATAAAAGTCTTACAACCTGAGCAACCGTGACCAGTAAAAATCATAAATATAATCATAAACTAAAAAGCATAGGTAAAACTTAGTGTACCTAGTCCGCCAGACCATCACTCGTCGGTACCTCATTTTGCTTATGGCATGTTCTTCAGTTATGTCCCTCTTGGTTACACAAACCGCATTACACCTTCCTTCCTCTCTCCTTCCATGGTGTGGTTCTCACTTGTTTCCCTCTTTGTAGACATTGCATGTTGTACCCCTTATGACTTGGGCCCCCGTTCCCTAATGATGCTGAAATTTTATGGCTCAAGATTAGTTTAGAGCCCAATCAAATTACAAATTGACTTGAGAGGTGTTAAAATAGAAAATATAACTTTTTATGAGCAAATAAATCTATTTTTGGAAAATAAAAGGCCAAGGAAACCCTTGGCCTGCATATGCAGGTATGGATCTACGCACGCAGCTAGGGTTTCAAAAACCTATGAAAGACAAGTATTCTAAATTAATGTTGAGGTTTGGAATGAATCTCACATCATCTGGGAGTCGTTCCAAACCCCTATTTTCTCACTCTATAAAGCCATACATGGCACCTTTTCAAAACACACAAAAAACCCAAAGAGAAATCCTAAGATTCACTAGGAATAGTGAATCAAAAAGGGAGTTTTTCACAAAACATCCTCAAGTCAAAAAAATTTTTTTTTATGGGACCTTTTCTGGTCTTGATCTTTTGAGTTTAAGATTACTAATCACTTTTAAATTTGATTGGAATAGATTGATTGAGGGGAACGGTCAAAATCAAGCTTAAAAAGCTTCTTGTTTGAGGTATTGAGTTCTAAACTTTTTCACTTCATTTCTTCTTTTTGATAATGTTTTAGTCTATTTTCTTGCTTTGTTTATGCTTTATAATATTTTTTTAGTTTAGGTTTGTGTTTCTTTTATGTTTTGATGCATGTTAGGTGTAGACACCACATTTTGTATCCCTTATAACTTAGGCTCCCGTTCTCCAATGATGCTGAAATTCTAATACCTAAGGTTAGTTTAGCACCCAATTAGATGTTAAATTGACTTAAGAAATGTTAAAATAAAAAAAACATAACTTTTAATGAGCAAATAAATCTATTTTTGGAAAATAAGGCCAATGAGGCTCTCGGCATGTGCATGCAATAATCAGCCTACATGCTTAGCCATAATGCATGCGCGCGCAGGCATGATCCTATGTGCGTATGTAGGGTTCCAGAAACTAAATAAGGCAAGTTTTCTGCATTAATGCTAAGGTTTGGAACGAATCCCACATCGTCTAGGAGTCGTTCCAAACCCCTATTTTCTCAATATACATAGCCATACATGGTACCTTTTTAAAACACATAGAAATCCCACAGGAAAATACTAAAATTCACTAGAAATAATGAATCAAAAGGAGAGTTTTTCACAAAACATCCTAAAGTCAATTTTCTTTTAATTAGGGTCTTTTCTCGCCTTGATCTCCGAGTTTAAGATTACTAATCACTTTTTTATTAATTGTGAATAGATTTGATTAAGGGGAATGGTCAAAAATCAAGCCTAGGAGCTTTTGTTTTGAGGTATTGAGTTCTAAACTCTTTTCTCTCTTTTCTATTTTAATTTCAATCTTGTTTCTTTGCTTGCTTTATGTTCATATATGTTTATATAGTTTAGGTTCTTGTAGTTGTTATGTTCTAAAGCATGTTACATTGTTAAAATTCTTGTTTATAAGTTTTGCTCTGTTTTGTGTGTTGTTAGGGTTTTTGGGCTAAAACCCACGTGCACATAATCTTGGCTGCATGCGCAGGCTAGATTATGCACACGTAGACTTGTTCATGCGTGCGCGTGATCCTGCCTAGAAACCCTAACCCTAATTTTTTTTATTTCGTTTCTGATTTCAAATGTAATGCTTTTGTCATAGATCTTTTTTCATATATTCATGGTTTTGAGCTTCTGTTTTACATGCTTGTTTGTTTATCTGCTCTTCACATGTTAGATTATGGTTTATCTTGTGTTTTCTTGTTTTGATGCTATGAACACGCATTCACATGTTCATGCATGAATGTCATAGGTACCGAGTTGCTGCAAGGTAAGTGAGGTAAGTCATGCATTCACATAAACATGCATCTTTGAATACGTTTTTGTTTAATGATAGACTTGAACATGTTTGTTTGGAAGAGTTATGCTTAATCACATGTTTGCTTGAATCTTTTAATGCCTATGTTTCTACCTTGGGTTAATATTCACATGTTGCTGCCTTGGATGATGTAATATGGTGTGATGAAAAGTATGCTAGATGAATGTTAGGTTAATATGATATGCATGATTAAACATGCATCTTTGAATACGTTTTTGTTTAATGATAGGCTTGAACATGTTTGTTTGGAAGAGTTATGCTTAATCACATGTTTGCTTGAATCTTTTAATGCCTATGTTTCTACCTTGGGTTAATATTCACATGTTGCTGCCTTGGATGATGTAATATGGTGTGATGAAAAGTATGCTAGATGAATGTTAGGTTAATATGATATGCATGATTAAATGTATGCTAGGTTGATTTGAGATGCCATGATAGGCGAATGTTAGAAGATGCCATGATAGATGTATGTTAGAGTATGCCATGATAGATGTATGCTAGGTCTCTTTTGGGATGATTGATGTCATGTTGACTGTTAGATGAATGTTAGTGTGTGTGAGTATAGATACAATATTGGATGTGCCTTTAATAGGGTTAAGACATAAGACACAATGAGAAGAAGCCAACCTTAGGATTAGGCAGTTTTGGGTGCCTAATACCTTTCCAAGATCGTACCTTAACTCTGAATCCATATCTCTAATAGTAAGATCAATGGTCCTTCCTCGAGAGGACACTATATATATGGTTCCTAGATCATTGTAAAAACTAGGCGACGACTCCTGAACCCGTTGTGTCCACATTAGGTTGTTAGATTTAAGTTTTTTTGTTTTGTTTTTTGAGTTTCTAGTTTCTAGGTTAAGGTTTAGGGTGTGTTTACGTGCGCATGCTTTGGCATGCGTACGCAGGCTCAAAGTATGAATACGCATACAACTAACTTGCATACGCAAGCCTATGTATATGTATGCATACTCGTGCCCAGAAACCCTAATCTGAGTTTTTTACTTCTGTTTCTTTGTTCCTTTCATATAATATGCTTTTGTTTTGACCATTTTTTATGTTTTTAAGTCTCTGTTTCTTTTTTTGATTGCTTGTTGCCTCTAAAATGTTAGATTAGGGTTTTCTTCCAATATTTTCTTTATGCTACCATGAACATGCATATGATATGATCATGCATTGATGCGTAGACGCTGTGATGCAATAAGGTAAGTGAAGTAAGTCATGCATTCACATGGACATGCATTCACATGGACATGCATTTTGGATGACGAACACAATGAATATGTTTGTTTGATACTTGGATGCTATGTTTAGATGTTTGAATTATATTTGATTTTAATACCTTGCTGCCATGTCTATGTTTCTGCCCTTATGAATATCTTGTTTGTTTGCTACCTTGGATGAGATGATATGCATGATAGATGTATGCTAGGGTTGGTTGATTTCCGTGATAAATGTATCCTGGGGTTTGTGATGTGGTGATAAGCATGATAGATGTATGTTAGGTTTGGGATGAAATGCCATGTTGTATGCTTAGATGTATGCAAGGGTGTGTGTGTGTATGTTTAAGATGCAATGTTGAATGTGTCTTTAATAGGATTAAGATGTAAGACACAATGAGTGGAAGCTAACCCACGGGTTGGGTGGTTTTGGGTACCTAATACCTTCCCAAAATTGTACCTAAACTCCAAACACATACTTTGGTTGTAAGATCAATCCTTCCATGTAAGGGCGTTACATTCATGGTTCCTAGACCATAAAACTAGGTGGCGACTCCTTGTTTCTTTGCCCTGGTCTATTCGGCCTAGACATACTCCCTAAAACCACGCATTGTATCCACACTCCCTTGTCCATCTCATTCCTGATTCATTTTGATACAGGGCAACCTTTCTCTCGGATTAATCGGGGGTTAGGGATGACCCTTCTAGTTTTTTCAGGATCCGGCTAGGTTAATCTAACTTTCAACGCTGAGAAAATAGGTGTATAGCTGTGGAACAATGTGTTCATGCTATGGCATTGGTCAACATACTGCTCTACAGTGTGTTGATACCTACTACAAATGCAATGGCATGTGAACATGATATCTTGTACAGTTTCCATTTCTCACACATGCAAGTTCTCTACATCAGATTAACTCCATGTGTGTGACCCCCCCCCCCCCACCAGTGCTCCCTTGATTATGTGGTGTATCTACTTGATTGGAATGTTGTTACATGCTCAATCTCGTCACCCTGTGATACTCTGCCTTCGCCTTATTTCTCATGAAGATATCCAAGGCATATTTACACCATTTTTTACCTGAATTCAACTACTTTATACTCTTATTGCGATGACCATCGAAGTAAGCATTCAGTTTGAAAAATGTGTATTTCACCATTGCTGTAATAGGTAGGTTGCAAGCACCCTTTAGAACACCATTGAAACACTCGGAGACATTCGTGGTCATCGCCCCATAATGGTAACCCTCGCCAAAAGTCAAAGCCTATTTGTCTTTGGGCACATCACTGAGATATTAGTGTGCTTTTTGCTTGAGATTTTCAATTAATATGAAGGTGGCACTGAACTTTCGCTCTTAGGTAGCACTTACTGAACTCTAAAAAGTGTTACTCCAAAACTAAAAAAGTGCAAGTAAATTGTAAGTACAACACCTACATGCTAGCATGGTTCCCAGTAAAGGTATGATACCTGATTTGGTTGTAGTGAAGCGACATACTATGGGCGCTCAAGACGTGCGTTGTAAGTTTTATGGTGCACTTAGCTCCTTTCCATCTGGAAAACACCATACACATAGCCTTATGTTAGTTACTTACACAATCCCCATGCGAAAAAGTAATGCGTATGTAAACAGTAAATATAAAAAAGCTACATACCTAATAGTAAGTGGACCTGGGGGCAGTGCCTGGTGTGGATGCCTCATCACCAGACATATGTGTGGGAACCTGGCATACGCCCACAACTGCACCAATAGCAGTGCACCACCAATCTGCTTGGCTTTCTTCTCTAATGCCTTACACAAGTGTCTATATAGCCAATATAGTGCTGCACTACCCCAACTATACTTTTTGCAGTTGCTAATTGGATTCAAGAATTGTAGATACATGACTGAGATCCATTCACTGGACTTGTCCATAAACAACATGCCACCCAATAGCTGCAGTATGTAATACCGAGCATACTGCTGCACTCGTAAGTCAATGGCGTCTGTCGGGAGAGGGTCGCTAAACTGTGACTCAAGCCAAGATGTTTTTAACCTTGCCCCACACAGCACTGTCGTGTTGTCATTAGCACCGGGTTCTTTGGCCAAAGGCCTATGGCCTAGCAAATCGAGGCATAAATTGCCCTACGACATATGGGTAATCCCCACCATCGACAAGCCTTCTACAGGTACTCTCATTATAACCTCCATGTCTTGTAGGGTGATTGTCATCTCACCGTGGGGCAAGTGGAATGAGTGCGTCTCTGACCGCCATCTCTCTACCAATGTCGTGATCAGTGCAAAAGCAAGCTCTATATCTGGGACCCGAAGTAGCCCATCTAACCCTGCATCCATGATATAAGCGGCAACTCGTGGGTCTAACCCACCTTCAAGCACATCACTAAACCGGCGACGACAAGTAAGTACACTTGGAAATTCCTGCAATCGGTGCAACTTTGTATTAATATAGCATTCAATAAAAACATAATAATTACACTTCAAACTTAAATGCCAATGCTAGGGATATTTTTAAAAATTGATATGTAATAATAAGAAAAATCTTTGTAGTACATAACTCAAGTATGATTTTGGAAAAATGCATACCTTGCTTTCCAAAGGACCATCCCAAAGCCAACTTGAACGATGCTCAGGCTGCCTCGTCAGGATAGTACGCACACAAGGTCTTGCTGGATGCGTATCCATATCTGGCATAAATTAAAGGTGATTAATGACCCATTAAGTGATTACTGGCCGAGTACACACAGTTATGCCAAATTAATATCATAACACAACTATTGTAGAAATGGCTTTAATTGGTGACATAAATGGAATAGTTAATTTGAAGTACTAAAGTTAATCCCACTAAGGTATAAAAGTAGCAACATGCACATACTAACTAAGTAAATACTAGCATAGAGGTTATTATCGCAACTTGCTGAAATTTCATGGTATTTATATGTAAGAACTGGTTGCAATTATGTATTTATCACTACAATTCATAGATTTGCAAATTAGAGTAGCTATAGTTTAAAGTAAAGATAAAATACATTGAGACCTGGTTACACTTGTTTTTACTATTGATTCAATTTTTGTATTTCATAGTACTAACAAGATTCTCAATGAATTTTCAATAAAGGCATACAACATGCAAAACACATATATCGAACTCCATACATAGACAAATACAACATAGTCCATTTTTTTTTTTCAAACAGATTTTTTAAACCAAGCAAAAATTGCATACGTAGACATTAAGCCCAACAATTTAGCTTACTCAAAATAATCTTATTGTCCTCTTTTTTCCATTTCACATTCCTAGCAACCAGACTCCTTATTTGGTAATATAAGAAATCTTGAACTCTACAATGTAATAGACTAATTTTCTAGAAAACCAAACAAAAACACCACACATGATTGAGTTCAATACAACAAAAAGTAAACTAATCACATACAAATAAAAATGTCATATACCTGCTTCTCATTTTTTTTTTTTTAATTTAACATTCTCAATATACAATGATCTTTACCATCCAAATAAAAACTTCACACATAACAAAACTCATTACAACAAAAAGTACACTTATCTCACACAAACCAAATCATTATACATCAATTTGTCTTTCTCTGCCATTTTTTGATTTATATAAATCAATCACCTTTAATTGATTAAAACAAACAAACAAACCCTCCAACTTCACAATTTACTAATAGACTAGTTATACTAATCAAAAGCTTCACACTTAACCAAACTCATTACAACAAAAGTAAGCTCATCTCACATCCCTAGTCAACCATATTTCTCTAATATAAACATAAAAGGAATGTAACCGCAGGTAAAGCAAACAACCAATACTCATGAACTAAACGTTTTAGTATCTAACTATGAGAGACCGCGCCCCCAGCCCGTTTTTTGGAATGTTGGGCCAAACCCACGTGAATGGATGGAGTCGTGTTATCACCTTTCAAAATGGAGGTTCCATTAATTATATTTTCCCCTTAAGATTAAGGGTTTTACAACGGAGTCACCACTTATTATTTTGTTGGAATAAATAAGAAAACCATAATTGAAAAATTCATCATTTTATTTATTTGAAATTGAATTTACATTGATCATAGGAAATTACATGGCTTTGGTCCTAGATCAAAGATAAAGTACATGGCTTTGTTTCCTAGTTACAATCTAGAAATCGAAAATTACATGGATAAGCATTTGATTTACTAATCCTTGATCTAAGCTCGAAGGCTATGTTACAAGGTAGGAAGGTGTTAGGCACCCACCTTGCCCGGTGAAACCGGTCTTCTAGACTATGATGGCTAACATTCATATCACATCATCCAATTTGTTATCAATCAATTTGCTTGTTGAATTTAATGTGTGTGCATGTAATAAACCCTAATTCAATTTATTAAGCATTTCATTTGAATTGAAAAATAAATTCTAGTGAATGTGTGCGGATGGTGATATTCTAGATTCAAGGATTTGAAAGAATTATTAAACAAACATCTTTTTCATGTTTTTGATGTGGATTTAAGATCAAAACTAATGTTATGCATGAACATTTGATGAACAACCAAGAACATGTGAAGAACACATAATAACATTTAAGAACATTTAAACATATTCAAGGGAATTTAAATAATTACTATCATGCTTTAATCTTAAATTCTCATCATGGAAACATAAAAAACAAGTTAGGGAAAATGATTATACCTTCATGCAAGATCCATACGATGGAGGAGGAGACTCTTGGTAGAGGTCCTAAGGGTGGAGGAAAAGAAGAGCTATAAGAGGGAAAGTGAGTCTCACTCAATACGTTGAGTCTCAAGAAGACCAAGATATGACAAGACTACTCTACTTCACTAGAACTCAAGAGAGGAGAAAAGGAGTTTTTGTGTCTTGGAATGGAGGAGAGGGGGGTTCATATAGTAGTGGTGGAGAAAATATGAACGGAATGTTATTTAATGAGGGTTGACAAAGAATCATGAACCTAAAACTTATTTTAGCCTTTAGGAAAATCTAGTGCATTAAATGTTGAGATTAGTGAGAGCGAGAAGTAAGCAAAATTTGGTTTTTTTGCAATTACTGTAACAGCCTGTAGAGCCAACTTCAAAAAAATCATATCTTACTCGATTCTGATTGGAATTGTCTCAATCTTGTGCTCAAATTGAAGCCCCAGATGTCTAGTTTCTGGAAAAATTAACCTTATTCACAGATTCAAAATATTCTGAGAGTTATCAATGAAATGGTGAGCAGAGGTCATTTGATAGAAAAATAATTACAGCACAATTAACATTAATAGGTTCCAAATTAGTTTCCAATTAACATTAATAGGCTCTAATCACTCCCATTTCAGACTTAATTAGTTCCAAATTTACCCTAAGTAAAAGATAATTGCACAAATTACTCATTGAATAATTAATGTTTGACTATCTAATTAATTAAGTGTGTGCAACCTTACCATAAAATGTACTCCTAGCCAATCAAATTATGACATGTCATTAATCTCAAATTGATTACAATTATAACCAATTGGAATCAATTTTTCATAATCACATATAGTCGGACTAAATTTGTGATAGTGTATCTCGACCATTAAAACTTGATTTGATGATAACTTTCAATTTGATGGTCCGATTAAGGCTTATGACCAGTCGATTTGATCGTTACAACATTAAGATCATTTTGGTGAAATGAGATTAAGGATCTAATGACTAGATTCAAGATGTATATTTCTAAGGTGAAATTACTCTTTTACCCTTCATGTGAAGTTTGTCTTAATACAGAGTCATTAAATTCATGAAAATTATGTAATTCAATTTATCAAATGGCCAAAATCCCAAATCCTAAAACTCAAAACCCTAACTCATTTTGTTTCCTTTCCCACAATACACAAATAACCTTAACCCCCAAATTGTTTTAGTTGTCCTAACCAAATGGTCAAAAAAATATTGGGGGTATGTACCTTCTAATTCAAAATTGAAGGTGCAGATCACCAATTGAAGAACTCGATATTGTCAATGTCGAGATCAGCCTTGAATCAACTTGGACAAATATGGGTGCTTCATCGTTTCACTTGGATTTTTGATGACAAGGAGGGCTACGACGTCATTAGAACAAAGTGCACGAGTGAGGGAGAGTGAGTGAGAATGAGCGCAACAGCAAGAGTGAAAGAGAGAGTGAGAGTGAGAGCAAGATTATAGGAGAGAGTGAGACTGAGAGCGGGAGGGAAAGTGAGAGTGAGAGCGAGATTAAGAGTGAGACTGAGACTAAGAGTGAGAATGAGATTAAGAATGAGATTAAGATTAAGAGGGAGATTGAGACTAAGAGTGAGAATGAGATTGAGAGTGATACTGATACGGATACTAAGAGCGAGAGGAAGAGTGATAGTGAGATTGAGATTAAGTTTGAGTTTGAGAATGAGACTAAGAGCAAGAGTGAGTGTGAGATTAAGAGTGAGAGTGACATTAAGAGTGAGACTAAGAGTGGCAAATGGGGCAGGGCATATAACATGCTACTCGAGTGTTATAACCTCGAGTATGTAGTTACACAGTACTTGAGTTTATTAAAATCGAGTATTGTGTAGTTAATTACATGGTACTCGAGTCCATAAAACTCGAGTACTATCAAGTCAAAACTCGAGGTTCATGACCTTGAGTTCAAGGTGGCATTTTTTAATTATTAAAATTCTAGCTTAGCCACGCCATGATGGCAAACTCAAGTGGAACTCAAGTTCAAGGAACTCGAGTACTATTAGAAACTCGAGTTCCTTAAACTCGAGTTCATCCTAATTAGTGGTAGATTCCTACATATTTTTGAAATAGTGGTAGATTGATATATATATTTCAGTAAATAGTGGTATTTGGCCATTTTGGCCTTCATTTAATACATATATATCCAAAGGTGGCAAATATATTACAAGGCAATAACATCAACAAGGCATTAATTATCAAGCATAGTCATTGTGTTCATCAATCAAGCATACCATGCTTATCATCCAAATCCAAATGCATGTTCATGTAATTATGCATGACTTACCTCATTGCACCTATGCATCAATGCATGTTCAAGTTTTCATGAATGTCCATGTGGTTCATCAAAGCATAAACCCTAATCCTCATTCTATCAATCCAAGCATGTGAAACATGTTATTCTACTAACCCTAGACCTAAACATATGAAAGCTAGACTCAACATGACCTAAACAGAGGATTAAAACTAAACAAAATTTCACGAACCCTAAATCTACATTTCTGGGCACAAATATGCATGCGCATACATAAAGTTTGCATACGCATGTCTCGAGTATGCATATGCATACATAAAGTATGCACATGCGTACGCACCCAGAAACACAGTTTTAAAGCAAGCAATGAACAACAATCAAAGAAAACCTAGCATGCTTCTAATATTTAATTCAATCCTTTATTCAAAACATGGTAAGACATAACAAAACAAAATCAAATAAAGCAAAACATATTTCTAAGCATGTATAACAAATAGATCAAATTAAGAACAACAAGAACACAAGTTATAAAATTTTATCAATATTAGAACTTTTTTTTAATGCTTTATGAGATTTAATTTAACAAATTCAAACTAAAATTTTATCATATATATAAAAACAATTTGAGTGTGGCAGGATGGGTAGCCCTGGGTATCCACTAGAACGGGTCATTTTGTACCCGATTAATAAACTTAAGTCCCCGGTCCCAATGATGAGCTTAACATATCTACAAAAGAAAATTGAAGTTATTTCAATAGTTTGAAGCTAATCACAACTTAAAAGTGCTCAAGTCGCTTTGAAAACAATGCTGAAAAATGACATTTGCTCACTGTTTTGACCATAACTTTCGATCCACAAATAATTTTTAGGTGCAGTTTGTTTAATTGGAAATTTGACATTCTGGGCTTTAATTTGAACACAAATTTTGCCAAATTTGGACATATATTGAGTAAGTCATGACCGTTTGAAGTTGGGCTAATTGAGTAGTCGAAATTAGGGTTTTTTGTGAAGCATGCATACGTATGTATGCATGAATCATGCATGCATACACACACTGTGTTCTTAAACCTCAAAACTTCAGTTTTAGAGCCCAAACCATCATTCTTTGACGTGGGCCGGCTCTTAAACCCTTGGGAATGTCCAAAGACATCTAAAAGGCCTCGAAAACCCTTTTTTGAACATATAAATACAACCTTATGCCTCCAAACTCAAACCCAAGCTAGAGAGAGACTCTTTTTCACTAGAAATCTTCTAGAATCTCTATCTTTCTTTGAACTTTCTACACATCAAGCACATTTTTTGGTTCTTCAAAAACTCTCTCTACTACTCATTAGGGCATAAATTACTTTCTAATCTGAATCAAAAACCTTTTTCAAATAATCTTTTCAAAAAAAAAAAAATCTTTTTATTTTGAGTTGTGATCACCTAAGAACTATTGAATACTTTGATTCCCTTGATTATCATTCATTCTTGTTGTGTAGGCACTGATCAAGGGGCCGGTTAAATATCAACCAAGTTGTGTTCCGTAAGCAAGGTAAGTCTCTCTTCATGGCTCTTTCTTATTTTAGATTTTTATAACTTGTGTAATTTTTGTTCTTAATTTGATTTATTTGTTATACATGCTTAGAAATATTGTTTGCTTTGTTTGATTTTGTTTTGTTATGTCTTGCCATGTTTTGAATGAAGGATTGAATTAAATATTAGAAGCATGCTAGGGTTTTTTTTTTTTTTTGGTTGTTCATTGCTTGCTTTAAAACTGTGTTATGCATGCGCATACTTTATGTATGCGTGCGCATACTTTATGTATGCGTATGCATACTGCATACACATAGTTCATGTATGCGCACGCATACACGTGCCCAGAAATGCAGATTTAGGGTTCTTGAAATTTTGTTTGTTTTGTTTTGTTTCAATTCTTTGTTTAGGTCTTGTTGAGTCTAGCTTTCACATGTTTAGGTCTAGGGTTAGTAGAATAACATGTTTCACATGCTTGGATTGATAGAATGATGATTAGGGTTTATGCTTTGATGAACCACATGGACATTCATGAAAACTTGAACATGTATCGATGCATAGGTGTATTGAGGTAAGTCATGCATAATTACATGAACATGCATTTTAATTTGGATGATAAGCGTGGTATGCTTGATGATTAATGCCTTGTTGATGTTATTACCTTGTGATATATTTGCTGCCTTTGGATATATATATATATATATATATATATGTGTGTGTGTGTGTGTTAGATGAAGGCCAAAATGGCCAAATACCACTATTTACTGAAATATATATCAATCAACCACTGTTTCAGAAATATGTAAGAATCTACCACTAATTAGGATGAACTTGAGTTTAAGGAACTCGAGTTTCTAGTAGTACTGGAGTTCCCTGAACTCGAGTTCCACTTGAGTTTGCCACCATGGCTTAGCTAAGCTAGAATTTTAATAATTAAAAAATGCCACCTTGAACTCGAGGTCATGAACCTTGAGTTTTGACTTGATATTACTCAAGTTTTATGGACTTGAGTACCATGTAATTAACTACATAGTACTCGATTTTAATAAACTCAAGTGTTGTGTAACTACATACCCGAGGTTATAACACTCGAGTAGCATGTTATAGGCCTTGCCCCATCTGCCACTCTTAGTCTCACCCTCAATGTCGATCTCACTTTCAGTCTCACACTCACTCTCGCTTTAAGTCTCATTCTCAAACTCAAACTCAATCTCACTCTCACTTTCCCTCTCGCTCTCAGTATCAGAATCAGTCTCACTCTTAATCTCGCTCTCAATCTCACTCTCACTTTTAGTCTTAGTCTCACTCTCAATCTTGCTCTCGCTCTTACTCTCCCTTTTGCTCTCGTTGTTGCGCTCATTTTCACTCTCACTCTCCCTCACTTATGCACTTTGTTCTGACGACGTCGTAACCCTCTCGGTGATTGGAAATCCAAGTGAAACGGTGAAGCACCCATATTTGTCTGAGTTAATTCAAGGTTGATCTTAACGTTGATGATATCGAGTTCTTCAATTGGTGATCTGCATCTTCAATTTCGAAACAGAAGGTACATACCCCCAATTTTTGTTTGGCCATTTGGATAGGGTAGCTAAAACAATTTGGGGGTAAGGGTTATTTGTGTATTGTGGGAGAGGAAACAAAATGAGTTAGGGTTTTGAGTTTTGGGATTTGGATTTTGGCCATTTGATAAATTGAATTACATAATGTTCATGAATTCAATGACTTTGTATTAAGACAAACTTCTATCTACCCTAAATTAAAAAATAACATTTGACAATGTTGGATACTAAAATGTTTAGTTCATGAGTATTGGTTGTTTTCTTTACCTATGGTTACATTCCTTTTATATAAAATTCTACACTTGTTTTAGTAAAAAATTATCCTGCAATATAAAGTAACTAATTTAGAACATGACATTATTTCTTATATTTAGTTTTTTTGACAACAATTGACACAAAAGTTATAGAAAATTAATGATGGTGTATAAAATGCTCAACTCCACACTCGTCCATAGAAGTCGTCTAGGGCAGAAATAGGAAGTTAGACTTTGCATGGAACTTTCATCCATATCAAGGTCGTCCGTCCAAAATGTTGCTTGGATGGCCTACAAGCATTCCAAGCATGTTTTCTACATACAAGTTTTGGACGAGCTCCACATCCCTCAGAACACAAGTACAAATTGAGGTTCATTGCCACAAAACCACTTCCAGCGACAATTATGGAATATAAGATAAAAAAAATAACTTCTATGGCAGTTATGGGAGTTAACTCCGAACCTTCCGATCACCTCAAATATAGGAGAAGTTACTAAACAAGTAACTGCTCCTAGTATGTATTATATAAATGCTCATTGGCAACAAGAAAAGGTACTTACAAAATCACTTCCAAATAAATTGGAATTCTAGAATTTGAGAGAGATACTGACTTCATCATCGGAGGGCTTTTGGCCGGTCCACCCTGGTCACCTTTGATTGTGTGTTCATCTCTTCAGGTTTTCTAGATAATTATCTTACCTTTGAAGCCCGAAGCATTCAGTCTATTGATTTTACGTTGCATCATCAATTGGCGCCGTCTGTGGGGAGAGATTTTTGTATTTTTTGCAATATCTTTCTCCGACAAAAGGCTGCATGGTTCAGACAAGATGAAGAGCCACTAGCCCAGGTCATCAAGAGAGCAGGGATGCTTCTAGCAATCCTCACAGTGATCGACAGTCAACACCTGTCATACAGCCTCCTTCCATCCAACACATACAATCCATGGCAGCCGCCATGGCGAAGTTAACTCGTCAGAACCAGGAATTAACTAGGGAGATTAATCTGAGGCAGTGTAATGAAGGGCGTTATGAAGGATATACAGAAGGACAAGCACAAAGTCAAGAAGATAGGAGAAATGTTGAGCCCAAGAGCCAATTAAGGGGTACTACTTCGAGAAAGTGCCACACTTGGAGAGGGAGATGGACCAGATGAGAAAGGCCATGGATGAGATGAGAGAGGACATGAGGAGGAAAAATCTCGTGGAGGATTTGGTTCATCGAACAGATTCCCCTTTCACGGCTTCCATCAACGGTCACCCTCTGCTTTTGAAGTTCAAGATGCCTTCCTTAGACTCGTATGATGGGACGCGTGACCCTTTTGATCATATTGCTACTTTTAAGACCACGATGCATCTTCAAGGGATTCCAAACAAGATCATGTGTAGGGCCATCCTTACTACCATCAAAGGACCAGCGCGAGTGTGGTTCAGCAAAATACCCCCAAATACGGTGAGTTCCTTTGAAGAATTGAGTAAGTTGTTTGTCAATAATTTCATTGGAGGGCAAAGACACAAACGTTCCTCGTCCAGCCTATTAACTATAGAGCAAGGAAAAAATGAAAGCTTACGGTCCTTCGTCACTCGTTTCAATAGGGAAGCCCTGACGATGGATGATGTTGGGTTCTAAGAATTAGGAACTAATGTATTAGAACTTCAATTTGTAATGTTGGCAAACCATGATCAAAACAATGTTTAGTCTTGTGTTAGACTTGCTCAAAGTATGGGTCTTAATGTAAAGTTGGAATCGAGTTGTTTTGCAGAATTACTGTTCACTTTCTGTATAACTCGATCGATCGAAAATTAGGCTCGATCGATCGAAAATCGGGCAGATCGTTTTTCTGCAGAATTTTCCAACTCAACCCTAGTCCATTTAATGTATAGGGTTTTATGTTTTGCCCTAAGTATATAAGGGAAAACCCTAGCCACGTTTTTAGAGTTCTGAATGCTGTGTTTGTGAATCTCATTGTGAAATCTAGAGGTGTTTACCTTCACATACACTTAGGGTTTACAAACTTAAGATTCATGTCAAGAGTTGTGTAAATCAATACAGTTGCAGAATCAAAAGAGCATAAAGATATACAAGCAGGTGTGCTTGTGGATTTGCTGAAGAATTCAAGAAAGAAGGAGTCCGTGGATCTCGGAGCTATCATGGGGTCATGGTAGTAAGTTTCCTACACTTGGGTAGCAATAAGATGTTAGTGGTCTAAGTCTTATTGTGTAAACTTCGATTCTTTCATAGTGGATTCAGTTTACCTTGAGGATAGTTAGGTTAAATCCTCCCCAGGTTTTTACCGGTGTGGTTTCCTGGGTCATCATATCTTTGTGTTATTTAATTTCTGCTGCTTTGTTGTTTTTGCTTATTTGTGTTAACCTAGATTTAATTAAATTACCTAAGTTAATCACTTGGCTAATTCACTAGGTTAATCTGTTTGGGTTTAAGGGGTCTAAACGAACTGACAGATGAGATGGACGACAAGTTACTATTGGTAACCTTCCATAATGGGGTTAATTTTGATTTGTTCATCCACAAGCTTTGTGAGCAGGAGCCTCAGACTATGGCTAAACTCGTCCATTCAGCCCAAAACTTTATGAATGCAGAAGACGCAATCATAGCTCAAAAGAGGAAGAGAGCTGATAGAATGGAAGCAAACCCCATGTGGCATTCCGAGCAAGGCTCTCGTCCAAAGAAGGGACGAACGGAAGATAAGAAAGATCGAGATAACAAGAAAGCAGGCCCTTCAGCACGGAGTCAACAATACACGCCATTGAATGTGCCACTTGAGCAGGTTCTTATGCAAATCAAGGACAATCCTTCTTTGAAGTGGCCGGAGAAAATGAAGGGAGATCCTAACAAGCGCAATAGGAACAAGTATTGCCGTTTCCATATAGACCATAGGCATGACACGGACGAGTATTTCGATTTGAAGCAACAGATTGAAAATCTTATCAAGTAAGGAAAATTAAGAAATTTCCTAGGACGAGAAGTTAAAGGGCAAGGTAGAAGAGTTGTCGTGACCCCCACTCGGAGAGATAAGAGTAATTATAGGAGGAGCTTCAACTGGGCAATCTTCCAAGTCCAGAAAGACTGCAGAACTTCCAACTATCTGGATGATCACCGAGGACAAGGGCAATGGACGAACAACCCATCACGTTCACGGAAGAGGATGCTAAAAGGATTCATCACCCCTATGACGACGCCATCGTCATTACCTTGCTCATTGCTGACTATACGACCAGAAGGGTGTTGGTGGACAATGGAAGTTCAACAGACATTTTGAATTATCTTGTTTTTCAGCAGATGAGGCTTGGATGAGATCAACTCCATCCATTGAATTCACCCTTGGTGGGGTTTGGAGGAATGAAAGTACAACCCATTGGCATTATTGCATTACCAATGGTAGTGGGGACATACCCACAGCAAATAACCAAGGACGTGAATTTTCTTGTGGTAGACTATTTATCTTCTTACAATGCCATCATTGGAAGACTAACTTTGAATAGTTGGAAGGCAATAACGTCTACCTACCACCTGTCAGCCAAGTTCCCTATAGAGTTTGGGGTGGGATAAGTGCAAAGAGATCAGCTAGTAGCGAGAGAATGTTATTTAGCCATGCTAGCTATGGACGAGCAGATTCAGACAATGAGTATTAAGGAAAGAAGAGTTGTTGCAGAGCCCATTGAAGTGCTGGAAGACATTCCTTTGGACGAGAATAATCCCTAGAAGTTTACTAGAATTGGGACAAGTATGGGGGAAGAGACAAAGCAAGACCTCGTCCACTTCTTAAAGAAGAGTATTGATGTTTTTGCATGGAGTCATGAAAACATGCCAAGAATTGACCCAAGTGTCATCACTCATCAACTGAATGTATATCCATCTTACAAGCCCGTCCGTCAGAAGAGAAGAGTCTTTGCTCCTAAGCGAGACAATGCCATTAAGAAAGAAGTCCAGAAGTTGACCACAACACAATTTATTCAAGAAGTCTATTACCCAGATTCGTTAGCCAATGTGGTGATGGTCAGGAAGGCAAATGGCAAGTAGAGAATGTGTGTAGACTTCACTAATTTGAATAAAGTTTGCCCCAAGGATAGTTATCCTTTGCCGTGCATCAATCAATTGGTGGATTCAACAGCAAGTCATCAATTGTTAAGCTTCATGGACGCCTTCTCAAGGTATAACAAAATAAAGATGGACGAGGTAGATCAAGAAAAAACTTCCTTCATCACTAGTCAGGGTTTGTTTTGTTACAAGGTAATACCCTTTGGTTTAAAGAACACGGGGGCAACTTATCAAAGGTTGGTTAATCACATGTTCCGACTGCAGATAGGACGAAATGTGGAGGTTTATGTGGACGATATGCTGGTAAAAAGCTTGGACGAGCAAAAGCATTTGGACGACCTCTAGGAAACCTTTGACATGCTAAGGCAGTATAATATGAAGTTGAATTCGAGAAAGTGTGCTTTCAGAGTTTCGTCGGGAAAATTCCTTAGGTTCATGGTTTCACATAGGGGAATTGAAGCGAACCCTGACAAAATTTAGGTAATCCTGGATATGAAGCCACCGGAGAACATCAAAGAAGTCCAATCTCTTACTGGGCTAGTCGCTGCCCTTAACAGGTTTGTCTCTAAAGCTACTGACAAGTGTTTATCATTTTTTAAGCTTCTTAAAAAGGCATTTGAGTGGATGGACGAATGTCAGAAATGTGGAGGTTTATGTGGACGATATGCTGGTAAAAAGCTTGGACGAGCAAAAGCATTTGGACGACCTCCAAGAAACCTTTGACATGCTAAGGCAGTATAATATGAAGTTGAATTCGAGAAAGTGTTCTTTCAGAGTTTCGTTGGGAAAATTCCTTAGGTTCATGGTTTCACATAGGGGAATTGAAGCGAACCCTGACAAAATTTAGGTAATCCTAGATATGAAGCCACCGGAGAACATCAACGAAGTCTAATCTCTTACTGGGCTAGTCGCTGCCCTTAACAGGTTTGTCTCTAAAGCTACTGATAAGTGTTTATCATTTTTTAAGGTTCTTAAAAAGGCATTTGAGTGGATGGACGAATGTCAGAAAGCTTTGCAAGACCTCAAGACCTACCTGACAACGGCTCCTCTATTAAGCCTGTCCGTACCTGGTGAAGAATTATATTTGTATTTAGCAATGTCCCCACATGTAGTAAGTTCAGCATTGATCAGGGAAGAAGGAAAGGTACAGAAACCGGTCTACTATACAAGCCGAGCACTGAGAGGGGCAGAAGGATGATATCCTATGATGGAAAAATTATCCTTTTCCTTGGTTACAACTTCAAGGAAATTGAGGCATTATTTTCAAGCTCATGTCATCAATGTTTTGACAGATCATCCATTAAAGAAGGCAATGAACAGGTTGGAGGCCGTAGGATGACAAGTCCAATGGGCTATAGAACTTGGCGAATTTGATGTTAGATACCAAACAAGAAGCGCGATAAAAGCACAAATATTGGCAGATTTTATTGCGAAGTTCACTCCAAGCCAAGGAGAGTTAGAAAAGATGGACAAAACCCAGAGATGGGTCGTCCACGTGGATGAGTCCTCTACACTACACACAGGGGGAATAGGAGTTGTTTTACAGTCCCCAAAAGGAGATGAGCTGAAGTACAAGGTTCAACTGCAATATGCACCGACCAATAATGAAGTAGAATATGAAACCTTTCTTAAGGGGCTAGAGTTGGCGAAGTCCTTGGGAGCCAAATCATTACTCGTCTATGGAGATTCTCAGCTTGTTATAGGTCAAGTGAATGGAACGTATGAAGCGAAAGAAGAGCAGATGAAGAAATATCTTAGTAAGGTAAGACGCCTTGTAAAAAAAATTTAAAGAAGCTAGTTTCATTCAAATCCCAAGGGAAGAGAACATGAAAGTAGACGCCTTAGCGAAGGAAGCCTCAGCGAGTGGATCGATAGACGAGTTAGACGAAGTTCAATATATGTTAAGCATAGATCTTCCGGAGATACATCAAATAGAAGGCGAAGAAAATTGGATGACCTCAATAGTTGCTTACTTAAAGGATGGAAGATTTCCAGAGGGAAAAGACGAGGCCAGAAAACTAAGAATCAGGTCGGCCAGGTATGTTCTCATAGACGAGGTACTATACAAAAGAGGCTTCTCTCAACCTTATCTGAGGTGCTTAGCTCTAGATGAGGCAAATTATGTGTTGAGGGAAATTCATGAAGGGGCATGTGGAAACCTCTCAGGAGCGAGAGCACTAGTACATAAAGTCGTCCGTGCAGGGTATTATTGGCTAACCATTCAAGCAGATGCAAAAGCCTACGTCAAAGTATGTGACTAATGTCAATGGTTCAGTAATATCCCCAAACAACCATCAGAGTATCTCACCCCTATGATGGCCCCATGGCCCTTTGCACAATGGGGATTAGAAATCTTGGGTCCTTTTCCACTTGGAACTAGGCAGATGAAATTCTTAGTGGTAGGTATTGACTACTTCACTAAGTGGGTAGAAGCAGAACCCTAGCAAAGATCACACAACAGGATGTCAAGAACTTCGTCTAGAAGAGCATTGTATGCTGATTTGGGATGCCTAGGGTGTTGGTATCAAACAATGGACGACAATTTGAAAATGCACTCTTTAAGGGTTTCTACGAACACTTCGGAATTCAAAATCATTACTCCTCACCCGCCCACCCTCAAGCAAACGGCCAGGTAGAAATAGCAAACCAATCCTTGTTGAAGATCATCAAGACTCGGCTTGAAGGGGCAAAGGGGATATGGCTAGATGAGCTACCAGGTGTTCTGTGGGCATACCAAATGACTGTGAGAACCCCCATGGGGGAGACTCCTTTTAAGCTAGCCTATGGAAGTGAAGCGGTGATACCTGTAGAAGTTTACATGGCCAATCATAAGGTGATGAAGAACCAAGGCGAGGATAACGAAGATCAACTGCGCCTTAACCTCAACCTTATAGATGAGGTACGGATGAATGCAGAACAAAGGACAACGAGGTATAAAAACCTCATGTCCAGACAATATGATGCAATGGTAAAGCCTAGACGTTTTAACATAGGGGACCTCATTTTGAAAAGGATCTCTTTAACAACCAAGAACCCAGCTCATGGGAAATTGGGACCGAATTGGGAAGGACCCTACAGGGTTGTCAATTGTAAAAGACAAGGGTCATATTACTTGGAAGCCCTGGACGGGAGAAAGTTAGAGCACCCTTGGAATGTAGAGCACCTAAGAAGGTATTATCAATGAAATATCAGACTAGACGAGCATTGTCTTGGACGAGGCCTTTCATCTTGGACAAACCAAAGTTCATATTACTTTCTGTTGCATGTGTTGTTAACATTATATGTTATGTTTTAATTCCTTAAGGGCGTATTAATTTTAAATTAACTATGGACGAAATCATAAACTTAGATGTTTGTATGAATAAGGCACTAGCTCCTAAAGCATGTGCCATACTTGTGGACGATGTTTATATTATGAGAATGGTTTGGACTTTCAAATACATGTGATGTAGAAATCTTCTCCATAACTTCATCCACAAAAAGGCTAAGGTCTAAGGACGAATAAAAATCTCTAGATTAAGGGGTGTAATGTCTAAGCTTTCCTCGAAATAAGGATAAAGCAACAAGGTATATTCGTCCAAACAAGAGACGAGCTAAAGCCTTAAAGCGTGTTAACCCAGCCATGGACGAAGGAATGCCCACTCTAGCCATGGACGAGAAAATGCATGCATAAATACGGTCCATAGGACATCAACTAAAACAATCCAATCTTTGGACGAGAAAAAAGTTGAATCTTAAACATTATGGACAACAAAATTAGCAACACACCCAAAGACAAACACAGAATCATCAAACCTATGGACGAGGGGTAATGCTGAGTTGAGTCTACATAAGACTAACAAAAATAAAGCCACCCATGGACGAGTTATACTCTAAATTCAAATGAAGCTAAACATGAACAAATTCTAATCATGGATGAGCCAAGATTGAGATTACTATCTGGGATGCGAAATGAGTTCGTCCATGCAATATTTTAGTGAATAAAAGAAAAGATAAAGAAAACAAGCATTCATTAATTAAAAGGGTGGACAACCTACGTCCAAAAACCCTTAAGAGTAAAAACTAACAAGGAAACTTGTTTAAGAGCTCGTCCTAAAACTGTGGACGAGACAAATGTACTTAAGTTACATTCAACGGTTCAAAACAACGGACCAAATAAAAAAAATACAAGGATAAATGGAGTATAAAAAATTTGTCTTCATTGGGGGGGATCAGCATTAGGGTCGTCCTGGGCTGGTTGGGTAGTAGCATTGTCTTCAATGTTGATATCTTCAGAGATTGTTTCGAGAAGGGAGCTTACAGCACCAACATTGAGCTTAATAGAACTGAAGTCAACTTCTAGGAAGCATTCCTCGGTGTCCATTCGAAAATCCTCGAAGCTAGCAGCATAATTTGCATTTAAAAGATCTGTATACTATTTTGAAGCTTTAAACTCCATAACAGCATTCTCTTTGGCTTTCGCAAGATTGGCACTCAGCTCGTCATTTTTCTTCTGAAGATAATCAAGATGGGTATCCTTTTTGACGATGTCAGCTTTCAGCTCCTTGACGAGGTTTTTCATTTCTTTGGCCTCGTCTGTAGCCTTGGCTGCCACCTCAGCCCAACCCTTACAGTCATCCTTCAACTCCTGAATCCTTGTCTCCAATAAAACCCTTGTCTTGTCCAGCTTGGTAGCCTGCCTAAACGCCGCGATAAACTTCGACATTGCCTTAAAAAAAAAAATTAGACAAGAAAAGCATGAAGTAACAAAGGACGAGGCATAAAAAAAACACTTACCTTGAAAAGATCATGAACACTAGAGTGCTCAAAATCTTTCAAGGACATGTAGTAGCATGTAGCCACGCCCTCACCAGTCACATTCTTCTCAAACCTTTCCCAAGCTAAGTCTTCATTCTCCATAAGGTTCATAGGGACCTTCTGGGAAGGCTAGGACAAGGGAGTTGCAATAGTTTTGGACGGGATGACATCGACAGGCACGGACGAGTCAACATCGAATATTTGGATGGACGGAGAGGTAGGAAGACTGGGCTTAACGATCCCAGGTTTAGATGACCCATGCTTGGTTTTCTTCCCTCGATGACTGGGAAGGTTCCCCAAGTCCAGCGTCTTGGATAAAGATTTTCTTTTGTCCCCAACAAAAGGACGAGGCAGGGTTTGAGATTCATGTCTGTTTGCCTCGTCCACCACTTCCTTTCCTTTATTCTCTTTCATGGTAGCCATTCCTAAAAGAAAAACATAAAGTGTTAGTCAAAAAAAAGAAAAAAAGGAAAAAAAAAAAAGAAAGTAAAAGTAAAAAGTATAAGTCAAATAACACTGATAAAATTTCCAAAGTAAAAAGATAACTCACGTTTGCGAACCGTGAGCTCGTGAGCGAGGGCTTCAATAGACGGCCTAGGACTAAGTCCCCATGTAGAAAGTTGTTGAAGGGTCACCAACGAGTGGAAATCCCTATCAACGTGTAGACAAGCCCTATGGATGCGGTCGCGGTGGAATTTGCTTAAAGAGGGTCGTCCAACCGCTACAAAAAAAGAAGAGAGAAGAAGAATAAAGGTTAGATGTAAAATAGTAAGAATAATAATAATAAAGAAATAAGGTAAGGGGCACACCTTCAGGACGAAGGTTTCCTAAGTCCCCAGTGTAAGGGGCAAATGTGTCCCTGCCAAACGAGAAACAAAGAAAAACTCCATCTTCCAGTTTCTGTCAAACGAGACTAGGGACTTAATTAACCTACAACTTGCGCCTCTAGTTGTAAATTAGTAGAAACCAAGAGATTGATTGATTTCTGAAGGTTTGAAACAATAGGGAAACTTGTCCACAGTAAGGGGATGGTCCTCTCCAAACACCTCCTTCCACAAAATTTGCATAGAGACGACCAATCTCCATGCGTTGGGATTAAACTGACACACCGCTAAACTTAACCTAACCAATAACTCCCTAGAAAAGGCGTTTAAGGGTAACCTAAACTCCCCCAAAAAATAAGATTCATAGACACCTATCCCAAAATGGGGGTTACAACACCATTCTCCACGGACGTCTAGCCTAGGGTTGAGCTCATCTAGGATTTGGTACCACATCGTAAGGTTATTTAGTCTTTGTTCATTTGTTTTGTAGTTTATACCTACTGCACAACTATAAATGACTTCCTCCTCGTCCAAAGGACTGGATGGAGAGGGACATGACGAGGTGCCAACATGAGAACCAGAGGCTGCCCTATTCCTAAATTCCTCTTGGAGAACCTCTAAATGGATCCCAAGAACACCAGAGGTGTATCCCTCGTCCGTGTTACGCCCTTCACTACTACTATGGCCGATACTACTACTGGAGCCACTGTAGCTGGTCGTATTATGATACTCGTCTATAGCCCTTTTTACACTATTACTAGACGAGGAAATAACAGTATCAGACATTTTTGAAAGCTTAAAGGAAAACCTAAAGATGAGAAAGGAGAGAATACCTGGCTCTAGACGGAAGAGGACTAAGGATGCTGGAATACTTCTAGAGGAGGCAATGGACGAGGAATGTTAAAGGAGAAAATTTGTGAAATGAGAAGGGCACGAGAGGAATTCTGCTATTTATAGGCAGCGTACTTTAGCACCCAAAACAACACAACCATTTAAAAGTTGACACGTGGCATGCTCCTTGAAAAAACGAATCGACGCAAGCAGTCACCAGTGGGACCATGTCACATGGCAAACCTAGTTTCTGACATAAGTACACACGTCCAGGGAACGGCATCAAGCTATACAATTCCACAAACGACCCATGGACGAAGAGGCAACTGGTGGTGTATAAAATGCTCAACTCTACACTTGTCCATAGAAGTCGTCTAGGGTAGAAATAGGAAGTTAAACTTTGCATGGAACTCTCGTCCATATCAAGGTCGTTCGTCCAGAAGGTTGCTTGGACGGCCTACAAGCATTCCAAGCATGTTTTCTACATACAAGTTTTGGACGAGCTCCACATCCTTCAAAACACAAGTACAAATTGAGGTTCATTACCACAAAACCACTTCTAGTGACAGTTATGGAATATAAGATCAAATAAAATAACTTCCATGGCAATTATGGAAGTTAACTCCGAACCTTCCGACCTCCTCAAATATAGGAGAAGTTCCTAAACAAGTAACTGCTCCTAGTATGTATTATATAAATGCTCATTAGCAACAAGAAAAGGTACGTACGAAATCTTCCAAATAAATTGGAATTCTAGAATTTGAGAGAGATACTGACTTCATCATCGGAGGGCTTTTGGCCGGTCAACCCCGGTCACCTTTTGATTGTGTGTTCATCTGTTCAGGTTTCCCAAATAATTCTCTTACCATTGAAGCCCGAAACATTCAGTTTATTGATTTTACGTTGCATCATCAATTAATATTTATGAATTAACTAAAATATCTCCTTTCACTGACATGGTATTTATTCTATGTAATTAAAAACATTTTTAATAGGATAAATATATTATTTTGTTATATTAATTATTTAAGTGGTATATATTTATTATTTAAGTATAGTGAAATTTGATGTAATTCTAAGATTTGTACGAGAAATAATTGATCTAAAATATATTATTCTGAATGAAATTTAGTGTTTTTTGCAACAGTTAAAAAAATTCATTAAATTAAAAACAAAATTAATAACACACAATCAAAAATGTAAAAAATAATAATCGAAGGATATCTGTATTTTTATTTTATCAAAACGATATTTTCATTTTGGAGTAGGAATGAAACATGTCTATTAATATTAGTCACTATATCATACAATTTTCAAATTTATAAACACATATAGTGTGATCAAATCAATACACCACTTTTTATTGTTTTTTTATTTTGTCTATAAAATAGAATACTAAAGATTACAAATTTTTACAAGGAAAATTATTGAAATATTAGAGGAAACTAATAATAATCCAGAAAATTCTTTCATAAAATTCTTTAAAAGGGGCTTCTTACACTGCCACTTCCAACCCCAAACATTGTCAATAGTTGTCATGGAGTAGCGTTCATATATAATGCGGAATCAATGACATTGGGGAATCCAAGAATCGAGAAGCATAAAAAGTGCCAATTGACTGTCTTCAAAAATTAGTTGGTTTCATGGTATCATCATCAAGATTTGCATTTGAGTATGATACTGAGCGAGGAAGTATATAAAATTTGAGAATAAAATCGGTCTTCATTGGGTCGAAATCAAGATCTACAACCATGAAATGGCTTCTTGGAAAAAAGTTAGAATGGCAGGATTTCATTTGGTTAAATGGTGAAGCTTTCTATTGGTTGATTGCTTCTCCGAATGTTCTGAACAAGAGTACCTTCTCTCATTTGACCTCTCCAATGAAAACATCCAACAGTGTAAAATCCTAGTATAACCAAGTAAAAATAGAGTCACCAATCTGTAGGAACTAGATGGACGATTATGCTTCATCGTTAGATAAATTGGGTCATGCCAAGATATTTGGTTGATGATGGAAAACGGCATAGATTGTGCTTCTTATTATGAGATTTTGTTTTATTCTTGTCAAAACTCAAAAGTAATTTTTGTAGTACATTTAAGAGGACAAAACATGATTCCATTAATATAAGCTAGAAGGAAAAAATTCAGAGAAGTTGAGATTTCATGTGCATTTTTTTTAGACAATTCAGTTTATTGGAAGTTTTTTTGTAATACATGCGATAATTTAATAAAGCTATATATATACACTATATTTGTGCTTACCGTCCTATACGTCGAAATTATCAAATAAATTTGAGCGACAATATATATTGGGATAACAGCTTTTAAATTATTGAAACACCATCCAAGATATTTTCTATCTTGTAATATATAATCTACCAAATTTCTATAGAAAGCCAAATTCCAAAAATCACTTTAAAAAAAACCATAGTTGATAACTCGTTAACAGCAGAGCACTCAAGTTCTAAAATCCTCAAAAATAATGTAATTCTCCTGCTTCTGGTTTCTCATTCTCTCTCTAAATATTTTATTCTCATCCTTTTATTTTAACAAACCCAAATCCAACATAAATCCATTTTAAAGATCTCAAACCCCGGATGAGATCAAGTAAAAAAAATCCAGTAAACCTGACCACTTTTGTTTTTGAGTTTGAGAAATTTATCTTATAAATGCTTACCTCTTTCCTCTCAGTTTCTCACTTTCTGATTCTGTAGACATTTCCGTCCATTATATTTTTTTCAAATACAAACAAAATTTCCAGCATTGATCATGTAAATTTCATCCTTAAGTGATTATCTGGCAAGCCACTTTGGATATAACACAAAACACAAACCCTAGCTACTGGTAGTAGAATGAAGGGCTGTACCATTGGAGTACAGGGAAAAGAATATTATTAATAAGAGATGCGAGTAGAAAATAAAAATAATTCGATAGTTTTTATCAATATCATTCATGGGATTACCTGGTTACATCTAACTGTTCACAAGAAAGTCGTGGAATATTATTAAGTGTGTTGTCAACTGAGGCATGATGAAACTCCATGTGGCTCTAGGAAAACTGCCAAAGACAGTACAAGAGTGATCGATCATAGTGCAGATGTGGTCCATTGAGGCATTGACTACTTACCACTACTTTTGTTGATTAGCATGTGGCGAACGTTGTCCCATATATCGTTTTCGAGAGAGTGATAGGTAGCTTCGAGAAAATATGACAAATGGTTTCCACTGTTTGTCGTTCTATATCGGGTAAGATTTTTTGTCTATATACTAATTTTTCAAAATATTGCATATGAGATTATTTATTTTATACTTTATTTTATTAAAATATTAATTTTTTTAATAATTATTTCACTTTTTTCATATACACAACAAACACATTTCTTTATTCTCAAAATATGTAAAAATAATAACAAATTAAATGCAAAATAAATAGTATTAGTATAAATTTGCTCGATTACTATATAAACTTATAAATTTATATAATTATACACTAATTAATGTAAGTTTTTTCAGACAAAACTATATAAAATTTTACACATATTTCTATTTTTTACCCAATTAGTGCTCTTAAGATTTGTATCGAACTAGTCATATTTATTGCTTCAAAGTGATTTCAAGCCGGGAAATCAATTCATAGTTTGAAATCTAATAGCAGAAGAAATAAGAAAAATTTCTCTTCCAAAAAAGAGAGAGAGAGGTGTAAGAAATAGTTTGAGTGAAGTTTGACAAACAGTTTAGAGTGTCTCAAAGAGAGAGAGAGAAAGAGATGTAAGAAATAAGTGACAAACTTGTAGTTTTTTTTTTTTTTTTTTAATTTTTAAGAATAATTTTCCTAAAGAGTATCACTTCTAGAGAAAATAATGAATTGAATATTTATTGGGTGGGTCCTCATCGCCAACTTTTTCCAATGTTAATTTTCCAATCATCACTAGTCATATTTATTGCTTCAAAGTGATTTCATGCGTGAAAATCAATTCATAGTTTGAAATCTAATAGCCGAAGAAATAAGAAAAATTTCTCTTCCAAAAGAGAGAGAGAGAGAGAGAGAGAGAGATGAAAGAAATAAGTGACAAACTTGTAGTTTTTTTTTTTTTAAGAATAATTTTCCTAAAGAGTATCCCTTTACATGTTACTTCTAGAGAAAATAATTATTTGGATATTTACTGGGTGGGTCCTTATCATCAACTTTTTCAAAAGTTAATTTTCCAATCATCATGCTTCTTGCTCAATCACATGTTGGGCTCTCCTTTAAGTAGAGTACTTGGGTTCAACTCTCAATGAGTGTTATCATAGGGTTTTTTTTTTTTTTTTAGTAAACAGTAATACTTATTAGAACACACACAAAAATAATAGTAGTATTTTAAAATGGGTTTATAATACATTACATAACCAGAGTACAACTACAAAAGGATCTAACTTTTGTAGTTGTTAGTATCATATAATTTATATTGAATTGAACAAAAAAAATATTGTATCATAGATGTGGGGACAGGGGCCCAAGATTGTACCTCTGACCGTGAACGGGTTAAGACCCTAAAACTCTATTTTGGGCCTTGTAGGGCTAGAGGCCCAAATCCTTGCACTGAACCTCTAGCCCAATCCGAGGACGAGATCAGGTCCGAGGAGAAGCAAATGAGTGCGTAGGATCCCGGATCGTAACCCATGGCTTTTGGAACAGATAAGGATGGTTCGAGAAGTGATCCCAATACCGAAGGGAATATCTGCCCGAAATATCTAAGGAAAGGTTGTCACCCCGGAATTAAATGTGCCGCACCTACTCTCCTAACCGCATTTATGTGGAGAAGACCCCTGAACAGTGTAATCTTGGCCACCGCAACTCACAAAAAGCTAAAGAAGATGCATGATGGGACAGGTACTCGAGTGGAGGCTTAAATAATTGACAAGTGTAGGGTGGGGGTGCTCTAAAAATAGCTATATAATGTAAAGGAACCCCTCTTAAAAAAAGGGGAGAAGAAGAAAGAAAGGAAGGGAGCTTGTATCAGAATTAAGAACAGTAAATTAGCCTCCTCAGATTATTGCCGAGGATAGTTTGTTACACGTGTAACGTTTATTTTTGTCTTTCTTATACATTTAACTCGCTATGTTGATTGCCTAATCCAATCTAGCCTAGCTTACTTTTCCCACTCTCTACAATTGTTATTGGGTCGTTTTGGGCCGGTCTGTCCCCCTTTGGGCTGGAGCTCAAAACCGTGTCCTTACAATTGGCGCCGTCTGTGGGGAAGTTGACTGGTTAGAGTTTTAGATTCTCAATCATGGAAGGCTCAGGCTCGCACCACTTAGAGTCTGCAAAATCTCAACGAGAAGAGCATCCTCGAGAGGGTCAGGAAGGCAGCGTGCATACTGTCCATTCCGGTGAAAGCCAGTCTAGAGGAGACAGCCATTCTTCTCATGATGAACGTGCTAGGGCCATGCAAAAGGAGGTTGACCACCTGAAGAAGAGATTGCGCCAAGAACGGAGGAGGCGGAGTCCCTCATCCTCTGGTCTTTCATCAGATGGTGAAAAGGATGGCGAATATAGGCGCAGATCAAGAACGCCCCCGAGCGAAACCTTCTCGTATGAAGAAGACCATCGCCAACAGCGCAGGGGGGGAAGTTCATCATCGACGGGCCTGGGGAATGACGCCATGAGCAAAGCTCTAGACCAAATATCCAAGTCTCCCTTTACACGCAGGATAAAGGGAGGAAGACTTCCCAGAAGGTTCACCCAGCCAACCTTCACTCTCTATAACGGCCGCACAAACCCCGTCGAGCATGTTAGCTATTTCAACCAAAGGATGGCAGTGTACTCCAACAATGAATCTCTAATGTGCAAAGTGTTCCCTTCTAGCTTGGGACCTGTAGCGATGAGATGGTTTAATGGCCTGAAGGCGAGTTCCATCAACTCTTTCAAAGAGCTTACTCAGGCATTTGGGTCCCGTTTTATCACATGCAGCAGAGTCCCTCGGCCTCTAGATTCCCTGCTGTCCTTGTCCATGAGGGAGGGGGAAACTTTGAAAACGTACTCGGACCGGTATTGGGAGATGTTTAACCAGATCGAAGCCGATTTTGACGATGTAGTCGTCAGAACCTTTAAGGTCGGCTTACCTGCCGAGCACGGCTTGAAAAGGTCCCTAACTGGAAAATCCGTTACCAGCGTATGCCAACTCATGGACCACATTGACAAGTATAAAAGAGTGGAGGAAGACCAACAGCAGGAAAGAGGTAAAGGCAAGGTTATCCCTCAGGAGAGGAGGGATTTCAGGTCGGACTGTTACAACAACAATCGCCCTCGGAGAGATTCTGGAACTCCAGTCACCTAGACTGTTAACACATTATTCTGGGAACCAGTGCATCAGATCTTGGAAAAGATCAAAGACGAGCCATACTTTAGATGGCCGAGTAAAATGATCGGAAACCATGCGAAGCGCAACCAGAGTCTGCACTGCCAGTATCACAAGGAGCGTGGCCACACGACTGAAGACTGTAGGACCTTGTAGGGTCACCTTTAGCAATTAATCCGAGAAGGCAAACTCAAACAGTTTTTAACCCAACCCGGTGAGCAGGGGAACCAGGCAACCTCAAAAGTTCAAAGCGGTGCATACTCTAGGCCCTCCTTAGGCACTATCCATGTCATTCTGGCCACATTGGGCAGAACAGGATCTTGCCCCTCCAGAGTGATGTTCGTTGTCGACCCACACACCAAGGTCTCTGAGTTAGTGCCCAAAAGGGCCAAAACAGAAGCTTACCCAGCATTGAGCTTCTCAGACGAGGATAAGGCCGGAACCATACAGCCACATGACAACGCCCTAGTCGTAACCCTCAGAATTGGGGGCTACGACGTTAAGAGAGTACTGGTGGACCAGGGCAGCGGGGCCGAGATCATGTATCTAGATCTCTACAAGGGGATTAATCTCAAGCAAGAAGATCTGGCAAGCTATGATTCACCTCTGGTAGGTTTTGATGGAAGGGTCGTCATTCTGCGCGGACAGATTAGATTGCTAGTTCAAGCCGGTTCAAAGGTGGTGGAGGTGTACTTCATTGTAATGGATGCCTATTCCCCGTATACGGCTATCGTGGCACGGCCTTGGCTCCACGCCTTTGGGACTGTCTCATCCACCCTCCACCTCAAGGTAAAATACCCGTCCGGGGGTCAGGTTGAGGAGCTGATGGGAAGTCAGTTTGTGGCCAGGCAGTGTCTGGTGGCCGCCATAGCGCGCCAACCCGAGCCAGGATCTTCGGCCCTCGCAAGTGAGGGATTATAGCAGTTAAAACCCAAGACCTCAATTTCTGGTAGGGAGGTCGAAGGGGCAGAATGTGAGGAATTTGAGAAAATCGTCATTGATGATGACCCAGAAAGGTTTTTTCAAGTCGGAGTCCAGCTGCCTCCCCAAGAAAGGAAAGAGCTGGTGCAATTCTTGAAACAGAACATTGATGTATTCGCCTGGAATGCTTACGAGGCCCTGGGGATAGATCCGAGCTTCATTTGTCATCACCTAAATGTTAACCCCGCCGTCACCCCTAAAAAGCAATAGCCATGACGCTCCTCCAAGGATCACTCTGATGCCGTCAGGGAGGAGGTCGCAAAACTTAAGAAGGCAGGAGCTATTAAAGAAGTATTCTACCCAGACTGGCTGGCTAACACTGTGGTGGTGAAGAAGAAAAACGGCAAATGGCGAGTCTGCGTGGACTACACAGACTTGAACAAGGCTTGCCCGAAGGACCTTTTCCCCGTACCTCGGATTGACCAGTTGGTGGATGCAACTGTGGGACACCCTCGCATGAGCTTCTTGGACTCTTTCCAGGGTTATCATCAAATACCTTTGGCCTTGGAAGACCAGGAGAAAATAGCTTTTGTCACCCCCACCGGAAATTACCATTACAAAGTAATGCCGTTTGGACTGAAGAATGTTGAGTCCACTTATCAACGGATGATGACACAGATGTTTGAGCCGCAGCTGGGGGAAGAACATCGAAATCTACATAGACGATATGGTGGTCAAAAGCAAACAGGAGACTGAGCACATTGCTGACCTCGCAATCATCTTCGAAATCTTGAGAGAGCACAAATTACGGCTCAATGCTTCCAAATGTTCCTTTGGAGTGGGGTCAGGAAAATTTCTGGGCTATATGGTCACTCACCATGGAATCAAGGTAAACCCAAGTCAGGTCAAGGCAATTAACAACCTGCAGCCACCTCGGAATCCTAAGGAGGTACAAAGATTGACCGGAATGACCGCTGCTCTGAACCGATTCATATCCTGGTCGGCAGATAGGTGCAGACCTTTTTACCAACTATTGAACAAATGGAAGGACTATGAGTGGACCGAGGAGTGTGCCTTGGCCTTCCAGCAGTTGAAAGAATATCTTTCTCGGCCACCTATCATGTCCAGACCTGAGGCAGACGAAGTCTTGTTTGCCTACATCGCGGTGGCCGCCCATGCGGTAAGCTTCGTATTGATAAGAGTTGATAATGGCATACAGAGGCCTGTGTATTACGTTAGCAAGTCTTTGCATGAAGCCGAGATCAGATACTTGCCACTTGAGAAGGCCATTCTAGCCGTGGTCCACGCCACGCGCAAACTGCCTCATTATTTCCAGTCCCACACCGTTGTTGTCCTGACCCAACTGCCACTCAGGGCCTTATTTCGAAGCGCTGATTACACGGGGAGGATCGCGAAATGGGGAATAAAGCTGGGTGCCTATGACATAAAGTACATGCCTCGCACCTCTGTGAAAGGGCAAATCCTGGTCGATTTTGTCACCGAGTTCTCCGAATCCCCGGCAGAAGAGGATGCAAAGAAACTGCGCGTGGATGAAAATTCAGTTAGAGTAGCCTCTATACAACCAGCATCTCCATGGAAAGTCTATATTGACGGTGCTTCAAACCTCAAAGGGTCCGGGGTAGGGCTAGTCCTGATCTCCCCTGAAACATCACGATTGAAAAGTCATTGAGGCTTGGGTTCTCGGCCACCAATAATGAAATAGAATACGAGGCCCTCCTGGTAGGAATGATTATGACCCAGAAGATGGGTGGAAAGGCCGTAAACATGTTCTCAGACTCCAAACTGGTTGTAAACCAGGTCCGAGGGAATATGGAGGCTCGAGACCCCAGAATGCAGGAATATCTGAGCCAGGTCAAACATTTGCAGTCCAGTTTCGATTATTTCAAACTGGTACATATTCCTAGAAGCAAAAATACACATGCGGACTCGCTCGCAACATTAGCGACCTGCTCGGTACAGAGTTTACCAAGAGTAATTCTGGTAGAGGATCTAGCAAAACTATGCGGGTCTGGAGGGGAAGTGTTATCCATTCATCAGGCTAGAGCAGGCCCTAGCTGGATGGACCCCATTGTTCGGTTTCTGAAAGATGATATCACGCCTGAGAGCAAGCTCGAAGCAGATAAGATACGAAGGAAGGCTCCTCGGTTTTGGTTGTTTGAGGATCAGAATCTATACAAAAGATCTTTCTCTAGACCATACCTGCTGTGCATACACCTTGAAGCAGTGGAGGTCCTCCTAGAAGAGCTACATGAGGGAATTTGTGGCAGTCACACTGGGGGAAGATCTTTATCTCACCGAGCCCTCACTCAAGGATACTGGTAGCCCAACATGCACAAAGAAGCCCAGGAATATGTAAAGAAGTGCGATCAGTGCTAAAGATTTGCCCCGAATATCCATCAACCTAGAGGAGGGCTCAATCCTCTATCCAACCCATGGCTCTTTGCCTAATGGGGCTTGGACATCGTGGGTCCTTTCCCCAGGGCTATAGGAAACAAGAGATATCTGGTGGTCGGAACAAACTACTTTACCAAGTGGGTCGAAGCCGAGCCGTTGGCTAACATCCGCGATGTAGATATAAAGAGGTTCATTTGGAAAAACATTGTCACTCGATTCGGAGTCCCTCTTACCCTCATTTCGGATAACGATCTTTAGTTTGACAACAAATCCTTCCGGAGATACTGCTGCAGATTAGGGATAACCAATCAATATTCCACCCCAGCCTATCCCCAAGGGAACGGATAGGCCGAGGCCATAAACAAGGTCATAGTGAGCGGACTCAAGAAAAGGTTAGATGACGCCAAAGGAAGGTGGGTCGAGGAACTTCAACATGTGCTGTGGACTTATCGAACTACACCTCGGAGGTCTCCACTGGTGAAACCCCTTTTTCGTTGACTTACGGGGCCAAAGCCGTCATCCCGTTGGAAGCTGGGTTCTTTACACTTAGAACAAGCTCCTTCACTTCGAACAATAACAACGACCTACTAGGGAAAATTCTGGACCTGATTGATGAACGAAGGGAAAATGCCACGGTCCAATTGGCCTACTATCAGCATAAACTTAAGCGGGCTACGATGCCAACGTGAAATCAAGGCCTCTAGCGCCTAGAGACCTGGTGTTAAGGAAAGTGGTCGGCTCTACGAAGAATTCGGCTTGGGGCAAACTAAGACCCAATTGGAAAGGACCGTACCGAATCACTTCTGTAGCCGGAATAGGTGCATACTACTTGGAAGATTTAGAAAATCAGGCAATGCTGCACCCTTGGAATGTAAACAACCTGAAAAGGTATTATTATTAATAAAAATGCACCTTATTTTATCTGTGTTCATTATATAGTGTATGGCGATTAATCCATATAATTTTTCTAAGTATTAAACAGATCCTAAGCTACGCCTGGCCCCTCAGACCACCTGCTTAGGAAATATTAATACTGCTTATAATTTTCTAAGTATTAAACAGATCCTAAGCTACGCCTGGCCCTTCGGACCACCTGCTTAGGAAAAATTAATACTGCCTATAATTTTTCTAAGTATTAAACAGATCTTAAGCTACGCTTAGCCTCTCAGACCACTTGCTTAGGAAAAATTAATACTGCCTATAATTTTCTAAGTATTAAACAGATCCTAAGCTACGCCTGGCTCCTCGGACCACCTGGTTAGGAAAAATTAATACTGCCTATAATTTTCTAAGTATTAAACAGATCCTAAGCTACGCCTGGCCCCTCGGACCACTTGCTTAGGAAAAATTTATACTACCTATAATTTTTCTAAGTGTTAAACAGATCCTAAGTTACGCGTGGCCCCTTGGACCGCGTGCTTGGGAAAAATTAACATTTCACTTAACTTTTCTAAGTATCAAACGAACCCTCACTCGTACCCTTAGTCCTATCTACCTTCCTGTGATCTCTCAGATCAAACACCTTGATACAGTTAATACCATTTTGTTAGATAGTTTCTCATTACGTCTAGCCTTTCGGACGAGAATCTTTTGAATACATGGTAAACTGTACCTATGACTACTTGGAGTTTTATAAATTTATGGCAACCTATGACTACTTGGAGTTTTACAAATATACGGCAAAATGCACTTCAAGTTACCAAGCCCGATGCAATATGCTGAAATCAATTAGAAACAATAAGATATGAAATATAAAAGATGAACACACGGGCAAAAGATAGGAGAATATTTTCATTTATCAAATCAGATATTACATTTCCGTTCAAAATGGCATGCATGTACAACTGAACTGAAAACAGAAAATGAAATTACAAAAACAAAAAGCAAGAAAACCCTAGGTCCTAAGCCTTGTCCTTGAGGGCAGAGGGGTCTTCTTCTTGGCCCGGCTGAGCAGCGGAGACTTCCTTAGCCTTAGGATCATCTTCTTTGGCCTTAGCCTCTGTCTCCTTTGCCTCGGCAACAGCTCCTTGGGCCCCAGGTTCGGCTCCACTAGCCTCAACTTCCTTGGCCTTCTCAGCACTAGTGAATTCTGGAAGATCGGCATCTGGAACCTCTCGGATGTCATGGTTATAGTATATGTTCTCAGAGTGCCTTAGGGCCGAGTCGGCGGGGACTCCCGCAATATTGAGAGCTTTGTCCCAAGTCATGCTGCAGAACTCCCTACACGCCTCGGCCAACTCCTCAGTGAGCCTAGCCTGCGTCTCTTCAACTCCAAGCTGATATGACGCTTGTTTCTCGGCCTCGGACGCTTCCTTGGCAAGTTGAGCGGCCTCTTTAGCCTTCTGCAGCTGCGCCTTCAGATCAAGCACAAGCTGCCTAGACGTAGCCAACTCTAGCTCCGTCTTATAAAGCAACTTACGTTGATCTTCAGCCTGCGCCTCGGCGCTCTTTAATCCCGCCTCCGTGCTCTTTTTCTCTCTCTCCTCATTCACTAGCTTTGAGTGGAGCTCCTTGTTCTCAAACTTGGCAGCTCCTAGGGCCTTCTCAGCATCATGGCGAAGAAACATCTCATTCTTCGCCTCGCCACGAGCCTCTCTCACCCATTCCTTGGCCACAAAGACCTCCTGGGTGATCTACACGAAAATAACGCAACCATATTAGTAAAGTACAGGTAAAGAGGATTGGCGCGGATAAAGAATGAGAAACTTAAGACTCACCATTGCGAGAACTTCAAGCATAGAAAGAGGTCCTGCTGCTTCAGGTTCCTCTCCGCCTCCATGTCCTTTGGTAGAAGGAGCGACTGCTCCAACGCCTCGGCCACATAAGCAGCTTAGCGCCTCCTATACTCCCGGACCGAGGCGTCCCAAACAATGATTACGCCATTAACCTCAAGCCAAGGAAACCAAAAACGGGGCGCCACACGCATGTTGGCCCTATTCTGGTCCTCTCGGCTGTCCACAGAGGAGGACTGCTTGTCCTTGGGCTCCTTCCCTGTCTTTTGCTACTTGGACCCTTTTTGCTGCACAATCTCCCCCTCCTCGAGGTTCACGATCGGCCTTTTCTTTTTCAAGTCTGGATAGGCCTTCAAGCCAAGGTCGACCGGAGGAGGAGGAGGAGGAGGAAATGAGGGAGGGACCTTAGATTTGGGAGCCTCCTTTGAAGTTCCCCCCTTACTCCTCCCAGCCAAAAGCTCCTTCAGGTCCTTTCCCTTCTGGTTCGAAGCCATTTCCTCCTCGGACGTACTATCTAAGCAGGTTACCACGGCAGCAGACGCTTGTACGCTTAAGCGATCACCGGTCTCGCCCCTAGGAACAGAAGATTGGGCTGGCCCAGGTATCGGATCCTCCTCCTCAAAACGAAAATGATCTATCTCCTCCTCTAGAGATAGACGGGACGAGGCAGTTCCCTCCTCGGCTACTGCAGCTACTCCTAATGGAACTCTTTGAAGAGGAGTTATGTGTAGCGGAATACCCTGCGAAACCAGAAGCACAACTGGAGGAAGGTCACGAGGCCCAAGAAAATTCGGCTTCGACACTTCGATCCTGTTGAGCAGAGAATCGCCGGCCCTAATGCTGTTGCCAACTTCTTGGAATGACTTTGAAATGGGCTCGAAGTCTAAAATCTTGTGGACAGCGCGCAGTTGCCCATCCTCATTCACAAAAATCTCCGCTCGGAGCAGAAAGTTAAGGGCTGGGACGTTTGCATGGCTGAGCCGACGAGCTACAATGTTCTTATCTGCAAAATCGAGGAGAAATAAACAGTTAGGGAATCAAGTTGCATCACTAGAGGACAACGAAAACAGAAAGGAAATGAGGACACAGCTAACACCCTAAGATTTTAACTAGAAAACCTAACTTAGAGGCTTCCCACCTAGGTCCCCTTCCTTAACAAGGCAGTGAACGCCATCATGCCACGCTCCAGAGGCTATGAGGTAATCATCTTTCATGTTTTTGTTGGATCTAGGGAGGCAGGAAATGAGCCTAGCTACGGACGATCGGGACTTAAGGTAATACCCCCCATCGGTCTGCGAGTAGCCCTCATACAAGTGCACCACATCGTACCAGGTGAGCCCTAGACCGAGATGCTTGTTCAAGGCATCGACACTACCTAAAATCATAAAAACGTTGGGTGCACACTGCTGGGGGCATAACCTATGATGGAAAAGGTAATCGCGGGTGATCTCACTCATGGGAAGCGTCATTCCCCCTTCTATAAAGGCTATTACAGGAATGACGACTTCCCCCTCTCTTCTATCCAAGTCTATTCGGTCTGGGTGGCAATATCGCAGACCCACCCCCTGGGGGATCTGGTATTTATCCTTAAAAATTTCTATTTTGCCGGGGGAATCCACTAATTCCAAGAACCTACTCATATGGATTAACAAAAAGGGGAAATAACTCAAATCGGCTAACTAGGGAATGAGGTCAACAAGGCCAAGGAGTTTGGCCGAGGAGAAATTCAACTACAGAGACCAAACTCACGCTTCAACACTTTACAAAAAGTAGGAAGACTAACCTTCGGACTCTTAAGAGGGTAAGGTGGGTTTCATTAAAAAGATAGAGAACTTAAGAAATCTATTCGCAAAGGAAATCTTAGGGAGAGAACGTTTGGATTCCTTGAGAGTTTGAAAGTTTGACAAGCAAAAGAAAGCGACTCCCCTGGGTGGCTATTTATAGAGAGAGAGCGGGAGTTGTCCCGCTCAAAATTCGAGGTAAAATGCCCACCGTAAGATCTATCCCCCACCGTTGGATGGACGTGACATAGCGCCGCCTGCAGTAATCAATGACGGTTCACGAATTTCGAAGCTTTAATAACGCTCGCGAGGCATGCGAGACGGTAATCTGACACGTGTTAGCGAAGGAATAAACTGACATGTCTTTGAGAAGTCAAAACCCCACTTTTTCTCCTCGGCTGGGAGGGAAAAATTGGAGTTTTTAGGGGCTATTATGAGGACAGAGGCCCAAGATTGTACCTCTGACCATGAACTGGTTAAGACCCTAAGACTCTATTTTAGGCCTTGTAGGGCTAGAGGCCCAAATCCTTACACTGAACCTTCAGCCCGATCCGAGGACGAGATCAGGTCCGAGGAGAAGCAAATGAGTGCATAGGATCCCGGATCGTAACCCATGGCTTTTGGAATAGATAAGGATGGTCCGAGGAGTGATCCCAATACCGGAGGGAGCATCTACCTGAAATATCTAAGGAAAGGCTGCCACCCCCGCATTAAATGTGCCGCACCAACTCTCCTAACCGCATTTATGTGGAGAAGACCCCTGAACAGTGTAATCTTGGCCACCGTAACTCACAAAAAGCCAAAGAAGATGCATGATGGGACAGGTACTCGAGTGGAGGCTTAAATAATCAACAAGTGTAGGGTGGGGATGCTCTAAAAATAGCTATATAATGTAAAGGAACCCCTCTTAAAAAAAGGGGAGAAGAAGAAAGAAAGGAAGGGAGCTTGTATCAGAATTAAGAACAGTAAATTAGCCTCCTCAGACTATTGCCGAGGACAGTTTGTTACACGTGTAACGTTTATTTTTGTCTTTCTTATACATTTAACTCGCTATGTTGATTGCCTAATCCAATCTAACCCAGCTTACTTTTCCCACTCTTTACAAATTCATTGTTATTGGGTCGTTTTGGGCCGGTCCGTCCCCCTTTGGGTTGGAACTCAAAACCGTGTCCTTACAATAGATATATATTGGTTATATTCATGAATCAAATGATAAATAAGTACATATTATATATATGAATTGTATTATATTATATTATATGAACCATATGTATTAAACTATATATAAACATGTGTGCTTTTGCTAAATTTTATGCTTTGAAATGAATCCAACAAGTTGTTGAACTTGTTTTCATACAACTACTCAACTAAGCCCGACAAAATGGCATGCAAATAGCGTTTTCTTTTTTCATCTCCTGCAAAAGAAACACATGTATAGTTTTTATGAAAGTGTAAATTTCTTTTCTGATTGAATCACAATATAACTTTCTCTTTTGTTATTATGATTATAGGTCCAATAAACTTGAATGGGAATTAGAAAAGTAAAGAAAAAGTTATTGAAATAGAGAACGTAAATAGATAGAAAATGTTAGAGATGATGATGAAGAAAATGACCAAGAAGAAGAAGTCAACCAGATATGATTTTGTAATATGACATTGGCTTGGACTATGGAGAGATAAAGCTGATTAATTAAGAAAAATGATGAATATGATGAGCAAAAAATTATTTTAACTTATATATATTATATATTAAGCCTTTTGATTTTGACCAATTTAACTGTGGATGTTATAAATATATTTTTATTTGATTTATTTAGTTATCTTTATTAAATATTTTATAATAAATATACTTTTAATATATGTATATAACTTTTTTTTATAAAGTATTATTTTTGTAGCTTAAGATACATAATACAAAAAATGAAAAATTGATTTACGATATAATTCATGTTTTAAACTAATGAGTATTATTTGTTTAAACTTTTTACCTAGGGGAAAAATAACTCTTCATTCTTTTTTTTTTTTTTCCTTTTTTTTTTTTTTGAATATTGATTGATATCAAAATAGGATAAAATTATTGTCCCAAATTTATTTGTTTTATAAGAAACATAATAACAATCTTTGAAGATATGAGTTCGAACCAAATTTAGCTCAACTGATCAAATCTTCCAAAATTATACAAATCTCATACTAGCAAGTAAAATCAAAGATTTTAGAGAATTCAAAGTCTAGTAACCAGAAATCAACATCCCAAGATCGAAGGGGGCTCTTTTTTTTTGGGATCAAAATTTTGTACTTTAGCTAACACCTTTTAATATTTTTAACAAAAAAGTTCACGATTCAAATTATTCCTCACCCTTTATAACTATCGAATTACAACTTTTTTTTTTTTTTGAAAATTTTATTAAAAATAGTCGATCGATATTGTTTGCTCAGTAGTGTCTCCCCGAATGAAATGAAATCCCAGTGAGAGAGGCTATCAAGGAATGACCATTGTTGTGCTTTGCAATGTGGTTCAAAAACAAACACATTCATCTAGAGATTTGGAGTACAAACTTAAAGAGTAGAAAGTTGTTACCAAATGGAATGACACGAAATCTAGATCCGAGATTTCGGACTGTACGGTCATACCTTCCTTGACCCGCCGAGTCCAACAAGGTGAGCCCACGACGGGGAAGCACGAAACATTGACCAGACAAATTATATATAATATGCATATTCTTACGCGTGAATAAACTAACCAATTATACTCATAGCACCATAAAAAAGTGGATTGCTGAAGATTCAAATGCTGTCATCCATAATTAATTTGTTACTAGCCAGCCAGCCAGCCAGCCAGCCAGTTCTGACTGGTACGCAGTACGTACAGTTCTTCACAAACCCGTATTCGGATATTCCACAGTTTCACACCATTGGAACCACAAATGAGGAACAAGTGGCCCACACCTGGCTATGCACTAACCACATATATGTGCTCCCAAGTTGTAGACGGATTAGTATTCGAGAAAAAAAAATACAACATGAGCTCGTGCCTTTTGTGGTAGAAAGTTTTTGTGACCCGTCATATTTAAAAGCGTAAAAATTATAAGTTCGAGTTCCCACTATTGCTCAAGCAATCCTATACCCTCTATGACAGAGTTAAGGTGGGTGGAGACAATAACCCTGCACTAACACTCGTCAACTCTATTATTATTCAAAAAGATATAAATGTAGATGATGGTTTTTAAGACCGTAAAGTGCGAGAAGTTATATCCATGTTACCTGTGTCTCACAACTGGCTTAGTGGGACCCACCAATTGTGAGACACAGATAACATATACCCGTTTCAGGGTATATTTTTCCGTAAAGTGCATCTAAATCTTTTTTTTTTCTTTTTTATTTGCTAGGTGATCCCTTCTAAGTTCTACCAAAAAAGATTTTGTCTTCTTCTATGTTTATTGGTTCTGAAGCTGCCGTCATTGGAACGAAAGCAGCACTGTCTTTCTTCTAAGTTCTACCAAAAAAGATTTTGTCTTCTTCTCAAAAAGTTAATTTCCACCCCAAAAAAAAAAAAAAAAAAAAAAATCTGAAATTGTTTTGCTACTTCCTTATGGAAAACCATGGTTGGATTAAATGACAAATTAAATTACAATACAATAATATAAACTTTTAAAGTTGGCATGAAATGCACATAAGGCTCGTACTTTTACAATTTTCTTCTCCAAGAAAGAAAAAAAAAACTTTTACAATTTTGTTTTATTTTTTTTATTTATAGAATCTACTTTTACAAAACTGAAATAAAAGATTGATAGACATCTTTACTTCTAATTTTTACAGAGTTTATTTCTCCAACTCAAACCAATAACAATAATTGATAGACATCCTTCTCACCAACTTTTAGAGAGATTAATCTTTGACTTGAACCAACAACTTATCACTTACATAAAGTGTACTTTCCATCTCATGATTTACATTAAATCTAACCTCGGAGATATTATAAAGATTCTATATTTAAAAATAAAGTTTTTTTTTTTTGAGAAATAATTACAATATGTTACTAACGCTGCAGTTCAAACCATTTCTCTCCTAGACCCCCAAGCGCTTTGTGCATAGGGAGGTGGCAATTCAGCTACAAGGCTTTTGGCAAAAAAATAAAGTTTAGGGTAAATTTCACAAACCACCTCTAAAGTTTGTGATAATATCCAACTAAGTTCAAAACATTTTAAAACATACCAATTTCATCCCAAAAAGACAATTTTGTCCCTGAACTTAAAAAAAAAAAAAACAAACAAACAAACGCCGTTACTTTTTTTATTTCCTCTCCCCCTCTCTTCTCTGAGTTCTCCATCTCAGAACTCTCTCTGTAATGGAACCTTAGCCACGGTGAAGCCCATGACTTGGTCACCGGCATCAACAACACTACTAATAAAAATCTCTTTCAAAACCAATAGAAACCCAAAAAAAAAAAAAAAAAGCAAAAATCCAAGCCAAACAACACACATAAATCCCTTTGAAAATTCCCAATGAAGTCTCCTGAAAATCCCAACAAAAATCCCAGAAAACAAGCAAAAATCCAAGCCAAACAACACATAAATCCCTTTGTAAATTCATAATGAAATTTCCTAAAAATCCCAACAAAACCCACCCAAAAACCAGCAAAAATTTTAGCCAAACAACACATAAATCCTTTTGTAAATTCACAATAAAATTTCCTAAAAATCCCAACAAAATCCACCCAAAAAAAAAAAAAAGCAAAAATCTAAGCCAAACAACACACATAAATCCCTTTGAAAATTCCCAATGAAATCTCCTTAAAATCTCAATAGAAAATTCAAAAAGTGCTTGAAACAAAAGCTGACCTGTGGAAATAAGAAGGTCATTAGTTTTGTCGTCAAGATTTTTGCCAGTGACGGTGAAGTACCGGCATTGTATGGTCTCCCGATACTCCGACGAGATTTGTTGCCGGAGATTATTGAAACTCTCCATCGAATCCTTCAGCTTCTTCTGATCACCACGGAGGTACTGGTCCGGTCCGAAGACAAACAAGGTCCACAGCGCCTCAAGCTTGACTTTGATCAGCTTTTCTTCTTAAGGGCGAGGGACACGTCGGCGTCCATACAGGATCGGAGGTCCTTCACGGCCTTGGCGTTGTGGAGAGAGAGGGTTTTAAGATAAAGAAACTCAGAGAAGAGAGGGGGAGAGGAAATAAATAAAAAAAGTAACGGTGTTTAGTTTTTTTTTTAAGTTCAAGGACAAAATAGTCTTTTTAGGATGAAATTGGTAGGTTTTGAAATGTTATGGACTTAGTTGGTATTATCACAAACCTCAGGGGTGGTTTGTGGAATTTACCCTAAAGTTTATATTAAAAACGTTTAATGATTTCTAACTCAAATTAAATCTTTCCTTTTTTGGGAATAGAATGAAAGATGAGATTGTAATTTTAAATTTTTAAGACCTACCAAGTGTGTGTAGTTATCATACTACTCCTTTAAGGTGGACCTTAAACCAATACAAATTATCTACACATCACCTTTATTCTATTACTTTGAAGTAGGGGTGTGCATGGGTTGAGTTAAGGAGATTTTTTTACCCAACCCACCATGGTGGGTTAAAAAAAATTCAACCCAACCCAACTCATCACATAAGTCCAACCCAACCCACATGGGTCGGGTTGGGTTGGATTGGGTTGGGTTGAACTCATGGGTTAGACAATTTTTTTATTACTATTATTATTAAATTAAGCAAAAAATAAATATAAATATAAATATATTAAAACCCAAATATTAGTATCAATGTAACTCCTTAAAGGCAAACAATACTAATGACTAAACAACAATAGTAATTTACTAGGGTTTGTGTGAACTAATTGGTTTTTATAAAGGATAGAAAGAGTTGGTTATTTAAAAAAAATTATTAATTATATAATATATTTTAAATATATATTAAATATATGAGTGGGTCGGGTCAGGTTTGACAGGTTTGGAATTTTATGACCCAAACCCAACCCAACCCACTATCAAAAAAAATTTTGTAACCCAACCCACCAAGCCCTAAAAGTTGACCCAATCCGACGGGTTGGGTCGGGTCAAGTTGGGTTTGGCGGGTTAGCTACACACTCCTACTTTGAAGAAAAAAGAAAGTGTATGAATCCATAAAGTATGTGTGATTACCAAAGTATCCTTTTTGAGAGATGGACTAATATTTGTAAGCATCATCAACTTTTTTTTTTTCCCTTTAAGATAAGATAGATCTCAAATCTCTAGTTACTCGACGACAAAAGAGTTTAGTAGTTGAACTAACTAGAATCCACAAATCATCCACTCATTTCTTGATCTACCAACTGGAGGGAAAAAAAGTGTATAAATATTAATTAAAATAGAAGTAAACCATTATTGCTCCTTTAGGAGCTTAGATCTTTTAGGCAACTTCTAAGAAGATTATGAAGGTGAAATTATTTAGTGCACCTAATAAATTACAACATTATCTCACATTAGGATAGTCATATTTGTGTACCCCACACATAGGGCCTACTCTTATGTGAAAGGGAGGCGTAATACACCAAGTATATAGATTAATAGTTGTTACATGGGTGAATACCCAATGAGGATTAAAATCTTCTAAAATTCTTAAGATAACTTTGTTGTTGATGATGCTCAAAATATTGCCAGTAAGCTACAAGGCCCTCTCACGTACTCAAAGCAACCTACAAAACACAAAACAAATAACACCTTAAGAGGATACCGGTGTGGTACCGGCCAAAGACCCTCCGAGGGTTAAGTTAGAAGATGCTTCACAACCCTAGAGTGCCAGAGTTGGGAAAAATTATGCGTACCTTTTCTTGTGAGAGCCTTTGGGGTTTTTATAGTAGTGTAGAACCGACCTTCTTTTCTTGTATAATAAGTCATTTCCTTAAAGGACTATCTTTGATTGGGCAAAAATCGCAGAATTCTTTCTATATTTGGATTCTATTTCCATCGGGATTCTACATACTTGCGTGAGATGCAAGTTATTTCCATTTATAAAGAGATGACACGTGTACCTTAAACCTGTCCACACTATGTTCGTACATCCTGGATTCGTCCACCTTTGGTATATACATTTTGTCCCGTCGTCTCAACTAAGATCCATACGTCCCATCAAATTTTACCCTCTTCAGCTGACCCCTCACTCCATGGATCCATGACCTTTCAGTAGACGGACCCATGGGGTGATGGTTTTGTTTTTGCGCTTTGAGAGAGTCTGATACACTGGTCATGAGATAATTTATATCGAGTCATTAATGCGGTAGGGCACGTGTCACATTTTTAATGGCTGTTTGCTAGGAACGAAGCGTCCCTTCGTCTTTCGCGTCGTTCCTCCTATATAAGTTTTACCTTTTCATTCTCATTTCTCACTTTTCGCAAAAACTGCATTATTAGAGCACCTCCGTCACCCTTGCAATTCTCATACCGTCACGTTATCTCATCCGTCGTCTATGTCCTGTAGCTACATATCTACTGGTAAGCACTTTGCAATTTATTCAACTGCATTTACTTTTATACTCCCGTCAAATATTTTAGATCCGTCAGTGTTTAGGGTTGGATGTCACGTGTAGATGACAGATGTCTAGTGCGTCGAGTAACCAGTCATTTGTCTGCGATGGAGCGGGCTACAATGAAATATATCGGTCTGGTCAAAAAGACCCTAACGTCTCAAGTGAAGATAGGGACTCGTCATCCACCTCTCCATCCTCTAGGAGTGAGAGCTTGGAGACGGATAGACTAGAGAGTGGCCTTAGTGACGGTCTGGACAAAGGCAAACCCCCAATCCAATCCGTCATTAGTCCAGATGGTCTATGGGAATTCATAATGCTACCATTCTGGACAGTCAACGACTTTAGGTGCACCATCAAAGATGCACACTTTAAGACACACACTTCAAGACGCTTAGGTCTAAGTACCGAATTCCGAACAACATTCCCATCCGTCTACCATACAAGTCGGAGAAGTGTTATTATGAGGGGGTGGAAGGTGTCAGAATTTATGAGCAAATGTTAAAAGCAGGGCTTAGATTCCCATTGAGTTCACTCCACCGTCGCCTTCTCCAATATCTAGGTCTGTCCGTCACCTAGATCTCCCCCAACGCATGGAGGGTTTTCTTAGGTGCGAAAGTCTTGTACGGGGCTATATCTGATGGAAAATTACGGCTGACGGTGGAAGAGTTCTTCCACTGCTACCGTCCATCAGGGATTACTCAATCAAAGGGGATGTACAGCTTCGTGGCCAGGAGCCTGTTGTTAAGGCTAGTGTACGACACCCCTGATTCAAATAGGAACTGGAAGAATAGATACTTCTTTATGGAGGGTGATGCATGGATGTGTCATCCAGGGGATACCGAATATATGCCAGTTGATACAACATGGGGCATAATGCCCCCGTTTGGTAGGTATCCATCATTGAGCTTTAGCCTTGAGATCGTATATGTATTTTTTCTAACCGTCTCCATTACTCTTTGTTCAACAGTTCGAGACCGTCCTCAAGTTTCTTTAGAATAGTGGAGCTTTTTGGAAAAGATTTTCAAGAAAACCAAGCTAGAAGAGAGGACGTGGGCCAATCTAGTAAACCTTGATACCATTTACTGACACTGTGACGATCCAGAACCCACCCAAGCTGCCCGTCGATATGAACTTCAAGTGCACCAACGTAAGCCCATCAACACTACCATTCCGTCCACTCTTTATTATTATTATTTTTTATCATTGTTATTTTAACTAAATGCATCCGTCTACTTTTGCAGAGATGGATGATGCTAAGAGAAGAGCCTTCATCAAGCAGCAAGCTGCTGCGAGAAAGAAAGATAGTCAATCAGGTGGGACGGGTACATCCAAGCCATCTGGAACCAAAAGAAAACATTTTTTGGAGAAGACTGATCGTCAGTCTAAGAAACCAAAGGTCACTACTGAGACCATCGTGGACCTTCAAGCTGAAGCGAAGAAGATGGTCTCTCCCAACCACGGGAAAGGGAAAGGACTTATGATGGGTGGCCAGGTGCATCCGACAGAAAAACCGCCTGTCCTCCTTGGTGAAGATTTTAGGTATGCTCTGGAGAAGCTTTCTTCGATCATAATTGCTGATGATTATGAAGACCTTAGAAATCATGCAACGGAGGCAATGGGAGAGACGGGTCTCTTCAATATTGCACAGGTATTCCTCCATTCGTCTATCTCCTAATTCATTTCCATCAACTTCACGCTTTAATGATTATTTTTTTTTCAAGCCATACTGATGATGAAAGGGTTGATGGGCCGTTGCTTTAACCATGAAACTGTCTTGGATCGAATAAGGGCGAAGGCGACGGTGACGGAGGATGAGCTGGCTAAGTTCAAGGCCTAGAAGGTGATCCAGGAAAAGAAGTTGGCTTTGTCGGAGCAGATCCATGGTGAACTTGAAAAATAGACAAAGGTGCTACAGAAGGTCCTGAAAGACAAGGTGAAGGAAATTAAAACCGTCCAGGACCAACTCCATCAAGCTAAAGAAGATGCTGTGAAAGAATATCGCGACTTCGAGGCGTACTTGACGGAGTTAGGTGGTACCTTTGCTGATGGGTTTGATGATGCCCTCCGTCAGGTGAAGGCTTCTTTTCCCGAGCTAGACTTAACTCATGTTAGCATAGACGAGACTCAGGCTCAAACCTCCATCCTTCCTGCCCCCTCAAACAGCACGGAAGATTTATTTGACGAGGTACGCGACGTTCAAGGTGACGGAGCACACGGTGATGGTGGTGACGGTGAGTCTATTCGGGTTTAGGAACCGTTGGTTGATCCCCGTCAGGTCGAAGATGTAGCCGTAAAAAAGACTAATTCCCCCGTCCCTTAGTTTTGATTTTATTTTTAATTTGTAAAAATTTTAAGATCTATCTTTGTACCGTCATGAATAATCTGCCCATTGCGGCATTCTTTTATTTTTGTACCTTATTGTTTACTGTTAAATTCTCATTGAAGTTTATTCAACAAAGTACCCGTTTACTTGAATCTGTCTACTTTAATTGAAGTTTAACAATGTATTTATTTACCGTCATGAACAAGTATCCGTCTTGTATGGGAATAGTCCTAGACGGCGTTTGGTCTGTTCATTTTGACGTTGCATCCGTCAGACATAACTTGTATTTATGTAAGTTCCATACTTATAGGACGGATTCGTTCAACTGTATGAAGTATAATTCACATCCTCATTTTGTTATTTTCATACTCATGGGAGTATCCGTCCGCTTTTATGGACTATTCTTTTTACACCCTCGTGAGATCTATCCGTCCACTTGTATGGACTTAATACTCTTTTACACCTTCATGGGATGTATCTACTTTTTTACACCCTCATGGGATGTATCCGTCCACTTGTATGGATTTAATATTTTTTTTTACACCCTCATGGGTTGCATCCGTCCACTTGTATGGACCTAATACTTTTTTACACCCTCATGGGATGTATCCGTCCACTTTTGTGGACCGTCAGATTTGTCCATTTTGTGGGCATCATAACTAATTCCGTCTATTGTAAAGTTATTGTAATCAAAGTAGAAAATATATGTCTGAATAAACTCTTCATACATAAGTAGAAAACTTGCCTCTTAGGCTTAAAAAAGCATTGTAGCAAAAAATTGAATAATCCTTAAATGATAGTTGAATTTTAAAACTAAGAAAAAGTGGACGAAGGAGCATTACTGTTGTCTTATCTACTGGTAGTATTTCTTGAGGTGTTCAGTGTTCCACGGGTGGTGTAATTTTCGTTCGTCCAGGGTCTCTAGGTGGTAGGCGCCCTTTCTTACCCATGAGGTGACTTTGTAGGGGCTTTCCTAATTGGGACCAAGCTTACCCTAAGTAGGATCTCTAGAATTGCCCATCACATTTCTTAAGATAAGGTCCCCAACCTTGAAGTCTCTGTGTTTAATCCTAGAGTTGAAGTGTTTGGCCATGAGATCCTGATATCGTGCAAGCCTCTGTTCAGTTGTTGCCTTGACTTCGTCTATAAGATCGAGCTGAAGACGCACAGCCTCATTGTTTCTTCCTTCGTCGTGGTTGTTCACCCTATAGCTGGTGAGTTCGATCTCTCCTAGGATAACTACTTCGCTTCCATATGCCAGCCGGAACGGTGTCTCGCCTGTAGGTGTCCTAGCCGTCGTCCTATACGCCCATAGTACGCTTGGAAGTTCTTCTGGCCATATGCCCTTTGCCCCCTAGAGCCGAGTCTTGATGATCTTTAGCAAGGATCGGTTCGTGACTTCAACCTGTCTGTTGGCTTGAGGATGTGTGGGGATGAGTAATAATTTTTGATCCCAAGTTCTGAACAAAAGCTACTAACGGAGTCGTTGTCGAACTGCTTCCCGTTGTCTGAGACTGAAACTCTTGGTATACCGTACTTGCAAATAATATTCTTCCATACAAAGCTGCGCACATTCTTTTCTGTGATGGTAGCCAATGCCTCTGCCTCCACCTATTTGGTGAAGTAGTCAATGCCGATTACTAAGAACTTTAACTGTTTGGCTGCTGTTGGGAAGGGGCCCATTATATCCAAACCCCATTGAGCAAATGGCCATGGGGTCATCATCGGTATGAGTTCCTCCGCTGATTGTCTTAGGGAATTTCCAAATCTCTAGCATTTGTCTCAAGCTCTGACGTATACTTGGGCGTCCTTTTGCATAGTAGGCCAATAGTATCCAGCTCGGATCAGCTTGTGAACTAACGATCGTGATCCTGAATGGTTCCTGCAGACCCCTTCGTGCACTTCTCTCATGACGTAATCTGCTTCCTCGAGGCCAAGGCATCTTAAGTACGGGCGCGATAATCCTCTTTTGTGTAGGACACCATTGATCAGGACGAATCGCGTCACTTGAACCTTCAGCTTCCTTGCGGCCTTTTTGGTGTCGAGTAGCATGCCATCCTTCAAGTAGGCAGCTGTTGGTGTGGTTCAGTTACTTTCAGAACCTATCTCCTGCACTTCAATGGCATCAATTGAGGGTGAAAGTTGAGTAAAGGAAAGTACCTTATTGGGGATGATGATGCGGTCTGCTGAAGCAGCTTTTGCAAGGCGATCGGCTTACTCATTCTGTCCTCTTGGGATCTGTACTATCTTTGCTTTCAAGTTGTCCATCTTTCTTTTTGCCGATTCCATGTACTTCCTCATCCTTATGTCCCTACACTCGCACTCGCCGTTCACCTGATTGGTGATGATTTGAGAATCGCAATGGATAACTGCTTTTGTGGCCCCTGCTGCTTTTGCGAGATCCAAACCCAAAGCTTCATACTCTGCCTCGTTGTTGGTCGTAAGGAAATCAAGGCGAACCATGCACTCCACTTCGTCACCTTCTGGGGTTCGTAGCACGATGCCCGCTCCGCCAGCTTGTTTGTTGGATGAACCGTCCGTGTAGACATTCCATGGGGGACACTCGTCTGCCCCCTAGTCTTCCAAATTAGTAAATTCTGCAATGAATTCGGTGACCACTTGTCCCTTCATGGCCGTGCGCAGGCAGTACTATATGTCGAATTCGCTTAATTCTATTGCCCATAGTGCCCTTCGTCCAGCAGCTTCCAGATTACTCAATGCTCGCTTTAGGGGATTTTCTGTCAAGACGACTATTGTGTGGGCTTGGAAATAAGGCTTGAGTTTACGAGCTGCCGTGATCAAGGTGAAGGCGAGCTTTTCCATCGGAGGGTATCTTTCTTTTGCGCCGCGAAACGCCCGGCTGGTATAATATACGGGCTTCTGCACCCTCTCTTCTTCTCGAATCAAGGCTGCACTGACGGCAGCTGGTGATACGGCCAAGTAAAGAAATAGTTCTTCTCTATCTTTCAAGGGACTCAACAACAGTGGGGAGGAAAGATAGGCCTTTAAGTCATCAAATGCCTGTTGACATTCAGCCGTCCATTCAAAGGATTTCTTCAATATGCGGAAGAAAGGCAGGCACTTATTCGTCACTTTCGCGACGAACCTATTCAAAGTAGCAACCTTGCTATTGAGGCTTTGTAGTTCCTTCACATTCTTCGAGGGTGTCATCTCCAATATTGCACAGATTTTATCTGGGTTGGCCTCGATACCCCTTTGTGATACCATGAAACCTAGGAATTTCCCTGTTGTCACCCCAAACACACACTTGCTGTGATTAAGCTTCATGTTGTACGTGCGAAGGATGTCGAAGGTTTCTTTAAGGTCTTCTAAATGGTCACCCTCCTTCTGGCTTTTCACCAACATATCATCGACGTATACTTGGACGTTTCTACCAATTTGTTTCGCGAACATCTTGTTCATGAGTCTCTGGTACATTGCGCCTGCATTCTTGAGGCCTAATGGCATCACCTTGTAACAAAAAAGGCCTTGGCTTGTAATGAACGAGGTTTTCTCCTGATCTGCTTCGTCCATCTTGATTTGGTTATATCCTGAAAAGGCATCCATGAATCTTAATAACTAGTATTGGGCTATGGAGTCTACTAGGACGTCAATCCTTGGGAGGGGGAAGCTATCCTTGGGGCATGCCCTATTTAGGTCAGTGAAATCTATGCACATTCTCCATTTCCTGTTGGCTTTCCTGACCATTACTGCATTTGCTAGCCAATCGGGGTAGTAGACCTCCTTAATGAAGTCTACTTCTTATAACTTGCGGATTTCCTCTACTATAGCTTGATTTCTCTCGTACGCGAACACACACTTCTTCTGGCTGACTGGTGGAAAGACGGGTGATACATTTAACCTATGAACCATGACTGAAGGGTCGATCCCAGGTATATCTTCATGGCTCCATGCAAAGGTATCCTGGTTTGCTTTAAGGAATGTTACGAGGGCTTGCAAGGTCGTTGGACTGGCGAGAGTGCCAATCCGTGTCGTTCGGTTCGGCGCGGAGTCATCTAGGGGTATCTTCTTAAGCTTTTCAATGGGTTTTGCCACCGTCCGATGTTCTTCGATGTTCATCATATGCATCTGTTCGTCCATCTCCATCATTGCTACGTAACACTCTCTCACGGTAACTTGATCTTCGCGTACTTCCCCTACTCCATACGCGGTAGGAAACATGATCATCAAATGGTAGGTCAAAGTTACGACCTTCGAAGTATTAAGAGTTGGTCGTCCGATTATGGCATTATACGCAGATGAACAATCGACCACAAGGAATGTAACATCCTTAATAATTTGCCGAAGATAATCACCAATCTTGACGGGCAGGGTGATTGTGCCGAGGGGGTACACCTTGGCTCTTCCGAACCCAACGAGTGGGGCGTTGGTCGGGATTAGCCGCTCTCTATTAATCCTTATCTGCTGGAATGCCGGGTAGTAAAGGATGTCAGCGGAGCTTCTGTTGTCGACCAGGATTCAGTGCATGTTGTAATCTCCTACCTGTATGCTAACGACGAGTGCATCGTCATGCAGGTGGTGGAGTCATCGAGTGTCGTCTTCCGAGAACCAGATGATGGGAGTTTCGACCCGTGCTATCTCTAGAACTAAACTAGTTAACTTGACGTTTTGAACCATTCTAAGAGAAGTCTTTCGAGCCTTTTTGGACGAGCCGGTAATTGCCATGCCTCCCAGAATCATCCTTATATCTCCTATCGACGGCTTTGGGCGCTTGTTCTCTCGTCGGGGAATCTGCTCTTATGGTGGGTCCGTTCTTTCTTTGCTGACAAACCTTTGCAACTTCCCTTGTCTAATGAGTGCTTCTATTTGCTGCTTCAAGTCGTAGTAGTCGGCCGTGTCGTGACCGTGATCTCTGTGAAAGCGGCAATATTTATCCCGAGACCTCTTATTGGGGTCTCCTTTCTGCTTGCTAGAAAAGTAAGGGCTCCTTCATCTTTGATCTGCATTAGGACTTGGTCTATTGGGGTTGTAAGTGGGGTGAAGTTCGTGAATCTTCCAGCTGGGGGTTTAGAGCGTCTATCTTCTCTTCTGTCTCCCGTCTTAGTTGTCTTTCGCCCCCTGTCTTGATGCATGTCTTCCTGTCTTTCCCTCTTCTTGGAGGGCTTTTCTTCTCAGGCCGAGAGTGCATCCTCTGTGTTCATGTACTTGGTTGCCCTGTAAAGCACATCGGACATGGTTTTTGGGTTATTTTTGTATAAGGAGAATAGAAACTTACCCTTCCGTAGCCCGTTCGTGAACATAACTACAAGTATTTTATTGTCTGCTTCATTGATTGAAAGTGTCTCTTTGTTAAAGTGGGCAATGTATGACCTCAGTGTCTCGTCTTCTCGCTGTCTTATGTTCATCAGGCATGCGGTGGACTTCTTATACCTGTGTCCTCCGATGAAATGCGAAGCAAATTGAGCACTTAACTCCTTAAAAGTACCGATTGAGCCTGGTGTTAACCTGCTAAGCCAGACCCTAGCGGAGCCCCTCAATGTTGTAGGGAAGGCCCTACACATTATCTTGTCCGCTACTCCTTGTAAGTGCATTAGCGTCTTGAAGGTTTCTAGATAATCTAACGGGTCCTTAGATCCATTGTAGATTTCGATCTGTGGCATACGAAATTTCGGAGGAAGGGGGTACGAATTGACGGACACTGTGAACGGCGAGTCTGTCCGATGAACCAGATCATTAAGGTCGCTGGACACTCGTCCTTTGATAGCGTTTATCATAAAGTCCATGCGCTCTTTCATCATCTGCATCTTCGCGACTACATGAGACTGGACTTGATCTGCAGTTAATGGTCGGTTTGTGTCCTTCCATTCAGGCCTGCTTTGGGCACTGCTCCCTTCCGGGCCCTGCTGGCTTCCTACTCTTCCTCCTGAGTGTTGAGTGTTACATCCTTCTGGCGTATTTGTTCCTCCAGGTCGTGGTTACGTTTCGTGAGGCGCTTTACTACTGCTGCGAGGGTTTGAACCAGCCTTTCGAGAGCCATGGTGCGTGTTTCTCCTTGATTGTTCGTCGTGGTTGCCATCGAGCGTGTGAGTACCATGCAACTTTTTGTCTAAAAAGTTCAAAGTTATGACTTTTCCTTGCGCTTCCCACAGACGGCACCAACTGTTGATGCTTAAAATATTGCCAGTAAGCTATAAGGCCCTCTTACGTACTTAAAGCAACCTACAAAACACAAAACAAATAACACCTTAAGAGGATATTGGTGTGGTACCGGCCAAAGACCCTCCGAAGGTTAAGTTAGAAGATGCTTCACAACCCTAAAGTGTCAGAGTTGAGAAAAATTATGCGTACCTTTTCTTGTGAGAGCCTTTGGGGTTTTTATAGTAGTGTAGAACCGACCTTCTTTTCTTGTATAATAAGTCATTTCCTTAAAGGACTATCTTTGATTGGGCAAAAATCGCAGAATCCTCTCTATATTTGGATTCTATTTCCATCGGGATTCTACATACTTGCGTGAGACGCAAGTTATTTCCATTTATAAAGAGACAACACGTGTACCTTGAACTCGTCCACACTATGTCCGTACATCCTAGATTCGTCTACTTTAGGTATATACATTTTGTCCCGTCATCTCAACTAAGATCCATACGTCCCATCAAATTTTACCCTCTTCAGTTGTGAAATTCTTATATATATATATATATATATATATATATATATATATGCACACACACATTGATCAATGATTGTTTGAATTCTTGATGATGTGATAAAATTTTATGCACACATTTTATTGATGGATGGCTAATTTTTGGGATTGTGGATCTCATTTAAGTCCTTTTAAATTTTTTTTTTATTTCCTTTAAAAACAAAAACTAGGTAGTCTCATTTAATAGGATTTTTTCTTCTTCTCAAAAATTTAAGCTCTAAAAGAATAGAAAATTTTGAAAATGTTTTGCTAATACTTTATAGAAAAAGAAGTTTAACTAATTGACCTTTTTTTTAATTTAAAAAATTGAATGACAATACAATAATATAAACTTTTAAGGTTATATTCAATACATAATTTTTTTTTTTTTTTTTTTTTTTTTTTTTTTTTTTTTTTTTTGTGAATCAATGCATAATGCTTTTAATTTTACAAAGTTGACAAAGTGATTGATAAACTTTGGAGAGTTTAATTCTTGGACTCCAACCAACAACATATAGTCGATGCCATATGATTTCTAACTTAAGTTCTTGCCACATCGAAACAAAAAAATTCAGCAGAAAATCTCCACTACAGCTTGCACCACCAAATCAATATGATTGATAAAATCAAGCTAACAAGTTCCTATGATCGCTTAAATGGCTATTCACCTCATTGAATCTGACCATATCTTGTATAAACATTCACACTTGGTACATTTCAAAAGTTTTTGAATATCATGTAACTGTAAATAAATACTGAATTTCTATACATACACCCTTTTCCTTTTTCATAAAGGTTTTCAAACAATTTAGCATTCTTAAATTAATATAAAAAATTAGAATGAAAAAGTGTAATTTAACCTTAGGAATATAGATTATTTTGATAAATATAAAAAAAAAAATTTAAAAGATGAGATGAAATTTTTTTTTTTCAATAGTGAATAAAAAAAACATCGTTTTTAAAATTTAAGAATAGAATGTCAAATTTTTTTTTATATCTTAAAAAAATGATTTTTTTTGAAGTGTAAAAACAACAAATAAATTTTTGATAAAATCTAAAGATCAGAATGTTATTTTAATAAAAAAAAAAGAATGTTATTTTAATATAAAAACTATTAAAATACTAGTACGAAGGAAAGTACAGGTAGTTTTGCAATAATACGGACAACAAAACTGCCCTTAATTAACACAAAAATGACAAATTCTTCCAGACTCTAAAATATAAAATTAAATTTTTCTGAGTTTATCGCTGACTTTAGACTTTCCTTTTCCTCTGTTTTGTTGTTTTGTATAAATAAAGTACTTTTCCAATGTCTCTGTCTCTCCCAGCTTATTTCACCTTTTCCTTTCTGGGGCCTTTGGCTTCTGTAACTGACAAAGACAACATATATTATTCCACCACTTTACCGGAAATTTAATATTTCTGGGTAATTCATTTTCTGACGCTTTTGACAAGGAGTTCTTGTTTTACATGGGAATCATTTTTTTGACATATCCATGGAGGTATGGATAACTATTATTTGTTGTACGTAAGGATATAGAGACGCCAGAAACTGGTTCAGCTGGGTGCTTTCTCCAATGGGTAGGTGGAAAAAGAGAGCTTTAAGTTTTGATGAGGTTGTGGAGTATGTGAACCGTATCATACAAGAGATGCCTCTAATTCCGTTCTTGATTCCTCTAATATTGATTGCTTGGGCTATTGAGAGATGGGTTTTCTCTTTTACCAATTGGGTTCCACTCCTTGTTGCTGTCTGGGCAACTAGACAGGTAATTTCTTTACAGTTCTCCTTTTGTTTTCATGATTCTTTCCTTGAAATTTTTTTTTTTAAATTGTTACTTTTTTTTTGGGTGTTGTTTTGGTATAAGTGAAATTGGACTGACTTTATTGTTATGTTGCTCTTTTTTTAAGCTCTTTTAGTTATGATTGTGTTCAGTAATTATTGCATACTAATTAATTATGAGCAAATGAAATTGTCTGGTCTGTGTTGCTTACTTTGAACGGTTTTTTTTTTTTTTGGGTTGAATTTAGAGCTTTTCAAGTGTACTGTGATATTTCTTTTCCTCCTCAACAGTAGTGAATTTGGCCTTTTATTTCATTGCTAATCTATGTGGCTTTTTTTAATATAAATTTATTGCTCTGTGTTGCACTTTTCCCTAGAAATCTGCTACAATAAACTTTTGCATATCTCTGCAAGTCTTCTAAAATTGAATTTTTTTTAATGGTGTGTGTGTGCCTTTATGTAAATATATAATATCTAGTTCTGCTGCTATTCCTGACTGAGTTCTTGTTGAGTTTATTATTAGCTTTATATATTTCTTTATTCAGGCTGAAGCTTGCCTTGCACAGCAGGTTATCTCACATCTTTTTGACAGTATAAGTATTGTACTTAAATATGTAATTTCTTCCTTATGAAATCTGATGCAATTCATTACATCTGCCAAACCATTCCTTTGCTATTGATTAATTATGACATAAAAACAATTAAAATTATACCCAAAATTGAAATTGAAATTATTGTTTATTTTATTTTTTATTAGTTTATGCAAATTCAATAGGCAACTTTGATGGAGAGAAGATATGCTTTGACAGATGTTACTTGTCTAAAAAAAGGAAAAAAATAAGAAGATATTCTTGAGTATGCTTAGATAGAAAAAATGATGGGAGTTTACACCAAGCAACAACTCATATATATATATATATATATATATGTATGTATGTATGTATGTATGTATGTATATGGAAAGCTATTCTGGTATGCATTCTTGCAGAAGTTTATCCAAAAACTAGATTTCCTATGAAAAAAAAAAAAAAATACAGTAAGTGGGAGCACTCTTTGAACCAATATTTGGTGGTGGATAATCATGTATTGATATTTCACCTTTTATTATTTTCTTTGTTTCTTTTCATTATTTGTCCTGCATTGATGGTTGAATAAAAAATTGAGTTACAAAGACAAGATCTTCTCTTTTTTTGGATAAGTAAGAAAATTTTTATCAAACAAGGCTACTTCATGCAAACCGCATGAAGTAACAAAGAAAAAATATACAGAAAAACAGAAGAAAAAAAAAAAACTATGTACAAATAAGAAGAGAATCTAAGTACTCTCCTTTGTCACTCACACACACACACACACACACACACACACACATATCTGCGCATGCACATTTGTGGCAAACCCATTTTTGGCATGTAGTTGAAATAGCTTTTACATTGTTGTGTTCATTGTGGAAAGGAGCATTATTGCGCACAATAAGATCCTATGTTTCCTTTGTAGTAGCACTGAGTTTCAATTAGTTTTAGTGTCATCTAATCTCACCCGTTATAAAAATGAGGAAATCCGGAAATGTTTACTCACATAACATAGAAACGAGTTGATAGGTGTTTTGTATTTCTTTTTCTTTTTAATTGTTGTGTGCCATTATGTCACCCTTTCTTTCTCCTTTAAAATAATTATCATGTAAACTGCCAATGGTCTGGCATTCCTCCCCCATATATAAGGGGTGAGGATAAAGTCATAAATCCAATCCCGTACCAGTGTATGAATTCTGTTTACCTATCCAAAAGAAAAAGGGGGAAAAATAATCCGGGGAACTAAATTGTTGTTACAAACTTGAGCTTGCTATCTTTATACAAGAGATATCTTTGAGCACAAACTAAGGAACTCATGTGCTGTAGCATTTGAAACATCAGTGCAGGACCAAAATATTGCTGTACTTTTGCCAACTCAAAACTTTTTTTTTTTTTTTTATATATAAATTTTTGGCCAAGCTATTTATGTTGGGGGTTTGAAGTTAGGAGTATAATTTTGATTTCGGCTTGACTTCCATAATAGAAATCTATTATGTTATAATTTCCTTTATTTATTATAGTTTTAATTTTTCACATACTGTACCTGTCACATTCTTTAAATTATTTGTGATTTTTTCCCACTTCTTTTGATTCAGTAAAGTCTAGTTCTATAATAGGCTTCTGCTTAACAGAATTATGCATTAATTTTAATCAGTTCAAAAGACCTCTATACTTTGTCATTGTTTCAGACATAATGTGCTTTAGGTTTTTTGGTTAATGAGTTTTGAAATCATACATGGTGATAACCTGAGATGTCACTTTCATGTGTGCAGTATGGGACTTATCAACAGCGAATACTTGTTGAAGACTTGAATGAAAAATGGAAGCGAGTCATACAGAACACCTCAGTAACTTCACATTTGCTTCTTTTTGGTTATGTGAACAATGAGTCTTTGAGATTTATGAAGTCGATTTTTATCCATTTGCATTTTTGTAGGCAATAACACCGTTGGAGCACTGTGAATGGTTGAATAGGCTGTTGATGGAAGTATGGCCTAACTTCATTAACCCAAAGCTCTCAGTAAGGTTCTCATCCATTGTTGAGGTGAGATCCTTCACTTCATTATACTTGAGATTCACTTTTGTTCACTCAACACAGAAATTATGCAACTCCTCTGCTCGATGTTTCATTTCTTGCTAGTATTTGCATGTTTTTATGGTTTAATAAATTCATCTGCACCATGTTAACTAATTCTGTTAGCATGCTTCTCAAACTTATACTGATTAAATAGTTGTACTAGCATGTTCATAAATTGATTCCTTTCTGAAAAATTTTGGTGTAAGTTTGATCTGATGACAAATACAGTGTAATTCATAGTTTCTACAGTAGATCTATTGCATTTAGATCGTGACAAGATCAAATGTTTTCCCCCTAGATCAACTTAGATTTAATCCATGGCCCTCCTACTAGTGGGATTACAATGTTTTATAAATTTTTTTGAAAAGAAATCTCCAGAAATGGATATTAGAGTAGTTGATTCCGTGTTGCCATTCCATTATTGACAACTTGACAGGAGTACTGATATTCTCTTTTCCTCTATTGTCATAAAGTCCTTGGAATTGATATACTGCAACCTAATGCTGGAAGAAATTGTGTTCATACTTGTTACCAATATCATAAGTGCTTCAGTACAATATCTCCCCTTAGTTTGGCGTACATACATACATTACATTTTATAATGATAAACTTAATTAGAAAATCTACTCTTTTGCAGAAACGGTTAAAGCACCGAAAATCAAGGCTTATTGTAAGTGGTCTACTTTTTCCTTTAAATTCATTCATTAATCATATCGTTGGACTGATGATAACCGAATGCTATCTCTATACTGAAGAAAAGCTATCATGTAGGAAAAAATTGAATTGCTTGAATTTTCACTGGGTTCAAGCCCACCAAGCCTGGGTCTTCAAGGGACTAGCTGGTTAACTTCGGGTGATCAGGTTTGGTTTCTGATTTTTAGTTCTGAAATTTTATGTGTATCCCATTCTTTTGACAAGGTTCACTTTTTTTTTTTTTGGGGGGGGGGGGGGGGTGTGGGGGGTGTGTTGAATTTTAGATATTATATCAAGAACAAGCCTTTTTTGAAATCCAATATAAAAGCTTGGAAAGGAGGTTTCTACAAATTGGAAGATTTCTTTTGTTGTTTCTCTACTGCTTATTTGTTTGTCAACCTGATTGAAATCCTTTTTCAGGTTTATTGTTTGAGGTAGAATCCTTTTTCAGTTTTTTTTAATGCCTTGTTCCTGTTAACGTTCTATCAGGTGCTTTGCTCATGCTGGTTACTTCTTGCTTGTTGCTTTTATTGTTAAAGGCAAGTCTGAGTTGCCATAATTTTATAAGCTGGTAGTGATCAGCTTCTGTGTTTGCTATAAACAAGGGATTGGCCATTATGTCATTCTTTTAAAATTCAGCACTTCCATGTTGGCTTAGCTATATAATGGATGTTAAAATGATTGAAGAATTGGCCTAATTAGTTATCAGATACTGACCTAGGCCTTGTGTGTGTGTTCTCTTTATTTTATTTTATTTTCTTGAAATTTTACATACATTAATGTAAGTATGTTTGTGTTTCCTCAAATGCAGAAGGAGATCCAAGGAAAATTTAAAACCTCTAGTAAGCAATTTAGTATTGATTTAAGTCCATCACTGGTTCCAAGTGGAATTTCTACCATATAGCCTTCGTTATCTTTGAAATAACAACCTCTAAATAATTTCTATCAAAAAAAGCATCAAGTACTGCTGATGCCTCCATGTAAACTCTGTGTTCTTCAATTTCATGGTGATGTATATAAATAGTTGTTTCAATGGTTTTTTAAGATGTGCAATTAGCCTTTTGACTTGCCATGTATTGGTCAAGTCTCTAACTATGGTTCTCTGCAACCAGTTTTATCTAAAAACTACTATAAATTTTCTGTGTCTGTGCGTGTGTGTGTTGAATGAGAAGAAGAGTACAAAATAATAAACCTTGAAAGCATTGAAATGGTCAAGGGATCAAGTTGTAATGAAAATATAAAAGAATGTGCTCTACTGAAATTTTAGATACAATTCACTTTGCACTTGTCAAGGTAAACATCGACCTTTGTTTTTGTCTGGGGTGTGAAACTGTCATCTTGGCATCTAAAGTTAAAATAGTATATTATGTTAGTGGGTGATTTTCTTTTAGTAAATATCAAAAACAGAAGCACAGCTGCAAGCCTGCTACTCTATCGTGCCTAGACAGATAAGAAATGTTTGATTCAGTAGCCTGAAAGAAATCATGACACTCTAATTATGTATAGACTCTGGCCTTGGTGTCTGACATGACTGTAATTGGTACAGCATAAGTATCAGATTGCCTGGTTAAGTAATTTACATAATAATAGCTCAAAATTTCATTATATTCTTGCTGTCACCTAGTGTGGTTTATTGTTATGATTGCTGGTTTGTCTTCTTGAGTCAAGCAGTGAAATTTTGTTGCTAAATTCTTGGGATCTTCATGAAGCATCTTTATGTTGACAGAAAATCATGCGATTGGGTTTTGACTGGGACACAACTGATATGAGCATTTTGTTGCATGCTAAGCTGGCCAAGCCAATGGGGACTGCACGGATTATTATAAATAACCTTCATATCAAGGGTGATGTATGTACAGTATTTCTCTCTCTCTCTCTCTCTCTCTCTCTCTCTCTCTCTCAGCTTGAAAGGATGGTACAAATCATATATTACAAAAGTAAAAGAAACTGGATGATCATTTTGATTTATTAGTTTGTGAGAATGTGAATCTTGGTCTGGAGGAGGTTCAAGGATTGTGTTGGAGGAGCCAATGAGCTCTAGCTCAAATGGAATCTCCTTTCCTTGTAAGAGCAAGGTGGATGGTAAGGTCATGGGTTCAAGATCCACTAGGAACTTGTGTAACCCAAAAATAGATATCTTGTTGGAGGTAACCTTTGACACATTGACCACGAAGTGTGAGGTGCCCATGAAGGGAATAGTTAAGTTAATGCTAGTCAGCTTATGAAGTTGTAGATTTTTTTTTGGCTGAATTTTTGAAGTTGTAGATGTTTAGGCTGTCCCTTATTAATAAAATTGGACGGATTTTTTCTCTTCATTTTATTTCACATTTTGAGTTTTTACCTGATGTAGCATGCATTCAGATTCTTGTGTTTAAAGTTAGAGTTGATTCCATCTTACATGATATCCTTGGTAGATGTTGAATGGCTATGGCATTGATGCGTCTTTGTTACAGTTTTTGTGTCTTTTTAATGTTAATTTGGTGCTTTTTGCTCTCATAAAGAATGGTTTGCCCTGATTTGATGACTGCTTAGATTTTTGTGTCTCTGAAATTTCGATGTTCTACAGTTCCTAAAGGCACTGATTGTTGTGTATTTCTGAAAAAGCAGTTTCAGTGTTTCTAATTGTTATTCATTCAGTGGATTACATTTTACAGCTTCTCTTGATGCCAGTTCTGAAGGGGAAGGCAATTTTGTATTCATTTGTGTCAACTCCTGAAGTGAGAATTGGAGTAGCCTTTGGAAGTGGTGGAAGCCAATCACTACCAGCCACAGCGTTGCCTGGTGTTTCTTCTTGGCTGGTGGGTTTCTTAAGTGACCATATTCAATCACATAAAGAATTAATTTAGACTGTATTTCTTTATGTGAGCTGGCTTCAGTTGATCTTGATCTGGTATCTTCCTTTTTTATTAGTTTATTGAGTTGTTTTGATGCAGCTTCTGCAGTATTGATAGTAGAAAAGTGCATTTCAAATCACAGCATTTCTATTTTCCATGAATGGTTCTGGAAAGATCCAGTTATATAATGTTTGTAGCACAACTACTGAATTTTTTCTAAAATTAAATTGGGAAATCGCTATGCAGGAGAATGCTGATAAATTAGACTTGGCCCGAACATAGAAGCAAATAGAAAACGGTGAAATTAATCATTTCATGATTATTCTAACACTCACCCTCATGTGGTCCCAAAGCCCTCTCCATTAGGTGCAACCCAAAATGGGAGGTAAAGTGGAGACATGGTTTGAACCCAACAACACCTACTTTGATACCATGATAAATTATGACTTGTCCCAAAAGTATAGGTTGATAAGAAATGATAATTTTAATTATTTAACCATTATTCTAATAAATGCTTACTACTTATGATGAAATCCAATTTTCTGGAAACTAGGCTGGTTATACAACAGATAGTAATCCGATGTTATGCTTTAATATTAAAACCATATCTCCCTTCACGTCAATAAGGTATATACTCACCTGAAATTGGTGAGGTGCTTTTTGTTTTCGATGTTTCTTCCGGTGTAATAAACAATAGCATCTGAGTGATACTAAAGAAAATCTTAGATGGCCAATATGATGACTTTGGCTATACTCTTCGGAAAATATAATAGCTTAATCTGATAATATGTTCTCTGCAGGTTAAAATTTTCACTGACACCTTGGTTAAGACGATGGTTGAACCTCGCCGCCGTTGTTACTCTTTGCCAGCTGTAGACCTAAGGAAGAAGGCTGTTGGTGGTAGCATATATGTGACAGTCATTTCAGCGAGTAAACTTTCTCGGAGCTACTTGAGAGGGAACTCAGTGAGAAGGCAGCAAAATTCTTCAACAAATGGTACTTTAGAAGAGCTCCATATTGATAAAGATCTGCAGACATTTGTGGAAGTTGAACTTGAAGAGTTAACTAGGAGGACAGATGTGAGATTAGGCTCAAGTCCCACATGGAATTCAACATTCAATATGGTTTTACATGAAGAGACAGGAATTATTCGATTCCATCTTTATGAGTCTACCTCAAACAGTGTGAAGTATGACTATCTAGCAAGTTGCGAAATTAAGGTACTAGCATTCTTGATGCCACTGTCTCAGATTATAAAGCCATGGTCCATCACTATTTGATGTATAATTTAGTTGGTTTCTGCACCTTAAATGTACAGTGACATGCTTGAGACACTAGTCAAAAATCAAGTGTGAATTGTGCCATAATGATATTATGTTAAAATACGTTTCCTTATATTGCTGAGTAGCCTGACTTAAAAAAATGGCTAGGTCTGATTTATAACATAACATGACCAATTATGCAATTATCACATTTTCAATTGAGCAACCACAATAATTTATTCATGTTGCTAACAAACGTGTTATCAACTGATAGTCTGAAAATTGTCCATCCATTCAACCCTTGTTTACTCTCAGAATATGTACTATGCATATCAATTACTCATTAAAATGTTAGCAAAGTTGAATTCTTTTATCCTATGAGCAGATGAAGTATGTCGCAGATGATTCCACAACATTTTGGGCAATAGGACCCGACTCTGGTGTAATAGCCAAGCATGCGTTTGGTGGAACAGAAGTTGAAATGGTTATTCCATTTGAGGGGGCTCAGTCAGGGGAGGTAAACATTAATAAATCTCATGACAAGTCATATCTCTTCCCTATATTTAAAATTTTTGTGTCCCTTGATTTTTTCTTCTTCCTTCTTTCCACATCAGCGTTTTTACTTATAAAATTAGTCTCCCATGTTCCAACAACTTGATGAACTTTGTTATCTCAGATTGATATTGACTACAGCAAGTTATTTCATCATATGTTACATGAGTCAATAGCAGTCTAACGTATTTGTGATTACTCTAGATCTAATAGGGCTTTTAGTTGACCCAGGCATGAGCATCAACTGCTTAGCCTGTCATGGGTGAATGCCCTTGGATTACCTGGCAACTGGTTATGATGGGTGGAGTCAATTGCCTTACTGGCTAGAGGTGAGTGTCCAAAGGGCTTTTCTTTAGAAATGTTCCCTACATTATTAAAAAGAGGGGGGGCTTTTAGTTGAAATGTTTTGTCATGTTTTGGACCAGTTGTAACTTGTATACACTTGTCCTGTATGTTTTCAACCAACTATTGGACCAAAAAATAGTTCACCTAAACCTTGAACAGCAAATAGGGTTTCTTTGCCATATTATTATATTAAATTGGTATGTCTCTTTTTCTTTTTCTTTTTTGGATGATAATTAATTGTTTTAGTTTTCTCACTACAATATGCTTCTTTAAAATGTAAGTTCTTGTTTTTATTTTTTTCCCCTTGTTCAAATTAATTTTACAGTTGACAGTGAGACTTGTCTTAAAAGAATGGCAATTCTCGGATGGTTCACACAGCTTTAACAGCTATCATCTAAGCTCGCGCCAATCAATCAATGGGACATTGACTGTTCTGGAAAGAACTGGAAGGAAGATCAATATAATTGTTGTGGAAGGAAAAGATCTTATTGCAAAAGAAAAATATGGAAAGTGTGATCCATATGTTAAATTGCAATATGGAAAGGTAGGTTTCTCTTTTCTTTATAGTCTCATGTTATATGAACTGAGGTCAAATATCCTGAACATTCTAGCATTACTTCTGGTGTAACATATATGTGTTTGGACCTTTTCAGGCTCTCCAGAAAACTAAGTCTATGCATGCTTTAAATCCCATATGGAACCAGAAATTTGAATTTGATGAGATAGGAGGCGATGAATATCTTAAAATAAAATGCTACAATGAAGACACCTTTGGAGATGACCACATAGGTTGCGCACGAGTAAATTTGGAAGGACTGGTGGAGGGGTCAATACGGGATGTATGGGTTCCCCTTGAAAAAGTGAATTCAGGAGAGCTAAGGCTTCAAATAGAAGCAGTCAGAGTTGATGACTTCGACGGATCAAGGGTATGTTTTTATTAGAATGAAAAGAGATCATCCCAATCAATTAGATATGAAAATACAGAAAAGAAAAACTTAACAAGGACATGAAAAGTGTATGAGCATGTAGCATGTTTGTCTGTGTGTGTGTATGGACATGATCTTGTGAATGTTCCTGAACCAGGTGTTGTAATTTTAGGCCTGGCCTGCTCAGCCTGCTCAATATAAAGATTAAAGGCTGACATTGAATTTTGGTTTGTCCTCAGTTAGCTTGGTCAATTAAAAAAAAAAAAAAAATACTATAATCTTAGTGGAGTGGTCTGTCCTGCGGAGTTCTGGCCTTGGTGCGATGACAAGTTCCCTCTGCCCAACCGATGTATTTTGGATTTGATTTTGAGAATATGCCTCTTAAAAATTGGGGGTGAGGATAGCTACCAACCTCCTTTCCCTAGACCCTGCAGAGGGGGAAGTTTTGTGCATTGGATACAACCTTTACTCAAGCTTAGCCTGCCAATTTTTTCAGCAAATTTTGCCCCTAATATGTACTTATTCAGATTAAAAGTGTCTACACTGATACACTTTTTTTCTTCTTCTTTTTCTTTGCTTGTAATTTTCAGGGTTCAACCATAGGTTCAGGTAGTGGCTGGATTGAACTCGTTCTCATTGAAGCAAAAGACCTTGTTGCAGCTGATCTCAGAGGGACAAGTGATCCCTATGTGAGGGCACAATATGGGGACTTGAAGAAAAGAACAAAGGTTTGAGACAACCACATTTTTATTGCAATCATGATACAGCTAGCTAATTTTCCAGTTCATCTGTCATGATCAAGTTTCTGAAACATAATAAAAGAGTGTGCAATTCTGGAAAGAGAGTGTTGTCGTTGTCTCTTTTTTTTTTTTTTTTTTTTTTTTTTTTTGGGAGATGGTTAGAAATACTTACATATTAAATATGCTGCCCTTAATTTGGGGAGATACCATCTCGGCCCAATGGTGCAGTGGTCTGGAAAGAGAGTTTTCTGCTTAAGATATATCCCTTTGACTTGTTCCTTACAAAATATTCCATTAATTTATTTCTTATAAAAGTCACAGTACATTCCTCTCTAGTTTGCTTGCATTTGAGCATCTAACTACAAGCATGAGTTCTCAACTGTTTAAATTGGTCACCTCTTCTTTACTTATTTGTAATTTCATGACTAAATGATGTTTGGCTTATATGCATGTCTTAATGAGGAAAAGCTGAATTGGTTATTGATTGTGTAATTTTATGTCCATGGATGACCATCATTTATGAAAGAAGCATATAACTGCATGCACTTGCAATTAATCTTTTGGTGAGATTGCACTATCTCAAATCCTAACTGCTGTGCCATTACAGGTTATCTACAAAACTCTAAATCCCCAGTGGAATCAGACCTTAGAATTCCCTGATGATGGCAGCCCCTTAGTTTTGTATGTAAAAGACCACAATGCATTACTGCCCACATCAAGTATAGGTGATTGTGTTGTAGAATATCAGAGATTGCCTCCGAATCAGAGATCTGACAAGTGGATACCCCTGCAAGGGGTTAAAAGGGGAGAGATTCATATTCAAATTACGAGAAGAGTTCCCGAACTACAGAAGAAATCTAGTTTAGATTCTGAACCATCCTTAACTAAAGCACATCGTATTTCTGGCCAGGTGATATATATTTCTTTTCCTAGACCATATATATTTCTCTTTCTATTATGTATTGTGATCAGATGGCTCAGATTCCCACTTGACTAAATGTCATTGACAACTTTTGGTTCAAAATCACAAATTAGTCTTCTCCCATGTGATTGTGTTATCTAAACCAATCCGCTTCATTCAACCTTACTGAACTTGAGCCTGTATAATTCTGATTGATAACTCTTCATAGGTTAAAGATTCATACTCCAACTTTATTGAATCAATCCCAGCACACACAATTTCATTATCATGGTTGGATTTTCAATTTGTAACGCTATTTTTGTATTCTAGTTCCTTATTAGTCCATATCACTATCTTAAGATAATTAATGATCATTTTGGTCTATTCATGCTGTATGTGTCTCAAGGTATAAAAACCCATTATCCTGAAACTATAAGTTTGAATGACTTAAATTTTAAAGCTTTTATGTCTAACTTGTGTTTGTTAAAAATGAGTCTGATCAGATGAAGCAAACGTTGGTCAAGTTTCAATCTTTAATTGAGGATGGCAATCTTGAAGAACTCTCCGCAGCTTTGAGTGAGATAGAAAGCATTGAGGATATGCAAGAAGAGTACATGATACAGCTTGAGACCGGGCAAATGCTTCTTATTAACAAGATTTCAGAGCTTGGTCAGGAAGTTTTAAGCTCATCTCCTTCTTTGAGCAGAATGTCTTCTGACAATTGAACCATTCCTTCAAGTTTTAGCCTTAATGATTATTTTTGCCCTCGATATAGTTTTTCTTACACGAGAATCATCTCAGATAGCCAAGTGTACGTGGTTCTCCAACTCATAAGTCTTTAATGGTTCATGTCAGGCTGTGTATATTGAATATGGATGCGTGACTAATACATAATATTGAATGAAATATAGCATTTGCTCTTTCAGAATTTGAGAATTCAAGTGTCTTAGAAATTGCTCCAAAAAAAAAAAAAAAATGAGGCTCTTTGTTCTTATGTTTGGTATTAGATGCTACTAGACATCAGTTGTAGACTACAATATTCTGCGCAATTGATTAGAAACTTCCTATATTTTCATTCGGATTAAGTCACTAGCCTCTTTACACGCGTATACTCTTTTTTGTTTGTTTGTTATTAATAAAAAAATATAATGTTTTTAAGTTATTACAGATAATAGTTGCAATTTAGAGAATGTGGATATTTTTTCCTTCTTTTTCCAATCATATATATGGCACTTTCGTGAGGAAGAGTCGGAGAAAGATAGTAGTCTCCATCTCATCTGTATCTACCCATTGAAGTGATTGAGTTGATTGAATATCTAATTGACTTGATTGGAAAATGCAAAAATGCTTTTAGGATTGTTTCTTGGGTTGCATAGTTACAAGCCTATAAATATCTTGTTGGAGACATGTTTTCAAATATCGGTCTTGATGAAATTGTTTTATGCCCAACATTATTCACACTACTCAACTCGATAATCTTAGCCCAATTGTAATTTGTATCAGTTTAGGAACAATTTATATTCATTTTTGCTAAAATTACTATACATAAAATCTAAAAGATAAAATAAGGCGAATTTTTTTTTTTTTTTGGTGTTGAAATTACTGTAACAAAAAATAGAAGTAAAGTGGAATCTACAATAAGTAGAAGGTGAGCAAAAAGCGAGAGGAACTTGCAAAGTCGCGATTTTTATTGTTTTTTTTTTTTACCAAAAACAAGCTTAGGGGGATCCATAGTAGTAATTGAAATAAGCTAGCCAAAGCTTGAAATAAGCTTCTGTTTTGAGGGACTCATGCGCAACCCGTAAATAGTGAATAAAAAGTTGCCAAGAGGGTACTAAATAAGCTTGATGTCACTGGACATCTTAAAAAACGAGGATAGACCCTTAAATCGAAAGATATAATAAAAATAAAATCACATGATTAAATTAAGAGAATAAAAATTGAAAGAAACATTAAACCACGTACTTAATTCTTTGAATGTCAAGAAATAATGCAAAGCAAGCTTGGAAATACTAAGATTTCAAAGCTTCCCCTAGATTCTGCCTATTTACTCCTCTGGGCCCTTTAATTTACAAAACTAATGCAGAGCTGGAAAGTGCAAGGTGTCTGCTGAATGCTTAATTCAGAGAAACATAAATATTAAAATTGAAATCCTTAATAATGGTGTGGGATCTTATTTATACTAATTCTTAGCAACGTATTTTCAGGATTCATTATTTTATTTTTAGGCATCATAATAATTTTAGAGCTAGCATAACGATCAAATCTTACATGAGAATCTTGGTGTAACCATTGTTATTTTCCCTACTTATGTTGTCGAGACCTGAAGTTGCCTAAGCTGCTATATTTTCGAGCACATACGTTTGGTAGAGAAGGCAACAAAGCAGCACATACTCAAATATGCTCGGTATAATGAGAAACACAAGTGCTTGGATAAAAGAGACTTAGAGACCCCTATTTATCCTGAAAAAGAGTTACTCATGCAGAAGAAACACAAGTTTCATGAAATGAAATTTATAACTTAATTTATATATATGCGTGACCATGAAATTGCCCTTAATTATTAGAGTTTAGAACCCCAATACAGCTTATTTATTTATTTTAACGATATAATTTCAACTTGTAACATTCACTCAATGATGATTGCTTTTACCAACATGTTAAGACAATAATAGATTTTTTATTTAGTTGTCTTCTGGAATGAGAGTACCCAAATCCAAACTTATTTACAAGTATGGTCAAATATTTATACATTCAAAGCAACATATTCCTGTAGAACCAGATTAGTCTCAATATTCAATTCTCAAGCATCAGGGTTCGTGAAAAAAAAAAAAAAAAAAAAAAAAAAAAAAAACCATTTTTGCACCCAGTAGTCTAAAACCCACTTGCGGGATTCCCACTGGAGCTCAAAGGAATTCCATTAATGGACAATCAATCTTGGGCAGGCCGTAATGGAGTCACCTGGTCTTACCACACCTCACCCTCATCTAATTAGAAAGCTTTACATCAATATATAAAGCCCAACACTTTTCTCCGTATTGAACTTTGGAAACATCTAGTAATGCTAGGGACATAGCAATTTTCACATTCTTAATCACAGAAAATTATTAAATACTCCGAGAGTATTATAAATGCGTACTTCTCCCCTCTCATATAAATTGTGAGTTTCACCATAAATTTAATTAGTAGAACCCACAGTTATGTGAGAAGGGGAAGTATGCATTTATGGTACTCTAAGAGTACTCAACAATTATCCCTTAATCACATATCTTGACATAACAAAACTATAATTGGAGTTACATTACTTTCATGTGGAACTACTATTAACATCACTTTTGGATTTTTTTTTTCAAAATAACACCAATTTTCAAATAATTTTGTTAGTTAGCATCGTTTGTAAACTAATTAGAAAACTAACATCTCGAGTCTTCGAGACTCAAGTTCACTGTAGCAAATCAAGTATCATAGACTTTATTTCTATGAAAATTTATGTAGAACTCAAGTCTGTTCCACAAAAACCCAGAAGTCAAAACTTGAAACACAAAAATGTACACAAGCAAACAAGCAAAAAACAGAGAAAGATCAAACCACGAAACCCACAAAGACAAAAAAAAAAAAAGAAAAAAAAAAAAAGAGAAACCCAAAACACAAAGACAAAAAACAGAGAAAGATCAAACCCAGAAACCCATAAAGACAAAAAAAACAGAAAGATCAAACTAGAGCGATCTTTCTAGTAAAACCCAAACTGTGAAGACAAAAATAACAAACCAGAGAGATGACCTAGGTGGCAGCGGCGGCGATTGAAATCAAGCTCTCGGGGTCTTTAGGTGGCTTTCTTCATTCTTGTTATTAATTTTCTCTCTGGGTCTTGATCTATCACCAAAGTTGGCCAATAAGGTGTACGGTGGCAATGGAAGGTCGTACTACGCTTGGTCTCCATCTGAGCTTCCCATGCTGTGTTTCAAGTTTTGATTTTTGGGTTTTCTTTTGTGGAACTCGACTCTGTTCCACGTGAATTTTCATAGGAATTGAGTTTGTGATACTTGAGTTGCTACAGTAAACTTGAGTCTTTCAGACTCGAGATGTTAGTTTCTTAAATAGTTTGGAAACGATGCTAACTAAAAAGATTGTTTGCAAATTGGTGTTATTTTGAAAAAAATCCCCATCACTTTTATTAGTATTAATCAAACATGTCACTTCAATAGAGGGGAAAATGGGCTTTTGCCCTTAATTTTTAAACTATGCAGCAATTTATCCCTGTTTTGAAACTATATAGCAACGTGTCCCTTTTTTGAAACTTGATTTTTAGAAAATTGAGTTCCCCTTTTAACTCGGCTTTACCATTTCCGAGTTAACTTCTGCACCTATCTGGTGTTTTGGCTATAACTTTTTGCTCATAATTCCAATTGATTCGGGATTAGTGTCTTTGATAGGAAATTTAATTATCTACAACTTTTCTAGAAATAGAGAAAACCAAATTTCAATGTTTCCAGGGCCAAAAATGTGATTAAAATCATAAAGGTTTTTGAGCATTTTCTGAAGGAAAATCATATTAATGTCGATCGGTCTTATTTAGGTTCCAATTAATACTGATTGGTATTAATCATATTTCAATTAGTACTGATTAGTACTAATAATTTCCCAGTTAATATTGATCGGCACTTATAAGAAAACTCAAAATACTAGTCGATAATAAGAAAACAAGATCTATAAGGAAAATTCGATTTTCAGAAAATTGAGTTCCAAAACAGGGACATACACTTTGAAAAGAGGGATAAATTGCTATATAGTTTAAAAATTAAGGACAAAAGCCCATTTCCCCTTCAATAAATATGAAAATTGTTGTGTTCTTAGATTTGTTGGAAAACATGACCAAAGGCTTAAGCAACATGTTGCCCCTCGAAAACAGCCCCAAAGTACTTATATTCTTGTGCCCTTGGTAAAATGGGGTCAAGGTCACAATGGCTAAAAATTATTTTATTATAGTATCAACTGCATTCTTCTACTGCCAACAGGGGTTGGTTCAGTTGGTCTGGCTCAAATGCTTCACCCAAAAGGTCTAGTTTCGAGTCCCTCTGCTAGCAGTCCTCCTTGGTGGGCGATCTATAAGTCCAATGTAAGTCCTCACTGAGGCCTACGGCTTGCCCTGACCCTGGTATAGGGTAGCCTCCCCTCACCTATACTTATTCTTACCAAAAAAAAAAAAAAACTTGCATTCTTCTATGCAACAATTTATAAAAATGCCAATGCATGGTACAATACTTATAATAAATGCAATACTTGTTTGCTCGGCTCTAAGCTCCTACTTCAGTCCATGGCGGCATTTACTGGTATCTCTCTCTCTCTCTCTCTCTCTCTCTCTCTCTCTCTCTCTCTCTCTCTCACACTGATTTGAGCTCTTCTATATTGTTATTGTTTTTGATGATAAGCTACTGGTTGAATGTGTGGTTAAAAAGTAAGTTACTTTTTTAGTGTTGTACAACACCAAAGATGTCGTGGAAGGTGAATGGATATTTATTTGTTCATAACTTTAATTATATAATTATATATTACATATAATAAATTAATAATAGTGTGGTTGAATTTATGTAATAAGAATAATTATACTGTGGGTTCTAATTAGCTTAACTGATAAAGTTTTTAATGGTTGAAAAAAAGATTTGAGGTTTAATCTCCGCTTACACCAAAAAACCAATTGATGTTTTGGTCTGATGATAAAGAGTAAAATCAATCATATAATGGTTTGAATTGTTCTATATAAACTTTTTTTTTTTTTGGTGTTGTGAGTAATTTAAACTTTGTTGTACACAATAGATAGATAGATAGATAGATAGAAATATAATTATGTTAAGCCACATGTGATTCATTGTTAAGAACATATGTCACTATTGTTTTGTAATTAGCTAATCTTTTGACAAAACGCACTTTACTTGTAATTGGGTAGGTCTAGGATGTGTTTAATGCTTCAAGAAATCTTGTTTCAAGTTCAAGTGTTAAAGCCATGCAAGTCTATCCAAGAATCAAGGAAGAAAGTGTAGGATTTAAAGCTTGACAGCTAGTATCTATCAAGGTCTAAAAGCTACTGAAGCCCAGGGCTCGACAGCTAGCTCGATAGATAGAGTATCTATCAAGATTTATGAAGATTCCTTTACTTGTAACTGCTTGTTGTGATAATAGTTGATTCTCAGGAGTAGTGACCTTAAAATCACCTGGTGGGATTTTTGTCGTGTAGGTTTTCCCCATTCTTAAACAAATCACTGTGTCAATTTATTTTCCTCCGCATATTTTAGTTAATTGGGATTTGTTTGTGCCACCACGTGCTTTGCATGTTAATTTGATTAATTAATAAACTTGGCTAATTAATAAATTAATTCATCGCAAGGGGTCAATACAGTCTTGGCCTATCAAGTGGTATTAGAGCAGGCACACTTTGATTAGGGTTAATTTTTGCTGTGTGGTCCATTGACTCTTGTTTGTCATGGATAGAGGACAGTCTCTTATTATACCTCCTTTATTTGATGGCACTAACTATGCATACTGGAAAATACGCATGAGAACTTTCTTGCAGTCTTTAGATGAGAAAGTGTGGCAAGCTGTGGAGATAGGCTGGACCAACCCTACAGAAGCACTGGCCGATTAGGATGATGCGAAGATCAAGGCAGCAAACTTCAATAGTAGGACATTGAATGCTTTATTCAGTACAGTCACAAATGAGGAATTCAAGAAGATATCCTGCACTGAAACTGCTAAGGAAGCATGGACCATCGTTTAGACAACATATAAGGGAACCAAGGCTGTCAATGGCTCAAAGCTTCAGAGGCTCACTACCAGTTTTGAGGAGATTAAGATGGAGGAGGATGAGTCGTTTGATGAGTTCTATGCCAAGCTCAAGGACATAGTGAACTCAGCTTTTAATTTTGGGGAAATCATTCTTGAACCTAAGATTATAAGAAAGGTGCTCAGATCTCTACCTGAGAGATTCCATGCCAAGATCACCGCAATTGAGGAATCAAAGGATATTGATAAAATTCCTTTGACAGAACTAGTTGGCAACTTGCAGACTTATGAGTTAGGGTTGACAAGGATCGAGAAAACGAGCAAGAGTAAGAGCATGACACTGAAGGCCAAGAGCAATGACACGAATGAGCCTTCCGACGATGAAGATTCTAAGATGAAGTTCTACATCACCCGGCAATTCAAGAAGTTCATGAAGAATGCAAATGCAAAGGGCTTTGACAAGGATCGTAGGCAATTGAGTTCTTCTTAGTCTAAGAGCCAAGACAAAGGGAAGAAGGATTCTAGAGATGGCGGTTAATACACTGTTCCCTCAAGACCCAAGTGTTTCGGGTGTCAAGGTTTTGGACCCATGAAATAAGAGTGCCCCATATATCTCAAGACCATTTGGAAAAGTAATTCACTTGCTGCAACTTTGAGTGACACCGAACCTGAAGATGATTTCGACAATGAAGATGACGAAATCCTGAATGCCTTCACTACCACTGTCAATCCTACTAAAGGGATTGTAGAAGATGTGGATGAAGAAAAAGACTTGGTGGAGTCAAAGTTTGAAAAGATAGATGAACAAGATGACATCCACACTGCCTATGCAAAGTTATACAAGGTCTCGGAAAAGCATGAAAAGTTGTATAGGCTGGCTACCAAGAAGCTTAGTGATGTGGAGCTCGAACGTAAAGAACTCTCCACAAAGTTTGATGAAACTAATCAGGCTATTGGAGCATTTAGGTTTGAGAACAATTTCTTGGCTAAGAAGACCAATAAGCTTGAAGCGGAGCTATTCAAGTCAGAGTTCAGTTGGAAAGGACCTCAAGTGCAAAGCTTGATGAGATGCTCAGCCTACAGAAATCTGGTTCCAACAAAACTGGTTAAGGGTATGATTTCTCTTCCTCTAATATTGCTTCTTCCAGTACTACTGTTTTTGTTCCTCTTGCTAATAATGTTGAAACTGAGAACAATGCTATTAAAAATGACTTAGCTAGTGAGAACATAGACAAGGGTAAGTCTATTTTAGGAGCACCTCCTAAACTTGCTAAGAATGAGACTGAGAACCCTAGGGCTAAGAAAGGTAATGCTCAAAAGCCTAAACAGAAGAAGCAGCATCTCTGTCATCACTGTGGAGCAGCTGGACATACTCGACCCAATTGCTATAAGTGGTTAGCCACTCAACAGAGCAGCAACATGATCGTGTCAGGAAACCATAATCAGTTTCCATCCTCCTTTGCTCCTCTTGAAGATCTTCTTAAAGCCCTCATGTTCCTTTCGAACTTGAACGGTTTCAATTCTTCCCCCTCACCACCGGTTCAAGGGTTCGCCCAAAGGAAAGGTTCCTCCAAGGTGTGGAATGAAAAAGGCTTGAAATAATTTAGTCACCCTTCTCTCTTCCCTTCTTGTTTTTGTCTTTGCATTACTTGTGTGCTTTGTTTCTGTGTTTTTAAGTCAGTCTAGTTTTATGCATTGCTTTGTTTTGTGTAGCATGTTTTTGGTTGTTTTCGTTTTAGTTTTGTTTTATTTTGTTTGTCATATAAAATAAAAAAAATTGAAAAATCAGAAAAATGCAAAAACAATGTGTGTTTGTGTACATTAGTACTTGTGTGCCTTGGATGGCCATTGAAACAAAGTTTTCTAAACTTTGTATCTTTTGTAGCTTAGATGAGCATCTCTATGCACAACTAAGCAAGTGAGCTTTGTGGCTCGTGTTTGTAATGAGTAAGATTAAGTAATCTCTTGTACTTAATACTCGTATCACTCTTTTTGATGGGAAGGACTAGAAAATCCTAAGAGAAAGACATAAATAACCATCTCACCACTGTTGCCCGCCAATCATGAAATGACATCCGTATGCTTCGGCATAGCAAAAGTGCAATGTCAAATGCTTAACATCATTGGGTATTTCTTTTCTTTCTCCTACTTGCCCATGCATGGTTTGCTTAAAAGAAAAATATGCAAAGAAAAATAAAAAGCAAAAAGAACAAAATACTTTATATATGATTGTAAGCATGTATTCTAGGAGATGTGGGAGTTATAGGATGTACCTCGAAGGTGATAGTCCCCATCAAACAGTTATGATTGTGTGTGAGTTAAAGTAATTTTCTCATATCTCAAATCGTCATAACATGTAAACACTTAAGCAATCTTGTGATGTTTTCACACACAATATGCAATATTCTTTACTACTTTTGATACATCTGCATGTACAATGTGATTTGGCCATCACAAGGAATACTTGTGTAAATGTATGTTCACTAAACTGTCCTAACTTGTTTTTGAAATATAAAATTAGTTAGACGTGTTTAGTGTGTGTGTTTGGGATCTAAAACCTGAATTTTTTTTTTTTTTTTTGTTGAGTGATTTTTTTAAGAGCTTAAAATGTTGTTGGATCTGTGTTTAAGGAGCATGTTTGATTACATTCATATATGTGTTTTTCTCTCTTTTAAAAAACTGTTTTTAAGCAATCTTGATAGCTTCTCGATAGATAAGCTATCTATCGAGACTCCTCAACTGATTTTTATCGCAATCTCAATAGCTCTTAATATCTAGTTTGATCAATCGAGAAACTTTCTGTCTCCTTGATAGCTTCTCGATAGCTACCTCGATCCATCGAGCTTCCTTGTGTTGAAAACCTCTTGGTTGATCCTCGATAGCTCCTCATTAGTTGGTTCGACAGCTAAAACACACGTTTTACACTTCGATAGATTCTCGATAGCTCTTAATCGATCAAGATTTATGAGATTTATATATAAGGAGCCATAGCGATTTTAGATCTCACACCCTCGATCTCTCGATAATTTTCAAGTTTTTCACCTTCCAAACTCACTTTTCTCTCTCTAAACCTTCACTCCACGTGATTTTTGGCCTGTTCTTGCTTCTAATCACTTGGTATGACCTCTCCACCTCTCATTCTTCATGCATTTCATGCATTTAGATCTAGGTTTTGGGTTATTTGAAAAATTTTGGGGTTTTCAAAATTGATAAAGGTTTTGTGCAATTTTTGGGTTGGGTGTTACTTAAATGAGTCTAAAATCTCATGCATTGCATCACATGAGCATTATAACAATGTTTCGTGCATTTTAAATGTGTTTTGAAAAGAGGAAATAGCCTAAGGTCTGGGCTAGGTCTACGGACTTCTCCTTTAACTCATTCTCAGTCGCAAGTCAAAGTTAACCGAGTCTTGAGATTATGAAATCTGAGGCCGGGACTGACCTCATCCGTGAGTGAAGGTGCACATAGACTTTGTGCTATGTTGTGTGCAAGTTGGTTTGGATTAGGCTGAGCCCATGATGAATTTATTTTTGCATGTCACATGTTCATGCATTCTCATGCATACATACCTTCAACTCTATATGTCTTGATATATCAACCGCTTGGTACTTTTCTAATTGTCTCCCTCTCTTTCTTTCTTTCTCTCCCTCTTACGTTAGTTGCGTCATGGCACCTAAGTGTAAGTCTACTCCATCCCGGAACCCTCTTCATTCTGGGGCTTCTTCTTCTTCTTCTCATTCTGACCCCACACCCTCTCACGTCCCATTCCGTGATGAGAAGGCCAAATCAGACTTCTTTGAGAACTTTTCACGAACACGGCATTCATTTGGAACGCCAAGTCATTCTGTCAGATTTTTCTGACATTGACCTACCCACTGTCATCTATAGTAGGGGTTGGGAGTCATTATGTGGCGCCCCGATCACGTGCCCTTCCGTGATCATACAGGAGTTCTACTCTAATATGCACTGATTTGACTACTCTATACCCCAGTTTGTCACTCACGTTTGTGGTATACGCATGGTAGTTACCCCGGGTATTGTATCCGAGGTACTACATGTCCTTAGGGTAGCGCATCCTAACTACCCTAGCTCTGAGTGTTTGAGGACAGTGTCCAAAGACGAGCTCGCATCTCTATTTTGTGAGACACCATCTTCTTAGGGTGACCGCCAAAACACCCCTTGCTCGGCCTTTGCTAAAGGTCCGAGATTCCTAAACATGGTGATGACATTTGTTCTCCATCTACTGTCTCACTATAACACCATCACAGGGCCTCGCGCTCGATTTTTGTTAAGCCTTATTGAGGATCTCACTATTGAATTTCCCTCACACTTTATCCTTTCCCTCATCAATGTCTATAGGGACACGAAGACTCGTTATAAGCTCATCTTTCCTTCTGCTATCACGAGGCACCTTCGCCACTTTTCTGTCTTCTATCCCGAGTCTCCCCACTTCTCGTTTATCTGTGCCATTGATGCCGTTACCGTTAAGCGGAGTTTTGCACAGCTTCGCTCGAGGCAACTCCAAACACAGACGGTAGTTCCTTTGGCTTCCATCGCTCCATCCACCTTTGCTCCTTCTTCTTCAGCGGATGGAGTGACACTTGATGCGATCATGGCACAACTTCAGTGCATGGATGCTTGCTTTAACACTCTCACTAATGAGTTGTGTCAGGTGAACACCCGTGTTGGCCATATTGCTAGACGGCAGGCTCGCCTTGGTGGCTTCGTAGAGTTTCCCTCTCCTCCTTCCGAGGCATCCGACCCCGACGACTCCGACAATGATGATGATGAGGATGCGGATGCTAGCTCACCCAATGATGTAGTGAGGATTTTTGTATCTTTTCTTTTCTTTCTATTTCAGATACATTATCTTTTGTATATTGGTCTTGTGACCATTTTGACATACATTGTATTTATATTTGGTTTATATATATTGATGTATGTTCCTTCACTTATTTCTTTATGTGTTGTTTCTTTTCTTTCTTTATACACATGTTTCTTATAAAGTGTATGCAATTTATTATTTCTGTTTCACACTAAGATGCCTTGATGAGTTTTGATTAAAGTGTTTCAGAAATACAAGTTGTCAAAGTCTACTTGCCATAAACTCTCTTCTTACAAAGTTCTTCAAGAGTTTGTGTTAGAATAGATTTTATTGTATTCAACAAGTGAATATGGGTTGAGTGATTTATGACTTCTCTCATATCTCATTTGTTTGTTGTGGTTTTGTCACGGATTGCCAAAGGGAGAGATTGTTAGGACATATGTGATTCATTGTTAGGAACATATGTCACTATTTTATGTAATTGGCTAATCCTTTGACAAAACGCACTTTACTTGTAATTGGGTAGATCTAGGATGTGTTTAATGCTTCAAGAAACCTTGTTTCAAATTCAAGTGTTAAAGCCATGCAAGTCTGTCCAAGAATCCTGGAAGAAAGTGCAGGATTTTAAAGCTCGACAGCTAGTATCTATCGAGGTCTAAAAGCTGCTGAAACCCGTGACTTGAAAGCTAGCTCGATAAATAGGGTATCTGTCGAGATTTATGAAGTTCAATTTCTTAAGCTGATTTTCATCCAATTCGTGAATGTATGTTTGGGCTTTCTTTTCTCACAACCCTAAACATATATAAGGATTATTTTAAGGGCCGTCAAAAGTTGCGCAAGTGTGGAGCAATGTTTTATTCATGCAAATTGTGACCAGAGACAAAATTTGCCCTAGTTCATCTTTCTCTTGAAGAAGCTGCTGTGTTTGTATACCATAGGGTTTTTTGACTAAGCAAACTTCATAATCTTCATTGTCTGGATGAACTAAAGAACTTTGCAGCCAACATCCTTCTTAAGTTGGTGATCAAGTCGCGTACTGGGATCCGCGCAATTAGTTAGTCACGTACTGGGAGCTGTGCATTACAAGGAGAGATTGTCACTACAGAACAAGTCCAATTGGGTATTGGGGTAAGGGTTCAGCTGTAGGTTGGTATAAGGTACTGGGATTCCTTTACTTGTAACCGCTTGTTGTAATAATAGTGAATTCTTGAGAGTAGTGACCTTAAAATCACTCGGTGGGGTTTTTGCAGTGTAGGTTTTCCCCATTCGTAAACAAATCACCGTGTCAATTTATTTTTTGTTGCATATTTTAGTTAATTGGTGATTTGTTTGTGCTACCACGTGCTTTGCATGTTAATTTGATTAAGGCAGAAATCACATTTTCGTCCCTACATTTTCAGCCGATTCCCACTTTAATCCCTAAATTTTATTTTTATCGCTTTTAGTCCTTATCCTGAAAAAGGCTTCTCGTTTTGGTCCCTGTCGTTACATCAGAGATGGAAAATGCACACGTGGCAAACGACAGAATTCAAAAATATTAAAATAATATTTTTAAAATTATTCAAATATTAAAATATCAAAAAAAAAAAAACAAGTTTTTTTTTTTCCCATCCTTCCCTTCTCCATCGTCACCTCCTCCGCCACCTTCACCTCCTAGGAGGTCCAAACAAATGCAGAGGAAACAAGGCCCACCACTGCGACTGCTAGCAAGAGAGTGAGAGGAGCCTCCAATGACCCTCTCGGTGAGTAATACTCTTTGTCTTCATCCTCTTCCTCTGCTTGTCTAGCACTAGCAGTAAGTGGCGGAGCTGGGTGTAGCTCCTGCAAGTCCATTTTCCGAGTATCCAAACCGCCATGATCATCAATCCTAGCTCGTCCATGAGGGTTCACTAAAGTACCCAGATACAGAAACTCTGAACTTGTTGAAGTGGAGGCTCCTCTCACTCTTTTGTTGGTAGTCACAGTGGTGGGCCTTGTTTCCCCTGCATTTGTTTGGACCTCTGAGGAGGTGAAGGTGGCGGAGGAGGTGATGGTGGAGAAGGGGAGGATGGGAAAAAAAAAAAGCTTGTTTTTTTTTTGATATTTTAATATTTTTTTAAAATTTTTAATTTTGTTGTTTGCCATGTGTGCATTTTCCGTCTCTGATGTAACGACAGGGACCAAAACATGATGGGTTTTTCAGGATAGGGACTAAAAGTGGTAAAAATAAAATCTAGGACCAAAGTGGGAATCTACTAAAAATGTAGGGACGAAAATGTGATTTTCGCCTTTAATTAATTAATAAACTTGGCAAATATAAATTAATTCATCACAAGGGGTCAATACATTCTTGGCCTATCAAATTGTTATATAACTTATTTAAAAATTTTAATATTTTAAATTCCAAAATGTGGGTAAATTGCAAATCACACCCCTGAAGTTTGGGGTTGATTGGATTTTACACCCAACGTTTCAGAAACTTGATTTTACACCTTGAAGTTTGGTTTCGTTAGTAATTCACCCCCTATAGTTAGTTTATGCCGTTAACTAACCCATCATCATGCTGACATGTTTTATTTTTGCCAAATCAACCCCAAAACTACATTGCTTCAGTGATGACCAAGTTAAAACAATCAAAACTACATAGTTTAATGCCTAAACTTAAAACACAAACCTCTAGCCTAAACGTCATCATGGCCAAACACTAAAGCAAAAAAAAAAGAACCACGAAGAAGACCTTTGAGGTTCTAACCTTCCTAACACATGCCCCATGAACCAAGCTAATAGCTTGCACAATCAAAACTCGTCTTGGTCCCAAAAACTGCTCTAGCATATTTATTATTAGATCTGAAATTAGAAGCTTTTTACGTTCAAATTGAAAACCATGGTAGCTAGCTCTAGGTTGGGACAACAAAGATTGTAAAGAAGAAGAAGGAAGATGCAGAGAGAGAAGCGAATAAAGAAAGACCGATAGTGTTCATGTAGCCAGCAAGGATTTTCGTTCTTTATTTTTGATTTCTTTGTGTCTCACGCTGTTTCATTGTTTTTTATCTCTGGGTATGCATCTTTTTTTTCTTTTTTTCTTTTTTTTACAAGATAGAAATTTTACTCTAACCTAGTCTAAGTGTACATATGTGCGAAGCTTCTCTCTGGAGATTTGAACCTCGGCCCTTGCATCCCACACCCCACAAGTATTTATACTTGTGAAGTGACTATCACACGAAAGGTGTGCGGTGGTGGTGGGTTTGCGTCTTTTTTAATTGTTTGTTTTCTAGGTTCTTTTATATTTCGTTAAACACTGGTTTGTCCTCCTCTTCTGTTATTTGATTATATTATATTTCTCGTATTTGTTATTTCTCCTTGTTAAGTTTACAATTTAATATCATTACTTCTTGTTTGTTTCCTCACTAATTATCTTTTTATGTTTTCCTATTGTCCTAGTTTATAGTTCTATGCAGAGTAGTGTAGCCCTCCTCTGTATGGGTTAAGGAGGTTAGATCCTTAGAGGTCTTCTTCACGGGTCTTTGTTTTTTGTTTTAGAGTTTGGCCTGAACGGTGACGTTTAGGCTAGAGGTTTGCGTTTTAAGTTTAGGCATTAAACTACGTAGTTTTGATTGTGCCAGCTTTTAACTTGGACATCACTAAAACAATGTAGTTTTGGGGTTGATTTGGCAAAAATAAAACATGTCAGCATGGTGATGTGTCAGTTAACGGCAAAAACTGACCATGGGAGGTGAATTGCTAACAGAACCAAACTTCAGGATGTAAATCAAGTTTCTGAAACGTTAGGGTGTAAAATCCAGTTAACGCCAAAATTTAGGGGTGTAATTTGCAATTTACCCCCAAAATGTGGATAACTTATTAGAACATCATCCATAATAATTAATGGATATTTTAAGAGAGAATATATTAAAAACTCAAAAACTACTATAGAGCATTCACCACAAAGGTGGTATAAATGCTATTTAGCAACTAAAACACCAAAAGGCAAGCTACAACAAAGATGTTAAACTTAAAAAAAAAAAAAAAAAAAATAGCAACTAAGCTACAGTGAGATGTCAAAGATAACAACTCACTGTAGCTCCAATCTTATAAAAAAAAAATTATTTTATTCCTTTCTCTCTCCTCTTCTCTTTAAAATTTTTTTTCTCTCTCTTTCTTCTCTGACCATCCGTTTCTCTCTTTTTTCTCTTTAGCTTCTCATCTCTTCTTCTCCAGATCTTGCTTACCTCCTCTTCCTTTCTTCTATTTTTTTTTTTAATTTCTTAATCTATGGACAAAAATATCTCTCTATTTCTTTTTCTCTTTTCTTTCAATTTTTTTTTCTCTCTTTGTGGTGGTGATGGGCTTTAAGGCTAATTGTGGGTGTGGTGGTAGTGGGTTTATGGCTGGTTGTGGGTGTTGTGGTGATGGGTTTTGTTGGTTTTGATTGTGTTTTTTATGTGGTGGCTTTTGTGGCCGGTGGTGGTGGTGGTGGTGGTTGTGGGTGTGGTTGTGATGGGTTTCATGAGTTTTTTTTTTTTTTTTTTTTTTTTTTTTTTTTGGTGGTGGTGGCTGGCAATGGGTTGTGAGTTCTTGTTTGATATTTTTCTAACTGGTAGTGGTGGTTGGTGAAGTGGTTGGGCGGTAGAGAAGATAAATGTAGCAGGCGTGGGTGGAGAGAAGAGAAATAGATGGAGAAGAAGATAGAGAAAGATGAGAGAACAAGAATAATAAATAAAAAAGAATTAAGAAATAGTAAAGAAAGTATATTTAAATGAAGTGCTAAAAAAATAGAACTTTTGATATTTGGTGTATTTTAAAGTGAAGTGTTAAAATAGATAAAGTAAGTTTTTGAGATGTTAAAAGCTAAAATTTTTAGAACTTTGATGTGAATGCTCTAAATGTAATCCTAAATTATGACCACCGATATGAAAGTATTATGCTAATCAATGCGCTATCAATAAAAAATAAAAAGTCAATCAACCCATTGAAATCCATCAAGTGCATCTTAAACTAGGCCATATAAGTATGGAACTCACGAATATCAAATGAATTTGTGAGTGATTTTTTAACTCTGTACATAAAAAGAGAGATGATTAGAATATTTGGCTTAGAACCAATTGATAAATTATTTTATCACAATGAGAGAGTACAGGACATAACTTTGTTAATTAAAATTTTAATATCAATCAATCAATCAAAAATATATATATATATATATATATCATATCATATACTATATATAATAGCAGAAGCCGAGAGAAAATGAGTTTCTACAATTAAGAAGGCGCTGACAAATAGAAAAAAGTGTCTATCTAAAATTTAGACACATTTAAGTCAAAGAAGCAATACATTATGTTGTTTTTTTTTTTTTTTTGAGAAACGATACATTATGTTGTTTGGCGAGGTTATAGCACCGTTTAAAAAACTATAAATAAAAAAAATTAACCGGTTAAAATACTACGCACACAGAGATTTAAATAGACATAGAGAGAGAGAGAGAGAGAGAGAGAGAGAGAGGCGACGAGGCTTTTCTCCTATCAGTAAGCCTTCGTTCAATCTGATAAAAAAAAAAACCTCCATTAAAAAAAAAAAAACATTCTAGAGCACATATTTATAATAGAGTAGTGCATCCCTAACCTCTTCGCTGCAAAGAAAATCCATACTATCACCAAATACTCCGATTGATTTCATCGCTGGTATATAAAGCAGATTAGCGGTCAAGAGTGTCGCTGTTGATGGAGCACTTGAAGTGGGTATGATGAATCCAGGCTTTTAAATGCAGAAATATCTAAGGCCATCTATTGTGTGGGGAAAGAGAGCAGATTTCGTCGGAACCATACACCCAACAGCAAAAACAATCCCCTTCACTCCATATTCGGAACGTACGCATTGAATTTTTCTGGAACTTTTTACCGGCGAAGAGAGAAATATCAAAGGCTGGCCATCACCATTAGTTTTCCCACCACCGTCCATTCTATTTCCCAATTCAGACCATCAGATCGCTGGAATCGACAGCGACAACGGTACATTTTTTCCTCAATTTTGTAGGTTTGGGTATAAAACGTTACTTTTAATTGATTCTTTTTTTGTTTGGTAGGTTTAGTTTTGATTCGTTTTTGTTATGGGTTTTTGGATTCTCTATCAAAATGTTTGTTTTCTCAATTTTAGATATTTTCTTTTTTGTTTTGTTTTTTTTGTTTGTTTTTTTAGATTATAGAAATCACTAAAAATATTGATTTTAGTTTGGGTACTTATGTTTCTAATCTTAATGAAATCTTTGGGATTAAATAAGTATAGAATTGAATGTTGCATTGATACCTATTTTAGGTTTTCCTGCCACAATACGGTTGAGAGAGAGATACGTTGCAGAAATACAAGGAGAACCGAGAAAGAGAACAATAGAGAGAGAAATTCGGTCTGAACTACTACCGGAACTGCTATTTTCTTTTCAGTTTATACATTAAATTAGATCAGGTTTTTATAATTTTGCTGGATTGTTTTTTATTTGACTTTTTGGGTTATATTTCTGATTAAGGTGTCTGAGTTAGATTTTTTTTTTTTTGTTAAATTAGATCAGGTTTTAATAATTTGGCTGGATTGTTTTTAATTTGACTTTTTGGGTTATATTTCTGATTAAGGAGTCTGAGTTATTATTATTATTATTATTATTATTATTATTATTATTATTTGTTTTCTTTTCTTTTGGGTATTTGGTTAAATCGATGTGTGGGTATCTATTTATGGTGTCCGGTTAAAACTCAGATGAATGGAATGAAAGTAGTGAGTTCCAGTCTCTTTTGGATACTTTAAAGATCAAACGAGAAAAATAGATTATTGGGTTTTTTTCTTTTCTAGGTTTTTTAGAAGAAGTAACGTGGATGTAACTGTTTATGTTTCTGTGATGTGGCTGTATTTCTGCTGCTGCATATTCTGCTTCTGCAAATCAGGTTCAGGATTCTCTGCATAATCTGTGCTTATAGGGGGGCTGAGTGTAATATTTGTTGCTGTTTCTATAATTTATGTACATGGGTGTATTTCTGCTGTTGCATATTCTATTTTCTGCAGAAAAATTTCTGGATTTTCTGCATAATCTGTTCTTACAAGGGGGCTGAGTGTAATATGTGTTGCTTTTTCTGTGATGTATGTCCCTGGTTGTATTTCTGTTGCTGCATATTTTGTTTCCTGCAGAACAGGTTTAGGATGCCGGGAAAAATTTAATCCAATCATCGCTAATTAAGTCTAAAATGCTTATACTACTCGAATTACAATTTGTCTTCTTCAATATATCTATATTTTAATTTTCCCCCCTGCTTAATTGTCTAGGGTTCTTCTTTTACCCTTTTTAAAAAATAGATTGGTTGATTCTCTTTCTTTGGATGCTTTGGTTTGGTTTTTAATTTTGGTAACATTAGGGACTTATCCTTTGATTTATCGTAGTTAAAAGTAAAATTTCACCTTGGATTGTTTAAAATCTTTATGTATAAGACGAAAACAAATTTTCCAGTTCAAGTTTATGCCAAAAAGTGATACTGTTTAATGTTAATTTTGCTGTAATCTTTAACAGCATGATCAAATGATTAAAATAAATACATTTTCCCCTTTTGTTTTGTTGTTGTAAAGTGAGAAATATGATGTGTTGAGGTTTGAGTACAAAGTAGATTTACCTGCTAGGCTGACCATTATTTTAAGTTATGTGTGTTTGGCTATCTGCATAAGTTCATTTAATAATTGGATATGTAAATGATGCTATATTGAGCCATTTTGGTGAATAGGTACAGTTTTGCTGCTAGCAAAATGCATCCATCCGTATCTTCAACACAAGTTGATGGTGCCCAATCTGTTTCACCTGCGCTGATTCGATTAAAATCTGCCATTTTAGGATCTCAAGGGAGTCTTTTACCTCCACAAGCAGTATTTTCTTCAATTGAAATTGAATGTTACAGTTTTTTTTTTTTTTTTTTTGGTTATGACCTAAGAAATATGAGTTAACAGCATGATAAAATGAATTAAATACATACATTTTCCCCTTTTGTTCTGTTGCTGAAAAGTGAGAAGTATGATGTGTTGAAGTTTGAGTACAAGTAGATTAATCGTTCTTGAGTTATTTGTTTTATTTTTTATTTATTTATATAAATATAGATATGCAGTGTAGCCCCTCTCCAACTTATTTATATTTATTTTCCTCTCACTTTCTATTTCAAAATTCTGTAATCAAATATGTTTTTTAAAATTTATTCATTGTTAAATGTTCTAGCTCTCATTCTTTTGTTCATTGTGGTTCATAGGAATGGTAGATGAGAATATCACATTTTTCAAGTTTTAGATCTGCTGTGATTCAAGTTTATAAATTTTTTTGTGAAGTTTCCATTTTTATTTTTTAATCTATGTTACTTTTTTCCTGTGTACCAATTGCTAATTTGGAACTGTTAAGACTTGATTTATGCAAATTACTAAATTTTTCCTGTTGAGAGATTTCTTGAATATGAAAATCCATAGAACCAAATTTAGAACAAGGCTGTCAATGATTGAATATAATATATTATTCTCTTTTGCATTTTTAGTTGTTGGTAGACCAAGTCAGGATCCATAGTATATGTGTTCAGCTATCTGCATAACCTCATTAGATTAGTGGATATGTGAATGATGCTGTATTGAGTCATTTTGGTGAATAAGTACAGCTTTGGTGAAATTGAATGTTACAATTCTTTTTTTCTTTTTTTTTTTCCTTTGATTTGGTTATGAACTAAGAAATATGAGTTAGTTTTGAATGTTTTGGTTGGCTTGGTTTTGATTTAAGTTTTTTAGTTGGGTTAGTTGTATAGTGAAAAGGCATGTCTGTTTATTTCAATGTAATTTGTCAGGATCCTCCGTTTTGTGATGACTAAGAGCCTTTAGAATGTATAGTAATAATAATTTCTTGGTAAATGGAATTATGGAAGTTTTTGAGAGCAGGTTTGTAGAAAGCAAGCAAAACTTGACATTGATCTCTAGCTCAAATGGCATCTCCATGCTTTCAAGGAATGGGGTGGAGGGTGATATGTAGACATGGGAAAGAATGATTCAACATAAAGTAGAGAACAAAACTTAGGAAGGCTTCTTATTGTAGACAAAACAACTCTATACATGATGAGTTTAAAATTTACTGAATACAGCAGATTTCTTTAGTCACAAAACATAAAGAACTACGTTGACGCATGGAAATATGTCTCATGTGTCAAATAAGAGAAAGTCAAAGTTCAAAGACTCATCTTATATGTGAAGGAAAATAATCAGGAGTCTCTAATAAGTATATATAGGATGATTAGGATCTTGACCAGATAAATTGACATTGAGAAATGAAAGCACTTTCCACAATTTTTTAAGAGGTCAAGCTACATTCGCAACTCTAACGTTGAGGTTGGTTTATGAGCTCTAGCAATGTCAGAGGCTCGAATTTTCTTAGCTTGGAACTTCAAAAACCAAATATTAGCAGCCATAATGTTGGATGTTTAAGAAAGTAGTTCAATTGTAGTTTTGGTACAATTGTTTACACATTTTGGGGGTTAAGTCAATATCTGTAATTGCTTAGGCCAAATTAAATATCTGGAAAAATTTCTTAAATTTGATTGTAAAAGGGGAGAGTTTTTGTTTTGTTTATAATATGATTTGTATTCTAGTTTTTTGGCCTTTTAGAATCTAAAAGTTGCTTACTACTTAAAATGAGGGGTTCATTTTTGTAGTATAGATCAAGGGAGTCAATCTCGTACTGGAGGCTATATCAGTTTGATTAGTGGAACGATATATTTCGATACCGATCAATACCGGTGTACTGTTTCGGGTTTACCGTTATTTTATATATGTGTGTGTGTGTGTGTGTGTGTGTGTGTGTGTGTGTGTGTGTGTGTGTTATAATAAATATAAAAGTTTACCAAAAACATTTCCTCAATTCAAAACAAATTATTCATGGTTTTAGACTTTAGCATCAATTAAAAGAAAAAAAAAACATAATATAAAAAATAGAAAGCTTAATTGTTCATTGCATACTAAGAAAACAAATAACACTAATAAGTTAATGTAAATAAGTTACCATTCTGCCCTAACAAAAATTAAAAAATTACAAAACTAAAAAAAAAAAAAATCTGTACCAAAATTAAAAAACTAAAAAAAAAAAAAATTATGTACTGGTCGGTATGCCCGGTATCAGTCAGTATTGTCCGAAATTGGCCGGTACATGGCCGGTATTTAAATCGGTATGAAACGTTGATGTTTCGAAACCGGTATACACACCGGTACGGTATTGACTACCCTGATCTAGATTATTACACTTTTTTTTTTCTTTTGCATCCTATTGATCTTATTCTAAACTAAATTTTGTGGGATGTGTATGGTTGTGGTGCAGTGGGTATTCTTTGCTTAGGGATCCCTAGTACAACAAAGGACTTACCAATGCTTTGGTCATTTAGTTGATTCCTTGCTGCTAGTCTGTACTTGCTGTCATGCTAGCAAAAAAAGGGGTTTCAACCAGTTTTTCCTATGATTGGATTTGAGCCAATGACTTACTGCTTACTATTCAAAGGGGGCGGAGCGCTAAGAAAGAGAAAGCGTTATCACTATTCTAAATGATGCAACAGCTAGCACGCCAAGATCAAAAGGGAAAATAGCAACTACAAAATTCAATTTAGTTTTTAGTTTTCCATCCTACCTGATTTGCTGTTTTTGAAGAGTGATTGAAATTGTAGAACTTTGAATCTGAAAGTGTATAATTATCAGTGTCAGCTAATATTAACTGTTTGTCATTGATCATATGGATTTTTCAACTTAGTGTTATTTTCACCATTTTTTAAACATGTGAAAGCAATCAGCTAGATAGAGGTTCAAAAGATTAAAATAATAGTGTGTTGAATGGATGGTCCAAATTGATAATAACGTATCTTACACACTTTGCAACAAATTTTTTCTTTAAAAAATGATTTTATTAGCCAAATTTCTCTTCTACTTATGAGATTTCAATGATTCCACGCATTGTGCGGGTTAAATACTAGTATATATAAAAGCAGAGACCTTATGTGGAAAAGCATGAGGTTCTGCCAAGTGGCATATTGTATGACATCCTTCTCATTTAGGCTTCCACCTCATCTAAATTTAGCATTTATGTTAACCTATTAAGTAATGGCAAATGCATTTATTTCAATGTATTAATAAAATTCAAAGAATTTGTATACATTTATAACTTTATATGCTTTGAATTGATACGGATAGATTTAAAAAGTCATGGGAAATGTAGGAATAAAATTCAAAGAATTTGTATACACTTAAAACTTTAAATGTTTTGAATTGATACGGATGGATCTAAAAAGTCATGGAAAAGGTAAGCATAAAAAAACTTTTCAATTTTCTGCATAAGGTTAACTTCAATGCAAAATTGCAAGAGTTGAATTCAATGAATAGGGCAAATATTATTTGTCTCCACATCAATCAATATATATATATATATATATAAACAGAGACTTCATGTGGGAAAGCACGAAGTTCTGCCAAGTGGCACATTGCATGACATCCTTCTCATTTAGGTTTCCACCTCACCTAAATTTAGCGTTTATGTTAAACTATTAAGTAATGACAAATGCATTTATTTCAATGTATTAATAAAATTCAAAGAATTTGTATACATTTATAACTTTGCATGCTTTAAATTGATATGGGTGGATTTAAAAAGTCATGGGAAATGTAGAAATAAAATTCAAAGAATTTGTATATATTTTTAACTTTACATGCTTTGAATTAATACGGATAGATCTAAAAAGTCATGGGTAAGGTAGGAATCAACAAAACTTTTTAATTTTCAGCATAAGACTAACTTCAATGCAGAATTGCAAGAGTCAAATTCATGAATTGGGCAAATATTATTTGTCTCCACATCAATTCAATTCAATATCATATCATATACTTACTATATATAATAGCAAAAACTGAGAGAAAACTGATTCCTACAATTAAGGAGGTGCTGCTATGTTGGAAAAATGGCTATCTAAAATTCAGTCACGTTTAAGTTAAAAAGCTATAAATTACTTTGTTTAGTAATGCTTAAAAAAAAGAAAGAAAAAAGAAAGAAAGATTGCTTCACGGAGAAAGGAGAAAGAGAGATCGAGAGAAAAGAGAGACAGAGAAATAGAGAGGCAGAGATAGAGAGAAGGGCGCCACCAGATCTTTTGCCATCACCATAAGGGCGCCTTCCTTTTCTCCTATTCGGATACTTTATTTTCGCTTCCTTTTCAATTTTCTTAACACCGATGCTTGCGATCCAAAGATAGAGAAGGAGGAAAAAATAAACCTTGCAATACAGAGATGAGAAGGGGACAGACATTGAGAGAGCTCCCACCAGTAAGTTTTTCCTTTTTTTCATTCTTTCTTAGATCTGGGTATGGGTATGAAATATGAATTAGTTTTGAGAAATTTGATTGGATTGATTTTTATTTAGGTATTTGGGTAACATTAGATTTTAATTATAGATGATTTAGGTTTGGAGAAGGCAAAAATAGAGAAATAAGAAAGAAGGAGAGAGTTATCCGTTCCCATTTATTTTTTCAATTTCTTGGGTTTTGTTTTGTTGATTATTGTTTTTCTGGTTAGAATTTTGTTCCTGTTTGGTAGTTTTTTTTTTTTTCCTTCGTTTGCCACTGAAATTAATTTCTGAATTGATTTTTTTCTTTTTCTTCTGTTTCTCCCATCCAGTTACAGAATACCGTTTCCCTGTGTCAGATAAAGATATTGGGACTTCTACAATAAAAGAATAGATTTTAATTTCTTTGGTTCTTTCTAGAATTAAGATCCTTAATGAATGCAAAGATTGAAGTGTTCTCTTTACATTTGAACTCACATGACTCAATTTGGATTGTGACTTATCATGTTTAAATAAGTAAAAATAAATTTTGAATTGTAACGTAATTAATATTTGCATTCATTGTTACTATTTGTCTTTTACTATATGTTTGTTTGATGTTTTTGAGTTACTTCAAATTCTTGAGTGAATATTTGTGGTCCATTGGAATGTTGTTGAGACCCAACAGTTGTGTTTTTTAAAGCAAGAGGAATTGAATAATACAATCCAAAAAAATTTAGAAGAGTCATGAAAGTTGGTACTAAAGACATAGAAAAAAAAAGGAAAATCGAAATGTTACATTCTGATGCTTTTGTAATTACTCATTTGAAGTTCAAACCAGATTCAAAATTGGTTTTTGGTTTATAGCATTTCTATTTTTACTGATTGTGTATTTCCCTGTCCCCGTTTTTTAAATTTTGGTTTGTGTTGTCTTTCATTCCAGTTTTCGGTATTTGTGGATTTCTCTATTTTTTGCTAGCTTTGAAACAATATTTTGCCAGATCTGGATCCATACTACTAGACTTGTTGTTAGTTACTTAAAGCTCAGTGGTGTATAAAAGTACACGCATTTGAAACTTTTGATTAAATAAGTAAAAGAACATGAATGTTGCCTAAGAAGGGTTAGCAAGAAAAATGATAATCATGTTAGTTGAATAATCCCAATTATTTTGTTGGTAAACCTCATTGATAAATGGGTTTTCAGAACAAATAAAAATTGTTCATGTGTGTTTCATTAGATTTAAAAATTAAAGTAGTGACATGTAATCTGTCTCTATCGTTGTTGGGCATAGAAAACATAGATTGACTATGCTTCCAACGATCTCCGCTTTCACTGGTATCTTCAACCTCTCTCTCTTAAGGATTTTCCATTATTTTTTTTTTTTTGTTAAATCAATTTTTTCCTTGGTTTCTCAATTTCCATCAAACTATTCAAAGAAAGGCTTGAACTGAATTTTTGGTCAATTGTTTCTTAATTCTGATTTTATTTTAAGGTGAGTGGAAGCATGAAGGCTAGCAAATGTAGAAGCTATCCAGGTAGCCAGATGTAAGATAAAGCTTAAGAGATAAAGCAGCACGACAAGCATTAGGCCATTGTGACTGAAAAAATATGAGGTAATGTTTAGTATTGTGTAGTGCCATGTTATTGAGATATCTATGATTGCATGAGAATTGTGTTTTATCATGTAATCTTGATGTTATGAGTCTGATGTTGCATTTTAGATCCTCTTTATGATCATCAATGAATGATTAATATGGGTCTAGCTATCAATGGTGGTTAAAATTGTTTGCCAATTGTAACGTTCATTTTTACTAAGGTTGCATGCTTTTTCTAAGGACAGGGTTACCATGGTTGTTAGTGCTCAAATGTAAGACTCAAGTAATTTTCCTTTTTCCTTTTCCTACAAACAGAGCTGGAATTGATATGGTTGCTTGGAGTTTAAAGTGTTTGTTTTGATTTTGGATTTTTATTTTTTGGGCATAGCTGAATTTGATTTTTCCTTTTATTTTATTTTTGGGGTGGAAAATGTAATTGGGCTATTTGCATGCCTTTTTCCTTCTATATCACACAAGAATTACACATTGTTTTGAAATTCATAAGTATATATTTGTCATAAAATAGAGTCTTATTTTCCCTTTTCCTTTTTCCCTTTTTCTTTTTAATTTTGGTGAGATGAAATTTTAAGATTAAGCTACTCACAATTGGTGGAAAAAGATTGAAACTTAGAATTTGTAGTTTCATTTTTAATCTTTGATTAAAGATGCTTTGGAAGTGATAGTTTATGGTAACATGTAATCTCTCTCTTCCTTCAAGTTAGTCACTATTCTAACTTTTGATGCATAAATAGATTATTTGTACATTTCCCAATCTCCACATCAGACCCTCCACTTTTTTAGAGAGTATATCTCACTAATTTCTTTCATTATTATATTCTGTTATGGAGTATAAATCCAAGTGAAAAACCACATTGCGTTGCTAACCAGTGCGATGCACGGAATAGTTAGCAAATGTTAAATAAATAAATAAAAAAGTAAAGAAACATCTATGAAAATTAACAATATCAAAATTTTATTATATATATATATATATATATATCTAACAGAGTGACAGCCAATGCAGAGTTCCAAACCCAATGATTTATCAAAGTTTGTGCACAAACTCAATTATATAGATACACAACTTAGGTTGGAAGAATTAAGCAAAAGTGAGGATATAAGGATCAATGGCCATGGAATATAAAAATATATATAGTTGAGATGGGAAACAACAGGTGAATTCATTCCTCTTTTTCTTTTGGGTTTGATTCTTTATTTATTTAATTTCATTAATTAGTAGTGTAGATTTTACAACTTGCAAATTAGAAGTGAAATTTAAGAATACTATGCCACATGTTTAGTGGGGTGATTGATTTTCTCTATTTGGTAAACCAAATTTGGTTCAACAGTTGGAGTACAATTCTGTTTTGATTGTTTATTATTATTTTAGATTGAAAAGGCAGAAATTGTATTATCATCAAAAAGAGAAGTATGAAAAGTATAACGCAGGATCCTGTAGGACCTGATCCAAGCCAACATAGTGGCTTAGGCTCTAGAAAAAAAAAATATAGGGAAAGAGACAGTATAAGTATCATAGATTTGACCACTAAGTCCCAAAAGCCATAGCGTTAAATACCCACAAAAAGCCTCTAGTAGTCATCAAACAGTGTTGTTTCAATTGTTTATTAATGGATTGCCTTCAATATGTTTGTTTATAGTTGTGAATAATGTTAGAAATTTAGACCCCTTAAACTCAAACAGATTAACCTAGATATTTAGTCAAGTGATTAACTTAGGTAAATTAAGCAATTTTAGGTTAACACAAATATATCATATCATGCAAATATGCGGAAAATAAATAACACACGATATGATAACCCAGGAAACCAAACCGGTAAAAACCTGGGAAGGATTTAACCTAGCTATCCTCAAGGTAAAAAGGAATTCACTATGAAAGAATTGAAGTTTACACAATAGCGACTTAGACTACTAACATCCTATTGCTACCTCAAGTAGGAAACTTACTACCACGACCACGTGACAGCTCCGAGTCCATGGACTACTTCTTTCCTTGAATTCTCAGCAAAGCACAAGCACACCTGCCTGTATATCTTGAAGCTCTTGATTCTGCAACTGAAAGATTACCAAGCTCTTGACATCAATCTTGAGATTGGAAACCCTAAGTGTATGTGAAGGTAAACACCTCTAGATCTCACAAATAAGATTCACAAACACAATATTCAGAACACTAAAAACGTGGCTAGGGTTTCCCTTTTATACTTAGGGCAAAACATAAAACCCTACACATTAAATGGACTAGGGCTGAGTTGGAAATTCTGCAGAAAAAACATTTTGCACGAGTTTCGATCGGTCGAGTCTAATTCTCGATCGATCGAGCCAAGCAGAAATGCACAGTAAATTCTGCATTAACTCGATTCCAACTTTACATGAAAACCCCATACTTTGAGCAAGTCTAAACAAGACTAAAACCGTTTTGATCATGATTTGCCAACATTACAAAATGAAGTTCTAATACATTAGTTCCTAATTCTTAGAACCTAACAAATAACTCTCACACTATGTTTGAAATTAAATCGTCTTGAAGCAACCAAGGTTTAGAAGATGGGACACTTCAAGTCTTGAAGGATGGGGTTTCAACTTAGTCGAAGGTGATGCAAGTGCAACGAATTGGAGAACGGAGGTACTACTATTGCTAATGTTTCTTCATACATTTAGATTGCTGTTCCATTCCTCAATATATTTGTCTCTTTCAATCTATGTTGTCAATGTTGATCTTAAGGTTAGCAGATGTGGTTTTTGAAATAAAGTGACTCTGTGAGACCTTTAGTTGGTATTTTAGGCCATCTTGAATACTTATATTAAAGGCTTTTTTACCTCAAGGTTAGCAATTGTGGTTTTAGAATAAAATAGCTCTATAAGTCCTTCAGTTGGTATTTGTTGGCCGTCTTGACATCAATGCAATACTTAGCTTAAAGGCATTTTTAATGTCTATATTACTATATATGCATTGTTGTTGGTGTGCTGACCTATCATGGTTTATGAGAGAAATAATGATTGGCTTTAGCACCTAGTAAAGGCAGATGGGCATAATCTGTTTTGACCTTGGTAAAATTATTGATTAGCATCAAAAGCCGAGGAATCAATGCCCTTTCACAAAGACCAGTTGAACCAGCTCTCTCTCTGCTTGATGATTTTTTAAGGTAGAACAAACATGCTGGTCCAATATATGTGAATACCAAACAAAAAATGACAAAACATTGGATGTCCATGAATTGATTCTCACCAAAATCTTATCTATTATAGGTCTGCAACTTATCACCCATAACTTCAAACAATTTGATAAACTGGAATTGGTTTGTTATCCATTCATGCTTTTGACAATATTTGATTCATGATAATTATAGCTACTAAAGTTTTCTAAATTTCTATTTTAGGATTTTATAAAGTTACAAGGAAGGTTAATTTTAGAGATACCTCAAGCCAAATAGCAACATAATTTGCTTTTGGAAGGTTTATTAATTGTTTTTTCTCTCTCCATGAGATATAAACATTTTTATGTATTTTCCTTCTTTTGTACATGTTTATGACACAAGTTGTTATCCTCTAGGTAGAGGAAAGTGATGTACTTTATGGAATGTTAATTTATGGTTCAAAATTTTGGTATTTAAGAGGACTAGAAAAAATTTATTTTATTTTTTTGTCTACAATATTATAGATCCATATTTCAAAATTTCTTTTTTTTCCTTAAATCAATGGTTGTGTTGTAATTCTTAATTAAATTATTTGACCCATGAAATTTATGACTATTTATGTTTTCTATGTTGGTGTTTTAGCTTTGCTTGAACTTGCAAGAAGGATAATTTTAGAGATATCTGAAGGCTTAAGCCAAGGGTTTGCATCTAAAAGATTTTTTTTCCTCCCTGTGGGATATAAATGATCACATAATAACTTTTAGAGGGGAATATAAACTTCACAAGTCTATTTGCTTAGTGCTATATACCTTAAGTGAACAAATATTGGTCGCCTTAGTATAAATTTTAAGTCGAAAAGAAAAAAAGGTATTCTGCATATGCGTAATAAATTAGATAGTTAATTTTCTATTATATATGTGAGGAAATAATCTCATTTTAATTTATATATATATATATTTCTTTTTTTCTTTTTTTGGAACTTTAATGTTACATTCTTCATCTCTACCAAAGCCCCTAACTCCTTAAAGTCTGCAGTAGTTTCTATTCATATGAATTAAATATTCTATACACTATCTAAAAAAGAAATTTTGAGCCCATTAATGATGATTATCATTTCTTAAGCATTCATTTATATATGTCAAATTTTGAGAATAGTATAAATTATTAAGTAATCAAATTTAGACTAGTAAAATAAACCAATTCCATTTCTTATGAAGTTAGTTCATTTTTTTTAAATGGCAGATTATTACTTTCTTCAGTATCTCATACTATGAACTTTGTTTTTACTCTCCTTTTTTTAATAATGGCAGATTATTATTTTCTTTAGTGTCTCAATACTATGAACTTTGGTTTTTTCCCCTTTTTTTCTTAATTCCATTCAAAGTTTTAGAAGAGATGCTAGAATCAAATGTGTTTGATTGGGTTTAACAGATTTTTGTAGATTAGCATTGATTTTGTGAACATAAAATTTTCTCACTATTAAAGTGCAGGTATAAAGAAAAGAGATGAGATTCTGGAAGGAGAAATCTTGAGTCAAAAGATTATCATAGCATTGAGCAAGTGTGATAGCTATTGTGGTTGCTATAGTCTTTTGTGTAAATTAAATGCCTAGAACATAGATAAATGTGGCAATAGTGTTTATTGAATAGTGTATGATCAACAAGATACATTAAAGGAAAAAGTGGATTTGTGTAGTGAGGCTAATTTACAATTTAATATGAAGTTGTATGTAAAATTGAATTTGGATTTTGGCTTTGAGCCAGTAAAAATACAAAGGTTGCCATTGTCTTTGCGAATAGTTTTTTCATTGTCTTTAATGTTGCTTTAGTTTTTAGCATTACTTTCTTCAGAAAATACTATTTTTTTTCCTCTGTCTATCTCTTTTTTTCTTTTTCTTTTTCTTTTTCTTTTTAGCCTTTTCTTGGTGGGCAAATTAGTCTCTCATTGTAAGGAAACTAAACAATTGTATCAATTATTGCATATTAATGAACTTTGCATATAGGTCAAATAAAAATACAAATTAAGATCTCCAAAATTTGCATATAGGTCATGGGAATTTTAAGAAAATAATTAAAAGAACTAATTAGCATTTTAATCAAAATTGTAAGCAACTTAGCGTCAACACACAGATCTAATAAATAAAAAAGAAATCTAGCGTGAGCTAGAAGTCTTGTTTATTTACTTGAAGTTGCCACCTTAGATTAATGTATATAATACATTAGGCTTTATTGATGAAAGCATTTTGCATCTGCAAGAACAATTTATTCTATTTACATGGTGGGTTTTTTTTTTAGTTAATGCAAATCACGACCATTGTGGTGTTCAATCTATACATTAACATTAACATTATTTTATATTTGTTTGTTGAATATTCAATTTTTTATCATAATCGTACAAATTGTGAAAAGAAACAAAAAGGATAGACCCAATTTATAAGTATCTTTTTCTTTTCTTTTTTCTTTTTTTGAGAAAGCAATTTATAAGTATCATCTTCAAGACAAGTACACAATTTTACACTATCTTGATAGAATTACACCCATAGAGCATGATCCTAGCAATGAGCAGACCAGCAAATCAGGCACCGTGATTACAACTATAGTAAAAAAGGCTCCTCCATGATTCTAGCATTATTAAATAGAGGCGCATATCAGTCTATCTATTCTAGGAAAGCTAAGATTGTGGTATTCCATATTTGTTGTATATTTACTTGATTGTAGTCATCCTGTACAAGTCCATAAAATGGACCAAAAACATTTTGTAATTGATTATATATAAGATATAGAAGTCTTCTCTCTATCTCATCCCTGTGAGAAAGAATTTCTCAAACTTCGTTATATCTATCATTTAAGAAGCATCGCAAGTAGCCGCCAAAAACAAAAAAAGAAAAAAGAGTAACAATATTTACTTGACTTTAATTTCTGCAACTTCTGGAATGTCTAGATTGACATACAACTTTGTTGCAAAAGTGGTTGATAGTTGATAGTCACCTACAAAAAAGTTGTAAAAATTTATAAGGATTGTTGATACATAAACGTTATGTACTTGATAAATGGTTCAGTCAATCATTACCTTTGTAAGTTTTCACAATAGTTCAAGTGACTATTACAATGAATGACCCTCTATTTGTTTTGTAGAAATCATCATCAACAATGAATATTTCTTCCAATTGCATCTTGATGAATATAATTTGAAATATGGAAGAGAAAATTACACCGTCTCAAAGATTTTGGAGACGGAGATCTCACATAAAGTTGAAGGACATCAGGTAATAATAAAGTTGAAGTCTATTTCCATTATTTATATCACACCTAAGTACCATAGGATTCATGACTACTCTTTACATGGTATTTCCAGTATGCTTTATATACTGTTCATTGAAATTGAAGCATACACACTTCACCTTGCTTGCTATATGATTTAAAATTTTGTATGATACCATCAAAGTTAGTATAGTACAATGAAAGCACTCTAAATTTTAAGCAACATGCATATATTCTTCCATTTTTTCAAACGCCATTTAATAAAAGTGCTAATTTTTGCAGGACACAATAGAGGGAATTGTAGGGAAATCAAGGAAAGACAAGTCCATTGCCAGTCAAAAAATAGAATTAGGACAAACATCTGTTGAAAGACCTCAATTAACTGTCGCTATAACTACAGAAGATGAAAAAACTAATGATAAAAGTATGCCACTCCAAATGCTTCAAAAACGTCAAAAGGGTACTAAGTAGATTGCATCAAAGAAGAAAAAAAATTTGAAGTCTAATGTCTCAATGTATTTTATAAATAACATACTCTTACAAGCAAGGCAAACAAATTGACGTAATACATTACCCTATGAATTTTTTTTTTTTTTAAAGAAGAGTATACGAAATGTATTGTTAAGTTATTGTATGTCATTTTCTTTGTACATATTTCCATGAATTTTTCTGGAAAATTACATTGTAAATAAGGTTGGATTGTTTTTTCAATTAGAAGTAAAAATGAATTGCTTTGCTGGGAAATTCCATTGTAAATAAAGCTGGATTTTTTCTTCAAGATTGTTGTCTTTTGTAAGTTGGGTCCATCAAATTAACAAATCTGATTTTTTTTTTTTCCATTAATCCTTCTTTTGCTGATATGGATTACCTCCACTTTTGGATGATTTTGAATCACATTATGTGACTAAGATTGGTTTGAAAATATTGCTGATAAAAGGGGTCGGTATGTTACTAGGGATAAAGTTTAAAATTTCATTGATAGTATTCCCCCTCCCCCCATGGTATGACAAAGAACTAAAAATTCAAAAATAAAATGATGATTATCAAATTAACATAGTCATAGACTATTATTTTCAAATAAAGCATATGGGCCAACAACAAAATGAAGATTATCTATTATGTGACTAATTAGTGAAGGTGAGAGAAGAGTACAAAAAATTAAAATGAAAACTTACTAGGAAATAAAAGAGGAGCCAATTGTTGGCATTTAAGGACCTTGACAGCCCTTCTCTTTTTCTTATGTTCTTTGCACAACTTTTCTTTTTGTATTTCTTTCTCTTTCTTTGCTTACTTTCCCTTTTTTTTTTATAGCTAATTTTTTTTTTTTTTTTTGGCTAAATTTTAGTTGACTGTAGGTTTTATTTTTAATTCTTTTGCTAAATGTTTTCTAACTAGAGTTTTTTTTTTTTTTTTTTGATAGGATCTAACTGCAGATTGGCCATGAATAAATGTGTCATTTTATTGGGTTTGGGTTGGTATATAATCCGATAGGAATTGACATGTCACATATATATATATATATATATATCTATTTTATAGAAAGGATTTGATAATCAATATATTGGTTGGCTTTAGATTTGCAATTTATAAATAATGTCATGTTACATTGTTGGATGACATTTTTCAAAAAAAAAGTAGGTGAAGTATATTGAGCTAAGTGTAAATTTGTCTTTGAAAATATTTAAAAGTCAAAAAACTATATACGTTTTGATTGTCTTCTAATACGTAAAATGATCTCGTGCATTGCGCTAGTTAAACACTAGTCTATATATATATCTAAAAGCTGAAGCGTAGCATTTAATGTTGCTACACTCCTGTTGAGCCACATCAGCAACCACGTCATTATTTTCATCAATAAAAAAATATTTTATTTTCATTATTTTTCTATTAGTGTTTTATAAATTCCCACTTCAGCTTCCATAACACCCATGACTCTTTATCTCCATTGTTTTCAACTTACCATATAATTTCTTAAATGCCTGAGACTCTTTATGTCCCTCTTTCTTGCCTCTTCCTCTCCTCATTGAACTCAACTAGTTCATACCTATTCAGTTGCCACTGTCCCTATAAAATTCACACAAATTAGTCCTGTGGGGAGCTCTATAGTTAAAGCTCTCGAAAGGATAGAACTGCTATGCCTCAGGTAGTCCAAGATGGTCTAAATGATCGGCTTCACAAGTTCATGTCCTCATTGGAGAATCCAAATGCAATCGGTTACTTTTCTCATCTACATATGGATAGTAGTGAATCACAAGTGACTGTAAGAAATTAGATTTGGCCAACCCCTTTCAAATGAATATGTATCCTTCATATTACTCATTACTTTAGGCTTTTGCTCACATGAATATGTATCCTTCATTAATCATTACGTTAGGCTTCTGTTGTTGTAACAAGCTAGATGATATTGTCGGTGATCATGATAATATTAGTTGGTGTTGAAATTTTTATTAAGAAAAATAGGACTTATGAATTAATTTATGAATTAGCTTTTTTTTTTTTTTTTTAAGGATTGATTATCCAAGTATAGTCTCTTTTCAAAATGGCGTTTTTTTTTCTTGGTTTACTTAAAAAGTCTCTTGTATTCTAAATGTCCTCAGAAAGTGTAAGGTTGAAATTTATCAACCATTTTGTTAGCTTTATTCCGTGCCAATTTACTTGTAATTTAGCACTTAGAAACCCTGTATTTAGGTGGGAATCATGTAAGGGTAGTGTGTGAGAGAGTGTGAAGAAATACTCAAGATTGTGCAGTGAAACAGGGACTCGCGACTGGATCTCGCGGGTAGCTCGCGACTGGCAAGCGCCAGAAGATGCACACGAGTGAAGCGTGCAGAGAAGCTAAACCGTCTACCAGCTGTTGCACTACACGACAAAAAGACCAGCCTGGCCATTTAGTTAGCTCGCGGCTTGAACTCGAGACTCAGTTAAGCCGCCAGCCAGCTTTGTTTTGGAAAAACTAACTCTTCGCATTCCTCTCTCACCCTAGTATAAATACCCTTAATACCCATGAAATGTAGAAAGCTTCTAGAGAGAATTTTGAGAGAGAAACCCTAGAGAAAACAAGATTGACTCATCCACAATCTTTACATAGTGACTCTTCAAATTCCTCTACTCTCACCTTCTCCATTGTTAGATCTTTGAGAGGTACATTACCCAAAACCTTTTCTCACCATACCCATATCTGTGAGAAGGCTTTTTGGTGCTTTGGGAAGTAGTTAGGAACGGACCAACTGATATTGGTTGATGCTATGGGCTATAGCGGAATCCGGGAAGCTAAAAAAGAAATAGGTTCGGCATAAAATCGTTAGAGTAGGAGCTTGGAAGGCTTAGGTACACTGGGTAGATTAGGCTTGGAGGGTCTACTGCTATCCATGTATCCCAACTACATTCTTTAGTGGATTATTTACCGCTTGGAGGGCGGCGGAGAGGTTTTACGTCGAGGGCTTCGGTTTCCTCTTCAATAACACATCGTTGTGTTGTCCTTGTGTTTGCATCTCTCTTCCTTTAATCTTTGCCACTTAATTTCTACTGTGGATCTGATTTTATTTGGTTTATATTGTTTATCAATTATGTTATAAGCTTATGTTCATTTTCCGCATGTAATTTGTTTGATATTAAGCTTGAATTGGTATTTTGTAAATTGGGGGTCTAAATGTTCATAGTGTTTTATACGCTTTTTGAACATTCAATTGAAAGTTACTTTCTAACTTTAAATGTCAAATTGCTACTGCTTGATCATTCCTAATTAGCCTGCCAATCTTTGTGATATTTTGTGAACCATTCATATTGAACATGGCTGATTCTTCCACTGGGCCAATTAGTCAATTGGCTAAGGCTCCAAGTGGATGGTCCAATGATTTTTTTTTTTTTTTTTTTTTTTTGCTTTGTGAATTGATGGTCCCATGATTTTGCATTAGTTAGATATGTGCATGTATGCATGGTAATTGCTTTGACTTGTAGAAATTAATACTCAAATACATATAAAGTGCATTTTAATTTTAAATATGCCAATACGTAAAAATATATTTATAGGAGGGATAAGGAAAAAAAAGGAAAATAATTCCCATAAAATGAAAAACTACGTCTTATGCAATGGCCATAATCTGCCACTCTCTCTAAATTTAATGTAATACTTCTTCTGGCATTCATGAAGAGAGTTATTTTTGATCCACATCTCTAGATGCCAATAGCCATAAAGAGTTCTATACTTGATTCCACAGATCCCTCAGATCAAATGTGTTGCGAGAATTACTTGCATTCTCAGCAACATCACTGGTCCTTCTTGAGAATCGTCACGTTTGTCTCCCCCAATGCCCCATTATATTATAGTCCTCATTATCCTCAATATGATATGACTCCCCCAATGCCCCCATTATAGTCCTCAATACCCTCAACATGATTTTGTGACCAAGTATTGGCTTATCAACATGCAAAGGGGCATTTGGTTCCTTGTGATGTGTCCCTGATGTGATATCAAGGTTTTTTGGTTTATTTATTTTTTCTAACATTATCATAATCTAAAATTAAAAAATATATTACATTACCTTAATTTCATTACCTTCCTAAACATTGTAACGTTGTATTCTTGTATTGGGATTAATTTAATGTAAGATTACAACAATGTAATATTACGGTGTAATGTAACATCACAGCAAACCAAACGCTATGTAGACTGTTAGATTCTAAGGATTAGGATCTAATGTATTTAGAACTTCAATTTGTATGTTGGCAAACCATGATCAAAACAATGTTTAGTCATGTGTTAGACTTTTTCAAAGTATGGGATTTAATGTAAAGTTGGAATCGAGTTTTTATGCAGAATTACTATTAACTTTCTGTCAGACTCGATCGATCGAAAATTAGACTCGATCGATCAAAAATCGGGCAGATCGTTTTTCTGCAGAAAATTCCAACTCAGCCCAAGTCCATTTAATGTATAGGGTTTTATGTTTTGCCCTAAGTATATAAGGGAAAACCCTAGCCACGTTTTTAGTGTTCTGATTGCTGTGTTTGTGAATCTCATTGTGAGATCTAGAGGTGTTTACCTTCACATACACTTAGGGTTTACAAACTTGAGATTCATGTCAAGAGTTGTGTAGATCAATACAGTTGCAGAATCAAAAGAGCACAAAGATATACAAGCAGGTGCGCTTGTGGATTTGCTGAAGAATTCAAGAAAGAAGGAATCCGTGGATCTCGGAGCTATCATGGGGTCATGGTAGTAAGTTTCCTACACTTGGGTAGCAATAAGATGTTAGTGGTCTAAGTCTTATTGTGTAAACTTCGATTCTTTCATAGTGGATTCAGTTTACCTTGAGGATAACTAGGTCAAATTCTCCCCAAGTTTTTACCGGTGTGGTTTCCTGGGTCATCATATCTTTGTGTTATTTATTTTCCGCTGCTTTGTTGTTTTTGCTTATTTGTGTTAACCTAGTTTTAATTAAATTACCTAAGTTAATCACTTGGCTAATTCACTAGGTTAATCTGTTGGGTTTAAGGGGTCTAAACGAACTGACATAGACTAAAAGAGCGATGGTTGATGTGCCTCCGAATAATATGAAGAGTACTAAAAAGTTGTTGGGGGCTAAGACTAGGAGATTCTTTGTCCAGTTCTACGTCTTCACGCTTAGTGGATATAATCATGTTGTTCTCTAAATCACATAGCATATTTATTTTTATTATCCACATCATATTTGAATAAACTATCTAAATATTTTGTGACTCGAATGCATTAAAATAATAATAATAATCAAAGTCTTTTCTAAAATGGTTCATTGGATATAGAAGTCAAAATTTTTTTTTTTAAAGAATGACTCTTTGTTTGCCTGGGTAATAATACAAATGTATGATTATATGAGTATATTCTTTATTGTTTTAATTAAATTAAATGACAATAAATTGTCTTCTCCATCATATCAGAGGAAAAATTGTTTTAGGTTTTAATTATTTTTATTAATATTATCAATAAATCACAATAATCATTCATATAATAGTTACATTCTTATATATATATATATATATATATATATATATATATATATAGTCCACAAGTATGAGAGTAATATTCAATAGCACAAAAATTTACTCCATAATTCTTCTTTTCATTTTTCAACTTCTTTTTTTTATTATTATTTTTATTATCTCAATTTGAATTCATTATTTAATTTTTGAAAAATCTATGTTTACTCTACACTATATTTAACTAGTATGTAGTATATTATTAATCATGAGTTTATTCATGTTTAAAAGGCTCAGTTAAGTCTAAATTCATATTATTAACCAGAAAATTTCATTAACAAAACTTAGCAGTGTAAATATATATATATATATATATATTTGTTGATGAGAATGAGTGGTGGGGTAAGGTAGAACAGATGAAAGGAGGAGGGGAAGAGGAGATGATAATTAAGAACAATTTCAGTCGAGCAGGCTAGCAAACCTTATATGATATGGCTTATCAACTGGGGCTTTACTTGTAAGTGCTTATAAATAATTGGCATAAGAGTGGTTTGTGTGCATAGGTGAATTGTGAGTTGGGCGTATAGGAAATGCTGTTTGTATTGTCTATCTTCTAGCTTAGATGAGTATAGTTTGATTGAATTTTTATAATTTATTTGTGGGAGCTATGTGATGTGTCATCAGTGGATTTTTTACTTTTATTTTATTATATTGTGGGCTTCCACATGAGTATGGTTCACTCTCATCACAGTGACATAAAATATGCTTTGGACAAGAAAGATTTTGCTTTATTATTTAGCAGGTATTGTTTGGTAGATTAGATGTAGAAATGCGGGGATTTAGAAAGAGCTTACCAAACAGATGCGGGGATTTAGCAAGTATTGTGCTTACCAAACACCACTTTATCTATTTTACCAACCCATTTTTAGAAAGAGCTTGTAACTCGTGCAAATGCACGGGATTTTTATTTAAAATTTTTTAATAATTTTTTTGTTGTATTTTTGTAGCATCTCAAAAGTATTTTTCTTTTTTATATAACATCATCAAAAGTAAATCAAATCATACTTCATTATTGAAACATATATTAACACACTTTGAATAAGGGGAAAAAAATTAAACTTACAAAAGTGGAAAAACAAATAGTTTTCTTTATAACATCATAAAAATTTAGGTACATAGCTCAAAATAACATTTATAATCTTAAAATAAACCAAAAGTCAAATAATTTAACCCCTTAAAAGTTTATGGGTCTAATGTTGTGAGCAACCAAGCCATTGATGATCTTTTTGCATACCTAGACATATCAAAACTTTTAAAAAAAATATGTTAAATTGATTCCAAATGAAGAACACATACAAATGCAAAATTAGTTCTACCATCTCAAATCTAAATCACATGAATTAGTGTTAGATAACTAATCATTTCTTTTTCCTTTAAACACGTCTAATAAAAATCTCTAAATTGAAAAAAAAATTATCGTAAGCATTAATCCCTTGGACAATAGTATCATTAAAAGTACATAATCTAAGCATGAATCTCCATTAATACACCAACGAAACCATGCATAGATTATGCAGTCCTCTCTAGTCATCTTAAGAGTCACATTTATATAAAAAAAATCCTCTAATTTCCTTTTAAGTTGTAAACTCGTAGTTATTTCTTTCTGCAGATTATGCATGTGTGATCCTAACAAAAATTGGGGGTTTAGAGATTGATCTAGAGAGATCCTAAACCTTCCTACTTTTTGAAAGGTATTAGAAATAATGCATTGAAAAATTGAAGGGAAAAAAGGGCACAATATTATAGTGAGTAAATAGACATTCCTCACTATGGTTAAAAAAGCATCACGTGGTCCAAAATAACGCTGAGGCACCCTAACCAATAATTTTCCTTCAAATTAAAGTTTTGACTATTTGCAATCCACACAACATAACCCAAAAAAAGAAAAAAACACAATTAAATAGTACTAATCAAGCTGTATTTCTCTTCAATAACTACCTAAAATCTAAAAGATAGAACAGTAAGGAAACATCTTAAAGAAACAAACTTACCTTCTTCTTTTTTTCCAAACAGTTGCATAATTTTTTAGTGGTGCATTGGTCAGATCCAAGGCAAACTTCACATATGCCACAAAATCTTTTTCTTGTGATTTGGCTTAGTTGCCCTCAGTTCCTACACATAAATCAAGTGCACTCAATTTGCATAGAGTAAGAAAATGTAAATATTAAGTATTCAAAATGGCACAATGGATTCTACATAGCCACCTTCCCTAGTTATAACAAAATATGCCCAAAGGATCCAAAAGCCAAGACAAAGTATTCAAATTAAAAACTTTCACCCCTATCCATAACACTATTTGCCTTGTAGACAACTTTTGCATGTCAATTCCCAATTGTTAAGACTACGAATTTTGGAGCAAAGCAAATGAGGATGGCTATTTTTCAATTAACGATATACGTCTTAAGACAACTGCAGGTATTGTTTTATCAAATTTTATTGTTTCTCTTTCTCCTAATCTCCCATTAGGTTATGCATTAAAATATGAACTTTGATAGTTTTAGTGACATGTAATGCAGTGTCAAAATTGATTAAGAAATTTAATTGATTTTAAAAAATTACGTGTCCTATTTTATTCATGTCCAATTTCTTTGTCATATTTATTCCCTTTAAGAACAAAGAATGGTTTTGGGAAATGTTTATAGATTTTATTTATCAAAACCTATATTTGTTCTACGTGTTCACTGAAAAATTTAAACAAACACAGAAAAAACACAAAGGTAACCAAGACAAAAGTTATTTAAAAAAAGTGCAGAAAGTTATTCAAAACAGAGCAGATTTAATGAAATAGTGCAATGCAGTGCAGACTTTTTATGAATCAGTGCAGTGTAGATTTTGTGAAACAATGTAGTGAAGATTTTAGTTGCAAAGAAAAGCAGATTTTAGATGTGTAACAGTGCAGATTCTTTGTAGGAGAATAGTGCAGAAAAATAACATTTTGAAGAAGAAATCTTTTTAACAAATTGGATCCATAGACCAAATTTTATTCACTAAGAAATTTAAACAAACAATTAGAGAACAAACACAAAGATAACCAAAATAGAACCTTCAAACTCACATTGCTCATTTTATAGAACTTGGCATATGAAACAAAAATCCCAAAGCCAAAGCTTATTAGTAAAATCACATACCAAATAAAATGGAGTTTATATTGTGGTTTTGGAGAAGGAGATGGGTAGAGAAAAGAGAGGATAGACTAACAGAACACAGCGTATTCAAGGCCTAGTGATACCCATTAAGAAGCTTCAAACAGGGCAAAAAAAAAAAATCCTTTGAAAAACCTTTCTTTTAAAGGTATAGATAATAGGTTATACAATATCAATTGATTTTTTTATATTCTAAATAAAATTTGATTTGTGGTAAATTATGATAAAATAAGCTTCAAGACCCCTTTATTTATAAACCACGTAAGTCAGAACGTAAATTCCCAAAGTCATAATCTATTCATTCTAAAGATAAACCACACACAAAGACATTTAACGTTCTTTCAAACATTACCCTAACAAAAACATGTGAGAGAAAGAGAGAGAGAGAGAGAGAGAGACAGACAGAGACAGAGAAGAGGTAATTATAGAGAGACAAAGTGAGAAACTGGTGAATCTATTAGACAAAATTCTGTTTTGATTAGTATATTAAAGCCAATGAATGTTTTAGAAACCAAAGAATGTTGAAGGCTGATAGCAAAGGGGTTTTAAAGAGACCATTGTTGATTTATTTAAGTTTTAATTTTCTTTAAGAATACCTTACAAATTGGCTCCTTGACTAACTCTTCTCCCTTGCTTGGTTGAGTAACTATTCTTGCTGAAAGAAACTGATACAAAGGGAAAAATACAGTGGCATTTACAATTTAAAGAAAACAGGTTGAACAGCCAAAATTGATGATATAAACTTTGCAACATTTTCTAATATTGCAGAGCAATAAACCAAAAAAATAAACCAAAGAAAACTTAATTTTACAGAGAATTGTCCCAAATACATCAATTGGCAAAATGTCATCCAATGGATGAATCCAATGATACTGATATTGAGATAGAAAAGAGAAGAAGTCCATTGGAGAAACAACGGAATCAACCTAATGGAAGTCATAGGATAGAGAATGAGAAGAATAATAGTTAGAACATCCTAACCTGCCAGTTTTATCCAGCAATGTTTCTTGAAAACACCTGGTGAACATCATAAATCTGTCTAAACATAGGTAATTCAAACAACAAATACATAATGGATAGAATCTATTACAAAGTATAAGATAAACGAAAGAGAAATTAGTCTTTCATAAACAATGCCGACCCAATCTCCAAGTATGTTTGATCATATCTAAAACAAAATAATAAAGTACCAATATACCTCATTGTCATAGTCAATCTTTCTTTAAAAGACTAATTTTCAATTGGTAATCTTATCACTTCTATGATTCCAATTCTATTAAATGCTCTTCAATTGGCATATCTCATTAATATATGTTAAGAAATCACACTGGGTTAATTTGCATATTTTAGCAAGTAACAAATATTGATTTCGGAGTTTAATCAAACAAATTGGAATCAAAGAGAGACTATATACCAATTATGAATAGCTATCACATTGAATTCAAACCCACAATCCCATTGATTAAATAGTACAAAAAAATTTAAATTTTTTGGTCAAAGTAATTTCTCTTTCATGAACAGCTTTTGTTATATTTTTTTGGAACATAGCTTTTTATTTATAACGAAAACATATAAACATTGTAAATACCAAGACAAAGAAGAATGTACAATAGAGGGAAAATGTGAAGTTACAGGCTATAGATTAAATCAGACAGATATTACAATTTTACAGGTCAATTCAATCCAAATACTTGAGGAAAAAAAAACTAAAATATGGAAAATAATTATACAACAAAAAAGGGCATGAGTAACAATAAAGAAAACCCAATTGGATAGCAAAGGAAAAAACCAATCCCTGATACGCAAACAACACTGATTACAAAACATATAACACAGAAAAATAAATAAATAAATAAATGCAACTTATGAATAGGTTAGTGCTTTTAAATTAAATTTCGTATTTATTTGTTTCTAATTGCAGTACAAATGAAAGTCAATTATAAAGTCATCAAAGGATAAATATAATTAACAAATTAGTAAACAACAGAACACTGGAATTATTCTTCCATGAAATCTAAAGACCAAAACCAACAAACACCAAAAAAGAATAAATGCTATAGAGACCACAAACCAAATATAAAACCTGATTTGAAACTGAAATTAATGATTACATAATCATCACTAATAGAAAACTCAAATCCTTCAAAACCAACACAATGTAATCATTATGCTACACCGAATAGTAAAATTGCACAAAAACAAATAAGCCAAATTGATTGCAAAGCAGAGCAAACATAAAAATAAAGATCCATGGACTAATAAAAAACATTAATGTGTTCATAAGATTTTAGTTTCAAGTTTAACACTTTTACTACTGCTTTGGTATCAATTTAGTAAAACTGCCATTATTTCCGATTGCTCAAAAAATAAATCATAGCATTTTTAAATTGCAGCAGAGAAAAATGAAAGAAATACTGCAAAAAAAGCCTGAGAAAACATTGAACATATGGGTTGAATTGTCAACAACACACCATTTAATCAAATTTATGTCATTTATTTCTATGTTTCTATTTCAAAGAAGGCAATAAATAAATGAAGAAAACAATAATTTCAATTTGGAAAAGATTATAATGTTACTAAAACAGGAAAAATAAATATTATAATCTGAGACCAAATCATTCAAAGAGAGGGAATAAACAGCCAGATTTTAATTCAAATTTGAATAAGAAAAAGTACCGATAAGGAGTTCCAGAGAAATTAGTGCATACCTTCTAAATACACTGGGTTTTAATATGTAATAACACCAATCAAGCAGTGACAACCAAGAAAGAAAGAATACCACCTTTTAAGCTCGTGAAAAGAAAAAGAAAACACAGACACACTCTTGTTTAGAGAATGACCAACCTGGCATCAACACATGATGTAGAAAAAATGATAATTGAATCTTATAAGCTATAACTAATGCAGATTTGAAATAAGTAGAAAGGAAAATTGGCTAAAAAATCAATTTGTATAGAAAAAAGCTGGCTAAAACATGCAAATCAGAGCCAATTGAAACACAAATACAGTAAATTGACAAAATCTAATACGAAGTATGAGATAAGTAGAAGGGAAATCAGTCTATCCTAACCTATCAGTTTGTTCCAACAACGTTTCTTACAAAAATGCCTGGGGAACATTATAAATCAATCTAAACAGGACATTCAACATGTCACTTTTTGTAAGATTGTTTAGACCCCTGTAAACTAAATTGTTTAACCTAATTAATTAACCAAGTGAATACTTAGGTTTATTATTCAGATCTAGGTTAAAACAATAACAATCATATCATGCAAAGCAGCGGAAATATAAAGAACACAATGATATGATGACCCAGGAAAACCAAACCGGTAAAAAACCTGGAGAGGATTTAACCTAGCTATCCTCAAGGTAAAACGAATTCACTATCAAAGAATCGAAGTTTACACAATAGAGACTTAAACCACTAACATCCTATTGCTACCTGCCTGTAGGAAACTTACTACCACGACCACGTGACAGCTCCGAGATCCACGGACTCCTTCTTTCCTTGAATTCTTCAGCAAAGCACAAGCAACACCTGCTTGTATATCTTGAAGCTCTTTTGTTCTGCAACTATATGATTTACCAATCTCTTGACATGAATCTTGAGTTTGGAAACCCTAAATGTATGTGAAGATAAACACCTCTAGATCTAACAAATAGATTCACAACCACAGCATTCAGAACTCTAAAAACGTGGCTAGGGGCAAAACATAAAACTCTATACATTAAATGGGCTAGGGCTGAGTTGGAAAAATTCTACAGAAAAACGTTCTGCACGATTTTCAATCGGTCGAGTCTAATTCTCAATCGATCGAGTCAAGCAGAAAGTGCACAGTAAGTTCTACAGTCAACTCGATTCCAACTTTACATAAAAAGCCATACTTTGAGCAAGTCTACCACACAACTTAAAGAATGTTTTGATCATGGTTTGCCAACATTACAAATTGAAGTTCTAATACATTAGTTCCTAATTCTTAGAACCTAACAAACTCCCCCTTTAGCAATCCGTAACAAAACACAGACTTAACAAAAAGCTCAAAGTTTACAAATTGAAACAGCCCATTACAAAATAAGAAGCCACTAAACAAATTCAACCTAACTACTATCTAACAGTTGCAAAGTAGACAGCAGCACGACTGAATCAACCTGTATATTCATGTAACACTTAACAAACACATAAACGCATGTGTGAAAAAAAACAAGGAATATAAAAAAAACTTCTTGAGTTCACATGACACAAAATAAAGACATATATCATAAATATAAATCAATAAACAAAGTAGCATAGTGAAACAAGAAACAAATACATAAAAATGTATCTAAAAAAAATCTCCTAACAAGAGCCAAAAATGTAAATACAAAGTGAAGCACCTAGATACAATCTAATAACTTCACAAGCTCCTCAGTATCACAGCAAGGTACAAAACTCAAAACTCCCCCTAAGACAAAAATCTCTCAATAGAATGCACTCTCCCTTTTTGTGACGAATTGCCAAAGGGCACTCCCTCATCATCAAAAGGAGGTGGCGGAGGAGAACGACAAAAACTCGCCAAATCCGCTCTCAAAGCTTGAAGCTCATCAAGGACATCCACCAGAAGCTGACCATGAGCTGCCTGAACGATCATGACAGTGTCCAGAGTTCGACGAATATCAGAAACATCCGAAGGAGAAGGTGGAGGAGCATCATTAGCAGCAGCAGCAAGATCAGCAAACGTCTCAGCTGCAGGAGCATCTGTAGAAGAAAAAGGGGGTGGAGTGACATCGGAAGGCTCTACCCTAGGACGTTTAGAGCTAGCTTGAAATTGAGCAGCCCTTTGCCTCAAAAAGGTAGCACCTATAGGAGCAATAACATGTACGGGCTCGGAAGCAGGAAAATCACCTAAACCTAGGTGAAGGAGAATCCTATGAATAAAAACAGGAAAAAATAAAGCATGAGCCGTAGAACTACTCTGATGTACCTCGTTCAAAGAACGAAGGAACAGGTGTGGAAAACTGATGGGAGCATCAGTAACAAGAGCATACAAAAAGACACACCGCTCAATGGGAATAGTATGAAGATGAGAAATGGGCCACAAGGAATGACACGCTATCCTAAAGAAGAGATAATGAAGCTCGAAAAGCTCAGCAGATGTGATCCGAGGATCAGAACCCCATTGGATAGAAAACCCAGTGATGTATGACATCACGTCATCAAGAGGCAGAGACTCATCATAAGGAAAGACGGGATGATCAACAATAGGCACCCCAAGAGCATTAGACACTACCGAAGGAGTAATGCGATACTCTACACCTCGTAACCAAACCTTAACTAAGGTGTTGGTATCATAGATGTGGATAGAGAAGTTCGAGTAGAACTCTCTAATCAAGGTAGCAGGAAGAGGATGCTCAAAATCTAGCAAAGATAACCAACCCCGACGCTCAAAGTTACGTCTCACCTCAGGATCAACCTCATCTAGAATGACCCTACGCCTAGCCCAAATATGACGCCTAAGATTAAGGGTCTCATACGTCTCTTAGTTCTTCTCACTAGGAAATCGATCACTATCAAATAAAGGTGAAGGGTCAAAAGTCCTATGGGCTCTAGTTTTCCTAGGCATGGTGCTAAGGAAAGAAAGGAGAGACACAGAAAGAAAATAGCAAAAAAAAAAAAAAAAAAAAAAACCAATGGCAGACTGCAAGTCAGCACAGCATAAAATATAGAAAAAACAATCTATATGATGTATGAACAAAATATGCACATGATGCATGAACTAATGCAGTGACAAGTTCAAATATAATCCAAATTAACAAAATTGACTTGAGCATGAGTTTTAAATTAAAAATACCCAATTTTGAAAAACCCAATTTTTTAAAACACAATTAATTGATAAATTAATCAACACAATAGTTATATAACCCAATATAATGATCAAATTAATCAATCTAACAAGTCAATTTCATCAATTTATATCAATCTGAACAAAATCCCCAAATTCATCAATTTCAAGCCCTAGATTTTCAAATTGACCACAAAACACCAAAGTAATCAAATTAAACCACATGTAGTGCTTGTATATAGTGTCCCCACAAAAACCCATGATTAATTTGAGAGAGAAACACACAAAAACAATTCCAAAATCACCAAAACTCTAAATGCCGAAAATAACCCAAAAATGCATGAAAAAATGCATGAAACTTGAAAATAAAAACAAAAGAAAGGGCAAAAGAGTCTTACCGGCCTTGGGAGAGAGGATTGATGCAAAAAGAACAGAGGAAAACGACAAAAATCAGCAAAAGTAGACTTGACCGGTTGGTAGAGTGAAAAAGGAGTTGAAAAGTTTTTGAAAAAGTGAAGAATCACGTGAGAAAAATCCTTTTTAAAAAACACTCAACCCGATTTTCGATCGATCGAAAAATAGATTCGATCGGTCGAAAATACCTTCGATTGATCCAAACCAATCGAGGACCGATCGAAACAACCAGAGACTTTTCTGAGATTTTAAAAACATTTTCGATCGGTCGAAAAATTCTTTCGATCGATCAAAATTCTGGAAAAACAGATTTTTCAAAAACCAAGCAATTTTAGTGCTGAAAATCCTCAAAGCATTAGATTTTATGAATAGAATGCATGAGTATGAGATGAAATGTTTTCCAAAAACCCATGTTTTTAACCCAGATCTCTCAAAACAAGATTTTCTCTTAATATCCCTTAACCATTTAAACAAGCAAACATGTTCTGCATCAATTTCTAGAAATATTCAAACTTGGTTGGTCAGACCAAAAACACACAATAACATGTACACAGTTTAGCAAAGAATAACTTGTGTAGTGTGTGTAGCTAGCATAAGTTTAAGAGACATGTGAGATGATATGCCAAGAACTTTAGCATAAGTTTAAGAGACATGTGAGGTGATATGAAGAGATCCTACAAATTCATCAACAGGGATGGAATGCACATCCTTGCTTTCAGTGATGGCAGTCACTTTAGGTCTAAAGTCCTCAGTCAAAGATCTAAGAATCTTCCTAACAATTTTAGGTTGATCATAGATTTCACCCAAATTATATGCAGAATTAACAATATCATTCAGTTTAGCATAGAACTCATCAAAAGATTCATCATCATTCATTCTAATGCTTTCAAATCTAGTAGTTAATTACTGCAACTTATTAATCTTAACTGCCTTTATGCCTTCATGCACAGTCTGGAGGATATTCCAAGAATTAACAATATCATTCAGTTTAGCATAGAACTCATCAAAAGATTCATCATCATTCATTCTAATGCTTTCAAATCTAGTAGTTAATTACTGCAACTTATTAATCTTAACTGCCTTTATGCCTTCATGCACAGTCTGGAGGATATTCCAAGCAGTATGAGCAACCTTAACATTAGAGATTCTCTTAAATTCCTCCATGGAGACAGCATTGAAAATAGCATTCATAGCTTTGCTATTAAAAGCAGCTGCCTCCTTTTGAGAAGTTTGCCACTCACTCACAGGAGTAGTGAGCTTCTCCCATCCGTACTCAACGGAGTTCCAGACTCTCTCATCAATAGATTTCAGGAATGCTTTCATCCTTACTTTCCAATAAGCATAATTGTTCCCATCAAAATGAGGTGGAACAATAAGAGAGTGTCCGTGTTCCATGACAACAGGGGTCAAGGATCAGCTAAAGATCAAAGGATCAAAAACAAAAGCTACCCGCTCTGATACCACTTGTAAGATTGTTTAGACCCCTGTAAACTAAATTGTTTAACCTAATTAATTAACCAAGTGAATACTTAGGTTTATTATTTAGATCTAGGTTAAAACAATAACAATCATATCATGCAAAGCAGCGAAAATATAAAGAACACAATGAAATGATGACCTAGGAAAACCAAACCGGTAAAAAACCTGGGGAGGATTTAACCTAGCTATTCTCAAGGTAAAATGAATTCACTATCAAAGAATCGAAGTTTACACAATAGAGACTTAGACCACTAACATCCTATTGCTACCTGCCTGTAGGAAACTTACTACCACGACCACGTGACAGCTCCGAGATCCACGAACTCCTTCTTTCCTTGAATTCTTCAGCAAAGCACAAGCAACACCTGCTTGTATATCTTGAAGCTCTTTTGTTCTGCAACTGTATGATTTACCAATCTTTTGACATGAATCTTGAGTTTGGAAACCCTAAGTGTATGTGAAGGTAAACACCTCTAGATCTAACAAATAGATTCACAAACACAGCATTCAGAACTCTAAAAACGTGGCTAGGGTTTTCCCTTATATACTTAGGGCAAAACATAAAACCCTATACATTAAATGGGCTAGGGCTGAGTTGGAAAAATTCTGCAGAAAAACGTTCTGCACGATTTTCGATCGGTCGAGTCTAATTCTCGATCGATCGAGTTAGGCAGAAAGTGCACAGTAAGTTCTGCAGTCAACTTGATTCCAACTTTACATAAAAAGCCATACTTTGAGCAAGTCTAACACACAACTTAAAGAATGTTTTGATCGTGGTTTGCCAACATTACAAATTGAAGTTCTAATACATTAGTTTCTAATTCTTAGAACCTAACACTTTTGATATATAACTTAATTATTAAGCATATGTCAAAGCATAAAAAGGAATCTTCCACTCAAACCTGAGGCATTTAGTAATTTAAGATGCCCAATAAAAACTCACACACCGTGACTATTGGGTCAATTGGTATCTCTTGATGTCCCTAACTTACACGTTTAGGATTTGCACCTCCTCTCCTCCTCTCTTAGCTTAATGCAGAAAAGGAAAAAAAAAAAGTTCAAACCCCACATGGAAAAAAATAATCCAATCCCTCTCTATTAGTTAATGAACCACCAACCTCTCTTTCAATTTCACATACACTGTTTGTGGAAGACACTAACAAAAACTTCGTAGACATAAAGGAACTGTTTGGGTTTAATTAATATCAGATCAAAGAAAAAAAAGGGGGAAGATTTGCTCTGATTTAATCAAATAAAATATATGGCACATGCGATTTGCAAATAAAACAGTAAAAGAGGGACCAGAGAAAAGAGTTTGAAGAAATAGTTGTAAAAAACAACGCCTAAAAATCTGTTGCAAAGTGTATAACATACATTAGTTATCAATCTGTTTATTTGTTATTCTAAAATGCAGTAATTAACCCAAAAAATCCCATAATCCCACTCTCAAAGACCTTATAATTACTATACACTCTGAAGCATCCATGTTGAAATCTGTTTATAATCCCTAATGTATAATACAATAGAAACTCACACACCGTGACTGTTGGGTCAATTGGTATCTCTTGATGTCCCTAACTTACACGTTTAGGATTTGCACCTCCTCTCCTCCTCTCTTAGCTTAATGCAGAAAAGGAAAAAAAAAGTTCAAACCCCACATGGAAAAAAATAATCCAATCTCTCTCTATTAGTTAATGAACCACCAACCTCTCCTTCAATTTCACATACACTATCTGTGGAAGACACTAACAAAAACTTCGTAGACATTTGGAACTATTTGGGTTTAATTAATATCAGATCAAAAAAAAAGGGGGGGGGGGGGAAAGATTTGCTCTGATTTAATCAAATAAAATAAATGGCACTTGCGATTTGCAAATAAAATAGAAAAAGAGGGACCAGAGAAAAGAGTTTGAAGTAATCATTGTAAAAAACAGCGCCTAAAAATCTGTTGCAAAGTGTATAACATACATTAGTTATCAATCTGTTTATTTGTTATTCTAAAATGCAGAAATTAACCCAAAAAATCCCATAATCCCACTTACAAAGAACTTATAATTACTATGCACACAGTAGCATCCATGTTGAAATCTGTTTATAATCCCTAATGTATAATACAATAGACCAAAGAAAAATAACAGTTTATACCTTGTACAAAAGAGAAAGTGTATAATACAATAGTCAAATTTTGGCCGAATGGCTTTCACAAACGGTTTAATTATTCATAGCCCGTTGACCTCATGTAAACATTCCCAATAGAATTCCATTGAAGCAAACTATAATAAACTTTAAATTTTTTTTATTTTTCAATAGTCTTCTCAATGTTCCCCTTCAATTAAGAGGTTGGTCTGATTTTTCAAGAATCACCATATCTAGAGGTCAGTCTGATTTATATAGCCATTATTATATATGTCCTTTGGAGATGGCCTCTCGTGATTCTAGGGTTCTGCCATTCTTGTCCATGCCATAAGAATTAATATTGACAACAAAGAAACTAAAGAAAGAGAATAAACATCCGAATTTCAATTCAAATTCAAAAACAGAGAAGTGATGCATACCTTTTGTAGGTCTGTGTTTAGTTCCTGTTAGGTTCTAAGAATTAGGAGCTAATGTATTAGAACTTCAATTTGTAATGTTGGCAAACCATGATCAAAATATTCTTTAAGTCTTGTGTTAGACTTGCTCAAAGTATGACTTTTTATGTAAAGTTGGAATCGAGTTAACTGCATAATTTATTGTGCACTTCTGCCTGACTCGATCGATCGAGAATTAGACTCGACCGATCGAAAATCGTGCAGAACGTTTTTCTGCAGAATTTTTCCAACTCAGCCCGAGCTCATTTAATGTATAGGGTTTTATGTTTTGCCCTAAGTATATAAAGGAAAACCCTAGCCACGTTTTTAGAGTTCTGAATGTTGTGTTTGTGAATCTATTTGTTAGATCTAGAGGTGTTTACCTTCACATACACTCAGTGGGGTTCTGATCCTCGGATCACTTCTGCTGAGCTTTCCGAGCTTCACTATCTTTTCTTTAGGATAGCGTGTCATTCTTTGTGGCCTATTTCGCATGTCCACACCATCCCTCTTGAGCGATGTGTGTTTTTGTATGCTCTTGTCACTGATGCGCCTATCAGTTTTCCGCATTTGTTCCTTCGTTCTTTGAACGAGGTTCATCGGTCTAGTTCTACGGCTCATGCTTTGTTTTTCCCTGTTTTTATTCATAGGATTCTCCTTTTTCTTGGTTTTGGTGAGTATCCTGCTTCTGAGCCTGTACATGTCATTGCTCCTATCGGTGCTACCTTTTTGAGGCAAAGGGCTGCTCAACTTCGAGCTAGCTCTAAGCGTCCTAGGGTAGAGCCTTCTGGTGTCACTCCACCCCCGTCTTCTTCTACAGATACTCATGCAGCTGGGACGTCTTCTGATCCTGCTGTTGCTACTGCTGCTGCTGATGTTCCTCCATCGTTTGATGAGGTTTCTGACCTTCGTTGGACACTTGATACTGTCGTGACCGTTCAGGCGGCTCATGGTCAGCTTTTGGTGGACATCCTTGATGAGCTACGTGCGTTACGAGCGGATTTGGCGAGCTCTCGTCATTCTCCTCCACCTCCTTTTGATGATGAGTGAGTGCCCTTTGGCAATTCATCACAAAAAGGGGGAGTGCATAGTTCATTTGTATCTAGGAGATTTTGTTGTAGTGATTTACATTTTAGGGGGAGTTTTGTTTACTTGGTAGTGATACTACGGAGCTTGTGGAGTTATTAGATTGTATCTAGGTGCTTCACTGTGTATACTCATTTTTAGCTCTTGTTTAGGAGATATTTTTGTTGAGATACATTTTTATGTATATGTTTCTTATTTCACTATACTTCATTGCTTATTGATTTATATTTATGATGTTATTCATGATATATGTCTGTATTTTGTGTCATGTGAAATCAAGAAATTTTTTTTATATATTCCTTGTTTCTTTTTTCCACACATGCGTTTATGTGTTTGTTAAGTGTTACAGGAATATACAGGTTGCTTTCAGTCGAGCTGCTGTCTACTTTGCAACTGTTAGATAGTAGTCTAGGTTGAATTGTCAAGTGGCTTTTTTATTGTAATGGGCTATTTCAATTTGTAACTTTGAGCTTTTTGTTAAGTCTGTGTTTTGTCACGGATTGCCAAAGGGGGAGTTTGTTAGGTTCTAAGGATTAGGATCTAATGTATTTAGAACTTCAATTTGTATGTTGGCAAACCATGATCAAAACAATGTTTAGTCGTGTGTTAGACTTGCTCAAAGTATGGGTCTTAATGTAAAGTTGGAATCGAGTTTTTATGCAGAATTACTGTTCACTTTCTGTATAACTCGATCGATCGAAAATTAGGCTCGATCGATCGAAAATCGGGCAGATCGTTTTTCTGCAGAAAATTCCAACTCAGCCCTAGTCCATTTAATGTATAGGGTTTTATGTTTTGTCCTAAGTATATAAGGGAAAACCCTAGCCACGTTTTTAGAGTTCTGAATGCTGTGCTTGTGAATCTCATTGTGAGATCTAGAGGTGTTTACCTTCACATACACTTAGAGTTTACAAACTTGAGATTGATGTCAAGAGTTATGTAGATCAATACAGTTGCAGAATCAAAAGAGCACAAAGATATACAAGCAGGTGCGCTTGTGGATTTGCTGAAGAATTCCGGAAAGAAGGAGTCCATGGATCTCGGAGCTATCATGGCGTCATGGTAGTAAGTTTCCTACACTTGGGTAGCAATAAGATGTTAGTGGTCTAAGTCTTGTTGTGTAAACTTCGATTCTTTCATAGTGGATTCAGTTTACCTTGAGGATAGCTAGGTCAAATCCTCCCCAGGTTTTTACCGGTGTGGTTTCCTGGGTCATCATATCTTTGTGTTATTTATTTTCCGCTGCTTTGTTGTTTTTGCTTATTTGTGTTAACCTAGTTTTAATTAAATTACCTAAGTTAATCACTTGGCTAATTCTCTAGATTAATCTGTTGGGTTTAAGGGGTCTAAACGAACTGACAATATTGTTTTTGGTGCTACTAATGATTCTCTTGCTCAATCTTTTGCAGATGAAATGAAGGCCATGTTTGAGATGAGTATGGTTGGTGAACTAACTTATTTCTTGGGATTGCAGGTAAAGCAAATAGATGCTGGAATTTACATCAACCAAGCTAAGTATGCACGAAATTTGGTCAAGAGATTTGGTCTTGACAAGGCTGCACATGCTAGGACACCAATGGCTGCTAATGCAAAGCTAACAAATGATCCATCAGGTGAGTCTGTTGATGTTACCCTATACAGAAGCATGATTGGTTGTCTTTTGTACTTAACTGCTAGCCGACCTGATATTGCGTTTAGTGTGGGTGTTTGTTCTAGATTTCAATCTAATCCTAAGGTTTCTCACTTAAATGCTGTTAAAAAGATTATAAAGTATGTTGCTGGAACTTGTGATTATGGTCTGTTTTACAGCAAAGAGTCAAATCTTTCTCTTGCTGGTTTTTCTGATTCTGATTGGGCTGGTAATGCTGATGATAGAAAAAGTACAACTGGTGGTTGTTTTTATGTTGGTGCTAATCTTGTTGCTTTGATGAGTAAGAAGCAAAATTCTGTTTCTTTATCACTGTTGAGGCAGAATATATTGCTGCTGGAAGTTGTTGTTCTTAGCTTTTTTGGATGAAAAAACTCTTGAGTGATTATGGAATATCACAGGACACCATGGTTGTTTATTGTGATAACTCTAGTGCTATAGATATCTCTAAGAATCCTGTTCAACACTCTAAGACCAAACACATTGAGATTAGATATCATTTCATTAGGGATCTTGTGGAACGGAAAATTGTTGCTCTTGGGTATATTCCAACTGAACGTCAGAATGCTGATATTTTCACCAAACCACTTGATAGAGGAAAGTTTGAGACTCTTCGCCAAGTTATTGGTGTGATTCTATGTCCCTAGTCATTCTTGACTTCATGGTCCTTGTGCTTTATTGCTCTATCTTTTGTGACTTTTGTTTCTAGGATTTGCATTGCATAACATTCATACATTTCATTCTAGGATGTTTGTTTCTTACAAAAAAAAAAAATTGCAAATTGTGTTTTTGCTATTTTTACCTTGAACTTGAAGACAAGGTTGGTCAATCAAATTTTGCATAACATGTTTATGTACCTTGTTTAGCTTTGATGCACTTATTTCTATTGCACTTTACTAGCTGAAGTTTTGTTGTGCATGTTGTGTGGGAAGATGCTATATTTGTTGATCACATGATCTTGATCTTGAAGTCTTATGTCTTTGATTGTCGGACTTGGTCTTATTGAGAAAGGCATAAATAACCATCTCACCACTGTTTACTAGCCAATTATGAACACCTTAGTGCATATCGTAAGATTTTGTGCTCGAGAAAGTGTAGCACATGCACAAAATGAACATAAGGTGTAGCCTCTAAATAAAATTGGTGTGTACATTATTGGGCTATAATAATTTCACAATTTAAATAAAATTAGTGTATACATTATCTCGGCTATTATTAAGTTTCTAATCAATTAAATTGAATATTAATTTTGAGGCAAATCAAGAAACTTACATGATTACAAGCTTTTATTCTAGGAGATGTGAGAGTTATATGATGTAACTCTTTAAGTAATAGTCTCTTTCAAATTCATGTGATGGATTTTGTAGAAATTGTGATTGATTACTATGTGCATATCACCTCGCATGTTTCTCAAGCTTATGCTAGTTGCACACACTACATAAGTTATTCTTTGCTAAACTGTGTACATGTTTTTGTGTGTTTTTGGTATGACCAACCAAGTTTGAATATTTCTGGAAATTGATGCAGAACATGTTTGCCTGGTTAAATGGTTGAGGGATATTAAGAGAAAATCTTGCTTTGAGAGATATGGGTTAAAAACATGGGTTTTTGGAAAACATTTCATCTCATACTCATGCATTCTTTTCATAAAATCTAATGCTTTGAGGAGTTTTTGAGCTAATATGTTTCGTTTTTCAAAAATTCAATTTTTCCAGAATTTCGATCGATCGAGTCTATTTTTCGATCGGTCGAAATTGTTTTTAAAATCTCAGAAAAGTCTCTGTATGTTTCGATCGGTCCTCGATTGGTATTGGATCAATCGAAGGATTTTCGACCGATCGAATGTAATTTTTGATCGATCGAAAATCGAGCTGAGTGTTTTTTAAAAAGGATTTTTCTCACGTGATTCTTCACTTTTTCAAAAACTTTTCAACTCCTTTTTCACTCTACCAACCGGTCAAGCCTACTTTTGCTGATTTTTGTCGTTTTCCTCCGTTCTTTTTGCATCAATCCTCTCTCCCAAGGCCGGTAAGACACTTTTGCCCCTCCATTTGTTTTTATTTTCATGTTTCATGCATAATTTTCATGCATTTTGGGTTATTTTTGGCATATTCGTATTTTGTTATTTTTGGCAATGATTTTGGGTGCTTTTCTTTCAAATTAATCATGGGTTTTGTGGGGACACCATTTACAAGTATGCCATGTGGTTTAATTTGATTATTTTGGAGTTTTGTGGACATTTTGAAAATCTAGGGCTTGGAATTTATGAATTTGGGGTTTTTGTTCAAATTGATATAAATTGATGAAATTGACTTGTTAGATTGATTAATTTGATCATTATATTGAGTTATATAACTGTTGTGTTGATCAATTAATCAATTAATTATGTTTTAAAAAATTGGGTTTTTCAAAATTGGGTATTTTTAATTTAAAACTCATGCTCAAGTCAATTTTGTTAATTTGGATTATATTTGAACTTGTCACTGCATTAGTTCATGCATCATGTGCATATTTTGTTCATACATCATGTAGATTGTTTTTTCTATATTTTATGCTGTGCTGACTTGCAGTCTGCCATTGGTTTTTTTTTTTTTTTTTTTTTTTTTGCTATTCTCTTTCTGTGTCTCTCCTTTCTTTCCTTAGCACCATGCCTAGGAAAACTAGAGCCCATAGGACTTCTGACCCTTCACCTTCATTTGATAGTGATCGGTTTCCTAGTGAGAAGAACTAAGAGACGTATGAGACCCTTAATCTTAGGCGTCATATTTGGGCTGAGCGTAGGGTCATTCTAAATGAGGTTGATCCTGAGGTGAGACGTAACTTTGAACGTCGGGGTTGGTTATCTTTACTAGATTTTGAGCATCCTCTTCCTGCTACCTTGATTAGAGAGTTCTACTCGAACCTCTCTATCCACATCTATGATACCAACACCTTAGTTAAGGTTTGGTTACGAGGTGTAGAGTATCGCATTACTCCTTCGGTAGTGTCTGATGCTCTTGGGGTGCCTATTGTTGATCATCCCGTCTTTCCTTATGATGAGTCTCCGCCTCTTAATGACGTGATGTCATACATCACTACGTCTTCTATCCAGTGGGGTTCTGATCCTCGGATCACATCTGCTGAGCTTTCCGAGCTTCATTATCTCTTCTTTAGGATAGCGTGTCATTCCTTGTGGCCCATTTCTCATCTTCATACTATTCCCATTGAGCGGTGTGTCTTTTTGTATGCTCTTGTTACTGATGCTCCCATCAGTTTTCCACACCTGTTCCTTCGTTCTTTGAACGAGGTACATCGGAGTAGTTCTACGGCTCATACTTTATTTTTTCCTGTTTTTATTCATAGGATTCTCCTTCACCTAGGTTTAGGTGATTTTCCTGCTTCTGAGCCCGTACACGTTATTGTTCCTATAGGTGCTGCCTTTTTGAGGCAAAGGGCTGCTCAACTTCGAGTCAGCTCTAAGCGTCCTAGGGTAGAGCCTTCCGGTGTTACTCCACCCCCTTCTTCTTCTACAGATGCTCCTGCAGCTGAGACGTCTGCTGATCCTGCTGCTGCTGCTGTTGATGCTCCTCTACCTTCTCCTTCGGATGTTTCTGATATTCGTCAGACTCTGGACACTGTCATGACCGTTCAGGCGGCTCATGGTCAGCTTCTGATGGATGTCCTTGATGAGCTTCGGGCTTTGAGACGGATTTGGCGAGTTTTCGTCGTTCTCCTCCGCCACCTCCTTTTGATGATGAGTGACTGCCCTTTAGCAATTCGTCACAAAAAGGGGGAGTGCATTCTATTGAGGAGTTCATGTCTTGTAGAGGAGATTTTTGTCTTAGGGGGAGTTGAGTTTGAGTTTTGAGTTTTGAGTTTTGTACCTTACTGTGACACTGTTGAGCTTGTGGAGTTATTAGATTGTATCTAGGTGCTTCACTTTGTATTTACATTTTTTGGCTCTTGTTAGGAGATATTTTTGTTGAGATACATTTTTATGTATATATTTCTTGTTTCACTATGCTACTTTGCTTATTGATTTATATTTATGATGTTATTCATGATATATGTCTTTATTTTGTGTCATGTGAAATCAAGAAGTTATTTTTTATATTCCTTGTATTTTCCACACATGTGTTTATGTGTTTGTTAAATGTTACAGGAATATACAGGTTGATTCAGTCGTGTTGCTGTCTACTTTGCAACTGTTAGATAGTAGTTAGGTTGAATTGTTTAGTGGCTTTTTAATTTTGTAATGGGCTGTTTCAATTTATAAACTTTGAGTTTTTTGTTAAGTCTGTGTTTTGTCACGGATTGCCAAAGGGGGAGTTTGTTAGGTTTTAAGAATTAGGAACTAATGTATTAGAACTTCAATTTGTAATGTTGGCAAACCATGATCAAAACATTCTTTAATTCTTGTGTTAGACTTACTCAAAGTATGGCTTTTTATGTAAAGTTGGAATCGAGTTAACTTCAGAATTTACTGTGCACTTCTGCCTGACTCAATCAATCGAGAATTAGACTCAACCAATCGAAAATCGTGCAGAACGTTTTTCTGCAGAATTTTTCCAACTCAGCCCTAGCCCATTTAATGTATAGGGTTTTATGTTTTGCCCTAAGTATATAAAGGAAAACCCTAGCCACGTTTTTAGAGTTCTAAATGCTGTGTTTGTGAATCTATTTGTTAGATCTAGAGGTATTTACCTTCACATACACTTAGGGTTTTCAAACTCAAGATTCATGTCAAGAGGTTGGTAAATCATACAGTTGCAGAATCAAAAGAGCTTCAAGATATACAAGCAGGTGCGCTTGTGAATTGCTGAAGAATTCAAAGAAAGAAGGAGTCCGTGGATCTCGGAGCTGTCACGTGGTTGTAGTAGTAAGTTTCCTACAGGCAGGTAGCAATAGGATGTTAGTGGTCTAAGTCTTATTGTGTAAACTTCGATTCTTTCATAGTGAATTCGGTTTACCTTGAGGATAGCTAGGTCAAATCCTCCCCAGGTTTTTTACCAGTTTGTTTTCCTGGGTCATCATATCATGTGTTCTTTATTATTCCGCACTTTTACATGATTTGATATATTTGTGTTAACCTAGATTTGTTTAAATTACCTAAGTTAATCACTTAGCTAATTCTCTAGGTTAATCTGTTTGAGTTTAAGGGGTCTAAACGAACTTACAGTTCCCATTATATTGGTCACGGAGTAGTGCTGATCCTCAATCTCAATCCCTATTGCTTACGAACTGTATCTATCTCTCTCTATTTTTGTTTCTCTATTTCTGTCTCTCCATTTCTCTATATCTGCCTCTCTCTATTACCGGTGCCAGTTAAGAGAAAAACCCAGAAAATTTGCAGCAACCACTGGTTCAATATTTCAGGATAGTTAACAAACTTTAACAACGAAAATTATTCAATAATCCTAACCAAGTAAATATCATAAAATTAGTATTTTAAAAAATTATCTCATTTGGACCCATTATAATAGCTTGACATATCAATGGCCAAAAATATCATTCAGATGCAATTAATAACATATCAAACAAACATAAACACACAATTAATAATAATAATAATAATAATAATAATAATAATAATAATAATAATAAACAAACAAACAAACAAAAACAAAATTTCTTCTTCTTTTTTTAATTTTCAAAATAGTTTTAGCCATGAAACTAAATCATGGTTTGAGAGCTATTACAATATTAAAAAAATTTATTTAAAAAAACTCTTAAAAACTGCCAATCTAAGAACCAAACACAGAGGCAATAGTTTGACAGAGCCATCTGTAAATGGGTTAAGGGAAACGATGGGGAGACTAAGAAAATAAGGAGAAAGAACTGTGTGAAGAAGAAGAAGAAGGTCATGGGAGTGCATTAGAAAGAGAGAGAGTTTGATCAGATGGTTCTGTTATCCAAAAGAAAAACCAAATCTAACACAGATATCTGATATTAAAAACCATTCTATCCCAAATTCCTTACTCAAAACTGAACCCAAGCCAAAACCTAAATGCAATCCAATACATTCCAATCCAATCCAATACAATACAATCAAAATACCCAGACCTAAACCATATTTAAACCCAAATTTAAAGAACCAAAAAACAGAGACTAACCAATGGAGGATACGGATCTGATGGTCTTTTATAGTGAAGAACCCTAATTTCTTTCTGCCATTGACAGAGAGAGAAAGAGCTGTCAAGGATTTTAGAAAGAACCCACCTCGTGGCACAAGGTTTTCTTTTTTCTCCTTCCCTTTCTCTGTACCGCAATGTTGCTAGGGTTTTCTAGTTGAAACACTTTTTTATTTTTTTTTTTAATCGACAGAATGTTTTATTCAACCAAAAAAAAAAATAATAATAATAAAGAGCACAGCGTTAATTGACTCTAATTTTATATTGAAATTGGTGTGTACACGTGGCACACAATTAGACTTCTAATTTGGAATTGCAATTTCACATTCTCTTTGCTTCACCAATTATATATACTAGTGTATGACCCGCACAATGTGCGGGCTAGTTAGTTTTATTTATTTATTTTGAATAAAGATACTCTTGTTCGTTTTTTATGGTAAAATAAATAAAACTCTCTAACGCAGCTTGGCTTAGTATTTTGCATCACTAAGGTTAACTTTTTATTTATCAAAACAAAAAACCTTTGAAAATTATTTTCCTCAAAAGCTAAACCAAAAAAAAAAAATATATATATATATATATATATATTTTAATCAAGGTAAATTATATTGTATTCAAGCTTGCACAGCCCCCAAATCTTGCAATCAAAAAATAATAATTCTATCTTTCTAACATTTGTTTCAGCATTCACGAAACCCCATAGAAAATTGGGGAAAAAAAAAATCTCTTTAACTAATTGAAATTGTTAAGACCCACAGGCTGAGAAGCTTAAAGTAAAAACAGTTTCAAATATGCTATACCATATACAATTTTGAAAGGCTTCCATGTGGAACATTCTCCCCTTCCACGTCAAAGATTAACTTATGATTGAATAGAAGTTTAGCAATTATATATTACAAATCAGAACCAAATCTTACACATACCCACAGCAAAACTTCTTCCAACCTAAATACGTACCTTAATTACAAAAAAAATCAAATTATTTAAAAATAAATAAATCTAACCCAAATACCTAAATCAAAACCAATCCAATCAAACTACCCATGATATTTAACACCTAAGAGATTAGTAGTTTATAAAAGAGATAAGAAAAGTAGAGTATTAAGTCAACTACTAATTGCTAAACTTCATACAGTAAAAAAGTGTGAAAAAAAAAATGTATTAAGTTAGAAAATTATTAAAACACAAAATAAATAAATAAAATCCATTTTCAAAAGAAGATTTACATTTAAATCATCATTGATCCAAGTATATTGCATATGGTATTACAAACCTTTTTAAGCCCTTTGAACATTTCTATAAAGCTTTCTATAAATCTTGAATATATAAAAACTACTATGTACTGCAGTTATTGTCTCCAAAAAATGCATCTAAGACTTTTCTTTTGCCAACAAATTTCTATGTACAAAATATAAATGTCTACATTAAGCCAGCAAGTCTCAAATGTCTTCCATCACAGCTATTATTTGCCAAGGCAGAGCCCCTTTCTTAGAAATATCTCCCCCAACAATCTTTATCATCAATTGAGAAAATAATCCAAAGGAAAACTCTCAAAGATAAATATTTTAACTTTCTTTTTCCCTTTCAAATAAAGCTAAAGCAAAGAGTTATCCAACAACATAGAGAACAAAAAGGGTAATAACGATTTTAAGTAATTCCTATGAATTGGGTTTAGTTTGTACATCAAAAGAAAAATTATAAGTAAAACCAACAAAAAGCAAGCAGAGGAGGTAACATGTCAAACACGTCTCTATAGGCCTCCCAAGCATCTTTGGTGTCTCTCTCCACATGGTGAACCAAAACAGAAACTCCTACAATAAAAATTCAAGGCATCCATGTTAATTTGTTTTAAATAGGAAAAAATGAAACCCCTATTCCTAGCAAGAGTGAGTGAAAGTTTTGTCAAACAAATGGGGTCCATGTTTCAAATGGAAATGAAAAGAATGTTATATGCTATGAATTTATAAACAACTCCAGGCTCATTCTTACATTATCAAACAAATGGGGTGCATATATACTTCATCTTGTGGAGAATTGTGCTAACCAAAAAAAAAAAAAAAAAACTCAAAGTCACAGGGGAAATGAATAAACATTGCAGAGAGGGGTGAACCTTAGTGAGAATCATATCCAAAGGACCTGCCCTTGCTTTGAATCTCCTATCTCTATAAGAAGGTTCCATTAAAAGTTTTTTTTAACAATCTTTCATCAATACCTATTACTGATTTTTTTCACTTTTCATTACTAAATTTTGAATCAAATTGTAAAGTAATAGCATATTCTACTGCAATAATGTTATTATATGATTTTCTTTTGCAATTGAACATTAGACATATAAATATGTGAAGGCATTTATCTGAAACCATTCAAGTAAATACTATTATAACCGCTTAATATATTTCACCTAGATTAACAATAATTTACTAAAGAGTCAAAAGGCCAAAAAGGCTTTACTTTACACCAACAAAGAGAAAGGCTTTATTACAAAAGAAGCATAGAACTGTTTTTGCAAAACACTAATTACAAAGGCAAGTATCAACTATAAAAAAAATGTTTCAAGGAATAAAACTTATAACAAAAATTTGTTTTCCTCATTCACATGCTCATCTTTGGATTTCTCTTATAAGAGACGTAAATGCAGTATTTTTATTATTATTTTGTTCTTTAAAGAAAGTACAGTTAAATGGTTCAAAAAATTGTGAAAGCATGAAGTAATGAGATTTAACAGAGCAAATGACTATTAATATGTATATTGATACCCAGATTTTTGATTGTGAGAAAGACTATTTTAAAAGATGATGTTTTCAGTTATTAGATCATGATAGCATATTTCAATATCATAATTACAAATCAAATGGTACCAAAATATTTTGACCAACAAATCTAAAGAAATAAAAAAAGTGATACAAATTCTGTTAGGTTCAAACAATAATATAATAATTGGTAAGAAGTAAATCATAGCCACAACAGCTGAGCCAAACACTTAATCATTATTCTCTAGTACACTAAATTTTCTCAAAATTAGTACTCTTCTTCTTGCTACTAAATTTGAGATATCTTACTAAATTTGAGATCTTTTAGATAATCCATTCAAGCACTGTATTACTTCTATGCTCATCTGGTCCTTTAAAACTTGATGAAATGCAAAGTACGTAAGGATTTTCATAAATAAAAAATAAATAAATAAAAATAAAAACAGAAAAAAGGAGCATTACATAACCGGTCTCGCATTCCTGTAGCAAATTTTAAACATTCTTATAGTATCATGTATTTTTAGATGGTATTGTATAGCCTATGCATTCTTTCTTTTCCTTTTTTTATTCTCTCTTGGTGAGACGATGCATTTTGTTTTTCATAAGCAGTTGGGTATGGTCTTAACAGAGTATGAACTAAGACAATATATAGCAATTATCAATATCATTAAGAGTTGACATGTGCACTGAATTGTAAAAAGTAAAAAAGAAACGGAGAAAGTACCTTGTATGTGATAATTTCTATCACATATTTGAAATATTTGTACCAGATTTAGCAAGCGTGGTCACTACAGCTGAATATAATAGCTTCTATAAAAGCATAATAAAAGCCAAAAAACAGCAAGGAGAATCCTCTTTAAAATTTAAACTAATAAAAGCAACTATAACAATCAAATCATGTTCTTGTGTTTTTATTTTCAGAACACGTGGTGGTCAATTTCATCAGCAAAGTATAGTGTCCTTAACTTTAGTAAGCAATAGGAAATGCAAATAATACGTAATTTTGTTCAAAGAGCTAATACTTTTAATTTTGTTCAAGAACACTACCTTATGCAGAAAAACATAAATACTTTTTAAGTTCTCACCATTCACTTTTGTAATTGTATTCTACTGTTAATCAAGCAATCATATCAAGATTATAATGGGCAGTCCTTTTTATAGAGTGTTTGTGAGGTTGAAATCGTATAGGATGCAATTACCGTGTTAGGAAAGACTATGTTGGAGAAATTTCACAACACAGCATTGTAGGGTAACAAATCAAAGAAATGTCTCAACAGGAAAAATTTAGCTGATAACCAAATCAAAGAATAAAAAAAAAAACAAAAAACAAAAAAGATTTGTGACATTCAATTTCACCAAAGCTGTACTTATTCACCAAAATGACTCAATACAGCATCATTTACATATCCACTAATATAATGAGCTTATGCAGATAGCTGAACACACATACTATCTGTGCCCATGTATCCTGACCTGGTCTATCAACAACTAAAAATGAAGAAGAGAATACAATATTTTATTCAATCATTGACAGCCTTGTTTTAAATTTGGATATATGGACTTTCATATTCAAGAAATATCTCAACAGGAAAAATTTAGTAATTTGTATAAATCAAGTTTTGACAGATCTAAATTAGCAATTGATACACAGGAAAAAGTAACATAGATTAAAAAATAAAAATAGAAACTTCACAAAAAAATTCATAAACTTGAATCACAGCAGATCTAAAGCTTACTTAAAATCAACCACTTTGGGACCATCACAGTCTCTAACATACCATATTGGGACATTCAATCTGAGTTTGTGGTTTGGAACATTTAAAAATCTTATCATATTAATATGGAATTGGAAAGAGTAGAAGTCAAAAGGCTAAGAATGATAGTAAGGCTGTGCTAACCTGTCAGTTTTATCCAACAATGTTTCTTGAGAACACCTGCTGAATGTTAAAAATCTGAATTTTAACGAAATAACAGGACAAGAAAGTTTGTTAAAAGTTGAACTGCCCTGTTTCTTAAATTCTTCTCTTACTGCTTTCTTTCTCTGCCACATATCTTTGCTTTGTTCATTATATGCATGTACATTTTAAAAGCATAAGGCTACACCAGTTTTGGGAATCTTAATACACCGTTAAGACCAATGTAAAATAAAGTAGAAGGGCTGCCTTGATTGTTAGTTTTCATGCCAACGCCAGCCTTAGATAGCCAGAACCATAGGCAAACACACCATTACATCGTCGAAACCTCCTTAAAAGTTTTTTAAGAACATTTATATTTTGTAGCAACCAAGTGAATTTTTAAGATTTATGCACTTCTGCTAGGAAGTTAATATCTATATTTGGATGTATTTACAACCCTTCTGCACTCTCCCAAGTATAGGAGAACAAAATAATTACTTTGAAATAAAACAGACATGCCGTTTTACAATTACTTGGAGCCTATCAAATTAGGCTTTAATTTAATATAATTACAATCATGATCAAATAGTGTTAAAAGGTAAGAGTTTTGAAGTAAAACCTGATCCACCAAACCTATGGGACAATAGAAATACAAAACATAAACTTCAAATATACTTTAACAGATAAACAATGATGCGAATTTAAAACCCAATTTTTCTTGATTCCTGTGCCAATACTAAACAAAATCAATTCCAACCCAAATGCCTTAATATAAATAAAATCTAACCCCAAACCTAGCTTAAAAACAATTCAACCAAAATACCCAAACCTGAACCTAAATTGATAATAGTATTACATTAAATATATTCAACGACAAAAGAAACAGTATCTGACTATAATATAGATGTTACTGGTGTCAGGTAGTAAAATGTCTAAAAAAACAGTTAATAACAGGATATATAATATTATTTAATGCAACAATTCAACCAATAGCAAAACACAGTGCCATTCTTAAAGTAAATAATGAACATAAAGCTAATGCACAGGATTCAAGTTTCTACAATGGCCATGATTTCAGCACTAAAATCAAGTTATAGACAAAAGCAAATATCAAAACAACTTGTAATTTTATTTTAAACCAAATCTCCATTGCAACTACCAAATTCTAATGGAGATGAGGGAATAAAAAACATTAATTCCAGATATGCAAACAAAACCAATTCTAACCCAAATGCAAACCAAAATATAACCCACAAACCTTTAAAAACAATCCAACCAAAATACCCATAAAACAATTAAAACACACGGTTTAAATACCGTTTTACCAAAGGGTCCACCGTTTGGTTTTAAACCATTTCAATATTAATAAAACACAAAAACAGCATGAGCAACAAAAAATCAGATCAAAGGGCAGGGGAAAAATGAAAAATGAAAAAAGGAAAAAGGAAATTTTATTTAGAACAAATCTTTTTTCCTTTTTTTTTTTTTTTTTTTTTTGGTTTTAACACAAATAGAACAGCGTTAACAACAGTAAAACCGGTTTCCCAAATCAAAACCCTAGAAAGAAAAAAGAAAAAAGGAAAAAAGTATGAACGCAGGCTTAGTGATTTCTGTAATCCAAGATAGGGGAAAAAAATATTGGAAAATTAAGAGATCAAGCATTTTCATGAAGAACCCAAAAACCTGAAACAGAAAGGAATCAAAACCAATTCAAATCCAAACCTATCCAACAAAAAAATTTAGTAAAAAGTAATATTTCATACCCAAATATGAAAAAATGGAGGAAAACGTACCGTAGCCGGTCTTTCTCTGTGGTTGCAGTTCCGGTGCTCTAAGTCTGGCGAGGGAACGGACGTTGAGGGCTTACGAACTCTCTTCTCCTCTCTGTATCTGCGGTTTTTTTTTTTTGGGAGTATCGGAACTCTCTCCTTCTCTCTCTGTATCTTCGTTTTTTTTTTCTTTTTCTTTTTTTGTTGGAATAGTGGCTTCGTGTTTTTTATAAGGGTTTGCAATTTTTTTTTTTTTTTTTTTTTTTGTTGGGATAGGCGGGTTGGGGTCTGAAAAGGTGCCTCTACTAACGCACCGTGCGATTTTTTTTAGTTTAAGTGTACACGTGTAAGAATTTTAAGAGGGCTTTTTTCCTAACGTGGCAGTACCTGGTTAAAAGGCTTCTGCTATTATATATACTAGTGTATAACCCGCACAATGTGCGGGCTAGATAGTTTTATTTATTTATTTTGAATTAGGATACTCTTATTTGTTATTTATGGTAACATAAATAAAACTCTCTAACACAGCTTGGCTTAGTTATTTTGCATCAATAAGGTAAACTTTTTATTTATCAAAATAAAAGAAAAATAGTTTCCTCAAAAAGCTAAACAAAGAAAAAACAAATTTTAAATCAAGCTAAATTATATTGTATTCAAGCTTGCACAGCCCCCAAATCTTGCAAACAGAAAATGGTAATTCTCTGTCTTTCTAACATTTTTTTCTGCATTCAGGAAGCCCCAAAGGAAATTGGGAAAAAAAAAATCTCTTAACTAATTGAAAATGTAAAGACCCACAAACAGATAAGCTTAAAAATAAATACTTGCAAAGAAAATGAAACATTCCCGTCAAACCAATATGCTCAAATTCCATATCCAATTTTGAAAGGCTTCCATGTGGAACATTCTCCCCTCCCAAGACAAAGACTAACTTATGACGGAATAGAAGTTTAGCAATTATATATTACAAATCAGAACCAAATACACAAATACCCACAACAAAACTGCTTCTAACCTAAATAGGTACCTTAATTACAAAAAAAATCAAATTATTCAAAATAAATAAATCTAACCCAAATACCTAAATCAAAACCAATCCAATCAAAATAGGCCATGCTATTTAACACCTAAGAGATTAGTAGTTTATAAAAGAGATGAAATGAGTAGAGTATTAAGTCAACTACTAATGGCTAAACTTCATACGGCTAAACTTCATACGGTAAAAAAGTGTGAGAAAAAAAAAGTATTAAGTTAAAAAATTATTAAAACACAATAAAAAAATTCATTTTCGAAAGAAGATTTACATTTAAATCATCATTGATCCAAGTATATTGCATATGGTATTACAAACCTTTTTAAGCCCTTTGAACATTTCTATAAGCTTTCTATAAATCTTGAAGATAGAAAAAACTACCATGCACTGCAGTTATTGTCCCAAAAAAATGTATCTAAGACTTTTCTTTTGCCATCAAATTTCTATGTACAAAATATAAATGTCTACACTAAGCCAGCAAGTCTCAGATGTCTTCCATCACAGCTGTTATTTGCCAAAGCAGAGCCCCTTTCTTAGAAATATCTCCCCACCAATCTTTATCATCAATTGAGAAAATAATCCAAAGGAAATCTCTCAAAGATAAATATTTTAACTCTTTTTTTTTTTCCCTTTCAAATAAAGCTAAAACAAAGAGTTATCCGGCAACCTAGAGAACAAAAAGGGTAATAACGATTTTAAGCAAAACCTATGAATTGGGGTTAGCTTGTATATCAAAAGAAAAATTATAAGTAAAACCAACGAAAAGCACAGCAGGAAGCATGTCAAACACATGTTTCTATAGGCCTCCCAAGCATTCTTGGTGTCTCTCTCCACATGGTGAACCAAAACAGAAACTCCTGCAGTAAAAATTCAAGACATCCATGTTAATTTGTTTTAAATAGGAAAAAACAAAACCCCTATTCCCACTAAGAGTGAGTGAAAGTTTTGTCAAACAAATATGGTCCATGTTTCAAATGGAAATGAAAAGAATGTTATATGCTATGAATTTATAAACAACTCCAAACTCATTCTTACACTGTCAAACAAATGGGGTGCATATATACTTCATCCTGTGGAGAATTGTGCTAACCAAAAAAAAAAAAAAACTCAGTCGGGGGAAACGAATAAAATTGCAGAGAGCGGTAAACCTTAGTGAGAATCATATCCTAAACCTGCCCTTGCTTTTGAATCTCCTATCTCTATAAGAAGGCTCCATTAAAAGTTTTTTTAACAATCTTTCATCAACACCTATTAATGATTTTTTTCACTTTTCATTACTAAATTTTGAATCAAATTGTAAAGTAATAGCATATTCTACTGCAATAATGTTATTATATGATTTTCTTTTGCAATTGAACATTAGACATATAAATATGTGAAGGCATTTATCTGAAACCATTCAAGTAAATAATTTTATAACCATTTAATATATTTCACCTAGATTAACAGCAATTTACTGAAGTGTCCAAAGGCCAAAAAGGCTTTACTTTACACCAACAAAGAGAATGGCTTTATTAGAACTGTTTTTGCAAAACACTAATTACAAAGGCAAGTATCAACTATTAAAAAAAAGGTTTCATGGAATAAAACTTATAACAAAATTTTTTTTCTCATTCACATGCTCATCTTTGGATTTCTCTTTGGATTTCTCTTATAAGAGACGTAAAAGCAGTATTTTTATTATTATTTTGTTCTTTAAAGAAAGTACAGTTAAATAGTTCAAAAAATTGTGAAAGCATGAAGTAATGAGATTTAACAGAGCAAATGACTCTTAATATGTATATTGATACCCAGATTTTTGATTGTGAGAAAGACTATTTTAAAAGATGATGTTTTCAGTTATTAGAGCATGCTAGCATATTTCAATATCATAATTACAAAATCAAATGGTACCAAAATATTTTGACCAATGAATCCAAAGAAATAAAAAAAAGCAATACAAATTCTGTTAGGTTCAAATAGGAATATAATAATTGGTAAGAAGTAAATCACAGCCGCAACAGCTGAGCCAAACACTTCATCATTTTTCTCTTTTACACTAAGATTTTCTCAAAATTGGTACACTTCTTCTTACTACTAAATTTGAGATATCTTACTAAATCTGAGATCTTTTAGATAATCCATTCAAGCATTATAATACTTCTATGCTCATATGGTCCTTTCGAACTCGATGAAATGCAAAGTACGTAAGGATTTTCATAAATAAAAAATAAATAAATAAAAATAAAAACAGGAAAAAGAAAAAAGGAGCCTTACATACCTAGTCTTGCATTCCTGTAGCAAATTTTAAACATTCTTATAGTATCATGTACTTTTAGATAATACTATATTGCCTATGCATTCTTTCTTTTCCTTTTTTTATTCTTTCTTGGTGAGACAATGCATTTTTTTTTCATAAGTAGTTGGGTATGCTATTAACAGAGTATGAACCAAGACAATATATAGCAATTATCAATATCATTAAGACTTGACATGTGCACTGAATTGTAAAAAGTAAAAAAGAAACAGAGAAAGTACCCGGTATATGATAATTTCTATCACATATTTGAAATATTTGTACCAGATTTAGCAAGCATGGTCACTACAGCTGAATATAATAGCTATTATAAACGTATAATAAAAGCCAAAAAGTAATAGCAAGGAGAATCCTCTTTAAAATTTAAACTAATAAAAGCAACTATAACAATTAAATCATGTTCTTGTGTTTTTATTTTCAGAACATATGAGGTGGTCAATTTCATCAGCAAAGCAAAGTGTCCTTAACTTTAGTATGCAATAGGAAATGCAAATAATACATAATTTTGTTCAAAGAGCTGAGTTAAAATAATGCCATTGAGTGTAATCTTGTCAAATGTGTGGATTCCTCTAAGAACCTCATCGAGCCCATGCTACTAAAGACAACAAAAACTAAATTAATGAAATTAAATATTATAATGAAATTAAATATTAATTTACCTCAAGTCTAAAAAGTAAATTATAGTCTATTAACATAAGAGGGCACGAACTTCTAGGAAAGTTGAAACTCCTAAAATTGAATTTATATGAGCTGATCATTTTTTAAATTCATACCAAAACTTGTAGTTCACCAAATGCAAACCAATTTGTGTGGTTTGCAACAATATTTTGACAATATTTGTATAATCTATGAAGAGCAATAATTTCATTCAATCGCTTGTTTTCATAGCTCAGATTTAAACAATCGCGGCAAAAAATATTCTATTATTAGTAAAATTGGTATACACAAATTACCGTTTCATGTTAAGTGTATATATCCATACTCTATACCTCTAAGGAAGGAAACATTACAAACCCTTTACATATGTGAATTAGATTTAAAAAAAACTACATATATTCCAAATCAGATAAGCCAGCTCAATGGTAGGAAAATGTTCTTTATTAAATTAGATAGTAACATATTTTACAAAAGGGGGCATTTTTTGGTAAGTTTCTGTTGCTTCCCACTCCAAAAACAGAACCCTTTTGTACCCCCAAAATACAGAAAGTTTCCTCCTTTCTCACAAACCCAAGAGGGCTAAGATCATCAATAACTCCCCATAGCAGTCAGACCAACTTCTTAAACAAACCTAAAGAAAGCATGACCAAATACGTTTAAAGCTTTCTCCTTTTTTTCTTCTCTATATTCAACCATTGATGCTTATAATATTAAGTTCCAGCAGATATGGAAAATGTTTTTTAGATTTATGTATCCATTTTTTTAAATATTATTTTCTGTTTAAAAAAACTTTAAACTTACCTATTAGTCAACTGAAATCATAGCAATATTGATCAGATCATGGTTGTTTGCTATGTTAACTGCATCCCACATTCACTGATATCTACTTCAAAGTTTTGTACTTCATTGCGATATGAATCTGTAATATTAGAACATTCTAAGCATTAGTAAAGTTTGGATACAGTATAAGAATTAATCGAATGCAAATATTTGTTTCTTGAAGAGGAAGCTGGCTAAAATATGAAAATCAAAGCCAATTCAAACACAAATGCACTAACGGACAAAATCTAATACAAAGTATGAGATAGACAAAGAGAAAATTAGGCTGTCCTTATCTATCAGTTTGTTCCAGCAACTTCTTCTTGTAAATTACCCTAGTTTTGTGCTTGGCGAATAACTTAGCAAACCTATATTTTAACAAAATGATAGAGCCAAAAGGTTATCCAAATTATAGGAGAGAAAGATGAAAGAGAGACTACAAAAGAAAGGTTTGATCCATCAAAAATTACCATAAGTTATGTAAACTTGTGAAACTAAAGAGACATTGGAATTTCAAGAGCATTCTCAAAGAAAAATGTTGCAAGGATCTTAGTTAAAAACTAAGTTTTGAACTTTACTCTAAAAACTCCTTTACAAATTCAATGCCTTGCTTTTAGTAAGTTAGATCCTTATAAAGCACAATGTACCTCAAACAGGAGATATAAGTTAGTTACAACTTCACCTTATAAAAATCAAGTATAAGCATTCCTTCTAAACCAAACTTGCTAAAGCCATCTATTAGAACCTTTGTCACAATACAGGAGAGAAAGATGAAAGAGAGACAACAGAAGAAGCTAAAGAATAAATTGTAAATGGTATGGATATTGTAAACATGTGAAAGTGTGTTTCCATTTAAAAGGCAGTTCAACAATTCAGCAAAATCTGAATCTACAAATTCAAGTGTAAACCAAACAACCATATTTCGGAAATAATCCCTTAATATTCAATAATACAGTATTCTTGGTTATTTATTTGTTTATTTCTATCTAGAAAACACAGCAAACAATCCAGGAAACCATAATTTCACTCTAAAAAAATTACAAACTATCCTTACACTGTAAACTGTGAAATTTAAAAGCAGCCAAGGTGAAAGATGACTATTAAAATCAGGAATTAAAATCCCTAATGTTACCCAAACCAAAATACATAGATGATAATTTGAAACAAAGCATCCAAAGAAAGAGAATAAATCTATCTATCCTTAAATAGGTATCAAAGGAAAACTCTAGACAATTCAGCAGGAGGGGAAATTTTAAATATAAAAATTCAAATAGGAAAAGCACCGGTGAGAAGTTACAGTAATTGAAAATAGTGGTTGACGTGGGAAAGAGTGTGCTTACCTTCCAGATATACTACTGCAGAGACGGGATGGAGGCAGTAAAAACAATCAGAGTAGCAAGGATGGGGCAAAGTACGCATAGAGCATATGGCAAATAGAAGGGAAGCATCAGGGTAGAGAATGAACAATGACAAACAGTTATTCTAGAAGGATTAATATTAAACAAATATGCAAATTTCAAGCACAGAGAAATTGATTTTGAAACGTTAAAGGAACAGAGCAGCAGATATAAAGGGAAGGAACCAAATTGATTGAAATAAAGAGAGCATGCTAAATTAATTGGGGGGAAAAAATGAACTCAACTGACTCATACCTATTCATCATCTTATTCTTTATAGGACCTAGATTAAGGAAAAAGGTCCAATTTACTTTTTTATTCCCACTTGACTTGTAAAGCTTACATCTTTTATCTGAAAGAAACTACGTTTTAACCCAGAAACCATAGATAAATAAACATGAACAAATTTAACCCAGATAATCAAAACAGAACCACTTATAACTCAAATACCATAATGAGAACCAAATATAACCTAAAGACCCAAACGAATATCAAAGCCTGATCAAAATGTCAAACTAAAAGGCGAAGAGAAAATCTAAGTTTGAATACCAAAATCGAAACCAATCCAAACAAAATATCAAACCCTAATCATAATTAATAAGCAAACTTAAATCGAAGATAAAAACTCACCGGTATATGACGGCGGTGGGATGCTAAAGCCGTGAGAGAGCGGCAATGGGCTATGGTTTAGGGGTTTTAAGAATTGAGAGAGGCAGGGAAAACGGCTTCAACACGGAGGAAGAGGCAAAGAAGAAGAAACGGTTTATCGGGCTTTCAAACGTTGTAATGATCGGGAGGCGATGCCAGAAATAGAGAGGCGATGAAAAATCAATAACTTGAAAACGGAAAGGAAAAAAACAAAAACAAAAACAATAAATTTACCAGTTATGGGTACACCGCCTGTCTCTCTGATGGTGGCAGATTTTTCAAGTTCTGTGTGCTTGCAGTTCCGGCGGTCAAAGTCTGGCGAGCGACCCAAATTGCAGTAAGATTTAGGCTTTTACTAATAAAAATTTATGAAAAATCAAAAAACAAAGAAAGCGAAAAAAGAAAACTCACTCTGTAACAGTGCATCGCCGGTTGAGGGAAGCAAGAATTTTGGTGGTCAAAGTCCGACGGTGGTACTGGCCTGAGATGTCTCTGACTCTGCCGCTGCCTCTCTCTATTTCTTTCTCCAGTCTCATCGCCTCTCTTCTATTTCGTGTACCAATTTTTTTTTGTCCTTTTTTCTTTTTTTAAAGCGGATAGTTTCCTTTTATACCCTCCCAAACAGTATTTTAATATTGTGAATAATTATAATTTATCTTTTTTAAACGGTGTGTAGCAATGCTAAACAATGTAATTTATCGCTTTTTAAGTTATACGTGTCTGAATTTTAGATAGTCTTTTTTCCTAACGTGGCAGCACCTGGTTAAAAGGCTTCTGCTATTATATATATATAGATATAGATATAGAATATAGATATAGATATATATATATATATTATGAAGTTTCTAGGGTATACAATTTGATGGCTGATTCGAATGATTTCTTGGCAAAATTTTGTTTGAATAATTTGATAAGTTGTGTTATATTTCTTTGATTATTTTTTTTATTTTTTTTTTTTTGTAATCATAGTTGATTAACTTATGTGGTAAGAAATTTCTTTCAAAATCTTCCTTAAAGAAGTTTTATTACAAAATTTTTACTTTTAAATAAGTTTAATTACAAATGATCATTAATAATATTCCCACGCATAGCGTGGGTCTGCGGTTAGTATATATAAAAGCAGAGACCTCATGTGGGAAAGTATGAGTTTCTGCCAAGTGGCACATTGTATGACATCCTTCTCATTTAGGCTTCCACCTCATCTAAATTTAACATTTATATCAAACTATTAGGTTATAGCAAATACATTTATTTCAATGTATTAATAAAATTCAAAAAATTTGTATACATGTATAACTTTACATGTTTAAAATTGATACAGATGGATTTAAAAAGTCATGAGAAATGTAGGAATAAAATTCAAAGAATTTGTATACATTAATAATTTTACATGCTTTAAATTGATACGGATGGATCTAAAAAGTCATGGGAAATGTAGGAATCAAAAAAACTTTTCAATTTTCTACATAAGACTAACTTCAGTGCAGAATTGCAAGACTCAAATTCAATGAATTGGGCAAATATTATTTGTCTCCACATTTGTCCAGTATAAATCTTCATTTCCATTGGACTTACAAATTAAACTTCCATAATTTTCTCACAATATCTTTGTTTTTCTTTCTGAGAGGTATGTTAATTTTCAAAATATTACGTTCGTTTTAAATATTTTGTTTAGATTTTATGTAAACGGTTTTACTTATGTGGCATTGTAATTTATTTAGGCTTATTTTTTCATATTATGTGTCAATTTATATTTTTGGTTTTCTGTATGATGCGTATACCTGGTAAGGATCTATTTTTGGCTACTTTTAGTTCAATTAAAATTTGAAGGTTAAATTGTGATATTATTGCATCACTATGACATTATTTTTCCTATTGTTGTATCATGAAATTCTAGAAATTTTTGTAGCTAATTGATATATAAAACTTAAATAATACAAGAAAGACATCTAAGAACCAACAGGTTTGTAGGTGACAATTTCACTATGATCTGGTGACATTTTTTGGTTGCATGAATTAGAGGAATCCCCCCCCCCCCCCCCAATGTATTTAGTTTGAATTTAGTTTTAGTGGAAAACCTCATAGATTAAGTGTAACTAACAATAATAGTATTCATGAAATTAATGAGTCATAAATAATTTCTTACAAAATTTATCAAAACGCACCGCACATCGCGCGGGATATCGGCTAGTATGAAATAAAGTACTTATTTGGGTTCATCAACCTTTTATTTTTAACTTAAGAATTTTGTTGTATTTAGCCTGATTCCTTAGAAAAATTTCCTGACTTTGCCACCGAGGTTACTTCTCCCATCTCAAAATTGCCTTGATGATAGTATCACCCATTCCATCAGCATATGGGAAAAAGTGCCCAGCTCCCGGAAGCTCATGATAGTGAATCCATGGTAATTGTTGGGCAATGTATCGTTGTAGTGTAACAGGCACAATCCAATCTTCATCTCCATGCCACAAGTGGACAGAACCTTCATTGTTTGGAAATGGGTTTTCCAAATCCATAGGACTGAACTCCCAAGCAGAAAATCCAACAATCAGGTCACGATGGAGGGACTCAAATTCTCCTTGCTGTCTTACCTGTGCCTGAGGAAGCCATATTTAGGTTCCATTTGGTTAGGCATTTTGGAAGTTTAAGAAAACATTTTTTTACAAATGCTTATTTTAAACTCAAAACACAGTTTTCCAATAGCGTATACAAATACACTCTTAGAAAATAAGAACAGTCAAAGAATTTTTTTTTTTTTTTTTTCCCTATTAGTAACTCATGCACTTCATCTAAATTGAACCTAAGCAATATGTTGATTATAGTATCAACAAAATATGCATTTAAATTCATATCAATTGTCCCATTAAAAAAAATGTGAGAGAGAGAGAGAGAGAGAGAGAGAGGGTAGATTTACATGAAAATAAATAAATAAATAAAAGAACTGAAAAAGAAAGCCTCTTAACATAACACAAATCTCCTCCCTTTAAACTTTTGTCGTATAAGATGCTTTAATCAGTTAGTCAAACCTTAGTTTGGCTGGGAAAAGGAGCTGAAAGCCTAATCTTATCTCAAAAGTCAAAACTCTGTTTCAATAAGTGGTGCACCAAAATTTGTCAAGCACATCTTTATACAAGAGTGATGTTCATTGCATTTTTGGATTCCAAGGTTGTTATTACAATACTCTGCAACTATGGTAGAATCAATTACCAATATGCATAACTAAACTAAGAATTATTTAGTCAACCCCTATTTCAAATCAAGTTTCCTCACTTTCAGGGGGTTATAGGAGGAGAAATAAAGATATAGTGAACACCACACAAAGATATTTCCCAATATAAACTGTCAGTGTGTACTATATGAAATTTTAGCAAAGAAATGAAAGAAATCTGAACAGGGAACGCCAAAAGTCAATACCAACGAATAAGTGAAAAGTATTTGGTTCTCTCATTTTTACTCTGTTAGGTTCTGAAGAATTAGGAACTAATGTATGAGAACTTCATTTTGTAAGGTTGGCAAACCATGATCAAAACGGTTTTAATCTTGTTAAGACTTGCTCAAAATATATGGTTTTTATGTAAAGTTGAAATCGAGTTACTGCAAAAGTTATTGTGCAAATCTGTCAGGCTCGATTGATCGAGAATTAGCCTCAACCGATCGAAAGTCGTGCAGATTGTTTTTTCTGTAGAATTTCCAACTCAGCCCAAGTCCGCTTGACGTGTAGAGTTTTATGTTTTGCCCTAAGTATAAAAGGGAAAACTCTAGCCACCTTTTTAGTGTTCTGAATGTTGTGTGTGTGAATCTTTTTGTGAGATCTAGAGGTTTTTCCTTCACATACACTTAGGATTTCCAAACTCAAGATTGATGTCAAGAGCTTGGTGATCATTCAGTTGCAGATTCAAGAACTTAAAGATATACAAGCAGGAATGCTTGTGCTTGCTGTGAATTCAAGAAAGAAGTAGTCCGTGGACTCGGAGCTATCACGTGGTCGTGGTAGTAAGTTTCCTACTCGAGATAACAATAGGATGTTAGTGGTCTAAGTCGCTATTGTGTAAACTTCAATTCTTTCATAGTAAATTCTGTTTTTCCCTGAGGATAGCTAGGTTAAATCCTCCCAAGTTTTTTACCGGTTTGGTTTTCCTGAGTTATCATATCGTGTATTCTTTATTTTCTGCACTTTGCATGATATGATATATTTGTGTTAACCTAGATTTGCTTAATTTACCTAAGTTAATCACTTGGCTAAATAACTAGGTTAATTTATTTGGGTTTAAGGGGTTTAAATTTCTTACAAGTAATATCAGAGCGGGTAGCTTTTTATTGTAAATCTTTTGATCTAAAAGCTGATCCTTGACCCACTACAAAAAAACGGGGCCTTTAGGCCCCGTTTTTTTGGGCCGCGTTTTTGCGAACGCGGCCCAAAATAAAGCCTGAGGCCGCGTTTTTAGACGCGGCCTCAACCTTTTACTTAAGCCACGTTAATAAAACGCGGCCCGCATTTTGCCTATAGCCGCGTGTTAGACACGCGACTTTAGGCTTTATATATATAAGTTTGACCGGGTTGAGCAAATTTTTTGCTCAACCCTAGCCCACATCATGTTGAGCTGGGACTACACCCTCCAGAGCTGGGTTTGTGTTCTTCCACACACATCCATCTCCGATCGGATCGGAGATGGAGACGATCGGAGATGGAGATGGAGGTCTCCATCTTCGATCCTATCGAAGATGGAGATGGAGACCTCCATCTCCGATCCGGATCGGAGATGGAGATGGAGGTCTCCATCTCCGATCCGATCGGAGATGATCGGATCAGAGATGGAGTTTTGCCAGAGCCGGTGGCCGGGTTTGTGTTCGGAGAAGCGCGTTCGTGATACTGGGTTTGTGTTCTTGTTCTTGTTCAATTTTACTGTGTTTATGTTCTTGTTCTTGTTCTTGTTCATGTTCAAATATTTTACTGTGTTTATGTACTTGTTCAAATATAACGTGTTCATATTTATATTCTTGTTTAAATATAACGTGTTCATGTTTAAATTTGCTGTGTTTTAATTTTTTGCTGGGTTTGTGTTCTTGTTCTTGTTCAATTTTACTGTGTTTATGTTCTTGTTCTTGTTCAAATACTGGGTTTGTGTTCTTGTTGGTGCTGGGTTTGTTCAATTTTTGTTCCGATTTGTTTATGTTCTTGTTCAATTTTACTGTGTTCATGTTCAAATATTTTACTGTGTTTATGTTCTTGTTCAAATATAACGTGTTCATGTTTATGTTCTTGTTCAAACATAACGTGTTCATGTTTAAATTTGCTGTGTTTTAATTTTTTGTTGGGTTTGTGTTCTTGGCATGAATTCTAATTCTAGGTTATGTGTTTGTTTGTTTCAAATTTATTTCAAATTTGTTTTAAATTTGCTGTGTTATTAGCTTTTTTTTCCAGAAAAAAAAATAATTCAAAAATTTTTTTTTTTTTGAATATTTTTAGCAGTAGCCGCGTTTTAAACGTGGCCTAAGGTAGAATGGTCTTAGGCCACGTTTAGAACGCGGCCATTGACCTTAGTCTTAGGCCGCGTTTAAAACGCGGCCATAGACCTTAGTTTTAGGCCGCGTTTTTAAAAGTGCGGCCATAGACCCCGGAGGCCTATAGTCGCGGGGTTTATGCCACATTTAAAAACGCGGCCTAAAAAAGCGCGGCCATAGTCCTATTGGTCCTATAGCCGCGTTTTTAAAACGCGGCCTAAAGTCTTTTTTTTTTTTGTAGTGACCCCTATTGTCATGGAATACAGACACTCTCTTGTTATTCCACCTCATTTTGATAAGAATAATTATGCTTTTTAGAAAGTAAGGATGAAAGCATTCCTAAAATCTATTGATTAGAGAGTCTGGAACTCTGTTGGATACGGATGGGAGAAGCCTACTACCCCTGTAAGTGAGTGGCAAACTTCTCAAAAAGAGGCAACCGCTTTTAATAGCAAAGCTATGAATGCTATTTTTTATGCTGTTTCTATGGAGGAATTTAAGAGAATCTCTAATGTTGAGGTAGCTCATACTGCTTGGAATATCCTCCAGACTGTGCATGAAGGCACAAAGGCAGTTAAAATTAACAAGTTGCGGCAATTGATTATTAGATTTGAAAGCATTAGAATGACTGATGATGAATCTTTTGATGAGTTCTATGCTAAACTTAATGATATTATTAATTCTGCATATAATTTAGGTGAAATCTATAATTAACCTAAAATTGTTAGGAAGATTCTTAGATCTTTGACTGAGAATTTTAGACCCAAAGTAACTACCATCACTGAAAGCAAGGATATGGACTTCATCCCTGTTGATGAACTTATAGGATCTCTTCAGTCCTATGAGTTGGATTTACCTAAGACTAACAAATCCAAATCAATGGCTCTTAAGTCTATTGATGATGTTGATGCTAGTGGATTTGATGATGAGCTCTCTGCTACAGAGATTGCTTACCTTGTCAAGAACTTTAGAAATTTTCCTAGGAACAATAACAGAAGGACAAGAGGTAAAAACACTGCTGAATCTAGAAATTTTAGGAGAAATGATCCCACTAAGGTTAATGACACTGAAAAACCTAAAGAGAAAGTAGGTCAACCTTCTAATAATTCTATGGGGCAACAATGTTTTGGATGTCAAGGGTATGGTCATGTGAAATCTGAATGTCCTATATACTTGAGGTCTAAGGGTAAGGCTATGGCTGTAACCCTTAGTGATGATGAAGTTTCTGACAATGAATCTGATAGTGATCAAGATGGAAACTTCATTGCTTTCACTGCTACTGCTGTAGTCAATGAAAGTGTGTCTGTTGAAGAGAACCCTTCTGATGGGGAACTCTCTAAAGATGCAGATTTACAAGAAGCCTATAATAAACTTTACAAAGTTGCTGCAAAGGATGCTATGAATGTCGAGCTTGGCTTAAAGAAAATTGCATCTCTTGAACTTGATAAGAAAAATTTGCTTGTGAAATTGTTTAATGCTAATGAACTTTTGAATAATGTGAAGACTGAGAACATGCTTTTACTTGAGAAAGTTAAAAATTTAGAACTTGAATTGTTTGTTGCTAGAGAACAAACTAATAGGTCTGCAAGTTCCAAACTTGATCGCATGCTAAGTGTTCAAAAGTCTCCCTCTGACAAAACTGGCTTAGGTTTAGTGGAAAGCATCTTTGTGCTTGAATTTCATTCCACAAACTTTGTTCCTTCTACTGAACTCCCTAAGAGTGAGGTTATCAAACCCTCTGTGAGTGAAGCTGTTAAATCTATAGAAGTTACACCTTCTAGGAAGATTAGGGTTGATCTTCAAAAGTCTAAATCTAAGGCTTCTAATTCATCTAAGGGCAAGTTGCATGATAAGTCTGCATGAGTTTGTCATTTTTGTGGAAAGTTTGGGCACATTCGTCTAAACTGTTTCAAGCTGCAAGCTGCTAAGCGAGCAAATAAACCAAAAGTACCTGTGCCTCAAGCACAAGGTTCTATAGTACTTATTGGTGAATTGGTAAAGGCGTTAAACCTTTATTTCAATCCTGGAGTTGCTCAGAATTCTAATGTGAATAATAACTCCAATGGTAGAGTTGCATCTAAAAGGTTTTGGATGCAAAAGGCTCAATCTAATTGAGTTTGTTTGACATGGTCCTTGTTCTTCATTGCTTTATCTCTTGTGACCATTTTTTTCTAGGATTTGCATTACATAACATTCATGCATTTCATTCTAGGATGTTTTGTTTTTTTTTTTTATATATATATATAAAAAAAAGGGGGTAACAAGATTGTATTTTGCAAAATGTGTTTTGAAGTATTTTTCTTGAATTTGAAAACAAGGTTGGTCAATCTATTTTTACATAACATATCTATGTACCTTGTTTAGCTTGGATGAGCTTATTTTATTGCACTTTACTAGTTTGAGCTTTGTAGTGCATGTTGTGTGGGAAGATGTTTATAGTTTTTGATCACATGATCTTGAAATCACATGCCTTTGATTTTCGAATTTGAACTTATTGAGAAAGGCATAAATAATCATCTCACCACTGTTTATTAGTCAATCATGAACATCTTAGTGCATATCATAAGATTTTGTATTCGAGAAAGTGTAGCACATGCACAAAAAGAAAATAAGGTGTAGTCTCGGTTAAAATATTAAAATTTGTGTGTACATTATTGGACTATAATAATTTCACAATTCAAATAAAATTGGTGTGTACATTATCCCGACTATTTTAATAAGTTTCTGATCAATTGAAATTGGTATGTATATTATGAGGCAAATCAAGAAACTTACATGATTGCAAGCTCTTATTCTAGGAGATGTGAGAGTTATATGATGTAACTCTTTAGGTGATAGTCTCTTTCAAATTTATGTGTTGAATTTTGTAGAAATTATGATTGATTTCTATTCACATATCACCTCACATGTTTTCTCAAGATTTTGCTAGTTGCACACACTACACAAGTTACTCTTTGCTAAACTTTGTACATGTTATTGTGTGTGTTTTTGGTCTGACCAACTAAGTTTGAAAATTCTTTGAATTGTATGCAAAACATGTTTGATGTTTAAGATCTTGAGGAGAATTGAGTGAAAATCTTAATTGTGGAAAAATGGGATCAAAACAAGTGTTTTTGAAAAGCATTCCATCTCATACTCATGTATTTTATTCATAAAATTTAATGCTTTGAGGAGTTTCTGCACAAAAATTGCTTTATTTTTCAAAAAAATTGATTTTTCCAGAATTTCGATCGATCGAACTTGTTTTTTGACCGATCGAAATTACGATTAAATCCTTTGATCAGCTTCTATCTATTTCGATCGATGCTCGATTGGTTATGGATCAATCGAAGAATTTTCGACCGATCGAATCTAATTTTCGATCAATCGAAAATCGCGATGAGAGTTTTTTTTTTTTTTTTTAAAGGCTTTTTCTTCATGTATTCTTCACTTTTCAAAAAGTTAGTTTTTCCTCTCGCACCAACCGGTCAAGCCTCCAAAGCGAATTTTTTGTCGTTTTCCTCTAAAAATTTTGCAAGATTTCTCTCTCCTGGGGCCGGTATGACTATTTTACCCTTTCTTTTCCATTTATTTTCATTTTTCATGCATTAAATCATGCATTTTCTTTGGGATTTTCGGACCTATGCAAATTTGGGGTTTTTGATGTTTCAAGCTTTTTCTATGTAAATTGATCGTTGGGTTTTTATTGGGACACTATATACAACTAATCCATATGGTTTAATTTGATCAATTTGGTGATTTGTGAGAAACTAGGGCTTGAAAAATGTCGAATTTGGGGTTTTTTTTCAATTTGATGTAAATTGATGAAATTAGCTTGTTAGATTGACTCATTTGATCATTATATTGTATTTTCTAACTTGTGTAATGATCAGTTTCTAAATTTGTTGGGTTTTGTGAAAATAGGTTTTTCAAATTTGGGGATTTTTTATGTAACGTTCATGCTCAAGCCAATTTTGTGAATTTGGATCATAATTGAACTGTTTTCATTGCATTAGACCATGCATCATTTGAATATTCTGATCATGCATCATATAGAATTTTTTTTATATTGTTCTTGTGCTAATCTTGCAGTCTGCCCTTGGTTTTTTCTTTTGTCTTTTTCTTTCTGTGTCTCTCTATCTAGTCTGTAGTATCATGCCTAGGAAAACTAGAACTCATAGGACCTCTTCTTCTTCACCATCCTTTGATAGTGATAGGTTTCTGAGTGAGAAACATCAGGAGACCTATGAGACACTTAACCTTAGGAGAAACATTTGGGGTGAGCATAGGGTTCTTCTAGATAAGTTAGATGATGAGGTTAGGCGTAACTTTGAGCGTCAAGGTTGGTTACCTTTATTAGACATTGATCATCCGCCTCTGGCTATCCTGATTAAAGAGTTCTACTCGAACCTTTTTATCCATGTCTATGATTCCAACACTTTAATAAAGAGTTGAAAACGAGGTGTAGAGTATCGCATTGCTCCTTCAGTAGTGTCTGATGCTCTTGGGGTACCCGTGGTTTCTCATCCTGTCTATCCCTAAGATGAGTCTCCTCCCCTTGACGACGTTATGTCATACATCACTGGTTCTTCTATCCAATGGGGTTCTGATCCTCGGATCACGTCTGCTGAGCTTACTGAGATTCACTATCTTTTCTTTAGGATTGTCTGTCATTCCTTGTGGCCTATCTCTCATCTACACACTATCCCTATTGAGCGATGTGTGTTTCTATATGCTCTTATCACTGATGCTCCTATTAATTTTCCTCATCTTTTTCTTCGTTCTTTGAATGAGGTGCATAGGAGCAGTTCTACTACTCATGCTTTGTTCTTCCCTGTTTTTATTCATAGAATTCTTCTCCATTTAGGGTTAGGTGATTTCTTAGCTTCTGAGCCTGTTCATATGGTTGCTCACATTGGTGCCACCTTTCTTAGGCAAAGGGCTGCTTAACTTCAAGCCAGCTCTAAGCGTCCTAGGGTTGAGCCTTTCGGTGTCACTCCTCCTCCTTCCTCGTCTGCAGGTGCTCCTACGGCAGAGACGTCTGATGATCCAACTGTTGCTGCTGCTGTTCCTTCACCTTCACCTACAGATGATTTGGACTTTCGTCGGGTGTTGGATACTGTCATGACCGTCCAGGCGGCTCATGATCAGCTTTTGGTAGACATGCTTGATGAGATCCGTACTTTGCGAGCAGATTTGGAGAGTCTTCGATGTTCTCCTCCACCACCTCCTTTTGGTGATGAGTGAGTGTCCTTTGGCAATTCATCACAAAAAGGGGTAGTACATTGACGTAGATGAGTTTTTTGTCTTAGGGGGAGATTTTGATATTTTTGTGATTTTGTGGAGTTGTGGAGCTTTTAGATTGTATCTAGGTACTTCATTTTGTATTTATCTTTTTAGCTCATGTTATTTTTGTTTGGGTTGTCCATGATAGGGGGAGATATATTGGATACATTGATTGTATATGTTTTTTGTTTCACATTGTGTTACATTGCTTATTGATTTATATTTATGAGGTTATTCATGATATGTTTTTAATTTGTGTTATGTGAAATCAAGAAGTTACTTTCAATATTACTTGTATTTTCCACACATGCGTTTATGTATTTATTAAGAGTTACAAAAATATACAGGTTGATTCAGTCGTGCTGCTGTCTACACTTACAACTGATAGATAGCAGTTAAGTTGAATATACATTGATTGTATATGTTTCTTGTTTCACATTGTGTTACATTGCTTATTGATTCATATTTATGAGGTTATTCATGATATGTTTTTAATTTGTGTTATGTGAAATCAAGAAGTTACTTTCAATATTATTTGTATTTTCCACACATGCGTTTATGTATTTATTAAGAGTTACAAAAATATACAGGTTGATTCAGTCGTGCTGCTGTCTACACTTACAACTGATAGATAGCAGTTAGTTGGGCTATTGTTTTGTAATAAGCTTTTTTTTTTTTTTTTTTTGTGGCAAACTTTGAGCATTTTGTTAAGTATGTGTTTTGTCACGGATTGCCAAAAGGAGAGTTTGTTAGGTTCTAAGGAATTAGGAACTAATGTATTAGAACTTTATTTTGTAAGGTTTGCAAACTATGATCAAAACGGTTTTAGTCTTGTTAAGACTTGCTCAAAGTATGTGGTTTTTATGTAAAGTTGGAATCGAGTTACTGCAGAAATTATTGTGCAAATTTGCTAGGCTCGATTGATAGAGAATTAGACTCGACCGATCGAAAGTCGTGCAGATTATTTTTTCTGTAGAATTTCCAACTCAGCCCAAGCCCGTTTGATGTGTAGGGTTTTATGTTTTGCCCTAAGTATAAAAAGGAAAACCCTAGCCACGTTTTTAGTGTTCTGAATGCTGTGTGTGTGAATCTTTTTGTAAGATCTAGAGATGTTTGCCTTCACATACATTTAGGGTTTTCAAACTCAAGATTGATGTCAAGAGCTTGGTGATCATTCAGTTGCAGATTCAAGAACTTAAAGATATACAAGCAGGAGTACTTGTGCTTGCTGTGAATTCAAGAAAGAAGTAGTCCGTGGACTCGGAGCTGTCACGTGGTCTCGGAGCTGTCACGTGGTCGTGGTAGTAAGTTTCCTACTCGAGGTAGCAATAGGATGTTAGTGGTCTAAATCGCTTTTGTGTAAACTTCAATTCTTTCATAGTGAATTCTGTTTTACCTTAAGGATAGTTAGGTTAAATCCTCCCCAGGTTTTTTACCGGTTTGGTTTTCCTGGGTTATCATATCGTGTGTTCTTTATTTTCCGCACTTTGCATGATATGATATATTTGTGTTAACCTAGATCTGCTTAATTTACCTAAGTTAATCACTTGGCTAAATAACTAGGTTAATTTGTTTGGGTTTAAGGAGTCTAAATTTCTTACATACTCTATATAAACTAATCCTCTAAGTCATTATTTCAAGCCTAAACTTTATTTGTCATAAGTTAGTAGAGTTTCAATGAAAACTCATTATCAATTTTACTCCATATGAAGTATGAACCATAACATTACTCTAATGGTGGCCTAGCAATATCTCCAGGCATGCAAAATTGAAGTTACTAGGGATCTTATCCAATCCACAGCATTTATTTATTCGATTGAAGCCATCACAATTACCAAACAAATTTTAATATGTTAAGCAAAATGTTCTTATATTAAATTATGAAATGCATGACCCAAACCATTAAGCACAAAATGAAATTAGAAAATAACAGCCTAACCAAACACATGCTATTAAGGAGTCACACCTTCACTCCTAATTGCTAGATTTAGAAGTAATAAGATATTCAAAGTTTATGGTGTCCTTTCACAGCCTTTTGTGACCAATATATCATTGTGGTATGCAATAAATTCTAATACTAATTATGTACAGAATTCAGGCAACCATTTCTGTAGTCTTTAATAGACGTATTTGTCAGCAGAAAAGCTTAAAATTTTGCTTTGCATTTTAATAGTACAACAGATCAGGATAATCATACAACTTCATAGACTTTAAGAACCAGAATTAATTTTAATTTTCTAAGTTTTCTTATAGATAAATTTGTAACTTCTCTTTTAAAATAAAGATATATATGGACCTTGTATGAAAATTGGATTAATGAAATAAAAATTTTGAACTTGCAACCTGTATGACAATTAGATGCTAACCAGATAGTTTTCTCTGTCAGAGAGCTTTGCCATGAGTTCTTTGTCTTGGGGAGAAAGAATATCCATACTATGAGCTGCAACGCTAAGAGAGGGGAACCATTTTTGAGTGTTCCACCAGTAGGTAAGCCAAGGAGTGTAGTGAGCAACACGAAGTGTCCATTGATCTTGCCAAAGCTGCTGGTTGTAGACTTCACCAGATAAGTTTCCAGGAAAACCAGGCCACCAGTAGTTAACCACTGGAGCTAATAGTCCTGCCCCTGCTAACCTGTTAGTGTTCCAAGTACCCCACACATTAGAGAAAAGGCATTGCACATAAAGTGGCAAATGCAGCTGTTCTTGTTATTCTCTTATCTAGCATTTATTTATGGATAAAACCTGTTACAAACCCTTTTACACACATTATTACACACAATTTTTAACTCAAATTGGGAGTTGAAAACATGATTTCAGGCTTGAAATCATGTCTTCGATTCAAGATTTCAATTCAAAAAATTAGTGTGCAACAGTGAGTGTGAAATCATACTTCAATTCATGATTTCAGTTCAAAAAATTAGTGTGTAACTGTGTGTATGTATGGATGCGTGTAACAAACTACCCTTTATTTATATAGCTAGGGTAAATCATACCTGTGAGGAATGTACTTGAGGCAACTCCAAAGCACCTGCCCACCCATTGAGAAACCAATTACATAGAATTTTGATCCCAATCCCAATTGATCAGCAAGTTCTTCTATATCCAAACCCATGCTCTTCACTGTTCGCTTTGGATTAGGATCACTCTCCCCATAACCAGGTCTGTCAAAAGACACAACGTAGATCCCCAATTCTTCAAAAATTTCCTGAAAGAACCAACCATTGATTCAAATGATACCAAGTCCAAGAATATCATATTCATATGTATATATAACAACCACTGGATAAGTACCGGAGATAGTGTTTTGGCGATGACAGCATCATGCCTGCAAAAATCAAAAGCATGGACGAAGACAATTTTATAGTTGGCTGTTTCTTTAGGCACACCATGTTCTTTGTATGCCAAATGCCTTCCATCACTAAGTTTGATTCTTGTTGCTGTAACAGGGGGACCATCTGGAGAACCGCATATCTTGGGTGGAGGAGGTTGGGTTGCCGCCCATGCCAGAAACGCCACAAAAATCAACACTACAGCTCTCTTCAACATCCCTGAAGTGTTGATCAACGTTATACTAAATCATGGTGACAAAAAATATTAATCAATGCATTAAACTCCATGAGTCTGAGCACAAAAATTTTAGTAAAGGACTTGCATATATATTTTGCAACATATTTATTTAGAACAAGTTCTGCCTGCAGTGGCTGCAGATTACGAGAACAAAATACTAGGTTGACAACTCACATTAACTATAGAGGTATGGTTGCTTTGAAATCCATAGTCCGGATGTGTAAAAGGCCTATCTAGCATCAATTCAAAAAATGAAAATAAAAACACCAATGCCAGCTTATTGAAGAAACATTCTATTCCAGCGACATGAGTTGCTTGTGATTTGTGGAGTTCTTGTTTTAGATCTTTTAGGATTCAATGGGTGTTAACAGAAAAGGTCATTGATCTTTTGTTTGGTTGGAGGAATTGGGTTGACAAATGTTTATCGGATATTTGGAGTATAGTCCCTCTATGATTTATGTGGAAATTGTGGAGGTAAAGGAATCATTGTACTTTTGAGGATATTGAAAATACGGTGACTCAATTGATCGCATTGATTATTAGATCTTTGTTTGATTGGTCTCATGCACGTGTGGAGTTTTAACAATAGTAATTCCATGGATGAATTGAAAGATTCACTACACTTCTTTATATTATACATTTTCTTTGTAATTCTTTTAGTGGTCTTTTTCCAATAAAAATATCATTACTTACCAAATAATAATAAATTGTCAAAAAATTAAAGGTATGTGTTTATATATTGATTTATCAGTTACTCAATAAGTTTTGATGCCTCAACCTCATCCTCCAGTCCAATGTGAATTGATGTCACCAAGCAAACAGATACCACTTGGAGGAAACAAAATCCTCCAGCATGCTACTTATAACATAAAGGGGAGAGAGACCAAGTTATTTCAAATTTCAAAAATTCAAATAAAAAACTTTTCTTTCCATCAAATAGATTTCCAATTCAAATCAAAAGTAAAATTTAAACAAAAGCACACAACTTTAAAGTAAATTTCCAATAAAAAGGGGGAAGATAACTTCAATTAAATCCATTCTTTCAAGTTTGCCCACTTTCTTCCTTTGAATTGTTTCCATTCTGGTGGAGGTGGCTAGCTGTATAGAGAAACTTCAAAGGGATTTTTTATGGAGTGGAATTAGTGAGGAACCTAAATTCTATTTGGTTAATTGGGCTCAGATTTGTGAACCATTGCAGTTTGGAGGGTTGAGTGTTTCGAACTTGAGAAGATTCAACCAAGCATTGTTAGGAAAATAGTTGTGGAGATATGGGACCGAGAGAGATCATCTATGGAGGAGGGTCATAGATGTGAAGTATGGAAGTGAATGGGGTGGCTAATGTACGAAAGGGGTGTCAGATCTTTATGGTGTAAGTCTCTGGAAATCTATAAGATATGAGCGGTTGATTTGTGATGCCATGATTGTCCACTTAAAGAGACCTTACCGAAGTTATATAGAATTAGTCGTGATAAGAAGTCTTTTATAGCAAGGTTATGCATTTTCCCAATGGGATACTCCATTGGAATATCTAGTTCTCTAGCTTAGTCCAAGATTGGGACTTGGAGTCTTTGACTACTTTTATGTATTTGATCTATTCCACCACAGTGAAAGGTGAGAGACTTGATAAATTCTGATGGAGGCTAGACAAGAATTGGGGTTTTGAGGTGCGTGGGTACTACCTTTACATTTGCTCAACTATTGGCATGTCATTTTCTTGGAAGTTGGTGTGACAATCAAAGGTTTCTCGTAGAATAGCTTTCTTTTTGTGCACTGCTACCCTAGGGAAGATTTTGTCTACTGATAATTTATGAAAAAATGTATTGTTGTTGTAAAATAGTGTTATATGTGTAAACGTGAACTGACTTCTACTTCATGGTCCCATAGCATATGAGTTATGGGCAATGGTGTGGAGTTTGTTTGGTCTCCTTTGGGTAATGCCACAAAGGGTCCTCGAATTTTTAGCAGTTTTTGTAAGGTTCCTTTGGTAGATATCAAAATATAGCTTTTTGGAGGGTTGTGCCGCATTGCATTATGTGGTGTCTTTGGTGAGAATGGAATGCAAGATGCTTTGAGAGATGTATAATTTCATACTTTACTAGATTGAAGTGTTGCTTTGAAATCTCTTCCCAGTTCTAATCCATATATATAATAATAGGTGAAGCAGAAAGAAACTCAAATAGAATTTCAAATTAGAGTTTCAATTTTGTGCCATGTGTCTAGATTTGGATTCTCAATTTTACACCACTTGTCCTAACCAACACTCAAAAAAAAAAATCTAATTAGATTATAAATTGGACTCCAATTTTGTATCATGTATCTTATCTAAATTTTCTAATTTTTGTGCCCAAATAAATGATGCATTAACATTTAACATGAAAGTCAAGAAAACCACAATGATAATGCTCATTGGCCTAAACAAGAACATCTCACCTGCACACTTTTATGGGTGACTCAAAAATCTAATTAGATTATAAATTGAACTCCAATTTTATATTATGTATTTTATCTAAATTTTCTAATTTTTGTGCCCAAATAAATGATGCATTAACATTTAACACGGAAGCCAAGAAAACCACAATGATAATGCTCATTAGCCTAGGCAAGAATATCTCACCTACACACTTTTATGGATGAACTCAATAGATTTTGGAACTCTTCTAACCCACTACCAGAACCAAGAAGTCTAATGAGAAAGACTATAAAAGTAAAATATCATCTCCTTCTAATGCCATATCATCATCCCATGTCTCCTCCTTCTCTCTCAACCTCTACCAACTAGATCTACACACTACCCTCTCCTCCTCCTTTCGGATTTCTAAAAGCAAGGTCGGGTTCTAACACAATGTTTAATCCCACTCTTCCTTACTTCACACTCTCATACATTACCGCTTCATTAGCGTCTCCAAGAAGATTCCAAGCTCAATGATCAGTTTTTGTTGTTAATTTTGTACTATGTGTCCAATTTCTAATTGTAGTTTAATTTTGTGTTATGTGTCCAATTTTTAATTGTAGTTTAATTTTGTGCTATGTGTCCAATTTGATTTTTAAATGTTGGTGTTAAGTTACCTCCATTCATAATGCTCTATATGAAAACTAAATCTACCAAGATGAATATCTTATCATCACAATTGTTAATATTTCTGTGCGTAAGCACAGACTACATGCTAGTTTATTTTTTAAAATTTAAGTGCAAGAAGTGAAACGTTTTCAATAACAAAGAGATTAAAATAAAAAAGTTCATTTTTTCAATAATTTAGGGACTAAAATGAATTTTAGTAAAATTTAGAAACCACACACACATACACACACACACACACACACATATATTACACTTTTCCTACTTGTGGTTTGCCCGAAAAACACTTTGCTTACCTATGGTTTAAAAATTGGCATTTTACCCACCTAAGGTCATCTCTGTTTATCTCCAGTTATCCACTTCTGTTTAAAATATTGGTAAATTTGTATTTTTGCTACCATTTTATGTCTCTTTCCTTTCAAAATATAAAAAATTCAAGAGAAAAGAAGATCTAAGAAGATCTAAAAGTTAGGTTTTATAAAATTAAAATCTATAAGACCTAATTTTCTTTTCAATTGATGAAAGATTGTGGTTTTATGTATGTGAGCTGGTTAGCTTTGATTGAATCTTCTCCTTTTGCACGTAGATAATTGAGGAAATGGTGCTGTGCTTTCCTTCAACACCCAAGAAATTGTTGATGACTGTGGCATTCTTCGGCTCTGGTGCTGCTTTTTTTGCTGCTGGTGTGCATCTCCCTTATGTCAACTACATTGCCCCTCAACAATCTTTCATCAAGGAAAGATTGAGAAAGAAGTATGGGAAATGAAGTGTTCAGCTCACTGCTCTAAGTACACTTGTCTCATTTATCTTTCACCGTCCTCTCTATGCTTGTCTTTTGGGTTGGGTTTAAATTTTTGGTGCTGGCAATTTGATCACAGTATTGCTCTATGAGTTGACCAAGGTTGCAATGGCTGTGAATGTGAAGCAATGATTTTGATGGCTCTCAACAAACATGATGTATTCTCTTCTTATGTAAAAATCATTCAGTATTGGATATTCTTGCTAGTTGCCCGAGTAGCTCATGTATCATGTTTTTAACTGAGGTAGATAACTTGAGATTTGAGACAGAGTTACTTCAGACAAAATATTAGTACTTTACATCTTATGTAAAGTACTAATATTTAAAGCAAAATATTTTTTAGGCAAACTACATGCAAACAAAGTGTAATTTATATTCACACTACAAACACAATTTTCTTATGTAAAGTACTAATATTTAAAGCAAAATATTTTTTAGGCAAACTACATGCAAACAAAGTGTAATTTATATTCACACTACAAACACAATTTTACTTTCTATGTTATCCGACATCTTTGCAATGACAAATGTTAAACAGAGAGAGCGAGCGAGCCAGATAAGATAACGTTACGGTTCCTATGGATACGATGAAAATAAATAAGGCACATCTAAAGTATAACAGCATCCAACTCAAATAAAAAGAAAAGGACAAAAAGGTACCCACCTGATCGAGGGAAGCTTTAAAGGAACTGTTTTGCTTGGCCTTTCTCGAATGAGCTGTGCTCTGGCTGATGCTGCAGATATTTTCCTGTTCACTCCTCCCCCCAATTTTTTCCCACAGAATACCCAACTACCAAAATGACTCTGATTGATACGCACACAGATATATCTGACTCTGGAGTGTAGTTTGAAGCATTAAAAAGGTCTGCCTTGATACCAGTGGACCCTACATGTGTTGTGTGGTCGTGTGTTTATTTATGATTCTTTTTTGGGCACTGTTACACACGTAGGCTATAAACCAGCCAAACTTTACTGAGTAACGTGTATTTGAGCCAGGTCGTCGATAAAAATCAAATGCTCAAGTTTAACTTGAGCTCGAGATAAGTTTAAAAATAATGTTTGAACTTGAATTTATGAAAATACCAAAACATTTGAGCTCGGCTTGGCTTGCCTTGATTAATTGGTCAAGTCAATCTCGAGCTTAATATCAAAATCAAACTCGAGCTCAAGTCAAGTGTTTTTAGCTTGAAATCCAAAAAAATTGCATCATCAAATGTTTATATCACCAAAAATCAAGTAAAATATATATATATATATATATGTATATATGTATATATATATATACCTACATACCTATATATATAATATACTTATTTTATTATGCTTCTAACACCCGTGATTAGAATTGTTTACATTACAACTTTACATAATTAAATCCATCCATCATTATTTATTGTCTATAGCTTGAGTAACTATTCAAAATACAATTTTATAGCCACATTTGTCATTCGTACAACTATAATCTTCACAAATCTAAATAAATTAACATTCTAAAACATATATGAATAAACAAGCTATAAATTAGCATTCCAAAACATACGTGTAATGTCATAATAATAAGTTTATTTAGTAAACATATATCAAGCTATAATCAAGGTTAAGCTTGGCATGTTTTGTATCAAACCCTATTGTTCACGAGCTTATTCACGAACAATTTTATTTACTTGAACTCGGCTTGTTTATCAAACAAGTCTAAAACTAAAGCTCAAGCGTGGCTTATTTGTAAACAAATGAACATGAACGAGCTTTTTATCGAGTTAAGCCCGAGTTGTTCATGAACAGCTTGGTTCGTTTACAGTCCTATATACACATATTTGTGGTTATAAAACACGTGTGTCTACAAACGTCTAATAAGTTTTAACTTTTCTCTTTTAGAGAAGTAAAAAGAAAGTCTAGAGATAAGAAAAAAAAAACTTGACATTTGCTGACGTAGCAAGTTGTTAGTAGTAAGAAAAAAAATGATATCAATGGTGAGTCTTTTTTTTTTTTTTTTTATTCGAGTGTTTGTTGTTTTTTTTTTTTTTTTTTTTGGTAAAAAAACGTAAAAAGGGTTCCCAAGTGTTCATTGGTTCTGTATTACTTAAACTTCTGCATTGTGTTATAGAGTGGGACCACCAGAACATGAATAGAGCTTACCACCTTTCGAATAAGTGTGATAGGTCATAAAGACTTCCTAGTGCTAGACTACCTTCACCAGTGGTTTATTATATGTTTTCTAAGATGTTTTGTTTTTTGAGTAATACCATATACACAAAAATTTGACAACATTTTTCATATTAATTGAGTGGCAAGTTTTTGTTGGTTCTCTTTGAGCTCGTCACTGATATCATTTATTTACTTACTACTAACAACTTGTCACATCAACATATATCAAGTTTTTTGTGTCTCTAGACTTTCTTTTTACTTCTCTCAAACAAAATTTTTACTACTACGCAATAGGCCATATCCTATTCTTTATACGAAAGAAAGCATTCTAGAAAGTGATGTTTAACTTAAGTTTATGCCATTAATTTTCACTTTTGGACAGTTTTTTTCTTAAAACCAATTTGGAGAAATTTTATCCAATCTATTATGAGACAATTTATAAAATTATTTTATTTTATTGAATCATAAAACTTATTAAATTATTTAAACAAGTTACATGATTCATTAGATATTCAAACAAGTATGTATCGATAATTATTTTAGGAGCCACATAATAATTTGGAGAAAAAAGAAATCAATACTTTAACTTTTCCATTTTACATATTTTGTCATGTGAAGTGCAGGACACACTTCTACGAATTAAGCCTTGGAGAAGCTCTCATGGTCTCATGACACCTCTCTCTCACAACATGTGAAACTCGTACATATTATGAAAGAGATGTCTTATAAGACCATCTCATAAGATAAATTTTCCAAGCTAGCCCTTGACTCTCCTAGGTGGAGGAGCTTTGTTTGTTGAACTTGAGAATCATACCAATAACCATATGAACCATTTAGGAAGCCAAAATTTTGGTCAGGGACTTTTTAGCTTGATATTTTGTTGAACTCTAAGTGATTTCTATTACTTATTACTATTTGCACGATGCGTATAGGAGGATCACTATGACTATAGCCTTTAGGAAATTTACCAAAGACAAAAATGATTAATTTATGACTTCTTGCAAGAGCATCCTAAATTTGGTTCTTTAAAGCAATACTGATGACAATAAACCAAGGATCATTAAGTCCTTCAAAAACAGAAACCCTAATATTCTGCAAAAGCAGGCTGAGCAATGAGAAGTTTTATATTACAAATGATAGGAAAAAAAAGATGTCACTTGATGATAGATATGGAAACTCTAGTGAAAATGAGATGACTACAGATTTATTTCAAGATGGTGTAAAGAATTGTTCAAGTTCAATAGCCGAATTTTCCATCACCAAAACTCATCAAAGGTTACAATTGGGAAGCAAAAAGCAAGGAAGGTTGAGTATTGGTGTTGGACTCATATATATATATATATATATATATATATATATAAAAACTGATGTTAGCATTTTTTTTTTTTTTTCTCTCTCTCTCTCTCTCTCTTAAACTGAAACTTTCCAATATTGCTTGCTAAAATCGGGAGGCAGCTGAAATAGACGAAATATAATTTACTTAAATATCAAAATAACTGCATAGTGCATACAACAAAATCTTAAGTTTTTTGCTGTGTAATAGTTTTTAAAAATTTCCTTCAAAGATTCGTGATTGTTTATAATCCTTAACATGAGACCAGTTCATGAAAAAAATCTATCAGTATGATAGGTTTTAAGAAATTTTAATTTTAATCATCCTTGATATGTCGCCACTCAAGTTTATTTGGTAGTCTATTATAGAGGCAATTCATGATCAATGTATATAACTTTTGTTGAACTATCACGTACATCGCACAGGATAGCAACTACTTGCTCCAAAATCATGAGGCTCTTCATTCTTATCTATTGGTTTTAGCTTCTACTAAACATCAGATGTAGAATATGGTGGTTACATATTTTGTGTAATTATCAGAAACTTCCTATATTTTCATTATGATTAGTGAGTTAGTAGATTCTTCACACTCACACACTCTTTTGGCTTTTGGCTTTTTTTTTTAAATAAAAAATTTAATGTTTTTTTTTTTTTGGTTATCATTGCAAAAGATAAAGTTTGTTACAAAATTTGGTTATAGCCAAGGATTATATTTCCTATAAATAAACAAATAAAAATTAACGTTGCCTCATATTTTAAAAATCTAATTATTGAATTGCATGTTTTTAACACACATGTCAAATTTCTTGCCAATCTGATGTTATTTACTATTTTATTTATAAGCTTATTTTTTATGCATAATTTTATACTATAAAAACTAGAAATTTAGAGACTCTAGATTTTTTTTTTTTTTTAGATGGGAGTGTATGGGATTTAGTGGAAGTTAAATTTAAAATTTTAATTTACCTTTGTATTTAATTTATCTTATTAAATCACTAAAAAATTGAATGAACACACGTTTTTAGAGTTTCCTCTATAGCCATCATTTATTCATTCACTCTTTGGCAAACTATTAAACGCCACATATTCTAAGCGTAGGTACTAGGTAGGCACAGATGATTTCACACTTAAGGATTGCCCCCACTGAAATAATGGCATGAATGGTGCGTGCGTTTAACGACTAGGGAAGAAGAGCCATTCCTATCCCATTCGACTCTCTAAAAAGTCCAAAGGTATCTCTTGTCTTATTCATCTGTATATGATACGGTAGAAAGCAATATGAACTCCTCAAACTAAAACTTGTTAGACAAAGAAAATGACTTGTGATAAAGACCAGTCAGGCTACATTTTCTTCGTATATTGGGAGTTAATACTCCTCCAATGGATGTTAGAGACCGGATGAGATGGAAGTTGAAACCTAATGGGGAGTTTGACATCCGGTCGTATTATGACAAATTGCGGGAGTCTCCCTCAATTGTCTTTCCATGGAAAGGAATATGGAGAGTAAAAGCCCCTAGGCGAATTTCTTTTTTTGTTTGGTGTATAGCTTGAAATAAAATTCTAACGGGTGATAACTTGAGAAGATTGAGGGGCTTGGATTTTGTAGACTGGTGCATTATGTGTCGACATTGTGGAGAGACGGTAGATCACTTACTTCTCCATTGTGAGATGGCTTATCGGTTGTGGAGCTTTGTCTTAACAACTTTTGGTTTATCTTGGGTTATGCCCAGATTGATTCCAGATTTGCTTTTTGGATGGTGGAATTGGTTGGGGAAGCATTCATCTCAGATTTGGAACTTAGTTCCGTTGTGCCTCCTATGGTGTATTTGGAAGGAACAGAATCGGAGGACTTTTGAGGATTTGGATAGTTCCGGTGTTCAGATGATTGCCTCTTTTAGCGGAACTCTCTTTGATTGGTCTCGGGCATGGGGACTCACAACTAGTGATTCTCTCCCCTCTTTTCTCAATTCTCTCTCTCTTTTGTAATTATTATGTCATTTGGTTTTCTTTTTTGTTTTTTCTGTTCTTTTCTTCTTGTATTTTTTGGGTTTGCTTTATGTTTTTCTCTTGCATAGTAGCCTTCGTATATATAAGATTCTTACTTATCAAAAAAAAAAAAAAGACTGTCAGGCTTTGAATTTTGATAAGATGTACATGAGCTTAAGCCATATCCCTAAAGCTTAGCAACTTTTGTTGGGTCCACCTGCTGAGTTTGTGCTCTTGGGAATGAAATTACTGTGTGTAGCAAGAAAATTTAATATGTATCCAATACATGTATTTACTTTCCATTCTCTCACACGGTTAGTTTTTGAGTAAAGTTCAAAATAGTGTGAACATGATAGCATGTTACTTAAAATTTCTCTCTATTTTACAATAAGAAACTACTTTTCTTGTTTTAGCTAACCACTTTTTCTTTTTATCCACATTATATTCTTTATTACAAACCCTATTTAATATTAATATTATTTCTTCGTTCATTTTTTTATTATTCTTCTCATTTTTCAAAACAATCACTTTATTTTATCACAACACTACAACAATAAATAAATATTTAGGGAATGAATATTGCTCCCTAAGATAGGGAGGAACTGTAACTAAAACCTATCTTAGGAGGAAAATAGGTAAGCCGATATGGGTAGGTTTTGGGGCGTTTTTGGTTTTGGTTACCCATATTCTATCTTTTACCTTTTTTTAGGTAATCTATTACCAATACTCTAATGTTGTTTGCGTTTAGGGACCAAGTTAATTTTGAAATGTCTTTGGCCTATTTGATATCAGGGGTAGTCACAATATTTTACCCTTCTTATTTTTGTTAATGTACTTGTGTGTGTGTGTGTGTGTGTATATATATATATATATAGAGAGAGAGAGAGAGAGAGAGAGAGAGAGAGAGAGAGAGAGAGAGAGAGAGCTTGTGAATGTATTCACCATACACATGATACATGCATGTAAAATATCTTTGCTTCTCCATGGAATAAGCCATTTGGCCTATGAAAGACAAGAAAATGACTCATTTTAGAGATACAATTAATCATACACTCAAATTTTACAATTTGCTGATTTGTGAATAATTGATATTTTCTGCCTTGTGCAACACACCACTTAACGTTGATCACTCACAATCGCACAAATCAATAAATTGTGAAATTGGGTGTAGAAATTGCTAAGATTGATCAAGTAGTGCACATATCCGCAAGCGCACACAGGCATAATTGAGAGAAGGAAATGGAATATCATTTGAAGAGGACAGTAGTAGGTGATAAGCCTCATGCAATTTGTATTCTAATCCCCAGCTCATAGCCGTATGTGTCTTTTTCTAGGATTGAGTGGAACCTGTTCACTCGTCTGTCCTTCAAGCTATTAAAGTGATTTGGGAATGGGCTATGTGAGGTGTTGTATTGAGTAGGAGAATACATCCATGAAAGACATTTGGGTTGGCTAGGGAGGAATCTATAAGATTAATTCAATTGTAAGAGACAAATGTTTTTTTTTTTTTTTGATAAGTAATTGTAAGAGACAAATGTTAGAGGCCAATCAGAAAAGAGCATACTCAGCTCTCTTATACAAAATTATCCAAATGTATAAAACCAAAATCTAACTAATTTATTGACTCTCAATGCATTCTTAATTAAAGGCTGAAAGACTTCTATTCTTCCATGCCAACAAAATCCCCTTCGAATTTTTTTTTTTTTTTTTTTTTTTTTGTTAGGTGAAAATCCCCTTCAAACTTCTGTGCAAAGATATTAAATCAAGTCAGGAGTACAAGTTACAGCTACTTTATCACATCAGAGAACCAGAGAGGAAAAACCTCTAGCAGGTTAGTCATCAAAGACAATAAGATACAGCTGAGATAGTGGTCATCTTTCACATTTTTACCACCAGAAATGCTTTTACAATTTGAAATACATTTGACTTAGAAATAGCTGTCATGGACATTACTACAATTGTGCTAAATTACGCTCCTCCAATGAAAGGCAGGCTCATGCTAAACAGACCTTGTGAAACCTGTTAGCTAGAGCTAATAATAAAAGTGATGATTCGACAAAGAGCATAGTATAAGAACAGGTTGGGAGTATATATAGCCTAGTTTGCTGCACTGGATGGAGTAGTGCAAGTGACATACGGCATGCATATGATATTCAGGCATACCTCCAATCCTTTGGAGCAATTACGGCAAATTTCCATTAAGGGAGATATGTTAATGAGTACGAGAGTCGCCAGCTCTCTGTCAATGCACATGAGAAGAAAATTTGCCCATGCTGTGTTGCCAGCCATCCACACCAAATTACCTGCTGGGGAAGTGTAACTGGAGAAAAAGAGAAAATGAGATCAAATCAGTTTATTCAACAAAAAGCTTGTTAGCCACAGTTGACAAGGCAGACACAGTTTTGATCCAAAAAGATCAAAGGTCAGACAAGAAGCACAATAATGATTCACTGGACATGTGAGAAACTAAAATTGGGACCACAATGGATCACATAACCGGAGATCACTTTTTCTGGACATTAAATACAGAGTGAATGTTCAGGTCCATAAAAAAGAATCCAATTATTTCATTCATGGCCTTGAAGTCTTCCTTCCACTCAAGTTATGAATTCGTTAAGAACTAACAAACCCCAGACACTCACAATGAATCCCAAAATTTAACAGAAACAGCATAAGCCTCCTGTTTTTTTAATGGATATGGATCATAGTGTGAATATATGGCCAAGAGGACAAATTAAATTAGTTCATATATGGCCTTGAAGACTTCCATCTACTCTAGTATTAATACACCAAGGAAGAAAATATACCCCTAACAGACCGACGCTAAGGATGAGAAGTGTATAAGTGATCTGATAACACTTAATATAATTACCGCAATTGGCGAACGGCAATGACAGAACTGTCAACTACTTCTTGAACAGAGCAAATACTTAATATGTCAAGCATCATCATCTTCATCATCTTCCCAATCACTGATGCCATCATCTTCTTCACCACCAGAAGTCATGCATGAAGCTTCCTCCTCACTCTGCAGAAGAGATCAAGTTTAAAAATAATAATAAATAAATAAATCTTATTCTCATGAAATATATTTTTCAGTGGTTACAAAAAATGATATAATAAGCAGTTCTATGGAGCAAGTTGAAGAATCCAACACCAGCCCATCTCTGGTGCAGCACAAGTGCTCAAAGGAATTGAGAATCAACAAGAGCAGAAAAAATTAAATACACCTAGAAATTGAGACCTAGCCTCACTTGGAAATCAGCACCAAGCAAGATAAAACAAAACTGACGCAAGACAAGCCAAAATAATGCAATGCGAAAATTAAAGAACCCGAAAATAAAGATAGAGAACCAAGGCATATTTGGAATCAGCAGTAAGTAAAAGAGATAACCTCTCGGAGTAAACACCTAGGCATATTTGGAATCAGCGGTAAGTAAAAGAGATAACCTCTCGGAGTAAACACCTAGGGTTGGCTAGAGTCAACATCAAACAATTGGGATGATTTCAAAATCAATTTTATTCATCAAAACAATTGTCACTTCATAGGTGTACAATACTTTCCTTATACAGACTACTAAACCTTAATCCTAACTGACATGGGAAAACCCTATTCATAATTGACTTGAAAGGTCCCAGCTATTGAACTAAAGAAATTACCTTGCCTCTAATAAAATGCTAATAAAGCTAATTAAATACTAAGGCCTAAAATAAAATACATTGACCAATAAAAATACAATTGACTTGCAAAATAAAATAGATATCTCTTAAAGCCTCCCCCGTAAAAAAATCTAAGAATCAATACTTAGGGCACGTATGGTACACTGTAATAATTATTATATGGGAATAGGAATAAGTATTACAATGAATGCATTAAGTTGGAATGTAATAAGTATTACTATTCATTAGTTTGGTAGCTATTTAGGAATAGAATCCTGAATATGAATCCACAATTTAGTAGAGTATAAAAAAAAGGTGTAATTAAATCATTTTTAAGTCAAATTTCCTAAAATACACTTATTTTAGGATGTTCAAAATAGAGCTAATAATTAACAATAAGGAAAATTTATTTTCTTTCCTTTTGAAGATGTGACAACTAATGGCTTTTTAGAAAAAAATTTTAAAAATTTATTATATAAGGTGAAGGAATAGATATTCAGTACTTTTAATAAGGAATAGTTATTCCTCATTTTGAAGAATAGCTATTCAGAAGAAATAACTATTCATTGTAATAAAAACATAACCAAACAATCGAATAGTTATGCCATAGCAATATCTATTACATTACAGTGTCTATTACAGTCTATCAAACAGACCCTTAGAGTTGCCTAGAGTTCGCACCAAGCTATTCAAGGAAGAAACTCCAACATTAAATTTTATTATTCAAACAAGCTGTAAATAATACCCTAGATTCTTTAAATAAGATTCTAAACTTATTATCCTAGTAAGAAAAGGAAACAATCCCAACTAGCAATATTAATTCTACTAAACAAGAAGGAAAAGGAAAAAAAATAAAAAATAAAAAATAACCAACTACCTAAAGTAAATAAAACCTAGAATTTAATCTGATTAGGTCTTAGGCCCAAAAAGTAGTAGGCTCTATTCATAAGGTCACTGGTTGGTCTGTCTTTCTTGTGTCATCGTCCAAAAGTATGCATAATTGGAGATCATTATCTTGTCTGCACCAATCTCCCTCCTCAATGACACACTTCCTCACCATTTTAACCAAAAATAAGAACACCAGCAGTAGTAGGCAGTGTAAAGAAAAATATCTCACTTGGATGAACTCTGAGAGAGTGCCAATCTGGTTAGGTCCGTTAGCATCCTCAGAGCTCCAGGAATTCCCATCCTCTGCATCTTGAGAAATACCCTGTGGATAAGCAACAAAAAGTTCAGTTGCCCTCAGATGAGACTTTTTGGAAGAAAAAAACTGATTAGAATGTTGTTAAAAATGAGGTCAAGCAACAAAATTTCATATTTAAGCTACTAGTATCAGCATATATTATTAAATCCCAGAAGAATCACAATTTATCAAACCTACTTTGTACATTTTTCTTTTGATATCTATAATTCAAAGTTGTTGCTACTGATTTCTCTAGTAAAAAACCTAACCAAGTTTTTCTTGACTTGTTAGCTTACTTCATTGTTAATAAAGGCTAAATTAAAGATTACAAACATTAATACAGGCCAAGTGCATGTCTTTATGATATTGATGGTGTAGGCAAGAGAAAGATCTGGAAACTGATACACCAGCAAGTGAACAATGAATAATGTAACTACATAAATGCAAGCATGCTAAATATTATGGGAAAAATAACTAACATATTTTATCTTAACTAAAAATCACAGAGCCCCCATGAGATGAGAAAGATTATTATTTCTGGTTTTAGAATGCCCAAGCCAACTTCCCACAAGTTCTGTTAAGCATTAATACCAAATGGTTCACACAACTTTTAATCTTGTATTTATGACTGACCCAAAAGTGATAGGTTGCAGGTTTGAGTTCAAGAATCAACCTCCAAAAAAATTGGGGGTAATTATCTACACTGTGTACGACATTTTTTATCTACACTGTGTACAACATTTTTTTATTTATGACTGACCCAATGACACATGACAGTAGACCTTCATTTATTCAAAAAGTTCGTGCATCTCAGGTTTACATATAGCAATTTTACAGGTTAAAATGGAAACTTTTCAACTGGTTAGATCAGTTAAACCTAATGTCAACTTCAAAACTATTCCAATACTATGGGCAAATCATTAATAAACAGTTTCAGGAAAAATGGTCATCTCCAAAATGAATTAACCTCAAAGAAGATAAATAATTTGACTTTCATTTGAATTCTTCTTGAAATTAAAAAAAAAAAGGCATAAATATCTTATACATTCATATACGCCAAAACAAATAACAAATTAGATCTTACTTTCAGCAATATCACACAAGGTAGAAGATCCATATCAAGAATAGGTGATTTCAATAACCACGTTAGCTTGGTAAAGAAATATGCAAACCCAAGGTTTCACAAATTTCAGCACAAATAGGAACAAATAAGAGCCTTACGGTACAACTTTTATCTACAAGAAAGAAAAAAGGGCGGGGTTTCAATATGAAAAGTATACTTACAATTTCTTTTTTCATTTGCTCTATGGTTCTCTCCAATTCAGATATGTGCTGACTAAGAGCCTGCATAGTTATTTAAAATATGATGTGATATTAAGGACGTGTCCCAGAATCAGAAGTAGCAAATGTTGCATATTTTTATTTAAAAAATGGAGACATAAAAGATAGAACCTCATGTCGTTGCATGGCCACTGAACGCTTTAGTGCCTTTGCCTTTGTTAATAGGTTTCTTGGCCTTATGCTAATGGGCCGCCTATAGTTCTTTCCACGATAGTAAATAAGAGCATATCCTTTAGGGACTCTTTCTATTGCCACTAGTACTCCCCCACTCTCATACTCCAACAACCTTGCTGTGTCTTCAACAAAAGCAAGGGTCTTTTGTTTGGATATTAGTTTCACAAGTTCTCTATGTTTCCAATGCAAGTGCATATTCTCAATGACACCATCAAAAACACCACGAATGCCTGATCCATATGATTTAGACCAATTATCATTTGAACTCAGGATTTAAAATTCGCCAAATAAAATGAGAATCACTAACCAAGAGGTAAATACGCCTTCATTCTTAAACCAACCCTGCGAAACATCACCCGTTCCTCCTCAGTGATTGTTTCCTGATCATGATCAGGACCAGCAGGAAGCATTGATGCTTCAATTTTAGCTAAAAGTTTTTCTGCTCTAAGCTTTTTGGTTTGGGCCTGTTAACACAACCAAATACCAAAATTAAATAAATATGAAAACAGAAACATGGAAAATGGCATTTTAATCCTGGATTTATTAATCAAATATTGCTACTCAGTTTATATACAGAAACTCTTTAGTTCGGAAATTCGAAGGTGCAATTCATATTCTTTCTCAAGAGATAGACTTTGCATCTTAAAAGTACAAGACAATTTAAGTCAATTTGAAAATGTGGATTAGAATGAAGGGACCAGTGGAATATTTTTCCAATTGTTCGCAAACTAAAGTTAAGTGAACATTCTACACAGCCTATTCTATTATCCATCTTTGGTTCCTCTAGGAAAGCAAGTGGATTCATTAGGCTCAAGATAACACCAATCCTTTTCAAGCACTTAATTTTCAGAGAGAGAGAGCGAGAGAGAGAGACTTACAATGGCTAATTTATGTTCAATTCGCTTCACAAGCCTAGCACTCTTAGATTTCGAAGCTTCTTCAATCATCTTCTCACGCTCTTCAGCAGATATTTCTCTTCCCCACCGAGCTTGAGCCTCATAAAACTCAGCCAAAGTACCTGCAAGTGCCTGCTCTTGATCTTCACCTGCTTGAACTACATCCACTGCTTCACACTGAACTATATCTTCCACAACTTGACTCTGTTTTGCCAAATCCTGTCTTTGAGCCAAAGCAGCAGCTGCACCTGTCGGAAGTGCCTGTTTGTCATCTTCATCTGATTGAACTGCACCCACTGGTCCACACCGCACTTTCTCTTCCACATCTTGGACCCGTTTAGCCAATTCCTGTCTTTCAGCCAAAACAGCAGCTACATTTGTTGGGACAAAATCCTTTCCACGGTACATGACAATGTAATATTTGTTTCTTAGCAGCAGGACACCTCCTGTTAAATTCTGCAAGATAGATGAAACTTAAAAACAGTATGCTTGATGGTTATTGGAGAGGGAAAAAAAATATTCAGCACAAAACACACCTTTAGTTCCTCAGCCATCAGTTTGTTGTTTGTATTCTGGATACCCCGTTTAACAGCAATCTTCACGATTAAACTTTTCTCCCAAAGCTTAATAATAGCAGATGCCAAACCCTGATGGTTTCTATTTCTCCCTTCATAAGATGTTCAGGAAAAAATTTAATGTAAAAAATATACATACTAAACTAAATAAAAGTACTTATAGAAGGTGAACAATACCAAGGGCAAAATGAGAAGGTAGTGATTTTGCAAGTTTCCTAAAATTAGTCATCTCTGCATTGGTCAGTCGTGATCGCATGCCAGTGGGAAGGAACCTAAAAGGTGTTTTGTAACCAGGAACCTTTTGAGGAAGCACATCAGCATCAACAGGAAGTACTCCTGTACCCCACCACTCAACAAAACGAGGACCTAAACCATCTAGTAGATTGTTGTATTCAGATTCTTCCTCGGTTATGCTCACAGGACTGTCTGGCATTTTCACTACAGTCTCAATATTTTCGGGACTTGCAGTCTCAATCTTTTCTGGACTTGAACTTTCATCACTGCCACTTCTTGTCATGGAACTGTCAGCAGAAGAAACATCAGGAACATAAAAAGCATCAGCTTCCCTGTGAACAGGTTGGGATTTTGGAGGCCATTCATAATTACTTCCCCGGTACACCACCATAACACTTCCCGACCTCCATATAACCAACCCTCCCGTCCGTCGCTGACCATCACTACAAGCAGTCAGTTACATGTTTCCCATTTATATTGAATTAATAAATAACAGAATACCAAAAATTACCAAATGTAATGATATGAGATAACCAGTAGTCGGTAGAACTATTACTGTGAATGAAGGGCCTTGAACTACCCAGAGACAAGTCAAGCTACTCAACGAAGTAAAACATCATAATTTTTGAAACAAATTATACATACATATTTACCACTAGGAACTCATCAAATCCTCATCCCCTTTTTAATTTCTCAAACTAGAGCTAGGATTCTAAAGCTTTGGTGCAATGTGCCTTAGGCAACAAGCATGTATGATGAAATTACCGCCACAATATAAGCACCCCAATTTGTTGTTTTAACATAACAAAAAACACACAATGTTTAAAACAATGGCCATTGAAATAATTATAGGCATAGTTAAACACGATAAGCTACTAGTTTTTACTAGTACATTTTTAAACGTCATACAGAGTGCACAAAGATCCCACTTTTACGGGGTCTGGGAGAGGTGATTGGTAAACAGCCTTACCCGCAATTCTATAAATTATCACACAATCACATGACATATTTCAATAGCAGTGTATCCCGTTGTTGCATTTAAAACATACTACATTACATGTATGATGCAAATTTGAATGGTTAGAAATAATTTGGACAAAGAAAAGCAATAAACCTCGACAATCTCGTGCGCCGTTTTCATATCATGAGCAAGCACTTCATGGAACTTGAGTCTAACCACCTCCTCCTTCCTCCATTTTGCGTGAATTTTCTCCAAAACCTCTTTGGTAATGCCCGCCTTCGGAATGCTAATCCGCTCTCTAATATACATTCCCACCCTCCTCAACCTCCTCAGCTCCTCGTCCTCCATCGTCAGCTCCGCCAACGAAGGCGCCTTCGCTCTCCTCTTCGTCGTCCACACTCTCTCCTCATCCTCCACAGCCTTATCCTCCTCCCAATCTCTCTCCCACGGCAAAACCGACTCGTCGGGACCATTCTCGCTCTCTTCGAATATAAAATCCGGCCGAATCCACTCCCGCCGCAACAAATCCCCCAATTTCTCTTCCCCGGTGGCCGGCGGCGGCAATGCGTCGACTCCATCATCGGTCTCCTCCAATTCTTCGTCCGATACCAACCCTAGGTTCCGCAACCGGAGCACAATTCTCTCAATGGCGCTGTGTCCTTTAACTTTGTTATCGAAATAGCGAGTCTCGACTCGGTCTTCGACATCGACGCCGGCGACGACGTCGTTTTTGGCGGGGGTAGTGTGAGAGGGCCATTTGTTGAGCCAGGGAGCTGACGTGGATTTGGGTTTGGGTGAGGCCTTGGGATTAGGATTAGGCTTAGGCTTAGGCTTAGGGGTTGTATTGCTTCTGCTATTGCTATGGCCATTGCCGCTGTGTTGTGTGGTGGTTCGGAGAGAGGAGAAGGGTTTCAGGATGTGAAATGACAGATTTGGGGCTGAGGAGAAGAGAAAGTTCAGAGAGTGGGAGTGAGAGGTCAGTGGGAATGGGTTTCTTCTCAGTGGCAATTCTGATATTTTGGCTGTTGTCAATGCCATATTTGGGTGAGTGAATTATGAGTTTTAAGATGTTTTGGGGAGTATGAGTATGGTTTTTGATTTTGTTTGTTTCATTTGTTTGGAGGAGAGGAAGAAGAACAAGTGTCTGACTGTCTGAGAGTGGAGCTTGGGTTTGGGGTTTTGGGAGAGAGGATGAACGATGATATTGATGGATAAGGTTTTCTTGGAAATTTGTGATTTTTTCGTTCCTCTTTTTAAAGGTTTGCTGACATGATTAGAAAACCGAAAAAGTCCACCTTCAAACTTTTCATTTATCAGCCTTGAAAAAAAACTTTTCATTTATCACTTTACATCAGGTAAATTTTCAAAAATATCAAAAATCAACACCTATAGATCAATTAAGTGTAGCAATTTTAAATTTTAATGATGTAAAATTATGTATAAAAAAATATTTTCATTAGTAGAATAGCAAATAACATTTGAATTGAATGAAATTTTACGTGCATATTAAAAAAAATAAAAAATTTGCAATTTAATAAGTAAATTTTTAAAATTAAAATCCAATAAAAACATATAAGCAAAGTTTGATGGATTTATGTCTAAACTTTATAGAGAAACTTTATCCAAATTCTATGACACAGACTATCTCTCACATAATACACACATACAAAAAATAAGGGAAATCATGATTTGAAGTCACAATTTTAAAGATAATGTGAAATAAAAGGTGCTCTTATTAATTCATAGAAAAAGTTAATGGATGTCTTAAAAACATTTGTTAATGGATTATATTTAGAAAAATTTTAGAAAATAAAAAAGTAACTAATTTTTTTTTTACAATTTTTTAATATTTTTCATAAAAATGATATTAAAACTTTTTTAAAATTGTTCATTAGCAAATGCCTTCAGGGCATCTATTAACCGAATCCTTAATTTATTTGGTTTCACTATCTAGCACACCATGATTTGTTTCCTAGATCAATAGACACTTTTTCATGTTTCCAATAGAGAGGGTTAGCTTGGTCCAATGTCCTATGCACGACATTCAATAGAATGCTGCCATGTGTCCAGGAATTGTCACGTGGCAGAATCTGATTAGGCCCAATGCATTTAAGCCTCTCACCTCACCGCAAGAGAGACTCATTTCTCATTGTAACTATAGAATTAAAAAGAAATAAATTATTAAAACAAATATTTATGCAAAAATTACATAAAAGTTCAAGAGTTTAAACCCACTTAAGTTCCATAAAAATAATACATAAATAAATAAAAGGTTAAAAATTAGGGGTGTGCATAAAACTGAGAAACCGAAAAAACTACCCAAAACTAGTCGAACTGTTGCAAAATTTTTGGTTCGATTTCGGTTTTCATTTTTTAAAAAACCAAAATTTTCGGTTCGATTTCGGTGGTAGGTTTGAGTGCATCGAACTAGCTAAAACCAAACCTTATCATAATATAATATATTTTATATTAAATATAAAATATATTTTATATTCTATATTAAATATTAAATATATAATATAAATTTTATAAATATTTGGGCTTTGGGCCTCCAGCCTTTTCAATTTATTTTAAAACATTTGGGCCTAATGAAACTAAATAGATTAACCAACTAGATTAGATTAACTAGTTGAAACCTTTGGGCCTATTTAAAACACATAAAACCAATTAGATTAACTAACTATAATTAAACAAAATAAACATGTAATTAAACTATATAAAAAAAAAGTTTAGAAAACCCTACCCTACATACCCCACACATTTCACTCTCACTCTCACATTCCGCCTCCACTCCACTCCACAATCCCTCTCACGCCGAATTTGTCGCTGCCGCCGCCTTCACACGCCGGTCTGATCATAGGCTTCTCAGTTCTCACGCCTCACGGTGACCCTCTCTCCACCCTCCAAGTTTCATCAGGATTCATTCAATCTTCTAAATTTGCTTTCATTCATATGAGTTTTCTAAGTTTTAAAACTCCTCGATTCATTCCTCCATTAAAGTATTGTCTAGTATTACAGTTAGCCCCCTCTCCCCACCCCACCACCCTTAAAACGACACTGATTTGGTATGTTTTTCATATTTAAATTTAATTTGATTTTTTATTTCTTAATTTTTTTTAAAAAAAACCCATAAATTTAAAACTCGGTAAACGATGTCGAACTCCATTGACCCTCATCTGAAGAAGAAAAAACATCACCTCCCCCCCCCCCCCCCCCCACCCCACCAAAATCCCTAATTAAGAGAAAGAGATAGAGAGATTGATAGAGAGAAAGAGAAAGAGATTGAGAGGTTGAGAGAGAGAATGAGAGTGAGAGATCGAGAGACAGGAGGTGTTTCCAGCCAATACTCAATGAAACCATAATGTCGCCGAAAACATTTGGGTAAGTTGAGTAGACTTTGGATTTTTAGTTTAAATTTGTGTGTTAGCTTAATACATTATTGCAAACCAATTCGCCTGTGATATAAGTGATAAGAACACCTAGGCCAAAACGCTATCTAGCATTACGAACTAGACCAAAAACATAACAAAACCCAATATTTAGTTTAATCAAAGCTGCTTCTAGAAGTTGAAAATAGTTCTTGATTTTTCCCCTTTGATATTAAGTATTTTTTGAGTTGAATTATTGTGTAAATAGTTCATTATGCTTGCTTTCTCATTTTCTTTTAGTTTCTAATTATGTTATTGTGTAAATAGTAGTGAGGTACAAGAGTGTAGATGCAAACTTTCAACATGTGTAATCACATCAAAGACTACTAAGAATCTAGGAAGAAAGTTTTGGAGATGTCCTAATTATAAGGCAAGTAGTTCGTATCCATTTTCTAATTCTTTTTTACGTGTTTTAAGTAATATGTTAACCATCTTCATAATTTGCAGATAGGGCATAATTGTAATTACTTTGACTAGCTTGAGATTGAATTATGTGATAAAGGGCAAAATGTTATGAATGGATTAGTAAGAAAGATTCTGAAAGTATTGTAGGAAAATCAACATTTGGAAGAAATGAACAAAATGAAAGATAACATTATTGCTAACATGGAGGAGACGATCAAAAGGCTTGAAGAAGAAAGCAGTGCAAGAAAAAGATCTATCCTAGAGATGTAGCAAATGTATCAAAGGAAGAAAGGGAATATATGGTGCCATGTGCATACTTTTGGTTTCCATTTTCATATTTAGTGCAGATATGCAAATTAGGACTGAAAAAATAATGTATTTGCAATAATTTTATAATGTGCAAGGACATGTGATGGTGTAGTGTGAGTTTTATCTTGTAATACAGTGTTCTTTTAGATTGTTGCACTTTTGGAATTTATAATCTAACTAATGACGCTCAATTTTAAATGAAATGATTATTGTATTAATAAAAAAAGAAATTTAAAAAAAGTATAAGTTGCTGAAGAATGGAAAAATTCATATGATTCGCATAAGTTATAAAAAAAAAAAAAAAGACATGAAAAAGGGGGGGGGGGGGGGGGTGTTAATACTTGGGGGGCATGTCCTATCTTATTTATTTATTAAAATGGGCTACTCCTAGGGTCTGACCTTGGCAATTCTTTTTGCTTACAGCATATAATAAAAACATGAGTGATTTTTTTAAGAAACATTACCCAAAAGTGATGGAACTCCAATTAATCCAAAAGCAAACAAATGTTAAGCAGTAAGCTTGTAGGTTCTTTAGGTTCCTTCCTATGTTTTAAAAACTGGACCGGACCGGCCAGTCCGACCGGTTGAATCGGGAATCGGAGGCCAGTTTGGTTCGAAAAAAAGGCCCAAAACCAGTAAAAACCGGGAACCAGAGGCAAATTCGGTTTTGCCTCCGGTCCAATTTTTAAAACCATGGTTCCTTCAACCTTAGCTTTCAAATGTTTAAAAAGTTCACAGTTCACACTTGAAAGATTAATATAAAAGGCACAACGTGAGCTTGAATCTTGTAATATAAATAAAGAATTACTTAAGGTAACAATGTGATCAAAAGAAAAGAAATAAAATTAGGTAGGTTCTTAGTCTAGTATAGTTCTCTATCTATGATTCTACCATGTACTAAAAGAATTAAATTGTAATGGAATAGAATATAGGAGGAATCGAATCCCTTGTATGAGTAGAAAGAATAAGTATAGTTTTGAATGTTTTGCTTATGTACAAAGTGTCGAGGACGTTTTTGCAATAAGGCTTGAAAATGCAAGAACGGCCCAAATCTCCCCTTGGGTTCTTTAGAAATGTTTATTTGTAGAGAATCAAGCCCAAAATTTACAATGTATAGAAAACAAAGGCTAATGGTACTTTAACAAGAGAGAAATCAAAATGCCATAACAAAAGTACAAGAAAATACAAAAAAAGTACACAAATACAACAAGTTCGAAACTTCGACCCGCAACCAGCGAGAAGAGGAAATTGAGAGAGGTTGTGAGAAAGAGAGAGAAGGTTCCCCTGTATCCATATTTCCACCTCTTAGCCTTAGAATTCTAAGAATGTTAACTGGCTGAATGGGCTTTTACTCTAAAATTTTAGCTCTGTGAGGAAAACGTAGTTCAACAAGTCTGAAACTTTGACTCACAGTCAGCGAGAAGAGGAAATTGAGAGAGGTGTGAGGAAGAGAGGGAAGGTTCCCTTGTACCCATATTTCCACCCCAAGCTTCGGAATTGTGAGATTGTTGATTGGCTGAATAAGCTTTTGCTTTAAAGTTTCAAGTTTGTGGGTAGAACATGGTTCAACAGGTCTGAAACTTCGACCCACAGTCAGCGAGAAGAGGAAATTAAGAGAGGTTGTGAGGAAGAGAGGAAAGGCTTCCTTATACCCATATTTCCACCTCCAAGCTTCGGAATTATGAGATTGTTGACTGGCTAAATGGGCTTTTGTTCTAAAGTTTTAGGTATGTAGGTAGAATGTGGTTGGTTCATTTATGAGCTAAAGAGAGAGTTTTATATAGAGTTTAGGGTGTTACTCTTGACTGGTTTTTGAGTAGTGGAAGAGGCTTTTATCCCCCATGACACTACTTTGATACTTTGGCTTGGGTCGCTTTTATTTAGGGAAGAGTTTGGTCGCTTTTTACATAATTTTGGAAATGCTTGACTAAAATCCTATTGGCTCCCCTTTTTAGTTGTTTCAGACCATTGGGAGGCTCACCAAGATGAGAGCTAGCAGCTGAAGTTGGCCAATGAGAGACAACCATTTTTAAAGGAAAAAAGGGTTCGGACAAAAACTTTGGGCCACAGTAACCCAGAGCATAAAAGCTATTTTGAGATGGAAATTTTGGATACAAGACCTCCTCCATGAATTTGAGGTGCTACCAGTGTCTCTTGCCCACTTGGTAGCATGCATGGGCTGGGCTTATGCAAAAGGTCCAAAAGGAACCAACCCATACCCTCCAAATCAAACTTCCTCAATTTCCCCCATAAGTCACATGGGCTTGGGCTATGCTTAAAAGAATAAAATATAATATAATATATGAATTGAGCCCATAATGAAGTCGGGCTTGATTGAAACGGGCTTGTAAAAAATGTGTCGAGAAAATGAGTATCAACATAAAGTAATGACCAACCTGTCCCCTAATATTAAAAAAATGTGTAGATCCAATCAGAATAAAAAATTAGATTTAATTGCACACTAAAATCAAAATATTAAAATAGAAAAAATATTGCTAATCAATTCTGAACAAAAAAAAAAAAATAGTAATAATAAGTGTAATAATGTCTCTTTTGAGAAATAACTAAGCAATGTGCAATAATAATTTTGCAAACTTCTAGGTACAAAAATAAATAGTACATCCCTACCAAATGAAAAATTGACTAGCTCATGATTTATTGTTAATTACTATCATGCACAAAATACTATATGCCTTATTAGTTTGGCAGTTACATTGCAAAATAGTAGCTACCTAAGTAATTGACTATACAATCACAAAATAAAAGCAATTGGCAATAACATCACAAAATAATTGTTACTTTAAAACATCACAAAATACATGCCTAAGTAATTAACTCTAATGTCACAAAATAAATGTGATTGGCAATAACATCACAAAATAATTGTTGCCTTAACAATTTGGGCAGTTACATCACAAAATAAAAGTAGTTCGCAATAAGAGCATTCACATCAGTGTAACTATTTTAATATTCTAGGAAATATAAATAGCTAAAGCCTTTAGAAAAGAAAATCTCGCATCTATCTCAATGTTTAATCCCACAATTTCAACGTGAAGTTGTATCCTCACCAGACCTGGCGATGCTTTTTTCACTCCCTAGACAATAAAAAAATCAAACCACATTTATTTTTCTCTCCCTCTCTATCTCTCTTCACTCACTCTTCGCCTTTCTCTCTCGGCTCACTGTAGTTTTGAAACTCTTAAGTTTGCGCTAATTTTAGCAAGAGGAGGTGGTTAATCTCACCAATGCAGAGAAGGAGATTTTGCACAGCATAAATTGGCCCAAAGGCTTAGGTATGATGCCTCTCTCTCTCTCTCTCTCTCTCTCTCTCTCTCTCTCTCTCTCTCTCTCTCTTTCCCAAAATTTTATTGATTTTAGCAAGGAGGAGATGATTTGCAGCTTGTGGGTTTGTTTGTGTCTATGGGTGTGTGTGTTTGGTGGGCTGTGAACATGTGGTGTGGGTGTGCTGCGAAGACTTAGAAAGAAGAGATAGGTCATCGTTGTTTTGGGGATATGATGGAAAAAGGTATGTTATAGGAGTTTGTTGGAAGTGGAGGACTTGCATCTTTTTATTTTTCTTTTTTCTATATCAGTCAATGGCTTTCTTATACTCATTTGTTCTTTCATTGCTTTGGTTGAATTGTGTTGTTGGGTTTTGAGTTTTTGGGATAAAGGTTTGAACTTGTTGATTGTTATGTGATTCTGAGTTTTGGGTTTTGATGATCGGGGAATAGTGGGTTTTTGGTGATGTGAATTAGGTTCAATTGGATTTATTTTATTATTTTTTGATTGTATGGGAATTGTTCACACATTCCAGTTTGTTTTGTGTTTTGTATCGTGTTTGGACATAAAAGTCAAGAAAAGAGACGTTTTTGAATTGGTCTGATGACTCTGATGGCGACGATGATGATGACACTGGCTTCCCAAGTCTTTTGTGGGGTCTGTTTTTGAGCTGGGGTTTTGGCATTGATTTGTTTTCTAGTATAGTTCTGAAAAAAAATTTTGTTTTTTGCACTGTTGCTTTTATATTTTTCATTTTTCATTTTTCTAAATTCAATTTTATAATCTTTGTAAATTTTTTTGGTATTTTTCAATTTTGAGAGTTGTTAGGGCTCTTTTGGTAAGTGAATTTATGGGTTTTAGTTGGAAATTTAGAAGTTCTTGTAATTGAAGTTATAGCAGAATGCAGAAGACTTTCTGTCTAAATTGAGGTTGTTCTCTTGTAATGGCACTAAAAGACATGTATAAAACTTAGATGAAGTTAGCTACTAGATTAGTGGATTTAGATACTAGATTAACGTAGTTACTAGATTAATACACATTGGATAGTTAGTCATTCTTTCTCTTTCTGACCTCTGATTCTCATATATAAGTACAAAACTTCTGAATTGTCAACCAAAACCCAGAAATTCACTTATCAAAAGAGTCTCCAACAACTCTCAAAATTGAAAAATTCCAACAAGGATTACAGAGATTATAAAATTGAATTTAGAAAAATAAAAAATATATATAAAAGCAACAATTCAAAGAACATAAAACATCTCCAGATTCTATACTAGAAAACAAATCAATGCCAAAACCCCAGCTTGAAACACAAACCCTACAAAAGACTTGGGAAACCAGTATCATCATCATCATCGCCATCAGAGTCATCAAATCAATTCAAAAACCTCTCTTGTCTTGAATTTTATGTCCAAACACAATTCAAAACACAAATCAAACCGGAATGTGTGAACAATTCCCATACAATAAAAAAAATCCAAATGTAACCCAATTCACATCACCAAAAACCTAGTATTCCCTAATCATCAAAACCCAAAATTCAAAATCACATAACAATCAACAAGTTCAAACCTTTATCCAAAAAAGCAAAACCCAACAATACAATTTAGCCAAAGCGATGAAAGAAGAAATGCGTATAAGAAAACCAATGACTGATACAGAGAAAAGAAAAATTAAAAGATGCAAGTCCACCACTTCCAACAAACTCCTCCAACATACCCGTTTCCTTCACATCCCAAAACAACGATGACCCATCTCTTCTTTCTAAGTCTTTGCAGCACACCCACACCACATGTTTGCAGCCCACCAAACACGCACACCCATAGACACAAACAAACCCACAAGCTGCAAACCATCTCCTCCTTGCTAAAATCAATAAAATTTGGGGAAAAGAAAGAGAGTAAAAGGCATCATACCTGAGTCTGTGGGTCAATTTATGCTGTGCAAAAATCTCCTTCTGCACTGGTGAGATCGACCACTTCCTCTTGCTAAAATTAGCGCGAACTCTAGAGTTCCAAAACTACAATGAGCCAAGAGAGAGAGGCGGAGAGTGAGTGAAGAGAGAGAGAGAAAGTGAGAGAAAAATAAATGTGGTTTATGTCCGTAACAAATCTTAATAGCGGGTTGTTACTGGTAGATAAAAAAGTAATTTTAGTAGTGAGTTCAAATTAAAACTAATAGCAACTTAACGGTTAGCATTTATTGTGAAAATGTTATAGACATAACACTTATTTATATATATATATATATATATATATATGAAAACCATATTTAAGTTTACATGCCAAGTCCTTCTAGAAAGAAAAAAAAAAGTTTATGTGCCAAGTTTTTATTTTGTTAATTAAAGTATTAAAATTTATGAAATTTCTTCAATTTGAATTATTTATTTGATTTTTTGATAATCGCTTACTCACCCTAATCCAAACTTTCTATTTCAAACGAAGTTTTCTTTCTCTAGTGTTGCTATTCAATAGCCATCAAAGTGATTTATGAACAAACTTTAAGTGAAATGCAAAATTGAGAAAGCAGCATCTGAAGAAATCGTTGAGAAAGTTAAACAACGTCTTCAAGGTTGAAAGAAGAAAACCTTGTCACAAGCGGGTAGAGCCACTCTCATTTCTTCTGTGGCTTCATCCCTCCCTTCTTATCAAGCTTCTTCTCTCATTCTCCCAAACCAAGTTTGTTCAAAACTTGATGCTTTGTATTGCAATTTCTGGTGGGGAAATAAGGAAGAAAACAAACGGGGTGCTTTCTTAAAAGTTGGGATTCCACTTGTAGTCCTAAATCAGAGGGAGGATTGGCATTAAAAAATGGCTGATATGAATAAAGCCTTGGTGGCCAAATTGACCTACGAAGTGGTTAGTAATGAAGGCAAAATATGGGTGACTATGTTCAAAAAGAAGTATGTTCGAAATAGAAATTTCATGAAAATTTCTATGCCTAAAAACGCTTCTTAGGCATCTCAAAGTATATTTGCCTGTAGAGAAGTAATAAAAAAAGGCTTGTGCCATAAAATTGGCAATGGCTTTAATACCTGGATTTGGGAAGAGCCATGGATTCCCAATGATCCTGGTTTTTTTCCCCAAGCCAGAAGTGGAGCAATTGACAATGTTCATCTAGTTACTGATCTAATTGATCAAGACACCAGGCAATGGGATAGAGGGAAACTATCCATTTTGTTTGAGCCAGCTACAGTGAATAGAATTCTTAATATCCACTTGGCTCATCAACTTATGAGTGACCAAGTATTTTGGTGTTTGACCTCTTCCAAGAAGTTCTCTGTGAAATCAGCCTACAAAGCTATTAGAAGCTCAAATACTCAAGCTCACCCTCTATCGCAGGCCAAGGATTGGAAGCAACTATGGAAAATAAAAGCAAATGCTAGACTAAAAACCTTTTATGGAAGATAAGTTGGAATATTTTGCCAATTTGTATTGTCCTTAATAACAGGTTTCCTCTTCCTTCACTAGACTGCTATTTGTGTAATAATGCTCCAGAATCTTTAGAGCATTTGTTTCTTCAATGTGACTGGGTTGCCCAAATCTGGTTGATGGCCCCATGGCCTATTAATTTGAGTAATTTGTCAAATATGTTTATTCTAGATTGGTTAAGATTATTCTTGACCCAAAAACAAATTTGGGGTTGGATGATGATTTCGCTCAAGATTTTCAATTATATTCCTTACTTATCTATGATCAATTATGGTTTTTCAGGAACAAAGCTAGGGTGGAGGGATTTAAAAGCAATCCAATTGAGCTTGCTAGACTAATAAGGCATGGTTTTGAGGAGCATAAACAAGTTTGGAGTAAATTACAAAGGAGACCACTAAAAATTAATACTTGGCAGCCCTTTCCAGCTAGTTGGATAAAAGTAAACTTTGACACAGCAATTAGGGAAGAGAAAATTTCCGTTGCAGTAATAAGCAGAGATAATTCAGGAAAGCTTCTGTTGGCATGGGCAGAACAACTGGATCTAGGGAACTCTTTGATAGGGGAAGCCAAAGCAGCTTGGTGTGCTATTAAGTGTGCTGCTATGGAACGTTATAGAAATATAATATTGGAAGGTGATGCTCTAAATGTTATTGGTCCTTTGAAGAACGTAGATTATGTCCCTCGTTGGAGCATTAAATCCATATTTGATGATATTTTGTATTTATCTAAATCTTTTGTAAATGTTTCTTTCTCTTTTCTAAACAGAGAGGGTAATGTCCTTGCTCATCTTCTTGCCCAATGAGCTGCTTTTGTATCTTGGTCTAGACCAGTTCCCATCTTCATTTTGCCTTTATCTGTGATGAAAGCTTTAGATAGAGATGGTTCCAGGCCCAAACCTTTCTATTTTTCTCTTGTTTTGTGTTGAGTAATAAACTTTTTTATTCAACAAAAAAAAAAAAAAAAAAAAAAGAAAAGAAAAAGTGAAATGCAAAATTTAATAAGTGATTTCTCCTTCTTTATGTTTTGTTACGTAAATGATTCCATAATAAGGTAAATGAATAACACATAGATTAGGGATTCAAATTGAAATTGTTTCACATTATTAATAGTTTTAATACACTTATAGTGTGTCACATAGCGATAGAAGAAAAAACGAGAGGACATCCACTTAACAACCATAACATGCAGGACACAATTTTAACTAAATAGTATGTAGTATATGATATTGTAAGAATACAACACCCCCAAGAGCCCAAGGCCCATGACTAGTTGTTTAGATTCAGTGCATCAATACATTGTACTACCCTTATAGTACATTGCACTGTATTTTTTTTATGTTATATTTCTTCTATCTTATTCATGTATGCTGTGACTTGTGAGAACCAAGGGAGTCAATACCGTACTGGAGGTTATACCGATTTGGCCAGTAGTACGATATATTTCGGATACCGGTCAATACCGGTATACTGTTTCGAATTTACCGCTAAATATAAATATATATATATATATATATATAAATTCATAGAATAGAATAATTTGTAATCTTAAACCCAACACAAACCCAAGCCCAAGCCCAAGTCTATACATCTATATCTATAAAAAGAATTAAAAATCAAGTTAAATTTAAAATACTGAGTTCACCTTTCAAGCTTTCACACGTGAACTAACTGGGGGCTTAAAAAAAAAAAAAAATAGAACAACTGACATTTGAGAGGACTTTTGACCGTTTTAGGGGCTAGGAAATAATTAAAAAAATGAAAAAAAATCTAACATATGAAAGTTGCTTTTGACTTTATACATTACTTTTGCAAGCTGTCAAATTCATTAGGTGTTTAAAGAAGCTAACATTCAGGCTGTTGGGCTTAAGTTGGACGCAACCAAGAAAGAGGAAAGAGAAAGTAAATCTGAAAGAGAGAGAGAACGCCGGTTTTGCATGTGAAGATCTAGAATTTGAGGGAGGAAAGACCATGCGCATGAGTTTGAGAAACTGCAAGTGACGCCGGTGAGTGGAGAGATGAGAGAGTGAGAATGTTTTTTTTTTTTTTTTTCTTCTTTTTCTTGTTTCAATCTGGTGTGCATTTACCAGCCGAAATGCGGTATTTTTTCCGGTATGGCCGGTATTTAAACCGGAACGAAACAATGTTTCTGTACCAGTGGAGGTACCAGAACGGTAAATATCGCCTGCACCGGCTGGTACAGTACAAAATCAACTTCCTTCGTGAGAACATTAAAGACTGAAAAACATCTTAAGTGGCATGAGACAAAGCAAAATCAAATTTTGACTAAATCTAATGTCTCCTAAGTAAGGGAGGTCATGCGCCTTATATAAAGGCCTTCGATTTTAATTGGTATGAGGCTGTGTCACTCCTAAAGAGGACAATATCATGCCAATGATAAGTTGGCATGTGACCAAAACACTTCGTGTACAATTACTTGACACAAACTTATACTTTTTATGGTATCCAAGCACAAGCTCTACAAAAGTATTATCCTCTATTTCCTAGCATCATCCCATTAGCATTGGTCATAGACAATGTTCCTGTTGCTATTTCAACACTTGTTTAGTCAGATCCATTCCATTTGTGCATTGATTTAAGTTTGTGCATTGATTTAGTGAGCAGCCAATTAAATAAAAAGATCAAAGAACAAACAACACAACTTTGCTATAAATACCCAAAACTACCTTTGCATGAGCCCACAAATGCTAACAAAGCATTTTGCACCAACCACGCCATTTGCCACCTCAATATAGGTGCCATTTCAACCTACCATGTTAACAACTAGATCGAGTCAACTATCAAGTTGATGTTGACCATTGACTTTGACTTTGAACAAGTGCACCATACCTAGTTTATTGTCCTTTTTTGCTTTTGAATTTTCAAAATGTCACAAAATGATGTTCTCATCCTATTCACATAGTTCTTGATGGGGATTACTGCATTGTGTGGGCTCAAGTTATGTGGATCTTTTTTAGGGACCAAAAAACCCTACCAATGTTGAGAAAGACTAAAAATAACTTCACATCTTGCCTTAAAGACTAGTAAAGCACAAACTACTATACTAGCTTATGACACCACCTAAAAGACTAGAGCTGCGTTTTGAAAAAAGCAGCTACAGATCATCCTATGGCTGCGTTTTTTACTCCTATAGCCGTGTTTTTACACACCCACAAATACAAGACCTATAGCTGCGTTTATCACCAAAACGTGGCTATAGGGCCGGTTTAGGCTGCATCTAAAACGCGGCTACAGATCACCCTATAGTTGTGTTTTAAACGCAACCCAAACCGGATCTATAGCCGCGTTTTGGTACAAAACGCAGCTATAGGTCCCGCATTTGTGGGGGTGTAATAACTAGGCTTTAGGGGTCGAAAATGCAGCTATAGGGTGATCTGTAGCTATGTTTTTCAAAACGCGACTAGAGACACCGACGTTGGGTTTTCCTGTAGTTGCGTTTTCAAAAACGCGGTTATAGGTTTTTTTTTTTTTTTTTTTCCTATTTTTTTCTTCCTAAACATTCTTGCCCAAAACAAAACCTATAATTCCTGCCAACACTCAGATGCAATCAATTGGAACCAACAGAACAAATTGCCAACACTCAACAATTCCCAACTAATTGCCAGCAAACAAAACAAGTTCATTGCCAAAGAATTAATTTACATAAACAAATAATTACGAACAAGAACCCAAGAACAGATTTACATCACAAAATGCATATCTCTCAAGAATTTTTTACATCACAAAAAATTGTCAACGAGCATCATGGTGCTTCATCAGGCAACTTCCAGCAAGCATCATGGTACAGCCAATTACCTATGACAATGAAAACACCGAAAATAAGCTAACATTTCATCAAGCCTGCTAGGTAAACCTACAACACCATAGACAATTCACCAATAAATATCGGGATAGACTATCAGAAATTAAATCTCCCTTATACATGATTTTCCTATTCACCATTTGAACCCGGAGCACATTTGATGGTTTCAAACAAAGGCCATTTTAAAAAATCAGATATAAGTGATAACTTATTAACAAGTACACATTCACTACAGAGAGCATAAAACTTCAAAATAATCTAGTAGTGTCAAATGATGAAAACCTTGTTCCCACTATCTCCAATGAATTCACCGTTCTGATATTTGAAAGTATTGGATCTGTCTTAACTTTAATCCTTGAAGGTCGAACTTAAATTGTTCTAGGAGGAAGCTACAAAATTTGAATATAGAAAATGAACAAAGTATGCAATATTAGAAGCAGAAAAAGGAAACTAGATCAAAACCAGTCAGAAAAAAAAAAAAAAAAAAAATTAATAACCAGAACATATTAGATATGAAAGCCAAAACCAGAATTCTTTACACTGAAGTGAGGAGCATAATGTATTACAATAACATCATAGTATAAGTTGCTAAATTTTACATAATTATTAGACACAAAGCTGCAAGTCGGAGGTTGAATGATATTGAATTATAAGAACTTTTCATCATGCGAGTATTAAACAGAAGTCAGAGGTGATTTCCACTAGCACTATAGCAGCCAAAAATAGTATTTAATCAAAGTAATCTAAAATTAGATATCATTAGAAGTGAGGCACATAGCTGATACATGGTTATAACTGTTAGAGTTACTGTTGTTATTTTTCCATTCGCTTGTTATTACACATTAGCGAGGGGTACTCTAGTAATCTTGCACTCTAGTAATCTTGCCATATCGCAGTAACATAAATATGGGCTAACCTCTCTCTTTTCTCTGTCTCTCTAAGTTCTCTTCCTCTTTCTTCACTTTTAACCATAATTTCCATATTTTACAATTCAACTAAAACCAACAACATTAGAGTCATGTTGCAGCATTTTCTAATATGTTCCACTAATGTCCCAAGTCAAAATGTTCCACTCCATTAAAATATTTTGTTCCAATAAAAATCCAATGATAAGGTCATCAATCAAATGGGTTGTGAACAAACCGAGCTATGTTCATGCACAAGCTCGTATCAAATTTGAGATATATATATATATATATATATTGGATTGTGTAAGTTCATAAGATATCAAATTATTTTTGCCGATAATATAAATAGTCCATTTTGTAGTAAATGAACCTAATTTTTATACTTCCATAAACAAAAAACATTCTACCCTATTAACTCAATTAATATAATTTTAATATAACTTAGTTATTAATTATTCGCATAGATTTGATATTGGATTGTGTACATTCATAAGATATCAATTTATTTATGTCATTTATTAATGATATAAATAGTCCATTATGTAGTAAAAAGTATATATAATTTTTAATAGTACACACTACACAGTAAATGAACCTAATTTTTATACTTTCATAACAAAGATCATTCTATCTTATTAACTCAAATTATATAATTTCAATATAATTTAGTTGTTAATTATTCACATAGAATTGCTAATGAACAACATATTTTAGTCATGGTTGTTCAACACAAAAATGAACCAAGCTTGAACATGTAATTTAGTTTGGTAAAGAGCTACTACTCGACTCATATTCAAAATAAAATTAAATGAATAATCTTAAACTTCTAAGACTCGACTTTGCTAAGCTCATTTGCAGCCCTATCCATCAGCACTAGCTTGTGGAAAAAAATTACATTCTTGTTAGTCTCAGGAAGTGTGTTTAGGGTTAATTAATTTACCCTAACAACGCTGACTCAATATTTCTGCATTTGTGGTGTTAGGAGCATAATTGTTTTCAATTAAAGTTGGATCCTTTGGAATTAATCTTTCTTCAAGTAAAAAAGAAGTCAACGCTCATTCAATGCACATTACCTAACTTGGTGCTTGAGAATAAAATAAGAAAAAATATGGGGAATACCAATTTTGAATAAACAAAGCAATACAAAGATAAGGAAATAGACAATTGAGTATGAAAAATAAAGTACCTTTTTATTGACCAAAAGGGTTCTCTTAACAGCACGACCATTGTTAAAGAGATGAAACTAGATTAGCAAAGGCTGGAAAACAAATAATAATTGAAATGGGAATGAATTCCAATTCCAAACTAAACACACACTAGTAAAGGCTCAAAAAGAGAAGGAAACACCAGTACTTGATCAACATACTGGTTCTTGAGCTTTTAGATTCTTGCCGTTGCATTGCCAAAAGATTACTTTCAAGTTCAACAATACTGGGATTTGTCTGACATTATTAAAGAGACCATTAATCAAATGATAAGTTATGTACACAGAAGATTAAAAGACATTTGTTTTATAAAAAAATACATAAGATAAAAAGACAATGAAATACAAACATCTAGTCCGGCCATGACATGAGTTCAGCCATGACATGAGTTCAGATCATTTAACTCGCCGAAACAGAAACATAACAAACTGAGATCAATTCGAAGAAATTAACTTTTCAATTCATTATTTTAATATGTAGTCTACTTACAAGGAAACATATCAGGCATCACAAACCTCAATATTTTCATCCCTTGTGCGCTCTCCTCTGTGTACATTATTACCGCAAATCAAAGCTAAATCCTCGGATATGAAACCAGTTCCATCTATATGTATACGAGGTTTCTCAGGTTTTTCATAAACAACTTTACCCTCTCGATCCTGCAGTTTACCCATAGAGGAACAAGGGAAAAATGCATATTGAAGAGAAATGGATAAGAAAAAAATTTGAATTTAACCAAATTCATAGAAGACAAGAAATTTCATTGAAAAGATAATTCTAAGATCATACCGTGCAAAGTACATCTTGAATTCTTTGGATATTAACAGATGCTAAATCAACTTCTAGCTTTCTGGTCTTGGACCAGATAAGAGAAAACCTGACTTCACAGTAAAGTAACTTTCAAATCATTACGAAAAATTCTTAGATATGGCTCTCAAAAGACTTTTTGGATTGTCAACATACCTAGCCATATAATTGGCCACACTAGGCAATCGATGTGCATGCATGAATAAAGACCTTGCTTCATAAACCGTTTCAATTGACTCCATATGAATGACAAAACACTTGACAGATGAAGAAGTTGGGTCTTTTTTCTTTTCTTCTTTGCCTCCATCCTTAAACACTAATCAATATAAAGAAAACATCAACTACATTAGATCTTTTAACAAGTCAAAATTGAAAAGACACATGTTCTATTTGTTAGAAATGTCCTGATTAGTTGATCTAGAACATAAAAGCACACAACCAAAGAGTCCTGGACTCATATAAATTATGTGTGGACATACTAAGAGGGCATGCATTCAAGAATCACCCAGAAAACAGAAATGGAAGAGAATAAAGAATGCGCAAGCAGACATTACTGATGCTAAAACAAACAGACTCTAAACATATAACCAAGTATAAAGCTCAGTCAGTCTATTAACAAGATCAACATCCCTTAAATTTTTAGAGTCATTATCATACACAAGCTTGTTAACAGTCTTTTCCACTCTATTCCAATTCATATATACACATATATTTACATAATTCATATTCACTGCCGTTTTATAAATATAACAACAAATGTTATAATTTCTTAAATGGAAAGTTACCATCCAGTAAGGTCCCTTCATATTCAAGCTCACTAGTCATCAAATTGAAAACCATTAAAGTTTCAACAATAAAATGTGAACAATACTCCATGTCGAGTATACCATGTTCTAATTAACCACATTGCTATTATTATCCTTCCTTTAAAAAAATTAAATAAATAATGTAAATTACATTGGGAACTATCAGCTACATTGAGCAAGTGTAAAAAGGCATGGTTGAAATTTTCTAATTTGTTTTTGTCTTATAGTACATCTACTTCCCTACTTCTTGCTTCATATATACTGACGTGGGAATATATCTAATTTTTATTTTTATTTTTATTTTTTTCCCAATATAGTTATATATGTTATAAGGAATAGTTGTATTTGTTTTACCAGAGGTTTCACAGTTTCATTCCCATAGAGAGTCCCCATCAAGCACTGCCACCCTGAATATATTAAAGGCATCATATTAATATCACATAATAGAATTTTGCAAAAAGTAGTATTTTGCTAAATACACCGTCAATTTGGTACCTGAGACATATCCAAACCATGTACACCTTGGCTAATTTGGGCGAACATTGCATTCATGCGCATCATCACTTCGGCCATTTGTTGTTGGTGCCTTGCTTCTATTTGGGAAATTTGTTCTTGGTGTCTTGCTTCTAATTCTTGGTGTCTTGCTTCTGCCTGGGCGAGTTGTTCTTGTACTTGGGTTAGTTGCTTAGTCACTCTAGAGGAGTGGTTCTCCAACTCCGAAATCCTTTGGGTTGTTCTGCTTGGCAACAATGGAGTCGAGGTAAACTGTGAAGCATTTGTGACACTTCTTCCAGATGGGGTGATTCCTAATCCCACCCCACGTACACGTCCAGGGCGCTCTGGACCAAACACCTGAGCATATGCATCGTCTTTAGACCAGAGAACTCCACTACCAGGCTCCCCTCGTAGTCGCATGCCTGGTTGCCTCAAAAGTTCTTCCATCCTATTCTGTACGGTTTCCAACAAGAACCAAATAACATATTACACACCATAAACAATACAAACACAAAATACATTAAAATTCGATTCAATTGTGCTTACTATGTTCTCTTGCGCACGGGGTGTAACACCAGTCCCATCTCTCCTACGGTATACTTTTAGATACAAGTCTGCGCGCTCGACTGGAGCCCCGTTAGCTTTTGCCTACATGATGAACAAAATGTCATACAATAAACACACAGGCTTTCAGATTTGTCATGTTGTTTATCATTTGAAGTACATTGAGGTGTTCATAAATTCTAAGTTCATATCTACCACCAACAAGAAAGTAAAAGAGTATTTTCAACATTTAGTGTAATTCAAAAGTATAAAATCAGCTTATGTGATACACGAATACAGTAGCACCTGTAATGCATTTCTTACCATGTCGTCAGAAATATGTGCAAAACTTTGAGCCCCAGACGTTGCTATCTCTTTCTGTTTACCTCGACTGACTTTATTTTTGTTACTTAATGTCTGCAACCGCATTTAAATAATACGTTAATAACTGCGTTGTGATCTTGTAAGTACCAACATAAACTAGTTAAAAAGCATGTTTTTGGTATTAAAGGAAGAAGATGCATCATAACCCAAGCATGGAATAGGACATAAAAAGGAGAGAAAATAGACTAAGGAGTATGTAAGCCTTTGCCCACAGCCTAAGCTACATAGATCAGCCAGTGCAACAAGATAAGTAAGCTAGGATAAAATTGCTATTTCATCTGTTTACTATGACACAATTTTTTTTTTTTATATATATATTTCTTATTGAGACCTCTGGCATAAATATGATGAACTTGCATACCCTTGTAGTGGTCATAGTCCCTAACCAATCTCTAAATAATAGTAATCTTAAGTTTATGTTGTTAATGAGGGCAAAGCAACTCTATCACATCTACTGGAAAGTGCTTTGAGCTACACTAATTATATTATACATAACCAGAAGATTTAGATGAAACATGGCAAACATGATTTCATTCACTAACTTGCGACGAAAATGAGATAGACGAATAAAGTAGTAGTACCACAGTTTTCTCATGAAACCAATAGTTGACCATCTCCCTCCACTGGACCTCCATTACCCTAGGCGGTGTATAGGCCAATAATTGTTCCTTTGTCACCCCGAGTTTAACATGATCCTTCTTTAACTTAGTCCTCCGATTTCTCCTGAGGACCCCGAGTATATGCATTGCCCATCCCATTTGATCGGGTGGTTGAACAATATCGGGGTCAATGAGATACCGTTTCTGAAATGCAAAAGTGGAGTTAGCAAAACACAAGCACGGACCCTACTGAATATGACATTTAATTACGACAGCGGCTGTAAATGACTGTTACTTATACTTTATTTTCATATTACCTCAATCTCCGACCAACAATCCTGTTTATAATTTTCAGGGACTTTTGGCCAACAAGCAGGGACAAGTGGGCATAATAACCCCTTGTGAAAAAAAGTTCCCAACCACCGAACGAACGTTTTACCGTCTGGACCAATCGGTTGCCCTTGATCGTTTAACGGCAACAGGATCTTCTGGGATCCATCCAATGCCCATATCTCAGCTAGCTTTGTAGGACCACGTCTTTTAAGCCTATTTCCTTCTGCTGCTGGGCTTTGTTGATAATCATCTGTATATACAAAACCACCAATATTAGGGCTGAATTATCAATTCTCACAAGTAATGAAACATCACACCACGAAAAAATTAGTCATCTGGCTAGTTAATGTGATATTAAGGGTTTATAATTTCATTTAAACAAAACATTAGTACATTTACGCAGGAGAGATTTCAGGAAGCGATTTTGCATTTAATTATTAATGTAGTGGTTTTATGGGATCATTGTAAACTATTTTTACACTACACTGAACTATTAAAAGCATAGTCTGCCTAGAAAAGTTGAAGTAAAAGAAAAGAAAAATCAATAGGATTTTTATTCGAAGACATGTTAAGTACCAGGGGCATGTGTCTCATCGTCATCAGAGGCAACCGGTCTTGCCTCCTGAGAAATATGGGCTTCCTCATCTTGCGCCTCCACCCTTTGTCGTCCATGTGCTTGCTCATCTTGTGCCTCCACCATTTGTCGTCCATGTGATGATCCTTTGCCAACGTAAACAAGCGCCAATTGCCGTTTCCTCTTCCCCATACTTGCATCCAACACCTTCACAACACAAACATAAAGATAATTATAGCCAGTAGACAAATGCATGAACAAATAACAACATGAAGAAATTACAATTTTAACAACATGAAGATAATATTATACTAACAACATGAAGAAATTAATAACAGTTTTAACATATAAATGCAACATGAAGAAATAACAGTTTCATGTGATAATTTCTTATGTTAAAATTGTTATTAATTTCTTAACATGAAGAGGAACACTGTTTTCACATATATATGTAGGATTCTCCAACTTCGCACGCAATAGACCTTTACAAATTCTACTTACAATTTTAATAATTTTCTATAACATAATTACACATACAACAACAGTAGGGATGGCAATTTATGCCCGACCCGCGGATACCCGGTCCAGCCCGGCCCTAATGAGCCGGATTTTACCCGGTCCAATTAAAAATAGGGTCGGGTTTGGATTTAAAAAAAAAAAACCCGTAATGGGTCTGGGTTTTTACAAAACCCGACCCGAACCCGGTTATAAATATATATGTATAATTACTATAATAACCTCTTATATATATATATATATATATATATATATACACTTATAACCCTAACTAAAAAACCTCACCTCACACACATTCTCTATTTCTCTTCAAACTTCAGAGCCGCCGTTACCATTCCTACGCCTCTCATCTCTCTCTTCAACTCACAACTCTAACTCACTCTCCTCTCATGTCTCACGCCGTCTGCCTCACTCACGCTCTCAACCTCTCGGTCGCACTCTCTTTGCCGAAGAAGATGAAGACGAAATCCTAAGATTTTCACCACAAAGATTCTCGATCTCACACTCTTAGTCTCACTCTCTCATGCTCTCATGTTCTTCTTCCATTTTTTCTTTATTTGATTAGTGGGTTTGGAGATTTAGATTCTCTTTGTTTAACCCGTGGGTATGGAGATTTAGATTCTCTTTGTTTAACCTATAGGTTTGGGAATTTAGATTTTGTTGTTAAGATTTGATATTCCTTACATGTACTTGTTTTAAATTTTGATTTCAAATGTATTTGGTTTCTGTGAATAGTTTGATTTCAAATGTATTTGGTTTCTATGAATAGGAAATTTGAATGAGTATGGTGGATTTGATTTGAGATTTATTTGGATAATTGGATTTGTTGTTTGTGCTGCACTACTGCTATGATTCTTTTTTCTCAGGAAAACAATTTCTTTTTTTTAATGGATTGGGCCACGAATTGGGTAATTGTTATGGGCTGAAGATTGGGCCTGAAGTGGCTGCCTGGGCGGGGCCCGCAGGATCGCGGGGCCAGGCAGAGCAGGTTTGGGCCCCGGGAAAAAAATCCGTTTAATAAACAAAGCAGGTTCAGGCCACGGGTTCTAGCCCACGAGTCAAGTACGGGTATGCAAAACCCGCTCCAAACCCGACCCGTTGCCATTCCTAAACAACAGTACCCTATTACACTACTTCAAGAGTAAATTATGCTTTCAATTTTGTAAATAATAACACTAAATCAAGCATAACTTAATGTGAGTTGTTGTGGAATATTTTAAGCATAATTGTTGGAATATTTTAATGTGATATGTAAAGTTTTTTAAAGCCTCACTTATTGTAATTATAGTCGTATTTTTTAAAAAATAAAACATCCAAAATAAGCCTCAATGATCATTTACCACTTCTTTTAAGTAAATGTAAAATGTAAAATATATACATACTTATATATATATATATATATATATATATATATATATATATATATCCAACAATCTTTAACTTTAACTAATATAGCAGTTTTTTTTAAAATGCAGCTATAGGTCCCCTCTTTTGGTAATAAGAACTTATTACAGAGGGACCTATAGCTGCGTTTCTTATAAAGGCAGCTAAAACGATATACCTGTAGCTGCGTTTTTAAAAATTAATGCAGCTATAGGTATATCATTTTAGCTGCATTTATAAAAAACGCAGGTATAGGGCAGTTATAGCTAGATAGATTAGGAAATAATCTTTATTTTTTTGTAATCATATATTACACACAGGTGCATTTCCCACAAAGCAAGTAATGAAAAGAAAGCTACCTTATCTTCAGCAAGCAGTGGAATATGAAGAAGAATCACAAGTGGCTCAGCGTCTTCCTACCTGAAACCCCCATTAAGAAGCAAAAATAAAGAACAAGTACGGTAAGATGTGGAAGATTGGACCACATGTACACAATGTAATATAATCATGTACACAGGTAAGATGTAAAAGAAAGCTAAATATTATATTACACACCAAATATGAGCAACGAAGGTTTAGGTCCATTTCTAATTTTTTAGCAATTGTTTGGATACAAGCTATCCACCTGATCCTATTGGATTGATCTGTCTTATTGGGAAGAGACTGAGCCCTTCAATAAACATGATCGTTTCACAGGCCCTACCAAAGATTTCATTAATGAAAAAAATGGTGTTGTCAAACAGTTTAGGACAAATGGAGAATGGTGGATTACCTGTTCGATTTTTTTTACTTTTTTATTTTATTTTATTTTTTGATAGGATTTTTACTTTTTTTTTTTAATTCAGTTAGGCTCCTTTGTTCTTATCCTGTTGCCTGTTTGTCAGTTTTGGATGCTATGGTTGTGTCTGCTTAATTTTTGAACAACAGAATTACCCTAGTGTGAAGCTTTTTATAATTAGCTTAATTTTTAAGCATTATTATAATTAGCTTCCCCTACTTGGCAAAAATTCCCAGATCCGCCATTGACCCTAAGAGCACTAGCATTGACGGGTGTAAAACCCCCCCTGTGTTGCTATATATTTTAATTAGTAACTAACAAGCCAAAATCCACCCACATCCGAAAGTAGGTCTCTATTTATTTTTACCAATTGTTCACAAGGATGTAAAATTATATATATTATTTTAATGAGGAAAGAGAGAGAAAAGGATAGAGAAGAAAGAGAGATGGAAGAAAAGAGAGACAAACCGAGGATTTTCTATTATTTTTTGGTATAGTTTATTTATATTATTTTAATGAGTTTTATGTAAAAATAAAAACTGAGATGTTGGATGAGTTGTAAAATGGGATGATAAAATATATAAAGTAGGTTTTGAAGATGTACAATAAACACATTTTTGTATTCCCCGATGCTAGTGCTCTAATGTATGACATTAAATTGGATGAATAAAAAGGATTCTTCTAAAACAAAAACAAAATAAAGATCATACCCAAACACCTCACAATTTAAAAAATGGGTGTTACGGAGAAATTTTAATTTTTTTTTTTTTTTTTGAGAAAAAAGAAATTGTGATATTTTGTAGTTCCTATAAAGAATAAATTTTCTCGAATAAAAAATAATCAGTCACAAAAGAGGTATAAGTAGGTTTTAAGCACCAAAACGTTTGACTACTAATTAAACTTAAGCCAATAAATCGGGATTCGTTTAGGCTAGTTATGTATGTTGGGCTCAGTTTGTAATAATGGGCTCATCATTTAGTTAATAGGCCTACGGAATGCTCACTGTTGCTTTGAATCCCATGCTCTTGCTAGTTGATTAGTTTAGATAGTCTTTTGTCACCAATCTAAAAAGTAAATAAATAACCATTATAATAGTAAACCCATTGAAGTAAGTCGTTCACAAAGCAATAGCAATATATAGATGAAAGATGTCTTCCATACATTACAGAAATGAAATTGAGTTCAAGTAGCGCCACAAAAAATATTTTTTTGCCACCAATCTCATATTTGCACAAGTATAAAGAAAAACATACCAATACTGTCGAGTAAAAACATTAATTATGTTAGTAATACAAGAAATACTTTTAGCAATGCGTTAAAAGTATTATGTCACCATTGCATTTAAGTCACCACAACTCAAAAAAGCTAAATTGTATAAAGCAAAGATATATTTTCAAGTATTACGTAATAAAAACTTACATGTAACTCTCTAACAGTCAGTCCTATTAGTGTGCCTAAGTTTGTACATGTTATATTGGACCTGAAGGTGGTGTTTGTGTAGCTTACCTAAGGCCCCTAGAGACCAAAGTCTCATTCCAACCCCCCCCCCCCTAAAAAAAAAGCTAACTTTGCATTGTTTATTATTATGAATTGCTTCTATAAGTTTACAAGTCATATTATTTGATAAGTATCACAGAAAGTTTCATTAATATATGTTACACATCATCATAATAATAAAACTTTCTCATCAAACTAACCATTAATAGCTTCAATGATTTCAATAATGCTCCAACAATTTGATGCACTAAAGGCATCCCAAAAAAAAAAAGTTTAGGAAACTTTATGTAATTAGTTTGAGAAAATTGAAGCGCATAAACAAGAAATGTAAAACTTACATTCTGCACATCTCTCTCTAAAGAAGATCAAGTGTTATATTTGCTATTTTTTCATCTTAGAGCACTAGCTTTGGGGTTGTAAAAACCCCCCAGTTGTCAAGCACAACTCTCATTGTCTATATTGTTTAATGTTCTAGTTTATATTATTTTAATAATTTGTATGGAAAAAAAAAGAAATCCGGATGTTGGGTGAGTTGTAAAATGGGATGATAAAATAGATAATTTAAGTTTTTAGCGTATAAAATAGAGACTCTTTTGCATCCCCGGATTTTAGTGCTTTACATTCCTCAATAACTTTTAATTTGATTAATATTTTAAGATTTTACTTTTGGATCACAAGTTCTTATTCTCTTTAACACGTATGACAAATCTTATGTTAATCGAATATTATTTATTCTTATTCTATCCTTAAACTCATTCTACGTATAATTTTAAAATACAAACATATATATTATAGATAGATAGCTACTGATCTCTAAATATATTAAAATTTCATAAAGTACAAATGGTGTAAGTGAAAAAATTATAACCCAACATGGAGTTTTTAAAATATACACCTAATAAAAATAAAAATAAAAAGAATAGTGTAGTATTTTCAAAAGTGACCACACACAGTTACCTAATAAGATTAAAGAGAAAATTTACATCTTAGAATAATTAATGCCTTTTAGACAATGTGGATTACATTTATTTAGGTATTCTTTCAAGTTTTAACTAAAAATGTCATCCATACTAAGAATCAGCCCCCGTCCAGTACACACACACACACATATATATATATATATAAATAATATGTGAAGAAATAAAAAATCAGTCTATCAAAACATGTCATCCGTTCAAATTGCAAACAAAAAAGAAATGTTATACAAAGTCACCCATGTACCATAGGGGGAATAGTAATATTAACATATATTCCCTCCGTCCTGCATTTTCTCTTAATCATATAGCTTTATAAACTATAAAAGGTGATCAAAGAAAAAAAAACAAGGATAATCTGTAATGGAATAAAAGACACATAATGGAAAATACAAAAGCTATTCCATTATAATTTGCAAATAAAAAAGAAGGTGGGGCATTATTTTATTTCTATAATATTATAAAGTACCTCTTCCAGTGAGTTTCTGCTGTCTGTCTCCTCTACGGACTAAGGTCACTTTCCTAATACATAATACTATATACCCTCGAGTTGGTTATATTCTATACCAAAAACTATAGGATACACATTTTGACATACATTTTGTCACAATGCTAGAGTGTAAATTAGGAATATTAGGAAAGTGGTCTTCAAATTGTAGCAAAGTATATGTCTCTAGAAAAGTAATCCAATTATCATCGGTTGATATATCCAAGTTAGTTGTGGCAATGTATATGTCGGACTCTAGAATATATACTTTGTGTGTTGGTAAAATACACATCACTAGAAAAACTGAGGACTCTGGATAGTATATGCATGCTTTGTGTGTTTTTGAAAGGGTGGTGATATTGAAACAAATATCAATTTGACTTGCAATATACTCCGGAGACATACCTTCCCACAAGGTATGTGGGGTCTCACACCTTCCCACAAGGTAACTTGACCATCAAACTTGTCTGTTGACTAATTTTTTATGGACTAATTTTTTTATGGGATATTTTGAAAAGTGTCACTTAGTTCATTGAGGTTAGTTCTATTAGAACTAAGTAACCCATCTTTATTAAAAAGTGCTTTTGTTAAAAAAAATAAATTTGAAGAGCTGAAGAGGAAAGAAGAACTCAGAAGCTCCTAATCCCTCTGACCTACACTCTATAATCAATACTCCATATTCTACAACCTCCAAGCTCTATAGCTATTGCCCCAAGTTCACAATCAAACCCCTTTTCTTCTTAATCCCCACATATCTTCCACCCTATTCTCCTCCCAATCCCAAAGAAAGCCATTCACTGTATCTGCTAATGTGAGGAAGTGGAGGGTAGAAGTTCACTACCTTTTTTATCCATTGATTTTCTCAAAACCCAGAACGGCAAAGAGGCTTTTGTATTTTGGGTAACTAAATAGGCTTTACTATACATAAAAAGGCCAAAACAATCTGAGGCTTTATTTATTTATTTATTTTTTGTCTATAAATTCCCAAACAAGGTCTAGAAAAACACCAAAACAGTCCTCACTGAAATGAACCCAAAACCAAGAAAATTCCTATGTAAACCTCAGTGAAAAGTCATGCTAAAAACAGAAAATCCCACCACAAACATCACAAGTAATCCCAGAAAATTACACAAGAAACTACACTAAACTTCTGAAAAATCCCCCCATCCAAATCAACCAGAAAACTCATTTGAAATCCACCATTAATAGAGCACAGCAAGCACAATAGAGAAAAGAGGAGAGCAGTGACAAAATCGGGCACACACACAAAACCTAAAAGTTATTATTTTTTTTTCCCTTTCTTCATGACCATATTTCATGTCAATAAAAAATATTCTAAAACACTATATTACATAACGTCATAACCTGATTCAAATCAAATTCCAAAACACAATGGTTCAAATCATTTCAATATCCACCACAACTATACATGTATAATTTAAAGAACTACATGTTACAAAGTCTAAACTATACCAAAATACATTATATATATATATATATATGTATATATATAGATAACTTGTCCAAATCAATTTCAATGTATACCATAATTACATATACATCAAAAGACCACATATTATCAAGTCCACGTTACATTAGTTCCAAAATCATAACATGATAAATTAAATACATCAAAACAAAATAACATGTATCACCAAGTACACAATAGTCCCAAATGTAAGATTATCTCCATTAGAAGATTTAATGTGATCCACATACAATTTATTTTCATTATTATTTATTAAAATTCATTTTATTTATTTAAATAATAAGAGTGACAGATAAAGACCTTTGCTATTATGAGTTTTTTTTTTTTTTCCTGGTGAGCAAACACTTATAACATTATTTAGTAAATAATCGTCTTTTGGTGAAGATACATATACTCCTTGATAGAATGAGTATAAATATAGAGAGCCAATATTAAATTAAAGAGGTCCCTAGTTTAGCATTAAAAAACTTGTGTTCTTCATCAAAGGGTTTCTAGAGAGAATGTCATAGACTAGAAGAATTTTTTTTTAATTCATTATTTTAAATTGAGTTTTTTTTTTTCTCTATAAATCACTTGAACAATAATGGTTGAAGGCATGTTTTGTTTTCTTTTATTGTTATAAATTTTTTACAAAATTCCTATCATGATAAACTAGTACCTCAAAACAAAATAATTTTTTACTGATTTCATTTACTTGTTGAACTCAAGCTAGTACCTGCCATAGTGAAGAGAAAAAAAAAAGTCACAAAAATATGGTTGTAAAGAGAACTAAAATCCTATCTCTGATGAACTTAAAACATGAGAGAGAGGGAGGACCTAAGTACTCTTTTTTTTTTTTTTTTGATAAGTAAAAAAAAAAAAAAAAAAAAAAAAAAAAAAAAAAAAAAAAAAGAGTACTTAGGTCCTCCCCCTAAGTACTTAGGGGGAGGACCTAAGTACTCTTAATATCCTAGAACGAAATTGTGAGAGTTTTTGTTTTCTGGTCTTTTTTCTTGGGGTGGTAGGGGGGTGGTCTATTTTCGTGGGTTAGTGTGAGTTGAAAAGGTTGCCTCAATTTCGGGATACCTTCATCAAGGGGTGGGTTTGAAGAATGTTGCCTCAAGAGCCAAAACTCATATGTGCAATAAGCCCATCCTTTTTTTTTTCTATTTTTTTTTTTCTTTAACATGTATTTTGAGGGTTATTTTGAATTATTTTGAGAGATTTAATGACACTCAGAGTTGGAATAAGTCTAATAATGCTTACACCCGCATATCAATGTTAGAATATGTATTGACATTTGGTAGTGAACCCACGGGAAATATGGGTCAAAACAAATCTAAGTTATTTGTAGTGAATGGAATCATCTTACCTACTTTCTTATCCCTTGTTTGTTGCACATTAAATCCTGCCTCATCTTCCATACTCCAAGTTGTTGCAATAGACCTAAGCAAACTAATAAAAGTTCAGTTTCATGTACACTTCACGAGTGATAACTTTTTTAAGTAGCAATTGTGCAATTGTGTGGCTATTTAATAAAACAATACATTTCACCTAATGAAAAATGTACTTTTGCACGATATCTTGCTTTGGAGTCTCATGATATTTTGCACAAATTACTTATATTTTTCCATGAAAATTGAATTAAAGGAAAAGGTTTTGGATGCCTTTGCACCTTGTTATTAGTTTTAAAAGGTGTATACTTTTAGTGGTAGTAACAATGTAACATTGCCATAAAACACCGAATCAATCTACTTCAACGTGTGACAAAGAAACTTTCCTACATTTCTGGTGTTCTTAAGAAGTGCTTTGTTCCCTCAATTGAAGTGCACTATAGGATTATAAGAAAATTGGGACATATTTGTTGGTAAACTCTGCTTTATGATTGTCTTTATTCATTGTCTACATCTAAATTTATATATGAATATTCAAATAGCTAAAAATAAACTGCAACTTCCTTTAATTTATCAATAAAACAAATCACAACTCATCTTGATCTAATTAATCTGATTCATCATAATTCAAACCAATTTATTTGAATAGAACTAATCAAAATAAGTTAAGACTCGTGAGTCAGGACATACAACGAACCCAAGACTAGACTAGTGTGCTTGTCATTAGACTGATTTCACTAATTAAAGTACGAAGAAGAATGAAGGAAAATATAAGAAGAACTGACTTGTTTGACAAGGTTTGAGAAATGATACATCTATGGATAGATGATCTATACTCATTTAGATTTTTTTATTGTTGGTCTTAATAAAGGATGGTACCGGTCCTATAAAGGAATTGATCATATATGCCAATATTGATTGAGAGGATTTGATGTTTAGAAATGGCCAGCAATGATAAGTATGCAATATTTTCCTTATTTGCCAATAATCATGGCTCTTTGAAGAGTTGTATCATTAATTTCTCAAAGGTTGCAACACATTACCAAACAACACAACTGAATTGTAAAGCAAATCATCCACTCAAAGATGAGAAATAAGATACATTAACTCGATACACTTCCGATTATATAAGAAGTCCATTACATTAAGCTAGCATGGTCCAACAACACTTCCGATTACTAAAAACCGGCACCATAATCTGCAGGTAGCTTGGTACCATTGACATTTACTACCAAAGACGCTTTACAATGCTACAAAGGTCTGAAAACGTGTGAATACCCCAAGAAAAATCACTTTTAAGTAGATATTTTTCTGCCCAAGATCAAATGATCAATACTCCATTATGCATGTAAAGCACCATGCATGAAGCCACTGGAACTTTCACAGGGCATCAAAGAAGTAAGAAACCCTTACAGAAGACCATAAAGGAATACTATTAGTTACAACAAGCTCTCTCTCTTGCCTGATAAAGCTCTCTTCATCCTTCATGTCTGTTTATAATTTTAGTTTTGCACATTCGTGAAAATAAACCCAATTACACAAGATTAAAGAAGGGAGAAAAAAAATTAGACAGAGAGAATTTACGTGCAGAATTTACATGGTTCTGCACTATGCCTATATTCCCCAAGCAGTGACAGAAAAGGTTCCATTATAAAATAAAGAGATTATAATATATAGTAATACAACAGCTCTCTCAAAAGACCCAAATCTAAATGCACACTTGACTGTACACGTGTATTCTAACAACAGTACCACAATAGCACTCACACATAAAATTGAATGCATACACCATTAAATGGAATTGGAACTTAGAAATTTTTTGGATAGGACCAAACCATGAGCTTTTTAGAAACCATCTGGAACATACCAAGTATGCAGAGTTTATGAGCAACTTGTATGAAGCATGTGGGGTTGTCCTCTCCATATTATTGGTCATTTAAAAAATTTCAGGTGAGGGTTTTTCAAGTTCTCATCGTCATGATTATGATTCCATTTTCTGGGGCAAACAGAAAAGTCATCAACTTTGGAATCAAATTTAATTTATTTGCAAATTGGGGAGCCAAGCCATACAGACTCAATGGCCACCTACGTTGGGCTCCACACCCAATTTACTTCTTCAACTCTCCAACTTTTGGGCAGCTGCAAGAATTGTCAAAGGTTTCAACTTTCAAAGTTCAAGTTTTCACACAACACAGTTTTAAACCATGATGCCATGGACACACACTCGGGCACACACACACACACACACACACAATCGGGCATCATACCCATCCTCAATGGACAAAATTTCACATGGGTTTCGATCGGGATGAATAAACATTGGGGGAAAATCGAAGCGTACCTGAAATGGGTTTTGATTTGAGCCGTTGGAATGCCCTTTTTCCTTGCGTCGGCGAACAGAAAAACGATTCCTACAAATAGAGAGAGGATCGATGAGAGAGGGGATCTATGAGAGAGAGAGAGAGAGAGAGAGCTTACCGATTGATGAGGGAGACTAAGAGGCGTGAGGTTTGTGGGTATTGGGTTGAGACCACGGCGGCGAGATTAGGGATCGGGAGTGTTTTTCGAGATTAGGGATCGGCGAGAGGTTGAGAGCACGGCGGAGAGAGGTTGAGATTAGGGAATGGCGAGTTGAGAGTGAGCTAAGAGTGTGGGTTTGTTTCAGGGTTTCAAAAATTTTCGGGTTGAGAGTGTGGGTTTCAGGGTTTCGAAACTTTTCGAAGGTTGAGAGTGAGCTGTGGGTGTACGTATTTAGGGTTTTTTTTTTTTTTTTTTTTTAGCAAACCTAGAGCTGCATTGATAACGCAGCTCCAGAGGTCATTAGGCTGCGTACAACCAAACACAGTTTTGTCCGTTTGGGTACCGTTGAAATTGAGAAAATTAAAAACTGAAAAATACTGTAATAAAATAATTTTTTTAATGTGTAAATAGTGCAGTGGGATCCATTTTTAATGAAAAAGTTGCTGAAAAGTGGTATTTGTGGGTCCGTAAACAGTGAAAATGAGTTGGAAAAGTCAAATGTGCAGCTACTGTTCATGAACAGTAGCTGCACTGTAACTTATTGTGGCTGGTACGTGTGCGTCAGGGGAGAGAAAAAAAAAAAGAAGCAGAAGATGCAAACGTAAACGCCAGACTCACTATCCAAACGTACACTTAAGCTGCATATGTTAAACGCAACTCAGATATGTTAAAATTGTGTTTAATGAAACGCAGCTCATTCTCAATTTAAGCTACGTTTTTTAAACGCAACTCTGGGATATATTAAAAAAAAAATTTCTCCGATTAGGTCTATAGCCGCGTTTTTAAAAACGTGACTTAAGTCCTCTCTAGCTAAACGCAACCTCAGCATCAAAAAACACGGCTTCAGAGCTGGTCTATAGCCGTGTTTATAAAACACGGCTATACATCCAGGGGTGGAGCTGCGTTTTTGAAAAACACAACTCAAATTACCTCTATAGCTGCGCTTTTGAAAAACGTAGCTAAAAAATGCAACTTAAAAACATGTTTTTTGTAGTGATTCCTTGAGTATTGTGCGCAACAACGACTTCATCATTTCCTAATGGGCCTTCTTCATAACTTTGAGCCAGTTCGTGGTCGATTATTTCATCACTCACTGCCCACAACTGATCAAGTTGTTAATAATTAAGCTTGTTCAAGAAGAAACATGTCTGCACACTCATTAAACTATAGTATGGTGGCTTCAATTGAAACATAAACAAGCGATCTAATCCAAAAAAAAAAGATCACCTCTATTGTAAATTTTGCTGTATCAGGGCGCATTCCATTTATCAATTTTGTATTTGTGCATGGCTTCTTCAAAATTCCGTAGTAGTGGCTATCATTAACAATTTACCACCTTTGGTTGCTCCTATTAACACCATTGTTGAGACTTCTTCAACCACTCCTACCTTATTTATAGCGGACTTGTAGGCAATTTTCAATCAAGTTATGAGACATCGGCTGGTTTGATGTTTGTTTAGGCTTTGCCAAATTCACATGGTTTTCTAACCATGTTGGACAGTACGAGTGTCACTCATAATTTCATTACTGAAAAGATGGTTGTTGCACTTGGGGTGCAAGTCAACTAGTGCCGAGTAGAATGAAGGCAGTAAATTCATAAGCATATACAGTTTATGGCATTACTTACGATGTGCAATTTGGGATTGAAAATTGGCACGGTAAAGTTGATTTCTTTGTTGTATCTTGACATTATTTTGCAGTCATATTGGGGATGATTTCTAGCCTTCTAGGTGGCGTCAAAGGTGGAAATATTGCCATTCCTTGGTGGAATTTTGTCCATGGGCGGGAAGTGTCCTTGTTGTGTGCCTACACAGCTAGTGACAAATAAATTCGAGAAAGATAAGGAGTAAGTGAATGAAGTTTTTTTTTTTTTTTTTTTCTTTGATGATTGTTACTGTATTGGAAGAGGGTAATGATCAGTTGATTCCCTCTGATTTGTTTGTTTCCCTACTGATGAGGACATCGAGTTCTTTCAGTGGGGAGTTTTGTTCTATCCTTGAGATGTCTGGCTACATGTGGTGGCATCTTGAATCCATGCCAGTCACACAAGCCTATGAGCATGAAAGACGCATGACATGAGCTGATCAAGGTGATTTGGACTGTAACTGGTTGTATTGCCTCTTTGTGGTGCATGTTCACATGAGTTGGCTTGGTTGAAAGTGTCATAGTGGCATTGTGATTATGTTGGGACCATGGACCCGGTAGGTTTCACGCTAGTGTATGCTGGGGAAAGCATGTACAATGGTGCTATGTGGTTGCTTTGCATGGGCTTGACCATAGACAGGTTAATGTGCAATGTGCACTGCTTGTGTTCAAGGCAAGGTTGGGCTGCTTGTGTCGTATGGTGGGTTATATCTCAAAAAATAAAGAAAAGAAAAAGAGACTGGATTATGGCTTGCTTGACAAAGCATGTTAGGCTGCATATGAGTGGTGATGATACTGTGTAGCTCAGAGTTTGGAAGCGACATTGGCTGGGCCAAACCCTCTACTTGGTGTGCATGGACCAAGGCTGAGTGCTGGATAGTTTACTTGGACTACCAAGGTTACTTGCATGGCTTGTGGCCATAAGGTTGTTAGGGGTGTCAGTAACTAATTGGAGAGGAAAAGTATTGTGTGCAGTGTGGGAAAAAAATGTGTATCGTGTATTTGTGCATACTTTGTAAGCCTTTGTAGCTGAATTTGACTAAAGCAGTTACACGAGTATTTTTTGTAAGAACCTTAGTGTCTTCTATATTTTTGGTAAGTAGAAAATAGCGAGTCTTCTCTTACAATCCGCACCTTACACCATGATCCCTAGATTTTAGAAAATAAATCAATTTATTGTTTTTTTTTTCTTCTTATTTTTGGGTCGGAGAAAGAGAGAGAGAATAAGAACCACGTTCACATATTTGCTATGAACCAGAACTATCTAGCAAATAAGATGAACAGTTAATTGAGGCATAAATGAAGCAGAGAAATGCAATTCCAAAGAACCTCAGCGGCTCACTTAAAGGCACGAGAAATACACTATAAGCCCCCCACCCCCACCAAAAAAAATTCATGATGAGAAACTGTAACTTAGTTCTGAAGGATTTTGTATCATTCTTCACTGTAGCAAATTGGTAACTTAGATGGCAAGGAAATACATTGAATCTCTGCCAAAAGAAATTGTTAAAAAGGATGTTTGATGCTGCCATGCTTTCCTTCCAAACAAAATCAATTTTCTTTGTTTCATTGGCGTAGTATCTGCTGCAATTGAAGCACTTGATTCCTTTGCTCTGGAGGCAGGAGATTAATCTGTTCAGGAGTGAGGCTCATGACTTGTTGAAGTAGCGCTTTCTCCATCTCCGGTGTCAACTACATAATGAGCAGAAGTCAGTTTTTAAAATCTGAATGTATTATAAAATATCCAGTTGATACCAAAACAGTGGCAGACATATTACCGATTGGGAGCGAGAAGGCTGATTGCCGGGACCCATCTGACCAGGAACTAGTGGTGGTGGTCCTGGAAGACCTGAATGCTGTGTTACTGACGAATTTTCAGGTGGGCCAGACATCCAAGAAGATCCTCTATCCACTTGCATGGAACTTCCACCTTGATTGCTGAATTCTGTCCCTAAATGTTGACCTCCCATCTGGGGGGATAGAGAGGGTAAATATAAGTTATAAAGTTGTATTTGTCAATTTTCTTCTACAACAGTTGACTATGTTTATGCGCAAGATCATCAATGAGTTGTGTTGGTTTTATTAAACCATGGCATGTATACCCCCCAAAAAAGGACACCACTATCTCTCTCCAATGCTTATCCACCAAGCCTATTAATTTCTTCAGATTTATATCCCTCCCATCAATAGTCAGTTGACTAACCACCCCAGTAAGAACATGTCGAACATAATGGTGCTATCCAATAACTAAAAAGTACATGCATACCTGATACAGTGATTGATGTGGTGGCTGATTTGGAAGTGGTGGCTGTCCCTGTGGATATGAAGAACCAATCCCAGCAGGAGGTTTGCTACCTGGCTGAAATTATCAAGAAAGAAAACAATTTTAAAAAATCTAATATATATACCACAATCAATAATGATTTTTGAACAAATATGATCTTCAGCTTACATGAAACATTTGCTGTTGGAGATGTTGAGAAGCACCAGGATGTTGGAAACCCACATTAGGCCCCATTTGCGGGTGATACTGATGATGGTAAGATGGAACTGGAGGTGGCCTAGGCTGTGGTGGCAATGGAGGTTGCAGTGGCAGATGAGGAATTCCAGTTGTCTGTAGTGGCTGTTGCAACTGGCTGGAAGCAGTTGACATTTGCGGTTGCTGAAGTGGAGGTGGCTGTGAAGAGGAATATAGAGGAAGTGAAGGGACATTGGAAAGTTGAGATGATTGCGGAAGAGACATAGATGGCATTTGGGAATTCATATGTCCTTTAGGCGGCTGTGGCATCTGCAGGGGATGTGAAGGCATGGGCTGAGACTGAACATTTAGTGTAGGAACAGCAGCTGTTGAAATAGGCATCACAGTTTGGTTTTGGTGTTGTTTTCTGTTAGGAGGAATCTGAGATGCACCAGTTTGGTCCTGCATACCCACTTGACTTGGTGGTGAGTGAGCTGCCTGAATATTTGACGTTTGAGTTGGCTGTGCTGATTGTTGAGGAGGCTGTGATACTGGTGGCTGGATGCTTGGAATCTAAACACAAACTGAAATTTAGCATATACATATAAGCATTAAATAAAATCTAAAGATCAAAGCTTCATAACTAACAAAGCATACCGCTTGAGGGGGCTGGACCATTCCAAGCATAATTTGTGCCTAGCAAAAAAAAAATACTAACCAGTCAAAAAAAACAGTTGAATGTAATGTAGAATAATGTCCAACTGAAAACAAAATGAATTACAAAACCAACTAAAACATAGATTACCACTAACTAGTGTGGTATACATCTCATTTATTAAGAAAAAAAAAATGATTTCCATGGACTAAAGGACTCAAAAAAATTTCTAAAATCTAGATAAAACGCAATGATTCTTAGATGAATCATAGTAGAGTTGCCTTACATCATTTTCAGAAATGCACTGTTGGGCTTTGTGGAGCCTAGTTATGTTTGATCCGGTTAACAACCCAACTTGACCCGAATAATATTGCGTGGTTTTTAATGGGAGATTTTTTGAGGCTTCGTCCATGGAGCGGAGGCTTGGGCTGCGGGTCTGGGGGCAACGCGCACGGGAAAAATTTTTTTGGCCAGTTTTGTAGCCCATTGTGTATCCTGTGCGCAGGATGTATAGAAACCGTTTTTTGGTGATTAGGGTTTTGTCTTGTTGATTTTGAGAGAGTGAAAAACATTGTAACCGCACTTTGTATTTTTTCCCTGATAATAGTAAAATCCCTGCAACTCCGTGGCCGTAAGCAAATTGGCGAACCACGTAAATATTGTGTTATGCGTGTAATTGTTTCTTTGACGTGTGTTTTCTCTATTCTTTTGTTTCTCACAGGTTGGAAATTTCGGGCTAATTCCCTACATGCACAGCATCTCAAGATTGCATAATGAACTACTTAAAACAGAACTATGACAGACCAAATACAGACATATACGTATCATAAGTGACAATGAATTTTACAAATACCACATACATTGTAACAAGTTTAATAACTAAATGTATACTAGAATCATCAAGTCCGAATAACTTGGTATTACTGGGCATGGGGAGAGAGAAAACACAAAAGTCTCTACAGGTATGTCCTGTATAAAGACCAAAGAACCAACTATCTCTCTCCTCCTCCCCCCCCTAAATTACCTACGCAACATAATGCTGCCTTGACAATAATCTATTAAAGTAGATTTTGATTAATTCCAACATGGACAGAAGCAGTTTTAGTAAACTGTCACTGGACTTCTGTTATGACACTTGCTAATGTTCACGAGTTCTTGATAACTCTGTTTTCCATAATTAAATTATTTATTTCCTAAAATAATACTCTCAATATTTTCATTATACAATATAGATACCAAATTTCTTTAAATTTCAAATTAGTAAAGGGCAAACTTGTGATACGACATTGCCTAACTTCCAAAGAGAGAAAATAGTTCATTACCTAGAGTTTGCTATAATATAAAGCGTTAGGCCAAACCAAAGGAAGCAACTGTATGCCAAGAACGCCGCATAGTCTATGAAACTTATCAGACAATTACTTGTCATCATTTCCATAAATAAAGGCCATATTGAGTTCACAAAGATTCTGCTTTTGCGGGTTCAGGAGAGCTGATTGGTAGGCTTCCCTAACCCCCCCAACTTTTTTTTTTGAAAAGCTGATTCCAGACTCAACTCGCAATAATGGGGTGGTACTCCCAATTCCCAAATCCCTCCCATCCAGAGTTCAAAGGTCGAGAGGTACTTCTTGGCTATGAAGTAGGTCAAATAATGAAATTTCCAAGTGATATTTTAGTATGGCAGTGTTTTCTAAAGATTACCCATTTAGAATCACATGTTTCTAATTCAAAGCCATCAATGCAAAATCTTGTGTCTTTTCCAGAATTACTCTTACTAGGACAAGAACACCATCACAATTCTCACTCTCCAGTAGGATTTCAAAAGAAAGAAACAATTTTGTTCCAAGGCAATGCTATCACATTACAAAACAGAAATTTTCTTCTCTATTTAATTGAATTTTGATTCATCAAATTCCTAAAAAAAAACATATGCTAAAACCCTAATTGCACAACCTAAATAAATACTTGGAAAAAAAAAAAAAAAAAAAAAAAACAGAATTTCCCAGAGTCTACGAAATAAGCAGAAAACAGCTTTAATTTTTGAAACCCTAAAAATTTGGTACCTGGAAAAGGGCTTTGGTCAAGAGTGGGTTCTGAATGAGGATTTGCCTCGCTTGTTGCTGGTTCTGTTCGATTAGAGCCTGTAATGCGAGAAGAAGAAGAATGAAACAAATTCTATTGTAATTTCTATTTTTGTCAGAGAGATTAGGCAGTGTTTGGAGGAAAAGAAAATTTCGAAAGTGAAGTGAAGGAAAAGGATGAATGAGAAGGAAAAAAAAAATGAATTCAAAGCAAATTCGGAGAGTGAGAGTGAGAAAATAGTTGACCTTCATCTGAGACATGATTTCATAGAGCTGGTTCTTCGACATTCCGGCGAGGTTCGCCGATAAGCCTTCGCCGGTGATTGACTTTCCCGCCATTGTTTCAGAGAGAGAGAGAGAGTGATTCAAGTGCAAGGAGGGTAGGAGTTTAATTTCGCTTTTTTTGTGTTGGTCCTGGGCCGAGTTTATTGACATGTTGCGGTTAGGCCCAAAATATATGGATCTTGGGATACTTTAGTTTCAACTTTTTTTTCTTTTTTCTTTTTTTTAATCTTTTCCCCCTAAAATGAGTTCTCGTAAGTGATATCAAAATCTTATAATATTTTCATAAGTTAACATGTCAATCTAACCATAAGTCAAAAATAAGATTGAGAAATTCTAGGCACAACAAAAAACTCACAAAATTTTCATCACCCTTTTTCTCTTTTCTTTTTTGGAGATAAAAGACTATTATTTCATTCAATCAATAGAAAACTTTAGCCAAACAATGCATATTGGTAGCATTACTATGGATATCTTCTAACCGAATTGGAGGATTAGGAAAAACAAACTTTGCCAATTTGGCCAGTTTATCAGCTACGCAATTACCTTATTTGCTTCACATGAGAAAATGAATAAGATCCAAGTGATGAAGCTAGGAAGTGGGAGTCTTCAATGATGTGTCCAAAAGGAGCATGTATTGCAAGTCAGAATTGAGGCTTCGTATAACAGTCTCCTAATCTCCCTCAAAAACCACTTCCTAGAGCCCTATCTCTAGAGCAAAAGCTATCGCTCTTCAACAAGCTAGAGCTTCAACATCGTCCACCGTTGGGGGCAAGACAATCCTTTCTGAGAGTGATCCAATAATCTGACCTACAAAGTCCCTAATCACCACCCCTCTTCCCACTAAAGTAATGTCCTGGAAAAGAGCACTATCGAAATTGACTTTGTAAAACAGTTGTTGGGGAGGAGACCAGTGAACTCAGGATGCAAAGGGTACCACAAGTGAAGGCGGGTCCTAGACTGAATGAAATTCCTATAATCTTTCCACTACATCAAAGTAAATTTTAAAGTACGGCAAAGATGGGGAATTTAATCTTGTGGCACTGCGTTTGGCCCAAATGCTCCAAAGTAATGTATATAAAGCGCTCTGCTAAGTTTTTAACATTGACATTAAGAATCCCTATCAATAAGTCCTGAAAGTTGACAAAGTGTTTTGAGAGTTGGTGACAACAGTTTACTTCACCCCACCATGTTTCTTTAACCACTTGGCAGTCCCAAAGAGCATGTATAGTATCTTCCACACCTTCATGGTAGCACTCACAAGTAGAGTTTTGAGTCACCATTCGACGAAAGAGATTTTTCTTCGTCGGTAATGAATCATTACAAGCTCTTGATAGGAAGTGTTTAAGTTTACTTGGGATGTTGAGGTTCCAAATTTCCTTCCAAAACACCCCTTGGGCAGAGTAGTTTGAGGTCCCCGATTTAAAAGCCAATTCAGCTTCATGGAGCATCCGATATGCACTCTTGGTGGAATAGGTGCCATTCTTAGTTCCCCTCTAGATGAGCGTGTCACTAGTCCTACGAGAGCTCAATGGAATGCTAAGAATAGCTCGAGCTTTATGGGGCAAAAATTCATCAACCACCCGCTCAATTATCCAGCTAGATCCATCTTCCTCTAATAGAACACAAACTCGAGTATTTCTAGGGAAATTTTTCATCGGTGAAATAACTCTACTAGAATGGAATTCTAGAAGCCATTTGCTCCCTCTGATGTAAACTTTTTTTCCATAGCCTATCCACCAAGAAGATCCCAGATCAATCATCAATCACTTGTCGTGCCTTTAAAATACTCTACCATGCATATGATCCCTTCATGTTTACCCCCCGTCCATGATTGAACATCTAGGAAAAGACCTCGCTTTAAAGACCTAGTAGAAAAGGGAGATTGTATTGTGAATTAATCTCCAAACCTGTTTTACAAGGATAGCAAGATTGAAGTTTTCAATATCCCGAAAGCCTAAACCTTCTTGGCCCTTCAGCATGCACAGCTTCTTCCACACAATCCAGTGAATTTTTTGAGTCTTCCCATTGTATCCCCATCAGAATTTTCGAATGAGTGATTCAATATCTTTGCATAAATGCTTTGGAAGTTTAAACCAATTCATTGTGAAAGTGGGCATAGCTTTTAGGACTGCTTTGATCAACACTTGACGGCCCTCCTGTGAAAGGAGCTTTTCTTTCTAGCCTTGGATTTTATGCCAAACCCTTTCACGGATGTAGCTGAAGCTTTGCCTCTTTGCTCGACCAACGAAAGAAGGAAGACTCGATTATTTTCAAATTGGGAGGTAGTCGAAACTCCCAGCCAATCTTTGATGATGGACTGTGTATGGTTGTCGGTATTAGAGCTGAAGAAAGGCTGAGTTTTGTCCCAATTAATCTTTTGACTAGAGGCCCATTCATAGACGTCTAGTAATTCCAGAATAGCAATGTAGTCATGGTCGTTTGCTTGACAGAAGAGCAAACTATCATCAGCAAAAAATAGGTGTAAAACTTTAGGTCCATCCCGGCATAAAGATACACCCCGAATTTCCCCGCTATATTCGGTCTATTGAATAAGAGAGTGAAGACATTCTGCACACAAAAAAAAAAAAAAAAAAAAAAAGGTTAAGGCGATAGAGGGTCTCCTTGTCGGAGCCCTCTTTAGGGTTAAAATAAACTATGTAGTTCACCATTGATCATGACAGAGAAAGATACAGACCAGATACACGCACTAATGAGATTTATTCATTTACTAGTGAAACCCAATTTTTCTATCAGTTTTTCTAAAAAATTTCACTCAACACAGTCATAAGTTTTGCTCATGTCCAATTTTAATGCCATAGAACCAAACCTTCCTTTTTTTCTTTTTCTTTTTTTAAGATGATGCAAATTTTCAAAGGCTACAAGGATGCTGTTGGAGATAAGGCAATCGAACATAAAGGTACTTTGTAATTTAGAGACTAGCTTGGGGAGACATCTTTTTAGGCAGTTTGCTAGTCTTGGAAATGATTTTGTACAAGACGTTGCAAAGGCTAATAGGGTGAAAGTCTTTTGCTCTATTTGGGGATTTTGTTTTTGGAATGAGGTTGAGGAAAATGTAATCTTTTTTTTTTTAACCTATGGTATGTAGGTTGACAACTCAGCTTCTTGTGAAAATATTGTAAGATTTTGTTATGCCCTTCTAATATTGTTTTATTTCCTAAAGTTTGTTTGAATTTCATTTTTCAGCATTTTAAACTTTTAAAATTTTTTTCCTCATCCCTAAAATTTTAAATAGTTTTTTGGCACAAATAAAGACGAAAAAAAGTATCACAATTTAGCTAACTAAGCTCAAAATTCATCAACGTCAGTCCATGCAAAGTTTTGTTTTTTATTCTTTCTTTATGTATCCTAAGGATGAAGGAATTAAGAGAGTGGATGATAGTTATTGTTGTGTATGAAGAAAAAGAAACAATTAAAAAGTAAAATATAGTGTAAAATAAATAATATGATATAAGGTGTTTTGAAAAGTAAGTGTAAAATAGAAAAAGACGGAAATATTTTCGTCCCTATATTTCACCTCATTCTCACTTTGGTCCCTACTTTTTTTATTTTACCGCTTTTAGTCCCTAAAATGAAAAACACGTTCGATTTTAGTCCTTACCATCATCTCACTAACAGAAATTGTCTACGTGGCAGACAAAGTGCACTGTTGGCATACTAAATGTTGACGTGGCCATTAAAATAATAATAATAAATTTTATTTGGCATTAAAAAAAATGTCATGTCATTATCTAAATTTAAAAAATTAGTTTTTCTAATTTTAACTAAATAAAAAAATAAAAAATAGAATTAAAAACCAAAAATTACATATATTAAGATCTAAGTTTATCTTAAACAAAAACAACTAGAACACAATCCTAGAACATTTTGGTTACATCAAGTTTCGTCCATTTTGTGAAACAACTTAAAGTCTACAAAACTAGAACACCACATCTCTATTGCAAACACATCAAAAACAGACAGAAAACCTTAGTTGCCTTCATATTTGGAGTCAGCCACCATGTAATGATATGCTATCACCAGTACGAAAAATGAACACTCCAAGGAAATTGGCAAAGAAGTTGAGGTCCTGATTGTCAATAATTTGTATACACAACATGCAAATATAGTAACTTAGCACCATTACCCCCAAAGCATCACAATATCATTTTCTCATTCTTGCTTACTAACAACCCTAGAAGTAAAACAAGATCAATTAGGAAAAATTGACTCATGGCTACAAGATACCCAATTAATCATGCATCCAAGCAGAGATCAAGGGCTTGAATCGAAATGGAGATTAAGGGTTTGGATCTGAGGTTTGTGTTTAGTTTCTCAAAAAGTATAAGAAAATTTGGGTTTTGAGTTTTGTGTTTGGGGGTCGAAAATCTGGGTTTGAGTTTTGTGTTTGATGCTTTGATGGTGTAGGGTTTGAAATATGGGTTTGAATCTGGGCTTGAATTTAATTTTTTGAATCTGGGTTTGAATTTAATTTTTTGGGTTTTAAATTTTTTTGGGTTGTGTTCTTGTTCAAATGTTTAATATGTTCATGTTTAATTTATCAATTTTATCTGGGTTTGTCAAGAATGATGGCATGAATTCTAATTATGGGTTTCGGCTCTAAGGTTCAAATTTTCTTGGTTTTAAATTTTATGTCCATGTTTAATTTCTTGTTCATGTTTAATCTAATGTGGATCTGAAGTTTAATTAATTTTGTGTTCTTATTTTATGGGTTTGTGATTTTTGGTTATTAATTTTGTGTTCTTAAATTTGGGTTGGTGTTTTTCTTGTTTTTGTTCAAGATACACTTAGATTTCAATTCATGTGATTTTTGATTTTTAATTTTGTTTTTAATTTTTTTTAGTTAAAGTTGATAAATTAATTTTTTTAATTTAGATTTTGACGTGGCATTTTTTTAATGCCAAATAAAATTTTTTATTAATATTTTAATAGTCACATCAGTCTTTAGTGTGCCAACAGTGCACTCCGTCTACCATATAGACAATTTTTGTAAGTGAGATGAAGGTAAGGACTAAAATAGAACTCGTTTTTCATTTTAGGGACAAAAGCGGTAAAATAAAAAAGTATGGATCAAAGTGGAAATGAGATGAAAACGTAGGGACAAAAATAATATTTCCACCATAGAAAAATTAGATTATTATGCTAAAATATACATACATTTTTGCACGAGCTAATGCGAATTCTCTTAGCTTTGATATATAATCAACGGCACAAAGGATTATCGTTATGAAGTACTACACAAATGAGAGAGAGAGAGAGAGAGAGAGAGAGAGAGAGAGAGAGAGAGAGAGAGAGAGAGAGAGAGAGAGAGAGAGAGAGAGAGAGAGACCATGAAATATAATGCACCCAACAGCCAACAATGCTTTCTTTTCTTGGGATTATTCATCAACAATGAACGAGTATAGACAGAAAAGTTCAACGTAGTACATAACAACAAGGATTGGGGAGGAGTTTCCCCTATTTGACATCGAACTAGACCAACTTAATTGCAGATAGACCGAACCACGAACAAATGGCCGGAGAAGCTTCCCTATTTTAACATATCTATCTGGAAGAACTGAACAACAATACAACATTAGTGGCATGGGCTTAGCCCCATCAATTACCTTGCGACAACAATGTAATATTTCCATTTGTCGATAGGTCATATATATATGATTTAAACGGAAGAAATGTTTACAAGAAGTTAGTTCTCGCACTTTAAGATTGCTTCACCACATGGAGTCCATATTGAATGGTTGCTCCGATTGCTGTTGTTGCACAGATTCTAAAACCTTAGAGGAAGAAGCTTGCAAATTTGAACTTAAATGTTCACTTCCAAAGTGAGAAAACCCTTGTGGCATGTACGAGTAATCTGTACTTGTAGCGTCTCTTGGTTGATAATTTCTCAGTTGTAATGCCTTGAGAAGCAAGGAATTCACAGAAAGACCAGAGCTTAGCAAGCTTGAAGGCCATGAGAGTGATGGAAGACTAGCCGCAGCTGCTTCCCTTACTGCAGCCCAATTATTCATGTTCAAGTTCATGTTCATGTTAATATTATTATTGTCGCTATTGTAACTATGCGGTGATATGTTACTGAACCCACTTGATGAATTTGCAATGTTATTCAAATTTGGTAACTCAATGTCTCCAAACTCGTTTACTATAGAGTTTGTATCGCATGGAGACTCATCAAGAGATGGCAGCGTTGATGGTGTCTGCTGTGGTTTTTTCATTGCACTTTTTTGGAAAACCCTACAAACCACCCATTCTTCCTGGAAACAAAGAGTGGCCAACAATCCATCAAGAATTGCAAAATAAACAATTTACAATGTTAGGATTGAAAGTTTTGTGTGTTTGGTTACCTTTGACGATTTGAAAGGATGCTTGTTTTCTAGCCTGTATTCATGCATAACCCAATTGCTTTTCTCACCCCTAGGAGCTCTTCCCTTGTAAAACACTAGGGTTTTCTTCATCCCAACTAACACTCCAGCACGAAATATTTCCTTGTCCTTCCCTGTGGTTTTCCAATAGCCTGCTTCAGTGGCTCGGTTGGTTCGAAGACCTGTTGGGTATTTTCGGTCCCTCATGCTGAAAAAGTACCATTCTTTTTCGCCCATGGAAGCCTTGCCTGAACCACATAAAGTGATTTAACATTTGTGTTTGATTTGTTCTCTTTACATTGATATAGGATCTTAGAAGTTAATTGTTTAAGAAATTTTACCAGAATCATATTTGAACATTTTTTAACTTTCAGGATTCATTTATACTAATATGGACTCGAAATTCATTAGTGGGTGTTTTTGGATAGAGGCGTTTAAAGACAATGATCTAAATTTAAATTTTTATTAAAATGACTTAAAAGAGTGTGACATTAAAAATATATATTATTACTTAAATTTATTGACGAATTAGAGATTTTTTATGTGAATTTAAAATAATTAGGTTTGTATAAGATATCATTTCAAATATATAAATCATAAGTTTTTTGTTTGAGTATAATTTCAAAATTCACAGATCATGTGTTGTTAAATTTATATATAACAATTCATACAAATAATTATTCTTCAAATCTCTTAATGTTAAATCCTCAAATCCCAACCCAACCTCGGAAAAAATTGGAAAAGTGAAGGATTCTACATGACTCATCGAGTATCTTAGATGGAAATATTAAAGAAACTATTCATTCACATAAAAAGTCAACTTTAGCAATAACATAGGAAGAATATGTCATTTGTATGGAAGTAGAGATCACCAGAACGTTTTTTTTTTTTTTTTTTTGGTAAAAAAGATCACCTGAAAGTTGTAGGTTACATTGTGTATGAATTGTTAGTTGTGTCTTATTAAGGCTAATTCATACACCACAACAACCATTTTAATTATGCCCATCAAAATTATTATGAATAGAACATGTTGATAACTAAGGAGCTAAACGAAGAAAACAATTGTCATGATCAAGAAAGGGAAAAATTAAAGAAAGAATTTGTTTGGAATTAAAGACATATCAACTTTTCCCTTTTCAAAAACTTTACATTGTTCATTTTAGAGGGGAAAAAAAATCTAAAAAAGATAGTCTACAAATTAATAAAATCTATGAAGTCATGAAACTTTACAAAGTAATGATATTTTGACAGAAAAACTAAACATGTGAACCTAAACAACATTAAACTATATTTAAAAAAAAGTGGAAATTATAAAGGTTGAAATAATTAGACATGTCAATGATAGATGCAGAAAAATAATCTAACATTCAGACTACCTGGGAGGTCCCAAGGTTCACACTTGTTGAGATCAACAACGGCTATAGCTTTTGACGTGAAACTAAGATCAGAAACCTTGCGAGTTAGATAATACGTAATGAGCTCTTCATCTGTGGGGTGGAATCTGAAGCCAGGAGGAAGACTTTCCTCCATATATGATCTTTTAGTATTTGGAACCCAAATGATGAGGCTTTAGATTCTTGTGGCTAAAGAGTACGATGATGATGATGCTCTTAAAAATAAATATAGCTTGATAACATCACCAACATGAGGTTTTAATGGTGGGTACTTAATGCGTTCTATAAACTCACACTTGAAGAAGAAGTTTCCATAGTTAGTCTTTTTTTTTATGTTGTTAATTACAGCTAACACGTTGACAAAATGATGGGGGCATGGAAATTACATGGCTTCTTACACGTGTAGGTGTATTTCCTTAATCGTCACTAGGGTTGTAGAATTATTACTCAATTACCAAACGTACTTGTCTCATTGACTGAGCAACAATTCAATTATTTCAAACAAGTGGGTCAGAAAAAGTTGTGCCAATTATATATAAACCTTAAAAATTTTGTAGTGGATATGAGTGGCAATTCTTTGTGCACGAGGGTTGAGTCTATATTACAACAGTTTGAAATACTAATTCTGTGTCTTTCTATGATCCTGTCCAACCACCTTCACCCATTTCTAACCACCAAAACTCTAATCTCTTACCATACTCCAATGGGAACGTAAAGCTTGAAACCTTACACTTTCTCTAATTCAAAACAGTGTATTAATTAATTTTTTGCTACTTGGCGGCATTCACCGTCATTTCTCTCTCTCTCTCTCTCAAAATGACCGACGTAGGACTGTTCATATATCATTGTTTATTTTCTTCCATTTCGTTTATAAATTGTTTTTTAAGTCATTCCAAAGTAGACAACATATATATAATAATCGCTGTCGCTTCAATTCAATTTATTATCGTAATCAATGTTTCTCGCTAAACTTCTTTGCAAGATACACATGTTTCTTTGGTGTTGATTGAGTCTATTTTATGGCCAATCATTTGATAATTTTTAGATAAGATTAAACTCATTAAAATAACAAAATATTGGCATAGAATAATTTGATAATTGACACTCCAGGACCTGGCATTAGGATGATGCAATTATTCTTATTAATTATTTTTCAATGTGGACAAGTATATATTACTAGGAGTGGTTAAAATGGTCACCAACCCACAAGACTGTGTACCTAGGGTAAGCATGTATTTTCCTTTGGGTTCTTTTCTTCCTTCTCCTCCTTTGGACTTCAAAGATCTCATAAATTTCATTCCTAACCCGGATTTTAATGTACATGTTTCCAGCACCTTAAGAGTTTCTAGAACACGTGCTAGCTCTTGCACGGGGCGGGCTTCTAGTAGATCTCTCTCTTTCTCGAGGGTCTACTTTATTATTATCAATGTTTTGGAAAAATACACAACTATACCTTCCTTGAATGACCATTTCCTTGAATGACCATTCAAATGGTATAGTGTGTTAGGATTTACCATCAATGTACTATTGTATTGATTTACTATTCACACTATTGTTGCTTACTGTGTTAGTTACTGCTTGTGTTAGTTAACTATGGTTAATGGTTAGTCAATGTGTGGGTTCAGTGAAGGTAACTGTAACTGTTGTTAGTTGCTGAGTGGGTTAGTTAATGTGAAGAGTTAGTTAGTGAGAGTTATAGAGCAATCTTGTATAAAGGCCAAAGGCCATGATCAATGAAGTTTAAACAAATTGTTCATCAAACTACCTATTCTTCCTATCTTATCTCTCTTTTCTCTACCACTCTGTCCTAGAAGTCCAGCTGTCCTCGAATTTAGCTACCAAACAAGTTTCCCCTTTCATTTGGTATTAGAGCTTGGCTTTCCTTGGCATTAATGTCAGAGACTCGTGCCTCTGTTGCAACCAATGAAGCCATTGCTTCACTTCGAAGCACAACTGTTCATCACACTAAGGAGTTACAAGAGATGCGAACTATACAAGAAATTCAAACGAGAACTTTGAATGAGATGAGCCAACAATTAACTACAATTCTACTAAAATTGAGTTCCTTAGATCAAGGTGGCCCTTCCCAATCTCCGAGAATTGAGGAAAATCAAAACCCTAGTTCTGCATTGTTGCTTGTGTCTCGCCTCATAAAGTTGGATTTTCCAAGATAATTTGGTGAAGAACCTGCGAGCTGGGTGTATAAGGCAAATCAGTATTTTAGGTATTACAATACTCCTATTGGAGAGAAATTGATGCTAGCTTCCTTTCATATGGAAGGTGAAGCCCTGGTTGGGTTTCAAGAAAGTGAAGAAACAAGGGTGTTTAGTGATTGGGAGTCACTGGTTCAAGCTATGCATGTGAGGTTTGGTTCGACTGCATATAATAATCCCATGGAAACGTTGACAAGGTTGAGGCAGACAACGTCTATGGCAACGTATAAGGCTCAATTTGAAGTCTTATCTAATAGAATCAAAGGGTTGTCTGCATCACACAAGCTAAGTTGCTTCCTCAGTGGCATGAAGGATGAGATAAGACTTCATGTCCATATGCTTAATCCTCAGTCACTAAATGAGACTTTGGGTTTATCCAAGATTCAAGAATAGTACAATTGGAGCTGTAAGAGGAGTTCTAAGGTTCAATTGGAGCAAGGTAAGCCCTCAATCTTAGGTCCACCCAAAGTTACTCCTTTTTTAGATAATAGGAATAATAGATTACCAATCAAAAGAATATCTCCTGCTCAAATGGAGGAGAGGAAAAAAAAGGATTGTGTTATATTTGTGATGAGAAGTGGGGTTCTGGTCATAAATGTAAAAATGCTATGTTGTTCCTTCTTGATTTTGTGGAGTTTATGTCTAAAGTTAATTCAGGGGTATATATTACTGAACTTGAGGAGGGTAGTGAAATTTCTGTTTCTGATCACACCTTGCACTGTCAAGAAAGTAATGTTAAGGATGCTGGAATCACACTCTATGCCTTAAGTGGTACCTCTACTTTTGGTACTATGAGGGCAATGGGAAAGATTAGGCATAAGTCCTTGATAATTCTTATAGACTCGGGTAGCACGCACAATTTTGTTGATACTTCCTTATTTCCTCAATTACATATTCCTGTGGATACTTCTCAGATTTTGGAAGTGAAGGTGGTTAATGGTGATGTGATTAGAACTCAAGGATTATGTAAGGAAGTTCATATCTGTTTGCAAGGGCATCAATTTTTGGTTTAAATACATGTGTTGCCTATGAGGGGTTGTGATTTGGTGTTAGGGACTCAGTGGTTGAGTACCCTTGGGGTCATTCAATGGGACTTTAAATTGCTAATTATGTGCTTTTCTTATGCACAAAAGTTTGTGCTGTGACATGGCTTGAAGGGTGCAGGTACTCACATTCAAGAAGGGACTCAATTTTTGAAAGAACCAGTGAAGAGAGGATTGATTTTGCAAATTTCAGATCCTATTGATTTCCATTCTACAGATGGTGCTGCCAAAGTCCCTGTCCAGGTTGCTAAGCTGCTGTTAAAGTTTAATGCAGTCTTTGCAGCTCCTATTGGATTACCTCCTGTTAAGGGGCATGAACATTAAATCAAGCTTAAGGAAGGAGCTCAAGCCAACTGCCAAAGACCTTATAGGTACCCTTACTATCAGAAGAATGAAATTGAAAAGATAGTTAAGGAGTTGTTGTCTGTTGGTTCAATTAGGAATAGTTACTGTACGGTCCTGGCCCAAGCCTTCATTAGGGCCGAGCATAACTCATCACAACGCAGCACACGAGGCCCGAACATTCCCTGATGAACTGGGCCGGGCCGGGCAGTATTGAGCTCCCAATCAGGTTTGTATTGCTGATGGAAGCTCCGTTGCACACAATATTCTTTCATTGTCACTTGGCCGGCAAGTTACCCGACCATGGGCAGTAGTTTATGTTATCCTAAGTGTTTGATCACGGCGAAGTATGGTGTTCGGATTGGTCGGCAAAACGCCCAGTAATCGTTGCCGTGCATAACACAGCCACGAAGAACAAGTTCCCAAGCCACTTTGCTGCTCAACTACCAAATTCCCACTTAACAAAGATAACATTGGACCCCCTCTTTCACTATTGATAGGAATAATCATAACACCTCCACCCAGTGAAAGCTATAAATAACAGAGAGCTGTGAAGAAGTGGGGGGTTGGAGAGGAGAGAGTTGAGAGGAGAGAGAGAAGAAAGAGGTACAGAAAGGGGAAATGGATGAAAGGAGAACAGAGTGATCGGGAAGCAAGTGGGCTAAAATGGGCCTCAATGTACTGAGCTCCCCGTTGTAAGAAAAACAAAACCCACGTCACAAATAAATTGAGCCCAAACAAGAGAGAGTCAGGCCCAACAATCTCCTTCTTGGTACGCACAGTTACAGTCCATTTGCTTCACTTATTCTTTTAGTTAGAAAAGCTGATGGTTTTTGGAGGATGTGTATTGATTATAGGGCTTTGAATCAAGAAACTATTAAGGATAAATGCCCTATTCCTGTCATTGATGAGTTGTTGGATGAGCTAGGTGGTACTTGTGTGTTTTCTAAATTGGATTTGAGGTCGAGTTACCACCAAATCAAAATGAAGGAGGAAGACATTCCTAAAACTGCTTTTAAGACACATGAAGGCCACTATGAATTTTTGGTTATGCCCTTTGCTTTGACTAATGCTCCCCCTACCTTTCAATCCTTGATAAATGCTATTTTTAGGCCCTTTTTAAGGAAGTTTGATCTTTTTTATTTTATTTTTATGACATATTGGTTTATAGTAGATCCTTGTCTGATCACCTTGGTCACCTTAGATTGGTTTTGGAAACTTTGGCCAAACACCAGTTATATGCTAAGAAATCTAAGTGTATGTTTGCTTGTGAGGAGGTGGAGTCTCTAGGCCATCTTATTTCTGGTGAAGGGGTGAAAACTGACCCTAAGAAGACTGCTGCTATGCAGCAATGGCTTATACCTAGAGATATCAAGGCTTTAAGGGGTTTTCTTGGCCTCACTGGATACTATAGGAGGTTTGTGAATGGTTATGGGCAAATTGCAGCACCTTTGACTGCATTATTGAAGAAAGCTTCTTTTTTTTTGGACCATAGAAGCTGCCCATGCCTTTCAGATGCTTAAGGATGCTGTTTCATGTCCTCCAATGTTAGCTTTGCCTGATTTCACCAAGCCCTTCATTGTGGAGTGTGATGCTTTTGGTCTAAGTTTAGGAGCTGTTTTGATGCAAGATCATAAGCCTATTGCCTAGCACAGCCAGGTATTAAAGGGTAATAAGCTTTCACTCTCTACTTATGAAAAAGAATTTTTAGCTTTGGTGGTGGCAGTGAAGAAATGGAGACCCTATTTGTTAGGGAGACCATTTGTTATCAAAATTAATCACCAAAGTTTAAAATATCTATCAAAGCAGAGGGTAGGAACTCCAGCACAGCAAAGGTGGATCACTAAGCTCCTTGGCTATGCTTTTATAGTGGAATACAAGCAAGGTAGGGAAAATGTGGTGGCTGATGCTCTTTCAAGGAGACAAGGTGAAGAAGTTGTTGCTTCTTGTTCTGCTTCTGTACCATTTGAACCAGCTATTTATGCATCAAGTGTACCAACAATTTCTGTATCTAATATCCCAACTGCTTCTGAGGGCACCTTATGCATTATATCTTTCCCTCCTCCAACCTGGTTGTCTAATCTCAAATTAAGTTATACTATTAACTCTAAAATTCAGGCTATTATTCATGCTATCCAGTTAGATTCTGATGTTCCTTAAGGGTTTACTTTCTACAATGGTTTGCTGTTTTACAAGGGTAGATTATACTTGGGAGATTCTAGTGGGGATTTGAAGACTGTGGTGTTACAATAGGTGCATGTCGGTCCTTTGGGGGGTCATTCTAGCTACTTAAAGACTTTGCATAAGCTTCAAAAAGATTTTTACTGGTCTGGACTGAGGCAGGATCTGAAGCAATATATGAGGGAATGTGATGTATGTTAGAAGCTTAAACATAAGACCTGCTTCCCTGCTGGGTTGTTACGGCCCCTGCCTATTTCAGAGAGATCTTGGTTGGATGTGAGTATGGACTTTATTGAAGGGTTGCCTAAGTCTCATTTGAAGTCTGTGGTGTTTGTAGTGCTGGATACTCTCACTAAGTATGTCCATTTTATGCCCCTTTCTCATCCTTACACTGCTGCAAGGTTGCCAATCTCTATCTGCAATTTGTTTGCAAACTGCATGGCATGCCTTCCACCATTGTTAGTGATAGAAATCCTGTGTTCACTTCTCTTTTTTGGAAGGAATTGATTAGATTGCAAGGAGTAGCATTGGCCATGTCTTCTTCTTACCACCCTCAAACTGATGGACAAACTAAGGTGGTTAATAAGAGCTTGGAACGCTACTTAAGGGCTTTTGCAGCTGATAAGCCTAACACCTGGTTGAATGGTTATCCTTGGTAGAGTTTTGGTTTAACACCAATTTCCACGTCTCCACTAGGATGACACCCTTTGAAGCTTTGTATGGATACCCTCCTCCTCAGGTTCTAGACTATGTAGTTGACACTACAAGGGTTGGGGCAGTGGATTTGTTGCTTAAGGATAGACAGCATCTCTTGGCTTTACTTAAGCAAAATTTGTGTGTTGTTCAAGAGAGGATGAGGTGGTTTGCTAACAAGAAGAGGGTGGACAGATCATTTGCAGTGGGGGATTGGGTGTACCTAAGGCTGCAACCATACAAGCAGTCATTTGTACGCCATAAAAAGCTGGGAAAGTTAGATCCTCGTTATTATTGGCCAGTCCAAGTCATACAGAAGGTAGGGGAAGTTTCCTACAAATTGGATTTATCTACTAATTCCCTCACCCACCCTGTGTTCCATGTCTCCAATCTCAAGGCCAAGTTGAGCAATCAAGTGGTGCGTAGACCTACATTACCTGCTGTGAATGCAAATTTGGTGATTACCCCCAAACCTGTGCTGATCTTAGCTAGGAAATCTATTTAATTGAGGAGCAGAATTGTTACTCAGGTCTTGGTGCAATGGCAGGGTGAAAGCAAGGATGATGCTACTTGGGAGGTCTTATATGATCTGCAATCTAAATTTCCTCACCTTGTGGGCAAGGTGCTCTAGAGGGGGCGAAATTGTTAGGATTTACCATCAATGTACTATTGTATTGATTTACTGTTCATACTATTGTTGCTCACTGTGTTAGTTACTGCTTGTGTTAGTTAACTATGGTTAATGGTTAGTCAATGTGTGGGTTAAATGAAGGTAACTGTAACTGTTGTTAGTTAGTTGTTGAGTGGGTTAGTTAGTTGGTTAGTGATGTTAAGAGTTAGTTAGTGAGAGTTACAGAGCAATCTTGTATAAAGGCCAAAGGCCATGATCAAAAAAGTTTAAGCAAATTGCTTATCAAACTACCTAGTCTTCCTATCTTATCTCTCTATTCTCTATCACCCTGTTCTGGAGGTCCAAATGTCCTCGAATTCAGCTACTAAACAAGTTTCCCCTTTCATAATGATATAGAATAATATGCATCTTAAAAGTACTTCAAAGATACAAGTGATATCAATCAAGAAAGCAAACTGATCTACACTTGAAGTGGAGATTTGGGGTCTACTAAATAGCAAGGATTTTTAATATTTGGTGTCCAGTATAGGAGCTAGTTTTATTATCACCTTTGCGGAAAACCTAAAAGGATCTAATAAACACTTAGTTTGGCACGAAAGGTTTTAAGGTTTTAACTTAGTTATACAAGAGTTCAAGTCAATCTAATTAATAGGATGCCAAATTTGGTTGTAATTCATTGGTTGATGCAATTTGTGTTAAGGAATTTTTATTGTAGGACCAACCTAGTTGCTTTCTCAAAATTGTGTCAGTCGTATTGCACTAAGCAACGCTCCCTCATGATAGTTGCTCGATTTGGTCGGTTTTGGGAAATATGTGAGAGAGAGAGAGAGAGAGAGGTTTTAGTTAAAGAGTTAGATCTAAAGTTTTCTATTTGGGTTTAGGTTATTTTTTGTGTGAAATGGTTGGATCTAGGGTCTTTCAGTTAAAGGGATCGATCTAGGGTCTCTTGATTCTAGTCTAGGGTTTTTATTTTTTTATATATATTTTTTAATGAGTTTGGGTTTCTTTAGTTAAGGGTCTTTTGAGTGAAAGGACTGAGTCTAGGGTTTCAAAATCATCCATATAATTTTAAATGTTTCGTTTTAATCCTCATACAATTTAAAATGTTACAAAAAATTCTTGCATTCAATTAATGGATTAAAAATGCTAATGTAGCAAACAAAAGCAAACTAGGTCATATTAGTGAAATGACAAGCAGCTTAATTGGCAAGGGAGGTCAAAACTTACACACCTGTACACCATTTTAGCAAAATTTACCACCTCCCCATGAATGCCAATGCCAAGAAGCAATGCCACTTTTCACTACCATCAACCAAGACCACCAAATGGTCATAAAAATCACCATAAACCATTGGCACTAATAGAGACAACCACCAAAACCCCCCTTCCTCCCTTTCCCAAAAAAAAAAAATAAAATATATCACCTTTATGAAGCTCCATTCATCTAAATGGCTGAAACAATTTGAAACCATAGAAACAAAGTAACTGTTGAGAAATTTAGACCCCGGTTGATAGAATTAACAAGTTTTAAACTCAAATTGTTAATTAAATCTATTATGAATAAACCTTGTTCAAATAAACAAACATTAATATCAAGTCAAAATCATGCACAGTGGAATAGTAAATAAGACAATATATGATGACTCAGGCAAACCAGTGAAATAAACTAGTTTCAAAATTAAAAACCTAGGGAGAAACCTTCCCAAAAAGCAATCCACAATGATAAAGAGAAGTTTCAGATTTAGTACATAACCTTTGTCCCTAAACTCTACAATTCTAGTAGATGAACTTACAACAGAAACTTTTTACTGTTTCAAAACCTTTGAACTCTCCAATATATGAACGCTTCTCCCACAATCACAATTGAAAACTCCAACTGACTTCAAGAACCTCTTAAAGGTTATCTTCACAATAGCAAGTCTGTAGTGGTTGCTATGACTTTAGCTCTTTACCAATGAAATCTTCAACTCTACTTTAAAACTCTTTAGTATGGTGAGAAAGAGAAAGTTTGGTTACAAAACCCTAACCGCATAAACATAGTGTTTCTCTCTCTCTAAAAAGCCTTCTAATAGATGGCTTATGATATCCTTTAAATATCAATTCAAACGCATCTTAATTTGGGTTTCAAACGAATAAGTTATAGGTTTTTTCACGTTATTGATTTTTGCTGATCCACGAAACTCAATATATTGAGGAGGTGTTGAGCTTGTGTCGAGGAGGTAGTAGGTTTCGATCTTCTATCGAGAAGTATCGAGACTGTAATCAAGGTACATGCTGAAAATGTGTTCTTGAGTTATTCTTGAGCAAACTGTGTGCCTTTAACTTGGTCTTCAATTACAACTTTAAGACACATCAAAACTTAATAAAAGACACATAATTTGGCATGGTTTGACAATACCAAAACACATGACCCTAAAGTAACCATAATCTAAGCACAACCAAAACATCGCAACACATATACCCACATTGCTTAGTCTCTCAACAATATATAGCCAAACACAAACCCATACTCACTCAAGCTCTTGGATTTTCAACACAACGAGAAAAGGGCTCCTCATTAACATAGAATTCCAAATTTCACATCTCCTTGAAATGAAGAAACAAAGAGACACCTATAAATCCTTACTAATAAACCATGTTGAGAATAATCTTTGTCCTCCATAAAGAAAGCCCACACACAAATTTTCCCAAAATTCAAAAACATATGTTCCAATTAGATCAATTCTAAGTATATTTAACAAAATTACACAGCTAATTTAATGAGTTATTCTTTTAGTGGTTTGGGGATTTCTTGGCCAGTTCTCACAATCTGGTGGGTTCTTAATGGCGAAATGACAATGGTGAGGAGTTTTTGGGGACTGGATTGATTATGAGTTTCCAATTGGGTAGGGTGATACTTAGGCATTCAGTAATTTGGCAGAGTAAGGGCTTTATGTTCTATTGCCAAAGTAGGGGCTTTAGGTTTTTAGTTTAGCCCTCCTCCTCCTTTATTGCGCACACATGCTAGTGAATTAGTGGGATTTGGAAGTTGTTGGATTTAGAGAGGTTGGTGTTTCGACCAAGGCGAAAATTTATGGTTGATGAATGTTGTAGATGTCAAAATTTTATGACATATTCACAACTGTCTGATTGATCATGATCAAATATTTGTGATCAAATTAATTCCCAATTGATAATTTGTCAATAGTGGACAATTAGAAAATGAAATCAAGCCACATGTCAAGTCTTTGAGTTACCACGACACACATAGAAATGACACATGTTCAAGCCACATAGCAACATCAAATAAAGAAAGTAATGTGGCAACTTCAAAAGAAAAGATGCACATAGAAGGTTCTTATTAAATGCAAGACCAAGTTAAATTCAAAATTTGTAATTAACTCTCAATAAATTCTGAGAGAAAATTCGAAGGGTTTGGCTTACCTCCAGTTAAATCTTTAATAGGACATCTCTTTTTCATTTAATAAGAAGCAAGCATGCCACCCATTACCTTAGCTTACAGTTGAGATTAAAAATCAACGCCACATCATCTTTATAAAAAAAAACACCACATCATCTTTCTCTCGGAGAGATGAGAAACTGTGAGTACTAAACTAAAGTCTCAACTGCCAAGACAAAGGAAACAAGCTAACCCATGGAAAATAAAATTAACAAAATAGCAACTAGGTACTTATGGATTGAACCAAAACCCCACAAAAAAATGAAGTCTTTGCAGAGGAAGCTACTTTAGAGTTGCTTGGAATTTATTTTGCAAACAAGAATTTGCCTATCCAGCGCCTCCTTTGCTAGATGATGCCGTATTTTAATTCATATCTCAGACAAAAAAGACTCAGCTTTTCATACTCTATTTCTCTCTAATCAATTTTAAGATTAGAAACAAACCCACTAACCTTTAAAAAGCGAGTCAATTTCAAATCAAAGCCCTTGAAATTTCCAAAATGCAAAGAAATGGTATTTACCTACTTGGCTCTTCTTGTTGTTTTGAAAAAGAAATGAGAACACTGAGAAACAAGTGGGTACATATCTATTTGTTCTTATTGTTCTGTACTTGAGTTCAGCATTTGAGTTGTAATTTTTGTTCCAAAATCTCAAATTTTTGTTTCTTTTTCTTTTAAGAATAACCCAATGAAAATATTTGGTTGTTGCTCATGAATATCTAATTTTGATATTTTATGATTTTCTTTTGTTGTATCAATGAGCTAGGTTTTAACTTTCAAGTTTTGATTAATATGAGAATTTTGTTTCCTTCACCACTGTGTTGAGAAGACAACTAAAGATGCTTGTTTTTTAGTTTCTCTCCTAGAGAAAGATGATGTGGCGTTGATTTTTAATCTCAACCATATGCTAAGATAATGGGTGACGTGACTACTTCTTATTAAAAGAAAAGAAGATATCATGTTAAAAAGTTAACTAGAGGTAAGCCAAACCCAAATTTGAAATCAAAGATCATTGGGTAGCCTATAAATAGAGGCTTCTCATGTAGGAAAGGGACATACACTTAGAGAGAAAAATTATACTATCACTCTGCAAAAATAGAGAGCCATCTCTAAGTCCAAGAGAATTCTATTGCTCATTCCAAATCAAGGCTCAAATTAGGGATCTTCTTTTAAGTACCTTTGATATGGTTATTAGATTAAGCCAACAGCACTTTTATTAAATCAATTACCTTTAATCACTCATTCAACTTGGAGACATCAAGGCACAATTCAAGATCAAGCTTCATAGTCTTTCAGATCGTAAAATTTCTTGGAGATTGAATTAGAGAAGTTTATTGTATTTTTTCATTGTAAAGAGTCATACAAAAGATTGTACCTATATATATATATATATATATAATCAATACAAATTGCTCATTTATTACACTATTTTGTGACCATGTGATTTATCTTTTGTGAGATTTGTGTGTAGGATTAGATTGACTAGGTAGCAAGCGAATCCGTAACATTGAAAATTGGTTTGTGCTGGTCATGGGGTTTTATAGGGGAGGGAGGTCTAAGAGTAGTGTTTATTATACACTACTTGTTACACACACATCAAAATTGCACTGAAAACACAACTTGAAATCACGAATTTCAAGTAAAAATTTGTGAGTTCAAGTCATGATTTCAATGCAATTTTTTGGTGTGTGCAAATATGTGTAACAATCATTTTTTGGGGGCCTAATGATGGAAAAATTATAAGGTCTACATGGTGGACAAGTGACATGGTCCACCATTCTATTAAAAGACTCACATATGTTTAAAATTGTTGAGTTGGAAATTTTTTTAAAACACTGACTCAGCAATTTTAAACAAATGAGAGTTTTTTAGTGGAATAGTAGACAGATGACGTGGTCCACCAGAAAACTGTATAATTTTTCCTAATGATGTAGGTCTTTTGAGTAAAAATTAGGTGATGAGTTTAAGGATTTTCAATCGTTTTGGGGATACTTGTGTGCGTGTGTAGCTTGGGTTAGAGACTGCTATGCTTTTATAGGGGTGTGGGTTTGTAGGCTTTCAAGATCATTTGGCATTTACATGATTATCTTTAGTTGATGTAACAGTATATATGGGTAGTACCACATCAACTTTTACAATGAAAGTGAAATTGCCAAAATGTAATACTCAATCATAAATGAGTTTTTGAATTTAAAAAAATGTTAATCATTTTAATGAATGATTGAGTTGAAATGTATTAAAACAATTTTTTTATGTCTTTTATTTTATTTCTATTTTGTGAATATTGAATTAATGGTAGTTTGGATTTTCATGTATTATTTTAGTTTTAAATCTTAGTATATTTATTTTCAATGGCGATTTTTCTTTTTTATGTTTTGGTCTCTCCAAAATGAAATAAAATCTTGATTTGATGGATACCACTGCCCTAAAGGTACATTAAAAAATAAATTTAAAAAATGAAGAAAAGAAAAATCTATTCTATTCTATGCACCTTAGTTGATAATTTTGTTTAAATCAAAGAAGGATTAAAACTTGAAACTCTATGGCTATAGGTTTAAATAAGTAATTTTTTATATTTTAAAAAAAGGTAATATAAAGAAGGGGCTCCACATTTAGGAACGATCATCCCTATGAGTGAGTCAACCCCGAATATCTACTTTCTAAGGGCTATCCTAAGCTGTAGCAATTGGACCTGCGAGTGGGCCACACTCAAAACGTAGCCCCATAAAGAAGATATTATACAGGTGAACGGAAATTATGAAAACCTTCTATCCTAAGATAAATGCAACTTGGGCTATCATGCTGGCCCACAGGGGAATGATAAAGATATAAATATATATATATATATATATATATTTATATATTGAAATGTGAGAGGTTTGACCATATGATTCGCGGATTGTGCTACTTCTTTAGTTTTATACTAGTCGCTAACTCGTGCGATGCACGGGATAGTTAAATAAAAATTAAAAGTACTTATTTTACTTAAAGGTATATGATTTAAAATTTTAAAAATGTATAATTTGAAAATGCATGAAAATAACTAATATGTTTAATATAATGATTTAAAAAAACTCTTTTTCTTTCATGTCATTAGTTTCACGTAACACATTCCGACATGGACTATTCTATAGTGATAACTTCACATAATACTCAACTACAATTAAATCTACTATCTACTACCAATCTAATTTATGCTATCTTGATAGTAAATCTACAATTGTATTCTCATATTCTTAGAGTTTGTCACATCATTATTATTATCTATATATAATGTAAAACCAAAAATTTTAACTTTTTGAAAGACTTATGTTAGAATTAGGATTAAATTTTTTTTTAATTAGACCTCACATTAGAGACCTCACATTAGATTTTTTTTTTTTTTAAGGACTCACGTAAAAAAAAAAAACTTTAGGATTAAGGAAAAGAGAGAGAGAGAGAGAGAGAGAGAGAGAGAGAGAGAGAGAGAGAGAGAGAGAGAGAGACTCCTATTAGGACTCCCTCACTATTTAGTTTAAAAAATTAAAATGATGAGAAAAAAAGAGAGAGAGACTCCTGTAGACTCTCTCACTATTTAGTTTTAAAAATTAAAAAAAATTATAAATTAAAATAATGATGTGAAAATTTGTAGAAGTTTCAGAAGCTTCGGTTTTATATATATATATATATATATAAATTGATAGTAGATCTACAAATTACATTCTCATATTTTTAGAGCTTGCCACATCATTATTATTATCTATATATAAATTTTAACATTTTGAAAGACTTACGTTAGAATTAGGATTAAATTTTTTTTTTTAATTAGACTTCACGTTATAATTTTTTTTTTTTTTAAAGGACTCACTTTAGGTTTCAAAAAAAAAAAAAAAAGGGACTCACGTGAAAGAAAAAAAAACTTTAGGATTAAGGAAAAAAGAAAGAAAGACTCATATTAGGACTTTCTCACTTTTAGTTTAAAAAATTAAAATTTTTTATAAATTAAAATGATGAAAGAAAAAAAAGAGAGAGACTCATGTTAAGACTCTCTCACTATTTAGTTTTAAAAATTAAAAAAAATTATAAATTAAAATGATGATGTGGAAATTTGTGAGAGTTTCAAAGGTTTCGGTTTTATATATATATATAGATGACATGGTTGATTAGCAGGTAAACTTAACATGATATTATTAGTCCATTAGTTTGGGCTCAGCTCAAACTCGATGCATATCGTTGGCTACGTACAACCTTCAATGACCAATAATTTAACGCATTTTGGAAAAAATAAAACAATTAACAAAATGAATCCTATCATCGCACATTCGTAGCTTGATGGTTATTCCATAAGTACAAATTTCTTGTGTGATGTGGGAGATAAGGGTTGGAATTCAAGTCTTCAAGAGGGAGTTTCACACACATTAATTTACACTTAAATTAGACTAGAATAGAATTTTTGTCTTATATAAAAAAAAAAAAAAAAAAAACAAAAACAAAATGAATCCCAAGCAATCTACAAGAAAAGAAACACTTTCTCAAAAAAAAAAAAAAAAAAAGAAGGAAGAAAAGAAAAGAAACAGAATCACAGTAAAGAAATATTTATATATGCGCCAACAATAAGAATATTGAATAAGGCCTAACCTAAACTTTAAATGTCAATTTGGCCCCATTTAGGCCAACCATCAACCAAATTTTTGTGTGAGCATTGGTAATAGCTTATGAAAGCCCAAGTAAATATTCAAAGTTATAGGGCCATTTGATATTTTAATGCTTAATATCAAAATTAAAAGTTCATTCACATGTACTATTGCTGTTTTCTTTTCTTTCTTTTCTTTCTTTTTCCCTTTTTGAAAATGATGAGAGCAGCAGACACATGTAAATGGATTTGAGTTCTAGAGTATATTGTTAATACTAAGTTAATTTTGTGGATAATGTAATATTTAATCTAAGAATAAAAATCGTGGGTATTGCGTGTCTTTTTGAGTTGATCAATCATACACAGAAAACATGACGCGCAGAAACCTTAACGACTAATTCAAAGACCAAGAGCAAGTAAGAAGATATCTTTTTATTCTATTTTATTTTTTGAGAAACGACTAAGAAGATATCTAAAAGAAGCTCAATTTGGCAACACCACCCTCAGCTTTTTAAAAAGGCTCTTTATTCAGTTAGGAGGCAAAGAATACATCAAAACTCTATTAAACTAAACCCATCTAATCTCTTTCATCTCTAAATTTTTTATTAATGGATTAAATTATTATGGTTAAACTTTTTTTGAAAATTATTTTAGTAATTCTTTTGAAAAGTTGTGTCCACAAGTGCCTAGCAATGCGTGTGACTTGGTTTTGGTCTCTTCTTTGTGTTTTTTGGACAGGATAGGACCCTTTCTCGTATAGTAGGATTTCATTTTTTAATCACCCACTATGATACAAGGTTTCTGTAACTTTAATGGAAAGAATATTGAACATGATTCATCCTAATTTGCTTAATGTCTTTTTAGGTATAACCGGGACAAAATTAGCCTATACCCTTTTCACATAAACTAAGCAGCATTTTGCCCTATTTTCCAAACTAATTAGGGAAATGCCCCTCTTTTGAAAATCGATTTTTTAAAAATAGAGTTAAGCCCTATAGCGGCGTTTTTAAGGAGCCTATAGCGACGTTTTCAGGACCTATAGCGGCGTTTTATAACTCGATCTTTACAAAGTCGAGTTATAGGCAAAAAAAATGAAAAAAATTGCATATAACTCGATTTCATGGAAGTCGAGTTATAAAACGCCACTATAGGTCCTGAAAACGTCACTATAGACTCCTTAAAACGCCACTATAGGACTCCAAAATTTTTTTTTTTAAACTCGATTTTGAGAAAATCGAGTTTCAAAAGATGGGCATTTTCCTAATTAGTTTGGGAAAGAGGGCAAAATGCTGCTTAGTTTGTGTGAAAAGGGCATTTGCCCATTTTGTCCGGTATAACCGATAGCTGATTTGCTTAATTGTACATAATGCACCACATGCCAAAGAAAATCGCACCTTTCATTGGCCATTGACCTTTAGGACAAATATCATTTCTTTATGTTTTTAACAAAGATGTGTAGAGTTTGAATTCCCTTCCTTCACTTTAAATGTAACAAAAAAAAAAAAAAAATCCACCTTTAATTCGACTGACATTCTATACCTGCAGGAGCTACAAATTGATAATTTTAATTATCTGTCTATCTTTCTTAGAAACATAAATATGTAAATTGGGAAGGAGAGGAGAAATCTAACTATCTTCATTGATACCAAAATTATAATCCAGAAAAATTTAACTAATAATGTAGTAAATTTAATTAGTATAAATAATCTATAAAAAATAAACTTTGTTAGGATTTTAAGTGTTGACCACTTCCATGACAAATTTATATTATAACTTTGGATTTTCTAGTGTGCAATATGTATGGATTAATAAGGGTTGAAGACTAAAGCTTTTGTTCATAGCGCAAGTATGAAGGCCTTGCCCGAGTGAAAACCAAAGCTCAATCAAGTGAGAATGAATATTCAATGTTTTCGGTAGACACCTAGTAGTGTCTCAGTTGGCCAAAACCTTATTATGGAAAGACCCAAAATTTTGTTTCACATCAATCTATTTTTTATAGTCACTAAACCCCAAACACTACAATGTTATTGTTAATGTGTATAGTGTTGTGGACTTTAGGCCCAACTAGATTACTTATATAGCACACAATTTTTGTACTACGCTCTTACTTGTACTACATTCATATGTCTCCTATATATAGGTACTTATGTATATTTTTTCATTGAAAAATACAATAAAATTATTCAGTATTTCTATCATGGTATCAGAACAACTACAGAAGAATCAGAAGCAGCTACAGAACGAATATGTGCCTCATCTGGAAAAAGATCTAAGACAGAAGAGGAAGATAGGGAGGCACGGAAGTGAAAGAGCTCGACAAAGAGGCGATGTTCCCAAAAGACAACATTGCGGGAGATACGAAGACGATGAGAAACACGATCATAACACCGATACCCCTTTTGAGTTTCGCTATAGCCAAAAAAAAAAAACAAAGCCTTGACCGAGGCTCAAGTTTGTTATGCTCATATGGTTGAAAAAGAACGAAACAGGCAAAACCGAAGGAGCGAAGGTGATAATAATCTAGAGAGGACCTAAAAAGGCGCTCATATGGAGTTTGATTTTGAATGACAGGATTGGAAATGCGATTAATAGCATGAACAGCTTAAAGTGCAGCTTCACCCCAAAAAGGAGCAGGAACTTTGGCAGAGAGAAGGAGAGCACGAACAGTGTCAAGAATATGACGAAGTTTTCGTTCAGCTCTACCATTCTGCTGAGAGGTACCTGGACAAGTTAGTTGATGAACAGTGCCATAAGAATGCAAAATAGCTTGGAAAGCCTATTGAGTGTACTCAAAAGCATTATCGAATCAAAAATTTTGATACGTTTGGAAAATTAAGTTTCAACCATTTTTGCAAAATTAGAATATACTTGCAATAATTCAGAACGATGTTTCATATGAAAAATTCAACTATAATAGGAATAATCATCAACAAACACCTTTTAATGAACAGGTAGAAGATGAACAGGTTGAAGACGAGCTACCCAAGCCCAACCTTGAGCTTGGGTCCCCTGCTCCTATTCCGCCTGAAGATCTTGCACAAGACATTCCACCTCGTCACTCAACTCGGGTAAGATTCATTCTTGCACATTTACTTGACTATCATTGTTAAACTGCCCTTGTTACACTGCACGAGCCTTGTAAGTGGATCTACAAGATTAAGACTCACTCTAATGAGTCCATTGAGCGTTACAAAACTCGTCTTGTTGCAAAAGGTTTTACACAGGAATATGGGATTGATTATGAAGAGACCTTTGCTCCGGTTGCTCGTATCTCATCTGTTCGTGCCCTATTAGCTATTGCTGCTGCCAGTAAATGAGACCTTTTCTAGATGGATGTTAAAAATACATTCCTTAATGGGGATTTAAGTGAAGAAGTTTATATGCAACCTCTTCTTGGTCTTTCTGTTGAATCAAACAAGGTTTGTCACCTTTAACGTGCACTTTATGGCCTTAAACAAGCTCCACGAGCTTAGTTTGCAAAATTCAGCTTTACCATCTCTCGCTTGGGTTACATGGTCAGTTATTATGATTTTGTCTTATTTCTTCATCACACTGACAAAGGCGCTATTTTACTTCTCCTGTATGTGGATGATATGATTATAACTAGTGATGACCTCAGTGGCAATATTCAAGAACTCAAGGATTTTCTCAGTCAGCAATTTGAGATGAAAGATCTTGGACATCTCAGCTACTTCTTGGGTCTTGAAATCACTCATTCTACAAATGGACTTTATATTACTCAAGCCAAGTATGCCTCTGAACTCTTGTCTCGAGCTGAACTCACTAATAGCAAGACTGTTGACACTCCAGTTGAGCTTAATGTGCATCTGACTCCCTCAGGAGGGAAACCATTGTCTAATCCCTCTCTTTACAAACGCTTGGTTGGCAGCCTAGTTTATCTCACTGTCACTCGTCCAGACATTTCCTATGTTGTTCACCAGGTGAGCCAGTATCTATCTGCTCCACGATCGACTCACTATGCTGTTGTTCAGCGCATTCTTCGATACTTAAAGGGCACTTTCTTCTATGGTCTTTTCTTCTCTGCTCAATTTCCTCTTATTCTTCGTGCATTTTCTGATGCTGATTGGGTAGGAGATCCCACTAATCGCAGGTCCACCACTGGTTATTGCTTTCTTCTTGGTTCTTCTTTGATTTCTTGGCGAAGCAAGAAATAAACTCATGTGGCCTACTCCAGTACTGAAGCAGAATATCGTGCCCTTGCTGATACCACATCTGAGCTCCTTTGGCTAAGATGGCTTCTCAAAGACTTAGGTGTGTCTACATCCTCTGCTACTCTTCTTTATTGTGACAACCAGAATGTCATTCATATTGCTCACAATGATGTCTTCCATGAACGGACCAAACACATTAAGATTGATTGTCATTTTATCCGTTATCATCTTGTCCATAGTGCTCTCAAACTGATCTCAGTCTCCTCTAAAGATCAACTTGCAGATATCTTCACCAAGTCACATCCTAAGAGACGTCTTTATACTTTCGTTGACAACCTCAAGTTGGTCTCACATCCACCTTGAGTTTGAGGGGGGCTGTTAATGTGTATAGTGTTGTAGACTTTAGGCCCAACTAGATAACTTATATAGCGCACATTCTTGTACTACACTCTTACTTGTATTGCACTCATATGCCTCCTATATAGAGGCACTTATGTATATTCTTTTATTGAGAAGTACAATACAATTATTCAGTATTTCTATCAATTATAAATAAAAATTAAACCCTAATTACTAGATGGGAAAACAACTGAAAAAAATAGTGAGAAAACCTCCTGAGAGAATCCATTGTTTTCCAACAATTCTCCATTGAATATCCTTGAGATTCCTATTATTCTAAGAACAAGATCACCTACAATGTGTTGGACCTAGATCATGGAAACACAAAAATGAGTTCAAATATCTCGAATAAACTCTTGGAGAGATCAAGAGATTGATATTCAAGTGATAATCGTTTGTGAAGTGGATCATGTAAAAGTCACAAGGCAAGAGTAGTTTTTAAGCGGTCTAGGGGTTTAAACAGTGTTTTTTCATAGGATAGCTACAAAGTCAAGCTCAAAAGGCCAAATTATACTAAAATTTGGGCACGAAAAGCTTGAAAATAAGAAAATACAACATGGATATATGTGGCATAGCAATAATATGTACTACTAGTAAATTTCATCTTTGAAAACACCGTCAATTAACTGAGTTGTGTGTGCCTTATTGCTTCTTAAACCCTGTCAATTAAATGAAAATTTACTGTTGTCCCAAAAGATAATGGTGCTTAAGGTATATACAGTTTAAATTGTAGGATATATATGACATTTTGTATGATAGAAATGGATCAATTTGACCAATAAGGAAGAGGTGGTATGAAAAGCAGCCAAAGTATACACTTTTTCTAGGAGTTTTGCTTTGCTTTGCTTTGTGACTGAGAACTTAACTTTGGAACTCATTTTGAAGCTAACAAGAAGAAAATGCCATGTTCAGAAAAAGAAGCTCTTGTTAGGCTGTTCTACAATGTCTCGAGTTCATTCCAGCTCCTCTTCCTCTTCCTCTACTGCTCCTCCTTTATACTTCCCAAGTTCTTCCATTTTCTTGGCAGAAATCCAATACTTCAAAGGTCTAGTAGCAACATCTCTTTAAATTTCTCTTTTTCATGTGTTAGTTTGCTTTTCTTATTTCTTAAATTTTTTGTGTTTCAGAAACCAAAATCGATTTGAATATAGCTTCTCAGAGGATGAAGCAGAAGAAGTAGAAGAAGAAGAAGATGAGAGGTGTTTTCATGTTGAGTGCAGCGAAAAAGATCTTCTTGTAGCTGACATCATTGGTGGCGGAGAATCACTATTGTTTTTGCCAAAACACCCTCGGAGGAATCAAACTCTTTCTGAAGAATTCATAACTCCACAAGAGAGCTTATTTGAAGACCCAGATGAAGATTCTGCCCTTGAAATTGAAAACCTCTCTGTTAAATGTGTTCATGAATCTGACGAAGAGCATGAAGTTGAAGATGTGTTTGAAGAAGAGATTCCTACAAGAGATGCTGATTCAGTTTACAATTCTGAAACAAATCAAGGTGGGCCCTCCATGCTGATTTCTAGAGACCTACACAAAAGTGAAGTGGAAGACAATGACAAAAACTGTGACGGTAATTGCAACATGTCTAGGCATCTAAGTTTGTTACATCAGTCACATGTTGTACTTATTATACTTTCACTGACCTGATATTGTTTTTGTTGTTTTAGAAGACTATCATAATCGAGAACATGAAAGCAAGAAGTCAGAGACAACAAATTTCTCAGAGGATGAGAAATTTTTTATTTTTGCACCACCCAAGTCAGAGAGAAAGAAGTCCATAGTACAAGAAAAGGAGGATGAGATATTTGGTGATTCATGCACTGCTGGCTCAACATCTAAGAGCTCGTCAGAGTGGAGAAGCTCAATTAATTATACTGAGGATCCACTTTCTTCTTCATCACGAAGGAGTTGTCCCAAATGGGAATCGTACACAATGTTTCAAAAATATGATGAGGAAATGATGTTCCTAGACAGAATAAGTGCACAAAAGCTTCATGAAACTGGTATTTTGACTATTTTCACTTTCTATTTTTGTTCTCTTTGTTAATACCATATTTATCATTCCTTTGAAAAATTAACATTATAGTAATTATATATATATATATATATATATATATCACAACCAAAATTCAGAGTCACTTAGGTCTGTTCTAGTGGGTCCAAGATCAATGTCAGAGAGAATTGTTCATAAAATTTCAACAATAAACAAAAGGTCATCAGATAACCGTCAGAACCCATATCATGAACTGGAAGCAGCATATGTGGCACAGATATGTTTAACATGGGAAGCTCTAAATTGGAACTACAAGATTTTTCTACAGAAGAGAGCTTCACGGCGTGACAATGACCCTGGCTGTCCTGCCCATGTTGCGCAAGAGTTTCAGCAATTCCAAGTTCTTTTACAGCGATATATAGAAAATGAACCTTACGAGCAAGGCCGGAGACCTGATATCTATGCTAGGATGAGGCTTTTGGCACCAAAGTTACTTTTAGTTCCAGAATACCGAGGTAAGTACTTTTTAAATCTGAAGTATATATGAGATGTATCAATTTTAAATTGAAATGATAGTTTTTCTTTGAACTTTAGTCATATGAATTCTTTTAATTTCCCTATTCTATCTTTTTAAGATTAATGTTTCATCTATATCTATGTTGTGTTTTTTAAGATTCCGAAGACGATCAGAAGGAGGATGGTTTTGGATCAAGAATATCTTCAGAAGACTTTCTTCTAATATTGGAAGATGGCATCCGAACTTTCATGAATTTTCTCAAGGCTGACAAGGAAAAACCTTGCCAAGTTATATCAGCATTTTTTAGGAGAAATCGAAGAGGTTCAGTCGATCCAACTCTTCTCCATCTAATGAAGAAAGTCAATCAAAAAGTAAGTACGCATTTGCCTTGTATTCGATTTTAATCTTAACAGTTCAACAATTATTATAAAATAAATAGTAAGGCATATCATATATTAAGAATTAAGATTGGGAAGATATGATCAATATTAATAGTAATCTTTATTAGGAACTTTACACACACATATATATATATATATATATATATACTTAAATTAAATTAATTAAAGTAAAATTTCTATCTTGCATATAAAAATTGCTTAAAGTAGATTCTCTTAACAGTAAAGGAAATTTATTATTATTATTTCTTGGGTCCAACAATTAACAACTGTTTTCTACACAGAAAAAGATGAAGCTTAAAGATCTTCGCCATCCACGAGTATGCTTGATGAGAAAAAGAAAATTAAAGGTGAACGAAGAGATGGAGATATTAATGGGTCTAATAGACCTGAAAGTGGTGTCTAGGGTTTTGCGAATGAATGACATTGTTGAAGAACAAACGCACTGGTGTGAAGAAAAGATGAGCAAAGTGAGAATTGTGGAAGGGAAACTGCAAAGAGATTCCTCACCACTTTTCTTTCCTGCACACTGACCCACCATATTTTGATGCTTTATGACTAGATATTGAATGTGCATTACCACACAAAACGGATATCCAGGAAACCCTTTTGTAAATACTGTAAAAAAAAAAAAAAGAAAAAAAAAAAAAGAAACATATGATGGGGCCCAACAGATGAAAGCAACTACATGTGGGTGACATGGATTATGGTGATATGGAATCCATGAAAGAGAGTAGTATAGATCATGGCTAGCTTTGTGATTCATGAATGCTGAAAGTGAAAGACCGAAGACAAAGCAAGGAACATGAAGGTAGAGACAAAGATGGCTTTAGCTTTAGCTTTTTTTTGTTAGGGTTTTCAACAAGGGATATGAGCTGCATAAAAAGAAAGAACGAACAAGGCTGCTAGACATGTGGAATAAAAAGGTAGCACATGGTACACTCAAGGGATTAGTATAAGCAGACGACCCCACATAGACAAAAGAAAGGAGAGAGAAATAAACGTGTACATCAGCCTTTTATGATATATCTAGAGAGCATGGTACTTTATGATTTATGTTAATGTTAATCTTGTAGTTTGGACTATCATGGAGATGAAATGGATGACTTTTAAAATACATTTGACTTGGTAAAGGTAGAAAGCATATTGCGATAATAGCAGTTTTAGAATCTTAAATACGATCGATGTATTTTCTTTTTATTCAAAGTCTTCTTCAATCAACTTCCATCCTATTTTATTTTTTGAACTCCTTCCCCTTTTCTTATGTGTGTGTTTGTTTCTAAAAAAAATAAAAAGCTTTCATGCTATTTTATTGTCTCTAATTTCTATACGCTGAGAGAGAGTACGATTGTTGCAAGAATTCGTTTTCTTAGAAATAGAAGCATTGGCCATGGCGTACATTGAGGGCAGGAATATATGCCTGGCACAATTAATTCTATGATCAAGTCCAACAAATAAAAAACAACTTGCAATAGTGAAGTGAATCTGACCAGTCTTCTGCTTCTCATTTTAGACAGTATAGGTGCTTAGAATTACGTAGAAGTGCAGTGAGAGAAAAGAAAGAAGGGTAACCTTAAATTTCAGGATGACTGTTTTCTATAATTCATATCTAGCTAGATCAAGTATTTTGATAGCTACCCACTTTTTTCAAACTTTCAAGGTAAGTTGAAAGAAATGTTAGACCCCTAGCTAGGTTGACTTTGTACCAATTTTAACAATTTATTAATGTCTAGTCCAAGTAGTTACAATCACAATGTGAATAAAATGGTAAAACAATCACATACAAAAGATAAAGCGTTGTTCACGAAGTAAAAACCCAACAAGAAAAAACACTCGGAAGATCTAACCTAGCTCATCATATCCACTATATAGAAGTTGCAATACAACGTCACTTACAAGACCTCCAATATATGTCATTTGCTTGTATCGATCAAAGCTCCTATCTATTTTTGCAATTGCTCATCCAACCTCCTCTTCACAGTAATTCTACACTGCAAGTCAAGACGCCAACCACCAACCCAATCCCTTGATTACTTCAAGGCCACTTGAAGATTTATGTTGTCTTTGTGGTTTCAAAATAGCACTCCAATATATAACATAGGTGGTTATCTTGTATTTGGGTGGCTAAATTCTCCTATCAAGGATTTTACTAACGGAGAAGGTTGGAAGACAAATCTAGGTTCAGAGGGTTTTTCTTTCCGTTCCGGTAGTTCTTTTTCTTTTTTCGGAGATTATATAGGATTAATAAGGACTTATGTATGTGTAAGGTTTGGGCTATATCTGTCACAATATTGACTCTTGAGGCTAGCGGTGTGCATGGATCGGGTTGAGGGAATTTTTTGACCCAACCCACCATGGTAGGTTAAAAAAAATCCAACCCAACTCAACCCAACCCATTACAGGAGTACAACCCAACCCAACCCAACCCACACGAATTGGGTTGGGTGGGGTTGAACCCATAGATTAGACAAATTTTTATTATTTTTTTATTACTATTATTATTAACTTGAGCAGGAAAAATATATATCTCATTTGTCACCTGAGTTGATAAATAAAAAATTCATAAACTAATATTCTAACTCAGTTATAAAAAAAAAAAAAAAAAAAAAAAAAAAAAAAAACATATTCAATTAAATTGATAAACAAAATATATATGAACTAGTATCCCAATTTAGTTATAAACAAATAGGAGTGGAATGAGAGAGTGGGAGTGGGAGTGGGAGGCGGCAGAGAGAGAAATAATATTGTTAGGGTTTACAAGGTAATTGGGTTTTAGATAGGAAGAGCCCAATATGAGAAAACATTATTAATTATATAATATATTTCTATATGTATAATTTAAATTTTAAATATATAGGTGAATCGGGTCGGGTTAGGTGGGTTTGTAATTGTTATAACCCACACCCAACTTGACCCGCTATTAAAAAAATTTTCATAACCCAACCCAACCCACCAACCACTAAAAACCGATTCAACCCGGCGGGTTGGATTGGGTTGGGTCGGGTCAGGTTGGTTTTGGTGGGTTGGCTACACACTCTTACTTGAGGCAAATTTCAAAATTTCCAACAATAGGAATTCGATTGACCAAGAGTTTTGCTTGGAGTTCGCACAACAAAGAATCAGCTCGCTTGAACAAGAATTTGAATTTTGCTCGATCAAATATGACTTTGATATATGCAACTTTTAGCCTTCATTACCCATGGTTATAATACAATAATAATGAAAGCGATTTGCTATGGAATTAGACAACATCAAAAAATCTTAGTAGAAATTTCTCTGCCTTTTTATTTTTAGTACTTTTGTTTTTGATTGTATTGGGAAATTAGAGGGGGGGGGGGGGGGTGAAAAGTAGGCATAGAGGCGCGATAAATCAGATATTTGTCCCCATCAAAATAGATTCTTTAAGGGTTACACACAAATTATAACTAGCTAGGATACAATCCGGCCAAATTCTTACTGATAACAATTCTTGAGAATTTTGTGAATTTACCTTTAGATACGTGTAAAAGGATTATATATATATATATATATATGATGGGTAATTAAGAAAGTATAAATTGTTCATAGGAGTCGTCCAAGAGAAGCGTCTGTCCAATATAAAGAAAATCATCGTCCAAAAGGAAAAAGCAAAGCAGAAGCACCAAGAAGGAGAAAGTTCGTCTAAAAAGAAGACAAGTCCTCCAAAGACAAGAGACCATAGACGATAGATGAAGACTTAGTAAATTCTACAGTGTTCCCTACAAACCATGAACAATTACACCATGATCCACTATTCCCAGACGTGGAGTGGATTCCCTAAAATTCGCTCCATTCCCCCCCACTAAGTCCACACATCTCTCATGATGATAGTGGCACCTAACAAGTATACCCACTCTAAACTCTTTGTAAAAGGGACCAAATTTCACCAAGTAAAGGTATGTACTGCTATTCATCCACTTCTCATACTTGAATCCTAAAGAGAAACACAAACATAATCGTCAGATGATTCTTGGCTAGTTCCACCCCAGTTAACTTTGATATTTTTTCTTTCTTTTTTAGGTTACTTATTGTCAGTGTTCGGAGCTTGTGGCCTACTGATCTCATACTTCATCAATATGTGCAGGCGCGCGCGCGCGTGTGTGTGTGTGTGAAAAATAGATACCAATGAAAAGGCACCATTGAAATGTCACTATTGTATAGACAACTTTTAAAACATAATTAAAACGGCTACTAGTGATTAAGAACCATCAACCCTCACAAAGATAAATACTTTTTCTCCTTATTTCTATAGAAATTTGCTAATCTGTCCATGATCTCTCACTTGAGCAAATTGATTGTAGCTTAAGGAAACTGGCTCTCAATTAAGTGAACAATTTATTTAATTTGAAAATTTTGTCTATCCTTTGTGATAAGACCAACGAACCTTCTTGCCCAAACGATCCCATCAGACACCTTCATCCACCTTGCCACATCATGCCATCAGACACCTTCGTCCATCTTGCTACGTCATGGACGAAGGAAGGCAAGCCATTAATAGAGGATTTGATACTTCGGACAGTTACAAACTAACTGCCAGATCGTTGGAAGCTCATCAAAACCCACATTAATGCACCTAAGGGCGTTACAAAAGAAGCACTAGAACCATAATAAAGGCCACAACGGCTAGAAGCAATGGAGCCATGTATAAACACCCCTCAAAACCAAACAAGGTACATACATACATCCTGAATATACTAATACGCCGTGGCTCTGATATTCTCAACTCTCATCCTTTCTTAAAAGCTTCTATACACTGACTTTATCATTGGAGACTTTGTGGCAAGCACCACACCGGTGACCACCTAAGAAGGGCTTCTCACGGAAATTGCAGGCACAGGGACGAGGTTTCTACCTCATCTGGACAAATCTACTTAACTAACGATTTCCACATCATCAGTTTGGCGTCGTCTGTGGGGAACGACATTTTCATACTTAGGTTCAAGAGCGTAGTTCCATCCAACTCACAAGTCCAGATGGAGTCCAACCCTTCCCAAGATTCTACAGCATTAGCTTTGCAAATCCAGACACTCACAGCCAGTGTGGAGGAGCTTACCAGACAAAACCAGGAGATGAGGTTGTGACTGCAGTAAGAGGAGAACCGGTCTGGGACCAACCAGGATGACGATGGAAATAGTCAAAGAAGGAATGACCGTTGAAGACCTGCCACTCCAGAAAGACCAAGCTCGGACCTTCTCACAGAAATGAGAATGGAGATGGATGAGCTGAGGAGCGCAATTAAGGAAAAAACTGACCGGAGCCTAATAGGATGGTTAAGAGGACGAATTCACCCTTCACGATGGCGGTCCTAGAATGCCCAATGCTGTCGAAGTTTCGTCTACCTCTGCTCAAGCCATTCAATGGACTGAAAGACCCTCTAGATCACTTCAACACTTTCAAGACAACTCTAGGTCTTCAACAGTCCCCTAACGAAATACTATGCCATTCTTTCCCCACCACCCTTAAAGGAGCTGCAAGGGAGTGGTTCACGAAGTTACAAACGTCGTCCATCGACAACTTTGAGCAATTGGGCAATTCCTTCTTACGCCACTTTGTTGGGGGACAACGCCCAAGAAGGCCATCAAAATACCTGCTTACCGTTAGATAAGGAGATCCTGAGGTCATATGTGAAGCGTTTCACTCGAGAAACTTTAGAGGTGGATGAAGCGGATAACAAAGTACAACTAACAACCTTTAAGGCTGGTTTGGAGTCCAAGAAGTTCATGGTCTCATTCGCGAAGAATCCCCCTAAGACAATAGCAGAGATGTCTTGAAGGCGCAAAAGTACATGAATGCCAAAGATGCCCTAACAACAATAGAAGATGTAGAGAAGTCCAATGAGAGGGAAAGAAAGGAAGACAATCGAAGAGGACGTAAAAAGGAGTGGACAGATTGTTAGAATACAAATGGGAACAATCGAAAATATGACAAAACCCTTCGGACGGTAAAATTCACTCCTTTAGTTATGCCTGTTGATAAAATTTTATCGCAAATCAAAGATGAGCATTACCTCAAATGGCTAAGGCCATTGCATTCGTCACCCAATGTGCATGACAAGAAGAAATATTGTTGTTTCCACAAGGATCACAACCACTACACAGAAGTTTACAGAGACATGAAGGAGCAAATAGAGGAACTCAGCCAAAAAGCAAAGTTGCAGAAATATGTCAAGAAAGGAGACTCCAGCAGATCCAGAGATAATAACAAGGACAAGCACGAAGCCTCTCTAAGAGACGAGGACCACACATCCCATCGTCCACAGAGTGCAATTAAGGAGATAAAGACGATCACAGGAGGATCATTCTGATCCCTCAAGAAACCACAACAGAGGCAGGTAAATAGCATCTACAGGATACCAACCCTGAAGCAGAGAAGAACGAACAGGGACATCTTTTTCTCAGAAGAAGACGCCAGAGGAGTGAAGCAGCTGCATGACGACCCCCTGGTTATAATGCTTATGATAGAGGAGTTCAACACCAGCAGAATCCTTATGGACAACAGTAGCTCCGCGGACATCATCTACCTCTCTTCTTTTCAACAGTTAAAAGTTGGATCCAAGTAGACTGCGTCCATTCGAGTCCCATCTCGTCAGCTTCAGTGGGGACAAAGTGTATCCCAAAGGCATAGTGACACTAACGGTCACAATGGAGTCTTACCCGCGACAACTGACTAATCAGCTAGACTTCCTAGTGGTGAATTATCATTCTTCATACAATGTGATCATTGGGAGGCCTACACTCAATTGTTGGAAGGCGGCCACGTCCATCTATTGCCTAAAGGTAAAGTTCCCAACAGAAAATTGTGTAGGCAAGGTAAAAGGAGATCAGGTGCTAGCTAGGGAATACTACCAAGCAGTGTAAGCTGCAAAGGAAAACCATACATGGATGAAAGAGGAAGAGAAAGTGGAAGCCCTGGAAACTATGGAACTAGTAGACAGGGAGCCAACGAAGACTATAAGGGTAGGGACAACCCTGAGTACAGAGATGAAGAAGAAATTAGTCCAATTCCTCAAGGAGAACCTAGATGTCTTCGCATGGAGCCACGAGGATATGCCAGGCATATCCACAGAGATCATCCAACACAAGCTAAATGTTGATCCCGATAAAAAGACTGTCCAGCAAAGATGACAGTTCTTTGCTCTAAAACGAAACTAGGCAATCATGGACGAAGTAAATAAACTGTTAGCAGCAGACTTCATTCGCGAGGTCTACTACCCAAATTGGCTGGCCAAGATTGTCCTTGTAAAGAAGGCAAATGGAAAATGGAGAATGTGCGTAGACTTCACAGACCTGAACAAGGCCTGCCCAAAGGATAACTTCCCCCTACCGAGGATAGATCAGCTAGTGGACTCTATAGCAGGACACAAGCTCCTTACATTTATGGACGCTTTCTCGGGGTACAACCAGATAAAGATGTCAGAAGAGGACCAGGAAAAGACTGCCTTCATCACAAGCCAAGGGCTCTACTGTTACAAGGAGATATCCTTCGGACTGAAAAATGTAGGAGCAACCTACCAGAGATTAGTAAACAAGATGTTAAGTGTACATGGATGACAAGCTCATCAAGAGCAAGGAGGAATCTGCTCAGTTGGACGACCTCCAAGAGATGTTCACTACTTTCAGGCAGTATCAAATGAAGCTGAACCCCAACAAGTGTGCCTTTGGGGTAACGTCAGGGAAGTTCTTAGAGTTCATAGTGTCCTAGAAATGGATAAAAGCAAACTCAAAGAAGGTGTGAGCCATACTAAAGATGACGCTGCCCAAGATTGTGAAGGAAGTCCAAAAGCTCACAGGAAGAATAGCAGCACTCAACAGGTTCATCTCTAAAGCAACGAACAAATGCCTACCCTTCTTCAAGATGCTGAAACAAGTTTTCACCTTGACGGAAGCTCCTTACATTTATGGACGCTTTCTCGGGGTACAACCAGATAAAGATGTCAGAAGAGGACCAGGAAAAGACTGCCTTCATCACAAGCCAAGGGCTCTACTGTTACAAGGTGATATCCTTCGAACTGAAAAATGTAGGAGCAACCTACCAGAGATTAGTAAACAAGATGTTAAGTGTACATGGATGACAAGCTCATCAAGAGCAAGGAGGAATCTGCTCAGTTGGACGACCTCCAAGAGACGTTCACTACTTTCAGGCAGTATCAAATGAAGCTGAACCCCAACAAGTGTGCCTTTGGGATAACGTCAGGGAAGTTCTTAGAGTTCATAGTGTCCTAGAAATGGATAAAAGCAAACTCAAAGAAGGTGTGAGCCATACTAAAGATGACGTTGCCCAAGATTGTGAAGGAAGTCCAAAAGCTCACAGGAAGAATAACAGCACTCAACAGGTTCATCTCTAAAGCAACGAACAAATGCCTACCCTTCTTCAAGATGCTGAAACAAGTTTTCACCTTGACGAAAGAATGCAAAAAAGCCTTCCAAGAGCTCAAACACTATCTGAGCAATCCACCCCTCTTGAGCTCATCCAAAGAGGGAAAATACCTATATTTATACTTGGCAGTGTCAGCTATAGCCGTGAGTGTAGCCTTGATTCGGAAGGAGGATGGAACGCAACTCCCAGCCTACTATGTCAGTCAAGCCTTCTAAGGAGCTGAAGCAAAATACCCATGGATCGAGAAGATTGCATTCGCCTTAATTATAGCCTCACAAAAGCTGCGCCCATACTTCCAGGCAAATCCTATCCTAGTGATGATGGACTAACCCATAAAAAAGTCAACATTGAGTACCACCCCAGAACAGCTATCAAGGCGCAAGTACTAGCAGACTTCATTGCCGAGTTTACAGTCCCAGATGAAGATGGGGCATTGGACAAAGTAAAAAGATGGACGATCCAGACTGACGAGTCGCCAGCCCGAAATAAGGGGGGAGTAAGGGTTATTATCATCACCCCAAAAGGAGAGATGCTTAAGTACGGAGTCTAGCTAATGTTCCCTACCACCAACAACGAAGCTGAATGCGAGGCAATACTGACAAGACTACAGGTTGGAAAGGCGTTAAGCGATGAAAGCCTAGTTCTCCAAGGCGATTCAAAACTGGTTGTGGGGAAAATAAAGGAGGAATATGAAGCAAAGGATGAGAGGATGCAGAAGTACCTAAGACTGACAAGGCATTTGGCCTAAGAATTTGATCGCGTAGAGGTTATACAAGTCCCCAAAAGCCAGAATATGGGGGCAAACGAGATAACAAAACAGGCATTGTTAGGAGCAAGGCCGAAATTTAAAGATGGAAGTCCAGAAATGCCCCAGCATTGAAGAAATCCTCACCTTCACCATCTAGAGTGAAAGACTCCCTATACAAAAAAGGCTTTTCCATGTCCTACCGGAAGTGCGTTGACGAAAGCGAGGCCAAATTCATCATGAAGGAGGTCCATGAAGGAATCTACGAAGATCATGTAGGCCAGAGGTCCCTAGTAAGTAAAATCATCAGAACAGGTTACTACTAGCCTACTATGCAGAAGGATGCAAGAGAATTCATCGAGAGATGCAACAAATGTCAAAGATTTGAAAATATTCAGCGCATCCTAGCAGAGAGACTGACGCCAATAACCTCCTCGTGGCCATTTGCCCAGTAGGGAGTTGACATCTTAGGCCCACTACCCCGAGGTAAGAAATAGGTAAAGTTTTTACTGGTCGCGATTAACTATTTTACAAAGTGGGTTGAAGCAGAAGCACTAGCAACCATCACGGAGGCAAAGATCCAGAATTTGGTGTGGAAGAACATAGTTTGCAGATTCGGGATACCACAGACGATCATATCGGACAACAAGCGGCAATTTGATAGTCAAAGCTTTAGAAACTTTTGCTCAGGATTAGGGATCAAGAACCAATTTTCATCTCCAGGTCACCCCCAGGACAACAGACAAACGGAAGTGACAAACCGAACGCTACTCAAGATTATCAAAGCTAGGGTGGAGGAAGCAAAGGGCGCTTAGCCAGAAGAATTTCCTATCCAACAGTGAAGGCATAGTGGGCCAGAAAGGACCTTAAGCTCGTTAAAAGGCATGCCAGAAAGGACCTTAAGCTCTTCAGTGGTGAAGGCATAGTGTGCCCTTGACAGCGCAAGCCCAGCATCATCCCAAACACAAGACGAACGGGAGTCGGCCTTCTCCTTTCCCTTGTTGGCCATGCACTGCTTCTTCAAGCGTGGGGTGATCTCTTCCACCGAGGTTGCCGAGGAAGTAGTCCTCATTGCTTCAGGGACAAAGGTAGTTGGAATGACAGACACCCCTTTCTCCACCACACACACCACCCTCTTCCTGAGGTTGGAAAAAGGCTCATTCTTCTTGGCCCTCATTTTGGCGTACGTCCCCTGGTTGAACTTCGTTGTCATCTCTGCGAAAGAGAAACACTTGTTAAAAAAAAAAAGAAACAACGACAAACTAAATAAACACTTTCTCTTCTTCTCCTCGATTTCAATAACACGCAGAACGAAGGAAGAAGGCTTTAGACCAAGGCAGTGATGAGCTAAGGTTCTAGGGTCGACCAGATCGTCAAAATCGTCAATGGTCTTGGCATTGTCAATAACTGCTTCAACCTACCTCTTGTACCTACTCTTGAGCTTTGGACGCATCTTAACTACACAACAAACAAGGAGGTTACCAAAAAAAAAAATGTAAGGAAAAGAAAGACTTGTAGAAGGACAACGCACCTAGACTCGAGGCTCTCCATTGATGGTGTAACCTAGAAACGTCACCCCAGAACTCATCAGAAGGAGTTTCCTACTCGTCCCTTGACACACACACACACACACACACACACACACACACACAAAACCTCGACTTCCAATATTGGAAGGACGATGTTAGATCCGTGATGATTCTAGCCTTCCTAACCTAGGGCACAAGTTCATAGTACCCCTTCTCTTTTGACTCCTTCAGATGGTACAAGTATGTAAGCTCGTCCACCCTAATCATGTCCCCTTCAGTGACAGCCATCCAAATTTCCATACAACTAATCACAATCCTCCACGAGTTTGGCATACGTTTCCCAAGAGCAATGTTGAAATGATTCAGGAGCTTCATAATGAATGGATGGACAAGAAACCTAAGACCACACAGGAAGGCAGCCTTATTGAAACACACCTCCCCTGGCGAAAAATGACATGCCCGTACCTCTCCATGAGGAAGACAAACCCTAATCCTCTCAAGGAATTGAAACATATCCCTAAACTTGGAGAGTGTCTCAGCGTCTAGGCCACATACCTCCCTGAGGGCATGGAAAGACCTAATCTCCCTTGGGTAAAAAGCTGCAGTATCCTCCTCCACCTCCGCAAGATCGTCGCTAGATGACAATCCCGTCTCGAGCTTACTAGATCTCACCTCAAACATCACTCTTCGCTCACCCACTAAATCCTTAAACCAATCAACCGATTGACGGAGTAAGGGAAACAGATCAGCTGACACTACGCTTAAGCTACTACCCTCAAACACAAAACCTTCAACTAAAGGGCAAAAAGTACGGGAAACACCTAGAAAAGCCCCAAAACGTGCAAAGAGGAACGAAATAAAGGGGCAAAGTATCCTAACTTCAGAGCTACAAACCATAGAACCCCAAAAACGAAAAAAGATGGACAAAATCCTAAAAACCTAAAACATAAAAGAAAATCAAAAACCCTTACAAATGACCTATGCTACGAAGAGTAAAGAAGGTGAGAAAAAGCCATACCTCAAAAAAGCAACCATAGGAAGGAAAAACGCAAGAAATCGCAAGAGAGAACAGCTCGAAGAATAAGAAGCACAAAGCAGCAATGGCAAAAGAGAGGGAAAAGTGAAGAAGAAAGAGAAAATAGAGGAAGTTTAAAAATTAGGCACCAAAAAAAAAAAACTGAAAACCTGTGGGAAAACCCAAGAGTCATACGAGTGGGGCATTAACTCCACCAGTCAGAGCGTGCCACGTGGCCATGATATGTACGGCGCCGCCACTATGCATTAAATGTGGAACAGACTCCCAAGAGTTATGTTTGAACAAAAAACCTTTCACCTTCTGGTGGTCATCATGACACGCAATGACGACCACAGAACCTGGGAGGGCAGCTGATAGGACCAACGAAACTTCTTGCCCAAACAATCCTATCAGACACCTTCATCCACCTTACCATGTCATGCCATCAGACACCTTCGTCCATCTTGCCACGTCATGGACGAAGGAAGGCAAGCCATTAATTGAGGATTCAATACCTCAGACAATTACAAACTAGCTGCCAAACCGTTGGAAGCTCATCAATACCCACATTAATCAGCCCAGAGGCATTACAAAGAAGCACTAGAACCATAATAAAGGCCACAACGGCTAGAAGCAATGGAGCCATATATAAACACCCCTCAAAACTAGACAAGGTACATACATACATCCTGAATATACTAATACGCCGTAACTCTGATATTCTAAGCTCTCATTCTTTCTTAAAAGCTTCTATACGCTGACTTTATCATCGAAGACTCTGTGGCAGGCACCACACCGATAACCACCTAAAGAGGGCTTCTCACGGCAATTGTAGGCATGGGAACAAGATTTCTGCCTCATTTGGACGAATCTACTCGATTGACGATTTCCATATCATCACTTTGCATGTAATTTTGCTTAAGTGTTCACTTTGAAAGGGGATCACCACATATACTACAACCTACATTGAAAAAAAAAATCCCTACTAGCTTGTGATATATTGAGATTCATATCTTATCATGCATACGAATCAAAAGATATCGTTGGAGGTATGCCTCTTAGTTTTGTCATTGCCAATTTTCAACAAGTTAATGTTGACTAGTCTTAAAATTAAAAAAACTCTTAATGCTTCAAAGTCATAAACAACACACATCACACATATGAAAATATCCTATACACCAAAATTCACTATTAATTTGTTCGAAACTAATATGAACTTGTGCTACTACCTAGTTTAACGTACATTTACACACAACCAGCTCTAAAATATAAGTACGAGATGCCCCAAGTAAAGAAATACCATCTAATTTTAATCAATAGAGTTATTTCTTTTATTGTAATAATATTAATTAAGCTCAAATATTAGCCAATAAATAAATCAATATTTTTAAACAAAAGAGAATTCTACATTTACAACATTTTTTACAATACTTTCTCAATAAATTTTAAGTGGCAGGTTGTTACTGACTATTATTGGTGGCTAAAAAAGTAATTTCAGTGGTGGGTTCAAATTAGAACTAGTAACAACTTAACACCTAGGATTTGTTGTGAAAATGTTGTGCATTTATCACTTCTAAAAAGAAAAGAGCAACATACAAAAAATTTTACAACATTTTTCACAATAGTTGAATTAGCTAACTTTTATTGATTTTCATCTAGGTCAACTACTAACATCACTTTTTTTCTTACCACTATTAATTTGCCTCATCAACAAGTGTGAAAAGTTTGTCAAATTTTTTATGTCTATAGACATTCTCAAAAAAAAAAATTTGTGGTGGTTCATATTAATTAGTAATTTTTCATCTAATTAACAAGAAAATAGAGCTTAAGCAATATTTTTAAAAAAATTTAAGTCATTTTTAAATATATAAAAAGCCTCAACTCATTTTTTGCCTTATTCTCCTAAATGCATCAAGTCACCCTTGCATTTACAAGAGTAAACTCTTAAGTCTTATTTAGAAGCGACACTACTTCTATGTTCATATAGGTGAATTCCTTCTTTTGTCATTGTTAGTTACATAGGCATTGCACTATAAAATTGTACTTCATTAAGAGTACAACTCATCCTCCACAAGTAACAATCAGCATTTATCAATCCTAAATGAGACTTTAACTCTAGTACTAAAGTAATCACTTATCTGTAGCTTATTCATACCTTTTAAACCTTTTTAAATAAAGCCTAAGTCAGGTTGGGTTCCAACTACTAGGGATCCTATTTGAAGGATTTTAGTCCCATTCTACAAGATATTGCCCATACTTCTCAAGAGAAACCTACGCGTTAAAGGTATAATTTCTGACTTAAAATCTTAGATTTTATCTTTATTTATATTATCTAGCTTTGAATTTCATGATCATATGTTGATTCACAGTAGTGTAATGATCATGTAACTAGAAATTGAATTAAAACGGTTGTCTCTTAGTTCCTAGGTTTATATTTTCTTTTACCTCACATCTGATATTGCTCATTGGTTTAATCTAGATTTTTTTTCTTAATCATGTGTATAGGTTTTGGGGTGTTTCATTTGATTGACATCACATGCATGCGGGATATGATTAGTCATTACTCAGGATTAGTCATCCTACATAAAATAACAAAATTTTCACCCCAAAAAAAAAAAAGATAAAAATATCATGCGAATGGGTAAGGTCAAATGTGGAAGGAATAATTTCTCATGCATTTTTACATGCAACCATAATTTTCATTTCATTTTATGTAGTTTATCACTCCAAAATGATAGAATTTATCATATGAAATTATGTGTTTTGAGCATACAAGTGGAACTTTCTCACATACATAAGGTGATTAATGTTCATACAAATGAGGTTTTTTTTTTTTTGGAAAGAGTTTCAACCTATATCGTCTGCTTCTAATAATAGCTCTTTATCATCAAACTAAGACACCAATCAGTTTTTTGGTGTAGGCGGGGATTGAATCTCAAATCTCTTATTCAACCATCAAAAACTTTACTTACTAATTGAGCTAATTGGAACCCACCATACAAATGAAGTTAATGTTCATACACTTAATAATGGAATTAAACATGGGAATTTGGTTCTCATTCACAAAACAATAGCAATGCATCCATTCCCATGTCATTTACATTATAACATGCACTGTAAGATGTCCAAGCATCATTCACATGCATCTAGGTTTTTATCGAGTCCTATTGTTTTTGAGTCAATTTATGAACGATTTTTTTTTTTTACTTGTGCTTGACTCATTTATTAAAAAAACCTAAAATTAGACTCAAGCTTGACTCATTTATAAACAAACATAAATGAACTTTTTATCAAAACAAGCCCAAGTAGTTTATAAACATCACGGTTCATTTACAACCCTAAGCATAATTGACTCTACATGGCCTACAAAAATACATTATTGTCCATGAGCTTTTTACACTCTCTTTACTTCATTGGGCCATTAAAGTAAAAACATTTTTCTTCCTTTGCAAACCAAATAAAGTAAAGATAAAATACATTCTTCTCTTTTTTTTTCTCCTTCCCTCCCTTCATCCAAACATACAAGAGGAATACATTTTCCCCCTTTCTTTACCTTTTATTTTCCCTTGTCCTTTTCTTTTTTCTCCTTCCCCAACTACAACCAAACTCAGTGTAATAAAGCATTGAAGAAGAGGTACTTGTATCTAATGCGAGGTGATTCCCAACTATTATGGTCAGCCATTTTTGTTCCTCAAGAGGCCAACTAGTTGGCCCATAATTTAGCAGCTTGGCCCACCCCCATCTCTGTTGTTCCTACTTGGGTGTTTTCTTCCCTGGCTGAAATGAGCTGGTCCCCTTAGGCTTTAGTACCTTGACTCATTTTCACAATTAATCGTAATTGACTGATTGTAACTTCTATATGGATCTTTTTTTCTTTATAACCAAAAAGGGTAGGGGTGATCAATGTAACAATCCTACCTAGACATGACTATAACAACACTCTGGGATCCTAGACCCTATTGGAGTGCAGAAGGACTACAATGAGCCATAATTTTCCAGCTCCATAAAGGACACTAATGAACCTTGAACTGCTGAGAGAGGCAACCCAAGTGAGTCCATATTTGGACTCAAACCTTGGACCTCACACTCAGCTCATCTTGTGCATCACCCAAGACCACTAACCACACCCCTCGGTTGTAACTTTTTTATTGATCAATTCTTCCTCGTTTTTTTCCCAACATTCACAACCAACAACGTAAAATAGTTTTAAAAATAATCGTGTAATTCATTGGGTCCGAGAATTATTCTTTTTATCTCTGATCAACCATGAAATGATAGCAAGAAAAGAAAGTCAAATGGAGGACATAAATATCCAGAGCCAGAGACATGCAGCAGGCCATGCTTTTTCATTGGTTTTGATGATAAACAATTTTTTTCTGTCACTACACATCAGCTTCAACTAGCAGTGTTATTCTAGAACAACTCTCCGAGTCCAACACTGGTCCACGCTGCTCCCTATTTCCAGGCGCACTGATCAACTCATTTGGGCACCCATACATAAACATGATGTCCATACTCTACTTATAAACAATTTATTTATTGACAACAATAGAATAGCCAATGAGCTATCGTAACCTTCATTACATTCTTTCTTCTTTTTTCTTTTTCTTTTTACAAAGGAAAACCTTCATTACATTCTAAAGTACCAATGCCACACAGAAATTCATACCACACTAATTTTCGACCTGAAAGCCTGAATCCCAGGGGCAACAAAAGTGTGGATTGTTAAACTTAGGGACATAACTAAATGGTTTGTACATGCAAACTTTGTGATCAAACAAATTAGGTTGTCTTTGTTTCAACGCTAATAAATAAAGAAGTTTCATTTCCTTATGGAATACAATCATCAAGAATAAAGAAAGATGGGCATTTGGAGAATCATATAGAAAGTATAATGTGATTATCACAATATCTCGATTTTAAAAATTATTTGAAGCTGAACAAAGAGAGTATTTGAGTTAATCTTGTCCAACTCACATATTTGTTAAGCCCATTGAAACTAAGATTTCTAATTTTTATGTTATTATAACTACCTAAAGATTGGTCACTTCACCTTATCCTGGAATCAAAATTTCTAAAGCTTATTCATCAATACATATATCCAAAGCTTACAAAGCTTCCCCCAAAAACAAGGGGTTCTACTTCTTTGGTATTCACTCGATATGTTTTTTTTTTTTTTTGGAAAGCTCCATATGTTATTTTTAGATATTAAAAATTAATAATCACAGAGATTAACCAATTACCAATCCACTTCTAGATGATAGGAATCAATTTTTCATCTTATAATATTATCAAGCGTTGAAGTGTATGAAGTTATGCTTATTTAGCCATTTAATTTTTGAGAGAGAGAGAGAGGGAGAGAGAGAGAGAGAGAGAGGCAATGGTTGCATTCCAAAACTTCTCTCTTGATTGCTTCATTATATGAATAAACACTAAACCGTTCATACACACATGTGCACACGCGAACACATAGCTAACAGTAGCATTTTTTAACTTCTTTCTTGCTTGTTTGTTTGTATAAAATCAAAAGCATCAAATTAAACTCCTAGCAATCTGATCCAGGAATTTGATTATGGAGATTGTCTTGCTTAGATATTTATCTTTTACAAACCTATCTATTGTTACAGAATTCCCAATATCCCTCACCCATCTCTTAGCTATAACTGCATTAATCATTGCAATTATCTGTCTTACTTTCAGATCCAATCCTGTTTACCTTGTTGATTTTTCCTGTTATCTACCTCCTGATAGCCTGCGAGTTCCAACTGCTAATTTTATTGAACATTGTGAAGCATCTAATATCTTTGACCAAGAATATATCGATTTCCAAGTGAAAATATTGGAAAGATCAGGTATTGGATTTGAGAGTTGCATGCCTATTGCAGTGCATGAAATTCCACCAAATTCTTCTTTTTACAAAGCTCAAGAGGAAACTGAAATGGTTCTGTCCACAATAGTCAAAGACCTTCTCTCCAAGCACAACATAAATCCTAAAAGCATTGACATTCTTGTATCCAACTGTAGCCTCTTCTGCCCTACACCATCCCTTACATCTATGATCATAAACAAGTTTGGATTCAGAAGCAATGTAAAGAGTTTCAGCCTCAGTGGAATGGGTTGCAGTGCTGGAATGTTATCAATTAGTCTGGTTAAAGATCTTCTAAAAGTTCACAAAAATTCAGTAGCTTTAGTTCTCAGCATGGAAGCTATAACTCCCAATGGTTATACAGGTAAAGTTAAGTCCATGCTTATGGCCAACATTTTGTTTCGAATGGGAGGAGCAGCTATTTTGCTTTCTAATAGGAAGCAAGACAAGCACAAGGCCAAGTACAAACTTCAAAACCTTGTGAGAACACACTTGGGGTCTGATGACCAAGCTTACCAGTCTGTTTTCCAACAACCTGACAAATCTGGGAAAGTCGGAGTCTCTCTATCACGGGAACTTCTACATGTGGCAGCGAAAGCTTTAAGGACAAACATATCGGAATTAGGCCCACTTGTCTTGCCATACTCCGAGCAGCTCCTGTATGGATGGTCAGTGATTAAGCAGAAAATATGGTTTTCAGCAGGCCAGAAGGGAACTTATGTTCCGAATTTCAAAAAGGCTTTCGAGCACTTCTGTATACATGCCGGTGGAAAGGCAGTAATTGATGCCATAGAGGACAATCTCAAGCTACACAAGGAAGATGCAGAAGCATCAAGAATGACATTATATAGGTTTGGCAACACTTCATCTTCATCACTTTGGTACGAGCTGAGCTATCTGGAGGCAAAAGGAAGAATGAAGAAGGGAGATCGGGTTTGGCAAATTGCCTTTGGAAGTGGCTTCAAGTGTAACAGTGCAGTTTGGAAATGCATATCAGATCTTGACCCAGATTTAAGAAATTCATGGTCTGACAGAATCCATTTGTATCCTGTTGAGGTCCCAAAGGTGTGTGATCATTGACTATCACTGCAAATGCTATGAAGATCTCTTTATGGATTTTGATGAATTAACATTCAGACCAAAGTGAAATTAGTAGTTGACAGTGAATGATGGACTTAATATCAGATCTTTTATAGAGAGTCCAAACACTAATACTATATACCCACGTCAATTTCAGATACATTAAAGCAAGTTTTATCTAATTGCCTTCGTCAATAACACCAAGGAATACCATTTTTAAGATACAAAGTTTTTATTTTTATTTTTATTTTTTTGATAAGATGCATAAAGTTTATTATCCAAGACAATATGAGTTTCAATTTGTTACAGAATCGATTTAATCTTTTTGTTTTATAAAACTCATGTACCTAGGGCAATCTATTCTTATTCCTTGAGCTATCCTCCTGGGGGCTCTCTCTCTCTCTCTCTCTCTCTCTCTATATATATATATATATATATATATATATTGGTTAGTTGCACATGCAACTGTTGAATCTTGAACTCATGATCTCATCCTCCTACAACTCAAAACACAGTCTTCAGACAGTTAAAAATAATTTCCCCTAGCTGAGCATATACCTAGAAAAGTCGGGAAAGATGAACCTGTTGAAACAACTGGTCTTTCCTAGATGCTACCTCAGCTGCTGTCGGCTCACCTTAGATTTTGAGGTTTAGGATCAATGGGCTTTTCGTGCTAGATCTCGCTTCCTAACAACAAATAAAGCTAGTTAAGAACAGCTAGAAGTAGGTCAACTATCTTCAACCACTTTGGAACTTTGCATATATAGCTTTATTAGGTTATGCAATAAAAGGGGGGGGGGGGGGGGGGGGGGGTGGGCTTTGCTCTGGATCCCCCCTACTTGCAGAAATGAACAACCGCGACATACATCTTCTCCACAGTCTATGCCGCTTTCCTAAATCCATTTCGCAACTCTAAACTCCACCATATAACTCCAAACCCCCTACATCTGCCAACAAAACTGCCAACAAAACGCTTCAGAAATCAAATGCCACCAGCCCAATATATTTTCAAAATCAAAGCCACACCCACACTCCCATTTGACAAAAAAGCAATCCAATCTAGCTTTTCAACCACCCACGTCCAGTCATGATGGACAAACCATCCATGACTTAGCTCAATTTTAATTCCAAGATATAACTCAGCATTGACCAAAAGATAAATGATATAAGTACATATATATGGTTGAGCATAGGGGAGTTATCTGCAATTAAACACTCCCAAGTGCTTTAAACTTGAGAATAAGAGTAGCAAGCCAGCTATAATTGTCACAAGAAGAAGTCAGAGAAGTGATAAAAACAGTCCCTAAGAATGCCACCACTACTGACATATTCAATACTACCAGATTTAATTCACTTAATTTCTTGGAAAAATTATACTTGACCAACCTAAACTATACCCCTAGTTACATTTTGCACCCTAAAATATTCTAATGCACACTTTGCACCCTAAACTATAATCATTGTTACACTTTACACCCCAACGTCAAGTTTGCTGTTAATTTAGACAAAAAGGCATGAAACCATGTGAAAAGACCCAATTTCTCTCTTCTCAATCCCTTAACAATCCCTTAAAAATAAAAGAAATATTAAACTTTACTACCCTAAACTATACTTCTAATTACACTTTTCACCCTAAATATTAGATTTCCATCCAAGTTAATAGAAAACTTAACGTTAGAGTGTAAAGCGTAACAAAAGTTGTAGTTTAGGGTATAAAATGTACATTCGAAAAGTTTTAGGTGCAAAGTGTAATTTAAAGTATAGTTTAGGGTGGTAAAGTGTAATTTTCCATAATTTCTAAAGACCATTGAAAAAAATCCAATCTGTTTATGGACTAGTCTTTGGTTCACAGTGCTATGGATCTATAGTAGTACAAATGTTCATTATATTACCTTATTTAGAGTTTTCACTGGATTGACAAGACATCAAAAGTCATGCATGGGCAGCTGATCAAATTCTAGTCTACACAGCGGTAATAAGAACTTCTCAACGGCTATAAGAAATTGTGTCATCATTATGACATCAAATTCTCTAAATACATTACAATAATCAGAGCTGTAGTTCTCAGATCTGGTCATATGCATTAAAGGTAAAATAATCAGGTTCATTCAATCTTGGCACTGTACATAGGTGGTAAACTAAAACCTAACAGTCTTCTCAACAAAACAAAAACCTAACAGTCTTCTCATCAAAACAAAAACCTAACAAGTTAATTTGGGATTCACCACACCCATCAGCTGACTCAAAAATATGACACTGACATGTTATATTAAAAGTGCCTTTCTTGGGAGGCAATGTTGATCAAATTGGTAATTTCCCTGTGAAGAGTTCAGTGGCATTAATAGGTTACCTTGAACTCTTGTAGTTTTATCCTTAATTAGTAGTTTCCCTACAAGATCTCAATGCTTTTGATACTATATGCTGCTTGGACAATATTTCAGCAATTAGTTGGCGACCGAATAACTGCGAGTTCTGGAGGATAAGGTTTCTCGTAGATGAATCAACAACATAACCTTGACCTGGCATCCATTGTAACAGTTGTAGAAGCAATTCCTTCTTTTCAGGTTGGTCAATATAACGTGATATTGCCATCTGAAATAATTCCTGAGAGGGAAATTGAAGAAAATGTGACTGAATCTGAATTTCAAAAGTCAAACATCAAGAGGAAACAGAAATATGCTTTGTTTTCATTTAGTGAAATCCAATGTACAAGGGATTTCCACCCGGGTGAGAGAAGGGTGCACTTGATGATTTGGCTGATAATCAAGGTAATACAGATTGTGAAGATGAGTCAAGTAAAACCAGGGAAACAAGAACAGTTTTGTACCCTCGATTGAGGCTATGGAGGATTGGCAATTCACTGTAGGGCAAAATTTTTACTTTTATCACTTGGTGGATTTCATAAAATGGCAGACCACTCGGAAATTTCACTTCTGTCACCTCTTCAAGGGGCTAACCTTTCCAGACCTCCACAACTTTAAAAAATACTAGAGGTCACATATCAGCCTCTTATCCTAAAAAATTGTATTAGACAAACCAAAACTTTAGAATTATGGTCAGGAACACAATCTGTAACCCTTGAATGTCAATCAACGATGCGGCTCCAGGAATCAAATTACTCAATGAATCCAGATAAAAGGTAAAATTGAATATAATTGATGGGAATTCAAGTGAGGAGACTCAAATGAGCTTTTGTCCTCACCATCTACATCTATCTTCTTTTCTCTTTTGCATGCATCAGCACACAAGGATTCACCATGGCAACATGTTTTCTAGTGCTTTTGGATTGAGTTTCTCAGTGAATTAAAGGAAAATGTCAACCAAAAAAAAAAAAGAAACATTGTATTAAGACCTCCATCTCATTCTCTTTACATGGCTAGGTAAATGAATCCAACCACAACTAGGAAAGAACATTGATATCAACAAAATTAGCAGTCAGGATAATTTGATGAATATTTGTCATCCCAGTGACAAGATTTTGGATTTTACGCTCCGCTTGTTTTGAAATAAAATATTTTATGTAAAATGTTTTTGTGGTCAAACTTGTAAAATATTTTCCTTTGATTGTAAAATCCATTGTAAAAAGTTCTAAAACTTTTTACCTTTAAAATTTTGGTAAAACATTTTACAAAAACACACAGTGGCCCTACCCCTCCCCCCGGGTCCCCCCCCCCCCCCCCCCCCAATTTGGTGGCTAGGTCGGTCTGGTGCACTGACAGCTGGTTCCGGCGAGCTGCCTTTTCAATGGCCATTGCTGGCAGTCCAAAAGCCAAAACCACCAGTCCGGTCACTGTACCCCCGGCACTGGCGGCTCTAGTTGCTAAGCAGTTAGTTTTGTGGTTTGTGCTTTAAAAATTTTACATGTCACACCAAACACCTAAAAACATTTCATTGAAAATGTTTTACATGTAAAATATTTTACATTTGAGAATATTTTACTTCAAAACATACGGAGCGCAAAGAAAAGTAAAATAAAAAGCCCAAGATTGGTTTCAATTTCATGGCCTTAAATCACCAAATTATGATGCCTTTGGTGTAACAATCTTTTAAGTGCACCCAACTCATGATGGGATAGACACTACCAGACAGGTCCTATTCATATTATAAGGGTGAATGTTTACCATTTGAAACCTAGATGCAGATTGCGTCAACAAAAATAGTTCATTCAAGATTTCTTGAACAGTTAACTTACACCCACAACTGCTTACCTGATCAATCTTGTGGCCAGAACCATGGATGGCCTTTATAACATCATTTATCAAGTTGATGTTTCCTGACTTCAAAAATGCAGTCGCAAATTTCTTTACTGCAGGTTTAGAAATCAAACCTGCATTGTCCTGAGCAAAGAATGTTTTAAAGAAAACAATCACTCATATGACAGATGAAGAATAAATCAAAGAATCCTTAAAACAACATAGCATACCTTGACTACTACATAGGCATCTTTGAGAAGCCCTCCTGCTATTAGAATGTGCAGAATCTTCTCATGAAGAGCCTTGCACATTGTTCTCTTACTATGTCTCAACATATTGTAAACAGAAAATGCTTCTGAATGTGCTTTTATTTTACCAAGATGAAATATTAATGTAGAACAAAGTTCCTGCAAAATATCAATAGGCAAAAGAGTTTGGAGTTTAATGTAAATTTACCGTTTAAAAGTTCATAAGTGCAAATTGTTGAACCACATGTTTACCTGGACTAGGATAATATGCAAAAGAATGGAATAACAAATTGTAAGAACTCAATATGTATTGTGTAATTAGATTAAGAAAGTAGGCAACACCAAAGTCTTCCAAATTGAGAAACATAGACAGAGACAGAGAGGCTCTAAAGAAAAGAGCTGTTCTGAAGACTTCTTATTTAGAAGTGACAAGTTGGATAACATCATACCTCCTCTGGTTGGTGACCTTTACTGCCCATGTCTTCCATAGTCTGATAAGCAAGCAGATATAACCTCTCCTTACAAAAAAATTTAATTAGGATACTAAAAGTATTATAATCAGGACAGATTGCTAATTCATCCATTTTCTGTAGCATTTGCATTACGCTTTCCATTTCACCTGCTCTGCAGTAAGCACAGAGCATTGTGTTCAACATAACCAAATCATATCTGTCATAGGTTGCTTCAAAATCCCTGGCCAACTGCTTTGCCTCTTCCAAAAGCCCACCCCGGCAAAATGTTGAGATCATGATACTGTGGGCATAGCCATCTGCAGGATGAACTATAATTTATACAGATCAAGCAAAAAAGACAGGATACTTATCTTACACCTGGCATAAAAAAATTCTTCAGGAAATCGCAAAATTGAACACAATGAAAGCTGACATGCAATAATCACATCAGGTTACTTCCATCAGATTTGAGAAGGGTTCATGAACAAATTATTAATTATATAGGCTTATGCCAATAAGCAACATAAACAAACTAAGCACAGGAATTTCCTAGTGTTCATATCCCAGATATCTTAGCAATTGTGAGTTGTGACATTCCCACAAGTACCAATGCAAGTGGAAAATAATGATAATAATTCAGAAACTACAATTCAACTTAGCGAGCTAAAGTGATGACTTCAGGAAAACATTTTCCTGCAAACATGGCCGCTAAATGCCCTCCAGGATTAACAATGGATCACATAGCATGACTCCAGAGCTAAATCTTTAGCTCATTCAAGGACAGCTATGCTTTATTTTTATGTAGAGAAAACCATAAGAAATATAGTTTTAGCTTGGTAAAGAAAACTATAATTGTTTGGTACTATTTGAATCATTGACAATAAAATACATAATTTGATGGTTAAGAGATGGCTTCTTTAAGGCTCAATATGTATCAGAAAGCATACCAGATCTGATGGATTTCTCCTTTATTTCTTGAAACAGTGATTTAGCTTCATCTATACGCCCAGCCTTAGCAAGGCCATCCATCAATAAACAGTATGGCATCTACAAGAAGTTCACATTCTGAGATATGGAAGTTTATATATATATATATATATATATATATATATATATATATATATAAGTAACAAAATTTTATTGATAAAAAAGGAAACACCTATGTACATGGGAGGTGTACTGACTGTATTCGGGGATCAGAACAATCACTCCTTCAAATTACAAACCTCAAGCAAATGTAACAAATTAGAGCAGGGAAGAGCTTTAAAAGCAACACGCCAATCGAACAAATTGTGAAAAATGAGAGATTTAATCTCAAGAATATATGACCACTCTTATAATTACATAATTTTGTTGTAGTTGCTTCCCCCAAAGAGAGTATGGAATGCGATTCCTAGATGTTTAATGCGGCATATTTGGAGGGAGAGGAACAAGAGGACTTTTGAAAATCAAGAAGTATCTATTATGGGGATTATATCACAATTATAAGATCCTTATTCTTTTGGATGTCTTTGGACCCAAGTAGACCCTTTATGCTTTATGACTTTATTAAAGGTTTTTTTTATAAGCATGATATTTCATTAAGAGAAAAGAAAGCTCAAAATGGTGAAATTGCTTAAATAATTACAAACAGACATTCATATGGTCAAAAATATCAACTATAGGGCTACATGACAACCATTCCTCTAGGGATTCATGTAACTTGGCCTATGATAACTTGGCCTTCTAGGGATTCATGCACTAAGGTTCCAGAGCATATAAAAGACATTTTATAGCCATTTTAACAGAGTCAGAGAGACACAAGCATAACAAGAGTTTCTAAAAGGTTTTGTACCAAGCTACTACCGGTTCATCCAAGTGTGGTTTGAAGAACTCAACAAAGCTACAACAATCAAAAGGGTTGTTGTGGAGTTAGTCACAGATACGACATTCGTGCGAAGGTGAAATCTTCTACAAAAACTAGTCCAATTGGCGATTGGAGCTGAGCTTCCTTATAATCGGTTCTACTGTAGGTAGGTACTTTGGAATAGGGAAGATTCCCTGTATTTGTAAACTCTATTCTTGTTAATGGATTCTTCGGAAGTGGTGACCTGAAATTCATTCGGTGGGATTTTGTCTGCGAGGGTTTTCCCCATTGTGATCAAATCGTTGTGTCAAACTTATTTTCCAATGCACTTAATTTAGTTTGGTGATTTGATTGTGCCTTAATTGGATTTGCATGTAATTTGGATTAATTAATCAACTTAGGTAATTGGTTAATTTAATTGGGGTCAATCTATAACCTAACACAACATAATTTCAATGACAACTGAAACACTCCTCTCCACGAAAACAAGTCTATCACCTGCCTAGGCATCACCCATAGCACTCCAAAGATTGTAAATGCAAAAGCCCACAACTCTTGAGCTATAAGACAATGAAGTAGCCGATGCTTTATTTTTTAGCAGCTACATTTCCACATTATAGATCTATTAACAACCACCACCTTCCTTTTAATACGATTATCCAAAGTTATGATAGAATTCGCGGTTGTTGTCCATGCAAAGAAAGCCACCTTGTGTGGTTCCTTACACACCATTCGAAGGGAACTATGATGTAGGCACATCTCAAACACTCAGAAAAATGTAAACTAAACCGCCTTGTTCCCATCCGAAGTCCAAAATAAGCAATCATCTCATTTCCTTTTGAAATCTACTTGGAGTAAAGCAAATCCATCGTTTCATTCACCTAGTCTAATTCCTAATCATGAAAATCCCTGATGAATCATGGGTTCCGTCAACAAGTAATTAAAGAATTCATTGATTACAAAAGAAAGGTAATCAAAGAATTCATAGAATCCCTACCCGTGGCAATTAAATACAACTCTGGGTACAATTCTTTCAATAAATAATTTCCACACCCAACATCATGCCAAGACCTTATTATCTTTTCATTCCCAGCCCTAAAAGATAAGGGGGCAGAGAATCTACCCCCAAGGGAAGAATTACATGTAAGAGTGGGCCCCCAAAATTTTGAATAAATATACCAATTAGAAAAATAATATTTTAAAAAAAAACTATTTTTTGGATTTTTCCCCCCTCAAAATTATGAGCTATTTCATCTCAAAATTTATTTAAAATAAATATTTTTTTTTAAAGGAAAAAAGGAAGAAGATGACAGATCTTTTAAATTCTAATATTCAAGATTTTTAAAATTTTAAGAAAGCAAAAGTCATCTTATAAATGAGAATAAAGCTATAAGCATGTTATAAAGAAAATACATTTTTTTAATGCTATATATTAATATAATTTGTGCCCATAACAGATCAATTTTATATATATTGTAGATTCCATTAAGATTAATACCAACAACAATAACAAAATATTAAGATAATTTGAAGATAAAATAAACCTTATCAAATAATACTTACAAAAATGTATATTAAGAATGTGCTAAAAGTAAGTCTTTTTTTATCTAATTTCGTAATTGTGAATTCTAATTATATGATCTGTTATGGGTTCCATTCAACGGTTTTCAAGCTTTGTATCACAAGCTTGACAATCTTTATTATTCATGACTATAAGTGATAGTGTACCTCTTCATCAGCATAGCCCAAAGTTTCCAGTTCAGCCAATAGTTCTCTTGATTTTTCAAACAAGCCTCCTCTAACATATACCTTTAATAAAGTTGTCAAAATTACCTGCAAGCATTTTTGAGGATTAACTTGATGAAACACTGTAACCAAAGCCTTGACAGCTACTTAAAAACATAAAACAAAACAAAATGGAGAAAAGCATATGAGAAGAAATACAACAATGGGAATCAAAAATCATTTGGGCCATATATCAATGACATGTGAGTAGAAAATTAAAAGCATGATGCAACACATATCAATTTGTTAAGTAAACATGTCGCAATACGCATATTACCAATATTCTCAACCACACTAATTGTTCCCCCTATATTGACATCTTTTTCTTAATGAATAAAAAAATAAAAAAAGATTCTTGTAGTTTCTGAATTAGGAAAGAGTGTGCCAGAAAAACTTCATATCACCTGTAGGTTAATATGTAAAGGCAAGCTTATTTGATATATGCAACTCTTCTAACATAAGTATTCCCTTTTCATGGGATTTAAATTTGAATTTTTGTAAACCTCCGAAATTCGCTACTAATACCAAGCCATCTCAATGCATACTAAAACCAAGACATCAAACAACCTCAACATTTAAAAAAGCACAAATATACTACTTTTAGAAAACCCTAGTCTTTATTGGCAAATTAAACATGAAAACAAACCTTATTTGGTACTAACCCTGCAGATTTCATATCTTGAACCAACTCATCGGCCTTTCTATAGTTTCCACTAATTGAGTAAGCATTGAGCAAAGAACTGTAGTGAAACACATTTGGCGAATGACCTTCATCTTTCATCTGGTTAAAATAGCTTTCTGCTTCTTCCAATTTAGTATGTGAAGCACAAATAGCTAGAAGTGTCCCATAAATTACAATGTCCATGTGCAGCCCACTATGTTGAAGCTCCCGAACCAGCTCTAATGCCTTAGAATAACCGTGTTTAACTTTGATGCAACCTGCAAGCAGCTAAGAATGACAAAGGACAATGGTGATGTGATGTAGGATCTTTAGAAATTCAGCACTAAATTAGGATTTTTTTTTTTTTTTTTTTTTTTTTTGAGAACTTGAAGGGTTCTTTGACTAGGTTTTGATGTCTAAGGGTTTAGATAGGGTTAGATAAAATAAATAATAATATAATATAAAAATGGATTTTGAATGAATTTGATTGCTACTTGGTGTCAAAATTGTGAATAAAACAAGAAATAAAGATACATAAACCCTAAGCAATCACACCTTTAAAGCTTAGGAAAGCTGCTGGAATTTCTTAAATTCAATCTCTACATCTCTATTATTGACTACATAAAAGCCTTTGTATAGTCTATTGCCAATCCCTTCAGAAAGACTAAGGATACTAAATAACATTTTCCTAGACAGATTAGGAGTACTAATAACAAAGATAAGTAATTAAGAACTTTAAAGTTTAAACCAAATAGAAAAGGACTCAAAATAGAATAACTAGTAAAGGATAGTTACCATGAAACATCTTTGATTTGTCCAAAGATTATTGTGCTGTTTAGACATCACAATAATGACAAAAAAGAAAGTTCCATTGTGCTTACATAACATTTGAGATGAGAATATTTTTCTCAGTGATGCAACTATCTGAGCAAAATCATAAATTCTAATAGTTTAACTCAAGACAAATTGAAACTGGCTAGTAAAGCTTGATATATGCAGTTTCATATTTGCATTGACACATACTCATAAATGCATCCTCCACACATGTCAGTTTATCTATATGGCAAACACACAAAATCCATGTGATTTTTTTCTTAATTAATAAGTTTAAAGATTCTAAGTGTGACCTCATTTTCAAACCGTCATCTTTAAGCATGCTGCTTTAAAACCTTAGCAAGGTGATAAACACAAACTCAAAGAATCTACACACGGTGATCAAAGCTAGACATAGGTCATGGTTTTACTATCTACATGTGTGTGTGTGTGTGTGTGTGTGTGTTCACATCCATGTAACCATCTGAGTGGATATATTTTTAACTGGTAAATGAAAGGTCTGTAGTAGAAACAAACTATTCGCTTGATTTTCTGCACAAATCAATTCTGTGTACAAACAAGTGACAAAACATGAAAAAAAAAAAACAAAACAAAACAAAACAAAAAAACAAAAAAGGAGTTCTGAAATAAGTGCCCTATAAAGTAGCGTATTATCATCGTGTAGCTGACTCTGGCAGAAACTTCAGGTTATATGAACAACATGTGAACACATGCTAGGAGAAAAATTGGAAATACATAGTTTGAATTGAAAAAACATACCGCGCTATATGTAACAACATCTGGCATTAAACCATCCTGCTTCATCTGATGAAACATTTTAATGCTGCTATCAAACTTGCCATTCCTAACCAGACAACTAAGAACAGAATTACATATGAACACATTGTTTTTTGCTGATTCATCTTTAATGCCATTGTATATCTCCATCGCCTTTACAGGATTTAGGTTCTTTCTCATGAACTTCATATAACTGCTATAAGACGAAGCATTTATCTTCCCATTTTGTTGCATCCATTCAAAGAGCTGCAATAATGCAAACTTGACATAACAATTATCAACAATTATAATTAGGGGAAATTAAACAACATGGTTAATTAGGTTCATTGTTCAGAGAGGATGGGTAAAGAGGGCAAAACTTTAACCACAAAGAGAGGGCAATTAAACAGTCTTTTTGAATGACAAGAAGACGCCTAAGTGACAATAATGCATACGAAAAACAATTTTATCTTATTTTATTTTTTGTAAAAGGCTTACGAAGACATTTTCTCAATATTTTTCAATTAAAATTTACAAGATCCCTACTAAATGGATTTAGAATTACTAAAACTCTTTCAATATTTTGTTCATGAAAAAATAAAATTTCTTGATACTAGTACCATGCAATTCCATGATCTATCAAAAGTAAAATTGAATTATCCATTCAACTACAGAGTAGCAATATATGGATTTAGTTTATGCACTCATAAGATCAGTGAGCAATTTCCATTTTGTCAGTCATCGTATTTCTGCGCCTTGGCATGTGGGAATTCCAAATGCATATATACACCCTCTTGTTTCCAATTTTTTTTTAATAATATCTTATGTAAGCACTGACAGCCCTCTTGGAAGAACAACTTAAATTTTTATACCAAGCTCATGACACACAAATTACACAAAAGAGAAATGGAAATACACCATCAGATATCATAATGATGGATAATTATTATTTAAAGAAGTCAATTATATGAAAGCTCTGAATTCCAATTCCCCAAAGAGTCATGAGAGAGGGGAGTCTCAATTTTCCTTTCCATCCAGATCTACCATTGTGTGTTTCATTTTCCTCCTTTCTGTCCCTTTTTTTTCTGCCCTACCTCTTCCATCCTCGCATATTCCATCTTTACTAAGTTTATGGGTACAAAAATAAATTAGTAGTAAAAACCAAATGGCTTTCCTTATTGAAAAGCAAAATGTGCCCTTATCACTGATCTAATATTAGTTTCTATTTTAGTTTACTCTGATTTTACTGCAATCACTTTGCTATGAGTACACCTATTTGTCAAATAACAAATGCTATTCATTCATCTGCAAACTTTTCCCAATCTTACTATTTCTATGTCTTCCCTTCTTTACACATTTGTATCATAGGAGGATGGCAGATGCCTCCCAAGCAACATGGCATAACCCCATCACTTCTAGCAATCACCATAACACTTGGAAAGCCATTAACGAGTAAAGAAATTATAATTGTTATGGGGTAACATCCTGATGCAGGACTGTTAAGAAGTTCAGTACTATACTAGGTTTCTTGATGAATTCTTGAATAAGGATTCATGTTTAAGAGTTTAGGCTAGAAAAGAATGAATGTTGACCGCTGTTGGGGCTAAAACAGGGGATAAACAGAAAATAACATAAATAAAACACTAGGCAATCACACCTAGGTCTTCCTAAGCATCACACCTAGGGTTCCTTGGCATCACACCTTGGAGAAGTTTGCATCACACAAACAAAGCTTAAAATAAGCTGCTGAATTTTATTAATCAATCACAATATTCTGAAATAACATAACTACAAAAGAGCCTTTATATGGAGGCTATAGTTATCCTTTTCCTAGTAGGATTTGGACTTTAAATAACCTATTCCTAGAATGAATAGGAATACTAAGAAAAATTAAATAAAAGACTTAATAATACATAAACATAAAATAAGACTCATGGGCCTTTGGTACGGCCAAGGACAACCCATTCCAGATTTCTGGAAATTACCAAATTGCCCTTATTCTAATAGAACTTAATTAAAACTGAACCAGCAGCAACTAAACAATAAAATAAGACTAAGCAAGGTCCCACGAGAGCACCCCATCATCCGAAACATCCCAAATTAAGGCTAAGCATTAGAACCAGCTTTTCCCTGCCTCTTATATGTCTTCAAAGTGGGCTGCCACTTACGTTCCCCATCACATCCTAATGCAACTGATTTCTCACCACGTAGGGTCATGGCCCCATGGTTTTAGTCTTGGGGTAGGTCCTAAGTTTGAAACTTTAGGGTGACGGCGTGACTCTAGTTCAGCTCAAGAACTATAGGTCTATAGCCTTCCACTGCCTAAAATCAGTGGCACTGAGGTCAGGCTATACTCAACACCTAAGGAAGCACCTGTGGCCTCCTCACTATGTAGAGCCATCAGGCATTCATTCCACAGTGAGTGGAAACCTACTATGGTCAAGCCCAAGTAGGTTCACCATGGTTGGTCCCCCCAAATGATTTCACAAATTTTAGAATGAAACCAAAAGACTTCAAAATATTAGTTCTTTCTAACCCAAAATTTAGTCTTAGATGATAAAGTATACTTCTAGGGATTGAATGGCCTTAACCCTAAAGTTTTAATACCATGAGAGAGATTTGCATATCAAGAGTGAATTGTATATCGTCCCTATGGAGCTGAAGAGGGTAGTGAAGAAAATTGTATTTGTTGTCAAAGAGTGAGGTACCAATATCATTTGGAAATATATTCCAATGCCGAAATGAATTGAATGCCTCAGTGAAGCAACCAAATACAATTTCAAAGATCGCTGGCAGCTTAGTGTTGACTACTTATAAAAAAGACATCTGGATGTATCTTTATTGGATAATTTTATACACACAAAAATAAAATTTGGGTTCAATTTTATTTTAGACTCATATCATAAAATGTGTTGAGTTTAAAAACATCAAATATATTCTTTTAAAGCAGCTGCCCAAGAAAAAGGAGCAAATAATGGATCTACATATGGAAGACCCTTTCTACCAATCAAAAAAAAAAAACATATGGAAGACCCTTTTAAAAGGAACCAGATGCACAGATGGCACGAAATAAAATAAAACTAAATAACACACATCAAAGAGACATCCATGCAATAAGTTGTGAATATATATCCAAGTTTAAGACTCTACAACAAGCTTAACAATTCAAAAAACCAATAATTGGCTTCCAAAAACATGTACAACAGCTTCCTAATTGAAGCACCTGAGAAAGATCCTGCCATCTGCCTAGAGTTCCAAAATTTCGTAACACGGCATTCAAGTCTTGCACCTTCAACATCCCTCCTAATCTGCAGTGATTTATATTCTACAAGTTATATCTAATACACTCAACAGATGTTTTTTTCCAGTAAAAATATCATTTAAATATTTGAGTAATTAAGTTAACACAAAGACACCAAACAGGGAAACTATTTCAGCAACATCATCAAATAATGTCAAATAAATATGTTGCAATCCAAATTCAAGCTAACAATTTGATCTTTCCCCTAATGACAAAAGCACGATTGAGATTCATTTCAAACTTAAGAGGCATTTAGCAACGTCAATAAAGATTTCTGAAAAGTTAATCTGACTACCCACCAAAAAGAAAACTAGTGATAAGTTTTTATATAAGGTTAGAAGTTCAAGCCTAGGAATACATACACACACACACACACACACATATATGGGGTAAGACAGTCTACCAATCACTTTTTTTCCCAAACCCCACAAAAGAATGAGCTTTTTGCACCAGTACAACCTTTTTTTTAAGTGAAGTAGACAATTTGACATACCAATAGACATATAATGCAATCTAAAATGAACCCAACAATCCAATCTGGGCAGTAATTACACACACACACAAAAAAAAAAAAAAAGTTAACAGGAAATTTCAAATACTAATGCATATAAGAAACACCTTATATTGGCATTAGTAACAATACCCAGATGATATGTCGCTTGATAACTTGAGAAAAAAAAAATGACATAAAAGAAAGAAGAATAAAATAGGATAAAGTACCTTGCAAGAGCAGAGTCGAAATGAGATTGAGAGGAGGCCTGTTGAAGTTGAAGAATGGCAGATTGCCTTTCCAAGTAGGACTTGGAGTGGCGTCTCTTATTAACACTACCACTAACTTTGCTGTTTTGGTTAATACTATCAGACTTAGTTGCTTCTTTACCAACATTATTATTTTTATTTTTTGTTTGGAATTGGGAGAATGATATTGCTGAAGCTGAAGGAATTATAGGAAAAGCCATGGTGGATAAGGGGCTGAACAGCGTATGCTGCTTAAGCTCAAACCCAGTGCCGAGCATCATCTCTTTGTGGTTTTGCTTTTCTTCTTTTCTTTTCTTTTGGTTTAAAAACTGACCGTCTCAGTCCCCAACCCCCAAACGGCTTGTAACGCCGTTACATATTTTAGTATAGTCGAGTCTCTCTCTTCCCTTTCTCTAACGCCAAAACCAGTCACAAAACTCCGACACGCCCACAAAAAACCCAAATCCTCTAACGCCAATCCAAACCAAAACCGACCCACAACAAAACCCACAATCAACTAACACCGATCCTAACCACAACCCACAAACCACCGCGAACCCACCACCACGGCGCCACAGCAAAGACGAAGAGAGAGAAAATAGATATCAGAGGCAATAGACGAGAGAGTCAGAGGAAGAAGATAAAGAAGAGAGAGAAGAAAGGAAAAAACAACAAAAAAAAAAAAACACGGCGTTAGAAGCCGTTTGAGTTTATGGACTGATATGGTTAATTTTTTAAATTTTATGAACCCAAGGATGACAAAGTTGGTTGGTTTCTCAGTCACAAAGTTGGGTTGTTTCTGTAAGAAACCAAAAATAAATAAATAAATAAATTTTATGGACTTGATTGCATTAGTCCAAATCTAAGGCGATGTTCATAAAATTTATCCTTTTGTTTTTCTAGTAAGTTAAAAGAGAGCGGCTTACTTCTAAAAAATTATAAAATACTTATGGCTTGTTTGAAAGTTTAGAGAGGGAGGAGAGTAGAGGGAAGGAGAGTAGTGGGGAGGAGAGTAGAGGAGAATGATTCTCCTCTATATTGTTTGGATGTTTTTAAAATTAGGGAGGGGGAAGGGGGTAATTAGCCCTTTAGAAAGGGTAATTTTGTTAATTTAGAAAGGGTAAATTAGGGAATTCATTTGGCCAATAACTTATCTATTTTACTCTTCCTCCAAATCTCTCCAATTTAGATGAATTAAAAAATGAGGGGTTAGAGGGAGTTGAAACCCCTCCAAACCCCTCCAAATCTCTCCCCCTCCTTCTTTAAAAAACTTCCAAACAAGGTAATTGAATTACTCTCCCTCCCTCTACTCTACTCCCTCTCCTTTTTTTAACTCCCAAACAGGCTATTAGTGATTATCGTAAGTGCATTCTCTCTTCTCTCGTATGAATTGTAGGTTACACCATTAATTTAACTAGTAAAACTTACAATTATGTGAGAGAAGAAAGTACATATTTATAGTACTGTGAAAGTACTCAATAATTACATCTTCACTCCTTGTCGTAAATTCTCATGTGATTAGGGATGGCAATTTTTATCCATATTCATGAACCTGCCCATTACTCATCTTATTTAAATAAGTCTTGACCCAACCCATTTGAGTATTTAGGTTAAATAGATAAAGACTCATTTGGTTATTTAATTAGATGGGTCTAAATGAATAAATCTATTAATACCCACTAAACCCATCTAAAATTTAAAATTAAATAAACCCACAAATACCCACTAAACCCTTCTAAAATCTAAAACTTAAATAAACAGCATAACCTCTAGATTTCTAAGCCCTCAAACTCCCTCGGACTTAAACACTTTCCCTTTGATTTTCTTAGTAACCAAATAAAAGTAAGGAAATTCTAGAGAGAGATGGAACGTATCATTGAAGGCATTAGATTTCTCAAGTAAATCACTCAATTCTTGAGTTGATTTCTAGCGACACAGTGTGCAAAGGTAGCCTTCCTCTGTTGTTGAAGCTAACAGATTCTGAAGCAACACAAAAGAGAAGACAATTTCCTTTACTTCTTCGAAAGTCTCTGAGGAAGGAAACTCTTTTGCTTGATCGAAATTGCACTAGGGCTTTTAGAGATTGACTTACCTGGATTGGTTTGGAGTAAAAGAGAGATTTTTGAAGGTTTCTTTGGCATCTCTGGTTTGGTTTGCTTGATCGAAATTTTGTTTTGGCCCTCTTTGTTTTTGGTCTTGGGGTTGATGTTTTCCTTTTTTCTTTACTTGAAATTTACCTTGATTCTCGTCTTGTTTTAAAGATTAGCCCATGATGCGCCAAAATTTTGATATGGGTGCATAGTTTGATACTGAATCGGTGTTGCTTTGTTTTGAAATAGGACAAAATTTTGTTTTTCTTTTTACAAAGTTTAGTGAAGTTATTACTGAATTGCGTTGAAATTTGTTGGAGAGCTAAGCTCTGTACCCATATATGCATGTCTTGGTTGACATTTTCATATGGATTTTTCTATAATTATAATTTGGCGGAAATCACATTTTAGTTCTTATATTTTCAGGCAATTCCTATTTTAGTCCATACATTTTATTTTTACTGCTTTTAGTCCCTATCCTGAAAAACGCTTCCCGTTTTGGTCCCTGCCATTACATCAGAAACGGAGAAAGCAGACGTGGCAAATGGTAGGAATAAATTAATACTAAATTAATGTCCACGTGGCAAGAAAAAACCCTATCCTGAAAAACGCTTCCCGTTTTGGTCCCTGCCATTACATCAAAAACGGAGAAAGCAGACGTGACAAACGGTAGAAATAAATTAATATTAAATTAATGTCCACGTGGCAAGAAAAAAATATTTTATTATAGTTTAAATATTGTATTCATTTCCTTATCGCCTTCACGTCCTCGTTCTCCTCGAACTCGCTCAGACAAATGGCACAATCAACCTGGTACTTAGTGTCATCTCCATGATAAGAGTAGACAGGAAGAGCAAGAATAGTTGCGGGGTCGAGTCCATGATTTCTTTGAACCGACTGTTGAGGCTGAGAATTATTATTATTATTATTATTATTATTATTATTATTATTATTTCTTGGCCATAAGTGTCGTCGGTGGTCTTGGCCTTGAGTTTGAGTGGTCTCTGAAAAATCGTCTGAGTCTTCGCTGGGCTTGCTCAAGCACTTCGTGATCTAGACTTTGCTTTTGGAACTCATATCTCATCTAGGTTTTGCATTTAGAAGTTACTGGTGATATGGGTTATGCCAAAAATCTGGTTGGTCATTTGGGTCTTTTTTGCTGGGGTCGAGCTCTATGAACTCGAAGTGGGGTCTGGTTGGTAAAGTTTAGTAATTTAAAAATTTTCTTCAATTTCAAGTTTTGAAACATGGGTTGGTGAAAGATTGGAAATTGGTCACTGGTTTTGGCTTTTTGCTCTGAGTTTGGCTTTTAGACATAGACTTATGTGGGATTTTGTGAAAATTTTCATGAGTGATTTTGATATATGAGAGATATCTAGCCAGAGACTTTCATCAATATATTTGATTAGTGACTAGATGGCAATCACATCACCATCACCAGGTTCATCTCCATCAGCCGTGCTGCCATCTAAAATATTTAAACAATAATAAAATATTTTTTCTTGCCATGTGGACATTAATTTAGTATTAATTTATTCCTACTGTTTGCCACGTCTTTTTTTTCCGTTTTTGATGTAACAAAAGGGACCAAAACGGGAAGCGTTTTTCAGGATAGGGACTAAAAACGGTAAAAATAAAAGGTAGGGAATTGCTTGAAAATGTAGAGACTAAAATGTGATTTCTGCCTTATAATTTCAGGTGTCTTACTGGGCATGGTCAATTTCATCAATCCAATGGTTTTTCTAAAAGTTAAGATTTATCATTCTAGGGGTATTTTTGTAATTTTGGTTGTCCAATGGTATATTGGTAATTTTGAAAGTGGAGGGGGTATTTGGGTCATTTTGGGTATTTAAGGGTATTTTGGTAATTTTGAAAGTCAATAGGGAGAGGAACCAACCTCATTAGAGTGCTTATCAACCCTCTTTGAACTTCATTTTGCCTTTTAAATGAAGCCCTAAAGTAAATTGCAGGGTTAAGAAAGCAACCTGCTGCATGCAAAGGACTATGAAGTTGTTTGTCCCATCTATAATCAATAACTCTAATATGATTTCCATACAAAGAAACTTTGTTCTTCAACCTTTTTTTTATTTCCTCTTTTACTTTGTCCATTGCTTCATACAAGTATCCCATAGCAGGTTTCTCATCCCCATGAACAAGACGAAGCACTCTAACTAAAGGCTCACTAACTTTTACTATGTTCTTGCATTGAGACCAAAACGAATGATCTTCCAAAACAATTTTACTTATCTCCTTCCCAACGACAGTCTTAGCATGGGGGCATGAAAGCCATTTATCACAAGTAAACATTTGTCTAATCTCTTTTTTGAACCTTAGCATGCTCTGTAGACTTAAGAAGTTAGTGGCAAACCTTGTAATTGCAGGACGACATAACTCTTTTCCATTTGTAAAATCTTGCCTCATCAAGTCTAAAACAACTCCATGGTTGTAAATGAACTTTGTTATCTATTTTGCCTTCTTAATTGCTTCATCAACAAGAGGGAACCACTTAGGATTAGCAATATTCTCCAACATCAAGTCTATGCAATGAGCTGCACAAGGAGACCAAAATAATTTCCATACTTCTGCTGTAATTTTTTTCTAGCTTTTTTATAGGCAGAAGCATTATCTGTAATCAATTGCACAATATATTCCACACCAATTTCTTGAACAATAGAATCAAATATGTTGAACAATGTTTCAACATCCTTTGTAAGGCCTGAAGTGTCAATAGATTTCAAGAACATGGCACCCCTTGGACAATACACCAAAAAATTCATTATTGGTTGTTGTTTTTGATTTGTCCACCCATCAGACATCACTAAACAACCATATACTTTCCAATCATTTTTTATATCTAACAAAAAATCATTAACTTCATGCACAGCATTTTTCAAAAGGGGTCCCCTCAACTAGTTTTAGAAGTATTTGGGTCATATTGGGTTAAATGGACGGGTTACTGATTAAATGAGTTGGGCAGATAATGAATAATTAATTTATATATAAACGGGTCATATATAAATAAATGGGTAACTACATACCTAACCCATTTATGACCCAACTTGCCTATTTGCCGCCCCTACTCACAACCTCCAGCGAGCAAAGTTGGCAAACCCAACATCACACACCCAACACCCTCAGCAATGGAAGGCAAGGAGCTGCCAAAAATAATGGCAGAGACATTATCTGCATGCATGCTGATATGATTTTTTTTTTTTTTTTTTTTTTGGTAAGCCCGATATGATTTTTTATTACTTAGGATTAGCCATCCTATATAAAATAACAAAATTTTCACACAAAAAAAAAAATTGATAAAAACATAATGTGAATGGATAGAATCAAATGTGGAAAGAACAATTTCTCATGCATTTTTACATGCACCCACAATTTTGATTTCATTTCATGTAGTTTCACTCCAAAATGATAGCATTTGTCATATGAAACAATTTTGTTTTGAGCATACAAGTGGAACTTTCTCACATATATAACATGGTTAATGTTCATACAAATGAGGTTAATGTATAATGTTCATACCCGAAATAATGGAATTAAACATGGAAATTTGGGTCTCACTCACAAAACAACAACAATGCATCCATTCCAATTTCATTTGCATTATTACATGCATTGTAAGATGTCCAAGTATCATTCACATGCATCTAGTTTTTTATGGAGCCCTATTGTTCTTAAGTCTATTTATGAACTTTTTTTTTTTTACTTAGGCTTGACTCATTTATTAAAATAGCCTAAAACTAAGACTTAAATTTGACTCATTTATAAACATACAAATATGAATGAACTTTTTATTAAATCATACTTGTACGATCAGGGCCCAATCCTTTACTGGGCCTCAGGAATAACGTTTCGTTGCGCGACCCATAAGCCCGATCAGTCCACCTTAATCCGGGCCGGGCTGGACATCGTTGGACCCCCAAAGATGGGTTTTGACATAATTGGCAGGAACTCTGTTGCCCACGAATCCTTCATTATCGCACGGTCGGCTGTTTGGACCGTCCTTATTTCAGTAGTAAACGTTCTCGTGGGTATTTATTCACGGGGGAGCATGGTGTTCGACTTGGCCGGCAAATCACCCGTGAAGTCGTTGCCGTACATACTACAGCAACGATGAGCAAGTTCCAATGCCACTTTTGCCACTTAACTACCTAATTCCCACTTAACAACGACGATATTGGACCCTCTTTTCCATTATCATCCAGAGCAATCATAATCCCTCCACCCAATGGGGGCTATAAATAAGAGAGGGCTATGAAGAAGAAAGGGGTGAAAAAAAAAAGGAGAAAAAGAGAGAGAGGGGGAGAGGAAATTCATCAGGGGAGAGTGAATTAGCTGAGAAGTGAGGGAGAAAATTGGGCCTCAAGGTGTTGAGCATCTCATTGTAGGAAACACAAAACCCACGTCACAAATAAATTAAGCCCAAGCGAGAGTCTAGCCCAATAAGCTCTCGGCTGGCCCGCACAATTAGCGCCGTCTGTGGGGATCTCCTACTAAGCTGTAGCTCAGCCGTGGTCCATACCCGGTGGGATGTCTGAGAGGCGTTCGAGTAGTCATGCCGAGAGCGGTTCGGTAGAGTCCTCACGAGGATCCACTTGGCGCGAGCGAAGGCAAAAAAGGCGCGAAGACAGGCACCGTGGGCAAGATGAAGAGCAGTCCGGTCGGAGCGAAGGATCGCGCAGAACCCAGCAAACAGTGTCCGGCGCCACAGAAAACAGACGGCCTGACCCAAGAGACGAAGAGCTGGAGCGGCTACGTAGGCTGGTAAGGGATTTGGAGCTGGAGGCGGAAGGACGTCGGGGAGCGAATTTGGAACAACGGGAAAGGAGACCGGGAGGAGCGAGGAACCGCCAGAGAGAAAGGTCCGAGCATTCCGGCCATTACCGGCCGCATTATCGTTCACATTCACGGGAGACGCAGCAATACCGGGATCGTTCCCGATCACGCGGTTATACCGACCGTGGCTCGGATTCCCCGGAGGAGCAACGCCCGCGAAATGCAGCCATGGACGCTATGAGCCGGGCGCTTCGTAAAGCTGCACGGTCCCCGTTTTCGGATGACATTGAGCAGGCCCCGATGCCGAACAGATTTAATCGGCCACCGTTCAACTCTTATGACGGAAAAACGGACCCGGTGGAGCACGTCAATCATTACATTCACATGATGTCTTTGCACAAGCATGACGACGCACTGATGTGCAAAGTCTTCCCCTCCAGTCTTGGCTCCACTGCGTTGAGATGGTTTAATGGGCTACCAAAGGGTTCTATTCGTAGCTTCGCGGAATTGATTCAAGAGTTCGGCGCCCGGTTTGTAACCTGTAGCCGGGTTCCGCAACCCATAGATGCATTGCTATCTATAAAGATGAGGGTGGGGGAGACCCTACGCAGTTACGCGAACCGCTATTGGGAACTCTACAACGAGATCGGAGGGGGCAACGAGAAGATAGCAGCAAGTACTTTTAGAATGGGGCTACCCGAAGACTCCGAGCTACGAGAGTCATTGACTAGGAAACCTCCAGAAGGCATGAGGTAGCTAATGAGGCGCATTGAGGAGTACAAACGCCTAGAGGATGATCGGATACAAAATAAAGGCAAAGCCCTACTAACTGCTCGTCCTCGGCCGAATAAGATGGCGGAAAGGGTTGACTAGGATTGCAGCATGGGGAAGTCAACGTGATGTTTAAAGAGCCGGTGCACAGGATCGTTGACCAGATAAAGAACGAGCCGTACTTTAGGTGGCCGAATAAGATGGCGAGCGACCCATCCCGGAGAAACCAAAACCTGTACTGTACATACCACAAGGATAAGGGACACACCACCGAGCGTTGCCGGGTACTGAAGGATCACTTGGCACAGTTGTTGAGAGCAGGGCACTTGAAAGAGTTCGTTATCAACGCAGAAAACACTGAAAGTGAACTGGGCGCAAGGCCGGGTAGGGACCCCCACCCGCCCCCCATTGGAGTAATTGAGGTAATTCACGCTGCATTAAGAGATATCGTAAGGATCGGTAGAAGTGAAGTTCTGATGGCGTCCCCGGCTGAAGTTTGTACGGGGGAGATATCACCTGCAAAAAGGATAAAACCCACCTGGGAGCCTATCGCTTTCTGCGACGAGGACCTAGTAGGGACAGTCCAGCCGCACGACGACACACTGGTGGTGACGGCTCAAATAGGCGGCTTTTTGGTAAAGAGGTTGTTGGTGGACCAAGGAAGCGGTGTCGAGGTCATGTATCCTGACCTGTACAAGGGGCTCGGGCTGAAGGTTGAGGATCTCACGAAATACGACACGCCCCTGATCGGCTTTGACGGCCAGGTAGTGGTTCCAGAGGGGCAAATCTCCCTTCCCGTGGTTTTGGAAGGGAAGGAGGTCACAGTGTCGTTCATAGTAGTTGCCTCATTCTCTCTTTACACCGCAATTCTTGGGAGGCCGTAGATTCATGCAATGGGGGCAGTGTCGTCCACTCTACACGTAAAGATTAAGTTCCAGACCGAGCAGGGCGTCGCAGTGGTAAAGGGCAGCCAATGAACAGCCAGATAGTGCCTTATTGCAGCAGTGAACCGGGAAAGTCAGAGCACCGAAAGGAGAGGCCAATCTGAAGAGGTCCCTTCGTAGCAATTACTGCAGCCCTCGGGGGAAACGGGGGCTAATCCCACAGAGGAACTGATCAAAGTAAAACTGTTGCCGGACAAATGCAGGTATTTCCAGATAGGGGCAAGCATGACAGACGAGGAAAAGGTGGGAACGTTACTGCTCCTTATCCGGAATGTGGATGTATTCGCTTGGAGCCAGTATGAAGTGCCCGGGGTAGACCCCGACTTCATCGTCCACCGTCTCAATACCGACCCGACCATAACCCCCAAAAGGCAAAGACCGAGAAGGTCAGCCAAGGAGCATGTCGAGGCAGTAAAAATGGAAGTAAAAAAACTGAAAGAAGCAGGGGCAATAAGGGACATCTTCTACCCGGACTGGCTAGCGAACACGGTGGTAGTGAAGAAAAAGAACGGTAAGTGGAGGGTTTGTGTAGATTTCACGGATTTGAACCGAGCATGCCCGAGAGATCCATTCCCAATGCCGAAAATCGACCAATTAGTAGACGCGACATGCGGACACCCCAGAATGAGCTTCCTAGACGCTTTTCAAGGTTATCACCAAATAGCCCTAGCAGTTGAAGATTAGGAGAAGACGGCATTTATCTCACCGGAGGCCAACTATCACTACACGGTGATGCCCTTCGGTCTGAAGAATGCCGGGGCCACCTACCAGCGAATGATGACGAGGATGTTCCGCGATAAGATAGGACACATGGTGGAGGTATACATAGATGACATGGTTGTCAAAAGCAAACAGGAATCCGGGCACAATGAGGATCTCCGGGGGGTGTTTGAAATCCTCCTGCGGCATCGGTTGCGCCTTAATGCAGAGAAGTGCGTATTCGGAGTGGGAGCTGGAAAATTTTTGGGATATCTGGTTACTACACGGGGAATAAAGGTCAACCCCGACCATATCGGAGCCGTGATGAATTTGAAGCCCCCGAGGAGCCCGAAGGAGGTACAGATACTAACGGGGATGTTGGCCGCCCTTAACCGGTTCATTTCAAAGTTTGCCGACCGTTGCCGTCCTTTTTACCAACTCTTGAAGAAATGGAGGGGGTTTGAATGGGATAAGAAGTGTGACGAGGCGTTCCAGGACTTGAAGGTGTATTTGACTCAGGCCCCTGTGTTGACCGCCCCACTGCCCGGAGAAGACTTATATATGTACCTCTCGGTATCAGAACACGCGGCTAGCGCCGTACTTCTGACAGACCGGGAAGTACAACGACCCGTGTATTACATCAGCAAGACCTTGGTCGATGCGGAAATCAGATATCTGCCCTTGGAAAAGTTAGTGTTGGCCCTAGTGCACGCTACTAGAAAGTTGCCGCACTGCTTTCAAGCCCATACTGTGCATGAGTTGACCGAGTACCCCTTGCAGTCCTTATTGAGAAGATCGGACTTCACGGGCCGGATAGCTAAATTGGGGACTCGGCTTGGCGCCTTTGACATAAGGTATAGACCGAAGAATTCGATCAAGGGTCAAGTGTTGGCCGATTTTGTGGCCGAGTTTTCCCCCAAGAAGGGAGGGGAAATGGTTTGTCAAGTAGCCTCTCCCCTGTGGAAGGTCTACGTGGACGGCGCTTCAAGCTCCATGGGGGCTGGAGCCGGGATCGTTTTGATCACACCAAAGGGGATTTGGTTGGAACATTCCTTTAAACTCGGATTTAAGGCCTCCAATAACAAGGCAGAATATGAAGCGTTGCTTGCCGGCATGAGAACCGCGGCGAGGTTAGGAGCACAGGACGTTGAAGTATACTCGGATTCACGGCTGGTTGTTAACCAGATGCAGGGAAGCTTTGAAGCCAAAGATCCCAGAATGAGAAGGTACTTACAGCTGGCAAGAGAGGTTATGGTCGAGTTCCGAACAATAAAAATAGCTCAGATCCCCCGGGGACAAAACAGACATGCAGACTCTCTAGCCACGCTGGCATCGGCATTAACAGAAAACGTACCTCGGATGATCAAGGTAGAACTTATACAGGAACCCAGCATTCTAGAAATGGGGGATGCTACCGGCCCCACGGTTGGCGTTGCCAGCATTTCCCATGCCGGCTCATGCTGGATGGACCCTATCATTCGATTCTTGGCCGATAACCAAGTCCCGGACAATGAAAAGGAAGCCATTAAGATTCGCCGAATTGCAGCCAGGTATTGGCTGTCAACAGATCGGAGATTATACCGGAGATCCTATGGAGGACCGTACCTGTTATGCTTACACCCCGGCCAAGTGGACGAGCTATTGACTGAGTTACATGACGGGGTCTACGGTAGTCATGTGGGAGGACGTTCACTAGCACACCGGGCAATTACCCAAGGATTCTGGTGGCCGCAGATGCAAAAAGATGTCGCCGAGTATGTACGGAAGTGTGAGCAGTGCCAAAAGCACGCCCCCTCGATCCACCTGCCAGCAGGACCTCTTAACCCTGTCAGCAGCCCCTGGCCTTTCGCCCAATGGGGGCTGGACATTCTCGGTCCGTTCCCCCAGGCTACGGGAAACCGGAGATTCGTCCTGGTAGCAGTAGATTACTTTACCAAATGGACGGAGGCTGAAGCGTTGGCGAGCATTCGAGACATGGACGTCAAAAAATTCGTGTGAAAGAACATAGTGACGAGGTTCGGAGTGCCATACTGTCTCATATCTGACAATGGGTTACAGTTCGATAGCCGGGCATTTCATGAATTTTGTAGCAACCTGGGCATCAAGAACAGATACTCGACACCTGCCTACCCTCAGAGTAACGGTCAAGCCGAAGCCGTTAACAAGACGATTATGAATGGATTAAGGAAGAGGTTGGACGGCGCGAAGGGCCGGTGGGCGGAGGAGCTACCCAATGTGTTATGGGCGTATCGAACGACGCCCCGAAGGTCTACAGGGGAAACCCCTTTTTCCCTGGCCTACGGGGCAGAAGCTGTAATCCTAGCCGAGGTACACTTGTGCAGTGCGTGTGTGAGGGGGTTCGATCCCGGCCAGAACGAGAAAATGCTGACGCAGCGCTTAGATTTGCTCGACGAATACAGGGACACCGCACTAATACAGCTTGCCGGGTATCAACAAAAGATGGCTCGTCGCTACAATCAGAAGATAAGGACGAGAGAATTCGGCGCAGGGGATCTAGTTCTGCGAAGAGCCGTGGGGAACATGCGTGATACCAACGAGGGGAAGCTAGCTGCTGCCTGGGAGGGGCCGTACAGAGTCACCGCAATAGCTGGAGAGGGGGCTTACCATTTGGAGAGCTTAGACGAAAAACCTCTTCCTCGGCCATGGAACATTCATAACTTGAAGAAATTTTATTGCTGAGGAATTCTGGATGAAACTATGAATCCATTTGTTACCCTGTGTTTGTTTTTATCAGTTGGGATCAAAGGAATGCATAGTTGGCACAGTGTTGTCTGCCGGTCACCTCCTTATCTAAGGACAGAAACTTGTCCCCGGTTCGATCCTAATCACCGGACAGGTGGAAACCTAAAAAGCAAAATCTCTAAGGACAGAAACCTGTCCCCGGTTCGATCCTAATCACCGGACAGGTGGAAACCTAAAAAGCAAAATCTCTAAGGACAGAAACCTGTCCCCGGTTCGATCCTAATCACCGGACAGGTGGAAACCTAAAAAGCAAAATCTCTAAGGATAGAAACCTGTCCCCGGTTCGATCCTAATCACCGGACAGGTGGAAACCTAAAAAGCAAAATCTCTAAGGATAGAAACCTATCCCCGGTTCGATCTTATTCACCGGGCAATCTAAATCAACAACTAAATCATCACACAAATGTTCGATTGAACGATTCCGACCAATTTTACGAAATAATCAGGTTAAAATCGAAATGTTCAGGAGTATATAATAAGCTAAAACATACAACAATTAGATTGGGCATTTCCATAACTAAGCAGACCAGAGCAAATCATGACATAAAACCAAGAAATAAATATTGTTTAGACGCCACAGCCCGGCGCCTAGGTAGATGAAACAAAAAATAGAAGTGCGAAAAAACACAAGTAAAAACTAATGACAAGTTAAACGACCGGATTTGTCTGAAAGAGCGGTGCGAAGTCAGCAGAGGCTTGGTCCGGACCATCCTGATCAGGCTGCTGGGGGTTCTCTTCATGTCCGGGAGAATTAAGGTTGCTGGTGACCTCCAAGTCAAGATCCTCGACGTGAGTATCGATGGCACGTACCAGCTCCCTCATACTCGGGGTATCCTCCTCGTCAGCAGCACCGGCCTGGCTCTGGACCGAATTGGAAGGAATTGGCCGAGGGATGGTTTCTGGGTTCAAAAGCGGTGAGTCCCTGGGCACACCAGCTGCCCGGAGAGCGGCCATCCAGCCTTCGTCGAAACCATGGGCCCTGGCTTGCATGACGACCGGCTCCACAGAGTTCTCGACATCTGCGAAACCCTCATTGTACCATTTTTCTTCGCATGCTTCAAGAGTGGCCTTGAGATCGGCTACTTCCTCAGCACGGGCCATGGACAGACTCTCAGCTTCGGCCAGCCTCAACTCTGTCTCACTTAGCTTAGCCTCCAGCTCGGCCACCCTCTTCTCCGCCTGCTGCCTGGCCCTCTTCTCGGACTGGGCCCTCCTTTCGGCATCCTCGGCTGCTGCAGTTTTCTCCTGGGCAGTATCAGCAGCCACATCCCTCAGCGCTTTCTCCCGCTCTGCGTCCTCGGCGAGCTCAGTCATTCTCTCTCCGAGCATATAGGTAATCTGGGCGGCCTACAATACAAATTCGATAAACTCCGTGTGAATTGAAGCAAAAGATTACAAGTCTGCTAAAGTATAGAAAGATATAAGTAAGAATGTTCACCGCAACGGTGTGCCATTGAAGCCGTTTTGCTATTGAATCTTCAGTATCGTCCCTGAAGAAATGGACATCCTTGGGCAACATCAGGCCGCTGGCTAAGCTGCGTGCCACCCGGCCGCCCTCCTCTTGAGCCCACAGCCTTAGGCTCGCTGTTGCTGGTAGGGGCTCGCTCCCTAACATAAAAGTTGGCTGCCAGCTCACAGGCCGCCGGGAGGAGGAGGCTTGGCCAGGAGCTCCATGGATGACCGGCTGGGAGCCACCCGTGGGCTCCCGGATCACTATCCCACCTGACGGGCGGGGAGGCGTTTTGGATGAAGCATCACCTTGCCTCCCGGGAGGGGGGGTCTCCCACACGCTGTTTCTTCTTTTGCCTGCCGGGAGGAGGAGGAGGGGAACGGTCCCGGGTACGGGTTTGTTGTTGCTGGGCAGGCTGACGCGAGCCAGGCAGGAAACGGTCCACTGTAAGCGTTCTCCTCGTCACCATCTCGTCTACGGGTGTCGCTGCTCGGACAGCCTTAGCAACCTGGTCTTGAGCTTCTTGTGGCTCAACCTCGCCTCTTTCAACAGGAATGTGTGCTCGTGCCCTCAGCCACTGTGATGCGCTCTCAGCGGATTCGTCCCGGACAGGTGCAAGGTCGTCGGCTGTTGTGTAGCGCGGACCTGCTTCTCGGGCTTCACCAATAGTTAGGGAAGGGGGAAGGAAATTGATGTGCCGGACGTCTATGTAGGAGAGCAGTGGACTGTCAACCAGAAGGGCCTGATTGAACGGCTGCCAAGTTTTGTAGACGGGCGTGCAACCCAAAATCAAATGGGACGCCCGGAGTTGCCCGTCCGTATGCACGAAAATTTCGGACCTTAGCACAAAATTGAGGTCCCTCACATGCACTGATCTAATGTCCGGGGTGAACACTCTTCCGTCTGCAAAAGAAGGAGATACTAGATTAGACCCCATAACGCAAAAAAAAAAAAAAAATGATAGTAATAATAAGGGGAGAAGTAGGGGGGAGTTAATGTTTGGTACGAACCGACTTCTCGCCGAGAGAGGGGGTAGGGAGCATCACCGGCAAACCAGTTGATGCTCACCCGGACGAACTCCCCGGCCGAGTTTCTATTAGAGTCGGGTAGGCAGGAGATTAGCCGTACCCTCATGTCCCTGACCTTCAAATAATAATTGGTTCTCTTATTTCCGCACAAGCTATACATATGATTTATGTCATTATGGTCCAGTTGCAGACCGTATATCTGATTCAATCTGTTGACACAACTAACCACCCGGTAAAAGTTGGGAGGAAGTTGCTCGGGACACAACCCATAAAATCTAAGGGTTCTAAGTAAAAGAAGGTTCACGGGAAACCTAACCCCACCCTCTAGAATGGCCATTAAGGGAAAGAAAGCAACGTTGGGTCCCCTGTGGAAAGCAAGATCGCTCTCGTGACAATATGCGACATTCACATCCTCTGGGATGTTGAATGTCTGCCTAAAGGAAGCTAAAGACGCCTCAGTGTTTAACAAATGAGCAAAGCCCATCTAATCAATGGAAACGAAGGAATGAAGCTTAAATGACGAAATTAAAGTTGGAAGAAGAGGCAGAAAACTTACTTTGGACTCTAGGAAAAGGGTGTTCTGGGCTGGGAAACAACCACTCAGATGAATGCTCGGCAGAGAGGGAACTCAGAAATTTAGGGAAGCAAAAGTGTAGAAACGACTTGGAATGGATTATTTATAGGTGCAAAAAGAGTAATGATGAGCATATTTAATGGAAAAAGGAAGAGCGGGAAAACTGGCGACCCCTCATTTCAACTGACACGCTTGTACCGCCTCGGTTCGCGAACCGTCAGGCAATAATGACGGATGGAGCAGAGGGTTGGCGTGACGCGTCTTTTCAGGGCGCATTAAAATTTTACTTGCCAACCTTTCAGTATCGAACTTCTTCGCCTTCGACGGCAATGACAACACCCGGGTTACCTTAATTCATCACCAGCAAGCGGATACTAATCAAGGGGGGGCTATTGTACGGTCAGGGCCCAATCCTTTACTGGGCCTCAGGAATAACGTTTCGTTGCGCGGCCCATAAGCCCGATCAGTCCACTTTAATCCGGGCCGGGCCGGACATCATTGGACCCCCAAAGATGTGTTTTGACATAATTGGCAGGAACTCTGTTGCCCACGAATCCTTCATTATCGCACGGTCGGCTGTTTGGACCGTCCTTATTTCAGTAGTAAACGTTCCTGTGGGTATTTATTCACGGGGGAGCATGGTGTTCGACTTGGCCGGCAAATCACCCGTGAAGTCGTTGCCGTACATACTACAGCAACGATGAGCAAGTTCCAATGCCACTTTTGCCACTTAACTACCTAATTCCCACTTAACAACGACGATATTGGACCCTCTTTTCCATTATCATCCAGAGCAATCATAATCCCTCCACCCAATGGGGGCTATAAATAACAGAGGGCTATGAAGAAGAAAGGGGTGAAAAAAAAAGGGAGAAAAAGAGAGAGAGAGGGAGAGGAAATTCATCAGGGGAGAGTGAATTAGCTGAGAAGTGAGGGAGAAAATTGGGCCTCAGGGTGTTGAGCATCCCATTGTAGGAAACACAAAACCCACGTCACAAATAAATTGAGCCCAAGCGAGAGTCTAGCCCAATAAGCTCTCGACTGGCCCGCACAATACCCAAGCAATTTATGAACATCGTGGTTCATTTACAACCCTAAGCATGCTTGACTCTAAATGGCCTACAAAAATACGTTTTTGCCCATGTGCTTTTAACACTATCTTTACTTCATTAGGCCATGAAAATAAATAAATAAATAAATAAATTCCGTTGCAAACCAAATAAAGTAAAGATAAAATACATTCTTCTCATTTTTTATCTCCTTCTCTCCCTTCATCCAAACATACAAGAGGAAAACATTTTCCCCCCCTTTCTTTACCTTATATTTTCCCTTGTCCTTTTCTTTTTCTTTTTTCTTTTTTCTCCTCCTCCAACTACAACCAAACTCAGTGTTCGTAATAAAACATTGAAGAAGAGGCACTTGTTTCTAATGCTTGGTAATTCCCAACTATTATGGCTCAGCTATTTTTGTTCCTCGAGATGCCAACTAGTTGGCCCATTATTTAGCAGCTTGGCCTACCCCATCTCTGTTTTTACTACTTGGGTGTTTTATCCCATGGCTGAAATGGGCTGGTCCCCTCAGGCTTTTGTTGTTTATATATTTCTTGTTGTACGAACCCAAAAAAAAAATTGGGAAAAAGATTTTTATGCATCATTTTTACTGAGCAATTCTAGAGCTACAACAAATTCTAGACTCATTTTTACAACTTTTTTTTTTTGGTTTAACTCATTTTTACAACTAATTGTAATATTGTTTGTAACTTTTATAGGGATCAATCCCTTCTTTTTTTTTTCTTTTTTTTTTTTCCATCATTGACCGTCAACAATGTAAAATAGTTATAAAAATAATCATAGAATTCATTGGGTTCGAGAATTATTCTTTTTATCTTTGGTAGTAACTGTACCTTGATCATCCATGAAATGATAGAAGCAAAAGAAAGTCAAATGGAGGACCTAAATATCCAGAGCCAGAGACGTATTAGCAGCAGGCCATGCTTTTTCATTGCTTTTGATGATAAACAATTTTGTCTATTACTTCACAACACATCAACTAGCAGTGTTATTCTAGAACAACTCTAGTCCAACACTGGTCCATGCTGCTCCCAATTGCCAGGCCCACTGATGAACTCATTTGGGCACTCATACTCATACATAAACATGATGTCCATGAATAGAACTGAAAACTCATTTTGATAGAACTTATTTTACTGAAATTGAAAATTAAAAATATTGTAACAAAATAATTTTTAAATATGTAAATAGTGCCGTAGGACCTAGTAAAATAATTATTTTGTGGGTCCCGTGCACTGTTCACCGAACCCACAAAACTGATAAAAGGGCTGAAAAGTCTACAAAATAACGTGTTCGCAGCAGGCCAACGCAGAGAAAAAAAAAAAAAAAAAAGAAACGTAAACGTGGACGCAACAAACGTGTACCAAACCGGCACTAACGGGAGCGGCTCACCTCGTTATAAACTCTCACGTTTCCTCACATTTTAATAGGCTAGCCATATACGAATGCGTGAAAATATAAATATTATGTAATGAGGTATAATATATAAAAAGTAAAAATTACTTCAAGTATTATCTTTTTTCTTTAAAAAAAATTTTACATTTTTTTTTTATCTTTACAAATATATCATTTTATTATTCTAACTTCTGTTGTAATGTATTATATTTGCCTAATATACAACTAAACTTTATAAGTTTCAAATTTATTATTCAAAATTTTCATCTCTTAAGAAATTATCATAATAATAAAAAATTATCACAAAATTACAATGTTATCTTAGCCAAAATTAAAATGAAACTAAAGTAATAAAAAATAGACTTTATAATAATTTATTGCTCAAACAATTGGTAGGCATATTCAAAATTCCTATTTCAAAAAATAAAAATCTAAATATTAACCCAAACCAAAATTTAACCAAAGTTATAAAAGGGAAAGAGAAGACTTTTTGATGGGAAATTAAAAAAAAAAAAACACACACACACACACACACACACACACGACACCAAAACACATATTAAAAAGAGAAGAAAAAAGAACCATTAACCTGAATTTGAGTTTTAAGAAATAACAAAAATCCACCAAGAGAAAGTAGAGAGAGTACTCATGGTTTTTTGCGGGAAAAATATAGATTGAATTGGGAAAATGATATCAAATTTATACAAAATAAAATAAGGAGAAAAAGAGTTAAAACATAAAAAAAGAGTAAGGAAATGTAACAGTAAAGTAGATAGTAGTGAAGAGATAAAAAAACAAAAAAGAATGGGAAAGGTTTGAAGAAATGTAACTATGAACTAATAGGGGGAAGAAGTATTTAAAAAAAAAAAAAAAGAATTCTACAAGTATTTTTTTTTTCTTTTTATCCCTACAAATATATCATTTTATTATTCTAACTTCTGTTGTAGTGTATTATATTTGCCTAATATACAACTAAATTTTATTAGTTTCAAATTTATTATTCAAATTTCTCATCTCTTAAGGAATAGGAAAATTATCATAATAAAAAAAAATCACAAAATTACAATGTTATCTTAGCTAAAATTAAAATAAAACTAAAGGAATAAAAAATAGACTTTATAATGATTTATTACTCCAACAATTGGTAGGTATATTTAAATTCCTATTTCCAAAAAAAAAAAAAAAAAAACTAAATATTATCTCAAACCAAAATTTAACCAAAACTATAAGAGAGAAAGAAAAGACTTTTTGATGGGGGGAAAAAAAACACAATACCAAAACATATATCAAAAAAGAAAATAAAAAAGAACATCAATCTTAATTAGAGTTATAAGAAATAAAAAAAATCTACCAAAAGAAACGAGAGAGAGAGAGAGAGAGAGAGAGAGAGAGAGAGAGAGCACTAATAGTTTTCTGTGGGGAAAATATGGATTGAAATGGGCAAATGATATCACATTTATAGAAAATAAAATTGAGAGAAAAATGGTCAAAACAAAAGAAAGAAGAAGGAAATGTAACGGTAAAATAGAAAGTAGTAGAGAGATAAAGAGATGAAAAGGAATGGGAAAGGTTGGAAGAAGTATAACTGTAATTGTGAACTAATAAGGAGAATAAGAGTTTTTTTTTTTTTTTTTTTGAGAATAAGGGAAAGAAAAGTTCAAATAGAGAAAAAAAAAAAGTAGATAATGTGGCTCAACAGGAGCGTAGCAACTATAAATACTACGTTTCAACTTTTAAATATATATATATATATATATATTTATATAAATGAAAGACACTTGATAGACTAACAATCCAAAAGCCAAAAATAGCCACGTGAGTCTCTCTTAATTTTGCGTTTCTTTCTCTCGTTCTCTCTCAAAGATCATTACCATTAGGTATGCTATACCAAATGTCATTTTGACACATCAAAAGCCTACTTTATTATTTTACCACATTATTTTACAATATCCCATTCATCACATGTTTTATTCTTTCATTCTATACATTAAAATAATATTTACACCACATTAATATAATTTATTAAAGTCCTCCAACAACAACAACAACAACGAGCCCAAAAAAAAAACAACAACAACAATTCCTCCACCACTGCCGCAACAACGGCCACCAACAACCACTAACCCACACAACCCACCACTAACCCACATCCCACCAACAACCACTAACCTACAACCCACCACATTCACAAACCCCAAAACCCATCCCAAATCAAACAAACTCACAGCTCAGGCGGTGAGATTAGCTTCAAGCGGGAGACGTTGGCGGCGTGATCGGCTTCAGCCAGCTTTAGGCAAGATTGGTTTCAGTGGCTTCGGCGAGATTGGTTTCAAGGAGCTGTGGAGGACGACTATGGCTACAGCGAGATTGGCGGCGAGGTGAGATCGGCAAGAGAGAAGAACTCAGATGCAGAGAGAAAAGAACAAACTCAGATGAGAGAAAAGAACGAAGATGAGAGAAAAGATGAGATAAAAGAGAGAGAGAGAAAGTCTGAGGGAATATATCAGAGAGAAAACCCGGTGAATAAACAAATAATAAAAATATTTGGCATTGATGTTCGTACTATCTCATATTTGAGACGGTACTATAGCATGTCTCAAAATTTTGACACATTTAACACATCTCATTATGCTCTATTTTTAGTATTTGGTGTGCCAAATGCCAAATACACATCTGATGGTAGTGCTCTTACTCACAACCTTCAGCAAGCAAAGTTAGCAAAACAACTGTCACACACCCAACACCTTTGGCAATGGAAGGCAAGGAGTTGTCCATCTAAGTAGTGTGGCTAATGCATCAAAATTGCTACGTCAGTCTCTCAAATTTTTTTTTCTTTCTTTCTCTTTATTTGATCCCCTTGCTCTCTCTCTTCAATATTTCACGGTCAATTGAGCATTACAACCAAGACCAGGCCTTGTGATAATAGCTTAATTTTGCATATTTATATCATTATTAGAAAATATTATCATATTTATTTTAAGTTAATTCGTGCATTTTATATTTGATTTTGAAATAATACTAATTAATTAATTTTGTGATTAAATAAATTTTAATGCGTAAATTTGTCTTTTGTAAGAAAATAGAATTAAATGAGTGGATTTGTGCAAAGAAAAAGACTAATAGACTTTACTTTTATAAGGGTCATAATGAAAGTTAAAGTGGGCCAACCCAATTAAATTTGAGTTCAGTTGAAGCAAGGAATCAAAGAAAATTTGCACCTTATCTAAGTCCAATTTGGATTAGGATTTCAGCCTGCACACCATTTAGTATTTTGGGCATAACTTTCTATTCAAATGTCCAATTAAGATAATTCAAGTTGGGCTGGAAAGTTAACTTAAAGGGTTACAACTTTATAATTAACCAAAAGTCCGAAATCTGACTTTAAATGGGCCAAAAATATTGGTTAAGTGAAGTTTGAAAACTTGGGATTTTCTCCAAACGGAAATTCAACTTGTAATAAAATTGCTTGACCTATTTAAGTGCTCTTTAGGGAAAAAATTAGAGGGGAGCTGTCGTAGAACGTAATTTAAGTTTTCTTAAATTTTGGCTTCTCAAAAAAAAAAAAAAAGAAGAAGAAGGTTTTCTTAAAGTTTTTTTTATAGCTTTTAGAGTTTTATTTTGTGTAATAACTTGCTAAAAGCCTAGCTAAGGCAAGGAAAGAAACTCAATCATTTATTGGTATGTTCTTAACAATTATTTTATGATTTTAATGCTTATGCTCTTATGTTTTTGATTGATTTACTTATCTAGAAAACTGTTTAGTTCTGTATAATTCTTTAATTTATTGTAGACTCCAAGCACATTAAATGCTTAGTATTTTCTGCGAATTAATTCACTAATTTTATTTTGCTTAAAATCAATTAATTTCATAAAACTACCTTAGACAATTAATTATTGAGTTCTTATTGTTAAACTATACGATTAGAATCATCCTTCATATGAATTTTAGCTGAATTATAAAATAAATATTGTTAAAACTACCAATAGATATGTTGTGTATAGATCCCTAAACCTTAGTCCCTTAATATATTATTATTCCTCTCAATTTAAATTACCTTAAATAAACCATCAAAATCTCTTCAATTAGAATTTATTATTTCAATTTTATTCTCTCATAGTTTGCTAATCAATTCTCTTTTCTTGTCGATTTGACCTCGGACTTGTTATTATTTTGCAATAACTTGGGAGCATTATCTAAATCATAACACCTTGCTGCACCGGAGAAGAAGGCAACATCCAAATTGAATCAAAAAATTTTAGACACATCCAAAAAGCCAGAAGATGTAAAAGCCAATTAGAGCAATAACTCTCTCTCAAAATTTGTCTCTCAAAAAAAAAACCCCATGAACAACCCAGAAAAACCCATAACATGAAAAATCAAAGAAATTTTATCAATCACTCAAAATACACATACATCCATCAAATATATCACAAAAATAAAGTGCAAGAAATAAAAAGAGAGAAAACTAACCACGCATTGGTGATGAAATCAGTGGCAAGAGGGAGAGATATAGAAGTTGGAAATTATGAATATAAAATCAAAGAAAAAATTGTTGAGCTTCTAGATATTTGCGGTAGCAATTTTGACACTTTGGCCACGCTTCTAAAATGGCGGCTCTAGCATTATTTCTAATAGCTGACTAATGGAATTGAAAAGCCCTAGTCAGTGGAATGGGTGGAATCAAAGCCGGCAACGAGGAAGTGAAAGTGAAAGGTGAAGGGGATGTGGTTCCCACTTGTATTCTCCATCTGCAAATACGTTTGTCTCTTCCACTTTGGAGGAGAATCCTCACCGCTCCTCCTTACCCTTTTGTGCCAAGCATAAACACTTTTCACCGCAAATAATTTTATTATACTGCTGTCAAGGCTTTGACAGCTTTAAACAGTAGTCGAGGCTTTGTTTGGTTAAGATGTGTATAAATTTGATACACATTTTTTGGATAATTTAAAAAGAAAAAAAATTTTGATAAAATTTTTTATTGTATTTGAATATTTGATACAATTATTGACAATTTTTTTGACTTCGATTGTGTAATTTTTTTTCCCTATCAAAATAAATATTAAAATAAAGTTTTTATTTTTTGGAAAACATATTATAAAAGGGGTAAGATTCCTCCATCTAATTATTCCAATTTTAAGAACAAAATTGACTGTAAATTGAAAATAATATAGACCAAATTGATTATTATTAAAATGTAGAAATTAAATTAATTGTGACCTCAAAATATAGGAACCAAAATAGTATTTTTGCCTGTTACTAGTTTAGTCTAGGAAAAGGTGATGTTTGGACTTCCTTAAGTAGCAAAAAAAAAAAAAAAAAAAAAAATACAATGATGATAAGTCTTAAAATAGCGCACTTATTAGCTTCACGTTTTATATACTACATGGATAAAAGTGCCAAGCTCTAGTGAGGATTTTCCATCCATAAGAAATTAAAGCATTAAGAGAAAATAAGATATAATAACTAGCTTTTTCTAATATATATATATATATATATATGTATGTATATATATGAGTTGGGTTCAAATTATACTAGTGTAACTTTAAACAATATTACACCACTCAATATTTTTTTAATTAGATGTGAATTTTGACAAATCTATCGTTAGATTATATTATTTTTGTATATTTTTCATTCTTACAAAATTTTAAGGTGATCAAATATCAACAGCCGTGTCATCAATTAATTGTTTAAATTCAAGTTTTTATAATTTGAAATAATGCATAAAAAATGAGTTTAAGGATGTAATAGTAAATTATATATGATTGGCATGAAAATTGGCATGCTTGTTAAGAATATATAGAATATGTAATTTAACGATTGGATTTTCAAAATATGAATTTAATAATAAATTATTGAGTAGTGTAACATTGCTTAGAATTACACCAAGTGTAACTTGAATCCAACTATATACATTTCAACTATATATATATATATATATATATATATATATTTAGTTGTTAAGAAAGTAAAAACTTGTAGAGATTCAATTTCCAAAATGAAATTACGAGTTCCCATGCCAAAGGTAAACCATTTCCAGAGGCACGTAATTTAGATGCAAGGCTTGTTGTAAATCCAATATTACGAGAAAAATCCCAAAATCTAGTTGCCATAAAATGATCCCGAATAAGACCCCCAGGTTTGGAGGGTCCCAGATTACTTCTTGAGCTAGCATAGGTAGTTGATAGCCAGTTTTATAAAAACTTTTTTAAGGCGGGGACCAATAGTTCCATTTTAGAGTTTTATTTTTTGATTCAACAGTGTTAAAAACATAATAATAGTATTCCATTGCATGATGCTCGACTGTGTCAACATTTGAAATTTGGACCAACTTCCTTAAGGAAAATCTATTTATTGCCAAATATCCATATTCCTCATATGCCTAAAATAAATAGTAAAGGCTATGGTTGGTTAAGATTGCACGTGACATTAGTGGAACACCAATCAAAGTTATTAGAAGTGGAGAAATATTCTCAATAATTTAGGGGTTGAAGTTGATGTTACACACGTTGGGACCAATGACAATCACAATGTAAATGTAATGGAGTTTCAGAAAAAGGGCAACGAAAACATTGTTGAAGAAGATGGGAGGATTGAGAAAATGATGATTAACGAGTATCGGTAAAATGATCGTCCAATTTAAGGACGACTATAAATCGCATCTAAGTCAGGATAACTCCCACAAGCAAATAATGAAAGGCCGTCTATATGAATAGATGAGCCTATGCATATTAAAGTCAAAAGTTAACTCCATCAGACCAGTTGACAACAAGTAAATGCGCCGGAATGGTTACAAAAGCTTTGATGAGCCAACGGTCATGCATTATACATTAAAGAGAATCTTCATTGCCATTAAATGTTGTAATTCATTCAAGTGGAAACGCCTAGAAGAGCATTAACAGGCATAAATGATCAACCAGAAAGCAAACTATAGAAGGCTATCCAACCCAGGTGAGTTTGCTTCATGATAAAGAGAATATACTACAACTATCCTATCAATTCAGAGCGATAATCTGATTTAGGCATCAAAGTGTCCATAGCTGGCACCACTCCGGTGATCCTTCTTTTTATTTCTTGTATTTTCAACGGGCATCGTGGGTCGTCCATCAATAACGACGAGGAGTATACTGCCGAGGTCACATTTGAACTTCATCAGTTTGGCGCCGTCTGTGGGAAGATCGACAAGCCATTGTATTCCTATCAACAAAGCTTCTTAAGACCAATGGAATCCGCTGTAACAGCACCCCCGGATCTAGTAGTAATGGCTCAACAGATCCAGGCTCTAACAGCTAATGTGCAGGAGCTAATGAAACAGAATGAAGAGTTGAAGTGTCGAGCTCATCTTGAGGGCAGCAACACTTCACTTCATTGACGCAGCTGCAGCAGACACGACGAAGAAGTTAGCAGCCCCGAGAATAGCAAGAGAAAAGATGCTTCCGAATACACCGAGAAATCCACGCATGGTAATGATCATATGATGAAAAGCTTGCGTAGGGAGTTAAACGAGGTGAAAAACTTCATGAAGGGGAAGACAACAATGAATCTCGATGGTATGCTCAAGCGAATAGATTCACCCTTCACCGTTAGTGTTCTGGAGTGCCCCTTGCCTCCAAAGTTTCACCTCCCACAACTGGAGTTCTATGACGGCACGAAAGACCTTCTTGACCACATAGGGGCTTTCAAGAAAATTCTGAACCTCCAGCAAACTCCAGATGAAGTCATATGTAGGTCCTTTCCTGCCACTCTTAGGGGAGTTGCCAGGGTGTGGTTCAATAAATTGCTAGTGTCTTCAATTGCAAACTTTGAACAGCTCAGTGAATCGCTTGTTCGGCACTTTATTGAGGGGTAGCGTCATAAGAGGTCAACCTCTTACTTGCTGACTATAAGGTAGCAGAAAGGGGAAAGCTTGAGAGATAATGTGAAGTGCTTCAACAAAGCTATTCTTGAGATTGACGAAGTAGACGACCAGGTTATAATGATGACCTTTCAGGTTGGACTCAACAATCCCGATCTCGTCTTTTCGCTAGGAAACACCAACCTCTATGACAGACCTCCTGTTCAAAGCTCAAAAGTACATGAATGGGGAGGACGTTCTCATTGCAAAAGGACTGATAGGCAAACTAAAGAAGGAAGAAACCAGTGACTCCCAGGGTAAGAAAAAGGACCGCAAAGACCATTCCTCGGAAACCAAGGCAAGTAAGAGCAGGCTAGAAGTTCCAAAGAAGAGTTTGAACTTCACCCCCACTATGATGCCTGTGGACAAAATCCTAATGTAAATTAAGGATGAACCCGGCTTGAAATGGCTAAAGCCATTAAAGCATGTCCTCTAGAAAATGTGATCCGAAGAAATATTGATGTTTCCACAAGGATCACGGCCACTACACCGACGAATGTCGTGATTTGAAGGAGCAAATTGAAGAGCTGATTCAAAAGGGGAAGCTCCAAAAGTTCGTCAAGAGAGATCATCAGTCTCGATTAAGGGCAGAAGATAAGCCTCATGATGACAATAAGGATGACGGACGAGACCATCCAAAACAAGCCGTAGGGGAAATAAGGATGATAACAGGCAGACCAATATCAGGAGGATCATGCAAATCCCTGAGGACGGCCTGTCAGAGACAAATTAACAGCGTCCACGTCAAGCATCCCTCAGCAAAGTACCGTCGCTCAGATCATGATGACATAACTTTCTTTGAACAAGACGCAAATGGGGTCAAACAGCCCCATAACGACCCCTTCATCATCATGCTAGAAATCGAAGGGTTTTACACGAGAAGGGTATTAGTCGATAATGGGAGTTCGGCGGATATCATGTACATAACGGCGTACCAGCAACTGAGGTTGGACCTTAAACGACTTCGACCTTTCAAGTCACCTTTAGTCAGTTTCAGTGGAGACCGTATCTATCCAAAGGGCATAATCACATTATCAGTCACAACAGGGACGCATCCAGCTCAGGTAACAAAACAGGCGGATTTTTTTATCGTCAATTGTCCATCGTCATATAATGTGATCCTTGGATGACCAACAATAAATCGACTCAAAGCTGCAACTTTGACCTATTGCCTCAAGGTGAAATTCCCAACCACACATAGGATTGGAGAAATATGCGGAGACCAACTGCTAGCCCAGGAGTGCTATCAGGCAGTATTAGCTTCCAAAGAAAATCATGCCTGGATGGTTGAGGAGGAGCCTGAGAAGCTTGCCAAAGATCTGGAAGATGTGAAACTAATAGAGGGAGATCCTTCCAAAGTCACTAAAGTTGGAGGAGGACTTGGCCTACCATTGAAAGACAAAATAGTGGAGTTCCTGAAGAAGAATCTAGATATTTTTGCTTGGAGTCATGAGGATATGCCAGGCATAGACAACAGGGTGATAGAGCACCGATTAAATGTCGACCCAACAAAAAAGCCTGTCCAATAAAAACGAAGGGTTTTCACTCCTGAAAGGAATGGGGCCGTCATGGAAGAGGTGGAGAAGCTCTTAACTGCCGGTTTGATCAAAGAAGTCTTCTATCCTGAATGGCTTGCCAATGTCGTCATGGTTAAGAAGTCCAATGGAAAATGGTAAATGTGCGTTGATTTTACAGACCTTAACCGCGCCTGCTCGAAAGGCAGCTTCCCATTCCCCAAAATTAACCAACTCGTGGATTCTATAGTTGGTCATGAGTTGCTGACTTTCATGGATGCCTTTTCAGGCTATAACTAAATTCGCATGAATTAGGAAGATTAGGAGAAAACAGCCTTCGTCACTAGCTAGGGGTTGTATTGCTATAAATTCATGCCGTTTGGCTTGAAAAATGCAAAAGCTACCTACCAGAGGCTGGTGAATCACATGTTCAGCAAACATATTAGGAAAAATATAGAGGTATATATGGATGACATGCTCATTAAGAGCAAAAAGGCAAAGTCACACTTGGATGATCTCAAAGAAACTTTTGACACTCTGCAGAAATATCAGATGAGACTAAACCCAGCGAAGTGTGTATTTGGGGTCTCGTCAGGCAAGTTTTTGGGATTCATGGTTTACCAACGAGGAATCAAGGCCAAGCCAGAGAAAGTTAAGGCCATACTTGACATGACCTCCCTAAGAAGGGTGAAGGAAGTACGGAGGCTGATTGGACGAATTGCGGCCCTGAACAGATTCATCTCCAGGACCACAGATAAGTGCCTTCCATTTTTTAAGACACTGAAGCAGGCTTTCCAATGGACAGAAGAGTGTGAAGTAGCTTTCCAAGCTCTCAAGGAATATTTTTCCAAATCGCCACTCCTGAGTCCATCCGTTGAGGGAGAAATCCTATTCCTTTACTTGGCTGTATCACAAACAGTTGTGAACTCAACATTGATCCATGAGGAGCTCAAGATCCAAAGGCCGGTTTAGTATACAAGCTAGGCCTTCTATGGCGTAGAGGCCAGATACTTGAGGATAGAAAAGATGGCTTTTGCTCTAATTGTCACATCCAAGAAGCTTCATCCATATTTCCAGGCTCATACCATTCTTGTCATGACGGACCAACCCATTTAGAAAACCATGAGCAGGCCAAATGCTGCAGGGAGAATGGTTCAATGAGCTGTGGAGTTGAGTCAATTTGACATCGACTATAAACCACAGACAGCAATTAAAGCTCAGGCATTAGCTAACTTTGTTGCTGAGTTCACCATGACGAATCAAAACCTAGAAGCAAATTACTGGATAGTATATACGGATGGGTCGTCAACCGCAGGTGCTGGAGGTGTAGGTGTGATCCTCATATCTCCTGAGAAAGACATCCTCAAGTACGGGGTCCGCTTTAGTTTCTAGCAACAAACAATGAAGCGGAGTATGAAGCAGTACTTACAGGTTTAAGGGTCGCAAAAGCCCTAGGGGTCAGAAACTTAAAGCTGAATTCAGACTCAAAGCTAGTAGTGGGGCAGAAAATATAGGAGTATGAAGCGAAGGAAGACAGGATGAAAAGGTACTTAATACTGACCAATTAATTAGTTTCTAACTTTGATGATGTCAGGATTACTTAGGTACCAAGGGAGAAGAATTTCGAAGCGGACGAAGTGGCTAGACTTGCCTTGTCCAACAATGATACAGGACGACCGAACTATAGATAGAGGTGCAAAGCCTCCTAAGCATAAACGGATTGGATGTAATCTATGTTCAATCCAAAGGTAGCTAGATGGACCCGATAATCACTTACATCAAAGATGACACGCTCCCAGCAGACCCTTTAGAGGCCAGGAAGATCAGAGTAAGGTCGTCCAGATTCACAATCTTGAATGACGAGCTGTATAAAAGGGGTTTTCCTAACCCTACTTGAAGTGCCTACACTCTAAGGATGCCACATACGTGCTGAGTGAAATCCACAAAGGTGTCTGTGGAAATCATTCAGGCCCACGATCACTTGTAGGGAAAATGGTCCAAACGGGATATTTCTAGCTGACCATGCAGAGGGATGCAGCCTAGGTCATCCAGAAGTGTGACAAGAGCTAGCAGTTTGGAAATGTGCAACACGCATGACGAACATTTCGTCACCATGGCCATTCTCAACATGGGAAATTGACATTGTAGGTCCCCTACCACCAGGTAAAATGCAAGTCAAACTTTTAGTCGTCGATATTGATTATTTTACGAAGTGGGTGGAAGTAGAGCCTTTGGCAGTAATCACAGAAGCCAAGATACAACACTTCGTCTAGAAAAACATCATCTGTCGGTTCGGGATTCCGAGAGTGATTATCTCTAACAACAGACGACAATTTGATAGTAGCAAGTTTAGAGATTTCTGTAAGGAGCTGGGGATCAGAAATCATTATTCTTCCCCCGGACACCCACAAGCCAATGGCTAGACCGAAGTCACGTATCGAACTTTGCTTAAGCTAATCAGAAATTCAACTTGAAGGGGCAAAAGGAGCATGGCCTAAAGAGCTTCCAGGAGTCCTATGAGCCTATAGGACGACTGCAAGAACACCGATAGGAGAAACGTCCTTCAAACTTTCATTTGGAACCAGAGCAGTGATTCTTGTGGGAGTTGGAATGTCAAGCCTCAGACGGAAATGTTATGACGAACACAGTAATAACGAGGGATTGAAACTCGCCCTGGATTGCTTACCCGAGGTCATAGAGGACGTGGCTCAAAGGATGGCTCTATACCATAAGAGGATGACAAAGTACCATAATCAAAGGGTGAAGCTGAAATGATTCAATCCTAGAGATATGGTCCTACGGAAGGTTTCACAAGCCACCAAAGATCCAGCCTAAGGAAAGCTATGCCTCAATTGGGAAGGTCCATACAAGGTCATCCGTTATTCAAGAAGAGGGAGCAACTACTTAGAAGATATGATAGGAAAACCTTTACGTCGTCCTTAGAATGCAGAGCACCTCAAGAAGTACTATCAGTGAAGAAGCTAACACCTAGCACCAATAAGTTCCAGTATTTGGAATACCTCGTCTTATTCACCGACAGATAAGCGAGACTTTATGCATAAGTTTTACTTTCAGCATTTTCCGTTTTTTTTTTTTTTAAAGTATAATCCTTGTAATACCTTTTATGAGCAAGGATGAATAAAGCAAATAAGGCATCTCCAAAGCCATTTCTTTCCAAATGACTAGATCTCAAACATTTCGTGATAAAAATAACTTCGTCCACTAGAGAAGAGTTTAAATCATAGCCTCCATAATAAAAATCCATCAATAAAATGACAAGTTTAAATCATAACATCCATGATAAAAACTCCGTCAATAAAATGACAAGTTTAAATCATAACATCCATGATAAAAACTCCGTCCACAAAGCGATGAGTTTAAATCATAACGTCCATGATAAAAACTAGGCCCCACTAAGAGACGAGTTTAATTCATAGCCTCCATGATAAAAACTCTGTCAATAAAATGACGAGTTTAAATCATGACATCCATGATAAAAACTCCGTCCACAAAGTGACGAGTTTAAATCATAACATCCATGATAAAAACTCTGCCCACTAAGAGACGAGTTTAAATCATAGCCTCCATGATAAAAACTCCGTCAATAAAATGGCGAGTTTAAATCATGACATCCATGATAAAAACTCCATCCACAAAGTGACAAGTTTAAATCATAACATCCATAATAAAAACTCCGTCCACCAAGCGACGAGTTTAAATCATGATCACACATGGTAAAAACTTTGTCTTCCAATGACAAGTTTAAATCATTATTATTCATGGTAGAAGCTCTATCTTTAATCGACGAGCTAAAATCATAATTACTCATGGTAAAGGCTCTGTCTTCAAATGACGAGTTTAAATCATTTAACTTGAAATAAAAACTTAGTCTACCAAAAAGACGAGTTTAAGTTATAAACCCCATGGTAAAAGCTCAGTCCAATAATGACGAGTTAAATCATATGGGTCACAACAAAAATCATGAAGTGAAGAATTATGAAATCACCACAATCAAAAGTGCAAGAATTCCTACAAAAAGGATCTTAATCATGTGGAAAGGCATTGATAAACGAGAAAAGCTCAACTAAAGTAAAGCGTTTCAAAGAGCTAAAAGCATTATAAACCTTAAAACAACAAGGTAACCATTGTTCTTAAGCAAAAAAGGTCTCAAAAGGCAACCAGTGTTCAAATATATATATATATATTAAGAGGGGGGTACAGTAGCTTCGTCCCTTTGGTCTCTGCCAGTGACAATAGCGTCCTGCTCTCTAACAGTGTCAACTTCAGCTTCCTTCTGTTCTTTGGCCTCATCTGCAAGAATTTCAGTATCTATCTTCTTAAAATCTAGGTTAGAGAAATCTACAGCAAGGCTATGGTGCTTCATCGTTCACCTTTTCAGGAGCTCAAAACCTTTGAAGTACTGGATAAAATGGAGGTAAGAAAATTACTCAAACTGCATGAATTGCTGGACGACCTTTTCTCTCTCAGCACTGGTTCTTAGGAGAGCATCCTGGATTTCTTCATCTTTCTGGACGACAAGCATCTTCTCCACCTGCAAGGCTTCGTTAAGCTCCTTAATTTTCTCGTTGGCCATATTGGTCTCATCCATAGCGGCAATCAAGTCTTTCCTCGATTTTGAGCTCTCTGCCTCAACAAATTCCAGCTTGGAGTTGGCCACCACGACCTTTTCCTCGGTGTTGAAAAAATCTATGGTTAAGCACAAAGACTCCCCAAGGACCTATGAGAGGTAAGAAGAAAGTCTTTTTTTTTTTTTTTAAAAAGAGAGAAAAGATATATATATATATATATATATACACACACACACAAAAGGGTGCTATAGAAAGAAAGGAGTATACCTGCACCAACTTGTGAATGTGGCGACTAACCAGCTAATGGGAAGGAATAGATGTTAGACTCTTAAGCTCGTTGTCTGTAACTACATTATGGGCTCGACCAAGGGCAGTGGCCGGATTATCCCAAACGCTCTTCCTAACTTTGCCTTTCCCATTAGAACTAGTGGTTGGGGGAGTGAAGGCTGTGACCTCAAGAGACGGAGTGGGGGAAGACGGGGCAGTTTGGACAGATGGAGGCACCACAGTGTCACCCTTCTCGCCACCCAAGTTTCGCTTTTTTGAATCTGCAACAAGGGAGGACATAGGTTTTTTCTTTATCCCTCTGATACGAGTGTACTTCTCCTTACTGTACTTGGTGGCCATCTCCGCTATCCAAAAAATGTGAATAAGCAATCATACATAGTAGCGACGAGACCAACAAGAACAAGTTGATTTTGAGAATTGCAAAGACGAACTTACTTTCTCTTCGCAGCGAATGTTTTCTAAAACGTATTAAGAAGGTTCGGGTCCTAAACAGCAGTCAAACAAATGACGAGGGTCAACTAAGTCATCAAAATCTTTAATCTCCTTAGTGAAAGTAAAAGCTGAACGAACTTGTTCACGGTATCGGCTTTCCAACTTAAGACGATCAGAGGCTACAAAGATCGGAAGAAAAATAGGGTTATACAACCAAAAGTTAAAAAAAAAAAAAAAAATTAAGAAGAACAATAAAAAGTATGCACCAAGCGCAGGGACTTCCCAATTCTGCAGTAATCTCGGGACTTCCGCCCAGAAGTCGTTAGACATGGTTTCCCAACCCGTTCTAGAAATGAAAAAGTATCGTGATTTCTAGTCATGAAAAGATGAGGGAAAGCCAGAGACGACCCTAGATTTTCTATCCCAGGGTAAAAGCTCAAAGTACTCATAATGGGTGGAGGTTTTCAAGCAGATACCCAGATGGACATACAACTTATAATCGTCCTTCAGGCGTTAGGGACGAGTTGACTAGGGGCAATTTGGAAATTATGCAGAAGTTGCATAATAAACGGAATGACGGGGAAGCGAAGACCACACAGGAAGTTTGCCTTGTAGAAGCACACTTCTCCATGGGCAAAGCTACAAGCTTTTTCGCTAGGATGGGGCAATCTAATGGAGGTACCCTTGGGAAACTGAAATCTTTTCCTAAACCCATTCAAATGCTTCTCCTTCAAAGAACAGATTCAAAAAGGGCATGCAAAAGAGGCAAGGAAGAAGACGATGGCAGTTTTGACGCAGCGGTGTCAACCACCTTGCAGAAGGACTCAGCATTTGAGGACAATCCTGTCTCTAACTCACTCATCCTAATGTCATCTTCCCTATACTCTATGGTGGTCATCTCCAAATGGTGTTTTATCAAGGAATGGCGAATTAAAGGATAAAGGGAGAGTAAAACAGGCTTGAGTGCAGTAAAACGCGACACAAAAAAACCTACCTGAGGACGCCAACTAGAAGAATACTTGAGAAAAGCCTCTAATCTAGCAAAGAAAAAGGAAATTGAGGGGCACCGTTGACTAAAGAAATCAAAACCAACCATCAAAACATAGAGAAAGGGGACCTTACCAGGAAAATTTGAAGTATGGAAACTCCTCAGTACTCTGAAGTTCAGACCAAATAGGGTGGAGAAAGAGGAACAATTTTTCTAAAGAAGGAAAAACTGGAATTAAAGCATGCCAAAATCTAGGCGATTTCGCACACACCACGAATAGAGAAGAAACACGTGTCTCTTGCCTGGGGAAGTAGTCGTTTCACATTTAAGATGGAAGAGAAATATTGGGAAACGAAAAGATACGAACCGTCATAATTGGTCACATTCCTATGCTCATTCAAAGCCTTAACGACAAAGGAATGAGGGGGGCAACTAACGAATATCGGTAAAACGATCGTCCAATTTAAAGACGACCATAAACCGCATCTAAGTGGGGATAACTCCCACAAGAAAATAATGAAAGGCCGTCCATATGAATAGATGAGCCTATGCATATTAAAGTCAGAATTTAACTTCATCAGGCTAGCTGACAATAAGTAAATGTGCCGGTACGGTTACAGAAGATTTAATGAGCCAACGGTTATGCGTTATACATTAAAGAGAATCTTCATTGCCATTAAATGCTGTAATTCATTCAGGTGGAAACGCCCAGAAGAGCATTAATAGGCATAAATGATTAACCAGAAAGCAAACTATAAAAGGCTGTCTAATCAAGCTGAGTTTGCTTCATGAAAAAGAGAATATACTACAACTATCCTATCAATTCAGAGCGATAATCTGCTTAGGCATCGGAATGTCCATAGCTGGCACCATGCCGGTGATCCTTCTTTTTATTGCTTGTCTTTTCAACAGGTATCGCGGGTCTTCCATCGGTAACGATGAGGAGCATATTGGCGAGGTCACATTTGAGCTTCATTAGTACTCTTCCAAAGAAAGAAGAGTTGTCGAGGATGGATCAAGTGTACCAAGTCAAAGACCAAGAGGGAAATAATAGTATTCCATTGCATTATGCTTAACTTAGGGGTGTGCGCGGTTTGGTTGGCTCGGTTTTTTTTCAAATTTGTTACCGAACCGATAAGGATCGGTTTTCTTATAATTAAAACCGATGCATCCCGATTAGGGTCGATTTTTCGACCTAAAGCGGTGTGGTTTGCTCGACTCGGTTTCATCGGTTTGGTTGGTTTGAAACATTAAAAATTCTATTTGTTTTTTTTTTAATAAAAAAAATTTGTTCAACCTATAGCAAAAAACTTCTGTTCAACAGAAGCTTTATAAAAAAACTGTTCAACTTGTTTACACAAAATCTGTTCAAAAAACAGTAGCAAAGTCTATTCAATCTGTTAAAAAAAAAAAAAGCAACAAAATGTAGCAACGTGCATTTGTGTGGAAGGAATTTGTGTCCCACATGCATTTTCTGAACAATGCACCTGTCCCAACTATAATGTATCAACTATCTATCAACCCTTATTAAAGTTCAGCTAAAATTTGACAGACTTTGAATATAAAAGAAACATATTTATTTCTTTCTATATATATATATATATATATATATACACGCACAAATACTTAAGTATATGTGTTAGTATCATGAGAAATCAAGACTCAATAGTCAATATTGTTGATGATAAAGAGATCGGAGTTGACCAAGGCATAAAAAGTATTTATACATATATTAACCTTCAGTTCTATCATACACTATGCAAATCATAAAAGCACATCCGAACACAAACCAAACAACACAAACTATTCTCCAAGGTTGCAAGGAGTCATCCCAGAATCACAAACAAATGTAGCAGTAATATGTATAATACCTTCATTAGTACTAGTAATCCAGAATATTATTATAATGTTCTGAAACTGACTCACCAATTTCGAGCAGCAAGAGATCAAAGGCAAGGCCACATCAGGCCAGCGAGAGGCTGGAGGTGAGGGCGAGAGGCTGGAGGCGAGAGCGAGAGAGAGAGTTAAGGGTTATGAGAGAGAATAGAGTGAATTTATACCTAGGGAAATCTGAAAACTTAGCATAAAACGGTGCTGTTTTGTGCTTTTTTTTTTTAAATAATACTAATACAACGCCGTTTTAGTATAAAAAAAATTAAAAAGGATACTTATGTAAACGACGCCATAAGCACTAAGCAATAAGCACACCCAGAAGGCAGAACGCAGAAGCTAGAAGCACATCTGTTCATCTTCATCGGTTGGGTTCGGCTCTCAACGGTGTTGGATTTCCTTCTCCGATCTCTTCACCGCACCGGCATCGGAACTTCATTCGCATTCCGATCACCGGCATCGGCTCCTTCGGTCGGTGGCAGTGGTGGTGCGAGAATGTCGGTGCCGGTCGATCTTGTCTGCTCCGGTGAAGGTTTGCACAGTCCTACTTAACTACGTGAATAGCATTTGAAATTGGGACAACTCTTTATTGGAAAATCAATTTATTGCTAGATATCCATATTTGTCACATGCCAAAAATATATATATTAAATTCCATGGTTTGTCAACTACAAGATAGTTGCATGTGGCATTAGTGCAACACCAATCAAAGATGTTAGAAGTGGAGAAAGAGTCCTAAGGATTTGGGGGATGAAGTTGATGCCAAACACATTGGGACCAATGACACTCACAAAGTAAATGTAATGGAGTTTCAACAAAGGGGCAACAAGGACATTGTTGAGGAAGATGGTAAGAGTGAGAAAATGACGGATTTTGTTGCAATACGCATATAAGCACTCTTCCAAATAAAGGAGGGGGTTTGAGCATACCAAATCCAGGACCAAGAGGGAAAGAATAGTATTCCATTGCATGATGCTTAATTGTGTGAATGACATTTGAAATTGGGACAACTTTCTATTTTAAAATCAATTTATTGTCAAATATTCATATTTGTCATTTGCCAAAAATAAATAATAAAGACCATGGTTGGTCAACTACAAGATAGTTGCAGATGGCATTAGTGCAACACCAATCAAAGATATTAGTAGTGGAGAAAAAGACTCAAAGATTTGGGGGTTGAAGTTGATGTCATAGACATTTAGACAAACGACAATCACAAAGTTAATGTAATGGAATTTAAGCAAATTGGGCAATGGGGACATTGTCGAGGAAGATGAGAGAAATGAAAAATAATGGATCTTGCTGGAATATAAGTATAAGCACTCTTTTGAATAAAGAAGAGTTGTCGAGGGGGCTTGAGTGTACCAAATCCAAGACCAATAAGGAAAGAATTGCCACATGAAAGAAGAGTTGTGAATGCCATTTGAAATTGGGATAACTCTCTATTGGAAAATTAATTTATTGTTAGAAATTCATATTCGTCATATGCCAAAAATAATTAGTAAAGGTCATGGTTGGTCATCTATAAGATAGTTGCACGTGGCATTAGTGTAACACCAATCAAAATGTTAGAAATAGAGAAAAAGTCCCAATGACAATCACATAGTTGCATGTGGCATTAGTGCAACATCAATCAAAATGTTAGAAATGGAGAAAAAGTCCTAAGGATTTGGAGATTGAAGCTGATCATAAAGTTAATGTAATGGAGTTTCAGCAAAAGGGCAACATGGACATTGTTGAGGAAAATGGGAGGATTAAGAAAACATTGGATCCTTGTTGGAATGCGAGTATAAGCAATCTTCCAAAGAAGGTAGGGTTGTTGAGGGTGGGGGAGGGGGGGGGGTTGAGTTTGTCAAATCTAAGACAAAGAGGGAAAAAATAAATTCTACTACATATGCTTAATCGTGTGACTAACATTTGAAATTAGGACAACTTTCTTGTGAAAAATCAATTTATTACCAAATATTCATATTCGTTAGATGCCAAAAATAAATAGTAAAGGCCATGGTTGGTTAACAACAAGATAGTTGCACGTGGCATTAATGCAACACCATTCAAAGATGTTAGAGTGGGGAAAAGGTCCAAAGGATATGGGAGTTGAAGTTGATGCCATACACTTCGAGACCAATGACAATCACAATGTAAATGTAATAGAGTTTAAGCAGAGGGGCAATGGGGACATTGTTGCGGGAGGAGTGAGAAAATGACAGCTCTTGTTGGAATACGAGTACAAGCATTCTTCTAAAAAAGAAGAGTTGTCGAGGGGTGCTTGGGTGTGCCAGATCCAAAACCAAGAGGGGGAGAGGTGATGAGAAAAAGTAGGAGGAAAGGAATTTATAAGCTAAAGAAATAATAAAAGGTTTAAGGGAGGCTTTTTTTTTTTTTTTTTTAAGGGAAGGAGGTTTAAGCCTTTAAGAGAGGCTTGAATGTGTTTAGAAAGGCATTATTTTGTCTAATAGTGTCACAAATTCTAAATCCTCCCATGGATTTTGGCTTAATTAAGGTAGACTGATTAATTATATAAGCCATTAGATTAGTTGGGTTATCAACCCCCCAAAAGAATGGTCTATGGATTTTGTTAATGAATTCCCACATTTGAATTTTGAAGATGCATGTGAATAGTTTGGATTAGCATATAATAAGGGGATTGCAGAGGCGTGTGGGTGTGGCTAGCCATGAGAAATTATTGTGTACTCTCGATATATCATAAATGCGTACCCTTTCATCTTACATGAATGGTGAGTCCTACTAATTAAATTCATGGTGAGACCCACCATTTATATGAAAGGGAGAATTACGTATTTATAATAATCTGGAATTACTTAATAATTTTCCTGGCTAAATATATACATTGCCATCCTTCAATACTTGGTTGAAGTTTTACAAAGAGATGTTTCTATGTTTGGACTTTGGAGTTTTCTATTTTTGTAGAATTCTGAATCATCGTATCATCTTTATTAGAAATGTAAAAATAAATAAATAAATAAAGAAAAAAAATTTACCAAAAAAAAAAAAAGAGAACATGCATGCATCATGTGGGACCGAACCAGATCTCTTTATATATTTGCATCAGCGAATAAAGGGTAAAGACAATTGATTCCCCCATATATATGTAATCCACTAGATTCCCTCTTGCACAAAACCCAAGCCATAGAAACTTAATCAAACGGTTACCAAACCCGATCTCATACAAAAAATAAAGCACTTACACGCACATAAGTGAAACTCATACACTCTCTTTCTTACCAAGCATTGTATGAATACTGGACCAACCTAGTTTTCAATTTTTCTTCTGCCGTCTCTTTTGTCAAAAATCTCTGCCTTTCTTTCGTCTCTTTCCTCTTTATTTTTCTTCCCTGAAATCCTCCGCCTCCTTTCTCAGGAGGAGCCTCTTAGGCAACCCAGGTCAGCTTTCTCTCTTTCTGGATTAGATCTACATAGTTTTTTTTTTTTAACATGATTACAAGTTCAGGGTCAGTTTGAAACTCTTAAAGAATTTTGATGGTTTTTCATTTTTTTATTATTATTATTTTTTTGGTTTTAATTTTTGGGTTTCTAGAAAGAAGCGAAAAACACGCTAACATATGTGGCTGTACCTAGCTAATCTGTTAGAAATCCATAATCCACTCCAGAAAACAAGGACTAACACCTTCTTGTCATCGTAGTTAAAAGCAAAAAAAAAAAAAAAAACATAACTCAGAGCTCAAAACAGCAGATATCTCTAGATAAAGCCTAGACAATTTTTTTTTTCATTCTTAATTTGTACCTTTTTTAAGAAAACCAAGAAAAGGGTATTTTTTTTTTTAAATTTGTCAAAGTTCTAATTTTTATAAAATCGAGTACAAGAATTATTGTATTTGCTTTTATGGGTATTAATTAATTATGATCATGAGATAAAGATTTGCAAAAATTTTTTTGTGGATCAGGTGTGGTTGGTAGGGTGCAGATCTTAAAGTTAAAAGATTTTGGTGGAAGAGAAAAAAAAGAAAGAAGGAAAAGATGAACAGGATGAGCATGTATCAGCAAAAGAACAGCATGGGATTGGGACTAGGAGGGTGGTGCGTGGAGGAGAGAGATAACTCTGTGGTGTGCCCAAAGCCTCGCCGGTTGGGTCTTTCTGACCCTTCTTTTCACGACCACCATTTCAGACCCTCTCTCAGATGGCCCATCATGTATGTTCAAATCCCTCTTTCCCTTCTATGAAAACAAGTTTTTGTTTTTGTTTTTGTTTTTCTGATTTTGGGGTTGGTTTCTTTGCTGTGAAATTTTCAGTCATCAAACTGAGATCGGAGATTCAAAAGCAGGAGCGGAGCTTTTGGATATTATTCTCACAAAGGTTCATATCTCTGTGTGTGTGTGTGTGTGGAATTTTGCTTATTAGTATTATTTCTTTGTGTGTTCGATTTGTGGGTTATTTTAGATGTTTATTTTGTTTTGTTTCTGAAAAATTCATGCTAGATTAAAACACTGAGCTGACAACATCGTAATTTTTCCAATTTCTAAGGTTGTTTATTTTAATCAATTTTCTCAATTTTCTAAGAAACCAAACATATGGTAACTGCCTAACTAGAACAAGACCAAAAAAAAAAAAAAAAACAACCAAGGGTAAATAAATGGATGGTTAAGATTAGCTCGGACACATGTTAGATATTGTCATACTATCTTCTTGTCTCGGAGAGAGAGAAAGTTGCTGATAACTAACTAATTTTGATTTTTCATTGCTGAACTCTTTTTAATCTATTAATTTTATTTCTGGGATTTTGTGAGCTCAAATATTGGTAACTTTTTATTACAAAGTTCACATCTACCTTAAATTGAATTGTGGCCTTAAAATTTTTGTTCTTTTTATAGGGAAATTGTGCTGAGAAATCCTGTAACCAAGTAGCTTCATCACCACCATTTTTCAGTGGATCTCCCCCAAGCAGGGCCTCAAATCCTGTAATTCAAGATGAGCATTTTGGCAATGAGAATGTCATTGCTTTATCTCAAGCACCCCCCTCGCCCTCTGCCCGGAAAGGCCGAGGATGTGTCCGGATGAAATTCGGCCACACACCGGCCCCAGTTCGAGTTGAAGGCTTCGATTGCCTCAGCACAGATAGGAGAAATTGCAGCATCTCTGCTGTGGCTTAAACAATTGAAAAATGCAAAAATAATTACTATCAATCACCCTATGTTCAAAGAGCAATGGAGATTTTGGGAGAGAGAAGAGAGGAGCTAATGTTAATGTTTTTAGTGAAATGAAGGATGGTGTAAATACAGGGTCAATGGTTGTTTTTTTCGTTGTTGGGTTTTTGTGTATTAAAAAGTCTAAAGAAGTTGTATCATCATGTAAATTTTAAGGTGTTGGGAGAGAGGTGGTTTAATTTTGAGGAATAAATTATTAGAGAAAGAAAGAGCAAGTCTTTCCCTTCTCTTTGTTAGATTGTTTTTATTTTTAATTTTCAGTGCCTTTCAGAAGTGTTTGAAGACTTTTAGGAAGCTTCGTTGGGAGTCTGTAATCTCTTGTTCTGTCTTTCTATTCCTCTTTGTAATTGTAAGTTGGAGGAAAATGAGGATAAAAGTCTTTGGAATTTTGCTTATTGTTTTGTTCTTTCTTTCCTTTCCTTCTTGCCCTTTTCTTTCTACGTGTGCTGCCCATTAAAATTAATTAATTCCGTAGTGGAATGGTATTAAAGACTCAGTCATAAAAGCCATATAAATAATAATTAATAGATAAAAGATATTTGTGGGTTTTTTAAATATTTTTTTCATAAGATTTATAAAGAGGTGTTTTTTTTTTCTTGACTCTAGAAAGTACTTTTTTTCATTCCTATCCTAAGCTTTGGAAATAGGTGTTTTTAATAGTTTATGAATATATATATATATATATATATATTTTTTTTTCTTTAAAATTTAAGAACAGAAAGTGAAATATTTTTATTAACTTTCCAATAATTTAAAGTCGAAAAACGAGCTTTTTAAAATTTAAAGACAGAAAATAAATTTTTGTTAGGATTTAGGAATCAAAATAATATTTTAATCTTTTTATTTTATTTAAATTGATAGTATTTGAATATATAACAACTGTTTTATGATAATTATTTTTTATTATTATATTAATATATCAGTTAAATTTTAATAAAAATAAAAATTAAATCTTAAATATTTTATTTAACAGTTTCACGGTTGAATAAACTAAAACTCATTTTCAATATTTTAACTTATCTTGAGTCCTCATTTCTAAATAAAATTGTGCGTAGTACTTTTGAGCTGTTATGATTAGCACCTCGAATAGGAATTTGTTAAAGGGAGATGCCATTAGCCAACAATGACGTTTGGGGGGATATTCTAATATAGGCTAAACAATTTGGACGGTGACTTTGTTTGTTTTTTTGTTGTGTATGGGCCCTTTTGACGTAGACGATAACTACTGGGCGTGTGATCGATGTTTGAAGAGAAAAAGGTTGAATGGGTCTTAAAACTAAAGGCTGACAAAGTGACAACAGCATACTGACTCAGCGATATCGACAATAGCTACGTTCTTATGTAAATATATATATATATATATATATATATAATTTTTTTTTTTATCTGCAGTTCCTGTACCCAAATTCACATTTTGTTTATGGGTCAAATTTTTTGATATGATTTTAATAATTTCGTATTATTGAAAAAGCTGAAATCAAGAATTAAAATATAAGCGTGACGAGTAGTTTTGGGTGTGAGAAAATCAAGAATTTAAAATACATAAACATGACATAAATTTGGGTGTGAGAAATATCATGTCCCTAACACTATTTCCTCGCATTATTCATTTATAATAAAAATTGAAATGATCACCGCACACTCTTATGGCTTGTTTGGAAGTTTAGAGAGGGAGGAGAGTAGAGGGGAGTAGAGGGAAGGAGAGTAGTGGAGAGTAGTGGAGAGGAGAGGGAAGGAGAGTAGTGGGGGAGGAGAGTAGAGGGGAATGATTCTCCTCTACATTGTTTGGATGTTTTTAAAATTAGGGAGGGGGAAGGGGATAATTAGCCCTTTAGAAAGAGTAATTTTGTTAATTTAGAAAGGGTAAATTAAGAAATTCATTTGGCTAATAACTTATCTACTCTACTCTCCCTCCAAATCTCTCCAATTTGGAGGAATTAAAAATGAAGGGTTGGAGGTAGTTGAAACCCCTCCAAACCCCTCCAAATCTCTCCCCATCATTCCTTAAAAAACTTCCAAACAAGGTAATTGAATTACTCTCCCTCCCTCTACTCTACTCTCCTTCCTTTTTTTAACTCCCAAACAAGCTACTAGTGTGATAGTCACTTAGAGCATTTACATCAGTCTTCTATTTTACAAGTCCATTTTTACACTAAAAACTTACTTTTTCTATTTTACAAGTCTACTTTTACAAAATACCCACATCAGTCATTTATTCTATCAACTCTTTTAATTAAATAATCAATATTCTCACATTTTTTATTATTTCTCTCCTCTCAAAACGCGCGCGCCTCACTCTCTCTCCCTACCCGTTTCAGTTTTCTTTCTCCCTCTCTATACCCGTCTCTCTCTCTCTCCATACCCATTCTGATTTTTTTCTCTCTCTCCCATCTCTACCCGATCAGCACACTCCAGTCAAGACCTGATCTACTCCGACCCACAAGCACCGATCAAGTCCGAGACTCACGAGCTCCGATCCACTCTGATCAAGCACTGATCCACATCTCTGATCCGCTCCGATCAAGCACCGATCCGCTTCGATCAAGCAACAGAAGATCCGGCGGCAACAGCGACGGAAGATTCGGCGGCAAATCCGGCAGCAACAACGGCAAATCCGACGGGTTTGGGTTGTTGCCGCCGGATCTTCTGTTGCGGATTGGAGTGGCGTTGCCGATCGGAGTGGCGGATCGGCAAATCCGGCGGCAGATCCACTCCGATCCTCTTCTCTTTTCTTCTTCTTCTTCATTTTTCTTCTACTGATGGATCGGTGTGGCGTTGGGAAAGAGAGGGAGTCTGACCAGTGAGAGAAAAAATTAATAAATTATTATTATACAAGACTACAGTAACCGTGTATACTTACACAGTTACTGTAGCAACCTGGAAAATTTTGGATGATGAATAGTGTTATAGAAGAATTGATGTGGATGAATTTTGAGTCAAAATGTGTAAAATGATGCACTTTTTGTATTTTACACGAGCTGATGCACATGCTCTTACAAATATAAATACTTGTGGGGTGTAGCGGGTAAGGGTCAGAGTTCATGTCTCTAAGAGAAAATTTCACATTAATATACACTTCGATTAGATTAAAGTAAAATTTCAATTTACTAAAAAAAATATTAAAATGGTATTTACCTGTTTGGTACCAATGGGCCCACTGGCTTTCGTCTTGGGCTAACAAGACTTTAATATGCGTATGTGCTGGACCTTTTATACCGGTCAAAATGAGGTTTTTAGAGAATTTGCATTAGTGCAATAGTAAAAAGTGTCAAATTTACACATTCGAACCCCAATATTATCCACGTCAATCAAGCTAAAATTTGCAAATTTGCAAAGTTGTTACAGAAACTATATATAATTATTTTAATTTTTTTTTTCTCTCTCACCACTTGTCTCATCAAATTCCTCTCTCTTTTATGAAGCTAATAATAAATAAAGAATAAATTTAAATAAAATAGAATTTAAAATAAATAATGTGATGCAAGTATTTTTGAGAAGTGATGGTATAAAATATATCGTTGTGCGTGTGATGAGTCTAATATATATATATATATATATATATTTGTTTTATCAAAAAAAATAAATAAATAAAAGAGTGATATGTGGTGAGTGGTTGGAATTGGATGGAAAGAAGGGTTGGAAGTCATTTAACACCTCAAAATCCCAAGTCCCAACGCGGTCACAGTCACAGATACAGATACAGTTGCGCCGTTGCTATCCGTAAGGCGCGCTGACAGCATAGCATCTGCCGCGTTATCTTCTTATTTTACGCTTTTCTTTCGCTTTAGGTGTGGGTCACAACTCACACACACAAAAAGCCCATCACACAGGAAACTGTCTCTAGTGGAATCTATCTATCTATCTGTTACTTTCTCTTCTTCTTTTCGTTTTTCTTGTTGTAAATTATCAGTTTGGAGTGAATGATGCTCTTCTCACTTGTCATCATTTGACTACTTTTCTTTTTTAAGAGCATTCACAGCAGCACATTTATAATTCTATCATCTAAAAATTACTTTATCTATAATTTTAGCTTTTATCTATTCACACTCTACAGCAATACATTTATATTTTTAGCTATTTGATTAAAATAATACAAAAAACTCAATACAATAATAATAAAAAATTTTACAATAAGCTTCAGACAGCCATCACCACCACCACAGCACAGCCATCGCCACCACCATCACCACCACAGCACAGCCATCACCACCACCACAGCAGTCCACAACAGAAAAAAAAAAAAAAAAAACCCATGCGATCGCGGCACAACCAAATCGGCGTTGGGCAGGGGTTGGATCGGCGCTGGGCATCGGCGCTGGGCAGGGGTTGGATCGGCGCTGGGCATCGGCGCTGGGCAGGTGTACAAATGGGTGTGGAGGAAAAAGAAATGGGTGTGGAGGAGAAAGAAATGGGTGTGGAGGACCGACCGAGGGAGAGAGAGGAGCGTCGGGTCGGCGCTGGGCATCGGCGCTGGGCAGGTGTACAAATGGGTGTGGAGGAGAAAGAAATGGGTGTGGAGGACCGACCGAGGGAGAGAGAGGAGCGTCAGGTACAAATGGGTTTGGAGGAGAAAGAAAAAAAAAAAAAAAAGTCGTCACCAAATAAAATATTATTATATTTTTAGATGTGAGCTACAGTACACATCTAAAAATAGATGTGTACTGTAGCTGTGGAGCTATATTTTTTAAATATAGCTCCACTGCTGCAACATTGTTTTTGGTAAAAGGTGATGCTAAATAGCTATATTTTTAGCAATATAGCTATTTAGCACCACTGCTGTGAATGCTCTAAGGGGCCCGGTTAACGTAGGCATATATTAAGCTATTTATTTTTTAAAATATTTTTTTGTAAATTAAAAAATTGTTAATATTTTTTTAATTTTTGAGAAAATTTTTTTCAAAAATAAAAATTATTGTATATCCTTAGTGCACACATTAGTAAAATCTTTCTTTAAGATGTGAAGTTTATTTATTTATTTATTTATTATTATTACTATTAAAAAAAAGAAAAAAACTTTATATTATACTCTTTTATGAAATCATATTATGGTTATTTTTCCTAAATTAAGTTAGATATTTAGAATACAAAAATCTTATAATTTTCGGTAGCTTATTTATAGTATTTATTAAAACATATAGTTCAAGTAACTTTTATATCGAATGTATGGAAAAAAAAGAAGAAGTTAAAAGCTATTTATTTTTTAAAATTAGTTTTGTTAATTTTTATTTTAAAAAAAAAAACTAAGACAAAAAAAAAGACAGTTTATTTTTTTCCCAAAAATACAATACAATGTTTGGGATTTGTTGCCTTTTACTTTTTTTTTTTTTTTTTTTTTTGAGAAAACGTAGGAAATGCTTTATTAATGAAAGACTAAAAAATCACAACGCAACATCACCCTAGAGTACATCATCCAAGTCCTTCGATAGTTCTTCTACCCAAACATCTATATCTGCAGATAAAACTGTTCTACGAGCAAGGGAGTGTGCTAACTTATTACCCTTCCTCTTTACATGATGAAAACTACAAAACTCTTGTGGTGGGCCTTTTGGTGCTTTTGGGCTTGGTTGCCTCTTGCTGTACTGGGCCTGAGTGTTCTGGATAAGAGAGTTGGGACCGGTCCAGTTGCAACTCACCTTAGTCCGACTTGCACACAAACTATGTCCCGTTTGTCGAAACCTTTAGTCACACGCCCATGGCAGGCAAAGTTGCTTCAGAAAAGTTATAGCAAATAAACACGATAAAAAAATAATAAAAGAAATATGTCATTGTTAGGCAAAATAAGCAAGAGATTCTTAATTAAAACATAAAAAAAAAGAACGCATATTAGATGAGATTGCAAAGATAAGAGAAGAAACAATAGCGATAAATGACAGAATCAAAGAAAGGAAAGGTCAGTTTGCCATGTTTAGTTATATTACGGTGCTAAGGCCAAGGAGAGGGCCACTTCCTCAACGTGGGCAACCTCATTGGATGATCCTGCCGTAGAAATTACCCACTTTGAGGAAACAAGTCTGAATGGCTTGCGCCCAGATGAGTTCTTTTATCCCCAAAGAGGGTAGGCTTTTAGGGGGAGAGAAGGGATTAGTCTACTGGTGCATGCCTGTCGTTCTACTCTCACTGTTTCCTTTCTTTCTCTTTTCTCTCCATTCTGTTACTTGGATTCTTTCCCACTTTTTTCTTTCTCTCTCAATGCTTACTTGTGTGGTGCTATGGTGATGGTGGTATTGTGATTCTTTGTTAGAGGTTGTTATTGCTGTGTTGATGATGATGTTATTGTGCACGACGAGGGCCCTTTATATTCTACCTACCGTGACTGGTTTTTTTATCGTTTTAGCCTTTAACCACTTTTGTCTAGTCTGGGTGTCCATGCTAACCACCGATGGTTTGTCAGCTGTCCAGCCACCACCACTTACCTGCGCTGGCTGCTTCACTTCCCATCACCAGACAAGGAAGATTATTTTATTTGTTTGCTTACCGTGACATTCTTATCTACCCTAGTGTGGGTGTTCTCTCTTGTTATCTCTCCTAGCATACACCTAGTGGTTTCAGCTTATCCTCCCGCTTTTGAGTGGTATGTCATCCCAGTAGGGCATTTCCTCCAAAAGAGTTTGAGCGAGAGCCCTAGAATAGACTTTCCCTTCTCCTCACTACCAGACCATATCCCATCTTACCTCTGATCCATGACCCACCACTCCTGTATTAGCTGGGTACAGGTTGGTAGTGCCTGGGCCTTGTGCGTGCTCCACTTCCCATGTACGCCAAAAGCTTGTCAGCTGCTCGTGCGTTTGCCATGGTCTGGAGGCTCGTCTGTGCATTTTGCCGTTCATCCTTGACCTCTTATGACATGAACTATTTTCTAATTCTTCATTCTTTATGGGCTTGCTCCTTTCAAGGACTGGACCTTGTGAGTCTTCCCTTTTTTAACTCATTCTTTGCTCCTCTATATTCTTGAGGCCGTTTTTGCCATACCACTCTATTGTTCCTACTGTAGTCTTATTTGACCCGTGTCTACTGAGCTTCTTTTGGGCATGCTGTGTATTCTTTTCTTAATTGGTTACAATGTCCCAGTTTAGTCATTGGGCTTATACTCATGCTACTTTTAGGCTTCCTTGGCCCATTACATTGCTTGTGGGCTCTTTTGTCCCTTTCCTCTTGAGTATCCTTGGCCCAATTGCTTTTCTTAGGCATCCTCGGCTCATTTTCTAAGTCTGCATACCCATAGGCTTTTATTAACTTTTTTGGGCTTCCTTGGCCCAATTACCTTATTTTTCATCCTTGGGGCTCACAGGCTTTCCATCAACTCCTTACTTTCCTACTTCATTACTTCGGGTTTGCCACGGCCCATTCTCACTTTCCTACATCACACAATGACCATGGGTTTACTATCTCTCTCTCCGGGCTCTTTTAGGCCCATTTGCTTTCCTCAAGGCCCACTTATGTGCTTCACGGGCCTATGAACCATTGTTCTTGCCATCTAGGCTTAATGGCTTTTCTAATTATCCACTAACTCTTCTCCATATTGTTAGGCTTCTTCTTGCCACTGGGCTTTCGAAAATGAGCATCAACAGCTCCAAACAAGATCCTAGACGACGGGTCTCCTCTATCACATGCCCATACACAGTGAGGCATCTGCCATGGTCATTCAAAGCCTATATACCCCACAAACAGTCCCTCTCAAACATCACCTTGAAAACACTTAGTTTTGCTACAAGAGTGACTGCTCACTTCGCTATCAATGCTTCCGTTTACTTTGTCTTAGCTTTTTGACAAATAATATAACTTTTAGCTTATTATTATTATTATTATTATTATTATTAAACAAACTAGTTTTTAGTTTTTTTTGTAATACATTTAATATAAAAGTTACCAAAAAATCGAGTTCCATGAATCGAGTTTTAAATTGAAACTCGATTTTTAGAAAATCGAGTTTCAAAACAAGGGCATTTCTCTAAATAGTTTCAGATATGTGGCATTTTGCTGAAAAATTTTGGCGAAAGGGGCAAATGCCCATTTTCTCCATAGACTTGCATATATTTATGTGGTTGGTCATGAATGGTTTAAGTAAACACGTAAGGCACCCCTCTCAGGGTTAGTTTAATTGCTGACCATGGTGCCTTCATAACCCAAGAGGCCTTCTAACCCTCTACTTGGATATTTATCTCACTATTAATGAAATATTTCATTCATTCTTGAGCCAGAAATTGAGACCTTAAGCTTGGTAAAGGACAATGGACTAGACGAAGACGATAGCTAGGTGGTATCTTACTATTATCTTCCTTGACATGAGTTATCATGTCAACTTGATCTTGGATAGGGATTAGGGACAGAAGAAGTTCTATGATTTGATCTTTTATGAGGACTTGGTGTAAATCTTTTGCTTCACACCCTCCACTAAGGACATATCACATCATCATATTACTAAAACATAAATACATCTGATCATACAAGATAACATTTCAATAAATATCATATTTCAAGTTTTAAATAAAATGTTGATGTGGTGTTATTAAGTGTGGTAGGATGTATTGAGTTTTGTTAGGTTTTATACTTGTATAATTTTGTTGGCAAACACGTGAACACAAACTTGTATAGATAGAGTTCATAGAGTTTATAAGATTGATTAGATAATACTCAAGAAGTTGGTATTTAGTGTGCAAGAACTAGAATGAAGCTAATTTAGGGATTTGGATTTTTAATAATTTCTACCTATTGAAACTTAAGTTCAATTGATCGAAAGTCGTATGTCAGAATCGTTTCTTCATCCCATCAGCCCATTAGTAGTATAGGGTTTCAGACCTACTTCACTACGTATTTAAGAGAAACTCTAGGGCACGTTTTTTGGGGACTTTGCAGCAACTCAATTTGAAATCTAAAAGTTTGTGCCTATTTCTCTTTCAAAGTTCCTACTAATGATCACTCACACATTCATTAAATCAGTGGATTCAAGTTGCTATCTTCCAGCTAACAAGTGTACTGGATTCAAATGTTCAATGGGACATTGAAGTACGTGGGCTGGAGGTTCACATTGCAGTAGTTCACTATCAGAACGTTTGTGGGATTTAGAGCTCAATTCAGTAACTGTAGTTACGTTTACTACGAATAGGATTATTTTAATTGTAAATCTGTATCTTATAGTGAAACTGTTCACCTTGAGATTGATGAGGTCAAGTCACTCTAGGATTTTCCTTTGGAATGATTTGTTTTATTAGGTTCCCTAGGTTATCATATTTTGTCTCACTTATATTTCTGCACTTGCATGATATTGATGATTATATGTTTAACCTGAATCCTCCATAACTAATCTAATAATCCACTTGGATATAAAATTGGTTAAATGTAGTGTTTTGTTGGGGATCTAAAACTAACAACTTTTAAGTACAAAGCTAATGTGACAATTTTTTATTAGATGATGTAAAACACCCTATCCTCACCAAATTCGGACTTCGACAAAAATTAGGAGAAGAGAAAAATATGAATTTCCATTAGTGGAACCGAATTTCAGACCTAAATTGTAAGAAATATAGAATGTTTGAATTTAAAATTAAAGGAGGTAGAAGGGTCGGTGGGGATGAGTTAATGTCGACAACCATTGCTGGCCTTACTTTTTATAACAACTTGGAGTTTAGAAGAAATCCTTTATGAGAAAGAAAAAAATTTGCTTAAAATTGTTAGTATTAGCAAAATCTTTGCATTGGATTATGAAGCTCATGGAAGGTTGGATTGGCTTTGTTTTGTGCTGAATTGGGTAGGTTGGTTGATTTAGTACAATATAGTTTGTTGTTATAAGGGGAATTGGTGGTTTCTTTTTTTATTTATTTTATTTTATTTTTCTATACAAGATAGAAATTCTACTCTAGTTTAATCTAAGTGTATATGTGTGTAAAACTCCCTCTTGGAGACTTGAACTTCGACCTTTGCCTCTCACACTCTACAAGCACTTATATTTGTGGAGTGACCATCGCGCCAAGGGTGCACGGTGGTAAATTGATGGTTTCTGGATATGCTAATTTTGCGAGTTTAAGATAATGTACATTAATTGTGACTAAATCAACATTAAATGCAGATTTGAGAATTTGGGTGCATGTGTATTCGGACTCTTTGAACAGTACACCCACCATGGGACTCGTAAGTTGTAAGCAACCCATGATGAAAATAACTTGGCCTGGGTTAGCATCTAAAACAGGGCAATACAATGTCAGAGACCTTGTCAATCTGCTGTGGGCGAAGTCTTTTATTGCTCTTGGCTGTAGGGAACCAATTTGGGTGGTTTATTGAGATTTCATTGCCATTTCCTACCCTACACTTGGCCTGACATAATGGTAGATCCCTTTCTTCCATAATGTCTCTCCAAACCTAAGAGGTTTTTTTACTTGCCTGACATTAGTTTTCTGGAAAGTATGAGGTTGGGTTTTTGTGCAATTCTCCATAATTACCTGGCCTTAGGACGGGCCTTTGATAGTAGCTTTCAAGTATTGTTGTTCAAAATAATGTGAAAATTGTTTTTTAAAAAGTATTGTAAAAATATATATTTAAAGTACTCATAATGCAAAAAATGTGTTTGGTACCATACTTCAAACAACATATTTTAAAATATGAAAAAATATAATTGTGCATTTGGTATGTCTATGTATTTCTTTTTTAAAAAGTGGTAATTTTATGACATGTACAATTATTTTATTAATATTTACTAGAAGAGTGCATGCGAGAGAAAAGGGAGGAAAAGAGAGAAAAAGATGAGGTGTGCACGTGAGAGAAAGAGAGTTGTAATTATATTAGTTCTTATCAAGTGGATCTTACACTTTTCTAAATATTTATAGAAGTGTGTGTCATTGAGTAATGTTATTTGAAAATTGAAACTGGTAGGAGGAGTTTTCTAAATTTAGTGTTTAAACACTCTAAAATAAGAAACATAACTCAAACACTCTTGGAAATCCTTTACCAAACATGTTTTTTTTTTTTTTTGACCCATAGTGTTTAAATGCTAAAAATTGTTTTTTGAACTACCTTACCAAAACGGCCCTTATTCATTTGGCTTGAAATCCTACACCCCGAAGGCCACCTTCTTTGTTTTTTGTTTGACACAAAGTATTCCACTTAATCAATTGCTTCTTTTTTAAAACTTTCTTCTAAAAGCCAAAACCTCCACTTTCGAAAGGTAAATTGGGATAAAAGTAATTGAAAAGTACCTAGAAATAAAAGCATAATTCAAAAGTAAATTACGCTTCACAATTATTATTATTATTATTATTATTATTATTTTTTAAGTTTGGCTATAAATTAGTTTATTAAATTCAATATTCTTTACTCAAAAAAAAAAAAAAAATTCAATATTCAGGTTTCAAGGTAGGGGTAAATTATGGGCAAACCCTCCTCCCCTAATGCATATTTTAAGATAGAAAAAATGTTCAAGTTTCAAGAGTTATTGTCTAATCATCCATCCTAAATGTTGAAATTTTAGATTTTGAATTCTTAAAAAGGTTCAAAGATTTATATAGCTAATTAAGGAAGTAGAGCCGCATGATCCCCAATTGAGAAAATTATTTTCAGCCATTAAAGTTGTCAAAACAAAAATTTAGAATAAGATAAAAAATGAGTTTTTGAATGATTACTTAATCGTGTAGAATGATATTGGCCAGAGAAGAAGCCTAGGTTCCCTTTCACCTCCCCCGTATGCTACCTGCAAGCTCTGATCTCTATGCTCTTAATTTTATGAGCAGTTTTCTTAGTATCTAGTAGCTTGTTTGTTAGTTGTTGTCATTCCTCGACTAGCTATTAGGAATTCTCGTCCTATATTGTTTCCTAAATAATTGAGTAACTAACCAATAGTTCCCTTTTGTAAAGGAAGGGTGCTTCCCCCCTATGTCATAAGGCCCTTAACTAATCGATAGATAAACCTGAGGTAGGTAGCTAATTATATGAAGTTTTCAATCTGACCTCCAGTAGGACTGCCTCTTGAGTTGCTAAGGTCAGGAATATAGTCATAGATTCAGGTCTTTCTCTTCATTAAAGGTGTTACTTTTTTCCAAGACAGAGTGATTGCCAAGAAATTTAGAGCAAAATCAATGATAAATAATTTTGTGTAGACAAAAACTTTATTAAGTTAAACCTAATTTATAAAAGAAAAGATTTGTTTAGTCATAAAAATATAATTTTGATATATATTATACTATGTATGAAACAATAACATATGTTAAATCTGGTTAAAAGACATACTTGATACATATAAACAATACTTCTTTACTTAATTGTCATGTTTAACTTGGACCCTTGGAAAAAATCCTAGGTTTCATGCTACCATGGAAATTCTAGGAGTTTACAACACTAAGGTAAACATGCACATCTACAGACTCCAACTCAACAATAAATGCACACACATACTCCAAGAGGTGAATGATGTAAGTTTGATGTCAAGAGAAAATATGATTGGTATAAATACAAACTTTGCTACTTTTCAATATACAAGATTGCCCATCATGTGAACCAGATATGTTGTAAAGAAAAATGACTAGGAGAGGCAAGCCTTCGAAGAATTCTAATTACAAAACTTACGTGGTAATGCAAAATTATAGAACAGAATGTACAAAATTATGTGGATAATTTTTACATCTTTTTTTGTGTGTAAGTAATGTATGCCTTCTACTTTACACCCATCGTTTGATAATAGGAGGCTTGAGTGCAAGTGTTGCCAGTTTTTTTAAAATCTGAATGGCGCATTTGTGGTGAATGTTATTAACTCTGCAAGAAAAATGAGTATTAGACTATGAGTTTGTCAACTTAGAATAATAGCAATTAGTGTGAAAAGCATTAACTTTACGTACTTGGTGACACCTTTGGAGAAGGCTTTGATTTTGAAGTTGTAGGTGATGCAGTTCGCCCTGGTTTCAATGGGGCTCGAGAAACTTTAGGTGGTAATTTTTGTAATTTAGGCCTGCAAAAAGTAGAAATGGGATTAACAAAAGGAGTGGAAATTCACATTGATTATTATACTGTTGAAACTAAGACTTAGTTGAGTACTAATAACTAGCCTATGTATGCCAGAATGTATAAATTATCACCCAAAAAAAAAAAAAAAAATACATTATATATGAAATGTTTGTGCAATGAACAGCAGAATGTAATTTCATTGACAATGTGGTCTTTATAATAAACATTGGTACTTTTAGTAGCCTACTTTACAAAATTTAATTAAATTGTGTTGATGAAGTGGACAAGAGAATGCAGGCAGTTGCTTAATGATGTTATTTTTAATTTTTTTTTTTCCTAAACAAGGTTGACTTAATGATTCATGATGGACAAGGATGAAATAATGATTCATGATTTGGCAAAAGCATATATGAAATGCTTGTACAATGAACAGCAGAAAAACTAATGAACAGAAAAGGTAGAATTTGTTGTTGATAAAAGATAATTACACATACACTCAGTAAGTTTTGAAACCATGATCTTGTCCTCCACCTTACTCTAACAGCTAGAGCATATTGACAATTAATAAAGAGAAAATATCTAAATTCTATACCATATTGTGCAAACTCTATGTCAATGTCTATTCAACGCCAAAAACAGATGTTATGAATCTTTTAAGCATCAAAATGTCTCGTTAACACATTTGATTTCAGTCCAAAGTTTTTAAATTTTACAAGAGAACAAAATGATATTCAATAATTATTTTTCTCGATATCATATTTTTAGGGGGATGAAAGTGTATTTTTAGTTAAGTATCGTCACATGATTGAATTGTAAGAGGAGAAAGAAAATCACCTAATTACTCTACCTAAGTTTTGTCTTTTTTTAAAAAAAAATGTCTGAAAATTTTAAATTCAACCCCCAAAGCTGTAAAAAGAAAGTAATACTTACTTCTCCGGAATATCTGACCGTTTGGTGGTTTCAGTTGTAAAATTACTTTCAACAGATCCATCAGTATCTGTTCCCATAGAAAGACCACCATCAGATATGTCACTTGATCTCTCATCATAATCTGCATCTCCAAGTCCTATGATCTCAGCGTCTCCGGCAACCTTTGATTGCCTGACAAGTTCATTCTGGTATTTAAAGTCATCCATTAAATTCAGGGAATCATCTTCAGAATGCTTATCACTTTGTTCTGAATAAAATTCTGGATCAGAAGCTGATTTCACAGTAAGTCCTTTCCCACCCAATGGCTTTTGGCTTCGCGGAGTAGTCCCACCTACAGTTTCTCTTCTTGGAGAGGAAGATGCATGCCTCATAGCTGTCCCACGCTTTTCACCATTGGAACCAGGATGCAGACTTTTTAAACCTTTACGCAATTGCAACTGCTCAATCTCCTCATCTTTTTTAGCAATAGTGCTTTTGAGAGAAGCCACCTGAATTGTCAACAGAAACTTATTAGTTGATGACCACAAAATATGATCTTCAAAAAAAATATACAACCACCAAGAAGTTTAAGTCCCAAACTTTTGGAGTCAGCTATGGATAATGCATATGGGAGTCTTCTTACAACACCTGAACACATGCACATCACTGATGCATATTGGCTAAAAGTCTTGTAGAGTGTTGTTGAGGTAGGCCTCAATACCGTGCACTCTAAATAGGAATGCCTTACAATGAATGAAATCAAACTTATAATTTGCAAAATCTCCCAAAATTTTGAAGTCAGCTATAGATAATGCATATGAAGTCTCTTTACAATGCCTGAACACATGCACATAAATGATGCATGTTGACTAAAGTGTTGTTGAGGTAGCCCTCAATACCGTGCCCCCACCCCTTTCCAAAAAAAAAATCAAGTCATTGATTCTCTGCTCCTTCAGTCCATTTTGATTTTAGAATAGGTTCTTTCAGTTAAATTCCTTCTCATATAGTAGAAGCTGCTAGAATGAGATTTGTGGAAATGTAATTCCCATCATAATCTTCTTGTAAATAAATTTATTTAACTAAACTTTAGAAATGCTAAAGAAAAAACATATATTCACCACATTGCATGACCAATTATTCAAACTTGAACTTCTATAATTTTGAATAAGCAAATGATATATTTAGGGAAAAATATTATATGAATAATATTGATAAATATCTATATATATATGTATGTATGTATGCATGCATGCATGCATGTATGTATGTATAATCACATTTCATATGTTTCCAAAAAAAATGGATAATTTTTATAATAAAAATAATTGGACAAAGTTTAGTTACAAAACTGGTTGTAACTTTAAGCTACAACCTCGCTTAATATTTTTTTATTGGAGGTAAATTTTGACAAATCTACTCCTTCAGTCCATTTTGATTTTAGAATAGGTTCTTTCAGTTAAATTCCTTCTCATATAGTAGAAGCTGCTGGAATGAGATTTGTGGAAATGTAATTCCCATCATAATCTTCTTGTAAATAAATTTATTTAACTAAACTTTAGAAATGCTAAAGAAAAAACATATATTCACCACATTGCATGACCAATTATTCAAACTTGAACTTCTATAATTTTGAATAAGCAAATGATATATTTAGGGAAAAATATTATATGAATAATATTGATAAATATCTATATAAATATATGTATGTATGTATGCATGCATGCATGCATGCATGCATGTATGTATGTATGTATGTATGTATAATCACATTTCATATGTTTCCAAAAAAAAAATGGATAATTTTTATAATAAAAATAATTGGACAAAGTTTAGTTACAAAACTGGTTGTAACTTTAGTCTACAACCTTGCTTAATATTTTTTTATTGGAGGTAAATTTTGACAAATCTACTATTGGATTGTATTTTTTCTTATATCCTTCATGCTTGCAAAATTTCTAAAAAATTAAAGATCAATAGCTATGTCATCAATAAATTGTTTAAATTGCAAGTTTTTGTAGTTTAAAATTATGCATAAAATATAAATTTATAGATCATATAGTAAAAAAAATCCGATTAACATAAAATTTGACATGTGTAATAAGAGTGTAAAGAACATGCAATTCAACTGTTAAAATTTTAAAATAAGTAGTAATATTTATTTTATTGAATAAGGTTAATTTTGTAGCTAAACTTTGTCCAAAATAATTTTCAACATCTAAATGTTATTTAGTATGACAGACCAACACATTATCAACATTTGATGTATATCTAATAAAAATATATATTTTATCCAATTCACTATTCAAACTTGAGAACAAATGCTTTACAAATACTTAACAATAAGGGACTAATACTTTATAGTTAAAACTTCAGTCAAATTTTATCACTAATAATTGAGAAGACATTGGTTTATCCTCAATTAATATTTAAACAGATTCAAGGAAAGCACAATAAGCTATTTTGTATGGGAATTCCTTCTCCTATGCAAATTTGCTGCTATAGCAATCACAAAACTGCATAAGATATTTTGAATGTCATGTTCCCCAAATTCTAAAACTAAGTTTCACAGGAGCAAGTTATTATACTTTCTTTAGGACATTAATAAAAATTTTATTGATAACTACCAACTTTTGTTGTTTTGAATATACATATGCATGTAAATTGACAACACTATGTTCACCAAATATTCAAAATTCAAACCAACTTGATAAATGCAACAGTGCCTTACCATGAACATTTTCCTCAATTTAAAGGATTCAATTTTTATTCTAATTTAGTTTATTTGCATTTCTTCTTAGGTGATCCCTGTTAACAACATACTATGATAAATTACCTACTGTCCCAAAAATTTAAGTTATTAAAACATGATGAATTTAATTATTTAACCATAATTCTAATAAGAAGGGAATGCGCTTTTCAAGTTCCTCCAAAGGAGACAAACAAATAAATAAATTTATAAGCACCTGTTCCATTAATTCCCTGACATCCCTACCCTCTTTGTTGCTCCGTGCAGCACCTAACTCAACTCCGGAAACCCTCTCAGCAAACTTCAAAGTGCTTAGACTTTCAGAGTATGAATTCACATCAGGATCAAGTTGCACAAACATAAGGGTTTTTGCTTGACCACCTGAGATATTAAAATCAATATATGGTTCAGATGAACTCTAACATAGGTACTAATGCAAGCTATAAAGACAAATTTAACATCTTATAGAACCTATCAAGGAATTGAAGGCCACTTGTGACTAAAAGAAGATAACTAACAAAGAAATACCCAGAGAGCTTTGTAGGACTTGAGTAAGCTTGCTATTTCGGTAAGGTACATGAGGGCTCTTTTGAGCAAGAGCAAAAATGACATCTCCAAGGGCGGATAGTGATTTGTTTATATGTTGTGCTTCCCTGAGTCTATCTCCAGTTACCTCAGAACGATCCACCCTTTCACTTCCTGCAAGATCTACCAAATGAAGATTACCAAGCAAAGCAGCACCAGTCTTCAAATCCTTCCCACGAACATTAATAGTGACAACACTGTACACATACATCTAACTGAATATTACAACAAAATTAAAAAATTATGATTGAGAGATACTTATATTTAATAGATGAGATCTATTAACCTGTGAGATCGGCTACTTCTTTCATTCAGAGCAGTGGCACCGACAGCTCTGTTCCTTAGTCCCGTTTCCATTATTTCCATGACATCAGAGGTTGAATTTACAGGTTGCATGCTAGCATCGGGTACAGCTAACCCATTGGGTTGCAATTGAGTCAAAATCCCAAGTGTGCGCAAATCAAGGAAACAAATGATCGACATACTAAAATCATGAATACTATGTGTCTTCATTTAAGTTATAAAAGGATGTATATGCATAGAAAGCATAGATGTAATGAAAACAAGTAGATATGAAGGATGAATAGAAGGATATTTCTTTTGAGAACTATCATTTGATAGTAAATCGCGTACTTGTTCATTATATATCTCAATCATTTGAACCCCCATTTCATATGTAAGGGCACTTTTTCTACTTTGAGAGAGCTCAAAAAGGTCATTTAGCGCCCGATAATTGACCCCCCAAGTCTCTTTAGTTGCTCCATTCGGGCCAGTCTGTTTAGAAAGGCATTTGTTTCATTAGGATTGTTGGAACTAGCACCAAATGCATTGTGAAAAGTAAAGTACGCCAAGAGTTCATACCATTGTGAAAGTTTTTCCAGAACCAGTTTGACCATAAGCAAATATACATACGTTAAAGCCATCAAGTACCGATCGTATCAAAGGTTGGATGTCAGAAAAAACCTCCTCTGCCATCATTTAAAAAAGAGAATGAGTTGTGCTATGCAATGCTCACCATAAAACAAATATGCATACATAAACTAAATATTTAAGAATTAACATTCTAATAATATCAAATTAATCAGTCAGTCAATTAGGCAATGCTTATATAAAACATAGTGTAAAAAAAAGGTGTATCTAATGTATATAGAGAGTGATAATAACCTTGAGTTGCAGCCAGACCAAAGACCTTATTAAACTTAAACAAACGATGGCTGTCTTTCCCTGGCTTTGAGGGATTTGCTATAACCAACTCTCCATCTTCACCAATATAATCTACGATCGTCTGTTTTTCTCTTTGTCCAGGAAGAAAAGGCCTTATCCGACAATACACTCTAATATTTCCTGTTCAAATGAATTTAGATCCAATTTAATAATTTGTACTTGCATACAATGTAATATGAAATATGGCCAAAATAAGTAGTGTCACCTTTTAATTCTTGAATCTCATTAAACATCTTCCTGTTTTCAGCAAGAACTGAATTATAGTTTTCAGACGCATCTGCTAGTACTTTGAGCTTTACTCCTAAGCAAGGTAAAGTTAATTTATGAGAAACTACCATCACAAACAGCATAAAAATACTTGAATTTCAAATAACTATCCCCACCCAGGTGATTAAATTCTTCGGAAAAGCTCTTTTGTGCTTTCATAATTTCTTGTTTAATGGATGTAAAAGCGAACCTCAATTCCTGTATGTTTCATAAAGTTAGAAGTTAAACATCACTCCATTCAAAGCTAAAAGAATATTCTCACTTAAAAGCATACCTGTAGTGCACCAAACTGAAATTCCATATTGCTTTGGTAGATTTGCTCTTTCTGGTTCCATCTCTGATGTTTTGATTCAGAGTATGACTCAAGCTTTTTCATCTTATATTTAGAATCTTCTAAAAGGTGCTCAAGTTCTTTTAATCTCTCCTCAAGAGTTGTTATAGCATCCTTAGATTGTGTGTCCATTTGCGAGCAGTGCAATTCATATGCCTTTTTGGCTACTTCAAGTTCTTGCTTCAATGTTGAAATTTCAATATTGTTGTTCTCATTCTCTTTCGTCAGTTTAACCAAATCTTCCTCCTCAAATTTCTTCTTTTCTTCCATTTTGGTCCTCTCTGTCTACAAAACATCCATAATAGAATTATTGTAAAAAATATGCACACAACATAAGATCGTTGTCAAATGTCAACGTCTTTTCACAAGTAACACATATGTAATGCATGCTCTAACTAGTTTTAAGTGTCAATGAAAAATTAGATTATTGTACATTAGATGATACAAGCAGTTCAAGTTAAAAATAAAAAAGAATTACATGCTTTATTTTCTCTAAACTGTACCTTTATATGCTGAAGCTGGTTCATAACAATCTGCAATGAAAAAAAATTTAGAAAAGAAAATTATTTGTATGAACAATAACAACAAAGTCTTAGTTCCAAAACTTTGGGATCAGCTATACAGAACAAAAGATTTATTAGGTTTGGTCACACAATAAAAAATGACTCACATATATGTCAGTCAAAGTCCAACTTGCTGACTTATATTATTCACCATACCTGGCTCTCTTCACTAGTCCCTGATGCAAGGGTTTCAAGTACTCTGATCCTAGACTGGTATTTCTCTTCACGAGTCTTAAAAAGATTATTTTGCTGTAGGCACAAAAACATAAAGAAATTAACAACGTGATAGAAAAAAACTGTAAGATGTTAAAAAAATAACCATAAGTCATGTTACAGTTCTTAAGTGTTCTGCTTGGGTTGATATGCGTCGCTCAATCTCCTGCACAACTTTCCTCAAAAGGCATGCCACACGCTGAGCAATGACAATAGTGTCAGAATACAGTTCTAGAATTATATTATGCATGCACATATGAAAATACATGCTAATGGACACACACACACATATATATTATATATATATATATATATATATACTAGACTCATTACACGCGCTTTATGTGTGCAATAATGTTTTTTATTTTTTTTATTTTTTAGAGTTATAATGCTTAAAAGTGATATATAAATAGCCTTGTGTATATTTTTTTTAAGAGGTAAGATAAAATAGAATAATGTTTAAAAATGAGATAGAGAGAGTGTCCTAAAAAAAAAAAAACCTTGTGTGAGTGTATTTCCTTATTTCATCCCCCTTCCCTTATATGTGTGTGTGTGTTTCTCAAAAAAAAAAAAAAAAAAAGATAGTGTCCTAAATTTTAGGCCGAATTGAGAAAATAAAAGAAAAAACCTAAAATTTAGGAACAGTAAATTACTCTCTTAACCGGTTTGTATTTTTTAATTTAAAATTATTTAACTATAAGATAAGGGTATTTTAGAGAGTTTAAAAATTTGTGTAAGAGTATTTTAGTATGCAAAATGTTGAAAACCAAACAGAGAATCCTGTTATTAATAGTATATATATATATATAGATAGACATGCATTAATAATATTTTAAACACATATTTCCTCCAGTTGACGTACGTAAGGTATTTCACCATTCTTTTTTTCAACGCTTTCATCCAGAATTCCATTCACAACGCTTAAAAGTGATTGAGTTGGGGCATTCTGCAACAAGAGATGCTGAAACACATTAAAAAGTCATTAAATTTAAAGGACCAAGAAAAGGAATTTTAAAACTGCCCAACTATCAAGGTTATCTGACAAGAAAAAGATCTCAAGAATTTACATCTAGACTGTTTGATTTCATCATCTCTGAAATTTTTGCCGCAGGAAGGTCTGCATATCGTCCTGGTTTGACTTGAAACACTTCATGGAACTTATGTCCTACACTACTATGTACTGTTGCAGCAAATGGCTCTGTTTGATACCGAAAATCATGAACATCAACTAATTGAATAAACAAGACAGAATGATGAAAAGGACACCAATATTATAGCTAATGTTTAAACATAGGGAAACTTGCCAGCTTGAGATTTATTCATGTTCAATATTTTGTAAGGGTGCAAGCTAAAAGAGGATTAGTTGTGAAATCTCGAAACTTATGTACACACTACACATAGTTACACATACACATACACAGGGGGAGGGGGGAAGAGGCGTAGAGAGAGAACAATTTTACCTGACATGATAGGACTACGCAAAGTACGTTGAAGTTTAGACTCAGAGACAGCCTTCAATCTATCTTCTCCAGTCAAAGCAGAAAATTGTCCACGTGGAGATGCATTTCCACGAGGGCTTCCAGATTTAGATTTTATACTGATAGTTGGCTTATATTGTGCTCTAAGTGTTAAAAGGCAATCAATAACAGTCTTCATAGAGCCCTGCATAATATAACTCAAAAATGTGAGAGAGAGAGAGAGAGAGGGGCTAGAAAAGTAAGATCAATCTCTAAGCAAAGACTAACAAGTGGATGGAAACTATAACATTTGTATGAATGATTTCCTTTTTTTTTTTTTTATTATTTATAGATATACATGTAAGAATCAACATATGACAACAAAGATAGAATGTTTGCATTACACACTCACACATGTACAACATATTTACCTAGAGCACAAATTTTATGACTTGCTCAAATTTCATAACCTAATACCATGATATGTGTACATCACTATATCACAAAGCAAGCATGTGTCTGTATGCATTTACTAGTTAAATACCTTCTCTAAGTCTGACTCCTTGAAGCTGGGAATCCCCAAGTTTCCCATTACTGCCAGAAACCTTTTAATTTTTTGTGTGCGCAATACTGTTGACTGATTGTAATCACCTACCTGCAATGGAAAGAATGTTAGAATAAGAAACCTAACAACTAATTTCCAATTTATAGTATGACTTGGTTAAAGAAAAATTTAGAAAGTTTTCTGCAACCTCATTCACAGAACCAATTCTCAGCATATTCAAGATCCGACACAAAATAGTACCATCAATCAAGCACATTCTCAAGTCTTCATCTGAAGCATTTAGTGGTAAGTTTACATCAGGGAGAGTATTATTCAGCCACTCCAATAAGATTGCTCGCTGCTTAGCTGGAAAAAAGAAATAGAAGGGAAAAAAAATTAGTTTATAAATAAAGATGAGCAAATAAGTGAAGAGGGAAAAATCATCTTTCTTTACCTTCACCCTCGTCATTATTATTTACTATTTGTTCAGAAATATCCCCATTAGCAGCTACATTTGAGCTGCTAAATCCTTCATTTTCTTTTGTAGACTGATCCAATGTGGATTTCATGGTGAGATGCTTAAGCAGGGCATCTAGAGTCGGAGCTCGTTTATGAAAACAGGGAAAATTTGATTTTCCACTGCTTCACTAAAGAAGTCCTGAAATACGAAAAGATAGTAAATTTCTATTCCCCTCTCAAACCAACTTATCAAAACACCACAACCCCCCCCCCCCCCCCCCCCCCCCCCCACCCCTTCCCAAAAAAAAAAAAAAAAAAAAAAAAAAGAATCATGTTGTTGACAGTATGAATCATACCAAAGAAGATGGAATAGGCTACATAATGAAACGATATACTACCAGTGACTTGGATAGTGATATCTTTTACTCAAACAAATAAATAGCAATTTTTTTTGGTTTAACTCAAACTCATAAAATTTATAATCAGAACATTAATAACTAAACTTTCCCAGCTTTTTTTGTTTCAGTTGCTTCCTGAAGCTCTCTGCAGAAAACAGTCTATGGATTTCCCTTAATTTCACAAACTTCTTTTGTTACAACTTTCAAACACATAAAACTTTTGTTTGAACATTTTGCTTTACCAACACTGGTTTTTGAATATAGTTAAGTCATGCACTAAGTACTTGTTGAGATATAGCACAACTAATAAGTTTATTGAGATTTTTGGTTTCTCCACTATCCATTCAAAAGACAAGCACAGAAACATGTGCACGTCCGCACATTTTAGCATTTGTATGTATGTCATTGATAGCTAAAATTAACTCACCTCAGCTGCATATGGCAGAAATTTTTTCACAGTAAAGCAAAGTATGGCCTATCAATTTGCTAAGACTTTGCAAGCCGAACTTTACAAGCTTCAGGGGAAAAAGATTAAAAAAAATTAAAAAACTGCTACAACTGCACTCGAATCACAACTGGGGTTGTTTAAGGTTTCATATAAAAAAGGTCCTAACCAAAGCACAAAACTCCCGTTTTTGCAGGTTCTGAGAGAGGTGATTGGATGCTCAAGGTTTCATATGGAGCAAAAATTCAAATTGCAAGAAATATTTTGACATTACAATAATTTTTATGTGTGCGTTTGCAAAAGGAGAATGAAGGAGGAACCAATTCCGAAGGGAAAAAACATCAACAAGATAAAATCCAAAAAACATCAAAAGCTTGGAATTGGACAATAAAACAGACATTTGAAATGCCAAGAGACTGTATCCCACAATTTTTAAAATACAATGAACCCAATTCAAGATTTACACAACAAATCAACACCCTCCATTCCTCATAGCATGAATATGTCACAACCCACATGCATGGACACGAACTAGAGCTTAAACATCAAACCCAGATACCAAACAATGATCCCAAGAATGTACAATAAAACAACAAGGTAATGTAATGTTCATGAAAACAATTAAAATCTAAATGGCACACATATATTCTTGTAAACAATTAACATCCAAAAAATGAAAAGAAATTAATATATATATATATATATATATATATATGCAAACAAAAACCAACCTGAGGAAACGCCAAAGTATGAGCTATGAGCTATGCACGTTGATAAATGTTGAGGGTAAATTAAGGTTAGTCACGTAAGGATATAGAGAGACAGCTTTTGTTTCCTATTTAATTTCAGTGAGTTTTTATGGCTCTGTCTTGTTCTGTATTCGTTGTACCGTTGGCATTGTAATGAAAATTGAGAGGTCCGTGAAAATGGGAGCACAACACTCTCTACGTCTCGATCATATTGTTTGGGAACTTTGCCATGTGTCTCAAACCCCGAGAGTGGCGCTCTGTCTCCTGTTCTGTGATACCTTTGGTGGTCAGTGAAATGTGGAAATTTCTCTGCTATCTATGGTCCATATATTAGCTGGGGACAACAAATCTAGGCACTGTGGAAGTTTAAGCTTGCTTGTTTCTTTCTTCTTTGTTAGGATAAAATTCATGTTGGAGTCTTAGCTCACAAGTATTGATGTTCTTAGAACATTCACAATGGTTTATCTAAATTTATTAGGGAAGAGTTACGTGGGTAACAATTTCACAACAAATTATAGGTGATAAATTGTTAGATGTTCGATTTGAACTCACTTCTAAAATTAATTACCTTTTTACCTAACAGTAACGAAAATACTAACTTACCATTTAGGGTATGTTTGGTACATTGAATGTAGATTACATTAGTAATAGTAATCTTTATTACTGGAAATAGAAGACATTGTAATGGAATAATTATTACTATTCATAAGTTTGGTTGTTACATATGGAAAGCTTGTAAAATATGATGTATAAGAAAACTTTATATTTTTGGAAATATATTAATTTTAAAACCTATTATATGCACTAAGGAATAGCTATTACATCCAATTTAAAGAGGAATAGCTATTTTTCAATTTAAAGAATAGTCATTCCAATGTAGTAACTAATCCATGTAATAAAGATGCAACTAAATAACCGAATTGTTATTACACATGAATAACTATTCCATTATATGAACTATTACAGCATACCAAACGTACCCTTAAGATTTATTGTTTTTTAAAATGCACACGTCATTTTATTTCTAATGTACCTTTCATTAATTACAATATTATTTCTTTATTTCTATATTATTTATTTCTTCCACTTTTCAAACACACCCATTTTCCTCTAGTACAGTTAAAGACACAAAAAAATAATAAAATATAGATTTGGGGAATGCACAATTTTCTATCCCTATGGCAAAATGTTAACTTAGGGGATGTATAGGTAAACCTGGAAAAATTGGACATGGACTCGTTAACCAGAACCAAACCCGAACTTGAGGGAAAATGCCCAACCCGAACCCAATAATTGTTTACGTGAAGTAAAAATAAATTGACCCATACTCAACTTTTTTTTTCCCGGGTTAGGTTGGGTAAACCCTTTTGACCCACAACTAGACTCATTTTTAAACATTTTTTTTTAATTAGACCATATTAGGAAGAAATTAAATCACTCCAAAAGTTAAACCATGTAAAAGTAACATGACGACAGCCTTCCAAAGGTAATGACTACATTAAATCAAATAATAACCACTAGAAAGTTTTCTTTCTAGTTTGACCACATAGTAACAAGATTTCAAAGAAATTGAGTTGTAATGCCATTCTCTTGCTAAAAGGGCAATCTCTTTGCGTAATTTATTTTTCTGGATGGAAGATGTGCAACCAAAATTTTTTTGTTGTATAGGCCAATTTGGCATCTTTGATTTAATGAAATTGATGTATTTTTTATCCAAAAAAAAACACCAGTTTGTGTGATAAAAGGCTCAAAGTATTAGTTTAAACCCTAAATTTATGTAATAAACCATGAAATCCTTGCCATTGTTAGTCTTATTTGCTACAAATGAACCATCTCTTTCACCTAATTTTCATGGTAATAATATCATTAGTAAACTTTGAATTGTATAAACTTAAAAATCTATGTATTTTTTAACTTTTATTCTTTTAGTTTTTTTTTTTTTTTGACATTTAGCTATTTCTTTTTGTTGCATGTCAAAAAAATGGGTTGACCCATAACCTGACTAACACAACCCGTTCATAACCCACTTTTTACCTGAACTTGATTAACCTTGACCTGTTTGCTAGGCTTATGAATAGGGAAGCCAATGTGAGGATTTTTTGGGGTTCATTCCCTAAATTGATCTTCTATCCTATTTTAAGGAGACTAATATAAATGCTCTTGTGATTTTATCATCACTGTTGCCTATTGCCTCTCTTAAAATCACAACTTTCAAAATTGAGATCCCAAACGGGATGGTTGAGAGGATTGTGGATTGGATCATAAGATCATATCATAATATAAATCATTTGTTCCACCAATCACAACTTGTTATGTATTTGTTTGACTTTCATTAGAAAATAACTAGAGTTTAAAATGGGGAAAAAAAAAAACTCAAACATATGACATACCATGACTGGTGAAGTATAAAGTGGAACACAAAAAATAGTATAGATTTTTCTCAAAAAAAAAATGGTAAAGATGATTTGTATTCATCATATTAAGTGTGCATTTGGCACAAATTAAAAAGCTAACTTGTTTTACTATTCATCTTATTTTTGCTACTATTCATGGGTCTCACTGTATTATTTCAATTAACTTTTACCTTAATCTACAGTACTTTTAGCAAAAAGTTTTCAGTTTCAGCAAAATAAGCGGATCCCAAACGGACCATGAGAATGATAAAATTCTACTTTTCCTAAAAAGGTGAAAATCATCAATTAATTATAAAATGCAAATGTGAAACAAACTAAATTGAAAAGGAAATAATTGCTAATTACCAAATAAATAAATGAAAGTTTTTGAAAAGTTTTAAATTGTTAGCACTCATATTATCCATTGGAAAGAGAAACAACAAGTTTAAGAAATATCCAAGAGAAAATGGAAAAGCTAGGAGACTTATAACTTAATTTACACTTCCTGGCATTTACAATAGAGACATCCATCGTTAACAAATACTTCATCCCCCAACTATCAAATTATTAGAGAGAGAGAGAGAGAGAGAGAGAGAGAGAGAGAGAGAGAGAGAGAGACTAAAAATAATTGGCAATAAATTGATGGGGTTATTACACTCCCCACCCTTGAGGTTTGGGGGAATGACACTCCACCCCAAACTTGAAGAAAAAAAACCTTCCTCTCCTTTAAGGTTTGAAGAAATTAACACTTACCCGTCCAATTTGTTTATATATATTTAGAAACCCCTTATGTTTATATTAGTAATAAAATAGTCTAAATTTTTATAAAAATATCTTTATAAGTTTAATCGCGGTTAGTAAAAAAATAACTGATAAGTTTAGAAAAAAATACAAAATTTATCAAATATCAAAACATTTGTAATGACAAATCTCTTCATAACTTGTTGAAAAAAGAAAAAAAAAAAAGAAAAAGAAAAATTCACGCTAATATTTTAAAAAACATTTTATTTAAAATTTTAAAACAATGAATTTTAATTATGAAATAAGATAATTTTGGAAACTAGTCCTTAAGCAAATGGGCAGGTTAGTACGCAACATTTAAAAAAAAATTTTTGAACTAAGATGATAGAATTTTATTAATAAGTGAAAAACAAATTCAAGTAAAGAAACTGGTTTTGGTGTATAAAAAACCAGTATTGGGGGAACAACAGCAACATATTGTGATGTCCCCAAATAATGCCCCACATACAGAAAGGCAAGAAAAAAGAAAGAACCCCAACCCATCAATATACTCATACCAAAAAAACCATCACCTCTTTGCAGCCATAAGTCTTTGGTACTCTTCCAACAGACCACAAGCAGTCATGCACCTTCAATAATAAGCTTCGGATGAACTTGGATCGGTTCAAAATAGAACCTATTCCTACTATTCCAACATTTTTAATATTAATTTAATAAAATTTGGTCAATTGGATGTTAAAGGAAAAAAATGTTTTTTCTCTTCAAGTTTGGGGTAGAGTGTCTTTTTCCCAAATCTTAAAGGAGGAGAGTGTAATTATCCATAAACTGATAAACTAGACAATTTTAGCTTATATACACTCCCTTTTAGTTAAGTTTTATCAAGTTTTAATGCGTACTTATGATAAAGACATCATAATTCATAACAACAAAAAAGCTTTGAAAACATACAACTAAATGACTCTCCTTTTTCTATCCAAAATAAAAATTAAACCTCTCATTGTTATCATTATTCTCTACTTCTCATCAAATTTAGACCAATTGTATAGTTAACTGCATTTCATTGATTTCGAACATACATATTCATCATTTAAGTAGTAATCTTTAATATATAATTTAATTTATTGTAATAATTTGATTAACAAAGATAACAAAATTGTTTTTGGTAAGCAACTTGTGGTGGTCATGAGCTAGAGGTTGCGAGTTGGATCTCTCTTAGATAGTTAGATGTATTCTCAAACACCTAGATAAGAGCGATACTTTATATATAAGGGAAATGTTAACCAATGCCCTAAGAGCATTGGTTTAGGAGTTATGTTTAAAAACATTTTATTGGAAGAATGATAAAATAATAAATGTTGTTGACAGCTTTTATATTTCTCATGAAAGTAGTGTTAAAACTTTTCTATTATAGTTTATTAACAATTGTCCTGATACCTGATGGTATGCCTCCCTTATTTTACCAGCATTTTTGGCCTACTGTAAACTCTATTGTTGTACAAACTGTTCTGGATTTTCTTAACCATGGTGCAGCTCCCCCTAAGTTTCATGAAACTCACATAGTTCTTATTCCCAAAATAAAGAACCCTGAAAGAGTGACAGACTACCGACCAATAAGTCTGTGCAATGTGGCCTACAAGCTAGCATCTAAAGCAGTGGCAAACAGGCTAAAGACGGTTCTACAGGACATTGTGTGTGAGAATCAAAGTGCCTTTGTATCAGATAGGCTCATCACTGACAACGTGCTAGTGGCTCATGAGCTAATGCACCACATCAATAGGAAGAAAAAGGGTAAGTGTGGGGAGATGGCATTGAAGCTAGATATGAGCAAGGCCTACGATCGGGTGGAATGGGGTTGTCTACAACAAATAATGGCCAAACTGGGTTTCCATGAGAACTGGACTCGACTTGTCATGCGGTGTGTTTCATCGGTGACTTATGCAGTACGCATCAATGGGAAGCCTTGTAGCCAGATCATTCCATCTCGAGGCTTGCGTTAAGGGGACCCATTGTCGCCTTACCTTTTCCTTATCTGTGCTGAAGGCTTATCTGCACTTCTACACAAGGCTGTTCAAAGAAATGAATTAAGGGGAGTGGCAGCGTCTGTGAGGGGGCCTAGAATTTCACACCTATTTTTTGCCGATGATAGTCTGATATTTGGTAGGGCCACAGTAAAAGATTGTGAAGAAATCCAGCGGGTCCTCCAGGTGTATGAAGCATCCTCAGGGCAGCAGTTGAACAGGAACAAGACATCATTATTCTTCAGCCATAATACAGCCAACGGAGTAAGAGAGACGATCAAGACTATGTTCGGTGCGCAGGTTATAAAACCACATGAATCCTACTTGGGGCTCCCCTCTTTGGTTGGTAGGTCGAAGAGGAATACGTTTGCTCAGTTGAAGCAACGGGTATCAAACAAACTAGCGGGGTGGAAGGAAAAACTGCTGTCAAGTGCCGGTAAGGAGATTCTGATAAAGGCGGTTGCCTAAGCTGTGCCGTCATATACAATGAGTTGCTTTAAGCTGCTAGATACCCTATGTGATGAGTTGACTGGGATGGTAAGACAATTCTGGTGGGGACAAGTGAAGGAGGAAAAGAAGCTTGCATGGATGAGTTGGGAGAAAATGTGTCTACCAAAAGAAAAAGGGGGAATGGGTTTTAGGGACTTGAAACTTTTCAACATGGCTTTATTGGCAAAGCAGGGGTGGCGCTTGCAAACAAATTCTTCATCACTGTTCTATAGAGTTTACAAAGCCAAGTACTTCCCAAAGTGCAGCTTCCTAGAGGCCACATTGGGCAGCCAGCCATCCTTTGCTTGGAGGAGTATATTGTCAGCTCAGGCAGTAGTCACACGAGGTGTAAGATGGCAAGTAGGTGATGGGGAACAGATTCAAGTATGGAGGGATAAGTGACTGCATAACCCGAGCACATATAGGGTAGTCACACCTGAAAGGCCGGGTCTGCAAGGGACACGAGTTTGTGACCTAATTGAGGGTGATCGGATGGAATGGAAGGAGCAGCTGATACGCCAATGGTTTCTCCCCCAGGATGTGGAGGCAATATTGAGCATTCCCCTAAGTACACATGGTGCTAGAGATCGTCTGGTATGGGCAGCAAGTAAAAACGGGAAGTTTACGGTGCGGAGTGCATATCGATTGGCCCAAGAAATGTCCACTGGAGGAAATTTGCCTGAGTGCTCAGATTTTACTACCTTAAATAAGGTTTGGAGGGACCTTTGGAATATGCAGGTACCGACTAAAGTTAAGCACTTTGCATGGAAGGCATGCTGTGACATCTTAGCCACAAGGGAGAATTTATGAAAAAGAAACATCACGAAGGATAACCTTTGTGAGTCATGCGGGAAAGCCCCAGAAACTGTATGTCATATTTTTTGGTTTTGTGATAGAGCAAAGGAGGTTTGGTCATCCAGCAAGCTAATTTTGCCGTTTGAAATTAGTCCATCTTGGAAATTTATAGATGCGATGTGGAAATTACAGAAGCAGTCCGACGAGTGCCCTGGCTTAGTAGAGCGGACTATTATGTTATGCTGGGGAATATGGAAGCAAAGAAACACGGTCAGACATGGTGGTTTGAGCCGAAATGGATTAGCCATTGTGAGAAGCTCTCTAAGGATTTGGGACGAGTTTCTAGTAGCAAACGAGAAACCACAAACCACGAGAGAGTCAGTCACAATGAAGATTAAATGGTGCCCTCCACAACTGGACAGCTATAAGGTCAATGTGGATGGTGCAGTTTTCACCAAACAGAAGCAAGTTGGTATTGGGGTGGTAATACGCGACTCGGCAGGAGAAGTGATAGCTGCTTTAAGCCATAAGCTTGCTCGTCCTTTGGGTGCGTTGGAGACTGAAGCCAAAGCAATGGAGGTGGGGATCCAGTTTGCATTGGATGTAGGGGTCCGAGATGTAATTTTCGAGGGTGACGCTCTGAGTATATGCAATGCACTTAGGGGAGTAGGTGAAGTGTCCACGTCTGTGCAAAATCTTGTAGTTGGTATGTCTCAACGTGTAAAGGCTTTTAGAAGTTATGCCTTTTCCCATACCAAAAGGCAGGGGAATATCCCTGCTCACCTCTTGGCCCACCACGCTAGAAACATAGAAAGTTATGTTGCATGGCTAGAGGAGTGTCCTAGCCTTATTGAACATGCATGTGCTCATGATCTTGTATCTCCTCCACGTGATGAATAAAGTTTTGTCTTCATATCAAAAAAAAAAAAAAAACAATTGTCCTGATAACATCCATTAATATGACTCTATATATAAATAAGGGACCAATCTAACCTTTGGTCATACTATTCTATTATTTGTCATGCAATGAGACATCTGGAAAATCTCATAAAATGATAGTATAATTGATGGAATTTAAGATTTTTAAATTTATAGCACCTATTTCAAGTCTATTGCACCAACAATCCAGGCGGTAATAATGAAGTTGAGTTCACAAGAGTTTAGCATTGCAAACTTGAGATTGGAGCTGATCGCGGTACAGGAACTTAAGGATATTTTCACACATGTTCTTTCCATGTCATTCATAGATGTAATAATGTTGCTCAATTGTAGTAAGTTCGATTCATAAGCTCAAATCTAACTTAAAAAAAAAAATCAAAATCAAAATAAGTTCATCTAAAAAAGCTAATTTAAGAATTGGTAAAATACAATCAACATTTTAGAGGTTGGGTTAATGTCAACCGTGTCCAAGACTTTTCAAAATTGATCAACTAGGTCCTTGAACCCAACTTGAACCTTAAACCATTATTCATTTTTCTTATCTCTCCCAAGATGATTAGGGATTAAGTTGGTCAGTTTTGAAAAGTCTTGAACCTGATTGACATTAGCACATAGGGGGTGTTAATTGTAATTTACCCTTTAAGAAAAGTTTTATTTTTGTACATATGTGGTGATATGTTTCCAATTCTAATTTGGGCCTAATGAACAAATAAATTCAGATCACCCAAAGCAATCATTGGATGACCAAAGCGCCATAAACACACATTTAATGCATGAGCTGCTACCAATAGACACAAACGTAAAAATGACCATTGGCAAGATAATCAAATTACCAGATTAAGCCATCAGGGGCATTACCAAAGCCATTAAAGCCACCATTGAGGGCCTCCAATGGCTAGAAAGAAATAGATCTATATAAACCAGCTTAAAATCAAGCAGTGGCGGAGTCAGCATTTGACTTGAAGGGGGGAAGGGGGGGGGGGAATTACATTTGACATCACATTTACACACGTGCAAGTGAACATATATATATATATATATATATATATAATATTTGAGATCAATTTGCAAAATAGCAATTCATTCATGTGTATATTAAGCAATATTTGAATGCAAGAAAATTCAAAATAAAATGACATATTCATTATATTATTTATCTATTAGGGGTTTATTTACATAAAAAATCATTTTAAAATTGTAATATATATATCTATATATATAATAATAGGTGAAGCTAAGAGAAACTCAAATTTGAATTCCAAATTAGAGTTTCAATTTTGCGTCATGTGTCCTAAATTATTTATTTTTAAAAAGTTTTATTTCTTAATTTTAGAATCAAATGTGGGATCACATCATAAATATTCATTCAAGTAAGTTATCAAGTACAAAAACCAAAGAGTCTATCTTCTAAAAAAAAAAAAAATCAAAGAGTCTAGAATAAATGAATCGTAAAAAAAAAAAAGTGCTTCACAATAATAATAATAATAATAATAATAATAATAATAAAACATGGATAATTTACAGTTTATACCTAATAATATCTTCAGGGACGGAACTAGGATTCGAAGTCGAGGGGGGAAAATATAATTTTCTTGAGAGGGGCAAATATAATTTTTCATGGATTTCTTTTCTAAAATCTTAAATATATACATATTATTTAATATTTTAAAAAAATTTGGGGGGGGGGGGGGGGGGGGAGGGGCCATAGCCCCCCTCTTCTTATACATGGTTCCGTCCCTGAATATCCTTACAAAATTTTTTAAAGAGTTAACAAAATATAAAAATAACTATCAATAGTATTTAAATTATATATATAAGAATTATATTATGCATCTTATTATATATCTTTAAGTGTACCTATGCACATGCATGAGGTTACAAACTAGTTATAAAAAAACGTTATATCAAGAGAGTTTTGGTTTTGGTTTAGGTTTAAAAAACCATCATATTTATTAACTATTTATTTATATATATAATTTTTAAATGCATTTTTTGTATTATATAATATAATAGAATAAATATTAATAGATTTTTTGGGTGGGTCTAAGGGGGGCAAGTGCCCCCCTCGACTCCTCTCTCCGTCCCTGGAATCAAGAGAACGTGCATATACACATTGAAATTCATTCTTTGTTCTTATTATCTCTCTCTCTCTCAACGTTTGACTCTATCACTGGAGGCTCGTTGGCTGGCACCAGTCCACGCCGGTGACTTAGGAGGGAAAAACATCTTTGTTATTACATTGCAAGTTTCAAACCCACCTTCATCAGATTCTATCTAGACAACCATTCAACTGAGGAACTCATGCTTCATCTTCATCTAGGAGTCATTAATATAACTTTTTTTTTATCTATTACTAAAAATTTGCACCTCAAATTTATTTCCAAAATATTGATTCTTTGTTTTTAATCAATTATAATTTTCTTGCTTTGTTTACTTTATTGACTTTATTGAGTAATGGATTAAAAAAAGCAAAAAAAAGAAGGTAATGGGACATGATTTGGTCACGGTAGTATAGTACTTAACATAATAAAAACCCCAAAGAATCCTTAGTAGTCAAGGAAACGTTGTCTCCACGGTTGTTGGATAAGCATGTGAGATCAAAAACCAGAGGCCAAGTCCTACGGGCGCCCATAGTACTCACTACTTTACCATCAAAACCACATCTTTCAGCTTCCACAAAACCGGGAGTGAGGCAACACAAGGGCTGCGCTATTTGTGGCCACGTCGGCATAACCTTATTCCACTCGTCACGACGAGTGTGCGTGTTCACTCCTCTTTCGTCTTTGTGAGGTCGTGAATGGCGCGTGCGTAACAATGCGCGTAGGGTTTTACTCGAAAATATCAAAGGGCGTTGTGCCAACTATGTGGCGACTCGTCAGCACTTTGACTAAGGTACTTTGTAACACGTGTTGCTTGCATGCTGTGGTGTTGTTTTTTTTAGACCGATTTGCATGGCTGTTTCCTCTTTATTAACGCCTTACATTGGCTGTACCTTACAATTCGAATTGACTGCATTAACCCTCTCTCAAAAAGCCAATTCGCAAAAATTTTATTTAATTTTTTGCTCTTATTGGATCTGCTAATTACTATAATTTAAAAATTTATTGTTGAAAATACTATAATAAAATAATTTTTAAATTATAAATAATGTTCATGGGACTCCGTTTTAAAGTTATTGCTGCATTTTTTCGTATTTGCTAGTTCGTAAATAATGCGCGAAACCCAATAAAAAAAATACAAAACTCGCATGCCTGCCACTACACAAAAACACACTAAATATGTTTTAGCTGTAGTCTAATTTTAGGACTTGGCTTGAGTATGATGTCTCGTTGCACTTATGGGTAGATTTGGAAAAAAAAATTTATATAATAAGGAGAAACTTAAAAAAATAACAAATTTAAGAGTTTTATCTAAAGTTCATTACTTTTTATTTTTTGAGAAGTATCTAAAGTTCATGACTCAAATGACTTGAAAATAGATATAGATATAGAAGTAAATATGGATATAGATATAAATGATATGTATCTAGTATCTACTTTTGGATATCTATCATCATTGGAGTTCAGTACAACTAGACACTAACTCCAAACCTTACCTATTTAATATTATTTTTCTTTCTAATAAATGAGAAAGAGAAAATACTATGGGTGTGATTTAATAGAATTTGAGAGTTGAAAGAAAATTATCGATTCTTTTGAGTTTTTTTTTTTTTTTTTTTTAAGTTTTAAAATGAGGTAAGCACCATCGTGCATACTTGGCGCGATGATCACTCTACAAATATAAGTGTTTGTAGAGTTTGAGAGGCAAGGGCCGAATTTAAGTCTCTAGTAGGGAGTTTTATACACATATATACTTAGATTGTGTTATAGTAGAATTTCTATTTTAGGCTATGTTTTTTTTTATAGGTTAAAAAATTGGTAAATGGGATGCTTTTAAAATAAAACAATGCTCTCTTAGTCTCTCTCACTTTTTTTTTTCCTCAATCATTGTCTCTCTGTTGGGATTTCTGTTCAATAATTCAATGGCTAGGATGTCCCAACTCCATTATATAAATCCCTAAAATAAGATCTTTTTTAAATTTTTTTTGATAAACTCCTAAAATAAGATCTAGATCCTTTTCTTGATAAGCACGTAATTAAAAAAAATTTCTTCTTTCTTCTAGAATAAGCTTTGCACATTGTTTACAAATTTTGAGGAAAATAGAAATGACTTATCAAAGTCCTTGAATTAAGATTTTTTTTTTTATAAAATTTTTCTTATACGTGCATGCCAACTTGGAAACTATCAATTCAACAGAAACTTCTACTTCTGTTGTCAAATAATCCTTATCGAAAAATAATATTCCAAGCTGGGACATAATTCGTCCTTTAAAAATTTACCCTAATTGACACACAAATATTTACACATATATATATTATGAAATATATAAAATTGAAAAATCAAGGTAGTCTAAGTCTTACTCTCTAATCATTAAAAATATTTTTGCAATGGCAACGAGTCAATGAGAAAATCCCAAAGCCGGTGCCTAGATACTTTTCACACTTAAGCATGTCAATATCTAATCCTAAGACTAAAAGCAGTGAGAATTTTGATTTGAAAAAACAAAAAACCAGGGTTTGCCTAAAATACCATTTTCTTGGAAAACAACTGCGGCCCCCATTACAAACCACGTCCTCTCTTCCTCACTCCTCACTTACAAAAAGCCTTCCCACACCCAAAACTCCTATATTTTCTCACCACATTTTCTTGCTTCACAAACAAAAGCCCACCATTATTTTCTCACCCCATTTTCTTGCTTCACAAACAGAGCCCCCAATTACCAATCATGCGTTTGAGTTGTAACGGCTGTCGAATCCTTCGCAAAGGCTGTAGCGATAGCTGCACCATTAGACCCTGCCTTCAATGGATCAAAACCGCTGAATCCCAAGCCAACGCCACTTTTTTCTTAGCCAAGTTCTATGGTCGAGCCGGCCTCATCAATCTCATCAATGCCGGCCCCGAACATCTTCGTCCAGGTTTGTATTCAATCTTCTTAATCTCGCCTTTTCCATTCATCCAAATTCGTTTTTACTTGGCTACGCAACAATTTTTGCAATAAATTTCACAGTGGTTGACAGTGGTTGATCAAAGTATTCATTTAAAAACAAAGCTTAAGCCAAACAAATACTAAGTGGTGGACACAACTGATATTTAGGTACTCATAACAAGGTTGTGCCGCGATTAAAGTTGTCTGACTTGAAATTAACCGTTAACTATTTTAACAGTTATGAAATTTGTTGTGAAAAAAAAAAACGTTTATTATATTATTGTTTTGCATTTGTTCCTTTAAATTTTATTAATGTTTCTTTTTTTCTTTTGTATTTTTGTGATGGTTACAGCAATATTCAAGTCTTTGCTATATGAAGCTTGTGGGAGAATAGTCAACCCGATTTACGGTTCAACCGGGTTGCTATGGTCCGGGAGCTGGCAGCTCTGCCACGCCGCCGTCGAAGCCGTTCTTAAAGGCTTGCCCATCACGCAAGTCTCTTCGGAGTCGGCTTTCAAAGCCTGCGATATACGCCACGTGTCAAAGGAGGAGATACAGAGACCGTCCGATCAGCTTCACAAGGTTAAATCTCGGAGGAACCGGTTCAAGAAGAGCTCGGCTGCTGCGAAGCACAAGCCGAAGGTGGAGTCTGTGAGTGACGAATTGGCTGGTGACACGTGGAACGAGTTAGGTGGGTCGGTGAAGAAGATGAGTCATGATGATGAGTTGGGGACGAGTGAGAATCCGAGTTGTGGAGGAGGAGGAGCTGAGGCTGAGACTGACTGTGTTTCGGCTGAGACTGTAGAGGCTTCGCTGGCTAAGTCTGATGAACGAGCCGATGGTAGTGACGTGGAGTTGGATTTGGATCTCAGTTTGGGCCTTGGGAAATGGGATAGGGACACGTGTAAGGTGGATGTGGGTCTTGTTCTAACCGCTTGGTTTGCAAAGAGTGGCTCAGTCCATGCATAAAAAAGTGATTTTTTTTTTTTTTTAAGAGAGTATAAAAAAGTAAGTTTGGTAGCATAGATGAAGGTTTTTTTTTTTCTTTTTTTTTTTGGTAGGTAATTTCCGTTTCTTGGGATTTCATGGTTGAAATTGTATATTATAGGCAAGAGACGTTCGTAGACAAAAGATGTTACCGAAAATTATAATACAAATTGGATTTTCTCTTTCTAAAATATAAATTATTTTTTAGAAATGATAGATTTAGGTTCCGTTTGGTATGCGATTTCAAATACATGTTTTTAGTTTTTAAACAACATTACACGTATTTTTATACATTTTTCACCCACGTGTATTTCCAAAAAAATTGAAAACTGTTATTTAAATACATGTACCAAAAAGATCCTTATTTTCTTGGGTTGTGTTCATGTTAAGCATTATTTAAAATTTTGAAAATATACTGTTGGATTATGTGTTCTTTATATTATTAACACGCATGCTAAATAAATTTAAAATCAATCGGACGTTATTTACTATTTTATTTATAAAATCATATTTAATGCATAATTTTAAATTATAAAAATTGAAGTTTTAAACATTTAAATGATAACTTGGTCATTAATCTTTAATCGTCTTGAAATTTTACAAAAATTATGAGTATTTATACTATCTATAACAGGTTATCCTTTTTTAAATGGATTTTTCTTAAGGTTAAAATATTTCATTCAATAACCAGTGATTTCTCTTACAAATGTTTTTGGAAAATGGTCAATAACATCACAAAATTCCTTATAAAATTCTATTTCTTGAACCGGATTTTTGTATGGTTCAAAAATACTCTTACACCCTACGCTTAAGCAAGGATAAAAGTTGGGGACAACTTGATGAAAATACATCTCTAACTTTACCCAAAACTTTGCCTACAAAATATGACTACTCTCTCTTCAAAAAGAATCAAAACAACTCTACTTATCAAAAAATAATTAAAAAAATGATTGATGACATTCTACTTTTCTCAAATACAAATGCACATTTCAATTCTCACTATTCCTTGTTTAACTCCCATAAAACTCTTTCAAACAACCCACGAGTTCCATTTGACTTTAAATAACTATTTGCTAAAAAAATCACTTATCCTCGTCTAAACTCACTTTGAAACCCACTACTACTAAGCAGTTGTTGCGAACATTTTGCGACAAGGGAAAAAAATGTGAGAACGACCTAAATCTCTCATTAGGTTCTTTAGAAGTGATTATTTGTGAGAGTATCAAATTCAAAATTCCAATATTTAGTGAATACAGGCTAATAGGGCTTTAACAAGAGAGAAATCAAAATGCCAATAACTAAAATGTTGAAAAATGCATAAAAACAACACAGGTCCAAAACTTCGATCCACAGTCAACGAGAAAAGTAAATTGAGAGAGGTCGTGAGAAAGAGAGAGAAGGTTCCCATGTATCCATATTTCTACCCCAAGCTTCGGAAATGTGATAATGTATCCTGGTTGAATGGGCCTTTGCTCTAAAGTTTAATAATAAAAGTGAAGAAAAATGTATAAAAATAATAGGTTTGAAACTTCGTCACTCCCATAGTTAGCGAGAATAGGAAATTGAGAAATGTCGTGAGGAAGAGAGGGAAAGTTCCTTTGTATCCATATTTCCACCCCCTGACTTCAAAATTATGAGAATGTTAGCTAGCTGAATGGACTTTTGCTCTAAGTTTCAACCCTAAGGGTAAAACCTAGTCGACTTTATTTTAAGCTGAATGGAGAGTTTTATAGCAACCTTTAAATGACCATAATGACTGTTTTTTAGGCTTAAAGATGAGGATATGGACCTCCAAGGTGTTAAATTGATGTTTAGTTCATATTTGCTTTAGTTGGGGAACAGAGTTAACTTGCTTTATGCATAATTTGGGAAATATTTGACTAAGCCCCCATTGGTTCCTTATTTTCAGTTGTTTTAGACAAGGGACAAATCTAGAATTTTAAGCTAGAGGAGGTTGGAGTATAAAGAAAAAAAAAAAAAAAAAACTCCAAATAAGCGTCCATATAATATTAAAAAATTATAAATACACAAAATTGTTGTTTCTAAATACATTAAGATTCAATTATCTACCAACAAAGACAAAAACAAAATAATGTTTTTTTTAATATTAGGATGGCTAGGATTTTTTTTTTTTTTTTTGGTTGTTGTTGAAGTTAAAGAATTCATAGTGGTGGTGCTAAAAGTTTTAGTTTTTAACACTTCAAAAGGCAACTTAATCTATTTTATCACCCCACTTTACAATACACCCAATATCAAATGTCCTATATTTTTTATCACTTCATTTAAAATAATATAAACAACTCATTAAAATAATAAAGAAAGAGAGAGAATTAGAGTTTTTTAATTGAAGGAAGAGATATAATCTTAATGAAATATTGTATTTTATTTTTGACAACTTGCTACAGTCAACTGGTATTTATACCAGTTTACTGTAGTTGCAAAAAAATTAGATTTAACTTCTCCAATAGCACATGATTTTTTGGTTCTTTTGAGGTAAAATATTATTATTATTTTTTTGCTAAAATTCAATCACCATTGTGAAAGTTTTTAATATTTTTGTTAAGTTTTTGGGTTAAATAATTGCTATTTGGGTTAGGCTAGCTAGGCTAAGTAGGGAGAAGGGGGCCTAACTACGAAAATGAAATATATAATAATTAAAAGAAAAAAATTGGACCTAGTGGGGATCGGACTCCCTTGGGCCCCACCTGGGTTCGTCCTTGTTTCAGACTCTTGGGAGGCTCACCTAAATGAGGGCTAGTAGCTATAGTTGGCCAATGAGAACTAATTATGTCTTAAAGGCAAAAATTGGTTAGGATAGAAACTTGGGCTACAAATAGCCAGAGCATAAAAGTTTTTATTTTATTTTTTTAATTTTTATGTGAAAATTTCAAGTACAAGACCTCTTCCATAAGGTTAAGGTGCTACCAATGTCTCTTGTCCACTTAGTAGCACGCATGGGCTAGGTTCATGCAAAAAGTCCGAAAGAAACGGACTCATACCCTCCAAACCACACTTCTTCAATTTCTTCAATATATCACATGTGTTTGGGTCATACTTAAAAAATAAAATATAATACAATCAAGGAAGTCAATACCGTACCGGAGGCTGTACCGGTTTGGCCACCGGTACAATATATTTCGGGTACCGGTTAATACCGGTGTACCGTTTCGGGTTTACCGCTATTTTTTATATTTAATACACACACACACACACACACACACACACACACACAAAATCTCTATTTATCATAAAACATTACCTCATGTTTACAATAAAACATTACTTCAATTGTTCATTGCATACAAAGAAAAAAAAAACACAATATAAAAAACAAAAAATTTAATTGTTCATTGCATACAAAGAAAGCAAATAATACAAATAATTAAGTTAACACAAATTACATAGGATCATCTACTCCTATCCATCAAAAGGATCTACTTTAGGACCATAATATATATGAGTATTACTATCCTGCCCTTAAAAAATTGCCACAATTACCAAAAAAAAAAAAAAAACACAGCATTTTGTGTTCCGGTCGGGTACGGCCGGTACGGGGCCGATACGGCCGGAATTCGCCGATATGGCCGGTACGAGGCCAGTACGACCGGTATTTTTTCCGGTATAAAATAGGGAGGTTACTTGTACCGGTACGAGGCCGGTACGGTATTTACCGGCCGGTACGGACCGGTACGGTACGGTATCAGCTTCCTTGAATACAATACATGAATTGGGCTTTTAAAAAAAATGTCACAAAAATGGATATCAACAGCGAGTAACCAACTCAAACTTATCCACTAATAAACGTTTACAACAATTTACTATAACTACAACAAAGGCACTCAACAAAAAAATTTTAATGCTCTCCCTAGAAGGAAGATCAGGCTTCTGTGGTTGGTTCCTAATGCATTTCGGTAGGATTTTTTTGGGCTATTATTATTTTTCTAAAACACTTCTTTAAGCCTATGAACTTTATTTGTGTTTGGCGTCTTTTATTTTATCATATGAAGAGATATAAATGCGGGACTATACTGTTCTCAAGCATCACTCACCCAACATTTTGCAAAATTTAATATTTCGATTTAATTTCAGTGTGTGAAGCGTAGCTGGTTCAAGAATCACATGTTGACATGCATGTAGCTTGAGTTTGAGGATTACTTGTGGAAGACTTTGGGTTGCTGTAGAATTCTCATCTTATATCCAATGGTGGCTCCAGGAATATTTTTTTAGGGTGGTTACTAAGAAACTTAAATTATACAAAATTTAATAAAGAGATAACTTGAATATATCAATGTCACAAAAAATAAAATAAAAAACTATAACAAATTTTTTCTTCTAACAAAGAGAAAAAGAAAAATTTGATTGGTAAGAAATAAAGTGGGAATTTAGAATGTTGAGATGAGAGTAATAAAGTAAGAGAATTGAAATGATAATAGAAAAGATAAAGAAAAACTAATGATATTTGCTGTAACTACGAGTTGAGTCATTAAGGAAAACAAAATTATTGCAACTATAAAACTAAAAAGAGCATAATTGTCAGCACTGACAAGGAAAACTCATGAAATAAAATATTATTCTTTCCCCATTTCAAGGAAAAATGAAATTAGAGACTATTTTTATATAATAGGTTGAAAGAATTACAAATTAAAAATAATTATTTTTCTTTTCTTTTTGAATAGGTTTTTTGTTGAATAATTTGTTAACTCATTTTTGTTTGGTTTAGTCTTTTTTTTTTGGGTTATTTTTGTTGTTATTTGTGCTTTTTTTTTTATTATTATTTAAGGGGTTTTTTTTTGGGTTTAAGGGGTTAAAGTTTATGTTTGTGGGAACAGAATTATTTTTAGAGTAATGCTACATCTACAACATTTTTAAAACAAATCTTATGCAATAATTTGTGATTAGTGGGTTAAAAACTGATGTCAATATTGAGTCAAAATTAGAATTAGTAACTGCTTTCCACTTAACTAGCCTCTGAGCGCGCGCTCACTCGTGTACTCAGAGGCTCTTCTATTTTTTGGATAAGGGTTAATTTAGAGCATTTATTATAATTTGGAATTACTACATTTTTCAATCACAAAAAAAAAAAAAAAAAACCTAGGGGTGTGATGAGTATTATGTGTGGTAAAATAATTTTTCATCACACCCCAAGATTTTTTTTGTGATTGGAAAATATAGTAATCTTAAATTATAATAAAAATGCTCTAAATTAACCCTTATTCAAAAAGTAGAAAAGTCTCTGAGCAGGCACGTGAGCGCGTGCTTAGAGGCTAGTTTTAGGTAGAAGTTTTGAGAATATATTTAAATTTAGGTTATAAATTGTTAGATCAATGTGACCAAAATATAATTTAGAGAATGTTTATTTTATTTCCCAAACTCATTTCTAGTTAAATTAGATTAAATTTGCTGTACTCATTTGACACACTTTAAAACAAAATCATGCCTTTTTGTAAGGCTATGTTCAAGTTCTAGCTAGCCAGTGAATTTGCTTACCCACTAGAGCTAATACTAACATTTAGCTACTTACTACACATCCATAACAAAAGTAAAAAGAGCTTATATTTAAAATTTAGCAACTAGCATTTTTTTTTTTCTTTTATGGTAATAGACTCAAATTTTTTTAGTTTTAGTTAGATTTTTATTTTATTTTAGTGGTGTTGTTGTTGTTCTTTTATTTATGACAGTTATCAAATTGTATTTAATCCTAAAATTTAGTCATGATTAATACAACCATAACAAAAAGTTAAAAAGAGTTTATATTTAGAATTTAGCAACTACCATTTTTTTTTCTTTCACGGTAAAAGACTCAAATTTTTGGTGTTTTAGTTTTAGTTTTAGTTTTTTTTTTTTTTTTTTTTTTTTGGGGTTGAGGAAAGGCTCTAGATGTGAATCCACTTTTTTTTTTATTGGTCTTCTTCTTCTTCTTCTTCTTCTTCTTCTTTTATGACATTTATCAAGTCGTACGCTTTATCCAAAAAAAGCTACCCCTATTTTGAAAAAAAAAAAACATAAAATTATCCCACGTTCTATCCAAAAAAAAACCCTACCTAGCCACCCATATTTTTTTTTTTCCAAATTCAAAGTTTAAAAATACCTTATCCTTATCCCATGGTAACCTACATCAATAATTCTATCCAAAACAAAAATCATCTGTACAAAATGAAAAAGAACTCGAAAAAGAATATAACAAAACAAAAAAACCCTTATCTGTACAGAATTAAAAAAAAAAGGGAAATACATATCTAAAAATACATATCTAACTTTCTACAAAATAGGACCACTTTTCTGTTGGTTTTCAAAGTCAATTCTCTCATGTTCCCTAGAAAACTCACCTCATGTTCTCTCTCTCTCTCTCTCTCTTTTCTTTTATCAAGATTTATCTTCTTTTTTTTTTTTTTTTTGGATTTCACTTTCCTTACTCACGTTTTCTTTTCTAAAAAAAAAAAAAACTCACGTTTTCCTCTTTTTTTTTTTTTTTAATCTCTTCTTTATTTTGGAAAAAAAAAAAAAGACTCCTACTATAAAACCATTATTATAATTTCTCCATCCATATCCTTAAATTTAGGCACTATCATTTATGATTTTGAAAGAAAATAAAAAGCTAAATTTTAGTGAAATTTAAAAGATTAATGTGGGGGAATTGGTGTGACCCCTATCCTTATTTAAAAGTTTATCAAAAAAGAAAAACTACACGTTTTCAAATTTCAGATTAAACTTTTTTTTTTAAAATCCCACGTTTGATCCAAAAAACACTACCTAGCCACCTTTTTTTATTTTTATTTTTTTTAAATTCAAAGTTTAAAAACAGTACACATTTGTGGATAACTACATGTACTGTTTTAATCTTAAAAGTTTGCCACTTACTACACATCCATAACAAAAGTGAAAAAGAGTTTAAATTTCAAATACATTTATTTTACGGTAAAAGGATCAATTTTAATCTTAAAATGTAGTGTTTTATACGTAATAGTTAGCCACTTATTGCACATTCATAACAAAAGTTAAAAAGAGTTTAAATTTCAAAGATATCAACTACCCTTAAAACTGAGAAAAGGTACGTAACATTTTTTATGGACTAGTAAATTAAGAATTAAAAAAAATGTAAATTGAATTTCACAAAGAATTATAAAAATGATAAATATAATTTATGTTACAAAAGAAATTTTTTTACAACAATTTCTTAGATAACAACCACTCCATGTGAGTTTTCAATTGGGTAACCATTAACATGATACATCAAATATATAATAATACCCTCTAAAAAAAAGTAGCGTAAATTACATGGAAAAGCTTGTTTACATTTGTTTAGGTTCTGAAAACGAAATTGATGATTTTGCATTGCTTACAATTCATGTGTTTGGGAAATTGGCTATGTTCAAGTCTAGGAATAAAATTGGTGTATACATCAACCTGAGAGAGATAAAAGAGTTAGGGTTAAATATAAGATTACTGATACATTTTGAATGAGAAGGTAATATTTTGTTTTGGATATTAGGAAACAAAGTAGTGTGTAATACCCTCTAGAAAAAAGTAGTGTAAATTACATTTAAAAAAAAAAAAAACTAGAAGGAGAGTTTGTGATTGTTTTAAATTGGGTAACCATTAACATGATACATCAAATATATAATAATACCCTCTAAAAAAAGTAGCGTAAATTACATTAAAAAAAAAGTAGCGTAAATTACCACTTTAAGCAGCTTAACTCCCTTAAAACCCAACGCCAAATTGACCAATCATGCTCATATCCGCTCTGGCTTGCAATGCCTCCATAAATTCCTTGGTCCCAGACCTCGCAATCATATCCAAATTGTTCACCAAATCTATAACCCAAAAACCAAAAAAAGAGTTAGCAATCTAAAATCACATTAAATATTAAGTTCTTGGACCACAATAGAGAAGCATTATATATAAGTACCTGCACACATAAATAGAGAGAGTCTTGTTGACTTTGTCTGTGAGGTTCTCAAATCGAATCTTATCCAATACCTACACACATAAATGCAAAACCAATCAGCCTTAATTCTCATCCAAGTAGCTTAATTCCCTTAATAAAAATACTACAAATTCTAAAAAAAAAAAAATACCCAAAAAAGAGTTTGTGTTTAATTGTAGGCCAAAATAAAAAGAAAGAGCCTTTACCAATATCCTTTTTCAAGCAGCCAGATTAAGTACAAACCCTCCTATTTAAAATCTCAAAGTCAACCATGGTAATTAGTAAGCTACCGTCAAACACCCTTGCAAAATATAGAACCTAAAAAGTTATTGGAGCCTCTAACAGTAAATGTCTTCAATTTGAAGAAAAATAAAGGAGGATGTAAAGCTAAACTAAATGTCTTTAATCTGAAAAAGAATGAGAGATAGAAAGTGAGATAGAAACTGACAATGTACGTGAGTTTGTGGGTCTTAAAGTGTAGGAGTTTTAATTTACATATTTATCCCCGTTAGTTGAAAACTTGTAAGTGGGTATGATGAGGGTACTTTAGGCATCAAAATTGTGGAATCCAAACAAGAGATGCCCCTTAAATAGTAGTATAGATACATCAGATTTGTTGTGAAATTATTGTAAAAATGTTGTGAATGTAACACCACTCTTACTTTTATTAAACCAAAATTCTTATAACTTTCAAGTTAGGGTAGTCAATATTTTTATTAGGGTGTTCCAAATAGGTTAATTTAGTGCATATATATATATATACACATTTTTTGGCCAGTCATGGTGGTCTTGTGACCACCCTGAGTTACAAGTAGCGCCACCCGCGCTTATATCTCTTTGACTTATACTCTTTTATTAGTTATTCTTTGATTTTATCTTATTGCTATTTGAATAAAGTTTGGATAGCTTTAGAATAGAACTTTGTGATATGGACCACTCCATCCAAAACTTTGCCTACAAGTTAGGACTACTCTCCCACTAACCCATGTCTTCAAAAGAATCGAAACAACTCTACTTATCAAAAACATAAAATAAAAAAATGATTGATGACATTCTACATTACTCAAATACAAATGCACGTTTCAATTCTCAGTATTCCACATTTAACTCCCATAAAACTCTTTCAAAGCAACCCCACGTGTTCCACTTGATTAGCTGAAAAAACCATTCATCCTCGTCTAAATTCACTTCGAAACCCACTACTATTAAGCGGTTAACCAACTCAAACTGATACACAAATAAATGTTTACAGCAATTTACTATAACTACAACAAGAAGGCACGCAACAAAAAAAAAATTGGATGCTCTCTCTGGAAGGAAGATGAGGCTTCCATGGTTAATTTATACTATTATTTAAGGGGTTTTTCTTGTTTGGATTTCTCATATTTTCAGTTCAAAAATTCCTCTACATTCCTATGTTTAAGTAAAGACAAAATTATAGGATAATCCAGTAAAAATGAAACTTTAACTCTCACTAAAACATTGTCTAAAAAATAGGACTACTCTTCTGTTAATTTTCAAATTGTTTTATTCACTAATTAATTAGATTTTCAAAATAAAAATTATATATATATATAAAATAAAAAAACACAGTTTTTTTTTTTTACAAAATAGGACCACTAAAAAAAATGTCTCATCGCAGGCGCGAAGCGCTTGTGATGAGGCTTGTTGGTTCCTTTTTTTTTTTTTTTTTTTTTTTACAAGATAGAAATTCTACTCTAACCTAATCTAGGTGTATATGTGTGTGAAACTCCTTCTTGGAGACTTGAACCCCGGCCCTTACCCCCAACACCCCACAAGTACTTATACTTGTGCAGTGACCACCGCACTAAGGGTGATATCTAGCTTCGTTTACTACTTTTGGTGCCCTTGCTGGCCTTTTTGCCCTTTCCACCAAGTGGTTGAAACTTTGGTGACCTTGATATACCAAACTTTCTGCCTTTGAATCCCATAGTAGCACCACCATCACTTCTTTGACCAGGAACACCAATAGTGCTCCTAGAGGCACTTGTTGGCTACATAATGAAATGTAGTAGTTAGCATGATGCTCCAACAATATCAAGTAAGAGAAAAAAAAGAAAAAAAAAACAAGAAATTAGAGTTTGATAAGATGCAATATGTATTGCATCTTATCAAAATCTACTTTCTTGAGAAAATCATAAATTGTAACAATGAAAAAATTGTAAAAATGTTAATAAGAATACCAATCACAAATTGAAGAGAATTAACAAGTATTCCAGGATCTATTGCATATTCCAGTTGGGCCTATTACTAGAGCAAGATCTAAGAAAATTAAAGAAGCACTTAATGGGCCGATTCAAGAGATTTGGGTTGATTCTAATGCAGGACATTCCAAGCTTGGCCCAAAGGAACATGAAGGCGTAATAAATTTAATCCAAACTATTGAGGGCTGATTTGGCTTAATTGGGCGTGATTTATGGAGAGGATTAATGACTGATTGACTTTCTAGCTCCATATTAGTTAATAGAAATTTTTCCTAATATGGAGCTTCTAATTTCAGATCAGATCTACCTTAATTTTAAGCTTTCATTAATTAGAACGTTTTTAGCTATTTTCCTATTTTGGATCTGTTCATTTCAGACCAAATCAACTTTTATTTAGGATTTTATTATTTAGTATGTTTTTTATATTTTCTTTTTTTAGTCATGTCTTATAAATAGCTTGCACTCATTGTAATAGAGGATCATTGAATAAAAAAAAAAGGTGAGGTTTTGCTATTCTTTTTGGTTCATTAAGAACTGTGAACTTATCAGGGATTCTTCCTTGTGGTGTTCAAACTTTATATCTTCGGTTCTTGATTTAATTATAATCATTGGGTCAAAAGTTTGTTACTTATATTTTTAATTTGCGTGTCACTTATAAATGTTGGGTCAAGGTTCTATCAAAAATCTAAATTTTAGCTTTCTTGCGCAAATATTCCAATATTATTTGCTGGGTCTCAAAGCGTGTTAATTGAGGTTCGCATCAATTAGTATCAAAGCATAGGTTCTAAAATCAGTTTTCTATCCTTTTATCTTTTGTTACCTGTTATCATCCTATCTTGTTCCTTTTGTGTTCTTTATTCCTCGTTCTTATTTTGTGATGTGCATTAGGTTAAAATTGTGCACTAAGTTTCAAAAGAAAAAAAGAAGAAAAAAAGAAGAGACTTCAGA